>CM055912.1:7081690-8416690 GCA_029582155.1 Panopea generosa | reverse complement strand
TATCCAAACAAACAAAACCATGTAACCACTTTTACTTCCGGTCACGCATTAAATGTATGCGTGTGCACACGGGAGACATTAGTATCCAATATATATATATATATATATATATATATACTGTATGAAGCCATTCATGTATTCAAGAAATCTATACGTCTCATACACTTAGTGTTGTACTGTTCTACTTCTGGAACACTGGATACATTATCAAAAGTTCTCGAAGTGCATTGTTCCCATAGATAGTCCTCTGTTTGTCCAATTATGTAGAAAAAAAACATGGGATTGACCATATTGCTTTTTCACAATTTCGATAGTTTGATGGCACACCTTCATTTTTGACAATTCTACCCATTTGTTGCAGTGTATCACTACGTATATTTAAACTGTTATAGCTTCATCAAACAGTTCTTAATATCATCCAAACTTGGCAGCAGTCATGAACATGTTCCAAAGTTCCCATATGCACGAACAAATATGACATTTTTTCACATATTGGTCTCATACAACAATTAATTTTGAACTATTCTTCATACAGAGACATGCACTTCTGGAACACTGGATACATTACCAATGGTTTTAAAACTGCCCATGTTCCCATAATTAGGCCTCTGAAAAAACTGGGATTGACCAGGTGCTATTTAATCATTTCGATGGTTTGATGGCACCATTTTTGACAATTCTGCCCATTTTTGCAGTGTATCACTACGCATCTTTAAACCATTATAGCTTCATCAAACAGTTCCCAATGTCATCCAAACTTGGCAGAAATCATGAAAATGTTTCAATGTTCCCATATTCACAACGAAATATGACATTTTATGCTTTTTAAACAACAAAATTGCCCAACTGCTTTACACAGCTCAAACTTCTTGGGCGTAAGAATCTTGCTACCGTCATGCAAGGGAGGTAATCCTTAAGTGAGACCCGTAGTAATGTTTTATAAAACTAAACATGTATATAGTGGTGTGCGTGACGTAAATTTTGAACAAGGAATTATATAGAGAACTAGGGAACACAAATCAAAGTTCTTACAATGCAGAATGAAATTTTCATACCATTCAAAGCCATTTGTTATCAATCATCACGGAGACTGTTGCCGGGCGGAGATTCGAATTCACGATCCCTGGATTGATAATCAGACGCGTAACCGACTGAGCTAATCTGGCCCGGCTCTCATTTCTGAAATGAACTGATTTGTTGATTTCTATGTCCTGTGCATACTATTTCTTTAGATTTTCCATTTATGCAAAACGATACTAAATGCCTGCTTATTTCATATGAACTTGACACTTTTTTGCACGAATGACTACGTTTATACTAATTTATTTAAGTTCGATTGTTAAAAGTTTAGAATTTATATGAACCGCTCTCAAGTCCACTTCCTGTGTAGAACTACTTTTGAATGTTGTTTTTGGGAGGCATTTTGTCGAGCTGAGGATTGAACCCACAACCTCTAGCGTGAGTGACCAACACTTTATAAACTACACAACAGCCCTGCTTTAATCAAAGATGCAAAACCAATACGTGGATTGTATGTTTTAATTCTGTTTGTACCCAGTCGTCTGATTATTTTGCTTATCACGTTTTCAGGGCATGCGTATAGATATGATGACGTAGAAACGCCATCACACCACGTGGTGTCCTGCCACCAATCACAAGACAAGCCCTTGTCACGTGGTCGCACAGTGACGCTCCAGCACAGCAATGCCATGTACGGTAGAAGAGATAGGTACGTTATGCGTTTTTGCATTAGATGCTTTATTTAAAACACGGATACATAAATTGTATGAAAAACCAATACTATTCAGTTCTACGATAACATTCAATCTAATATAATAGTGATGTTGCAATGTCTTAGGTAGGAGATATCCGCCATGTTAGACATAATTCATCGAAGATATACGTAACAAGAACAACACCATTGAACAGATTTTGTAAACCACTAAAGAACCTCGAATTGATTATTTGATCAATATGAGTCCAAACTCATTTGTTTTTCTTTTGTGGATAGACCATTTGCAAACTATTTGAATTAATTGTGATCCTTTTAATTTCATTTCTCAATTAAAATGTTGTCATGGTAATATTTTATGGTCTCTGTTTAAACAAATACATAATTGTCGCAAAGTGTCCATGTACGACAACACAAACTGTTCGCTTTCGGACAAAATTAAATGAATATTTAAAAAAAATCAATGATATCAATGCTGCAAATGGACGCGAATATATCCTAGGAAACAATCTTAAAATGAAATAATGTTAAGGCTCACCATTGAAGTATTTGTTAATCGAAAAATAAAGTGTTGTTTTGTCGAGTATCTGATAATATTCCATCCGTTTATGCGTACCATTAGCCTACCTAATTGAAGGTGTGCTTAGTTTTAACAATATTTTATGTACATAAGTACATATATCAAGCATACTTTCAACAATGGTTGATTGATTGATTGGTTGATTGAATATTTAGCGTCATTTTTATTCCATCGAGGGCAAACAGACGATCAGTTAACCTAAAAACTGTTTCCTGGGATTAACCAGTACTCGAGCACACCCAATCTCCACAAGTAACTGATAACTTTCCCACTTTAATCAGTGGTGAGAGACGAATGATAATGAGACACAATGTCTCATCAATCATCACGGAGACTGTTGCCGGACGAGGGATTCGAACTCACGACCCCTGGATTGATTATCAGACGCGTATTCGACTGAGCTAATCGGGCCCGGCTTCTTTTTTTTAACAATGACTATATAAACACCCAATCGAAGGTGAGCTTAGTTTTAACAATATTGTATTCACTTAAGTACATATATTAAGCATATTTTTAACAATGAAGCAATAAAGTCATTACGTGGAAAGGATACAGAAAAAAAGCTTTTGAAGCTTGTGTGAATCTGCTTCCGGAGGTGTGCTTAACATTTTCTTGTATATGTCGTATTTTATTTCTATAACAAATTACCGAAAATTACATAATATGCACAATTTTATTTATAGTTACATAGAAAATACGCAATGGATCCAGTCAATGTATCTTAGGCTTGATAATTATAAAAGTTATACCTTGAATTGATATTATGTTTATACATGGTTTTTCAGTAATTACAAAGTCCCTCGCAATGCCAACGCGAACAATGAGATAGTGGTGGAAGGCGAATCAACCGAAACAGGAGCACCAACATATACGATGGTTATAGCTCTCTCCCAAACACCACGGGCGATAGAGTAACGTTGAACAACAGGACTGATGGAGAAAACCCTTTCTTCAAACAAAAAGACGGAACAATCGGTATGCGGTTGTCCAACAGATATACTGGGTGAGTATATAAATGTATATTCCCAGACGACGTGTTTATTTCTTGTTACATGTATAAAAATAGCAATATTTTATTACAAAATTGAATAACAATTGACACTCTGTTTTTAAAAACCTTAAACAGTTGAATCCAAGTATATAACTACCATTTTCATGATAATCAATATTATATGCATGCATATATGTAAAGTTTTAATTAAATACTAGATGCAAACAATTCTAAAAAAGAAATTCGTATTACTTGTTAAATCTACATTATTTCGTCACCTTTCAAGGACGGGAATGTTTCTGAGGAGGTAATACCAAAATCATTTCTACGGTTACATGTGTTTTTTTTATTTCTCAGGATATTGCATGAACATACATTAAACTTAAATACAGAGAAGTTTCATAAAATTATATCCATAGGAAAAATGTGACAAAAACTATCGCAATCGTCTTAAGTATTTATTGAAATTGAATGAGCTGTTTGATATTTACTGCCGGATGCTAAGAAATTTACTTTTTTATATGTTATAGAAAGTAACTAAATGCAATGACTTTCCTTTTAATTTACAGGTTGTTCATTTTTGCATCACTTAACTCTTATATTGCGTGAATTCTGTATTCTTTAGTTATACGTATGCCCCATTTCGTCACCACATCTAATTACAAAATACAGAATTCTGTATTCTTTATAAATACGTATGCCCCATTTCGTCACCATATCTAATTACAAAATACAGAATTCTGTATTCTTTATAAATACGTATGCACCAATTTAATCATTATATCAAAATACAAAATACTGAATTCTGTATTCTTTAGTTATACGTATGCCCCATTTCGTCACCACATCTAATTACAAAATACAGAATTCTGTATTCTTTATAAATACGTATGCCCCATTTCGTCACCATATCTAATTACAAAATACAGAATTCTGTATTCTTTATAAATACGTATGCACCAATTTAATCATTATATCAAAATACAAAATACTGAATTCTGTATTCTTTAGTTATACGTATGTGCCAATTCGTCACCATATCAGAATACAAAATACGGAATTCTGTATTCTTTATTAAATACGTATGCGCCAATTTGTCACAATATCTAATTACAAAATACAGAATTCTGTATTCTTTAGTAATACGTATGCACCAATTCGTCACCATATCAGAATACAAAATACGGAATTCTGTATTCTTAATCAATACGTATGCACCAATTCGTCACCATATCAGAATACAAAATACGGAATTCTGTATTCTTAATCAATATGTATGCACCAATTCGTCACCATATCAGAATACAAAATACAGAATTCTGTATTCTTAATCAATACGTATGCACCAATTCGTCACCATATCAGAATACAAAATACAGAATTCTGTATTCTTAATCAATATGTATGCACCAATTCGTCACCATATCAGAATACAAAATACAGAATTCTGTATTCTTAATCAATACGTATGCACCAATTCGTCACCATATCAGAATACAAAATACAGAATTCTGTATTCTTTAATAATATATATCTGCCAATTGGTCACCATATCAAAACATAAATATTGATACAAGTATTTACGACTGCATTAAAGCTATATGAAAGTGCTTTAGTTAAGACGAAATTTCTCACCATGATTCTATGTAATTGGTCTTGAAATATTTTGAAATTTTCTAACTAGTCTTTTTTGGAAAAAAACAACGAAGAGCTATTGTCATGACCCTGGCGTCGGCGACGTCATCATATGTATCGATTTTGGGGTATCAAAACTTACGTTCAGATACCGAAAATTATTTATGGATAAAGACGGAATTTCATGGGTGCAAGGTAAATACTCACGCACATTAATAATTTAACAAGACTGTGTTCAGTTTGGTTAAACGTTTGCTAATGTTAGCCAACAAATTACTCTGGGCACTCTCAGTCTTAAATTTGGACCCAGTAGGCGATAATTTTAGGGAACCAGACAAAAAAACGCAACCATGGTCTGAAGCCATGCACCTCTTCTGAATTGGACGGCTAGAATATGTAACTACAAATTATATTTCTACATTTTGAAACAGTGGACATATCAAAATTGATTGACTGAGAAATCTGTCAATTCATAGAAAAGATAATTATTACTATTGTTTGAATTTAAAATAATAATTCTCTCGTATTTTGCCCTCGGTACAATGTTGCGTTCGATGTTTACATTACACGCTTGTCGTTTTTCGGTACAACTGACATGTTCTCACCTATTTGGTGACTTACCGTTTTCTCGTGCTCGTCCGTGTTATTTTTGTGTAGAATGACAAAGGACTTACACTGATACACATACATGTGCACGCATACATGTGGCAAAATATATTTATTAGAAGTTGTTTTTGGAAAAAGTATTTAATGATTTTTTTGTATTCGAGCCATAAAGATGGCATTTACGGACCAGAAATGACAACATATGCGGTAAGTCGACGTAGGAATCCTCCGAATGGGTCTCATGTCCATTATATCATTTTTGTCATGTTCATTATTGTGGTTATATTACCAACTCCAGTGTAGTTCCAGGGAGCCATGTGAGTGATAGCAAGAATAGGATAACTGCGTCTCATGCAGGTCGTAAGAAGCTACAATATGAGTAATACGGTACAATTTGCTGAAACTCTGCAGTTCTGCAGGTATTAAGGTTCTAGGTTCATTATGCATATTCAAAATATTCTTTTTTAAAAAAAACGAAGAGCTATTGTCATGACCCTGGCTGACGTCGTCGTCGTCGTTGTTGTCGTCGTCCGCTGGTTAAAGTTTTATGTTTAGCTCAGCCTTTTCTCTATTTCTGAACAAACAACTCATGTTACGGTGACTAAACTTCATAAACACATTCATATAATGGTATACAAACGATATATATAGCTAACTTACCAAAATTTACATACTTTGGGCTCTAAAACCTTAGGTTAAAGTTTTTTGTTTAGCTCGGGTTTTAATTTTTATGCCCCACAAAAATTTTTTTGGGTGGCATATAGTAATCGCAGCGTCCGTCCGTCCGTCCGTCCGTCCTTCTGTCCTTCCGTCCGGTATTTCGTTTCCGGCCTGTAACTTTGTCATGCATAGATGGATTTTGATGAAACTTGCTACAAGTGATCAACATTACATGACGACGTGTCGCGAGTAAGAACCCCATCCGTACCTCAAAGGTCAAGGTCACAATTTCAGTTTGTTTGACAACACTTTCAGTTTGTGTGAGATTTCGTTTCCGGCCTGTAACTTTATCACGCATAGATGGATTTTAATGATACTTGCTACAAGGGATCAACATAACATGACGACGTGTCGCGAGTAAGACCCACACCCGTACCTCAAAGGTCAAGGTCACTATTTGAGTTTGTTTGACAACACTTCGGGTTTTTGTGAGATTTCGTGTCCGGCCTGTATCTTTTTCATGCATAGATGGATTTTATAAATACTTGCTACAAATGATCAACATAACATGACGACGTGTCGCGAGTAAGACCCACAACCGTACCTGAAATATCAAGGTCACACTTTGAGTCTGTGAGATTTCATGTCCGGCCTGCAACTTTGTCATGCATAGATGGATTTTTATAAATACTTGTTATAAATGATCAACATAACATGACGACGTCTTGCACTTAATTCCCAAACTCCCTTTTCAAAGGTCAAGGTCACAATTTAACTTTGTTTGACAACACTTTCAGTCATTTTGACATTTCTTGTCCGGTCTGTCATCTATGGATAAATTTTAAAAATACTTGGCTCAGTTGATCAACATGACATAATTAAGTGTCGCATGTAAGACCCAGAACCTTTCCTCAAAGATCAATGTCACACTTTCAATTTGTTTGTTATTGTGTGTCTGGTCTGTGACTTTGCCTTTAACTTGGCTGAATTTATCAAGATGACATGACGACGTGTCATAAGTAAAACTTAGACTCATACCTCAAAGGTCAAGGTCACTTTTAGTATGTGTGACAACACGTTGAATCTGTTTAAAATTTCCAATTCGTCCTTTAACTTTATCATACATGGATGGATTTCAAAAACACTTGGCTCAATTTATCAACAATTGATCTGTAACTTTGTCTTACATTTAGGGACCGAGGCGTGGTCTAGTGGTAGAGCGTCCGCTTCGCATGCAGAAGGTCGTGGGTTCAATCCCCGGCCGTGTCATACCAAATATTTAAAAATGGTACTTGAAGCTTCTTCGCTTGACGCTCAGCATTTAGAGGAGAGTTCTAGGTCTTGTCGGCCCGGTGTCAGTGCAATGTGACTGGGTGAGGTATCATACCATGTGTCTGCGGCATGATACTCCAGTGTTACAGCGCTTAGAATACTGTCTCAAGAAGACACCGTCGCGATATGACTGAAAAATTGTTGAAAGCGACGCTAAACACCATACAACAACAACTTACATTTAAGGATTTTTAAATGGGGGGGGGGGGGGGGGGGGGCATGCGACACTCACCAGTGACATTTCTTGTTTTGTATTAAATCAAATACTCTGCCCCATTTTAACTGTGTTACCTACTCGATGGCCCTCATCCCTAACCCCCTACCCCACACACCCCATCTCCACCGATTTCTTTTTAATTTTGTTTTGTATTAAATCAAATACTTTGCCCCATTTAAACTTTGTTATTGACCCCAACACCCTCGTCATATCGAAAAACTCGATGCGCACGGGTATATTAGACCTAAGCAGATGATATGCAACAATAACTTTTAAAATCGGACACTTATACATTGCATGTATACATGGCAATATGGACTTTGAATATAAAGAACAGCGTGCCGTAATAAGATTTCTTCTTGAAGAAGGGTAAAAAACTGTTTTTATTCTAAATCGACTTGAATTAGGTTTTCACTTAGCGCGTTTTATTCTTTGGTAGCTTGTTTTTGTGATGGCAGAAACGACGTTAACAATAGACGGGGCAGGGGTCGCCCAGCTTGCAAAGTGACCCCACAAATGGTAAAACATGTCGAATTTTATATCATGAAAGATCGACGAGTCACTTTGCAAGAAGTTGCTAATAGATATAGCATCTCAAAGGGATTGGTATTTAAGATCGTACGGGACAACCTTGGCTTGAGCAAGGTAAGTGCTAGATGGGTGCCAAAAAAGTTGTCAACAGACCAAGAATTGGTTCGCAAGACCACTTCTAAAGACCTTCTGGCTCGTCAGATGGATTTCTGCACCATATGACAGGGGATGAAACATGGATTCATCACTATGAGCCTGAATACAAGGTACAGTCCAAACAATGGGTACGAGCTGATTCTCCACCTCACAAGAAATTCAAACAACCACCTTCTGCTGGAAAAGTTATGGCCATCATTGGGATTATAAAGGCGTTGTATTGACACGTTATGTTCCAAAAAGCCGCACAGTTACTGCAAATTATTATTTTGATGTAGTTTTACCAAAATTGAAAGCATATTTGTGTAAACTGAGGCCTAGATTCAGAATGAAGAATGTTGTTCTTCAGCGCGGTAATGCCCCAGCACATACCGCCACCAAAACGAATGACTTGTTGAAGACTTTCACGTGAGAAACTCTACACCATCCTCTCTACAGTCTTGACCTTGTTCCCAGTGACTTTTATTTGTCTCCAGAATTAAAAACAATGCTTGCCGGGGACAAATATGCCAACAGAGGGATATTGGCTGGGGCTGTAAATCAGTACCTTCGACATAGGCATAAATGTTGGTTCACTGCGCGAATCATGAAACTCCCACACCACTGGAACAAGTGTATAATGAAAGAAGAAGACTTTGAGAAGGAGTAAAATCGAAATTTAAAAACAAAAGAGCCACAAATCCGCACTGAGGGTTGTCCACCTAGGTAATGACCGTCCCTCGTACATGTAAAGTGAACCTGGACTCTTCCTTCCTGTTGGCGTCGCATAACCTATAGTTTGTTGGTACGCCGTAAACCCCCATTCACTTATTCATTAACACTGTCCATGTTTTTCTACCAAATCTCGTTAACATATAATTATAGAACAGAACAGATATTTTATTTCAGACTTGTACATAAATACGTCGTCATAATAACATATTTACAATACATAATATCACGTAAAATATATTGTTAATTAATACATAAATTGTACCGCCAATATTTCATTTACATTTAAAGAAAGTTCTTTTTATTTTTTTCTATTATCAATATCGAAATAATGCATGAAAAATTTTTAAGTCATAAATTCATAAAAATTAGAGGATGAACAAATTTATTAAATATTTAAATGATTTTCTTTCATTGATTAATTGAAATGTTTCCAAAAATAGATAAAAAATATTCAATATATTTACATAAACTATTAAACGTTTAAAATGCTGTTTCTTAATTTCAGAAATTTCTTAATATACTGAGCAAAACTGACTAAAATACTTTTATCATTTGTTTTAAGCAATTCCATAAGCTTGTACATAGACGGCCTTTGAAAAACATGTTTATTTATATACGTCTTTCTAAAATCACTGTAGCAAGGACAGATGCAAATAAAATGGTATATATCTTCTACCTCAGTAGTGTTACAACAAAGACAATATCTCTCATTTCTTGGAATGTGATTTCTTGCATAACAACCTGTTTGAATTCTAAGAGTATGTGCTGATAATTTAATTCTAGTAACAAACAATCTTAAATCGTTTTGGAGAATATCTAAATATTGTTCGTATGCAAAACTACTTTTGAAATACTTATACTCTTCTATAACATGACTATTGTTAACTGAGCCATACCATTCTTGGATAAAACAATCAATAACACGCTTTTTGAATATACAAAGTAATGTTTTTTTTATCAAAAGAAGCATCTGTAAATAAGTAAGAAAACCCATAATCATTTAATAGTTTCTTAACATTGGAAACCCAATTTTTACATCCTTTTGCACAATCATTTACACCTTGTTGATATAATTTATGTATAATGATATTGTCAGTATTAATAATTTTACACCAATACTTTACAATTCTACTATATCGGGTAATGTAAAGCGGATAACTTGTTTTGGATATTTATGCTCCTCCATTTGGATTAACTTAAGTCAAAATTTCATAGAATTTGTCACATTTGAATTGCAAAGTGGAGGCCTTCAATGTTCCCCGAGAGCAAAGCAATTGCTCAGTATTTTGCGATAAAGGACAGTATGTGTTGCATAATTAATATAGAATATATTCTAATTTAACCCACAAAATGGCCTGCACTAATAATGATGATATAATAAAATTGAGATTTCTGTTATTTCGGCTTTCAGTTCTATGGTTTCGTGTACATGCACATACTTTTCATTTCTTAATTTCAGACTCGGAAGGTGGCCCTTACAACCAGTGAGACATCAACTTGTTGGGACAGATGCTGCTGTATCCAAACGGAATATTACCATGGCAATAAGACATTTGGATGAATAAAGGTATATTTAACAAGGCGCGTTGATGTTATGACTTCTAAAAACAAATCAACCAATATTTTGTCAACACACCCCTTTTTATCAATAATTCATCATTTTAAACAAAAAAGATCAACAACTAAGATATTTCCATATAACTATATTTTATATTACAATACTGATTAATCACTTTTTCATATAAACGGCATTAAGATATCATAATTTATTACAATATGTGAAAATAAAAAACAAACAAACAACAAACAAATTAAACAATACACAATGTTTCGTATTAAAACTACAATTATTGTATTGAATTTTAGCTCGAATATGTACTACTCACGCGAGTGTCGGCGTTACTGCTTGGTTAAAGTTGTGCGTGCAAGGTTATATATGAGTAACCATTGTATGTATTACACAAAACATCCCGGTCATCAAACTTGCTAGAATAATTGAGTAAAATCATTTTTGCTTGGATATAGGTCTCACTACACAGTTAAATTTTATTCTTTGTTCTATATACAATTAGGTAAAAAAAGAAAATTCTTCTTAGAATATTATTGTTAGTATTTTTTTCATAGCAGGAAGGTATTTGTTCTACTCATCTGCAGCAAGAATTCATAACTACCAGATCTGTGTCATTGTGGCGCTCTTTTTTCAAGCGTTTGTTTATATTTTTCTTAAGGTCTCATTACACAGTTGAATTTTGTTCTTTGTTCTATATAAAATAAGATCTAAGATTTTCATAGTAAAAAAAATAATTCCAGCAAGAAATCACAACTACTATGAACCATTTTGAAAATATTTCAAAACCAAATTACATAGACCTTGTTTTTAAGAGTAAGAATCATGTTACCGTGGAAAAAAAGGGGCGTTACTGTGTAGTGAGACGTTAAGGGAGAGAGCATGCACCACTTTGTCAACAAAATTTTACTTGCGACTACTTAAGATAATTATCTGAACGAAAAGTGCATTTAAAAGTTTGAGGTCTAATGGCTTCAGACAAACTTCATAATTTAAGCAAAATTGGCCACTTTTCACCACTAAAAGGTGAAATTTTGTCCCATTACATTCCCATAGCCCATGAGCTGTAAGATACATGGTTTGATATATTATACTGACACCGGGCCGACCAGATCTAGAACTGTCCTCTAAATGCTGAGCGCCAAGCGAGGAGGCTTCTTGTACCATTTTTAAAGTTTTTGGTATGACCCGGCAGGGGATTGAACCCACGACCTTCCGCATGCGAGGCGGACGCTCTACCAATAGACCACGCTGCGGTCTTCAATATAGTCTAGGTGTTGTTTTTGTAATCTAAATATTTAGAAATAAGAAGAAACTCATATGTGCTCATTATTCGCTTAATAGTTCAGAAGCATTTGGTGATATCGCGTAAAATCATTCGCTAATATGGTGCAGTAACAGTAAACATTTCTAGGAAATAACTTGTACAAAAAACTGAAATAAGATACCACAAAATACAAAATGGTACGATTCTCATTTGACATATTACAAAATAAAATTACAAGCGACATGTCGCGACAACTCGCGAAGCATTATCGGCTACTCAGACGTATTCATTTTTCTCAACTGCGATTATGTTGATTCTATAAAAATGAAGTGGGTGGGGTACATCTCTTACACGGTCAATATAAAAAATATGCTTGAATTGGTGTAAAAATATCTGTAACAGGTCATCTTGACACTTTACATGATGCCCACAAGGTTGGATCATGCAATTGTAGTCTTTCCATGAACACAGAAGGTGATTCTATGCTAGAAAGTTACACTTGTAAACAGAAACAATGAATGTTTTTTAGCCTTTCTGGAAATATCTGACAATTTGTCAATACCATAACTATTGCTTAAATGGTAGAAACAATAAAATGAGTCCCTAGTGCCTAATGTGCACTTCTTTTCACAACATCACTGCTTAAAAAGCAAAACAACTGATTGATACAAATCCAATTCATTTTACTTACATTTTTCCATCAATATATGGCCATTATATTGTCAAATATTTGTCAAAATCCACTGATTTCTTATGAAACGGCATAGTTAAAAACTCAAATTCACTGCATCTGAGAATATTAAGACAGAAAAAAATATCTGTGTCGTTTTGGTGCTTTTTTCAAGCGTTTAATCATATTTTTATTAAGGTCTAACTACACAATTGAATTCTTTTTCATAGAAGAAATGTAAACCAACATAAAAATACACAATGACTGGTAAGTTGACAAGGTTGTTTCTTTTAAAGCGGATGCAGTGACACCCTGAGATATTCTGGAAAAAAAGAAGTCAAATGCTTATAAATACATGCATATGTTGAAATCCTATAAAAGTCATCTTTTTAACAACAGTGATATCTACTATGAACCATTTTAAAAATATTTCAAAACCAAATTACATAGGCTTGTTTATAAGCGTAAGAATCGTGTTACCGTGGAAAAAAAGGTGTGTAACTGTGTAGTCAGACGTATAATGAAAATTTCGGTCGTCGTTTGGAATTCTGGTAAATGTTTTGCGTAAAAGTATCAACAATTCCATATCTCATCAATGTATATTTGATAGAAACTTCACACAATACTTCCCAAACATTACAGTAACCAAGTAAAATATCTCTTGCTTGAAAATAATGCAAATTATTGCATGTAGCTGTATTTCATTCCAGGGTGGTAAAGCGACCTGTACGAAGCTGTTTGACAGATGGCGCGCTATCCAGAACGAGTATTACTATTGCTGCGCAGTATTTGGACGAATGCAGGTAGGCTTTACAAACCGTTGTTGTTGTATCGTGTTTTGCATCGCTTTCAACATTTTCTCAGCGACGGCACTTGAGACAGTATTCTGAGATCCAGAGTATCCGTTATATCCAAGTCAGGGTGTCGAACCTACGAAAGTCCGCGTGTGAGCGGACGCTCTACAACTAGGGGACTGCTGCGCTACTTACATGTACAAATCGTGTTGATATTCTGACATTACATGACATCTTAATCAAGACCAACCAATCATTCGTCAAATACAAACTATTCTTACTTATAGTTCACCGTTTTAAACTAAACAGATCAACTACACTTCCATATCACTGATTTAACCACACCGTATTTCATATCACTGCATTAATCACACCGTATTTCATATCACTGCATTGAGAGATCATAACTTACATTGTATTACCATAAAACAAAACCAACAAAACATATTTATAAAAATAATATACAATAATTGATGAGTTATAAACAAACACCGTAACGTATTAAAACTATTGTTATTTCCGCCGTTTTCCAAGTTCTATTTTCGATTTTATCTTCAATTACATTTATTTGGCTTACATATACATGTACCTGTCTTTCATTTCAGGATGATAAAGTGTACTATCAGATAGACACCAAGCTGTTGTGTACAGGACGAATATTACCACGGCTACGCAGCATTTAAATGAATACAGGTATGCTTTACAAATCGTTTTTGTTGCATAAAGTTTAGCGTCGCTTTCAACAATTTTCAGTCATATTGCGTCGGTACTCGAGACAGTATTCTGGGTGGTAGAGTATCATTTTAATCCAAGTCTTCGTTATTACTTCGGCAGGGGATCGGACCTACGACTTTTCGCGTGCGAGGCGGACGCTCCACGATTCGTCCGCCGCTGTGTTAGTTTACAAAACATGTTGATGGACTGACGTTCAATGACAACTAAACTAAAATCAACCAATTATCATCAAAAACAAAAACTTCCTATATATTCACAATTTTAAATTAAACAAATCATTATACTTCAATTATCACTACATTAACCACACATGCTGTAGTGAATAACTTCATAAACATATTCATATCGTGTTGGATCAATTTCACTTTTAAGTAATAGTATATATTCTAAATATAGATCAACATCATGTTTAGATAGTTTCCAGCACTGACCTTGACCTACTTAATGTTTCTTAAAAAGACAAGCGTCTGTACCCGCTTGCGGTGCTCTTGTAAATGTGTGTCATATAGAACATTAAAACTTTTGTATCCTTATTCACTTTGGAATTCAAAACTGTTACTTGGTTTCTATGCGAACTGCTGTAAATGTATCCAGATTGATATTTTGACATAGAGCATCATACGATAGTTATTATCTTGTTTAATGAAGTTTACATCTGTTTAAAGACATGGTAGGCTATATGACATTTTCAGTTTTCAACGTTCATCCGTAAATTATTAGTAAACTTTCTCAAATAAAGTTTCATTATCCGAACTGGTATCTAACTCTCAATCTGTTGGTTTACATTTAACATTTGCAGACAAATTCAGGGTCTCTTTTCAAATAATATATAACGCCATTTTGCAATTTAGTAACATCTAATTTTCATTGGTTGAAGAATATCCAAGATTAAAATTTAATGAGTTTTAATGGGTTTTACAGATAAAACCTACGTTTAATTTGCAGATGAATATCTTGGATTGAAATTCATTGGTTTCCCCATAATTGTCGGTACATAACGTTCACGGTTTGGTGGTAGGGTAAGACCTCAGTTTAAATTGGATGATGTGTTCAATGTAATTAAACGCATTTTTCTGTATACATAGTATACATTCTATCCAATGTTTTGTCGGCGGCCGATCTCAGAATGTTTCTAAGTAGAAAAATCATTCCTCTTTTAGAGATTAGTAAAGGGGTCCTCTGTGACCGAGTAATCAAAGGCACTGTCTCAAGATCACTTACCTCTCACCACTAAGGTCGTAGGTTCGAGTATTTTAAGTGAGAAAGTTTGCCAGATATTTGGGGAAGGACAGTGGTTCGACTCAGATTCATTATGAGGTCTTCCTTCACCAGTAAAACTGGATATGCCATAATTATATAACTTGACATGTTTTGGTAATGGCGTTAAACATCATTTACAAAAGAATAGAGATTAATAAAGTGTCTATATACCCTGGGTTAGATCAACTGAAAGGCACTAAATTTGATAACATTCTTAGTGCTTTGTAATGTTTTATGTGTAATATTAATGCTTGCAAAACAGAATGAATTGTTGTAAAAATAAAAATATGTAAAGAATAATTTCAAGTAATTTTCTTTCAGTACAGAAAAACAGCAATGGAATACGTTGGTCATATCTGGGATGACACTGGACATCTTGTGGATTCAGTAAATGCCTTGAAAAATCACCCAAGACTTTCAAATTACCACAAAGACCAATATTTGCAGTGTATTTATATATTCAAACAGTTTATTGAACTTCACGTCAAAGTGTCAATAAATAGGGCTGTATCTACAAACACAACGCATTTGAACAGCAACATAAAAGGAAGATGAGACTACAGTTTAAATATCTTAGTGACAGTCCCATCAAGACAATTTGGTTAATGAAGAATTGCATCGTATTATACACACGTGCTATGACATTAACTCTTTATCAAGTGGACCACTTCTCGATAGTGCAATTACCAGTTTGAATTACTTTAGATTGATTTATTACCAAATAATCAAATAGTTTACAGTGCACATGTTTGTACAAACATTGACCCAAATAAATACCTACTTGAGGTGTTTATTGTTTGGGCTTTGATATTTGCGTGTAACATGTGGATATTGAAGCTTACACAAGCAAAATGAATGACATATTTGTCATGTATGTTGTTGTGGTTAATTTATCAATCCACTTGTTGTTCCGTGGTGCTACATGAATGATGGTACAAACATGATCACTGTTTGTCACACGAGTTAAATGATTGACATATCCACTTTATAATATGTCTCGTGTATATTATTGTGGTTAAGTTGTCAATCCACTTGTTGGTGCTACATGCAAACTTGACCACTGTATGTCACACGAGGTTTAAGATTTAAGATGCATTAAATAGAAACTGCTATGTGTCATGTATATTACTGTGGTTAAGTTATCAATCCACGTATTATTCCATGGTGCTACATGAGTGGTGGTACAAACATGACAACTGTAGGTCACACGAGTTTAAGTCCATTTTATAATATGTATCATGTATATTATTGTGGTTAAATTATCAATCCACTTGTTGGTGCTACATGAGTGATGTTACAAACATGACCACTGTATGTTACACTAGTTTAATGAGTGACATATCCATTTCATTATATGTATATTATTGTGGTTAAGTTATCAATCCACTTGTTGGTGCTTCATGAGTGTGTTACAAACATGACCACTGTATGTCACACTAGGTTTAAGATTTAAGATACATTAGATAGAAACTGCTATGACCCTGCAAGAGTTCATACTGCATATTCATTTGTTGATGTTAACAAATAGAATTTCTTCTGTTAAAGGGAATTCATCATTGTATAATTAGATAAAACATATTTTTCCAATATGTCATGCCTATATATACTCCCTGATCCCATATCGCCAAAATGATTTTAATCTGAACAAACCAATATAATATATTAAAAAGGGATTTCCTATGATTGGTTACGCACCTAGGTTAGACTGAGATAAATTTCCCGCTTAAAAATGCAACAGATTTTCTGACGAATAAAATGAGTCACGTGATTTCATTTTGATTTTGAATTTTATCCGTTATGCACAGGGGCGGATCCAGAATTTCTGTTTAGAGGTGCGCAACACAAAATCTAAACGGGCACACTTGTTATGAATACAATATAAATGTAGTGGATTTTAATAAAATATAGGAGTTTGTGGGACACCTACGCCGTTTCTTAAAAGAGTAGATCTGCCATTGATACAGGCTTACATGTGTTAAAAATTGTTTTCATCTTAGAAAGAGTCGAATAACGTCAAGCAGTGTTAAGTGCTGCCTATTTTTAGAATGGAGATTTCGTTTCAAGTTTACCACTTCAATTTAGATATCGATTTTGTCGCCTTTTGGTGGATTTTACCAAACCATCCGGATTTTATTTATTAATGATGCTTTATATCAATTTCAAGCCCGTGTGGTTCCGGCTAAGAATAGAATCACTTCTTACGACATGCATAAGCAACAGTGATCCTATTCCTGGCATCACTCGTGCTACTCGTGGCTCCCTGGAACCACACAGGGGTTGATAATTTAACCACAATAGTGAACATGACAAAAAATGATAAAATGAACATGACACCTATTTTGAGGATTCCTACCCCTCTGCAGAGATCGACAGTGATTATACTCTTAGCAGGAACCACACAGGTTCAATGTTATAACAAAAACGGTGCTGAAAGCTAAAGCCCTTAAAATGTACCAGTTCAGGAAATATGATAATTGTAACAAAGAAGAATGTGTCATAACAAACATTTATAAAAATCCGTCGTTTCTTGTAATTTGTCTAGACTAGTATAAGGTTTTAAAATGAAACTTGTTTGACAGGCATTATTATACGCAATATTAATCAATAAATATACTTTAAAATGCTTTCAATAAAAACACCAGTCTGAAATTTGTTAACATATCAAACAATATGAAAATGGCAAAATAACCACTAAAATATATATATTTATAATTAGTTCTGAAATGTATATACTTAATTTCGATTTAGCCCATGTAGTTCCGGCTAAGAATAGAATCACTGTCAATCTCTGTAGAGGGATATGGATCCTCCGAATTGGTGTCGTATTCATTTTATCATTTTTTTGTCATGTTCATTAGGATAGTTTCATAACCAACTCCTGTGTGGTTCCAGGGAGCCATGAGTGATGGCAAGAATAGAATACCGGTAGCTCATGCATGTCGTATGAAACGACAATTTGAGTAATACGATATAATCGAGGTTCTAGGTCCATTCCGCATATTCATTTGTTGATGTTTCTTTTTAATCTGTATATTTATACGTTGTTTTTGTACATGTAGAGTGAAGCCGGAATCTCCTTTCTGTTGGCGTCGAATAACAAAGCATGTGTTCGTACGCCATAAAACCACATTCATTCTTTCATTCATTCATTTCGATTGAATATGCCTTGATTTAAGCTAGTTAAAACCATTATATCAAAATTATTTAAAAATTTCAAATAAATCATGCAAAGCGTTTAAAATATTTCATCAAAATGACCTAAAATATGCGAGTTTCAAACAAATATCATGACTATAAAATGCTGATACAAATTTATTAAATTGTGCGGCATGATACTTTAAATAAATGAAACCAATCCGTTTGTTCAGATTATAAAAAATATTCCTGATGAAACACTAATTTACTGATGTGTGATACATAAAATATATATTATCGAAAAGTAAGCCAAACTTTTCAAACCAATTGTGTTGCAATATAAATTGATTACAAATCAATTGTGTTTTAATATAAATTGTTTGCAAATAAACTGTGTTGCAATATGAATTGATTACAAATTAATTGTGCTTCAATATGAATTAATTAGAAATTAATTGTGCTTCAATATAAATTGTTTACAAATCAATTTTGTTTTAATATAAATTGATTATAAATAGACTGTGTTTCAATATAAATTGATTACAAATAAATTGTGTTGCAATATGAATTAATTACAAATTAATTGTGTTAAATTAATTACAAATAAATTGTGCTTCAATATAAATTGATTACAAATTAATAAATCGATTACAAATAAACTGTGTTTCAATATAAATTGATTACACATAAATTGTGCTTCACTATAGATTGATTACAAATAAACTGTGTTTCAATATAAATTGATTACACATAAATTGTGCTTCACTATAGATTGATTACATATAAACTGTGTTTCAATATAATTTTTTTACAAATAAATTGTGCTTCCCTATATATTGATTACAAATAAACTGTGTTGCAATATAAATTGATTACAGATAAACATTGTTTAAATATAACTTGATTTCAAAACAATTGTGTTTCAATATAAATTGATTACACATTAGTTGTGCTTAACTATAGATTGATTACAAACAATACTGTGTTTCAATATAAATTAATTACAAATAAACTGTGTTTCAATACAAACTGATTACAAATAAACTTTGTTTCAATATCAATTGATTACAAAAAAATGTGCTTCACTATAGATTGATTACAAATAAACTGTGTTTCAATATCAATTGATTATAAATAAAATGTGTTTCAATATAAATTGATTTCAAAACAATTGTGTTTCAATATAAACTGATTTCAAAACAATTGTTTCAATATAAATTGATTACAAATAAGTTGTGCTTAACTATAAATTGATTACAACAAAACTGTGTTTCAATATAAATTGATTATATATAAACTGTGTTTCAATATAAATTGATTATAAATAAACTGTGTTTCAATATAAATTGATTGCAAATAAACTGCGTTGCAATATGAATTGACTACAAATTAATTGTGCTTCAAAATAAATTGATTACAAATAAATTGTGCTTCAAAATAAATTGATTACAAATTAATAGTGTTTTAATATAAATTGATTACAAATAAACTGTGTTTCAATATAATTTGATTACACATCAATTGTGCTTCAATATAAATTGATTACAAATAAATTGATCTTCAATATAAATTGACTACAAATAAATTGTGCTTAAAAAATTGATATTACAAATTAATTGCGTTTTAATATAAAATGATTACAAATAAATTGTGTTTCAATATAATTTGATTACACATAAATTGTGCTTCACTATAGATTGATTACAAATAAACTAAGTTTCAATATAAATTGATTACAAATAAGCTGTCTTTCAATATAAATTGATTACAAATAAACTGTCTTTCAATATAAATTGATAACAAATAAATTGTGCTTCCCTATAGATTGATTACAAATAAACTGTGTTGCAATATAAATTGATTACAAATAAACCTTGTTTCAATATAGATTGATTACAAAGAATTGTGCTTCAATATAAATTAATTACAAATTGATTTAAAAGTATTTATAATCTTGAAATTTCTGCAGAGCAGCAAAAATAATTGTTCATTTTGTGAAAAATTAAATTTGTTGAAAAAATAATGTTTAGTTAATAAATGCTTACACAAACATAAAATGAAATCCAAATATGCTGGAAAAATAGTTTAGTTAAAGTTTCCATGTGTGCGTTTGATTATGTTACTAGACCGCAAAATCATTAAATGTGAATTAAAATGGCATAAAACCTAAGTAATTATTTTATAATAATAATAATTGTATGAAAAAAAAGATTGGAAGATCAAAGTTTACTGTACTTGATTGTTTAAATATTTAAAGCAATTTAACCACAAAAATCCGGAGGGGAATTAATGAATATACCTTAGATTACAAGAGGTTTATAGACCTCCCAAAGGGCATCAAATCCTACCAAATTAAAGTTTACTTTTGATTTATATCTTCCTGTATTATAAAGATTTCGAATATAATGTTTAATGTTTATTAAACAGAGTTCTTTTTTTTATTTAATTTATGGTTGAAGATGATTTTTTTGTTATCAATAATAATTTATTCAACACTAGGTCAAACTTTTTGTTTCTAACTAGAATATCAGTAATTGACCACTTTGTAATAAAAGCACTGTTCTTTTTATTTGATATAATCAACAAAACTAGACATAAATTGTTTTAATGTTGCACAGAGTCCGTGTAGTTCCGGCTAAGAATAGAACCACTGTCGATCTCTGCAGAGGGGTAGGAATCCTCCGAATGGGTGTCATGTTCATTTTACCATTTTTCGTCATGTTCACTATTGTGGTTAAATTATCAACCCCTGTGTGGTTCCAGGGAGCCATGAGTGATTGCAAGAATAGGATCAATGTGGCTTATGCATGTCGTAAGAAGCGACAAATTCAGTAATACGATATAATTTGCTTAAACTCTGCAGTTTTTCAGGTATCAAGGTTCTGGGTTCATTCTGCATATTCATTTGTTGATGTATTTTTTTTAATCTTTATGTTAATTTGTTGTTTTTGTACATGTAGAGTGAACATGGAATCTTCCTTCATGTTGGCGTCGAATAATCTATAATGTGTTGGTACGCCGTTAAACCCTATTCATTCATTCATTCATTCATTCATTCATTCATTCATTCATTGAGTCCTGCTCGCTCCAAAAACGTCATGTCAGAAGGTTTGCCAGTTACTTGCGGAAGAATGGTGGTTCTAGTTAGATTCATTGTGAGGTCTTCACTCACCATTGAACTGGATACGCCATATAACCCGAAATGTGTTAAAAATTGTGTTCAATTCCATTAAAAAATACAAAAACATTAATTACAAGTTTTAAAGGTAAGCATACGATATATAGAGGACTGGGTGAGTATACTGTGTACAGTGCAGTAATTTAAAGAGAATTAACATTCTATCCGAATTTGCTGAAACTCTGCAGTTCTGCAGGTATCAAGGTTCTAGGTTCATTCTACCTATTCATTTGTTGATGTATTTTTTTTAATCTGTATGTTAATTTGTTGTTTTTGTACATGAAGAGTGAACTGGAAATCTTCCTTCCTGTTGGCGTCAAATAACCTATAATGTGTTTGTACGCCGTAAAACCCTTTTCATTCATTCTAATTTCAATATTGATTTTGTTACGTTTTGACAGATTTGACCATTGAGACCATTTGAGATTTTGTATATTAATAACAATGAGATTCTTTTTATCCATTTGAAAATCAATTTTGTTTTTAAGACATGTATAGCCTTTTTCCTGATAATATCCCTTTAAGTTTTCATAAGGTGCCACAGGGTCCCCAAAAGCGTTAAAATTGTAAATTATTAGTTCAACTGTTTACAGGTTCCTCAGTGGCCAGGTGTCATGAGCGTTGTACCATGATCACTGCTCTCTCCACCAATGTTGTAGGTTCAAGTCTTTATTGCTCCAAAAACTTTATAAAGGAAAGTTTGTCAGTTACTTGCGGTAGGACGGTGGGTCCACCAAGATTCATTCCGAGGTCTTCCTCCACTTATACAAGCCCGTGTGGTTCCGGCTGAGAAAAGAATCACTACCGGTCTCTGCAGAGGGGTAGGAATCCTCCGGATGGGTGTCCTGTTCATTTTATCATTGTCATGTTCACTATTGTGGTTAAATAATCAACCCCTGTGTGGTTTCAGGGAGCCATATGAGTGATGGCAAGAATAGGACCACTGTGGCTCACGCATGTCGTTGAGTAATACGATAGAATTTGCTGAAACTCTGCAGTTCTAACACACCGATATACTTATACATAATTGTTATACTATATGATATTGCGTGTCTTTGTCAAAAAGTTATTAGTTGCAGAGATTGGTGTGCTCGAGTACTGATTAACCTTCCAGAATCCCAGGAATACTGTGGTTATGTTAACTGTTACATGTAGCTGTCCCCAATTTGCGTCAATGGCAAAAAAATGATACTAAATATTCAAACAAACAAATCATTTAGTTTTTTCTTCACCAAAACTGGACATTCAAAAATAAAAAGAAACTTTAATAGTTTGAAAGGGAGGTTACCTAGTCAAGCACTTCATCAGTTTTATTGATACCCTTGTACTTAAAGTAGAATAAAGCCCAGTAGTTCTGCCCAAATATTTTAAATCTTTCCCTCTTTCTTGTCAGTTTTATTCCCCCTTCACTTGTCAACAAATTTTGGGCAAACTTATTTAAGAGCTTCAGTACGATGTCTTTAAGGCCCTTTCATTACCTTTAATGGAAAGTCTATTTATTGCTATTCGTCAAATTTGCAACTGATTTTGGCTCATGTGATGGATATCTGAAATTAATGTGTCGATAAATTAAGTCCCTTTACATTACATTAATATCTTGTTTAAATATTCATATTAACACAGTTGTAAATATTATGTATTCGAATTAATCTGAGAGATAGTAAGTATTATGCATTTCCTTTCAATGTCACTAAAGACACAAATTTACAATGGTTCCAATTTAGAATTAATCACAGAATTCTTGGAACAAACTCATTGCTTAAAAAAATGAAGATTAAAGAATCCGATGTATGTTCCTTTTGTCAAAGAGAAACCGAAACTATTAAACATATATTTATTGATTGCATAGTAACGCAACAATTTTTTCAAAGTTTTAAAAATTATCTGAATGAAAAGTGCATTACAATAAATACAGACTGGTCATCTTCAGACATAATCTTTGGCAGTATGAAATTCGAATCTGTTTTGAATAGGCTGCTATATACTGCTAAACACTTCATATACTGTCAAAAAATGAAAAACAATATTCCTATTTTTGAACCATTCAAACACTTTATTAAAATGTTTTATGAAACAGAACGATGTAATGCCAAAAATAACATTGAGGTGGAAAAATTTGATTTGTTATGGAACCTGTACATTCCCATTATATCTTAAAAATAAAGACTATTAATTTAACATTTTTCAGATTTATGTTTTATAAAAGTTGCTTTCCAGGATGGCCTCTTTGTTTATTTTGTGTAGACAGTACTTTAGTGAAAATCTCCTGCTGCCTCGATTTTTTTCTATTGTTGTTTTTTCTTTTTCTACTTATATATTGTTTTATAAAAATCCAACTTCTGTTTTATTTTTCATTAAAAGAAAAGAAAGGTGTTTATATAACAATTTTACATCTGGTCATAGAACACATGTGTACTCTAACTAGAGTTTATCTTATTTGTGAAAGCAAATTTTGCAATAATATAAGATCTTAATTACTGTTTACATCAATAGTATAGCCTATATTTTTTGTGTCACAAATGGAATCATTATAATTATAAGGGACTATGTTAAACTATAAATATCTGCTTGGAAATAGTGTTTACACATGTACACTCTTAAAAATGTTTCTTTCAAAACAATTGGTTTCATTTTATTATTTTTTAATATTTGATTTTTAAAATCAACAACAAAAAAATCCTTACACTACACACCTGTTTCTCTTGAATTCACATATAAGTTTGTTACTTATTCTTTCTGTATATTTATATACATAATTGACATAATATTTTAGTTTGTATGTGAATCTGCTTAATTTTTCATGAAATATATGCAAATGAGAAATATATTACACTAATATTCAACCAATCCAATAACTGAAAACACATGTTTTATAAAATTTAAGAAATAGGTGATTCTTTTGTGTTTACTGATTCTCAAATAAAGATAAATTTTACTAGAAAAATATAAAATGAACTGAGGTATCTTTGATATTTTTTTTAATGTCTTCTCCTGGCTTTCAATAAACACCATCAATTAACACACAAAAAATTGTGTTTATAAACCATTCAAATTATAGATACCTCTAATAAATATAAACACACAAAAACAACCCCAATATAATAAAATTCATGTAATCATTGCCACTTTATCTTTTCTATAAAAAGGGATACACCAAAATACAAATTTAATATTTATTAAGGTCCTACACCAAGCCAGCCACTATAGACTTAAGAGAGGAAAATCTCCTAATTTTCTTATACTATCATCTGCTGTATCAAATTATATTTTATTTCTGTTTAATTTTTGTTTTAGCTCGAGCTACAATCTATAATTTGTTTAGAATGGTGTGTCCCTTTAAGATTAATGTATATATGTGTATTCGGTGAAAGGAAAAAGAAAGTATACATACCTATAAACGTCGACAGGTCAAGGAACAAAAAATGTATTGCATATAAATTTTGTATATTTGTTGAATCAAAAAACAAACATCTAATTCATTTCAAAGCAAAACAATAAGAAAAAATCAGTTCATTTTTCCATCACATGAACAAACTTAGTCAATAATGGAATAATTTCAAAAAACAAAATGTATGCTTTCTTTTCCCTTTCAGTGTATATATATGAATGTATGTTACAACTTGACTGATATATATATTTGTACGGTTTGTTGAGGGATGGCCCACCCGACCCTCACAGACCTATTACGGGTTGATTAAATGGATCACTTTTCAGTGATTGAAATTAAAAAAAAAAAAGTTCTCTGGGCTGAGACAAGAAATACATAACAAAGGTTTTGAACAGTTGTAAAATAATCAAGTCGTTATTGATGGAACTATGACTACGAAAAAATCGTGATAATTCATGGCATGAAATGGAGACGTTAATGAAGTTACATCTAAAATAGCATTGATATACAACATATCAATAATATAAAGTAACTTCTTCAGATTATTTAGGATATATTGGTATAAAATCGACATATGTACATGGAATCATTCGCCGTTTACATTAAAACTAATGTATACATGTATGTCCACGGGGAAACATATTATTCACATGAGACATCCACCACAACAACCTAAACATTGATTACAATAATGTATATATGTATGTCCGCGGGGAAACATATTATTCACATGAAACATCCACCACAACAGCCTAAACATTGATTACAATAATGTATAAATGTATGTCCACGGGGAAACATATTATTCACATGAGACATCCACCACAACAGCCTAAACATTGATTACAATAATGAAGGAAAATCAGAATACTTGTACTTGTACTTGTATATACACACAGAGAGAGTGTGGCAGCAATTACAACATTACAAACCTACGATATCATGTTAAAAATAATATTAAAGTAACTGCACAAAGAAATTCAAACAAATGTTTACCTTCTTTACTACATATACATGCATGATAGATTTTGTCTACTTAAAATGCAATCCCGAAGTCTTATGATTGTACATGTCTTGGTAAAAATATGTTAATACTTACACATGTTTTAGTGAAGCAGAATGGTATTTTCTTATACAAATGTATAAGAGTTTTATCATATAGTCCTGGCTTCTGTTTCACCAACATATACTTAAATACTTAACAACTTAAATCTAAGAAAAGCAACCAGATGTTCATGATTTTAGACTGGTTTCAATAAAACTGCATATAGTTTCATGAATACTTGTTCTATAATAGATAAATAACCAGTCAAAGCTTAGTTAAGTCAAGGAATTTTAGAAGAGTAAATGGTGAAATAGAAGCCCGGTCGGTTAAGTTAACTATTTTGTCTAAGCATCATCATATAAAATGGCATAGATAATTTAACGTTTATAATTAAAGACATTAATAACAATGGGTTTTATACCCAAATGTCGCGTTGATATATGTTTTTTGTGTATTTCACGCATGCATTGCTTAATTGTACCTTGTATGGTGATGAGCTGTTTATGCTTAAGTCGAAATAAAACATATGTTTTGTCTGGTCTGTTCTGTTCTGTTCTGTTCTGTTCTGATATTATTTTGACACTAGTGTATTATATGCCACATGAGTTATGTACTTCTGATATTGGTAATTATTTGATATTTACAGTTTACCTAATAGAGAAAGTGTTTGTCGACAGTATAGTAAACAATATTGTTGTCAATCGGAATCCAATTATCAATCGATCATCCATTAAAATCGCGATTAATTTTATAATTAAAGGGAAATGATTGGATTTTTTTTTCAAGAATTATAATTGGCTATAAACATTTTTTTTCTATATATCATGCCAATATATACTCACTGATCCCGTATTGCCAAAAGGATATATATCAAAACATGCCAATACAATATATTGAAAAAGGAATTTCTAAACTTGGCCTACGCGCCTGATTAGACTAAAATAGATTTCCCGTTAAAAATGTATATTTTATGACGTATTAAACGAGTTACGTGATTACATTTTATTTCAATTTATACTGGTTTACACGTAGTGAAAAAGGTTTCATCTTAGAAAGAGCCCGAATGACGATACGATGGTCGCCTACCAGTATTAAAGTGTTGTCTATTCTAAGAATGAGAATTTTGTTTCAGTTTACCACTCCCATTTTTTTTACATACTAAGCATTTCGGATTTTAATTATCAATGATATTGAATTATAATTAACCATTTTAAAAATATTTATATTTCTAAGGCATTTGTAGCGTTTCATTCCTTATATACTACCTTTAAAACAAAACCATCAAATGTAGTTAATAAACGAGGGCTTAGTAAAGATTCTTCTCATGTTTGTAATTTACCGCGGGAAGGGGGTCAAACGTAAATTCAAACGTTCACCATATCAATCGTGAAACATCGGGTATTTCCATATCTTCCGTATAATACACTATTGCGTAGCATAAAGGCCGAGGTGATCAGATAGCATACAGCATATATCACGGGTTCCTGACTCAATACTGTAGTTAAAAATGACATTTGTTAATATTAAGCACAATTGTTTGTTACTTAGATATTATTTCAGAAAACGACTCCATTGAAATATTTTGCTTGGCTAGCTTTTAAAATTAATAAACTTTCTACATCTTCAACGAATAAATAAACCGTCGATCATCGTCGTCGTCACCCATTAACTGCAATCTCCGTGTAACTCGATTAGTCCTCATTGTCCATAGACATATTGCATGTAGTTCGTGATAACTTGGCATGATGGATGTATCGCTGCGCTGTCCGGAACCACTGGAGATGAAGTGGCCTGAATATAAAACAACAATATATTAACTGATCATAACTGTTTCCATTGAAATGGTGTTACTATACATCCCATACAAACATACTTGGTTAGAGAATTCAAATGATGTAAAATAATGTTTAACTGGAAAAAGAATATGATAAATTATGATATAAAGGTCAGTTGTAACTCATAGCATATATAAATTATATATAAAGTAAAGGGACATGCCAAGGTTTTGTTAAAATTTATCTTAACACCTTCCTTCAAACTCTAATTTTCTACATGCACATGGCGGACATATGAAATAAAATAATCAAGTATGTATGACTATTCTTAAATTTATTTATTTTATTTTAAATTTGGATAAAAGAATGGCTACACTTATGACGTCATTTTACTTTAATTGTTCCGATCTGTAGAGACAAAATATAAATGTGTATTTCTTTACTCATTTATTACAAAAAATAGCGAATTTCAATGTATTAACAGTAAAAGATGGAATTTGAATAACGACACAGGTCTGCAATCGTAGATCGGCATTTAAAATTAATGTTAAATGACGGACTGAACTTGAATAACGACCCGGGTCTGAGATCGTAGATCGACATTCAAAATAAAAGTTAAAATACGGACTGAACTTGGATAACGACACAGGTCTGCAATCGTAGACCGACATTCAAAGTTAAAGTTAAAAGACGGACTGAACATGAATAACGACCCGGGTCTGAGATCGTAGATCGACATTCAAAATAAAAGTTAAAATACGGACTGAACTTGAATAACGACCAAAATTAAAGTAAAAAGAGGACTAAACTTGAATGCAGACACAGGTCTGAGATCGTAATCGACATTCAAAATTAAAGTAAAAAGATGGACTAAACTTGAATAGCAGACCCAGGTCTGAGATCGTAAATCAACATTCAAAATAAAAGTCGGAATTTGAATAACGAAGTTAAAGTTAAAAGAAGGAATGAACTTCAATGCAGACCCAGGTCTACTAAGATCGTATATCAACATTCAAAATAAAAGTCGGAATTTGAATAACGACCCGATCTGCAATCGTAGTTCGACATTCAAAATAAAAGTTAAAAGACGGACTTAACTTGAATGCAGACCCAGAGCTGAGATCGTAGATCAACATTCAAAATTAAAGTAAAAAGATGGACTAAACTTGAATAGCAGATACAGGTCTAAGATCGTAGATCAATATTCAAAATAAAAATCAGAATTTGAATAACGACCCAGGTCTGCAATCGTAAATCGACATTTTTTTTTAAAGTTGATCTACGATCTCAGACCTGGGTCGTTATTCATGTTCAGTCCGTCTTTTAACTTTAATTTTGAATGTCGATCTACGATTGGGACTTACATGCGACACGATCTACGATATATATAAATACATATGCCGTATATAAATATACATATCGGAAATTATTTAAAAATATTTTGTTTGTATATCTGCTGGCAAGTAACAGCTAGTCCAAATTTTTCGTATTTTTATTACTCATATTTTCATGACTAGCTTGAAATACAAGTTAACATTGCAAATGTTAATTATTTTTAATAGTAAAGTGTCAGAAATATGTATTTCAATAGATGTTAAGTTTGAAAAACAACCTGAATATATGTAACATTAATTGTAATTAATTGCCGATTGTCCCTTAAACATACATTTACACCATATTAAATATACTTAATATTCCAAACAGTATGTCAAACTGTTATTTTTATCTTTTGATATTTTTTATGAATATTGTCTCACCATATACAGAAGTCAATTTTACTATGTTGAATAAAATATTTCAAAAAAGAAATCACTAGTTTTTATACCCTTAAACGTATAACATCTTGATATTAAAAACTTTTTATCAAATAGTGTTTTTATCATTATTATTCGAGAAAAAAAACAATTGTTTTTGTATCACATGTAGAGATAATGTGTATATGAAATATATTTTTGTTCTTTTCAATTTGCATGGCGAAAGAAAAGCAATAAAAAAAAACCAAAAAACAAACAAGAAATGCCACTGGTAAGTGTCACATGCCCCAAAATGGTCTGTTAAAATAATGATATATTCTATAATAGGTAGTAGTGTATCTAAATATATCAAGATTAATGGCCTGACGTTTCAAACTAGACACACAATTTCATGTGTTTTCTTTATATTAAAGTGTGACCTTGACCATTGTGTAACTTTAACATCTGATGTAAATGCAGGTGACATATCATCATGACATGTTAGTCACTTGTGTCAAGCTACTTTAAAATCCCCCGTGTAAGATACAGACCATTAATATCAAACAAACTGAAAGTGTGACCATATCCTTTAGGGTAAGATTCAGGGTCTTAACGCGTCATGTCATGTTGATTAAGTGATAAATTGAGCCAATGTTTTTGAAATCCATCAATGTATGATAACATTACATACCTGAAATCTCAATCAGACTCAAAGTGTTTCCAAACAAACTAAAAGTGTGAACTTAACCTTTGAGGTACTGGTCTGGGACTTACATGTGACACGTCGTCATGTCATCTTGATCAATTGAGCCAAGTTGAAACAAAGTTAAAGACCAGACCAGACACGAATATCAAACAAATTGAAAGTGTGACCTTGGCCTTTGAGGAAAGTTTCTGGGTCTTACAAGTGACACCTCACCAGGTGTCGTCTAAAAAGTTTAATTGTTACTTGACCTTTCAAGAGGGAGTCTGGGTGTTACGCGCGAGACGTTTTCATGTTATTTTAATAATTTGTAGCAAGTGTTTATAAAACCAATCCATGCATGACAAAGTAAGAGGCCGGACACGAAATCTTACACACACCAAAAGTATTGTCAAACAAACGCAGAGTGTGACCTTGAACTTTAAGGTACGGGTGTGGGTCTAAGTCGCGACACGTCATCACGTTATGTTGATTATTTGTAGTAAGTATTAACATTGCATGTCGATCTACGATCTCAGACCTGAGTCGTTATTCAAATTCCGGCTTTATTTTTGAATGTTGATCTACGATCTCATACCTAGGTCTGCATTGAATATCGATCTACGATTGACGACCTCATAGCCAATTTCACGCAACTGTTTACATGTTGTATTTTAAAATGCAATTTTTATATAAATATTGATGAGGCAATATCAATGTACGTATATTGAAGATAGGCGTGACCTCTCAAAAATATATTATTCAATGCATATATGATATAAGTTGCACTAGTTTATTGTAATATTAAATACAGTTCACATGATTTAATACAATTTACAATCAGTTTGAAATATTGCATCCTGCAGACATGTAGTACAACTTTTATACATGTATCTTAATTCCCCTGCATTTACCTGCGAAGACGACGTTGCACGCTTTACTAATGCAACACCAGACGATGTACATGTACATTTTGATTGAAATGCTAGCAGTCCGCTTCATCCACTGTATTCATGTGTCACGTGCAGCAAAGGAGATGACACACCCACTGATTATTAAAGCGGCACTATCATAAATAACTTTAAACAGGAATGAATTTTGACCACAATGTTGTAACGGATTCGTAATCTTCTGAGCCAGTGACTGATTCCCGAAGGCGTACAGTGTAATTAACTGATGATTACATTTTTCCCCATACATTTTGCACAGTTTTGTATTTTAAGGTTTTATGGGACCTTTTGCAATCACAAATAATTCACATTTTCAACTTCTTGTCAAAATCCATAAGCTCATTGACTGGTAAAGATATCGCTGTTTTTCTGATGATACATATTATAAGTATTGTATAACTTACGGGTGTGACAACGCTAGAATAGTCGAATGAACGGCGTTCTGCGACAGCTCTTGTTTGAGACGTGTCGTCATGTGTGACAAAGGGTGCTAAATACATATTGTTTTAATTTAATCAGTTTTATCGGTAAAATGGAAATTTCCAACTGAATATCAATTCGTTTTTTTTATATTTACACATATTTCCAATACCAGCTCGTTCACTTTTATACAAAACAAACGTGTTATCACTTTGTTAAATGTGGAGTTTCTGTTAGTAATATTATCTGCATAAGGTCATAAGTTCATGTGTGTAAAGATTGATATGAGTAAAATTCGATTTAAAGATTGCCGAGTGTCCCTTTAATTATCATACGATACACGTATCCATAGGCGGATACAATAGTTTTAACCAAGGGATGCCAAATATATTATATTCACAATGAATGCATGAATACATGAATGAATGACTTCAACTAAATGAATGAATGAACAAAGGAAGGAAGGAACAAATGAATGTGAATAATATTATAATAATAAAGTCTTGATTTAATGAGATAACTATTTGGGCAAGTCAATCCCACAAACATATATACATTACTTACACAAATGATTAACACAAACAAACCAATCACAGTTTACTGGTATGTGTAGTTAATAAAAAGATAATTCAAGAGGCATGGCCTAAATGACTCATTTAGATATATTTTTTTGCAAGAAAATGTAGTAAATATCTTGTTGAATTGTTTTAAATGCGAATTATATTTTTTCCGCTTTTCGCGGTTATATGTAAACGTGACAGACGGGATTATTTGGAAATCAAGTTCTCAATATTACTTTCTTTGCAACATTTCATTAAAATACGTAAGGTTTTTCAACATTCCGTAAATCTCACAGAGATGGGGACCTTTTTAATTTGGTCAAATCAAATTCCCCCCTCTAGATCTGCCAGTGTATTGCTATTCAGCCAACCACAAGCTTCTAGTTTTGTCCGAGAATTCCTCTCGTATATGTTGTTAATCGTGTTGCACGTGTCGCAGGGCGGGAAATACATACAGCCAATCTGCCCGAACTGAAATAATATTCAAAACGCAGGCGTGGCTCCTTGCTTGCAGACGCATATCGGATACCAAAAACAGATGTATCCCACGTGTAAGGAGGGTGCACTTCACAACAAAGAGGTACATTTTTAGAATTAAATTATTAATGTATTATGAAAATATTTATATATGTGCCGTGTTTGTTTGTATTTCGTTTCTCTTTCTCAGGGAGACTTATTTTAGTGGTTACTGTCTGCCTGATTGCGTGCCTGCCTCCACACCGTCCGCCTCCCCGAACGACCACCCGCCTATCCGAACGAACACCCAACCCTCCGCCACCTGTTTTCCACCTGTCTGTTCTGCATACCTGTCCGTCCTTCCGTCCGTCCATCCATTCCCCCAGAGTTACCGTTCGTTACTTGCTTTAAATGATCAGCATAACATGACGACGCGCATAATACCCAAATTCCCACCTCAAAGGTCAAGATCACACTTGTTTAAAGACACTTTCAGTCTGTTTGAGATTTCATGTCCGATCTGTAACTTTGTCACCTGTAGATAAATTTCCAATACACTTGGCTCAATTCATCCACATGACATGGCGACTTTTCGCCCGCAATACCCACACCCGTACCACAAAGGTCAAGGTCACACTTTGTGTTTGTTTGACAACTCTTTGAATCTGTCATACACTTGGCTCATTTGAACAACATGACATAATGAAGTGTTGCGTGTAATACCCAGAACATTTTCTCAAATGTCAAATGTCACACTTTCAATTAATTTTGTTATATTTCATATCTGACCCGTACCTCAAAAAGGAGGTCACACTTTGAATTTGTTTTGACAACACTTTGAGTCTGTTTGAGATTTCAAGTCCAGATTGTAACTTTGTCATACATGTATGAATTTAAAAAAACAACAACACTTCGTTTGATTGATCAACATGACATAACGACGTGTTGCGTGTAAAACACAGAACCTTACTTCAAAGGTCAAGGTCACACTTTCAGTTTGTTTGATATTTCATGTCTGGTCTGAAACTGTGTCTTATCTTACTTGAGGGATTTTAAAATATCTTAACACAAGTGATCAACATGTCATGTGACACTTACCAGTTGATTAATATATCAACAAATCAATTTAAAATATATATTTTCGCAATAGTAAATTTTATATAACATTGCAGTAAATAAGTTTAGGTAAGTTCCAAGACATTTTTTTCAGATACTTTCTTATTGAATATGCATAATATGGAAATGCATAATGATTCCGATTTGTGCATTCAAACATCATAATTACTACCTAACACACCACATTTGCTTTTCCCTGTAGCCAGAATTTGATCGTGTAATTTGAAAATATTCATTTTTGTTTTCAGGTGCTTCCCTACTTTCGGATGCTGGTCGTTTGCAAATTAAGGCTTATGCATGGAAGTGTGTACCAGTAATGACCTTGTGGACAAATAACCGTTATAATGCACATTATGAGTGTGGATTCATGTTTTTAGTATATCATGGACAAATGGTTTTATACCGTAATATATATGTTGAACTTGTGTAATTTATTCATTTGCAAAAAGGGAAAATTGCGTGCGGACAATTTGTGTGCATAATGAATTGTGAACTGAGACATCAGAAAATGCGGTGCTCCTTTTTGGCGCGCCATATAAAAAAACAATATAAAGTGTAACTTGGACATGTTACAGTGTGTATATTCAGACAGAAAGATAGTGTTTATTCCAGGATCTATCCGTGCATAGCACAGAAGACGACGCTTGAAGATCGTCAGACTGGTATCGTTACTATGGATACACTTTGGTTTATTTTGTCAACCTTTCGAGTCTTGAGTCTTTTAACCAGACGCAAATATTCAATTTACATATTCAAATCCATTTTGTTTAATAACAGAAACACGTAATTGAATTATAATTCTACTTGAATAAAAAGCTCATAATTTGACGTCTGTATCCAAGTATAAGACTCGAAGGTTCAGTGCATGATATCTGATTAATATTTTGACTACACGGCCATTATAGTACCTTACAACGATATTTACCTTATCTTCTTAAACCATTGTATATAGAAATACAAAGGGTGGAGATAAATGACACCAGATATGGGTCCAAACCCGCATATAATCGAACATTTGCAGTTTGCAGATTGCTCCGACATCGGCATAAAACGAACCAGGAATCGATATACTTCTATCAAGAGCAGGTCGTGCTTCTACAGGTACAACGAACCGATACGGATTCGAACAAGCTAATATCCGAATACTGCCATGGTGTCTATCCACTGAGCTTACCGGGCCATTGAACAAATCCGTATCAGAATCCCAACAATTTCGAATGCCCTACACTTGGTAGTTTTTATAACTTCTCTAATTACGATTTTGTCTTCAAACAATTTAATACCTTATTTTCAAATTTGACCTTTCATACGTCAGATCACGTGAGCAATGAATCAACACTAAATGTAGCTTATTTAATTCAAAAACAATACAAGAACATTTCATATATAAATTCTTAAACTTATAGAAGGTCCGTATTGCCATGGAAACGGAGTAATTATAAAATTTACCAAGCTGCTAATTTCTTGTTTTGCTAGGTCGTTCTTAAATTAAATGTTTGTTTGCCGTGCTCCTACCTACTCAAATTGCAGATACTCAAGCTTTTTAATGACTTTCAACGCGTCTTATTAACACAAAAGTATCGAAACCTGGCAAAAACAAAATAAGCTACCTACATACATGGACATTTCTAGGTCGGAACCCAACAAACGGACCTTTTTTAAGAATGGCATTTGTTAACAATGTTTGCCTAATTTGTCTGCTGACTATTATGTCACAGTGGACATTACGAAATATAATGTTCAGTAACATGTCATGTACAAATATTCAGTCTTTGGACACGCGTTCTTATCTAGGCCGAAGTACTTTTATCAAACACAATATTTGCTTAAGTGAATAGAAATTGTCTATTAAAGCAAAAGCTCGAAGTTCAGCGTTTTATGACCAGTCGACCTGTTGCCATTATATTATGACTCGGTGGGTTTCCGTAGTAGTTGTATGTGCTATGCTACTTCAGTGTCGAACTTTCAAATGCAAACACCGTCGTGTTTAAACTGAACCGACGTTACAGACAAAAACACATATCTTTTACAGTAAATAAACGATATATATTTGTACTATTCACTGTGACGTAATGGTTAACAATATATATATATATATATTACGTTCAATGTACTAAATGTGTTTTACATAATTGGTTGTATATATTCAGTATTTTATTGGAATTTGCTACTAAACTATTGAAGGTTATATGCATCCGATTGAATCAAATCTATCAGTAGACTTACTGGCACTTTTCAATAAGATATTAATAGATGCACGTGCGATTTTTTCTAGTCTTGTGCAATTGTGTAACAAGATAAATTTATTGCATACTAAGAAGAACCGTATTTTTTCCGCGGCAGCGGTTTGCAAACGGCGTTTTCTATCTACACACATTATGGAGAAGTACGTATTTTTTTTCACTATCTTATTGAACTCATTGTTTGTATGTACATTCTTTTTGTTATTAAACAACGGAACTAGACGCACCTTATCTCTGCCCATACATATTCATGTTTATGAAAAGTTCATGACTAATCATCAGAGACTTTGGGGATTCGAACTTACCACTAAACTTAGCGACTGATCAGTTTGGCGGTTACCCAGTACTAGACGCACCTTATCTCTGCCTTTACATATTCAAAGGTGGAAGGCACATGTCCGTAGAAAAACGTTCATGATTAATCATCAGAGACTTTGGGGATTCGAACTTACCACTAAACTTAGCGACTGATCAGTTTGGCGGTTACCCACTACTAGACGCACCTTATCTCTGCCCTTACATATTCCAAGGTGGAAGGCACATGTCCGTAGAAAAACGTTCATGACTAATCATCAGAGACTTTGGGGATTCGAACTTACCACTCGACTTAGCGACTGACCCGTTTGGCGGTTACCCAGTACTATAAGCACCTTATCTCTGCCTTTACATATTCAAAGGTGGAAGGCACATGTCCGTAGAAAAACGTTCATGACTTATCATCAGAGACTTTGGGGATTCGAACTTACCACTAAACTTAGCGACTGATCAGTTTGTCGGTTTCCCAGTACTATACCCACCTTATCTCTGCCCTTACATATTCAAGGGTGGAAGGCACATGTCCGTAGAAAAATGTTCATGACCAATCATCAGAGACTTTGGGGATTCAAACTTATCATTTAATTAAAAGACTTATCAGTTACCTAACACTAGTAGCATCCTATATCTGCCATTACATATTCAAAGGTGGAAGGCACATGACCGTAGAAAAAAATCATGACTAATCGTCAGAGACTTCCGGGGATTCGAACTTACAACTCGTGAATTGACAGTTAGACTGAGTTTGCCGGATCGAACTGTGAACTTTGTACAATCATTAATATAATTTGATGTTAATTTTCATGTTTTATCAAAGATGGAATAGATTTATTAAACCCATGGTGTTATTTTATATCCATTAAATATTTAAAATAGCATGTTGCGATTAACCAATTACTAAAATTTCAAACCTTCATTTAAAGAAACGAATCAAACATTTTAGATTTTAATTTGATTTTCATTAAACAATCGTAGGCTGTATATAAAACATGCGACTTTCGTCACAACTGCGAGTTGTGATAAATCGACTTAATATGCAAACCGCAATTTACGTGTTCGTCGGTGACGAGTCCGAAATGATGTTTCGCTTCTGAATTATGAAAAACGGAAAATTGTATTGCACCTTGTCATAACTTAAAACGCCCACCCACACCACCTAGTCATAACTTAATACGCACACCAACACCACCTAGTCATAACTTAATACGCACACCCACACCACCTAGTCATAACTTAATACGCACACCCACACCACCTGGTCATGACTTGATACGCACACCCACACCACCTAGTCATAACTTAATACGCACACCACACATCTACATCCCGCACGGTTTCTCAAACAATATTTATAATCGTAGCAATTGAATTATATTTTATACATAGCGAAATATTTCTTTGAGATTGAAAAAACATTGATTTATTATTGGACACGGATGTTATACTAAGGTTTTGGTTGATTTGGATTGTATGTACTCGTATCTAACTTGTTTGATGCCTATTGATGGCGGTTTGGATATGGTTGTTTTTGAATATTAGTTTTATAGCAGACTGTTTATATTTTCGTTGGCTTTGTCGGGGAAATCCTTCGTATTTGAATGAATTGTTTGTGGGATTGTTAAAAAATTATCAATAACACATGAAAGTGCCACCGTTTTGTCCGCAAAACCCTTTGTATGTTTGTGTGATTGTTAAACAATTATCAAAAACACATGAAATGGCTACTGTTTTGTCCGTGAAACCCTTGATATGTTTGCGTGATTGTTAAAAAATATCAATAACACATGAAATGACTACTTTTCTGACTGTGAAATCCTTGGTATGTTTCTGTGATTGTTAAAAAATATCAGTAACGCATGAAATGGCTATTATTCTGTCCGTACTGTTCTCTATAAGGTGATTTGTGTATTAGACGTATTCCAGTTGTTTTTTAATTGGACCTATTTGTAGATATGTAGATTTAAAACGACACGATATAAATAGATTTTCGCGCCTTTTGATACATATCGGCCGTATTTGAATTTAAATCATCTGTTGTACACGTATCGACCACCAAGGTATTAACAGACATGCGCCCCTTTATTATACACATCAGTGGTATTTGAATAAAGAACTTCCGTTACCCGTACCGACCATCAAGATATTAACAGACATGCGCGCCATTTTTTATTTGGATCTGAACATGGATATCAAAAGGTAAGTCTTGGTGGCAATAGTGTTATGTAAGTTTTAATTTGAATTTTATATTTTATACATTTTTAATAGATTACGCCACTATTATATTTTTACCATACACATTTTGTTTGCTATATGTTTATGAATATTCAACACAATGTCGGTTACACATGGTAACCAGATATGTTGTGGCGGAAGACCGCAGAATGAATCCGAACATCCACCTTCCTTTAGAAAGCAACTGGCAAACCATCTTCCACTCGCATGCAGACTTTGGATTGAACTTGGCTCGAACCGGCCACATCAGCTGAGTGATGTCTATAATAACTGAGACAGTGTCTTAAACAATATGACCACATATTCGACGATTAAATCATCAATATTTGTTTAAGAGATATATCGTTTTAGGAGTATGTTAAAGAAATATATTGAACACTGTTATATATTTTCGACCAGGACAGCAATGCTAACAGAAGGGAGGTAGCGTAGTAACAGATGGTAAAAGCATGTCATGTTCGGTGTGTTGGCGACTGACAGGTGCGATAATGACCCGGATAGCCTTATAAGTGAGTATTATCGATAACATATGAAAATGCTACTTTTCTGTCCGCAAAAGCCTTCGTATATTTGTGGGATTGATAAAAAAATATCAATAACACATGAAATAGCTACTGTTTTGTCCGTGAAACCCTTGATATGTTTGTGTGATTGTTAAAAAATTATCAATAACACATGAAAATGGCTACTGTTTTGTCCGTGAAACCCTTAATATGTTTGTGTGATTGTTAAAAAAATATCAATTACACATGAAATGGCTACTGTTTTGTCCGCGACACCTTGATATGTTTGTGTGATTGTTACACATTTGTCGTATTTGAATTTAAATCATCCGTTGTACACCATGTGCCGACAACCAAAATATTAACAGACATGCGCCTCTTTATTATACACATCGGTCGTATTTGAATATAGATCTTCCGTTACCCGTACCGACCATCAAGATATTAACAGACAATTTTGTTCCAGTTATTTAGTTCTTTTTTTTAAATTTGGACCTACACTGAAAGGAAAAACAAAGTATACATTTTGGTTTTTAAAATTATTTCATTATTGGTTAAGTTTATTCATGTGATGGAAAATGAACTGATTTGTTTCTTATTGTTTTGCTTTGCAATGAATTAAGTGTTTGTCTTTTGATTCAACAATATGATGAAATAAGAATATACAGAATTTATATGCAATACATTTATTGTGCCTTGACCTGTCGACGGTGACAGATATGTATACTTTCTTTTTCCATTCACTGTCTTTGTAGATAGTTAAATTTAAAACAACACACTATAAATAGATGTTCGCGCCATTTTATACACAGCGGTCGCATTTGAATTTCAATCTTCTGTTTCACGTACCGATCATCAAAATATTAACAGACATGCGCGTTTTTTTATACACATCGGTCGTATTTGGACTTGGATTTAATTTTACACCTGGACATAGGCATCGAAAGGTGAGTCATGGTGACTGTACGGTTACTTATGTGCGCGATATATTAATTTTAATCTTGAATTTTGTATTTTATACTATTTTCAATGGATTGCGCGTCTACACCACAGTTATTGCAGTGTGTATTTGTTATTTTTCTTTATTTTTCAGGATATAAACCTTTGGCGTGAGTATTGTTAAATGCTTTGAATACAAGTTTAAATCTTGAGTTATGATATTTTGTTTTTGTGGCATTATGTCACTGACGACAATGTTAACATCAATTCCAATACGATTGTTTGTCTGCGATTTGCATGTCATATAAATACATAACAATATTCATGAGATGAATATTTATTCTTTATTCTAATCGCATTCACGTACATTTTTAACACGTTGTCTATGAAGTTTTTTTTCTGTCTAGTACTGGTAAATAGCCTAGCGGATCCAAGGAACGGTTATTTGGTGTGTTGATCGCCTATAAATATATGAGCTACAGTTCAAAAAGGCATTATATGATGTCAATTGTTAAATTAAATATTGAGTTTTCTCAGTATATTTCTGAATAGAGTCTCTATTATGCAGCTTATTATACCTCATTAACCATACCATGCTTTCTTACTTTTCATTGTGAATAAGAAATGTTGTATTGAATGAAAACTGATGATGCAATGTTCGCAGACGACTGCAGAGAAGATTATGTAAGTTGCAACTTATGTTTTTCTTTTTATGTTTACTATGCACATTTTTTGCATTATTGTTAACGACATTTTCAACACATGGCCGGTTGCATATGGTATCCAGATATGTAGCGGAGGAAGACCAAAGTATCCATCTTCCTTAAGCAAATAACTGGCAAACCTCTCACTCGCACGAAGAATTTTTGACTGAACAAGACTCGAACCAGCGACTTAGCGGTAAGTGGTATATGACTGGAGAGACGATGTTTTGTACCATGTGACCAGATAGGATCCGTATTCAATGATTAATAGTCGTCATTGTTGGTTAAAAAGGAGTTTGCCGAGTATGTTAAAGAAAAAAAATTAAGCACTGTTGTACATTTTCGACCAGACTACATTGCCAACAGAATGGAGATTTATTGGCATAATCAATCTGATAATTTCACTCAATTTTCAAAACTTTATTTGTTATATATGGCAACCAGTTTTATTGATCGAGAAAGACCACAGAATGGACCTGATAATTTGCAGTTGGCATTTTACTTCACTTTCAACACAGAACTTGCTATATATGGCAACCAGATTTACTGGTGGATGTATACCTTAATAATGAATCAAACCCAATTATTTACATGCATATCGATTGACACAAACATCAACATATTACAATGTCATTGTATCTAGTTTTATTGTTGGGGGAAGACCTCAGTACATCTCTGAATAGAGTTTATATTATGCAGCGTATTGTACATGCTTAACCATGCCATGCTTTCTTAATTTTCATTGTATAAAAGAAATGTTGCATTGAAAGAAAGCTGATGATGCAATGTTTGCAGACGACTGCAGGTATGATTATGTAAGTTGCAACATTATATTTTTCTTTTTATGTTTACACATTCTTTTTGCATTATGGTTAACATTTTCAACAGATGTTCGATTACATATGGCATCCAGATATGTAGAGGAGGAATGATTTGGAATGAATCCAAGTATCCATCTTCCTTCAGCAAATAACTGGCAAACTCCCACTCGCACGAATATTTTTGGCTGAAAAAGACTCGAACCAGCAACCTAGCGGTAAGTTGTATATGATTGTAGAAACGGTGTTTTATACCATGTTACCACATAGGACCCGTATTCAATGATTAATAGTCATCTATTTTGATTAAAGACGAGTTTAAGGAGTATGTGGAAGAATATATATTGAGCACTGTTGTATACTTTCGACAAAGACTGCAATGCCAACAGAATGGAAATTTATTGGCAGAATCAATGTGATAATTTCACTCAGTTTTCAACACGTAATTTGTTATATATGGCAACCAGTTTTATTCATCAAGAAATATCACAGAATGAAACTGATAAATTTCAAATTGCATTGTACTTCAGTCTCAACACAGAACTTGTTATATGTGGCAACACGCTTAACTGGTGGATGAAGACTTTAATTAATAATGATTCCAACACGATTATTTACTTGTATATCGATTGACGCAAACATCAACACATTACAATGTATCTAGATGTTTTGTTGTGGGGAAGGCCTCAGTATATTTCTGAATAAAGTCTATATTATGCAGCGTATTGTACCTTATTTATCATACCATGCTTTCTTAGTTCTTTTCATTGTAAATAAGAAATATCGTATTGAAAGAAAACTGATGATGAAATGTTCGCAGATGGCAGCAGAGAAGATTATGTAAGTTGCAACATTGTTTTTCTTTTTATGTTTACTATACACTTTTGTTTGCATTATGGTTAACGACATTTTCAACACATGGCCGGTTACATATGGCATCTAGATATGTAGTGGAGGAATACCTCGGAATGAATCCCAAGTATCCATCTTCCTTCAGCAAACAACTGGCACTCCCCACTCCACAAATATTTTTAGGGAACAAGACTCGAACAAGCGACTTAGCGGTGAGTGGTATATGATTGTTGAAACGGTGTTTTATACCATGTGACAACATATGATTCGTATTCAATGATTAATAGTCGTCTACTTTGGTTAAAGAAGTGTTTGAGTAGTATGTTAAAGAAACTGATTTGAGCTCTGATGTATGTTTTTGACCAGGACTACAATGCCAACATAATGAAGGTTTATTGGCATAATCAATCTGATAATTTCACTCAATTTTCAACACGTTATTTATTATACGTGGCAACCAGTTTTTTTAGTGAAGATCACAGAATGAACCCGATAATTTTGAAATGGCATTTTACTTCATTTTCAACACAGAACTTGTTATATATGGCAACCAGATTTACTGGTGGATGAAGACGTTAATAATGAATCCATCCCGAATATTTACTTGTATATCGATTGACGCAAATATTAATACATTACGATGTCATTGTATCTAGTTCTGTTGGGGGAAGGCCTCAGTATATTTCTGAATAGAGCCACTATTATGCAGCTGATTGTACCTTATTAACCATGCCATGCTTTCTTAGTTCTTTTTATTGTTAATAAGAAATGTTGTATTGAAAGAAAACTGATGATGAAATGTTCGCAGATGGCTGCAGAGAAGATTATGTAAGTTGCAACATTATGTTTTTCTTTCTATGTTTACTATACACGATTGTTTTAATATTGTTAACGACATTTTCAACACATGGTCGGTTACATATGGCATCTAGATATGTAGTGGAGAAATACCTCGGAATGGATCCAAGTATCCATCTCACTTCAGCGAATAACTGGCAAACCTCCCACTCGCACAAAGATTTTTGACTGAACAAGACTCGAGCAAACGACTTAGCGATGAGTGGTATATGATTGTATAGACGGTGTTGTACCATGAGACAACATAGGACCCAAATTCAATGGTTAATAATTGTTAGTATTGGGTAAAAATTTCATTTTGAGGAATATGTTAAAGACAAATATTGAGCACTGTTGTATATTTTCGACTAGGAGTGCAATGCCAACGTAATGGATTTTTATTGGCATAATCAGTTTTCAACATGTTATTTGTTATATATGGCAACCAGTTTTATTGATCGAAAAAGATCGCAGAATGAACCTGATCATTTCCAAATGACATTTTACTTACTTTCAACACAGAACTTGTTACATATGGCAAGCAGATTTACTGGTTGATGAAGACATTTATAATGAATCCAACCCGATTATTTGCTTGTATATCGATTGACGCAAACATCAACACATTACAATATCATTGTATCTAGTTTTATTGTTTTGGGGACGACCTCAGTATATTTATGAATATAACTGAATAGAGTCTCAATTATGCAGCGTATTGTACCTTATTAACCATGCCATGCTTTCTTACTTTTCATTATCAATAAAAAAATGTTGTATTGAAAGAAAACTGATGAGGCAAAGTTCGTAGACGGCTGCAGAGAAGATTATGTAAGTTGGAACATTGTTTTTCTTGATATGTTTACTATTCACATTTGTTTGCATTATTGTTAAAGACAATTTGAACACATATTCGGTTGCATAAGGCATACGGATATGTAGTGAAGGTATACCTCAGAATGAATACAAATATCCATCTTCCTTCAGCAAATAAATTGCACACCTCCCACTCGCACGAAGATTTTGGACTGAACAAGGCTATAATCAGCGACTTGGTATATTCTTGTAGAGACGGTGTTTTGAGCCATGCGACCACATAAGACCTGTATTCAATGGTTAATAATCGTCAATATTGGTTAAAGAGATATTCAGTTTGAGGTGAATGTTAAAGATATAGTTGTATATTTTTGAGCAGGACTGCAATGCCAATAGAATGGATATTTATTGACATAATCAATCTAATAATTTCACTCAGTTTTCAACACGTTATTTGTTATATATGGCAACCAGTTTTATTGGTGGAGAGAAGACTGCATAATCTATCTGATGATTTCACTCAATTTTTAACGTTATTAGTTATATATGGCAACCATTTGTATTGCATTCGAAAAGACAGCAGAATCAATCTGGTAATTTAACTTAGTTTTCAACACGTTATTTGTTACATATGGCAACAAGTTACTGGTTGATGAAGGCCTTAATAATGAATCCAACCCGAATATTTACTTGTATATTGATTGACGATTGACGCTAACATCAACACATTACAATGTCATTGTATCTAGTTTTATTGTTGGGGGGAAGACCTCAGTATATTTCTGAATAAAATCTCTTTTATGCAGCGTATTGTACCTGATTAACCATGCCATGCTTTCTTACTTTTCATTGTAAATAAGACATGTCGTATTGAAAGTAAACTGATGATGCAATTTTCGCAGACGGCTGCAGAGAAGATTATGTAAGTTGCAGCATATATTTTCTTTTTATATTTACTATACGCATTTTTAGCATTATGGTTAACGACATTTTTAACACACGGCCGGTTACATATGGCATCCAGATATGTAGTGGCGGAATACTTCAGAATGAATCCAAGTATCCATTTTCCTTCAGCAAATAACTGGCAAACCTCCAACCCGAACGAAGATTTTTGACAGAACAAGACTCGAACCAGCGACTTAGCGATGATATTATATGATTGTAGATACGGTGTGTTATATAATGTGACCACATAGGACCCGCATTCAATAATAAATAGTCGTCTATTTTGGTTAAAAAGAAGTGTGAGGAGAATGTTGAAGAAAAAATATTGAGTACTGTTGTATATTTTCGAGCAGGACTGCAATGCCAACAGAATGGAGATTGATTGGCATAATCAATCTGATAATTTCACTTCGTTTTCAACACGTTATTTGTGATATATGGCAAACAGTTTTGATAATTTAACTCAATTTTCACCACATTATTTGTTATATATGGCTACCAGATTTTTGATGAAGAGAAAGACCGCAGAATGAACCTGATACTTTTCAAATTGCGTTTTACTTCACTTTCAACTTGTTATATAGGACAACTTGATTTACTGGTGGATGAAGACTTTAATAATGAATTCAACCCGATTAATTAATTGTATATCGATTAACGCAAATATCAACACACTACAATGTCATTGTATCTTGTTTTATTGCAGTTAGATATGTAGTGGAGGAGAACCAAGTATCCATCTTCCTTCAGCAAATAACTGGCAAACCTCTCACTCGCACGAAGATTTATTGACTGAACAAGACTCGAACCAGCGACTTGGCGGTGAGTGGTATATTATTGTTAAGACGATGTTTTGTACCATGGGACAACATAGGACCCGTATTCAATGATTAATAATCCTCAATATTGGTTAAAAAGATATCCAGTTGAAGGAGAATGTTAAAGAAATAGATTGAGCACTGTTGTATATTTTCGAGTAGGACTGCAATGCCAACAGAATGGAGATTTGTTGGCATAATCAATCTGATTATTTCACTCAGTTTTCAACACGTTATTTGTTATATATGGCAACAAGTTTTATTGCTGGAGAGAAGACTGCAGAATCAATCTGATAATTCCACTCAATTTTCAACACGTTATTTGTTATATATGGCAACCAGTTTTATTACTGGAGAGAAGACTGCATAATCAATCTGATAATTCCACTCAGTTATCAACACGTTATTTGTTATATATGGCAACCAGATCTATTGATCGAGAAAGACCACAGAATGAACCTGATAATTTTAAAATAGCATGTAACTTCATTTTCAACACAGAACTTGTTACATATGGCAACAGATTTTACCTGTGGATGAAAACCTTATTAATGAATCAAACCCATTTATTTAATTGCATATGGATTGACGCAAATACAAACACATTACAATGTCATTGTACCTAGTTTCATTGTTGTGGTAACGACCTCAGTATATTTCTGAAAATTTCTGAACAGAGTCTATATGTGCAGCAGATTATACATTATTAACAATGCCATGTTTCTTCCTTCGTTTCATTATAAAGAAATGCCGTATTGAAAGACAACTGATGATTCAATGTCCACAGACGGGGTAGAGAAGATTATGTCAGTTTCACATTTTTTTTTGCATTATGGTTAACGACATTTTCAACACTTAGCCGGTTTCATATGGCATCTATATATGTAGTTGAAAAGACCTCAGAATGAATCCAAGTATCCATCTTCCTTAAGCAAATAACTGGCAAACCTCCTACTTGTACGAAGATTTATTGACTGAACAAGACTCGAACCAGCGAGTTAGCGGTTAGTGGTATATGATTGTAGAAACGGTGTTTTATACCAAGTGTCCACATAGGACTCGTATTCAATGATTTATAGTCGCCTATTTTGGTTAAAGAGGTGTTTGAGGAGTATGTTAAAGAAAAATATAGGGCACTGTTTTATATTTTCGACCAGGACTGCAATGCCAACAGAATGGTGATTTATTGGCATAATCAATCTGATAATTTCGCTCAATTTTCAACACGTTATTTGTTATATATGGCAGCCAGTTTTATTGATCGAGAAAGACCACAGAATGAACCTGATAATTTTCAAATGACATTTTACTTCACTTTAAATTTGTTATATATGGCAACAAATTTACTGGTGGATGAATACATGGCCGGTTACATATGGCATCTTAATATGTAGTGGGAGGAATACCTCAGAATGAATCCAAGTATCCATCTTCCTTCGGCAAATAACTGTCAATCCTCCCACTCGCACGAGATTTAACTGAACAAGACTAGAACCAGCGACTTAGTGGTGAGTGGTATATGATTGTAGAGACGGTGATTGTACCATGTGACCACATAGACCCATATCAAATGATACATAGAGATATTCAGCTTGAAGAGTACGTTAAAGAAATAGATTGAGCACTATTGTATATTTTTGATAAGGATAGCAATGCCAGCAGAATGGTGGATTGAAGGAGCATGTCATTATTGGAGTTTTGAACAACAGACGGGTGCAATCATTACCTGGCAACCTAATAAGTGAGTATTGGATATATACTAAAGGTCCCGCTGTATCATTATTACTATCTCACTTACTCTCTCACTGACACACACAACCCCTCTCTCTCTCTCTCTCTCTCTCTCTCTCTCTCTCTCTCTATTTATTTTACAATTTCTCCCCTGTGATTAATTTAGCAGAAAAAGTTTTTATTCAGCATGGTAAATTGTCTCGACTTGTTTGTACTGTTTTAATAAGGTCTAGAATGAATTCGTTTTCAGCGACCTTCAGCAAGCATCACGTGAAGACTTTGAATTGAATAGGGCTCTAACCAACGACCTTGAGAAGCAGTGTGCAGTATGATCTTTGAGGCACCGTCTTAGACCGCATAGCATCGATGGATCCTTATTCTATGATTAAAAGTCACTAAGATTAGTTTCAGCGATTAGCAGTTTGAGGAGTATGTTAAAGACGTCTATGAGAAGGTTGTATATTCTGACAGGACTGCAGTGCTAACATGTATGGAGTTATTTGTGTAGCATATAGAAAAATGAAGGTGCTCATCATATATGGAGTATTACAACAGACGGGTCATCGGTGTGCAATCAACTTGTATAGCGTAATAGGTGAGTATTTGCTGCACATATATTTAAAAGGGTCCTTCTTTCTCTCCGCATGCTTATATATACATGATTGTCTCTGTTTTCCTCTCTGTATTTTCTAGTCTAGGTGAAATTGTTAAAATATCCAAGCAATTAATATATATATATATTTTTTTTTTTAAATATATCTCTGTCCCTATCGGTTTCCAAACTCTTTTTTTATTTATTGGTTTTGTCTAATACCTTTTTTTTATTTTACAATATCTCTGTTGTGGGTAATTCAACAGTATCATTGTTATTGATCATAGTGAATTAAGTCCCTACTCGTTTGTACCGTTTTAAAGTCTAGAATGAATCCGAATATCCAGTAACCTTCAGCAAGCATTCTCAAACACACGTGGAAATTTTGGACTGGATTGGGGTCGAACCAACGGACTGGGCGATGGGTTGTACTATTTTGAGGCACCGTCCTAGACCGCATGGCAGCAAATGATCCGCGTTCTATAAGTTATTAAGAGAGTATGTTAAAGAAATAGATTATAAACTTGTTTGAGAGTTGTATCGATTTTGCAGGACTGCAGTATAACACATATAGAAGTGCATTGGTAGCATATTATTAGGAAGGAGAACGTCGTGTTTGGAGTATTGTACGACAGACGGGTGCAATTATAAACTAGTTTAGCGTAATGAGTGAGTATTTGTAAATATATGTAAAAGGCTCCTGTTTTACTCTCTCTCTCTCTTCCTATTTTTCTTTGTCACTCTTTTTCTCTCCCTCTTTCTCTCCCTCTCTCTTTCTCTTTCTCATTCTTTCTCTCACTCTTTCTCTCCCTCAACTCCCTCTCTCTCTCTCTCTCTCTCTCTCTCTCTCTCTGCTTATACATTTATCGTTTCATTTGTTGTTGTTGTTGTTGTTATTATTTTCTAACTACCTCTAATGTTCTATTTTGCATGAATACGCATGTGCTATTGGCACAGTACTTGTGCAAATTTAAAAATAATACTTTTTACAAGTCATACTAAACTTCGTAAATTGATGTAAGTGAAACACTAAATGAATTTCCAATTTTGTTATAGTAACTTTAAATTTTATACTAAAAAGTTCGTAAACTTAGGAACGTTAATGAAATATGGGCCAGTTACATTGACGTTCGTACGTTTACGAACTTTTTAGTGTATAATTTTAAGTTGTGAAAAAAGTCAGGAAATTTGTTTGGTGCGCACCTTACTTATATTACGATCTTTTGTAAGCCTAATAGAAGTACTCTTTCTGAAATTTGCAAATCTAATGCGAATATTTCAATTTTGGCGGTAATACTTTTTTTTTTTACACCGTCTCAATTTTGGCGGGAATACTTATTTAAGTCTCAATTTTGGCGGGAATACTTATTTTACTCTCAATTTTGGCGGGAATACTATATTACACGTTTTGGCCATAATACTTGTTTTTACATCGTCTCAATTTTGGCAAAAAATACTTATTTTACACTGTTTTAATTTCAACAAATAAAAATGTCCGCGCAAAAAAAAAAGAAAATTGGACCAGCGTGAAGAAATTGCGTCTCTGCGAACTGATGGATGGAACAAACGACACAACCCCTGATATATCTAACCATTTTGACCTCAAACAGCGGTTTGGAAATGGCAAGCATGTGTCTCTATATAAAATGTTAATTTTTCTGATTTACTCCTCATTATATCATAACTTTGTAGTCTAATTTAAGATAAATACATATTTATTAATACATATATGAAACATAGGGCTGTTCTCATCCATAAATACACTCGTATAGTTAGCAATGCCCGTCACCGAGGACTTATATAGAGAAGGAAAAGCAGCTGATTAATAAGTTATGAACACTCGCGTACTCACGCAAAATCTCACGAAATCTCATTTTCAAATGTCCCAACTTCATTCATCTCATAAAAAACAAATCAAAACTCTGTTTTTGCACATTGGAATTCTCTGACGTGACCATTCCAAACAAATTGTGTTTCCAAACTTCGGTGAGGCCATAGGCCTACTCAGAATACTATCTTCAGTGGACACTGTCAGAATTGACTAAAACGTTGGTTAAAGTCACCCTAAACACTATCCAGTAACTACAACAAATGAAGCTGCTTGTAATATTCACAGTAATGAATAGTTTTGAATAATTGTTTAAGTCTGTCTGCCAATGATGACCCTCTCATAGACAACTTAATGTACAACATGGGGATAGAAGGCATGACCCTGCATGCCAGGGTCAGATTGTCTACCACTACTGCCCATATTCAACCTTTCAGGATCCCAGGAAACAGTGGTTAAGTAAACTAAGCTGATCGTCTGTTAGCCCTCAATGGCATTAAATGAAACTAACTATTCAATCAATCTAATCAAATCAACATAGGGCCCTCAGCTAATTCCTTTTGTGCAAGAAGAGACCTCCATTGATTCGTGAATACATACATACATCATTTTGAAATACACATCCTGTTTCTATAACATTTTACAATCTAGCGTCTACTCAATATTCCTATACAATAACTTGTATTATTTTAATCTTGTACTGTTCATAATTTAACTCATATTAGCAGCTCAAATGTGTGACGATCCTTGTAGATAAAGTGTTTGCTCAATCCTCCACGTTGCGACTAGTCCCGTTGGTATAAGTGGAAGAATAACTCGAAATGAGAAGAGCTTCATCCTTCGGTTTTGCAAGTTACTCGCGAATTTGCACCGAACGGGGACTCGAACCCGCAACCTAAGGCAAGTGACTATTCCATAACAGGATCTTCCGTGGTTATAAATGAACACTGCTTGTAGTTTTTATGTAAACAATTTTTTTTTTAAAGTTATCATGCATGCAGCACATATATATTGTAATTGTTTAATAAATAGATTATACTAATTTGTTTTAGCTATCGTGTGAAGGATGCTCATATATGCATAGAACCATCTAGAATCTGATCCCGAAGTAGAACCAGTAATTAGTGTGAGGCTGTTGTGTCGGGGTGGGGATCATACCCGAAACCTCTGTCCACTTCACATCCCCCTACAGAGATGCGCACCGTTTTTAGTGAAGGTAATATGATTCTTGTGCTAAAAATAAGTCCTGTGTAATTTTGTTTTATATATTTTCAAAATGGTTCATAGAGGGTGTGATTTCCTGCTGTAGAGGAGCAGAGATAACGCTGGCATAGCATAGACTGCAAGATGGCATTATTTTGGTGTGAAATTCAAAAGACTTTTATATGATTTGTTTTGGGCTGATACATTTCTGCTTTGTAAAAAATACATTGCTATATGGATTTTTTAACATGGAACTCCTACAACTACTTTTGTTGCTGTTTCTACTACTGTATGACTGTTACTACTACAACTCCGTCTTCTGCTGCTACTATTTCAGCTGCTGCGACTACAACTACTTCTGCTGCTGCTACTACTACTTCTTCTTCTGCTGCTGCTACTACTGCTTCTTCTTCAGCTGATACTACAACTACTTTATCTGTTGCTAATACTACTTCTATTTCTGCTTCTACTATTACTGTGTCTGCTGCTGCTGCTACTACTGCAGTAGTAACTGCTAATGCTGCTACTACTTTTGCTACTGCTACTACTTCTGATGCTACTACTTCTATTTTTGCTGTTACTACTACTTCTACTTCAGTTACCTCTATTACAACTTCTGCTACTACTTCTTCTTCCGCTGCTGCTACTACTATTATTATTACTTCAGTAGCTAAAGCTACTTCTACTTTTGCTGCTACTAATACTTCTGCTGCTACTGCTACAACTACTTCTTCTTCAGCTGATGCTACTACTACTTTAGCTGCTGCTGTCACTACTTCTCTGCTACTACTACTTCTACTTCTACTACAGAAACTACAACTACTGCTGCCACTACTTCTACATCTGCTGCTGCTACTACACATTCTTCTACTGTTGCTACTACTACAGAAAAAACTGCCACTGCTGCTACTACATCTATTACTTCTTCAACTACTTCTGCTGCTTGAACTACTCCTTCCACTGCTGCTTCTACTACGTCCGCTGATGCTACTACTATTTGCTGCTACTATTACTTCTTCAGTTGATGCTACTTCTACTTATTCTTGTGCTGTTATTATTCTATTCTGTTATTATTTCTAATTCTGTTAAGAATCCAGTATGAATTTATCTAAAAAAAAGTGATAAGATCGTCTTACTTTATTTAACAAGCCTTATATTATACTGATATTATCTGAGTTGTATTAAATTTGAATGTTTTATTAGATTAACTTTGAAGATTCTAGTGAGGCCTATGAAACGCATGCCATGAGAGATGCCAGTGACTTCGAATACATCAATTGACTTCCAATACATTAAATTTATTCAGCTGATGGTACTAATACTACTTGTGGTGCTTCTACTACTATTTTAGTTGCCCCTACTACTACAACTTGCTGCTGCTAGTACTACTATTTCAAACTGCCTCTACTCTTTATTCAGCTGCTATTACTTCTACTTCTGCTGCTGTTACAACTATTACTACCTCTGCTAGTACTATTACTACTTCTGCTGCTGTTACTATTATTACTACCTCGGCTTGTACAACTTCTACTACTACTTCAGCTACTACATGTACTTGTACTACTGCTGCTGCTGATACTTTTACTATTTTTGCTGCTGTTGTTATTACTTCTTCTGATGCTGCTATTAATACTATGTTTGCTGCTGCTACTCTTAATTTTGTTGCTGCTATTATTACTTCTTCAGCTGCTGTTACTACTGCTTCTGCAGGTACGACTACTACTACTTCAGTTGTTGCTACTACGTCAGCTACTGCTTTTACTACTTCAAATAATACTGTTTCTTCTGTTTCTGTTACTTCTAATACTATTACTGATGCTGCCGCTGCTGCTGCTTCTATTGCTGCTGCTCCTGCCATTGCTTTTGTTACTACTACTTCAGCTTCTGATACTACTACTATTTCTACCGGTACGACTACTACTACATCTTCTTGAACTACGTCATCTTATACTTCTGCTGCTACTACGTCAACAAAACTTCTGCTTGTACCACGTCAGCTACAACTTCAGCTGCTGCTACTACGTCAGTTACAACTTCAGCTGCTGCTACTACCTCAGCTACAACTTTAACTACTACTTCATCTATTACTGTTTCTTCTGTTTTTGTTACTACTAATACTACTACTGCTGCTGCTTTTGCTGCTACTACTACTGCTGCTGCTGCTAGTGATATTTCAGCTTATGGTACCTTAACTTCTTCAGCTTATGGTACCTTTACTACTTCAGCTTTTGTTACATTAACTACTTCAGCTACTACTTTTACTACTTCAGCTTTTGCTACTTTTACTACTTCTTCTGCTACTACTTATTTTACTACTACTTCTGCTACTACTATTTTTACTATTTCTGCTACTACTACTGTTACTTCTTCTGTTACTACTACTACTACTACTACTACTGCTACTTCTGCTGCTACTGCTACTACTACTTCTTCTGCTGCTACTACTATTCCTGCTTTTGTCGCTGCTGCTACTATTTCTGCTGCTGCTGCTTTTACTTGAGCTTCTGCTACTGTTACTTTTAATACTGCTAAGAATCCGGCATGAGTTTATTTAAAAAGAAAGTGATATCAAGCCTTATATTATACTGCTGTTGTCTGTGTTGTATTAAATATAAATGCTCTTATTAGATCCACAATGAAGATTCCAATGAAGCCTATGAACGGCATGCCATGGGAGATGCCAGCGACTTTAAATACATCGTTTGACTTCCAATACATCGAAAGTTATTGGTAAGTCTTTATTTTAATTATGTTTTAAGGAAGTATGGTTTTTTTTAAAAAATGTTATAACTGCAAATCCACCCCATCACCAGATTTGTCATAGTTCGTGCTTACATAGACTAAACCACCAGAAAGATGACCGTTACTAATGTGGTGGGCACTCGTGACCGGACCATTTTGTCTTATTTATTTTAATGTTCTTTGTATGGTCGTAATATGTATTTGTGTGAACATATTGGCTATCAAATATGCTCTTAAATTTTTCACTATACACGTAATTTATAGTACACTCCAGTTCCTGCAGATTTCATTTAATTCTTACTAAACTATTACAGTTATATAGTCATATTGCCTCGCATAAATTTCTGAATTGCAACAATCGGATATTTAATGTCAGAGTTATAACTCTTAGTTTTATAATAGTTGTATTATTTCACATTGCATGGACTCTTGTTAAACATACATGTAATTGTTTTACATACATGTAATTGTATTGTTCGCTTTATAAATGTATGTCATATAGTCACAGAAGTACAAACAATATTATATATTAACTGTTTGTTCCGCATATGTGTATTTATAAGTTGATTAAAAATATAAAAAGCCTCCCAAAATATATTGGTTAATTATAATGAATAAAATGTGATTAATAATTGTCTTGCAGTATTCTCCCAATACTGCCTAAGTTAACAACAACATCGACAGTGACAAGAGAATCAGCAGCAATAGCAACATCAGTATTTACCGAAAAATCAACACTATCAGCAACAGCAACACCAAAAGGATCAGCCAAATCAACACTTACAGTAGCATATACAGTACCACTAACCGTAGCATCTACAGGAACACTAACAGTAGCATCTACAGGACCACTAACAGTAGCATCTTCAGGAACACTAACAGTAGCATCTACAGGAACACTTACAGTAGCATATACAGGAACATTAACAGTAGCATCTACAGGAACACTAACAGTAGCATCTATAGGAACACCAGCAGCTGCAGCCAAATTAATAGGAACAGCCACAACAAACTCTTCAGGCACTATAGACACAGAAATTAGAACTGGAAATTAAACTTTTAGAAAAAAAAACAACAGCTGTTAGAATATAACTAAAATTATACTACTGTAACCACAACTCTAGCTAATTTTTACTTTAAAAATAACAGATATTTGGGAAAAGCTTACATTTTTCTGTTCTCCGTGAAATTGGAAGCAGTGTTATATTGAAATCAATTTCTTGATAGTTTGTCAATTTTTTATCGATTGTTATTTTGCATGTCTGACAAAAGTTATTTTAAACGTTTTTTTCTCTCTTTTTAACTGATATGTTTAAATAAAATATAGATTGGTTATTGGCCATTTCATTTATTCGACACTTCAAATAATGTAATTGACAGTTTTACTGTGAGTGCTTTTAAAACATTCATTCATTAAATCTAACTGTATGTCAAGTACATTGTGTCTTCTGTACACACTGGCATACTCTAAATTGTCATAGCTTGATTACAGTAAGCTTAAGTTTACCCAGATATCTATCAATATTTGTATGATAATTATAGTAAACACTACATTAGATTATGCGTATACATGATAACGATGTTAACACACATTTCCTTGATGCAGTTTTAATTTTTAAAAAATGTTTTTTTTTATAATTTACATTATACACATGATAGATTTTTAATGACGACATGAGTTTATTTGGAAATTTATATTTCCAATTATTTTAGTGTTTTTTTTTTAAATACGGTTGCGTTATTTTCAAAATAAATAATATTTCTCTTTCAATGTACAATATACTAATGTTATTTCTCCAAAACATGAAACTACTTGAATTATAATTATGCACTTTCAGATATTGACATGTAAAACATATTTGTATGCTTCATCTGTATTGCGCTTGTTATAATTTAAATGATTATTCTGATATATTTCTGGGTACATGCATAATAGTGTTTGCCAATTAATGAATATTTATTCTACATCATTATATCTCATTTGCCTATGTCAATCTTTATTCATCTACTCAATATACTTTTTTGCAATCATGCTTTCATGCGCAAAAGTTGACCACACATAGCAAGACTTTTACATAAGTTTATTCATTGGAGCCCGTGTGGTTCCGGCTAAGAATAGAATCACTGTCGATCACTGCAGAGGGGTAGGAATCCTCCAAATAGGTGTCATGTTCATTTTATTATTTTTGGCATGCTCACTATTGTGGTTAAATTATCAACTCCTCTGTGGTTCAAGGGAGCCATGAGTTATGGCAAGAATAGGATCACTGTGGCTTATGCATGTCGTAAGAAGCGACAAATTGAGTAATACGATAGAGTTTGCTGGAACTCTGCAGTTCTGCAGGTATCAAGGTTCTAGGTTCATTCTACATATTCATTTGTTGATTTTTTTTTTAAATCTGTATGTTAATTTGTTGTTTTTATGCTCCCCCCCAAAAAAAAAATTTGGGGGGGGGGGGGCATATAGTTATCGCAGCGTCCGTCCGTCCGTCATCCTGTCCGTCCGTCTGTCCGTCCGTCCTTCCGTCCTTCCATCCGGTATTTCGTTTCCGGCCTGTAACTTTTGTCATACATAAATGGATTGTGTTGATACTTGCTACAAATGATCAACATAGTATAACGACGTGTCGCGAGTAAGACCCACACCCGTACCTCAAAGGTCAAAGTCACAATTTGAGTTTGTTTGACAACACTTTGAGTTTGTGTGAGATTTCGTTTCCGGCCTGTGACTTTGTCATGCATAGATGGATTTTATTGATACTTGCTACAAATGATCAACATAACATGACGACGTGTCGCGAGTAAGACCCACACCCATACCTCAAAGGTCAAGGTCACAATTTATGTTTGTTTGACAACACTTTGAGTTTGTGTGAGATTTCGTTTCCGGCCTGTAACTTTTTCATGCATGGATGGAATTTTGTTGATACTTGCTACAAATGATCAACATAACATATCATATATTTTTATTTTCACAGACCATTGGGGGGGGGGGGGGGGGGGCATGTGACACTTAACAGTGACATTTCTTGTTTTACATGTATAGTGAATCTGGAATCTTTCTGTTGGCGTCGAATAACCAATAATGTGTTGGTACGCCGTAAAACCCTATTCATTCTTTCATTATCATGTAGAAGGTCGGTGGTTCGAGTACAGAGTGGGTCTTACTAAATGCTGAACACCGTGCAACTACAAAGCAACATATAACAGATAAACACTAGCTAGGGTACCTAGTTTCTGACAATATGTATAGAAAAATATGTTTAGTTTAGTTCAACAGGTGTAAACATTAAGCGGTTAGGTGGGGGTATCATACCATGTGTCTGTGGTATGATAATTCAAATGTGACCATCAAATTTTAGTGCTCGGTCAATGAGACAAATATATAATTAAAGAAATACGTTTTATTTATTTATAAAATGATAAGTTACTTTGATATTGTGAATGATTTGCACAATCCATTGATGACAGTTTAATGTTAAAACATTGAAATTGAATTGGAAAAAAAATGTACTTGTCTTAAGTAGAATCACTGTCGATCTCTGTAGAGGGGTAAGAATCCTCCGAATGGGTGTCATGTACATTTTATCATTTTGTCATGTTCACTATTGTGGTTAAAGTGTCAAGCCCTGTGTGGTTCCAGGGAGCCATGAGTTATGGCAAGAATAGGATCACTGTGGCTTATGCATGTCGTAAGAAGCGACAAATTGAGTAATACGATAGAATTTGCAGAAACTCTGCAGTTCTGCAGGTATCAACGTCTTAGGTCCATCCTGCATATTCATTTGTTGATGTAATTTTTTTAATCTGTATGTTAATTTGTTGTTTTTGTACATGTAGAGTGAACCTGGAATCTTCCTTTCTGTTAGCGTCAAATAACTTATGTGTTGGTACGCCGTAAAACCCTATTCATTCATTCATTTGCACATGTAGAGTGAACCTGTAATCTTCTTTCCTGTTGGCGGCGAATAACCTATAATATGTTGGTTCGCCGTAAAACACTATTCATTCATTCATTCATTCATTTACGAGTTAGTAATAGAATTGGACTACATGTCAGTTAATGTAATCCTATCCCACCCGATGCTTGGGAATTTTCCAAATGAATCGATTGTCACAGTTTTATAGTGAAATAAAAGTTATAGGATAGAATGTACTAAAAATATGTATTTCTACAGGTATCAAGGTTCTAGGTTCATTTTTCATATTCATTTGTTGATGTGAATTTTTTAATCTGTATGTTAATTTGGGCGTTTAGTTGCGTTTAAGTTTAGGTGTTTGCCTCCAATCTCAATCTTTGCATGGATGGTGAGTTTTATCCCATAGGCGAGCTTTGTTGTCTTCTGAATGATTTTTTCTATAAATGTTGGATGCAATAATTATCTCATTACACATATTGTAATTATTTACACTATTCACAAATGTAGGACCATGCTGAAAGTTTCGCAATAAAATATTTACAAACATACAGTATGCTTTGTTTTGTATGATGTTACCAAATAAAATGTCTGAAAACATGAATAATGAATAGTTTTGAATGTTTACAGTCATTCTTATGCCATCAAGGGCTAACAGACGGTCAGTTTGTCAAATCACTCTTTGAGATTATTGAAGGATTGACGATAACAGAGCACGCCCATCTTTGCAAGTAACTGATTAAGAGGTGAGATATGAATGATGAGACGTCGTATATCAATCATCACGGAGATTGGGGCCGGGCTGGGATTTGAACTCATGACCCTTATATTGATAGATAGACGCGCTATCGACTGAGCTTACCGGGTCCCACTCGTGAAAAGATGAATAATTGGCTGTTATATTTGATAGTAAATAGGTCAATGGTTACTCGAACATAATGTGTAATTTATAACAAGATGTCCGCCTACGTGTAACGGGGATGTCTGTAGTATTGAGTAGCAGTTACTGAAGCCCAGTGACACTTGTGTTGAAAATCGTGCATACTTGCATTGCGTGTAGTTGTATTCTTATGTGTCTCTGCTGCAAATATCACTGTCTTAACTGAAGCTCCCATTTTATAGATAATTTTTAGATAGTTGAGATACTTCCGACATATTTGAAGATAATTTATTCACTAAGACGCTTAATGAATCCTATTTAAGATTCATTAACATGGCCCCTAGGGTCGCGAGTTCGAATCCCCGCACGTCCGCTGTCTCCGTGACGATTTATAAACGGCATTGCGTCTCATTGTCATTCGTCTCTCACCGTTGCTTCAAGTGGGAAAAGTTATCAGTTAAGTTACTCGCGGCGATAGGTATGCTTGAGTACTGGCTAACCTTCCAGGGTCCCAGAAAACCGTGGTTAGGTTATAAATATTCCTCCACCAATAAAACTGTCAGGTGTTGCACCTCGCGTTAAATTCCATTCAAAATAGAAAAACATACATAGAGTTAGCAAGATATACACGTATTCAGGATCGAAATAACCTCGTTTCTGAAACGACATTTGTATTTTTTGATATTGTGTTAACACTATATCAATGCGGCGAGTCGTGACCATTTTAAGCGGTTGTTTATATTAAATGAAACGGTTAAGATTAGCTAGTCTGTTTCGTAAGGTGTTACCGCCTTGGGATGTAATATCGTTTATTCAGAAATTCAAATAAGCAATAAGACCCGTGAATATACAACATACTATACATATTTACAGTTGATACAACAAATGGTGCAGTAATTACATATGAAATGCGTACAACTAAATACAACGCACAGACGTTCTAACACACTCACACACTTTCACACACACACACACACACACACACACACACAAATGCACACACACACACGCACGCGCGCGCACATATTTGCACATGAACAGGCACCCACATAAACACAATTATGATGTTCTCTTTCTTTATTTCAGTGTCATATAATCGAAACACTGTTTCGTAATTTTCGTCTTATTTGTGCGGAGAAGGTGACATATTTCAATCACAGTTAAGTATTGCTGATGCAAATATTCCAAACATGTAAACTGTTAATACAATAATTGAATTTAGATACATTTGTATTCAAAAAAGTTTCTTTGTTATTGTTTTTATATTTCATATACGTAATGTAAACTTGTATCATAGCAGTGTAAGTAGGGTTAACTGAATATTTCATTTTTCTTTATTTCAACAGGTTTACACACGAAAACACTAAGACATCTAATAGTTTTTTCGTTTTGACTTTGCATAAGTGCTAAAAATTTAAACATACTTGGCCTTTTCCAGTAGTATTTCTTTATATATGTGTTTCTTATTTGATTATACAATCTGCATTAAATTACAAAATGATATTGGTCATGGGTTCTAAACCGCCACTGGAGTGGTATATAGTAATCGCAGCGTCCGTCTGTCCAACCTTCCATCTGTCCGTCTGTCCTTCCGTTCGTCCTTCCGCCCGTTTTTGTCATGCATAGATGGATTTTGTTGATACTTGCTACAAATGATCAACATAGTATAACAACGTGTCGCGAGTAAGACCCACACTTGTATCTCAAAGGTCAAAGTCATAATTTGAGTTTGTTTGACAACATTTTGAGTTTGTGTGAGGTTTCGTGTCCGGCCTGTTACTTTGACATGCAAAGATGGATTTGTTGATACTTGCTACAAATGATCAACATAACATGACGACGTGTCGTGAGTAAGACCCACACCCGTACCTCAAAGGTCAAGGTCACAATTTGAGTTTGTTTGACAACACTTTGAGTTTATGTGAGATTTCGTTTCTGGCCTGTAACTTTGTCATGCATTGAGAATTTTAATGATACTTGCTACAAATGATCATTATAACACCATGACATATTGCTAGTAAGACCCATACCTGTACCTTAAAGGTCAAGGTCACAATTTGAGTTTGTTTGACAACACTTTGAAATTGTGTGAGACTCGTGTCCGGTCTGTGACTTTGTCACGTATAGCTGGGTTTTTTTTTAAATACTTGCTACAAATGGTCAACATAACATGACAACGTGTCGCGAGTAAGACCCATACCCATACCTCAAAGGTCAAGGTTACCATTTGAGTTTGTTTGACAACACTTTCAGTCTGTTTGAGATTTCGTGTCTGGCCTGTAACTTTGTCATGCATAGATGGATTTGTTAATACCTGCTACAAATGATCAACATAACATGACGACGTGTCGCGAGTAAGACCCACACCCGTACCTCAAAGGTCAAGGTCACAAATGAGTTTGTTTGACAACACTTTGAGTTTATGTGAGATTTCGTTTCCGGCCTGTAACTTTGACATGAAAAGATGGATTTTGTTGATACTTGCTACAAATGATCAACATAACATGACGACGTGTCGCGAGTAAGACACACACCCGTACCTCAAACGTCAAGGTCACACTTTGAGTTTGTTTGACAACACTTTGAGTTTATGTGAGATTTCGTTTCTGGCCTGTAACTTTGTCATGCATAGATGCATTTAAATGATACTTGCTACAAATGATCGACATAACATCATGACATGTTGCTAGTAAGACACACACCTGTACCTCAAAGGTCAAGGTCACAATTTAAGTTTGTTTGACAACATTTTGAGTTTGTGTAAGATTTCGTGTCTTGTCTGTGACTTTGTCACGTATTGATGAGTTTTTTAAATACTTGCTTCAAATGATCAACATAACATGACAACGTGTCGCGAGTAAGACCCATACCCATACCTCAAAGGTCAAGGTCACACTTTAAGTTTGTTTGACAACACTTTCAGTCTGTTTGAGATTTCGTTTCTGGCCTGTAACTTTGTCATGCATAGATGGATTTGATAATACTAGCTACAAATGACCAACATAACATGACGATGTGTTGCACGTTACACCCAGAATTCCACTTCATCGGTCAAGGTCACAATTTAATTTTGGTTGATGACACTTTCAGTCTGATTGAGATTTCGTGTCCGGTCTGAAACTGTGTCACCTAAGGATAAATTTCAGGAACACTCAATTCATCAGCATGACATTACAAAGTGTCACGTATAAGACCCACATGCGTACCTCAAAGGTCAAGGTCACACTTTGAGTTTGTTTGACAACACTTTCAGTCTGTGTGAGATTTCTTGTCCGATCTATAGCTTTATCATATATGGATATATTTTAAAAAACACTTGGCTCAGTTGATAAACATGACATAATTAAGTGTCGCATGTAAGACCCAAAACCTTTCCTCAAAGGTCAAGGTCACACTTTCAATATGTTTGATATCGCGTGTCTGGTCAGTGACTTTGTCTTTAATTTGGCTAAATTGATCAAGATGACATGACGACGTGTCATAAGTAAAACCTAGACACGGTCACACTTTGAGTATGTATGACAACTCTTTGAACCTGTTTAAGATTTCAACTATTTATTTTAACTTTATCATACATGGATGGATTTCAAAAAAACTTGGATTAATTTATCAATTGATCAACAATTGATCTGTAACTTACATTTAGGGATTTTAAAATAGCTTGACGCAAGTGATCAGCATGTCATAAAATGTTTCACCTGCATTTAACTGTTGAAATACCAAGACTGCTTTACTGGGTGAAACATTCTAGTAGAATGGATTAACACAGCCAATAGACATCAAAATGTTATGCAAAAGGCCTGAACGGAAGGCATATTACTAAATAAACAAAACCCATTTATTTTAATTTTGATATAGGACAGTAGTACTTCCTTGTTCATTTGTATAACAGATTACATGAACACCAAATGGGTCCTTTGTTATGTATACACAGTACACCAAGCTGAACGAATGTATACAGATTATCTTACGAGTACAAATAAACATATCATTTTCATCTCTGAATTTAATGTATTAAGGTCATAAGCAATGGAATTGAATGCTCAATTTAGCTTTAAAAAAACAATAGATATCATTAAAACATTAACGAAATACACTTTTTCGATGTTTTATTTCTATCCGAAGTACTTAAAAATACGTGTGAAAAAAACTGTAAAAGAGCAACATTACGAAACATTGTCTCACTTATCTCCCCTTATTTCCCATAAGACTGTGACGTAAATAATGACGAGCCGCCATTTTATAAAGGTAAACAACATGGATATCAAGTACGCTTCCGATTTCGGTGAAATTGAAGGGTTGGATTTAAATTACGGAATTCAGCCATATATGTTCGAACCGATGGTTTTAAGGAATCAGGCTGACGCCAGTAACGAGAAACATTCGTCATCTGAGAGCGAATCTGAGGAAGAAACAGACCCTCAACATTTACCTGGAACGGATCCGTCCGAATGGTAAGATCAGTGCCGTGCCCATCCAGCACATGAAAAATTATATATTGACCATTTTGTTGGTATATTTTACATAATCGGCAGCGATTATAATAAAATTATTAAATAAAACCAACTTTACAATGAAAAAAATAATTATATTTCTATGTAATGACAGGCATAATTGTACACAGTGATTACACACAGGAGCTTGGGGAGTGGATAATAAATTTTAATGGGGTTGGGCAGGTCCCCTAGCTTTTATATAGAGACTGACCGCTAGGAGACCTGTCCACCCCCATTAAACGTTATTATCCGCTCCCCGAGCTCATGTGAGTGATTAACGTTAATTGTTGTTTACCAATTATATCAGTATGCACCCTGGAACTTTTTTTACATTTTTAGAATTACTAGACTGAAAAAAGGAAAGAAAAATGAGTGACACGAATTGGATTCCAAACCTCCGGTATTCAAAACTCTACAGATGTCCCCACTAAAAACAAACTCTTAAATGAGACTGTAGCAATGCACATATAAACCGATCTATTTACAAAAGTACCCAACTGCATACTGATACGTGCCTCCACCTTTACTAAACGATGGATGACGTGTTCCCAATATCAATATAATAAAAGAAACACACATTCGGTTGCAACTTTTATTTCTGTTTTTATTGTAGGTGTACATGCACAAATTGCATTCAGATCCCTATCATGTTGGAAAGTGGATGCTGCAGAGAAATTGACCTAGTCAATGGCAAAGTTGAAAAACAAGGGCTTAAGTGTATTACAGAACACGAGGGGTTTCTGGGCAACTGTCTCAACATGCACGTGGTTGAAGCCTGTTATTATGTGTATATCAAACAAGAAGGGTTTCCTGTTGAGGGTCAGCTGATCCATAAGTAAGTACACTCATTTATTCATTTGACTTCATTTCAGACATGTTTCAAGTCATCCTGCGTAGATTTGATTTAACGCTTCTTATAACGTACATTAGCTCTTTAGTTTAGTAAACTACCTTTTAGTGCAGTTGCAAGAACGCAACATAATTATATGTCCTATATATTTATTGTTCAATAAACAGTACGATTTTTACATCTCAAACTGTAACACATATCAAATATGGTCCTGTTGCATTTCTTTTATTTTCTGAGGTATCGTCTGTAACAATGCAAATTTTGATACAAGACAATATTCTTATATTTTGGCAATGGCCAACCCTAGTTAATAAGTTATTTCTTAAAAAAAACATGTTTTAACAAATGGATATATATATAAAATTAAAGATATCTGAGCTATATTGTTGTTTATTTATTATTTCAGAACGTACCGTTACGTAGCCCACATACAATTCGTTAAATGGGTTTGGAAGAGACTTCCAAAAATGAGAAAGGTTCTTCCTTTTTATGTTGTTTCCACAATCAGACAACGGTATCCATCTGAAGAGTATTGTGGATTTAAATATCCTGTCTTGGAATAGTTTTTGGACATATACATAGTGAAAACAAAATGTTAAGTCAGTAGTTTCATGTAAAATAATACATTTTAAGATATCGTTGTTTTTATAGTTACATAACTATATTTGTAGAAGTGTGTAGAGAAACGTCCAACAAAATTTTGGATTCATTCTATAGTCTGACTGTAAGGTTATCGCCCCTTTATGTAAAACAACTTTTTGTCCAATTAAAAATGTGCAATCACAGTACCTGCAGTTTTTCTTGTAAGTTGAAAAGTGGTAAAGTTAATAATACATTTTAATAATACCTTTCTTTATGTTGAAAGAGGAATAATTTACAATGACGGATATCAACATAATGCAAGTTTGTATACTTTTACTAAGCTGTGAATTATCTTTGGTTGTTGTTACTCCGGTTGGCTGTGAGTAGACAAAAAAAACTTAAACTTATTCATTTTACTTCGATTGTGAAGTTCTTACAACTTATGTTCCAGGTCTTCCTGGGCAGAACCAGTACTAAGCATATGCGGAAGTGTATTGCTGAAAGACATCGCACATAGCCGTGGTAGAGGACCGAACCGACAACCCTCAGATCATGGGTTCGGTGCTCTACCACTGCACCACACACTCCACTAGTAGAAAAGAAGATGCGATGAGGGACTCTTTTTTTAAATGTGAAGTATGGTGCAGAGTTGATGATTTTGAATACACTATATTTATATCGTTTAAGGTCACAGACATCAAATATAACAACACATGTCAATTTTAACAGTTTTTATTTTGTTAACACTGTTTATTGACAAATAAAGTTTCAAACCTATATAATGTTGATAATAAAAAATGACAGTGTTACAATTACAAATATGCAGTAATATTAAATCCACTCAAATTCACACTTTAAAAAAGCAGTGTCCAATAAAATGGTATATTCAGTGAATAAAACTTAAATGTTAACACAGTATATAAAATAATGGCTGGAATCCAAATTTATGTTTACAATAACAATTTATAAAAGTAAATTTACAAAGTTCTGACGGTAATTCCTATCTGTCTGGTAAATTATCCAGCCAACAACAATATCCAAAAAGTATTACAATATACACACCTCTGTTACTTAACATCTCTCTCAATAATTAAAAGTCAACCCTTAAAAACTGAATTGGTGCTAGATTTACATAATGCACAACCATTTAATTATCAAAAGAAAACATAATTATAAACAATAAACAAATATGTTAGATTTTAAAATGAACAACAGGAAATAATAATCTGTCAAGTTTTACAGCAAAACATGATTTGAAATGGAGCAAATAAATTCAATGTTTCACAACAGCAAACATTGAATAATTTTGTTATATCTTCTGATAGGCGTAATTATTGTGATTACATTTTCAGCTTTCCTAAATATAGATATTTGACAATTATAAAAAAAGCTTACAACTTCAGAAAAAATAAACATCAACATTTTACATCAAAATTCCCAAACCCTATACTAAAAACATGATTTATAAAAATGAAAATATCGTCCTCACAGGAATGTGATATTTATATATTGGCACGTTATAAGCATTGTTATTGGTAGAAAATTTGAATGCTGTTAAATTGCATAGAGAAAATGCCAATGAATCAAATTAAAAGTTTAAAGAAAGTTCATGAGAACATTCTGCATTATTAAACACTTGATGTCATCACCAAATTCCTTTGTTACAGATCAAATCGCACTTTCAGGCATCTTCAATATTCAGATACACATCTGGTTTTAAATTTACTCTACGGCATTTCCAAAGTATTTTTAATTGAATAAACATGTTTAAGTATATATGTACACATATCTTTGTCTGGTAGAACTATTTTAATTGCATCTGTGTGATCCTGAATTATTTTAGCTAACACTTACACAAAATAAAAACTTTTTATGTTACAATGATTTCTGTTATTTTTTTAATATTCATTTTACACTGATTGTAAAAAAGAACATAATATACAAATCAATCTTTACGTTTTCCTTTCTACAAGTAGTATAAAGTACACCACACATGACAGTGTAGCACACAACAATTGCTTCCACGCTCTACAACCAGTATAAAGTACACCACACATGACAGTGGCTACCATCTAGCACACAACAATTGCTTCCACGCTATACAACTGAGCCATTCGAATTCTATTATTTCATTGAACTGCCATGAACATATTAAAAAATCTGTGAAAGTTTCATGTTGTCCATTTTTGTATTCAAACTGGACAGTCATTTGTATATCAGAGTTCTCAGAGCGTGTTTTAACATTATTTATTCAATTTAGCCAGTTCAAAAACTTGTCCCAGACATAATTGTTATATAACTACTATACTAGTATATATATTTGGTGAATATCCAATTCAAAAATATTCTGCTACCATGCACACAAAGCCGATAAACACAATTGTTATGCTTCAATAAGTGACCGTTAGTTTGTCTAAATTAAGTTTTTCCGTACCGTGTACTTTGGTGTTAAATGCTCATGTCAGCAATTCAGGTAACTCACTTGCCGACAGAATGATATAGTCCAATTAAAATACATCCAGTATACTTAACATCGACAATTAGATGCAAAAACCTAAAAGTCAGTGGACAATAATTGAGCCATTAAAAATGTCAAATGATGTTATATGCAGCAACTCCAGAAAATATTTCACAATAGTTAAATAATTCCATTTCACAGAAGAACAAATATAATGGTAATACACGTGTCTATGCCAAGCTGAATAACCAATATAATTGTTATTCACATTTCAAGGATGGAGTTTTGCCAAAATGAAGAACAGTTGATGGCTATTCCGTCTCAATGACAGGCTTCTGCCAAATCACGAGGAACACTATAATGGGGATTCACATCTGAATAACAGGCTTCCACAAAAGAAATGTTTCAAATCAGTTCAATACTAATATTTCAACATGTTGGTATAAATTGTTGAGGGGCCCGCCAAAGATCACCGATTAAATCGTGTTCTTACTGCGTCGACAACACTTCTTTTACTGAGCCTTAAAGGCGTACTTTGTGCTAAAGGTGGAGGTCTGGGTCTATTGTCATCCACTGCGCTTGGCCAGGTTGTCTCTTCTAATGTTCTCAAGTCTTTGGCAGACTTGAAACTGCTGCAGGTTTCTCTTCGCAGTAACACTTCAGCCATTAATGCCTCGATGTAGTCTGAAACAGTCGGAGTATTTCCGTATCAAACAGCAAAACTTGTAAGGTTGTTACAACAATATTTACAATAGATAGTGTATGACCGAATACATGAAATGTATTTTTTAAATTGACTACTTCTCAGAAAATATCTACTCTGTTTTAAAATACATTAAAGTCATTTAACGAATTTATTGGTTTAGAGTCACTTTTCCATCTTCATAGTTTGTGGAAGTGTAATATTTCCGCTACTCCAAACTATTGATGAATTTTATTATTAATCTGATAAGAACAACAGTCAGTCCAAAGTATCTAGCAAACTTTCTGAAATAAATTTCTTCGATGAACTTTAACGCCGACCCTTAACGGTGTGAGGTAATCGCGGTGTGAGGAAATCCAATTTGATTACCAGACTACAGAGGACCTATTCTGAACGATAAAAATAACAAAACTAGTATTGTATACATACCGAATATCTGTTTGACTATTACATGTTTCGCAACTGCATGTTCTCTACCCCTGGGGAATGAAACTTGCCACTGAAGTTCCCCATTTGTTTATCTGAAACTCTGGTCTCTATTTTGATTTTCATTGAAATGTAATGCTGCCAGACAACCTGTAAATTATTAAACAATTCAGACTGAAATTTGATTTTTTGTTGACTTTTATTTTATTATTTGTTTGGGAGTGGGGGTGGGGATGGCGGGGAGGGGAGGGGAGGGGAGGGGAGGGGGGTGGGGCGGGGGTTGGTTGGAGGGGAGACAGCGTGCTCGACTATACAAATATGTCACAAAAGTACAAATTTTATTAAGACTGATGACAAATCCAAACAAACGAGAGTTATCTAACTTACTAAATTGATATGGCCTTATAACTGCAATACCATATATGAAGTTTGAATTCAATACATGCAAAAGCTGCTGAGTTTCAGTTAAATACATTGAGTGTTTGTTGTGATATGGACTTCATGGTACTTGCACACAACACTTTAACCTAATTTCTAAGTGAAACAAGGGAAATACTTTGCATGGTATTAATGCAAGAGTTATATATTACTTAGTTATTCTAGTAGGTTTGATAAGTGGGAATATCAAGTCAATACATGCAATCGTTACCAAGATAGGGGCTTACATGCAAAACATAACCACGGTGTAACACCGACGCTGATGCCCAGGTGAGTAGCATAGCACTCTTTATTGTCTGAACGGTCGAGCCAAAGAACGGGTTTTAAACCCAGTATGTCATGCATTGTGAGCATTGAGAGAATATGGTGTTTTCTGCTGGTTGGAGTAGGCGCCTGGAATTTTTTATATTCTAAAAACCAAATTCTCTTATCAAGTTAGTTTTAGGGATGAATGCTTGTTATTTACATCAATATTTTTAACAACTATCAGATGTAAAATGAACCGGATTTCAAACCTAGAACCTCCACTGCAAGTTAAAATGTGTGGGAGAATGTTGGATTGAGCTAGTGGCTACCCAACCACCCACCCCCGATCACAATTGATCCCTTTCTGGTTGGATACTAAATAGGAAAATGATTTACTCCAATATTTTTGTGACATTTGTACATTTTATTAAGAAAAAAATATATGATATATTAAAAAATGGGTTTCAAACCGTATGCATCATGTGCATGACAAGCCAAAATGTGAAGAAGAGTGTGAAAGGGGCTGGTGGCGGTGCAGGGTCTTAACCGGGGATGGGGGAGGGGCAAAGTAAATGCTGCCCATGTTACTCCCACAACATGAAATTAATAATAGTCCATTTTTTTTAAATGTGTTTGAATGATGGACGCATTCGGTATAATATTAAAAAGATATGAATGTATTGTTAACCTTGCTTGCATCTGTGGATGATCGTAATGTAGAAATTTTGAAGCAAACTGGCAAACTACTTTGTGGTAGGACTCCAGGGAAGAGGTCTGCAGGGCTGGTGAAAGCTTCCCTACATCTTTCAGAAGAACCTTGTTTTCCACTGTTTGTCGTAATTCTTCGTATGGCTTGAACCCCGTATACAAAGCAATGACATTTTATAAAACGTTATCCATCTGAGACTGATAAAAATAAAATATAAGTAAAAAGTAAAAGTCAGGTGTTTGTTTATTATAGTGTCACCCCTATTGAAAGGGCCAGCCACAATGGGCTTATGAGACACCTTTATGTTGTACAAAGTTACTTCCCGAAAGCTATCATTGCCAGGCGTAAGGCTGTTAGACATTCGGTACCCCGCAATTTAACTAGCTGCTGGGTGAGCAACCGGCACTATCAGAAAAAAATCCAAGTGCTTCCACCGGGAATCGAACCTTCGACATCCCGCTTCCGAGACTGTCGCCTTAACCACTAGGCCACAGAAGACGTGTTTGTGATGAGAAATATGTGAAATCAAATACATTTACGCACTTTACAAAGATTGACCCCTTTCCAAAATAGAAACAAAACTATTTATATCAAATCTTATTTCACATGTATCATGTAGACATATAATTTACAGAAATAGAATTAAGTGAAGTTTTATCAAAATTGTGGCATGTCACTTTAATATTTGATACAGTACAAAACCTTGGTAAGGTGACAAATTTACTGTATTAATTATATCAGAAATGTGTTTCATTGAACATAGACCTGAACGCTCCATTGACAACAGATGCTACATGTCAAATATCTCAGGTCTAGGTCTTGAACTTCCAGAGAAAATGTTTCTTAAAATTTTTCATAAACTGTGCTTATAAACCCTTTGGCGGGGGCATTTGTGGTCAAATGACGCTGGTTCAAGAACTTGTACGAGATCTTGGGATTATATAACTGCTGTGGAAGTTTGGGGTAAAGATTCAATGAAAAAAAGATGGTGCCATTGCGTCTACAAGAAAAAGGTTAACGGACGGACAACCGACAATTTACCATGATATAAGCACTGCTGTGTTTTGGCCAGTATAGTTAAAAATGAGCTGAACTATAATTAAGCAAGAAAATAATCTAACAGAGAAAACAGCTGTATTGCCATACTTTATACATACAGTATGTTTATATTTGAATTATATTCAGTCAAAGAGCATTGTTTGCCTTGGGAGCAGTGTTGATTTGAAAACTTTTAGGGTAACCTAGCAAAGAATGTGTAAACAAATATTAGATTAACAATTTTTACCCTTTATCATCAACTGTCTCTCACCAATATCATGTTGACAGGTTGGGAATATGTCTCCATGTCCTTCATGTATGTTCTGGAGAGCCCGATTGAGGATAGACGTCCACTTCGGTCCAACCATTTCACCATCATCGGCACTAGTAGCTACACACCAGTACAAGTGGTTACTGATAGAGCGGGCCCATAAATTTACGTTCTTACAACCTCTCTTCTTTACAGCAGATTCCAGTTTTTTGAATATTCCTGTAATTCATATAAATGTTGTCATTTCATAAATGAACCTGTTGACGAATTATCATATGCCAGATTCTCTGCCATGGGCATACACGAGGAACGCAATTTTACCTGCATGCATAAAAATGATTTTTACCAACCAAGTTTAAAAGTGATGTAGGCCTACAGAGCCCCAGATAATGTTTTAAGCTGATGAGTAGTAATTACCCATCAAAATCAGAGTAGATGAGTATTCAACAGTTTTTCAAAACAGTGATGGGTATTGTGCAAATGATTTAAAACTAAATATGTGTTCAGCTGCAGAATACAGTGGGGAGGTACTATAGAGCATATGGTTGTTAAATGCAGACCAAGTTTGACAGTAAATATAACTCTAACATGCTTGGCTGGTAAACACAAGTAACAGGTAATTACAAACTTGGATATTTTGTGTTTAGTTGTTCAAATGGACATAAAACTTTCCATTTTGCCTTTTATCTTGTATCAATTAATTTGCTGCTCAATCTTTGGGCCTGGTCGGATTAGCTCAGTAGTTATAGCCGATGACTATTAATCCACGGGTCGCGATTTCGCAACCACGTCTGGCCCAAATCTCCGTGATGGTTGATATATGACATTGCGTCTAATGACCATTTTCTGTCACCGATGATTCAAGTTGGAATGTTATCGGTTACTTGTGGAGGTGTGGTGTGCTTGAGTACTGGACAGCCTTCCAGGATCCAAAGAAACACTGGTTAGGTTAACTGATCGTCTGTTGGTCCTCGATGGCATCAATATGATGCTAAATATTCAATTAATCAATCTTTGGAAATCTTATAGACCATTGCTGAGTAGAAACATCATCTTTTTTTTGTGATTAATTAACTAAATTACCTGTCAGTTTATTGACTCTTTCAGTATTTTCTTATCAAATATGTAAATGGCAATGCATAATGATTGAGATAAGGAAGTGCATATAAACACCACAAGATTTCACAATAACCAACCCCACATGTGTCTTTTCCCTGCAGCAGGAATACGAACGTGCTATCGGAGACCCCGATTTTAGTATCAATGATAAATCAAACTTTTTAGCTACATTGTACATTATTTACACAGACTAGATTACCATTATAACCGGTAAAATTTAGCACTTAAGCCAGTTCACTTGAAACTATTTAGCTTTTTTTATTAACACGGGCAAGTCAATAATTAAGCGTAATGAAGATCAATTCTTATTTATGCACATTAAAATTGAATTTAGCGTAAAACTTATTGCTTAAATTTATATGCACGTAAAACAACTTAAATGCATATCAACAAATTTCTTAAACGTTTGTCATATATGCAAAGACGCATCTTATTTGAGGCTCTGCAACCGATACGTTGTAAAAACTTGTTACACAAGTTATGTTCTATATTAACCACTCTCAAGTAGTATCAAGGTTAGATCTGGTATCGAGTGGGTATTTTTGAGAGTCCAACAGATAAACCTGGGATCAAATTCTCAATGTCTAATGAGACTGGCCTACACTGTATTACAGTAAAACTTTAAATGAAGTTGTTATCTAAATGGTTATCTAAAAGACCTTAGTGGTGAGAGGTAAGTGATCTTAAGACGACGCCTTAGACCACTTGACAATTGGGGAACCATGCCATTAAGAAAAATGCAGCAATGTTTTTAGTAGTAATAACAAATACATTTTTACAATTATGGACCAAGTTTCGTGACAAGATCAAGGTTATTTGGTTAAAATTAATGAGTGATATTAAGTCACCTTTATATGCATATACATTGACCAATATACTAACATAAATGGAAATCATTATTGACAAATTTGATTACTCGAATTTTAATAGCGATCGACTGGGGTCAATACCAATCATTAACCTTTACTTAAAAGGCACTAACATCACCAGTTTTTTCAAGGAAGGAGCATAAGTATACATAATTCGCTTAAACTTGATTAATGTGTCAAATTTAAAAATAACGTTTTGCTGAGTAAATTTACATATACATGAGTCGTGTTGTCTAAAAATGAAAAACTGTTGTTAAAATTTATTTAAGCTCTTGTAATAAGAAAAAATACCCTGAAAATATCATTGTTTCGCTATTGTTAAATATTTGTTTTATATATATGTTCGAGATCCAAAAGTTTATTCGGTACTTTTATGCAAGTTTAACTACATGTACACTACAAAATAAGATTTGGATACATTTTATAATTTAACTATATTTGTATATATGATTACAAACATATATGTTTATAACAATATGTGTTATCTTTGCCATATTTCTGTGTAAAACTGTGTATTACCAAAGACAAACTTTGTAGAACAAACTTAACTTTTTAAACAATATATCAACATTCACACAAGTTCCTTCTAGTTATGTCTAATATAAAATATTGTTGATTGTCCTTTACCTACCTACCAGATAATGATAAAAATAATTTTTGATTGTACTCCCCAAAAAATAATTATTTTTATAAAAAAAAATAAAGATATGTGTCAAATTAGTGCATTGATACCCACATTGACATTATGTCTTGATGAGACGATGATGTAATGCAAGTTTGATTAGAATCAGATGAAAACTAGGAGTTGAGGCCACAGGGTACATCTGTATATGATATATTTAGAAACTCGTGATGATATGCGCTTGTTTTTTTGCCCCTGCTTGTCCCTTGTTTATATCAAATCCCCTTTAAATGACCCTGTCTCAATTGTAATATCAGATGAGCGCAAAGAAATTCTATTGAATAATTAAATGTTAAAAATTGGGGTTTTCCCAATATTATTTTTGTACTCTGTTGACTGTTTTTTCCTATGTGTTCATTTTATCCACTGGCTGGTCTTAAATCCATGAAAGGCATTGAATTTCAAAAAATGTTTGTTAGTCATAAATACATTGTTCATTTCTTTATAAAAAAACAAACATCTTCAGGTACTGGCTTTAAAGAGATAATGTGCAAGGAATAGGTAATAATTGTACCTAAATGTACCTTCCCAACATAAAAAAATATGGGTAGGTAAACGACAAACAAACAATAGTATGCTCCTACTTTCTTTACACTTGCCCAAACCCATAAGCCCAAATTACAATGTATTTCATATATTCCCCAAACTGACGATAATTTTGAAGTTTTCCCATACTTGAAAACAAAATTGATGGCACACATGTATTAACAGAAGGTAAACTGCATGATACATTATCGAAATTGACTACTCCTGATTCAACATTGGTAGGTAGTTCAGGACTACCAACAAGTGCTTGAAGGACATCTCCTATTGATTATACAACAGATGAATCTTCATTCTGCTGCTCTCCCTCTATGTCGATCAATTGCGAGCTCAGTTGTCCACCTAAGAAATATAAGAAATGGGTTTAAAGTACGCTACAAAGAAAAAAAGACAAGTATGCATGAACATTAATATTATTCCTCACATTTACAGACTAGAACATCGCATTCTCCATTTAAGTATTTTTGGCAATAAAAAGGGTCTGTTTAATACATAGCCATAGTATTGATATGAAGTAACAAGAAAAAAGAAAGCGTGGTCTTGTGGTAGAGCACCAAACCCATGATTGGAGGGTCGTGGGTTGTATCTATAATTTTAACAATATTGTTGCCATGGCAACCACAACTGAAAAATAAATAAATGATGTTCATGATGTTCTTATTGCTCTGTATCCACATGCATTTAGTATCACAGGTAGGTTAAATATTTTTTGTGTAAAAAGATTCATGTTGTGTATGTAATTTTACCAATTGTGTTGCCATAACAATCACAATATTTGTCTGACTGAAAAAATAAAATGACTTGCATCATCTCCTTATTGCCCTCTATCCACATGCAAAGCTTCACAAACCTAGTTTTGATATTTTTTCATGACGGACTGATGCCAAGACCGACGAAACAAAACTGAAACATGACATCAAATAGAAGCATACCATATCTTTGGAAATCCTAGAGAATATTAAGCAAATCTGGCAAAGCATGTTATTTCATGAACTATTTATGTGTCGACGTGCCGTAAAACACCATTCATTCATTCATTATTTCATGAAAGCAATTATTAGTCGGGGAGGGAAATTGAATATTGGAGTATTCTTATCTGATGATACCTTCCATAAATTGAAATAAAGGTCCCATTATTCTGTAGAGCAAAAATGTCCCTTTATAATGGTTACTGCTTTTTGTCGGTTTTCCATTGTGAGAATCTTTTTATATTCAGTTTGCTCCAGTGTTGATATACTTCCCTCAAAATCACTGCAAATGTTATCTGCTGTAGCAGTTTCTATCTGAAATAAAACAAGTGTACCGGTACATGTCTGGTAAAGTTATATAAACATCAAACATTTAAAACTGAAAATTGTGACTATAAAGTACTCATACCTCTCCTAAACATTTATCGTTTTAAGATACATTTTGTGAAAAAAAAATGGTCACCAGTCCACTTTATTAGATTATAGGAAACATTCAGGTTCAATAAAAACTCATTCAACTTGTAAAATGTTTAAAAAAATCATTAAAATAAACTTACGTATAAAACTCATCCTTTTATCGTTTGATATTTATCTATTTATTAAACTTTTAGTGAACAATAAATCAATAAATATATCATTTTGAACCGTTTCTTGTACCATTAAAACTTATGATCAATTGGATCATTTTAAATAAATACTTTTATAAAACAAATAATTTATTTTATTCTCTTTTTTGTCCCGACTGCGGTTTGAACATAGGACTTCTGGGTTGACAGGTCAATACTTAGACCACAAGGTATGTTCACTTATCTATTTAAATAGCAGCGTTCTTACTTTTATTCAAACCTATCAGATTTGAACATATTTGGATATGAACATTTATCCTAGAAATATTTGCAAATCTTCAAATATCAATATATATATAGTAATAAAATAATTGATTTTAAAACAAAATAGCGAAAAAGTCGGACTAATAATGAGATGTCAAGTATACTTTACTAACAAATACGGTACTATAAGGTTTCATTAACAAATGTTTGATCTTTTATGCGGTTTCAATTTACTGTAACAAAACAAAATAATTTGGAATAATAATGTTTACTTACCGCTTTGATGACAACAGCAACATCTTGCTGCTTGATACAGTCAGTATTTATTGTTTTGAAGTCTGGAACTTCACCACTTAGGATGTTTTTGGTAACAATGGGTCCAAATCTCTGTAGACCAGGGTGCCCATTAATCAAAGCTAATGCCACAGTTTTTCCAAGTAATTTGTATGCATTGTTATTCAAAAGAACTTGGTTATGTGAAAAGCTTTCATTTCTAAATATATTAGTCTTTTGAAAGAGAAGGGAAAATAATTCTCTTGTTAAGCCCCCTGCATCTACCTCCTCTCCTATGAATGTAAGTTTGATATGACAGCTCAGGTCATCTTCACTAGCTTCTTCTAGCTGTCCCATGGCAATGTCTATAAACCTTTTTCTTAAAACATGAATAAATCAACTTTTCTCAGTAAAAAAGGTGTGTGTAGCAACACTAGTAAGAGCTTCGTTGAGGGACCTATATAAAATAAAATAGTTTTAATTATAATACATAAATAAATATAGAGATAGCATATTTTGTCACAAAATAATTCTCCAGAATTAAATGTCAACTTACTACTTATATGGAGAATAAGCTTTACCTTGTGAAAGTCTTTTACCTATCTTTCATTCGAGGACACAATATCATACCACAGTCAAAATTCATCAACCATGTTATTCCCATATTATTCTTATGTTTGATATCAAATCAAACATAAGTAAAATATAGGAATAGTATGGTCATATAATTATTTTGTAAGTTCAAGAACTTATCTGAGATATCATGGAGTTATAATTACAAAGTTTAGAGAGGATCAAATGAACAAGAGCTGTCAGACGGACAGTTCGCTCGACTATTCGATTAATATTCGTTGAGTTATAAAAATTTTAAGTAAAACAAAGGCCCTCATTTGCAAAAATCTCTGGCAATAGTTATCCGCCTTGAATAATTTATTTGATTTCATGACAACAAACCCATATGTAAAGTTTCAATCATTTACATTGAGCGGTTGGTGTAATATGGACTTGACAGTACTTGCATGCAAAACTTTAACTTAAAATTCTAAGTCAAAGAAGGGCAATAATTTGCATTATATTCGTGCAAGAGTTATATAATTTAATTATTGTAGTAGAGGTGATGACTTGAAAGGCTTGTGTAAAGTTGCAATCAAATACATTTGATGGTTGGTGAGATATGAACTTGATGCGACTTGCATGCAAAACTTTAACCAGATATTTTAAGTCAAACAAGGATAATAATTTACATTATATTCATGCAAAAGTTATCTAACTTAGTGTTTGTAGTAGGATTGGTAGCTGGGAAGACTTGTGTAAAGTTTCAAGTCAATACATGCAATGGTTACTGAGATATGGACTTGATTGCACTTGCACGCAAAACTTTTACTAGATTTTCTAAACCTCATTTAATATGCCACAAAATTGTTGGCACTTTTAAGCGGGAAATCTATTTTAGTCTAACCTAGGCGTGTAGCCAAAGTTAGGAAATCACTTTTCATTACATTATTTTGGCATGTTTATACAGATAATATTTTGACAAAAATGGGTCAGTCAGCATATATATAAGTATGATATATTACAAACAAGAAATGTCGCTGGTAACTTGGTAAGTGTTACATTCCCCAAATGGTCTGTGAAAGATATATATTTTATAATAAGCAGCGATATATCCATGAATATCAAGAGTTGTTGACTGACGTTTTGACTAGGCATTCATGTTTTTTAAGATCGAAGTGTGACCTTGACATTTGTGTAACCTTGACATCTGGGTATGTTGCCTCAGGTTTGAGTATTTCTACACGCAAATGCAGGTGACACATCATCATGACATGTTGATCCCTTGTGTCAAGATATTTTAAAATAAAAAATTACAGACCAGAGATGAAATATCAAACAAACTGAAAGCGTGAACTTGACCTTTGATGAAAGATTCTGAGTCTTAACGCGACACTTCGTCATGTCATGTTGATCAACTGATAAAGTGTACAGAGGACACAAAACTCTTTTTTTTGATGTTCATTTAGTTTATACTTATATATTTTAGCCGTATTGTGAAGAAAACTCAGATCCTTAGTTAACTGCTTTCAAGTCGGCTTCCTGGGTAGAACCAGTACTCAGTATTGTTTTTCGAGGGACTATCAATTCGAGCTGGTAATCAAACTAGCAACCTCTTGTGTGAGCAGCCAAAACTTTATCCACAAAAATACCGCCCCAACGTATTCATTTAAAAAGTGCATTGTGGTATATAAAGCGGAATATTTCAAAATCTGATATCTGTATATTTGATACAAATTATCACAAACTGCTGAAATACAAATTATTTCTGTAATACTCTTATCAAAAAAAGAATATATATACCTTTATCTGACCAGAAAAAGTATACGTAGAATAAATATACTAATTATCTCACAAGAAAAAAGTATACTCTTTATCTGACCAGAAATGGTACCTTTGTCAGTAGTAGCTATCAATATCTGGTGGTCTGTAGCAAAGTTAAAAACATGCAGAACTTTAATTTAACAATAACAGGTAACAAGTCGCCAACCTGATTTCACTTCTCACTTCTTTTCCAGTTTTAAATAAAGTACATCAATGGTGAGCTTGTAGATGGAAACTGAGAATTATTTGTTTTTCCATAGCATCACCATGTACAAATTAAATATCTCACTACTAATGGATTTAAACTTTTGAAAACATGTAGAAAGGTTTCAGAGAAGTCGCTTCAAGCAAAAGTGTATGGACGGACACCAGATGATCAAATAAGCTTACCATGAGCCTTTGGCACAGGTGGGCTAACAAAGCAATAAACTTATACCCCAGCAGCACTGCCTTGAGAACGAATTATCATTTTAACGCAGATATATAGGATTTACAACTAAAGCAGCAAGTCATAAAGATGCAATTTTTGTAGTTTTATTTTGAAAATAAATTCAGCCAAAAATGAAAAACTCATTATTTAGCCTAATTGAAAAAAAGAAGAAAAAGTATTAAAACTGACAATGAAAACACTGATTTACTTATTAAGCTCCAAACATTCAAAGGCTATCTGTTTTGGGTTAGTAATAGTTTTCTTGTGCTGCTTGGTAAAGTTTACAGTAGTAGAGTTCACTATATAATGCTGCTACAAAAACAGATGTAAAACACCATCGTCACGACTTCTATATTTTGCATATAATTATTATGCACAACTACACATCATGATGCTCATTATGATGTACACAAAATTTCATTGAAAACCAACACAAAAATCCGGAAACAGTTTGTGCCACAAGATTTATACTTCTGTAAAACCAACCGACAGAACACATTGATTCCTATATTCCCTCTCATAAACTTCATTTTGCAGAGGTAAAAAGATAAACTATAGAAACAAAATTACTCGGAAGGCTCTTTTCTTGTAATATTGCTTTCAGCAATTCTTTCTTGATTCTTAAAATACACGTTAAAAAAATAATTAAATAATTAAACTTAATACAATTGTAATTCCTAAATAGCATTTACATAATTTATCATACTTCAGTTCGAAAATATCAAGCTTTGTTATGATCTATTTGTCTTCTGAAAAACTAATTTTAAGAATCAGCCAATGAAAAAAAGATAAAAAAAATATACAGTCCTATAAACATTATTTGGATAAAAGTGTAATTTCCTATTAATTTTAATTTCCTTATTAAGGGAATTTCGTATATTCCTATATTAACAGTTTAAAGAAAATATATCTCATTTCATCAACAGTTTGTACATACACATGCAAATTGACAAACTGGTGTTTGTACTGGTTCATTAGATCTTCTTCTGTTTGGGCTTACAGGCTTTTAAATACCATCATCAGAATCAGACTGAAAGGAACAAAAACATACGTAAAACACTGCTTTAAGTACGAATCTTGGTTTAAAGTTATTAGCTTGAAATGCATGTATGTAATGTATTATTGAAGGATCCTCCATGGCCGAGAGGTATAAGCCGTCATCTCAAGATCACATACCTTTCAAAGCTAAGGTCGAAGGTTCAAGTTCTGTTTGCTCCAAAAACTTTGTGAGAAACTTGTCAGTTACTTGAAGAAAGAATGTGGCTCTACTCAGAAATACTGAACTTGATCTGTATTTTATAATTATGCAGCTTTACACAAAATGAACTAAATGTTACAAAAAATGTATAATTCACATGCTCTTCCAAACAAATTTCAGACAAATATTGTGAATGCTGGATGGGTGTATACTCTGCACATCTGTCTTAATATAGAGAACAGTTATGCCAAGTAATTACAAATATCATATGTTTGACTTCTAATTGTACCCTTTTCCTGAGAGCTACCAACCTAGGTTTTGCATGGCACATCATTATGTCATGGTGGTCATGTTACTATAATCACATGAATGACAGCATTTATACCCCTTTAACTGAAGATCTTGTATGGTATATAAAATTATTAAAATATATATACATGTATCATTTTTACTTACATTTCCATTGTATCAAAAAACATGTTCGCTTAATAACGAAAGTTTTATTTTGCTTCCACAAGTTAGGCATGCTTCCAGACACTCATCTGATGTTACCTGCCATAATAGATTTTCAAAAATTATTATTCTAATATTACTAATCTGACATTTATTAAATTAATAAAATATATTTATACACAAAAGAAGCAACTATAAATAAAAAAATATGTTAGTTTAATAAACTGTCATCATTTGATCATGATTTATTGAGTTCTGAGTTTGTTATGTTTTGATAAATTTAAAGATTTTAAATTTTAGATTTAAATATTGTTATTCCAATATATTAATGTGATAAAAGCTGTACCTGTTCCTCATCTGCATATATGGGGGGACAGCCACAATCTCTTTTGAATAGTTCTAACAAAACTGAGAGCTTACCTGAATTACTACTGTCTGATAAGTGCAAAGTTGTGTAACCACTGGACGGTCTTTTGATCTGTTCCAGTACAATTCTGCTTGTCAATCCTGTTCGGAGAAGTTCAAAACCACCAGACTCTTTCATCTTTGGAAATGTTGTTTCTATTTTGTCTTTAAAGTAGGAAGCGTCACTGTTTTTAAGGAATGTTATTTTTATCCCCGAAACCACTTTCAAATACCTCCTGTTTTCAGGTCTGCTTGGTATGGTATCCTAAAAAGTAAAGAAATTTAATATGTGTCTGAGCTGGATATATTAAGTTACACTATATTTCAGTGTTGTGACAGTTGTTTTATATGTTATAATCAGCTTTAGCATAATAGTGTATAAGACAATAACTGGTAAGAAACAATCGGCTTAAAAAAGTGTTGTTAAGTACATCTCATTTGTTGTTTTTTTTGCGTGTAAGAGCCACCTGTCCTTTTCTTTATAGCACTCAAAAGTCACTCTGTAGCCACAAAAATCAACACTGCTTAAAATGGCATAATGAGCTTGATACTCATTTGGAAGTAAATATCTATTCCATCTATTTCTTCTTCTCAGATTGGATATACTGTTTCATTATTGATTTATGTTGATTTTCTTCAGTAGATAAATATTTCTCCAATTTCTTATTATTTTATAATTATACAACAGAGCATGTGAATTGTATGTGGTTTCATTTACAAGTCTTATTTTACAATGTTTGTTTCTATAGTAATAGTGATGTCAGTAATCTCCAGGAACTGGTAACCAATTGCACGTGACTGAATTTGGCGAACTTTTTTTTCAGAAGTTTGACATTATACAAGCATGTATAATTTTTTTAAGGCCTGATTTTGCCATTTATTTCTAGAAAATGATGTGGTGACATGACATAACAAGTGTTGCAGTTGATTTTGATATCAAACAGTGCAAGTTGGCTGTTATTCATGTTGCCTTATTACCGTTATCTTAAAAATAAACTTTAAACCAAAAATCCATGGGGGTAATTTCATAGATCTTTCTTAATAATTTTTATTGTTATTTATTTATTGATAAAATTTTTATTGTACTTTCAGATAAGACAAAACTTAAACATGTATTTGTGCAAGTTATAGACCTGTAAGGCCACAAATGACAAAGTTATTTCAATTTCCACATGACAGTTATAGTAATATTATTATCGCTTTATTTTGCAGGAAACAGCATGAATAATGACCGATACCAGGCTTTACTTAAACTTGAATTATTTCAGAAACGTTGCAGATATACGCATGAATTACAGTTTTACTCGGTCAGGATTAAATTGTATAACATTTCAGGTACTTTTAGTACATTCGTAGACAAAAAAAAGCGTCTTCAGGACTCCAACCACTATTATCTCCCTTGAATACTCCAGGCCTGCGGATGAAGGAGGTAGTATCAAAAATATAGTTCCATTTTTCTTCTACTTTCACGACTTTTCATTGCAGTGATTTGTTTATCATGTGATGTATTAAATGGTCAATATTTTAGAAATCACCACTGAAAATTTGATGCTGATACCAGATTTCTAGACCATTCTGTGTCATTTTAGAGTTGACTGATCTAATGGTATTGGTAATGAATCGTGGCATATTATTTCTCTGGAAATTGACGGGTCCTGAAAAACCTTTGAATTTAAAAAATCCCAACCTGGTCAACATATATATATATTTGTTTATAATTGCAGATCTTGAACCAAATTTGGATTTTCACAGTGTTGTTGACAATAATGTTACAAATGGAGCCTATGGGAAATTTAATTGTGGTGTGAGACGTGAAGGACTCACACTACTATTATCTCCATTGAGCACTCCGGACAGATAAAGGGGGTAGAAATAAAAGTTCAGTTCTCTTTTTCTTCATTTTTAAGGGCTTTGTATTGCAGTGATTTACCTTTCCTACCATGTGTTAAATGGTCAGTATTTTAGAAATCACCACTGAAAATTTTATGCTGATATCCGATTTTATTGACAATTTTGTGTCATTTCAGAATTGTTGGTTCGAACCGCATCAGATGTGAATAATAGACATATTATTACTTGGGAAATTGATATCTCTCACAAAAGCATTGAATTAAAATAAAAAAAACTGGTCAAGATTTGCTTTTCCCTCTTTATAAGTGCATATCTTGAGCCAGTGAAGAATTTGAACCCAGACACAAACTGCAATTTTTTTTTTTTTCACTGTGTTTTGGACATAAATGTTACAATGGAACCCTATGGGAAATGTAGGCCAATAGTGGTGTGAGACGTGAAGTCTTCTTGTCGTCTTCGTGGTCTTCCAAACGTATGAAGAGTCGTCCGTGCGTTGAAGCGTACTTGGCTCTTTGTGTCCTCGTCAGTGAGTTCTCCGATACCAGTCATCATAATAAATGGAGGGTATCGAAACGGTAACTGAAACGGATTTCGCGAGGGTGACCGACGATGTGTACCGAAGTGACATTGAATTGATACTTTACTGAACCAACTATTTTTATTGTATAATTAGATATATAAATTACCAGTGGTTATATGCATGAACATTTACATAGTGATTTGTCATTAAATTCATACATGTACGATATTGTATAAATCTATAATATAGTCCTATCAACTTACATAATGTTTACAATGTTAAACATAATTGTTGATGCTTAAGTACATAAAACAGTAATAATGTTCAACATTCTCCCAGGGGAGATAAGTTTATGACTGTGGGCTGTCGCATATTTTCTTGCTCCAAGCGAGGTTGTTTCCCGTTATCCACAGGAACTAGGTACTCACCCCCTCCACTAACCCCGCACACAATAAGTCGCCGCAATTTAGCATGACTTTTATGTTTAAATGTACGTGGATACTGTGCGTAAGTGTTCCTCCTTTCTTCTTTTTCATCTTCCTCCCTTCTGCTTCTTCTTCGTTTGCTTCTTCGTCTTCGTTTTACTGATCTGATACCGATTCAGTTATATACTGGGTCAACAATAATATCACAATTACGTTCGGACACCGAAAATTATTTTACGTATATACATGGGATATTCATGGATACTAGGTAAATACTTACGCACATTATTAACTACAAAAGGACTGCGTTCAGTTTAATTAAATGTTTGCTAGTTTAATGTAATGTAATTGTTACGTTATTTACTTTAAATTTACATATTTTTATTCCCCCGGAATGTTTGGGGTGGTATATAGTAATCGCAGCGTCCGTCCGTCCCTCCGGTATTTTGTGTCCGGCCTGTAACGTTGTCATGTATAGATGGATTTTGTTACGACTTGTTACAAATGATCAACGTAACGTGACGACGTGTCGCGAATAAGACCCACACCCTTACCTCAAAGGTCAAGGTCTCGCTTTGAGTTTATTTCTCAACACTTTGAGTATGTGTAAGATTTCGTGTCCGGCCTGTAACTTTGTCATGCATAGATTATAAATACTTGCTACAACATAACATGACGACGTGTCGCACTTAACACCCAGACGCCCACTTCAAAGGTCAAGTTAACAATTTAACTTTGTTTGACAACAATTTGAGTCTGTTTGAGATTTCGTTTCCGGTCTGTAACTTTGTCACCTATGGGTAAGTTAAAAACAAACACTGGCTCAGTTGATCAACATGACATAATTAAGTGTTGCATGTAAGACCAGAACCTTTCCTCAAAGGTCAAGATCACAATTTCAATTCATTTGATATTGCGTGTCTGGTCCGTAACTTTGTCTTTAACTTGTTCAATTGATCAAGAAGACATGACGACGTGTCACACGTAAGATCTAGATCCGTTCCTCAAAGGTCAAGGTCACACTTTGAGTTTGTATGACAACACTGTATGAGTCTCTTTGATGTTTCAAGTCCATCCTGTAACTTTATCATACATGGATGGATTTCAAAAACACTTGGCTCACTTTATCAATTTGTCAACATAACATGATGACGTGTCACATTAAGACCCAGAGCCTTACCTCAAGGTCACACTTTCAATTTGAAAGATATTTCATGTCTGGTCTGTAACTTTGTCTGGCATGAAGGGATTTTAAAATAGCTTGATCAGCATGTCATGATGATGTGTCACCTGTATTTACTTGTAGAAATACCCAGACCGTTACATCAGATGTCAAGGTCAAGGTTATACAAAGGTCAAGGTGAAACTTTAATGTAAAGAAAGATGAAATTGCATGTCTAGTCTGAAACGTCGGTCCATTACTCTTGATATTCATTGATACATCGCTACCTATTATAACATATAGTGTTTTTTTCACAGACCATTTGTTGGGGCATGCGACACTTACAAGTGACATTTCTTGTTTTAACATATTTTAGTATACCTTTTTTCGGCCTCTTTATCTAACATATTTCTCTGGGCACTTGTTTAACCTAAAATGTGCACTTGAGAGACCGGGCCCGATTAGCTCAGTCGTTAGCGTGTCTGACTATCAATCCAGGGGTTGTGAGTTCGAATCTCCGCCCGGGAACAGTCTCCGTGATGATTGATATACGACATTGCGTCTCATTATCAGTCGTCTCTCACCTCTGAGTCAAGTGGGAACGTTATCAGTTACTTGTGGAGATGGGGTGTGCTCGATTACTGGTTAACCTTTCAAGATCCCGGGAAACAGTGGTTAGGTTAACTCTCGATGGCAAAAAAATGACGCAAAATATTCAATCAATCATAATATTTAACAGTTTTAGTTTTACTGTTTGAAACAGTGGACATATCAAAATTGATTCAATGAGAATCTTTAATATTCATAGAATTAAAGTAATTCTTAGCAATTAAATAAATGGTGATTTTTCTATTTCTGGTGTTGGAATTTAAAAAAATAATTATCGTCGTATTTCGCCCTGGGCTAAATGTTGCGTTCGATGTTTACATTACACGCTTGTCGTCTTGCGACATGGTTTGTCTGGTACAACTGACATGTTCTCACTTATTTGGTGACTTAGCGTTTTCTCGTGCTCGTCCGTGTTTTTGTCGTATAGATAGACAAAGAATTTACCCTTATGTACAAAACTGTGCACGCTAACATTTGGTGGAAAAATATATTAGATGTAAAGATACTAGAAGTAGCTTTTGCAAAAACGATTTTTATGTATTTTATAATTCGAACCAAAACGATGCCAATTACGGAGCAGAAATGACAACATGTGCGGTAAGTCGACGTTTTCACCTGCTTGTACTACATGCAACATATATACATGGTAAACACCTGTCTGCCGGGTTCCGATTAAGAATACAATCACTGTCTATCTCTGCAGAGGGGTAGGAATCCTCCGAACGGATGTCATGTTCATTTTATACTTTTTGTTAAAAACAATCTCTGTGTGGTTTCAGGGAGCCATATGAGTGATGGCAAGAATATGATCACTGTGGCTCATGCAGGTCTTAAGAAGCAACAATGAGTTATACGATAGAATTTGCTGAAACTCTGAAGTTCTGCAGGTATCAATGTTCCAGGGTCATTATGCATATTCATTAGTTGATGTTTTTTATATTAATTTGTTGTTTTGTTTACATGCAGAGTGAACCTGGAATCTACCTTTCTGTTTGCGTCGCATTACCTATAATGTGTTGGTACGCCGTAAAACCCCGTGTATTTAATCATTAACCCTGTTATCTTCAGGTCAGGGAGATGGCCCAAATGCACCACCATGGTGCAAATGTACCATATGGGGCATATATACAATGTTTTGATAGCATTTGACATGTAAATATGGTTCATTTGCACCATATAAACTGCATCACATAAATGGTAATTTACACTTCTATATGGTTTTAAAGTGATCTCCACCTAATAAAATTAAAAAGGAATGTATGTGACTGAATGAAAATACACATGGTCAGCAAAATAAAAATATTTGCAACTTTGAGCTTTCTAGAATAAATAACGTTTTACCAAAAAACAAGACATTGGTATACCTTATTAATTGTATTTTGTTTGTCAAAACCATTCAATAATTTATTTTTTAATAAATTGGTAACACCTATACCAAATGTACAATTTCGAAGGGAGATAATTGCTCTGTCATTTTATTATTTTAAGAGTGATCTCCCTTTGTTTTCGTTTGTTAACAGCGTGTCAAAATTAGTTTTTAATGAATAATTATGTGTTAAAATACGTATTTTATAAGGTAAAGATCACTTCAAAACCTTATAAAATTGTAGATATAAATCAATTGGACATACGTATATACACACTGCAAATTGCGACAGTGTTCATACAAATCAATATTCATGAAATGCTTGTAAACATTTATGTGATGCAGTATATTTACATGTCAAATGCTATCAAAATATGGTTCATATGCCCCATATGGTGCTTTTGTACAATGCTCGTGCATTTGGGTCATCTCCCTGACCTGAGCGTAACTTTGTTTTGGATACCTGTGCTCCTCTATATGGATTAACTTAAGTCAAAATTTTATATAATTTGTTACATATGAAATATACAGTGGAAGCCTTCAATATTCCCCGAGAGCAAAGCAATTGCTTAGTGTTTTGCGGTAAATGACAGCAGTTGTTGCAAATTAATATAGAACATTTTCTAATTAAACCCACAATATGGCCATCACTAATAATGTTAATATACTAAAATTGAAACAACTGTTATTTTTGCTTTCTGTTTTATTATTTTATTTACATGGCTATGGTTTTCATTTCTAAACTTAGGATGGGAAAGTGGCTTTAACGACCAGTGGGACGTCAAACATTTGAACAGATGTTGATGTATCCAGACGATATATTACCATAGATATAAGACATTTGGATGAATAAAGGTATGGTTTACACGGCGTGTTGATGTTAGGACTTTCCATATAAAATAAATCAACTAATCTGTCGTCAATACCCCGTCTTTTATCAATAATACATTTCGTCAATTTAAATCAAAAAGATCCAACAACTAAGATATTTCTATATAACTATACTCTGTGCTACGATACTAATCAGTAATTTTAGCTCGACTATTCGTAGAAACTTTACACAAGTCTTCCCAGTCATCAACCTTTTTTCAATAAATAAGTGAGATAACTTTTGCATGAATATAATGCGAAGTATTGCCTTTGTTTGACTTAGAAACTGTGGTTAAAGTTTTGCGTGCAAGTACCATTGAGTCTATATCTCAGTAACCTCTCAATGTATTTGATTGAAACTTTGAACACGTCTTCCCAGTCATCACTTCTACAACAATAACTGAGTAAGATAACTCTTGCACGAATATAAATTTAAATTATTGCCGTACTTTGTCTTAAAATTTTGGTTAAGTTTTGCATGCAAGTACTGTCAAGTCCATATTACACAAACCGCTCAATGTATTTGATTGAAACTTGAGGCTTTGTAGTCATGAAATAAACTAAATTAGTGAAGTCAGATAACTCTTGCCAGATTTTTTTGCAACTCAGCAGTCACTGCATGTATTTGATTGAAACTTCATACAAGGTATTGCAATTATAAGACTTACTCAATGTTGTCAATTTAGTAAGTAATATATCTCTTATTAGCTTGGATTTGTCATTAGTCTCAATCAAATTTGTACTTCTGTGACAAATATTCGAATAGTCGAGCGCGCTGTCCCTCCGACATCTCTTGTTTCATATAAGCTGCATTGAGATATCAAATTTATTGCCATATATGAAAATACAACAAAAACAACCAATTAAATTACATAATACATGATGTTACGCATTAAATCTTCTATCATTTCGTCGGTTTTTAACTCGACTATTCGAAAAGTAAGGAAGCCTATTCTACTCACGCAGGCGTCTCTGTCGGCGTGACAGCTTGACTGAAGTTTTGCATGCATAGTTATATCTCATCAAACATTCAATGTATTTGATTGAAACTTCACACAAGACATCACAGTCATCACACCTACTGCAATAAGTAAGTTAGATGCTTGAAAATAATGCAATTTATTACATGTAGCTGTGTTTCGTTACAGGGTGGTAAAGCGATCTGAACGAAGCTGTTTGACAGATGGCGCTCTATTCAGAACGAAGAGTACTATAGCTACGCAGTATTTAGATGAATACAGGTATGCTTTACAAACCGTTGCTATTGTATAGTGTGTAGCGTCGCTTTCAACATTTTCTCAGCGACGGCAGTTTAGACAGTTTTCTTGGATCTAGAGTATCCGTTGTGTCCAAGTCTTTGGTATGGCCCGACAGGGAATCGAACCTACGACAGTCATCGTGCGAGCAGACGCTCCATGATTAGGTGACCGCTGCCATAGTTTACAATCGTGTTAATAGACTGACCTTTCATGGCATCTAAATCAAAACCAACCAATTACTCGTCAAATACAAATTATTCTTACTAATATTTCAGCATTTTAAACAGATCATTATGCTTCAATATCACTGCATTAACCACACTGTATTTCATATAAACTGTATAGACAGATCATAATTTGCATTGTATTACCATGAAACAAATACAACAAATTATATTAATAAAAATAATATACAATAAATGATGTTATACTATAAACAAACAGCGTAATGTATTAAAACTACTGTTATTTCCATTGTCTTCCAAGTTCTAGTTTCGATTACATTTTCGATTACATTTATGTGTCTTACATGTACACGTACCTATCCGTCATTTCAGGATGGTAAAGTGGCTTGTACAGTCTGATAGACAGATGCAGATTCGTCAGATTGGTAGATGCCGCTGTATACAGAACGAAATTACCATGGCTACTCAGTACTTGGATGAATACAGGTATTTCTTCCAAACCGTTGTTGTTGTATGGTATTTAGTATTAATAAATAATTAATTTCTAAGTTTAAAAATAGTGTAACTCAATATAAAAATGATTAAAATTATGTTGTTATTACTTCAAAGTTAATTTTAATTCTATTAAAGGTTAGCACAAACATATAAGAAGTATTGGAAATAAAGAAAAACATATACAAAAGTATATTAAGCTGTATTATTTATGCTTTAGCTTATAAATAACAATAATTTTGATAGTTCTTGTGTTAACAATCAATTAACCTATGTCATTAACACTGTAAAGCATAATATATACTTATGAAAGTATTAAATTATGTTACTATAAGTTAATATATATAATTATATTTCAAAATTCATATTTAGAAATTGATATTGTGTAAATTTCTATAGTATGCAGATATTATCTGGACCACAGCATAATCTAATTGTCATGTTTACGAATATTACATTTTGATATTTATATACCAGTAAATATCAAACAAGATTTTAAAACTGTTGTGTTCAGTTTTATAAATTTTATGACGAATTTTTATCTGGAGTGCAATAGGCAGTTGAGATCGAATTGCATACTACATGATTGTTTTGGTTAAAACCTTATTTTTAGATAAATAGACAAAAAGATAGCTGTGTTTTATTTAGTTAAAAATTTGGAAAAAATTATTTTTAAATTTAAACAAGCGGTAAATCGGTACTGTGCCCCATGGGCCCACTATACCAACACACTTACAACTGTACCATCTACATTCGTCATACTAACTCCAATTCCAACTGCACCTTCAAAATCAATCATACCAAATTAATTAAACACCTTTCAATCTTCATATATGTACCAACTCCACCACCATGGTACTGAACCCTTTACACCCACCACACTAACATTATTATACCCACTGTTCTCTATACAAACACCATACCAACATCATCACTTCTGCACTCTACATCTAGTATACTTTTTATACCATTTTCAACTACATCCTTAACATTCGCCAGACCAAATCCATAAGACACTGATCCTTTATATGCATTACATGTATCGACTCAGTCACCATACCAACTCAACTATCCACAGTGACTGTACCTTCAACATCCACCATACCAACCCCACTACCCATTGCATCCATTACATCCATCATATTGACCTAATTGACTACTGAACCATTACACCCACCAATCCAGTACCATTATCCGCTGTAACAACTACATTTACTCAAATGCTTCCTCCATTATATAGGTACTGTTTTCTCTCTACCAACCAAACCAACCAGAAGCCCATTACTTACTGTACCCTCTACACCCGCCATTTAGATTCAGATACACTGTACCTTCTATATCAACAATACTAACAGCACTTCCTGTGCCCTAAACATCCACCATACCAACTTCATTACTCACAATCCACATTATATCAACATCACTACCCACTTTATCCACTGCGTTCACCATACCAACATCACTACCGTCTGTTTCATGGACACTACATCCACCATACCATCCAAACTCTTCGATATTCCTTCTACAACCTCTATACTAATTTCACTACTCACTACCCACTTAATATCAATATCACTTCCTGTTGCAACCATTATATTAATTATACCAACACCGCTACTCAGTGTCCACTCTGCATCCACCATACCATTATAACTACTCACTGTACTTACTACATCCACTATACCATATCAACAATCTTAATCACTCATTGTTCCCTTTATACCCATAATACCAACTATACTACCAGCTGTACCCTATACAACCTCCATACCAACTATACAACTAGTTTTAATATCAATACCCACCATACCAACTAGACTACAAGCTGTTCCCTTTATACTCACATTACCAACTACACTACCAGCTGTACTCTACATACTCACAATACCAACTACACTACCAAGCTGTACCTTCTTCACCCACAATACAAACTATGCTACCAGTCTACCCTCTATACTCACCATACTAACTATACTACCAGCTGTATCCTCTACACCCACCATACCAACTATACTACAAGCTGTATGTTTATGCCCACGATATCATCTACACAACCAGATGTATCCTCTTCATCCACTATACCAACTACACTACCAGCTGTATCCTCTACACCCACCATCACACCATACCAACTATACTACAAGCTGTACTATTTATGCCCACGATATCATCTACACAACCAGATGTACCCTCTTCACCCACAATACCAACTACACTACCAGCTGTACCCTCAACACCCACCATACCAACTATACTACCAGCTGTAATGTTTATTCCCATGATATCATCTACAAAACCAGATGTACCCTCTTCACCCACAATACCAACTTCATTACCAGTTGTACCATCTACACCCAATATAAAAACTATGCTACCAGTCATACCCTCTACACCCATCATAGCAACTACGCTACCAGCAAAACACTCTACACCCACTATACCAACAGCATTATCAGCTGTACCCTCTACATCAACAATCAACTATGTTACCTATGTTACCAGCCGTATACTCTACACCCACTATACCAACAACACTACCTGCTGTACCCTCAACACCCATAGTACCAAACACGTTACCAGTTTTACCACCTACACTCAAAACACCAACAACGCTACAAGCTGTAACCTCTTCACCCATTATACCAACAACGCTACCAGATGTACCCTCTACACCATACCAACTACACTACCAGCTGTACCCTCAACACCCACCATACCAACTATGCTACCAGTTGTACTATCCACATCCGCTATACCATCTATGCTACTCACCATACCAACTACACTACCAGCTGAACCCGCTTCATCCACAAAAGCAACTGCACTACCTGCTGTACCTTCTGCACTCACAACATCAACAACCCTACCAGTTGTACTCTCTACACCCAACATACCAACTATACTACCTACTGTAACCTCTACACCAAATAAAACCAACAAGGCTGCCAGCTGTACTCTCTACACCTGCCATATCGACTACACTACCAGCTGTACTGTCTACACCCATGATACCATCTACACTAACAGCTGTACTCTCTTCACCTATCATACCAACTATACTACCAGCTGTACCTTCTTTACCAACCATACTAACTAAACTACCAGCTGTACCTTCTACACCCTCAATACCAACTACAGTACCAGCTGTACCCTCTACATCCATCATACCAACTACACTACCAGCAGCTGCTGTACCCTCTAGATCCACTTCACCATCTCAACTACCCGCTGTACACTCTGTATCCACCGTACCCACCCCACTACCCACATTGTGCTTTATTCAATTGGTATAAATAAAAGTCAACTCTGAGAAACCAAGGTTTATCAATATCTAAAATAAATTGTTTTGGTTTTAAGTTAACAGCCATTTTAAAATAATTAGATACTATTGACTTCTAGTACTAATATATTAAAAAGAATAATATGTACCAGGTCATATCTCATTCTGGAAGTATTCAAAAGGGATATATTGGTTTAGTAAAGTTATAATTGGTATAAATTAAAAGTGTGTTGAGTAATATTGTGAGATTGGACGGCCTTTTTATTAAAAGAAAATGCAAACCAAAAAATTCACTGCAAATTTTAATAATCAGATTTTTAACAAAATATCAACAAATGGTTCTTTTATAGCACAATAACTATATAACTCATCCATTTTATTGTCACTAATGTCCAAATCAATATAACATTTAACATACTCATCTGACTATTGTTTGATTGAATATTTAGCGTCATGTATATGCCATCGTGGGCTATCAGACGATCAGTTAACCTAACCACTATTTCCTGGGATTAACCAGTACTCGAGCACACACCATCTCCGCAAGTAACTGATAACTTTCCCACTTGAATCAGTGGTAAGAGACGAATGATACTGAGACACAATGTCGTATATCAATCATCACGCAGACTGTTGCCGGGCGGGAATTCAAACTCACGACCCCTGGATTGATAGTCAGACGCGTAACCAACTGAGCTTATCGGGCCCGTCATGAGATAAAAAAAAACATTTTAAAAGTCTAACTAAAATTACTTTTTTATCAAATCAAATTGTTTTAAAAAAATTATAAAAAAAAAAGTCGCTATACCTTTTAAAATCTTGAAAGATTTTCCTGAACTATCATTTTAAACTTGTATTGCAATATTCTTGGACTAAATAAAAGTGTGATTATACATGATAACTGGGTATAATAAAATTTAAATTCGAGTTACAATAGTTATAAAGAAATATAAAGAAATACCGATATAAAGAAATATATTATTTGGTGCACAGCTATTGTAGTTCAAGTTACAATAGTTTGCGCTAAACATTTAGTGTATTTGAAATACAATATTTTCACCAAAAATGAATATCTTCAAAATTATTTAAAATATCAGGACCAAATTTTAAGACTAGATGCACATTGTAAAACTATAGTAATCTATGCAAGAAAAAAAGATTTTTGAAAGAAAAACAGAGTTACAATAGTTTTGCGCTGAGCCCTTGATTTGAATCCAAGTCTTCGTTATGACTTCGGCAGGGGGATCGAACCTACGACTTTTAGCGTGCGAGGCGGACGCTCAACGATTAGTCCGCCGCAGTGTTAGTTTACAAAACATGTTGATGACGTTCAATGATAACTAAGCTAAAACCAACCAGTCATTCTTCAAATACAAACAATTCCTATATATTCACCAATTCAAACTAAACAAATCACTATGCTTCAATTATCACTGCATTAACCACACTGTATTTCATTTAAACTGCATTGAGAGAGCATACCATATCTTATTACCATAAAACAAAAAACAAAAACAAAAAAATAAAACACACAGCGCCACGTATTAAAACTGCTGTTATTTCGTCTGTTTTCCAAATTCTGTCTTATGTTCATCTAGCTTAAATGTACATGTACCTGTCATTCATTCAAGGTGGTAAAGTGGCCCATACGACCAGAAACTTTGACAGAAGCTGCTGTATCCAGAACAAATATTACCATCGTAACGCAGTATTTGGATGAACACAGGTATCTTTATTTACTTATGATTTAGTGAATAAACTTCATAAGTATATTACTGAGCAGTAATTTTTTATATAAACTGATCACTATTACATAAGCACGTTTACATCACTGACCTTGACCAACGTTATTGACTTGTCCAGTTAAAAGTTTGTTTAGATCGACCTTTGCTTTATTTTTCTTCAAACTACTCATGCTATAGTGAATAAACTTCACAAACATATCCTTATCGTGTTGGGTCAATTTTACTTTTTAGTAATAGTATTTATTCTAAATACTGATCAACATCATCTTTAAATAGTTCCAACACTGAACTTGATCTACTTAATATACCTTAAAAAGACGAGCGTCTGCGCTTGCTGTGCTCTTGTTTATGTGTTTTATATAGAACATTTTGGGTTTTGCATCCTTATTCACTTTGGAATCAAAGACTGTTTCTTGGTTTCTATGTGAGCTGCTGTAAATGTATCAAGATAGATATTTTACATAGAGCATCGTGCGATAGTTATTATCTTGTTTAATGAAGTTTAACACCGTTTTAAACACATGGTGGTTGGCTATATGACATGTTCAGTTTTATGAATCGGAGTAGAACCATCGTTCATCCGCAAATTACTGATAAACTCAAACAAAGTTTTATTATCCGAACTCTCAACCTGTTGGTTTACATTTAACATTTGCAGCCAAATTCAGAGTTTCTTTTCAATAATATACGACCAATTATATATAAAGTATAAAGCCATTTTGCAATTTAGCAACATCTAATTTTCATTGGTTGAATCCAAGAGACTTTAAATGAGTTTTACAAAGATTGGAAGTAGATAAAATCTACGTTTAGTTTGCGGAGAAATATCTCAGAAGGTTTTCCTAAAATTGTTGGTACATAACATTCACGTTTTGCTGGTGGGGTAAGACCTCAGTTTAAATTGGATGATGTGTTCAATGTAATTAAACGCCTTTTTCTGTATACATAGTATACATGCCATCCATTGTTTTGTCGGCGGACGATCTCAGAATGAATCTAAGTAGAAACACCATTCTTATTTTAGAGATTAGTAAATGGGCCCTCCGTGACCGAGTAATCAAAGGCACTGTCTCAAGATCACTAACCTCTCACCACTAAAGCCGTAGGTTCGAGTATTTTAAGTCAGAAAGTTTGCCAGTTACTTGCGGAAGCACGGTGGTTCGACTCAGATTTATTATGAGATCTACCTTCACCAGTAAAATTGGATATGCCATATATAACTTCATTTACAAAAGAATTGAGATTAATAAAGCGTCTATATACCCTTGGTTAGATTATCTGAAAGGCACTAAATTTGTTAACATTGTTAGTGCTTTGTAATGTTTTATGTGTAATATTAATGCTTGCAAAGCAGAATGAATTGGTGTAAAAATAAAAATGTGTAAAAAAATAATGTTTAGTAATTTTTGTTTCAGGACAAATGGAACACGTTGGTCATATCTTGGATGACAATGGACGTCTTGTAGATTCAGTGAATGCCTTGAATAATCACCCAAGACTGTCGAAATACCACAGATACCAATATTTGCAGTGTATTTATATATTCAAACAGTATATTGAACTTCACGCCAGAGTTACAATAAATAGGGCTGTATCTACAAATACAACGCATTTGAACAGCAACATAAAAGGAAGATGAGACTACTGTTTAAATATCTTAGTGACAGTTCCATCAAGATAATTGTGTTCATGAAGAATTTCATCGTATTATACACACGTGCTATGACATTAACTATTTATCAAGTGGACCACTTCTCGATAGTGTAATTACCAGTTTGCATTACTTTAGATTTATTTGTTATTAAATAATTAAATAGTTTGCAGTGCACATGTTTGTACAACCATTGACTTAAATAAATACCTACTTGAGGTGTTTATTGTTTGGGCTTTGATATTTGCGTGTAACATGTGGATATTTAAGCTTGCATACGCAATATCAATGACATATTTGTCATGTATGTTGTTGTGGTTAAGTTATCAATCCACTTATTGTTCCACGGTGCTACATGAGTGGTGATACAGACATGACAACTGTACGAGGGGTATCAGAAAGTTCATAGACTTTTGCATGATATGTCAACTATTAAAAAAAATAAGGCACTATTTAAAGCAAAGCAGTAAGTTATGTCGAGGCAAAATAATGACGTTGAATTTAACAAAAAACGACGTCATTATTTAAACGGGTGCTTTTGTATCAAATTTACTAAGTCACTCATCAAATACTCTCCTCGATGGTCTATACGTTTTGACACAATTTACACCATTCAGTGAACATGTTAACAAAATCCGAAGATGGTATACTGGACACAGAATTCTGTAAAACATGCTTTTATTCCAATATGTCTTCAAATCGACTTCCCATTTGCTCTTTTTGTATGACTGATTCCCGGCCATCTTAAAAACGTTAATTTTGTGACATTTAAACACTAGAGACCTTAAAACATTTGGTTCGCGTGCATACTTTTTTTTTCTTTTTAGCAGGTGTATTACCGAACATGGAGCAGAACTTTACAGAACTGCAGTATTCCGCGTGCTAATCCATTTTCAAGTGCCCCGACATCATTTTGTTTCAAACAAAATGGCATTCCGTAACATCATAATATTGACGTCATTTTGAGAAGCTCATAATTGGTGCAAACAAGTATACAATACAGCACATTTTGATATTTTTGATTTAAAAATAAATCCCGTTTTGGCAACGCTACGCTTGATTGAATAGTAGAGGTAGGATATAGCAAAAACTGCCGCGACTACGAAAATCGGTGTTTTTATAGATACTATAGAATATAAACAAAATTACTGCAAATATATAGCTGTAGCGACTCCCTGAGAATTATTAGAATACAATGGTAAATAAAAAAAGTTATGGCCAAAGTCTACGAACTTTCTGATCCCCACTCTTATGTCACACGAGTTTAATGATTGACATATCTATTTTATAATATGTTTCATGTATATTATTGTGGTTAAGTTATCAATCCACTTGTTGTTTCATGGTGCTACATGAGTGGCGGTACAAACATGATAACTGTAGGTCACACGAGTTTAAATCCATTTTATAATATGTGTCATGTATATTATTGTGGTTAAATTATCAATCCACTTGTTGGTGTTACATGAGTGACGTTACAAACATGACCACTGTATGTTATATTAGTTTAATGAGTGACATATCCATTTTATAATATGTGTCACGTATATTATTGTGGTTAAGTTATCAATCCACTTGTTGGTGCTACATGAGTGATGTTACAAACATGACCACTGTATGTCACATTAGGTTTAAGATTTAAGATACGTTAGATAGAAACTGCTATGACCTTAAATTAAATGGGCAGATGATAATGATATGCTTTTTATCCATTTCAATAATTATTTTAATTTTTAAGACATCTATAGCGTTTTCCCCTGATATACTTCCTTAAGTAATTGACCAGTTTCACTTGAAAGACAAAACTGTTTATTTAATTATTCACAATCAACGTAAATTTCACAGCTGTTTATATTATTGTTCCTTCGGAAATCCAAGACTTTTAATCGCTGTGAAAAACAACATTCAACTTCACTTCTGATGATTTCCCCTTCAGTTCAAACTTATTTATTTTACTTCGATACATTCTACATGTACAAAAACAACAAATTAACATACAGATTAGAAAAAATACATTAACAAATGAATATGTAGAATGAACCTAGAACCTTGATACCTGCAGAACTGCAGAGTTTCAGCAAATTCTATCGTATTACTCAATTTATCGCTTCTTACGACATGCATAAGCAACAGTGATCCTATTCTTGCCATCACTCATGGCTCCCTGGAACCATACAGGGGTTGATAATTTAACCACAATAGTGAACATGACAAAAAATGATAAAATCAACATGCCACCTATTTGGAGGATTCCTACTCCTCTGCAGAGATAGACAGTGTTTCTATTCTTAACCGGAACCACACAGGCTCATTGTTATAACAAAAACGGTGCAGAAAGCTAAAGCACTTAAAATGTACCAGTTCAGGAAATATGATAATTGTAACAAAGAGACATGTGTCAAAACAAACATTTATAAAAATCCGTCGTTTCTTGTAATTTGTCTAGACTAGTATACGGTTTTAAAATGAAACTTGTTTGACACGCATTATTGTACGCTGGAATCTTCCTTTCTGTTGGCGTCGAATAACAAAGCATGTGTTCGTATGCCGTAAAACCACATTCATTCTTTCATTCATTCATATCAATTGAATATGCCTTGATTTAATCTAGTTAAAACCATTATATCGAAATTATTTAAAAATATCGAATAAATCATGCAAAACGTTTAAAATATTTCATCAAAATGACCTAAAATATGCGAATGTCAAACAAATATCATGACTATACAATGCTGATACAAATTTACTAAATTGTGTGGCATGATACCTTAAATAAATAAAACCAATCCGTTTGTTCAGATTATAAAAAGTATTCCTGATGAAACATTGATTCAGTGATGTGTGATACATATAAATATATTAAGGAAAAGTAAGCAAACCTTTTCAAACCAATTGTGTTGCAATATAAATTGATTGCAAATCAATTGTGTTTTAATATAAATTGCTTACAAACAAACTGTGTTGCAATATGAATTGATTACAAAGTAATTGTGCTTCAAAATGAATTGATTACAAGCAAATTGTGCTTTAATATAAATTGTTTACAAATCAATTGTGTTTTAATATAAATTGATTATAAATATACTGTGTTTCAAAATAAATTGATTACAAATAAACTGTGTTGCAATATGATTTGATTGCAAAGTAATTGTGCTTCAAAATAAATTGATTACAAATAAATTGAGCTTCAAAACAAATTGATTACAAATTAATTGTGTTTTAATATAAATTGATTACATATAAACTGTGTTTCAATATAAATTGATTACACATAAATTGTGCTTCACTATCGATTGATTACAAATAAACTGTGTTTCAATATAAATTGATTACAAATAAAATGTGTTTCTTTATAGATTGATTACAAATAAACACTGTTACAATATAAATCGAATATAAATAAACCTTGTTTCAATATAAATTGATAATAAATAAACTGTGTTTCAATATAAATTGATTACAAAAAAACTGTGTTGCAATATGAAGTGATTACAAAGTAATTGTGCTTCAAAATAAATTGATTACAAATAAATTGTGCTTCAATATAAACTGATTATAAATTAATTGTGTTTCAAAATAAATTGATTACAAATAAATTGTGCTTCAATATAAACTGGTTACAAATAAATTTTGCTTTAAAATAAATTGATTACAAACTGTGTTTTAATATAAATTGATTACACATAAATTGTACTTCACTTTAGATTGATTACAAATAAACTGTGTTTCAATATAAATTGATTACAAATAAACTGTGTTGCAATATGAATTGATTACAAAGTAATTGTGCTTCAAAATAAATTGATTACAAATAAATTGTGCTTCAATATAAACTGATTACAAATTAATTGTGCTTCAAAATAAATTGATTACAAATTGTGTTTTAATATGAATTGATTAAAAATAAATTGTGTTTCCCTATAGATTGATTACAATTAAACTGTGTTGCAATATAAATTGATTACAAATAAATTGTGCTTCAATATAAACTAATTACAAATTAATTGTGCTTCAAAATAAATTGATTACAAATAAATTGTGCTTCAATATAAACTGATTACAAATAAATTGTGCTTCAAAATAAATTGATTACAATATGTGTTTTAATATAAATTGATTACACATAAATTGTGCTTCACTTTAGATTGATTACAAATAAACTGTGTTTCAATATAAATTGATTACAAATAAACTGTGTTGCAATACGAATTGATTACAAATAAACTGTGCTTCAATATAAACTGATTACAAATAAATTGTGCTTCAAAATAAATTGATTACAATATGTGTTTTAATATAAATTGATTACACATAAATTGTGCTTCACTTTAGATTGATTACAAATAAACTGTGCTTCAAAATAAATTGATTACAAATTGTGTATTAATATGAATTGATTAAAAATGATTGTGTTTCCCTGTAGATTGATTACAATTAAACTGTGTTGCAATATAAATTGCTTACTGCTTACAAATACACCTTGTTTTAATATAAATTAATTACAAATAAACTGTGTTTCAAGTAAATTGTGTCTCAATATAAATTGATTACAAATAAACTATCTTTCAATAAAAATTGATTACAAATAAATTGTGTTTCCCTATAGATTGATTACAAATAAACAGTGTTGCAATATAAATTGATTACAAATAAGCCTTGTTTCAATATAGATTGATTACAAATACACTGTGTTTCAAATTAACTGTGTTTCAATATAAATTAAATACAAATAAATTATGTTTCAATATAAATTTATTCAAGACAAGTGTGTTTCACAATAAATTGATTACACATAAGTTTTGCTTGACTATAAATTGATTACAAACAAAACTGTGTTTCAATATAAATTGATTACAAATAAACTGTGTTTCAATATAAACTGATTACAAATAAACTGTGTTTCAATATCAATTGATTACAAAGAAAGTGTGCTTCAATATAAATTAATTACAAAGTATTTATAATCTTGAAATTTCTGCAGAGCTGCAAAAATAATTGCGCATTTTGTGAAGAATTAAGTTTTTTGAAAAAATAATGTTTAGTTAATAAATGCTTAAACAAACATTAATGAAATGTAAATATGCTGGAAAATAGTTTAGTTAAAGTTTCCATATGTGCGTTTGATTATGTAACTAGACTGCAAAATCGTTAAATGTGATTTAAAATGGCACAAAACGTAAGTAATCATTTTATAATAATAATAATTGTATGAAAAAAAGATTGGAAGAATCAAGTCTACTGTTCTTGATTCTATAAATATTTAAAGCAATTTAACCACAAAAATCCGGAGGGGAATCAATAAATATATCTTAGATTACAAGAAATTTATAGACCTCCCAAAGAGCATCTAATCCTACCAAATTAAAGTTTACTTTTGATTTATATCTTTCTGTATTATAAAGATTTCGAATATAATGTTTATTGTTTGTTCTTTTTTAATTAATTTATAGTTGAAGATGATTTTTTTTGTTATCAATAATAATTTATTCAACACTAGGTCAAACTCTTTGTTTCCAACCAGAATATCAGTTATTGACCAGTTTGTAATAAAAGCACTGTTCTTTTCTTTGCTATAGTCAACAAGACTAGACATAAATTGTTTTTATGTTTCACAATCAATAGATAGGTTTTATGGTTTCAATTTCTGTCTGACAGAATGCATACATTTCTGAAACAGCGATATTCATTTTCTTTAGGAGTGAGTTTGTACCCAAGATTTTATGGTTGATTCTATATTGGAACGCTTGTAAATTCGTATCTGTAGTGAAACTAAATGGTAGAGCATAATATTTTGACCATCTTAAAATAATTCTTATATCTAACTCCTCTTACCACGTACAATTTGAAGAAGCTTTACTATTTACTGGAATAAAAGTTTTATATATTGCTCTACAACCTTATTTTTCTGTAACAATAGTTAAAACTGAAAGTGGACATATAGGGTTCTGGCAATTACTGATTAAGTGTTGACAATTAAATTTATTTATGTATTGTCTCGCTGATGCTATAAGCCCTTCAAAGTCAAGAAAATTTGTATTGACATTATACTTGTTGATGAATTCTCTAATGGGATACAAATTGCCATTGCTATTCATTAGGTCATTTTTAACTGATATTCCTTTAGAAAACCAATGCTTATAAAAAATAATGCTCGAGCCTCCGAGCTTAAGATTGGGGTTGTACCAAATGTCATTCAATAATCTAATATTTTTTCCTATATATCTGCCAGATAAAAAGCCTGTTTGATCTTTCCGTTTGGAATTATCTAAATTGGTTACAACATAATGCATAATGAATGTCTCCTAACGGCACTTCTTTAAATCATGCCTCATAAAATAAAATAAAATATATTGTGATTTTTTAATGTAAATGCACGAATACGAATACAAATCACCGTATTCATTATTAAACATTTATTCCCGTTTCAATGTCACTTACCTCTCCTAAGGTCGTAGGTTTGAGTCCTGCTCGCTCCAAAAACGTTATGTCAGAAGGTTTGCCAGTTACTTGCGGATAATGGTGTTTCAAGTTATATTCATTCTGAGGTCTTCCCTCTCCATTGAACTAGGTACGCCATATATAACCTGAAATGTGTTGAAAATGGTGTTCAATCCCATTAAAAAAATACAAAAACATTAATTACAAATGTTTAAAGCAAGCATGCGATATATAGAGGACTTGGATGAGTATACTGTGTACAGTGCAGTAATTTAAATATAATTAACATTCTATCCGAATTTGCTGAAACTCTGCAGTTCTGTAGGTATCAAGGTTCTAAGTTCATTCTATATATTCATTTGTTGTTGTATTTTTCTAATCTGTATGTTATTTTGTAGTTTTGTACATGTAGAGTGAATTTGTGTTTCAGTATCAATTGATTACGAAGAAATTGTGCTTCAATAGAAGCCCGAATGGTTCTGGCTTAAAATAGAATCACTGCCGATCTCTGCACAGGGAAGGAATCCTCCGAATGGGTGTCATGTTCATATTATCATTTTTTGTCATATTAATATTGTGATTAAATTATCAACCACTGTGGGGTTTCAGGGAGCCATATTAGTAATGGCAAGAATAGGACCACTGTGGCTCATGCATGTCGCAAAAAGTGACAATTTGAGTAAAACGATAGAATTTGCTGAAACTCTGCAGTTCTGCAGGTATCAAGGTTCTATATTCATTCTGCATATTCATTTGTCAGTGTATTTTTTTTTTAAATCTGTATGTTAATTTGTTGTTTTTTGTACATGTAAAGTGAACCTGGAATCTTCCTTCCTGTTGGCGTCGAATGACCTATAATGTGTTCGCACGCTGTTAAACCCTATTCATTCATTTATTCATTCATTCATTCATTCATTCATTCATTCATTCATTCATTCATTCATTCATTCATTGAATCCTGCTCGCTCCAAAAACGTTATGTCAGAAGGTTTGCCAGTGACTTGCGGATAATGGTGTTTCTAGTTATATGCATTCTGAGGTCTTCCCTCTCCATTGAACTGGATACGCCATATATAACCTGAAATGTGTTGAAAATGGTGTTCAATTCCATTCAAAAAATACAAAAACATTAATTACAAATGTTTAAAGCAAGCATGCGATATATAGAGAGGACTTGGATGAGTATACTGTGTACAGTGCAGTAATTTAAAGAGAATAAACATTTATCCGAATTTGCTGAAACACTGCAGTTCTGCTGGTATCAAGGTTCTAGGTTCATTCTACATATTCATTTGTTGATATATATATTTTTAATCTGTATGTTAATTTGTTGGTTTTGTACATGTAGAGTGAACTTGAAATCTTCCTTCCTGTTGGCGTCAAATAACCTATAATGTGTTTGTACGCCGTAAAACCCTTTTTATTCATTCTAATTTCAACATTGATTTTTATACGTTTTGGTAGATTTGACAAACAAAACCATTTGAGATTTTGTATATTAATGACAATGAGATGCTTTTTATCCATTTTAAAATCAATTTTGTTTTCAAGACATGTTTAGCCTTTTTCCTGATAATATCCCTTTAAGTTTTCATAAGGTGCCACAGGGTCCCCAAAAGTGTTAAAACTATAAATTATTAGTTCAACTGTTTACAGGGTCCACAGTGGCCATGTGTCTAGGGCGTCGTCCCAAGATCACTGCTCCCTCCACCAATGTTGTAGGTTCAAGTCTTTATTGCTCCAAAAGCTTTATAAAAGAAAGTTTGTCAGTAACTTGCGGTAGGACGGTGGGTCTACCAAGATTCATTCCGAGGTCTTCCTCCACGAGGTCTTCTATTCACAAGCCCGTGTGGTTCCGGCTGAGAATAGAATCACTACTGATCTCTGCAGAGGAGTAGGAATCCTCCAGATGGGTGTCATGTTCATTTTATCATTTTCACGTTCACTATTGTGGTAAAATTATCGACCCCTGTGTGGTTTCAGGGAGTAATATGAGTGATGGCAAGAATAGGACCACTGTGGCTGACGCATGTCGTTCAGTAATACGATAGAATTTGCTGAAACTCTGCAGTTCTAACACACCGATATACTTATACATAATTGTTATAATATATGACATTGCGTCTCTTTGTCACAAAGTTATCAGTTGCAGAGATTTATGTGCTCGAGTACTGGTTAACCTTTCAGGAATACTGTAATGTAACTGTTACATGTAGCTGTAAGTCCTCGATGACAGGAAAGAGGGTTAACAATTTGCCTCAATGGCATAAAAATGATACTCAATATTCAAACAAAGAAATCATTTAGTTTTTTCTTCACCAAAACTGGACATTCAAAAATAAAAAAAAAACTTGAATAGTTTGAAATGGGGGGGTTCACTAGTCAAGCACTTCTTAGATAAATGTCCATCAGTTTTATTGATACCCTTGTTGTACTTAAAGTAGAATAAAGTCCAGTAGTTATGCCCCGATATTTTAAATCTTTCTCACTTTCTTGTCAGTTTTATTCCACCCTTAACTTGTTAACAAATTTTGGGCAAACTTGTTTAAGAGCTTCAGTACGATGTCTAGTTGCACACATTGTTGTATTTGGGAAGTTAAGGCCCTTTCATTACCTTTAATTGAAAGTCTATTTATTGCTATTCGTCAAATTTGCAACTGATTTTTGCTAAACTTGCTAAGTAGTTTCAAAATGGTGTCCAGACAGTTAAAATTGCTTTGATAGGAAATTAATATGTCGATAAATTAATTCCCTTTACATTACAACAATATCTTGTTTAAATGTTCATATTAGCAGAGTTGTAAATTAACTACAATTTTCCTCAATTATTTCCCTTTACTTCGGTCAATTGTTAAGATTAAATATGCAAATGCTGAAACTTATTTCGATTATATCAACTGAAAAGCATATCTTCACGCTAGTAATCGGGTGGGTGGGTTCGGGGGAGGTTGGTGGCCATATTAATAGGAAAAAGGCTTTGAATATGCAAATGAATTTCATTGGTCATAATAAACAAAACAATTTTACATTTTACACATATATTTATTATGAATAAATTATATTATAAACAATACAATTGTTTTGTTCACAAATTTATATCAACCAATTCCACCCTGTACAAGTAAGTTTTGACTGATGACTGGCGGCAGGTGCTCCAATATAGTCTTCCATTGCAAACATGGCAACAACAAAGGTAGGACTAGGTAAATCTCACTTGTCATGCAATGTCTGCTTTCAGTGGAGAAATCCAGTAAAGCTATATGTATGTCCATCTTATTTGGCCTTGAGCATGACCCAAATTTATTCTCATCTGGTATTTAATGGAAGCCAGTTTTCCCCCTGCAAACTGCAGTATTTTTTCTCACTCCTCCATAGTATCGAGTATTTATACCGAAATAATAAAGAAATACCACCAGGTGAATTTAAGAGCCACATTATCAAACCAACATAAGCAATATTACAGTTTTATAATATGTCTGTAAAGATATTAATGACTTTTGACAAAATCATGCAATACCTTTACATACATATTCTAAAACTGTAAATATCGATTACAACAGTTTAATAATGTGACTATGAAATTCACCCATGGCATTTATTTATCCTTTCACTTATAAAGTATATTGGTAAGGAATATCTGCATATGCATATATATACAAAAACACAATAATTATAAGTCTGAGTGATGTCCATGTATATTGTTAATGAACAAGAAATATAGATGCATTCCACAAGATTTATAAAAAATGGCATTGATGTTTAGAAAATGCAACTTCTAAATACTCATGTGCCTGGTTATACCATTTATTTTAAATATTCATTAAGCTTCCATTACTAATTAAGAAAGGCTTTTGTCGTCACTTATGGTCAAAAATTGATTGATTGATTTAATATTTAGCGTCATTTTTATGCCATCGAGGGCTAACAGACGATCAGTTAATCTAACCACTGTTTCCTGGGATTAACCAGTACTCGAGCACACCCCATCTCCACAAGTAACTGATAACTTTCCCACTTGAATCAGTGGTGAGAGACGAATGATAATGAGACACAATGTCGTATATCAATCATCACGGAGACTGTTGCCGGGCGGGGGTTTCGAACTCACGACCCTTGGATTGATAGTCAGACGCGTAACCGACTGACTAATCGGGCCCGGCATAAGATAAAAAAAAAAAACATTTTAAAAGTCAATATTTATTTCTATTTCTTAAATTATTACTGCTTTGCTTTTAAGTGTAACCATATCACAGATTCTAGAAAACGTCAGCTATAACTTTAACAGCCTTTGCATCACGGCACGTATCGTGCTGGAGACACTATCTAGCCTTCAATGTCCCCTCAAGTTTTCAATCAACTGTCACGGCAACCACTATCACCCTGGTTAAGCATACAACTACAGGTACGATTGTAGGTTGCCAAGCATACAGCTACATGTACAACAGTAGGTGCCGATAAATGCATAAAAGGAAGCCTGTTTCCAATAGCCCAGTTACACATGATGAAATTGAAGTTAATTGTTTATTTTCAGTACGGGTATTGAAATTCAAAATTTGGCTTTGAAACTAATTACTGAAAATTGTTTTGCATGGACGTTTTTTTTTATTGTATTTTTTAAGAAAAGACAACTCTGACCATTTAAAATAGTTCTAGTACCAATGCAACGATGCCATCAAATTAATGTACAGTATCTGATTCGGCTGGACCATTGTCATTTGTAAAGACTGATCTTAATGTAGTTTAAATGTTACAAGTTTGGGGTCTCTTATAGTTTAACTGACAATCTTTCTAATGAAGATATTGGACCAGACTTGGCTTAAACCCATGATCAATGTCTTTTAAACAGAAGTTAGGTGTCTTATGGCTGCTCTGGAAAACATTATACTGACAATCTTTTTCATTAAGGTATTGGACCGAGCTAGGCTCAAACCCATGAACCCAGTGGCGAGAAGTAATTGATCTTGCTTAAGTTATCCTATTCATGGAGGACCTTTTGTCATTTGCATAAAATGATCTAAAAATAGTCCTAACATGAGTGTTTGTTACATAATAGAAACAATTGTACTTTCAATGTATCAAAGGATATTCATATTGTCAGTCGAATTAACTGGAATACATTAAGTCTGATGTGAATGTTTCACGTAACAGTTTGGATATTTTAATACATGAAAGTGAAAGTAGGTCATGGTTATATGTTGTCAGTTTTGTCAGTAAACGCTACTATAATCGATACATAAGTCTGATGCAAATCTTTCATGTAACAGTTTGGGTATTTAAGAAATTGTTACACTGAGAATCTTTCTCACGATGTCATCAGACTGAGCTAGGCTTAAACCCATGACCTCAGTGGCGAGAAGTAAGTGATCTTGGCTGAGTTATCATGATCATGCAGGAACTTTTGTCATTTGCATAGATTGAGCGCAAAGAAGTTAAAACAACATGGGCCTCTGTTATTTTATGGAAATATTATAGGTTCAATGTAAGTACATTTATATTGTCAGTCAACACTACTGGAATACATTAAGTCTGACACAAACGTTTCATGTAACAATTTTGGTATTTATTTGGAAGTAGGTCATGTAATATGTAACCAGTATCTGGCTTTTTACTTAACACTTTCATTATTTTTATCCCTCACGTTAGCACCAAAGTGATGTGTCTTGTCTGTCTGTCCTGGGCAATTACTGTCTTTGGTAATATCTAACCAAGGACCCTAACTCTACTTATATTAACATTCTTTCGTTTTACTAATATTAATGTCTTGGCATCATTCCATTACAACATAAGGAACACTTATTTATTTGATTACAGAAGAGCAACATTTTACCTAGATCGCTCACCTATGGTAGAAGAGACAATACCAAAGATGACAGTTTTTAACGAGGCAATGCCTCACCTCGGACATTTAACTTTGGTCATTTTAGATATCAGTTATATAAAGCCTAAGTTTTATCAAAATGAAAGCTGCAGGTGCTGGAGTACATAATTTCATATAACACAATCAATCAAGGGCCATCAAGGTGTTTTTAAAGGCCTTTTTTTCCTTAATAGTTACCTTAAATTCACTGTTTTATAACATATTCAATGATTTTTTTTGTTGCGAATTTAAACTGTTATTGTTTTGAATGTTTACTTCTAAAATGGAGTATTATCTAAAAAGATATATTGAAAATATTGGTACTTCCTTTAGTGTGTGTAATCTTACTTTGCAAATTGGTATATCAGCGTTCCAGAAAGCACAACTTCACAATTTTATAACTAAACTGACAATTACACAAATAAAAAGGAAATACTGACTAGATATTCAAACAAAGTGTGCGTTATGTTGTAAGCATAGTGTATTTGTAAAAAAAGTCTAAAATACTTCACTAAAAACATAGCGATTGAGTGGAGTGGCATAATTATTATGAATGTAAAATATTTTGTATTTGCTTCATTGTCACTAGTAGGACAGGACATAAGACAGGAAACTTTTCATATCTCAAAATAAACGCTTGTGTGTAAACTGCAGATGCTTCGATATTTGTACTGAGAACATCCCAAGGGTGACATGGTACCTTGAACTAGATAAATTCTTGAACACGGAGACTTCAAGATTTGTTATGAGAATATCTCAAGTGTGACATAGTGCCTTGCACTACCGGTAGATAAATTATTGTACACTTAAGCTTTGCAATTTGCTATGAGAACATTTCAAGTGTGACATGGTGCCTTGCACTGGATAAATTCTTGTACGCTCAAGCTTTGTGATATATTATGAGAACACCCCAAGTGTGACATGGTGCCTCGCACTAGATAAGTTCTTGTGCATTTAAGCTTTGCGATTTGTTATGAGAACATCCCACGCGTGACATGGTGCCTTGCACTAGAGAAGTTCTTGTACTCACAAGCTTTGCGATTTGCTATGAGAACATCCTAAGAGTGACACGATGCCTTGAACTAGATAAATTATTGTACACACAAGCTTCAAGATTTGTTATGAGAACATCCCAAGGGTGACATGGTGTCTTGCTTTAGATAATTTCTTGTAAATGCAAGATTTCAGATTTGTAATGAGAACATCCCAAGGGTGACATGGTGCCCTGGTCCGGATAAAGTCTTGTACTTACAAGCTTTGCGATTTGTTTTGAGTACATCCCAAGCTTGACATGATGCCTTGAACTAGATAAATTCTTGTACAAGCAAGCTTCGATATTTGTTACAAGATCATCCCAGGGATGACATGGTGACTTGCTGTAGATAATTTCTTGTAAATGCAAGACATGATATTTGTTATGAAAACATCCCAAGGGCGATATGATGTCCTGCACTAGATAAATTCTTGTATGTGATGTTAAGAAAAACACTTGTCGAGCATGACAAAATTTGATTTTTCTGCAAAACTAAAAATCATGGTTTGTGTTCTTTTGATGTAAAATATAAATAAAAAAACACGAATGGCTTAGGATTTTTGAAGTAAAATAAAGTAAATATATTTAAAGAAAATAAAGTGAAATTGTAATCATTTAGTATCAATGTGCAATTATTGCATTGAAAATGTTGGTAAACATTCAAATCAATACACTGAAAATTCATTGCAGAGTTTTACATTTGTAAATTTTGCATAGATGAAAAATTGCAATTAAGTGTCGAATATGTTCAAATTAAGGAATACAGAAGTTCAAAGCCAAATCATTCACCTAAACTTGTACTGACAGTAAACAATTATTACTCTAACGACATATGCATAAGACTGGGTTACCACAAGCAGACTAATTTCCATGCACTTACCCAGATTGGCACAGCAGAGCCATCAAGTTAGAACAAGAGATGGATTGATCATTGTTGCATTTCTGATAGGCACACAAGAACTATCAAGTTAGAACAAGAGATAAATCAATCATTGTCGCACTTTTGATAGTTAACAACAGCTATGTGTCGCAATGTCGTCTAGATTCTGCGAACAGTCACCCTCTTTTGCCTTTCTTTTAATTAATTTTTCCTATTTTTATTATTTTAATTAAAATACTGTATTCTACAAATGATTGAACTAAATTTTCTGATAGAACAAAATATTAAGTAATTTTAAAAAGGTTGAATGGATAAAAATATAATAAAAAGAACCTGAATGAGAACTGAAATGGAAAATATGATAATTGATTTTTTAAAGAACTAAAAAAACAGACACATGAAAACCACACTGCTGTATTTCTGCCAAAAACAACCGCTCTTGTAATATTGTTCATCAACATTTCTTGTTCACAGATAACATATGGGCATCAGACAGACTATTTATTGAATTTATCTATATATATATATATATATATATATATATATATATAATTATAATATATGTATTCCATACAATATACAAAATTACTCAATACTAAAGAATGAGAAAAATACTGTGGCTTATGAGAAGAAAATATGACCTACAATAAACTCAAATGAGAACAATTTCAAGTCATACACAAAGCTAAACAATATGAACATACCAAGCTTTTCAGAATTCTCACATAGAAGCAGACATCGCTGAACAAGCGAGAAATACAAAGTCATGTTCACCTCTGTCGTCACCATGTTCACAATGGAAGTCACATTGGAGCACTTGTTTACATAGATTGATACTTCCAACCAGAAGTAATCCAGTATTTGCCAGCCATAGTTTACATCAGCTTAAAAGCAGCAGATAGCAATGCAACAGTTCACTTGGTCGTCTTCATTGCCCCTCTTTTATATATTGCACCAGTTTTATCAATGAAGGTTCAGCAAGTTATAGGTAACTCTCACATGAAGTCTTTGGACAGAGCTAAGCCCCCAAAAACCCACAACAGACCCTTTCACAATTTAAGGCCAAGCTTTCAGTTATATCCCGATGGATGGTACCCGAAACAGTATTCCAAGTGCATCAAGCAGCAGACACATGGTATGATACCCCACCCAGTCACATTATAGTGACAATGGGCCGAACAGACCTAGAACTATCTTCTAAATACTAAGCGCAAAGCAAGGAAGCTTCTAGTACTATTTTCCAAGTCTTTGGTATGACCCAGCTGGGGATCAAACCCACAACATTCCACACTCTATCCCTAGACCATTGCTATGGTTTCAATCATATGATATATTCATACACACATGAATATAAAGAAAATGTTATTTGTATCCTGTTTAATGTTTTAATTCAGTGTGGGGATTTGAAATAACCACACAAATAATCATCACTTCATGACATGTTGCACCAAGACGTTTAGCTCATACGTCATGGTCGAGTTGTTTTATTAACTCTAAAACTAGTCGCAATATGTATTTACATTTACACACTGCTTATTGGGTATTTATAACTTATAAGTGACATTTTTTGTTTTTTCATCAACTCTCCATTATATAATTAACTAAGTACCCAAGTCAATTCTGAGTTTGGTTCAACACCGCGATACTCATAATAGGTTATATGGCATCCTTTGTTATTGGTGGAGGGAGACCTCAGAGAGTAGAACAATTGTCCATCCAACCTCAGTGGGGAAGTGACAAGTAATCTTAGGATCTATCGGTCATGGAAGATCCCCCCCAAAACAGAATTGTTTAGTTATCTATTGCATATGACATATCTGCTGCTTCTATCTGATGACTTACAGTCAAAATTTTTACAAGCAATACAGAATATTCCTCACCATGAGTCGCACCATCAGAAATTCCACAGGAATGTTCTCTCTAAATGTAATGAATAAATTAATGAAAAGGGTTTTATGGCGTACCAACACATTATAGGTTATTCGACGCCAACAGGAAGGAAGATTCCAGGTTCACTCTACATGAACAAAAACAACAAATAAACATACAGATTTAAAAACAATACATCAACAAATGAATATGCAGAATGATTGATTGATTGATTGAATATTTAGCATCATTTTTATGCCATCGAGGGCTAACAGACGATATGCAGAATGAACTTAGAACCTTGATACCTGCAGAACTGCAGAGTTTCAGCAAATTCTATCGTATTACTCAATTTGTCGCTTCTGACGACATGCATAAGCCACATTGATCATATTCTTGCCATCACTCATGGCTTCCTTGAACCACAAGGGGTTGATAATTTAACCACAATAGTGAACATGACAAAAAATGATAAAATGAACATGACCCCTATTGGAGGATTCCTGCCCCTGCAGAGATCGAGAGTGATTCTATTCTTAGTCGGAACCACACGGGCTGAATTATGTGAAGAAAGGTCACATGATTTTCCTAAAGATGCAACAATTTGATAAAATAAAACATGAACTTAAAAACAACAATACAATGAAGTGTAAAATAAATGAATGAATCTTGGTTTTACAAGGTACCAGCACATTATATGTTATATGACTCTAAGGAGAATGACAATTTAGGTTCACTACCCGTGTACAAAAAGAAGAGATTTACATACAAATTGAAAAACACAAAAAATATCAACAAATAAATATGCTTTTGGACTATTCCAACTAAGCTATAGGAATTTTCACATGAGAACTTTGGATCGAGTTAAAGCAGGTATCACATGGAATCTTTGGAGCGAGCTAAAGTATCTCTCACATAAAATATTCCAACTGAGCTATAGGAATTCTCATATGAGGACTTTGGACCGAGTTATAGCAGTTATCACATGGAATCTTTGGAGCGAGCTATAGTAGTTTTCACATGGAATATTCCAGCTGAGCTATAGGAATTCTCACAAGAGGATTTCGGAAAGAGTTATAGCAGTTATCACATCGAATCTTTGGAGCGAGCTAAAGTATGTATCACATAAAATATTCCAACTGAGCAATAGGAATTCTCACATGAGGACTTTGGACCGATTTATAATAGTCATCACATGAAATCTTTGGAGCGAGCTAAAACAACTTTCTCATGAACTATTCCAACTGAGCAATAGGTATTATCACATGATAACTGTGAATCGAGTTAAAGCAGGTATCACATGGAATCTTTGGAACGAGCTACAGTATCTCTCACATAAAATATTCCAACTGAGCTATAGGAATTCTCATATGAGGACTTCGGATCGAGTTATAGCAGTTATCACATGGAATCTTTGGAGCGAGCTAAAGTATTTATCACATAAAATATTCCAACTGGGCTATAGGAATTATTAGATGAGGACTTCGGACCTATTTATAACAGTTATCACATGAAATCTTTGGAGAGAGCTCAAACAACTATCACATGAAATATTCCAACTGAGCTATAGGAATTCTTACATGATAACTGTGGATCGAGTTAAAGCAGGTATCACATGGAATCTTTGGAGCGAATTACAGTATCTATCACATAAAATATTCCAATGAGCTTTAGGAATTCTCACATAAGGACTTCGGACCGAGTTATAGCAGTTATCACATCTAATCTTTGGAGCGAGCTAAAGTATTTATCACATGAAATATTCCAACTGAGCTATAAAAGTTCTCACATGAGGACTTTGGACCGATTTATAGCAGTTTTCACATGAAATCTTTGGGGTGAGCTGTAGTGATACTCACATGGAATATAGGAATTATCAAATGAGGACTTTGGACCGATTTATGGCAGTTATTACATGAAATTTTTGAAGCGAGCTATTGTAATTATCACATAAAATATTCCAACTGAGCAATAGGAATTCTCACATGAGGACTTCGGACCAATTTATAACAGTCAGCACATGAAATCTTTGGAGCAAGCTAAAACAACTATCTCATGAACTATTCCAACTGAGCAATAGGAATTGTCACATGATAACTGTAGATCGAGTTATAGCAGGTATCACATGGAATCTTCGGAGCGAGCTAAAGTATTTATCACATGAAATATTCCAACTGGGCTATAGGAATTATCACATGATGACTTCGGACCTATTTATAACAGTTATCACATGAAATCTTTGGAGAGAGCTCAAACAACTATCGCATGAAACATTCCAACTAAACTATAGGAATTCTCACATGATAACTGTGGATCGAGTTATAGCAGTTATCACATCGAATCTTTGGAGAGAGCTAAAGTATTTATCACATGAAATATTCCAACTGAGCTATAGGAATTCTCACATGACCGATTTATATCAGTCTTCACATGAAATCTTTGGAGTGAGCTATAGTGATTATCACATGGAATAGTCCAGCTGAGTTATAGGAATTCTCACATGAGGACTTGAGACCGATTTATAGCAGTCATTACATGAAATCTTTGGAGCGAGCTAAAGTAATTCTCACATAAATTATTCCAACTGAGCTATAGGAATTCTCAAATGATGACTTTGGACCGAGTTATAGCAATTCGCAATTCTGACATGAAGTATTTCGACCAAGCTATAGAACTCTCATTTCAAATATTTTACCGATCACTAGTAATTCTCACATGAAGTATTTTGACTGAGCTATAGTAATTCTTACATAAAGTATTTTGACCGAGCTAAAGTAATTCTCACATAAAGTGTTTTGACTGAGCTAAAGTAATTCTCACATGAAATATTATGATATGAGCCCTACTTTGGTTAGATGTTATCATTTTTATCTTTCAGTTCATGTTAAAATCACCTGAAATAATAACCAAAAGCTGGATGAATTTCAGAGTCTCATGATCAACCACAGAAGAACTTCGATCACTCGAACCAGACAGGATTGGACAAAATAGTTCAAGTTAAGGGTTGTTCGAGCCAAGTATTGTTCAACATCACACCATACATGCACATGTATATACACTGAAAAAGGAATACGGTCAGAATCAGGTAAGTGGTTCGAGCTATATATCGTGTTCCAGCTAAACGTGTTTCGAGCAAACGAAGTTCTACTGTAGTTTGATAATGTGGCTTTGAAATTCATGTAAGTGATAAAGTTTTTGAATATGTATGTAATGGTAGTTCATGTAAGCAATATAGTTTTTTGAATGTGCATGTAATGGTAATTCACGTAAGCGATAAAATTTTTGAATGTGCATGTAATGGTAATTTATGTAAGCAATGTAGTTTTAAGATGTGTATGTAATGGTAATTCACGTAAGCGATATAGTTTTTTGAATGTGCATGTAATGGTAATTCATGTAAGCGATAAAGTTTTTGAATGTGCATGTAATGGTAATTTATGTAAGCGATGTAGTTTTTAGATGTGCATGTAATGGTTATTCATGTCAGCTATTAAGTTTTTGAATGTGCATGTTATGGTAATTCATGTAAGCAATAAAGTTTTTGAATGTGCATGTAATGGTAATTCATGTAAGCGATGTAGTTTTAAAATGTGCATGTAATGGTAATTTATGTAAGCGATAAAGTTTTTGAATGTGCATGTAACGGTAATTCATATAAGCGATAAAGTTTTTGAACGTGCATGTAATGGTAATTCATGTAAGCGATATAGTTTTTGAATGTGCATGTAACGGTAATTCATGTCAGCAATGTTGTTTTTGAATGTGCATGTAACGGTAATTCATGTAAGCGATATTGTTTTTTAATGTGCATGTAATGGTATTTCATGTCAGCGATAAAGTTTTTGAATGTGCATGTAATGGTGATTCATGTCAGCGATACAGTTTTTGAATGTTCATGTAATGGTGATTCATGTCAGCGATATTGTTTTTGAATGTGCATGTAATGGTAATTCATAAATAACAATTTGAAAATTATCGTTGACAAAATCATTAATGAATTCTTAAACATTCATTAACCAGTGGCTTAATTTCCATGTACCATGTCTTTGCACTATGTACATAGATTAAACTGTAGTAAGATATCAAGTTTTATTAATATTTCAGAGAGTCCTTTGACTTTCATTGTATGGTAATACCAATATATAAAAATTCGATATGAAGACTCGTGACATGGTGTCATAGAATTCGGAATTTTTAGGAAAATTACTTTGTCCAGGATTTTCAATGGATGTCCTAAGATAGCAGCACGTTTTAGAGGTAGAGCAAGTAAACAGAATGTTATTGTGCAGTGTCATGTATTATGATTTACTTATAATTTAGGCAAGGGTGAAGTAGTATTTTATATAATGAAAGAGTGAAAGATACACAGAGACAGCTGAGGCAGAAGAGAGAGACTGTAATGGTCAGAAATATAGATGGTGATAGTTGACCAGGTAGTTTATGACTGGTTTTGTATGAGTTGTATACTTTTGAAAGGCCGAACGAATGTCATTTGTTGAATTGAACTATGATGAATAAACCGAGTGCAATAATATCTACATAGTTAATCAAGGGTAGTTGATTACGCCAAACAGTGATGCAGTGTATTAGGTTGAGCATTGTAACTTCTGGTGTATATAGGGCGAATTTCAGTGGTATGATTGAGTCTTAAAGATCAAAATCAAGGGTTCATGTTCAATAATTTAAGGTCACAGTACATGATAAATGTCACAATACAGTGGTGTATCAGGATGACTGAAGGGAAGGTTGAAGGTCACTTCCTGTAGTTTTTCGTCTTGAATATACACCAGTGATTCATTCCATAAGGGATTTATAGATCAGTTTGAATTGCACTCCTCGCGTTCAAAAGTCACAACACTAGGATGAGTATAGTAAAGGTTACACGGTATTTATCCACAGCTGCTCTCGTACGGCTGACACGTTCTTTTAGGCCTTGTTGGGTCCTCTTTACGTGCCTAACGTTCTGGATATCGATATCCTAAAAATGAAAAGCAAGGAAGCCTTGTAAAAGTAAATAAATTGTATTGTTGGATTGTCAGATAATACAAGATGTCTAGATCTATTGTTTTGAAGTCCATCCCAAAACTATACACATTCCTTCTGTTTTGATAAAACGTTGTTGATCACACTCATTTTCAAATGCAGGGATGATGTTTATCCAAGTTTCATTCAAATATTGTGGTAATTTAAAGGCGGTAAGTCAGGAAAAATCTCTGTGTTTGAATGCAACATATTCTGATATTTTGTTCTAACTCTGTGTAAATTGTCAATGGACAACAACTCTAGTTCATTTTAAATATTGTGACTTATAGTTAATAATGGTCAAATGGAAGTAACTCTAGGTCCGGTGAAATATTATGACATATAGTCAATAATGGCCAAAGGAAAATAACTCTAGTTCAGTTGAAATATTATAAATTATAGTTAATAATGGTCAGAGGGAAATAAACCTACTTCAGGTGAAATATTGTGACTTATAGTCAATAATGCCCCGTTAACTTTAAATTCATTACCAGAGTTATGCCCTTTTTCCTTTCAATCATTTATCAGAGTTATGCCTCTTTGCAAATAAAACATTTATCAGAGTTTTGCCCTTTAACTATCAAACATTTACCCGAATTATGCCCATTACTTTCAATCATTTTCCCGAGTTATGCTCCTTTGCGTTTTAAGTATTTACCAGAGTTATGCCCTTTGCCTTTAAATATTTTACTAGAGTTATGCACCTTTGCCGTTCAAGCATTAACCAGAGTCATGTCCATTTGCTTTTCAATCATTTACCAGAGTTATTCCCTTTGCCTTTCAATCAATTACACGAGTTATGCCCCTTTGACTTTCAATATCTTACTAGAGTTATGCCCCTTTGCCTTTCAATCATTTATCAGATCTATGCCTCGTTGCCTTTCACTCCTTGGTTGGCAAACTTTTTATATATAGATTTAAAGAAATGAAGAAATTTTACTCTTACAGCTATTTACTTGTGATAATTGTTATTTTTTAACCCTTTTTAAGTATTAAGGCATCTACCAAACCAATAGATTTTGTGTCAACCATGACTTATATACTATGGTTTCACATGCAACACGTCTGGACTAGAGGGACAATTACATACATGAACTGATAGGTTTATATAAGTAGGAAACGGTACTGATGCATGACTACTCACATGCTATATAAATCTATCAGTTCATAGATTATTGTCAATATTTTAATTGTTGTTAATTTAATAACTCTTAAATTAATTAAGGTATTAATACATAGACACTATTTTATGTGCATAACATATAGAGGAAATGTCCATTTTAAGTGTGTATGTGTACATGTATGTGTAACTTTCCAATATACCTCCTTTAAAAGACGAGGCTAACCAAGTACAGTGTCTACCCAATGATGTATTTAAAATTTAAAATTATTTGCTAAGCTTTACATTAAAATTACCTTTTTGGCAGTTTTCATCAATATTCACCCAACCCTTTTTATGAAAAATTATAAATCTGCACGATGCGTATATGGAATGAGAAACCTTCAGTATATGTGTCGACCCTTAGTTTCATTTCCAGTTTGTAAAGGGACATAACTCCTCTAAATAGTTGCAGGACAACATGTTTTGCATCATATTTCACATATTCGTGATCTTGTATGACAAATGAGTGTAACAAATATTCTTCAATCAGACTGTGTAGATATATGATGGAGACAATTCCAAACAAATATAGAAATGTATTTTTTTAACCATTTTTGAAACGGTAGTATTTTCAAAAATGATATAATTATTTCACTAGTTTTATAAGCAAATGTTGATAATTACCTAAATATGAAGTTCCAGATAAGTGATAACAATACTGGGTGATTAACAATTGTATATTATTATTCGTTTATATGTGTGACGATCAATTCGATGCACGCACACAAGTAAATTTCGATTTCAACAAAGCTACTGTCCCTTTAAACTTCCGAAAATGCTGATTTTAGGTGGAACTAACGTCTCACTAACAGTTATGCCCCTTTGAGCCACGCTAACGTTATTTAAACGACCCAAAAAGTAATGTGGTATTCGGTTTGACATATTTTCAAAGTGGTTTAAAGAGATTAATATTATTGTTTGTTATGTGAAAAACAATGTATCGGCTACAATATACAGAGATACGACTCCGCTGGATCTACATGAACTGAGTTGTGTTTGAGATGTGAAAAACAATGTATCGGCTACAATATACAGAGATACGACTCCACTGGATTTCCATGAACTGAGTTGTATTTAAGATGTAAAAACAATGTATCGGCTACAATATACCGAGATACGACTACGCCGGATCTACATGAACTGAGTTGTATTTGAGATGTGAAAAACAATGTATCGGCTACAATATACAGAGATACGACTTCGCTGGATCTACATGAACTGAGTTGTATTTGAGATGTGAAAAACAATGTATCGGCTACAATATACAGAGATACGACTCCGCTGGATTTACATGAACTGAGTTGTGTTTGAGATGTGAAAAACAATGTATCATCTACAGTATACAGAGATACGACTTCGCTGGATCTACATGAACTGAGTTGTATTTGAGATGTGAAAAACAATGTATCGGCTACAATATACAGAGATACGACTCTGGTGGATTTACATGAACTGAGTTGTGTTTGAGATGTGAAAAACAATGTATCGGCTACAATATACAGAGATACGACTCCGCTGGATTTACATGAACTGAGTTGTATTTGAGATGTGAAAAACAATGTATCGGCTACAATATACAGAGATACGACTCCGCTGGATCTACATGAACTGAGTTGTATTTGAGATGTAAAAACAATGTATCGGCTACAATATACAGAGATACGACTCCGCTGGATTTCCATGAACTGAGTTGTATTTGAGATGTGAAAAACAATGTATCGGCTACAATATACAGAGATACGACTCCGCTGGATCTACATGAACTGAGTTGTATTTGAGATGTGAAAAACAATGTATCGGCTACAATATACAGAGATACGACTCCGCTGGATCTACATGAACTGAGTTGTGTTTGAGATGTGAAAAACAATGTATCGGCTACAATATACAAAGATACGACTCCGCTGGATTTACATGAACTGAGTTGTATTTGACTTGAGGAGGCGGATGAATTTTGGAAGCATGAACTGCGTTTTGATTAAAACTGAAGTGACAGACTCCACTGCATTAAAAGAAAATCAAGCTGCTCAACATGTTAGTTTATGTGCATTTTTTGGTAGAAATACATTTTTTTCTGGAAAGAAACCACTTTTAAAAAAAATGTATGTGTAAAATCAAAGTTATAGTGACACAGCCAGATTATATAGACTACATAACAAACTCTGACTGTGAGACTTCAGCCTTTTCCAATTCACGTTTACTTTACCTCTTCGAAAGTGTTTTGTCTTTTTGTTTTAAAAACATTCAAAAATAGGACACTAGAAATAGTTTGTGTAATATTTACATGCGCATTTAACTGAAGTAATTTTGCAAATATGAAACCTTTCATGTTTCGGAAGATTTTCAAGCCTTTAATATTCATTTTACCTATATTTGCTCATTCTTGTCACCTGATCTGGACGCCACCATACCTGTATATTTTTTGTGTCAAGGAATAGAATGTCCAGCCCACGTATCTCAAGGACAAATCCTTATCCACTGGGAGAGACTGGTTGCCTAGCGTCCGACTTATATTCTATGCTGACCAAGACTGGACATTGTAAACTGAAAACCAAAGAAAGTGTAAATTAAACACACTGAATTGTATGATTCTATGAACAAACATACAACAGAATTGTATGATTCTATGAACAAACATACAACAGAATTGTATGATTCTATGAACAAACATGCAACATAATTGTATGATTCTATGAACAAACATACAACAGAATTGTATGATTCTATGAACAAATATACAACAGAGTAATCATATGTAACGAAGTGATTTTTATGTTTGCTATCTCATATAGTTTGATAGAAAGTTCACCCCTTATATATGTTTAAGTGGCAAAAATATGTTTAAACTAATCCATGATCCATGCAAATTCACCAATTACATTGACGGTGGTAGAGTATCGGTGGGTCATGGGTTCAATCTCCTACCATGGGCGACCATGTGTAGTGTAACTGTGCAAGACTTTATTCGATTAGTATGCATGATTCAGCATGTTCCAGTTGTTGAGCATCGAACCCAGGACCGGAGGGATGTCCATGAGCAAGAACTGGTTCTACGCAGAAATACCTCGAGCATAATTTGTCTAAGTTGTAATTAACTTGTGTCACAATCGAGGTAAAATATATTAGTTTTTATCAACCAACCGGGCCACCCTCTGTAAATAAAGGTTTTCACTCCATTCATACATTCATGCATGTCTTGGTGATATATGACTTACTAAGGAGACTAGGAATACTTCGAGCATTACAAACTACGAAGACTTTCAGCTTCACTGACTAGGAATAATTTGGTCATTACTGACTAGGTGGACTTTGAACATAACTGATTAGTAATACTTTGAACAGAACTGACTAGGAAGACTTTGAGAATACCTAACAAGTAATACTTTGAGCATAACTGACTATAATTCTTTAAGCATAACTTACTAGTAATACTTTGGAAAAAACTGACTAGGAAGACTTTGAGCATAACTGACCAGTAATACTTTGAACTTAACTGACTAGAAATACTTTAAGCATAATTAACTAGGAATACTTCGAGCATTACAGACTAGTAATACTTTGAGCATAACTGACTAGTGATACTTTGAGTAGACTGACTAGGAATACTTTGAGCATAACTGAATAGTGATACTTTGAGCATGACTGACTAAGAAGACTTTGAACATCACTGACTAGTAATACTTTGAGCATAACTAACTAGTAATAGTTTGAGCATGACTAACTAGGAAGACTTTGAGCATAACTGACTAAGAATTCTTTGAGAATAACTAACTAGGAATACTTTGAGCATAACTGACAAAGAAGACTTTAAGCATAACTGACTAAGAAAACTTTGAGTATAACTAACTAGTAATATTTTGAGAATAACTGACTAGGAATACTTTAAGCATAATTAACTAGGAATACTTCGAGCATAACAGACTAGGACGACTTTCAGCTTCACTGACTAGGAAGAATTTTGTCATTACTGACTAGGTGGACTTAGAGCATAACTGACTAGTAATAATTTGAGCATAACTGACTAGGAAGACTTTGTGCATTACTGACTAGGAAGACTTTGAGTATAACTGATTAGGAAGACTTTGAGCATAACTGACTAGGAAGACTTTGAGTATAACTGACTTGGAATTTTTTTAGCATAACTGATTAGGAAGAATTTGAGCATAACTGACTAGGAAAACTTTGAGTATAACTGACTGGGATTACTTTGAGCATAACTGACTAAGAATACTTTGAGTATAACTGACTACGAATACTTTGAGCATAACTGACTAGGAAAACTTTGAGCATAATTGACTAGGAAGACTTTAAGCATAACTGACCAGTAATACTTTAAGCATAACTGACTAGGAAGACTTTGAACATAGCTGACTAGTAATACTTTGAGCATGACTGACTAGGAAGACTTTGAGCATAACTGACTAGGAATACTTTCAGCATAACAAATTAGGAAGACTTTGAACAGAACGAACTAGGAAGACTTTGAGCATAACTGACTAGAAATATTTGAGCATAACTGACTAGGAAGACGTTCAGCTTTACCGCCTAGGAATACTTTGAGCATACATGTAACTGACTAGGAAGACTTTGGGCTTCTGACTAGGAATACTTTGAGTATAACTGACTAGTAATATTTGAGCATAACTGACTAGGAAGACTTTCAGCTTTACAACCGCCTAGGAATACTTTGAGCATACATGTAACTGATTAGGAAGAATTTGAGCATAACTGACTAGGAAGACTTTGAGTATATCTGAATGGGATTACTTTGAGCATAACTGACTAAGAATACTTTGAGTATAACTGACTACGAATACTTTGAGCATAACTGACTAGGAAAACTTTGAGTATAACTGACTGGTTAAGAATATTTTGAGAATAACTGACAAGTAATACTTTGAGCATAAATAACTTTGAAGACTTTGAGCATTTCTGATTAGTAATACTGATTAGGAAGACTTTGAACATCACTGACTAGTAATACTTTGAGCAAAACTAACTAGGAAGACTTTGAACATCACTGACTAATAATACTTTGAGCAAAACTGACTAGAGAGACTTTGAACATCACTGACTAGTAATACTTTGAGCATGACTAACTAGGAAGATGTTGAGTTTAACTAACTAAGAATACATTGAGCATGACTGACTAGGAATACTTTGAGCATAACTAACTAGGAAGACTTCTAGTAAAACTAACTAGGAAGACTTTGAGCACAACTGACTAGGAAGACTTTGAACATCACTGACTAGTAATACTTTGAGCATGACAAACTAGAAAGATATTGAATTTAACTAACTAAGAAGCCTTTGAGAATATTTAACTAAGATTACATTGAGCATAACTGACTAAAAAGACTTTGAACATCACTGACTAAGACGACTTTGAGCATAACTGACTAGGAATACTTTGAGCATAACTGACTAAAAAGACTTTGAACAACATCACTGACTAGGCCGATTTTGAGCATAACTGACTAAGAATACTTTGAGAATATTTAACTAAGAATACTTTGAGCATAACCGACTAAAAATACTTTGAACATCACTGACTATGACGACTTTGAGCATAACTAACTAGGACAACATTTAGCATAACTGACTAGGAAGACTTTGAGCATAACTGACTAGTAATACTTTGAGCATGACTGACTAGGAAGACTTGAACATCACTGACTAGTAATACTTTGAACAAAACTGATTAGGAAGACTTTGGAAGACTTTGAACATCACTGACCAGTAATACTTTGAGCATGACTGACTAGGAAGACTTTGAACATCACTGACTAGAAACACTTTGAGCAAAACTAACAAGGAAGACTTTGAACATCACTGACTAATAATACTTTGAGCAAAACTGACTAGAGAGACTTTGAACATCACTTACTAGTAATACTTTGAGCATGACTAACTAGGAAGATGTTGAGTTTAACTAACTAAGAATACATTGAGCATGACTGACTAGGAATACTTTGAGTATAACTAACTAGGAAGACTTCTAGTAAAACTAACGAGGAAGACTTTGAGCACAACAGACTAGGAAGACTTTGAACATCACTGACTAGTAATACTTTGAGCATGACTAACTAGAAAGATATTGAATTTAACTAACTAAGAAGCCTTTGAGAATATTTAACTAAGATTACATTGAGCATAACTGACTAAAAAGACTTTGAACATCACTGACTAAGACGACTTTGAGCATAACTGACTAAGAATTCTTTGAGCATAACTGACTAGGAATACTTTGAGCATAACTGACTAAAAAGACTTTGAACAACATCACTGACTAGGCCGACTTTGAGCATAACTGACTAAGAATACTTTGAGAATATTTAACTAAGAATACTTTGAGCATAACCGACTAAAAATACTTTGAACATCACTGACTATGACGACTTTGAGCATGACTAACTAGGACAACATTTAGCATAACTGACTAGGAAGACTTTGAGCATAACTGACTAGTAATACTTTGAGCATGACTGACTAGGAAGACTTGAACATCACTGACTAGTAATACTTTGAGCAAAACTGACTAGGAAGACTTTGGAAGACTTTGAACATCACTGACTAGTAATACTTTGAGCATGACTGACTAGGAAGACTTTGAACATCACTGACTATAAACACTTTGAGCAAAACTAACAAGGAAGACTTTGAACATCACTGACTAATAATACTTTGAGCATGACTAACTAGGAAGATGTTGAGTTTAACTAACTAAGAATACATTGAGCATGACTGACTAGGAATACTTTGAGCATAACTAACTAGGAAGACTTCTAGTAAAACTAACGAGGAAGACTTTGAGCACAACAGATTAGGAAGACTTTGAACATCACTGACTAGTAATACTTCGAGCATGACTAACTAGAAAGATATTGAATTTAACTAACTAAGAAGCCTTTGAGAATATTTAACTAAGATTACATTGATCATAACTGACTAAAAAGACTTTGAATATCACTGACTAAGACGATTTTGAGCATAACTGACTAAGAATTCTTTGAGCATAACTGACTAGGAATACTTTGATCATAACTGACTAAAAAGACTTTGAACAACATCACTGACTAGGCCGACTTTGAGCATAACTGACTAAAAATACTTTGAGAATATTTAACTGAGAATACTTTGAGCATAACCGACTAAAAATACTTTGAACATCACTGACTATGACGACTTTGAGCATGACTAACTAGGACAACATTTAGCATAACTGACTAGGAAGACTTTGAGCATAACTGACTAAGAATACTTCGAGAAAAACTAACTAGGAATACTTTGAGCATAATTAACTAGGAAGACTTTGAATATAACTGACGAGGAAGACTTTGAGTATAACTGACTTGGAATACGCTGAGTATAACTTACTAGGAAGACTTTGAGCATAACTGACTAGGAAAACTTTGAACATCACTGACTTGTAATACTTTGAGTATAACTGACAGGAAAGACTTTGAGTATAACTGACTGGGAAGACTTTAAGCATAACTGACTAGGAAGACTTTGAGTATAACTGATTAGGAAGACTTTGAGCATAACTGCTAGGAAGACTTTGAGTATAACGGACTTGGATTTCTTTGAGCATAACTGATTAGGAAGAATTTGAGCATAACTGACTAGGAAAACTATGAGTATAACTGACTGGGATTACTTTGAGCATAACTGACTAAGAATACTTTGAGTATAACTGACTACGAATACTTTGAGCATAACTGACTAGGAAAACTTTGAGCATAATTGACTAGGAAGACTTTAAGCATAACTGACCAGTAATACTTTAAGCATAACTGACTAGGAAGACTTTGAACATAGCTGACTAGTAATACTTTGAGCATGATTGACTAGGAAGACTTTGAGCATAACTGACTAGGAACACTTTCAGCATAACAAATTAGGAAGACTTTGAGCAGAACAAACTAGGAAGGCTTTGAGCATAACTGACTAGAAATATTTGAGCATAACTGACTAGGAAGACGTTCAGCTTTACCGCCTAGGAATACTTTGAGCATACATGTAACTGACTAGGAAGACTTTCAGCTTCTGAATAGGAATACTTTGAGTGTAACTGACTAGTAATATTTGAGCATAACTGACTAGGAAGACTTTCAGCTTTATAACCGCCTAGGAATACTTTGAGCATACATGTAACTGATTAGGAAGAATTTGAGCATAACTGACTAGGAAGACTTTGAGTATATCTGAATGGGATTACTTTGAGCATAACTGACTAAGAATACTTTGAGTATAACTGACTACGAATACTTTGAGCATAACTGACTAGGAAAACTTTGAGTATAACTGACTGGTTAAGAATATTTTGAGAATAACTGACAAGTAATACTTTGAGCATAAATAACTTTGAAGACTTTGAGCATTTCTGATTAGTAATACTTTGAGCATTACAGACTAGGACTTTCAGCTTCACTGACTAGGAAGATTTTTGTCATTACTGACTAGGTGGACTTTGAGCATAACTGACTAGTAATACTTTGAGCATAACTGACTAGGAAGACTTTGAACATCACTGACTTGTAATACTTTGAGCATAACTGACTAGGAAGACTGAGCATAACTGACTAGTAATACTTTGAGCATAACAGACTGGGAAGACTGAGCATAACTGACTAGTAATACTGTGAGCATAACTGACTAGTAATACTTTGAACATAACTGACTAGGAAGACTTTGAGTATAACTGACCAGGAAAGACTTTGAGTATAACTGACTTGGAAGACTTTAAGCATAACTGACTAGTAAAACTTTAAACATCACTGACTAGGAAAACTTTGAACATTACTGACTGGGAAGATTTTAATCATAACTGACGTGTAATAATTTGAGCATAACTGACTAGAAAGACTGAACATAACTGACTAGTAATACTTTGAGCATAACTGACTAGGAAAACTTTGAACATCACTGACAAGTAATACTTTGAGCATAACTGACTGGGAATACTTTGAACATCACTGACAAGTAATACTTTGAGCATAACTGACTGGGAATACTTTGAGTACAACTAACTTTGAAGACTTTGTGCAAAACTGACAAGGAAGACTTTGAGCATAACTGACTAGTAATACATTGAGCATGACTAACTAGGAAGATGTTGAGTATAACTGACTAGGAACACATTATGTATAACTGGCTTGAAAGACTTTGTGTATAAATGTCTTGGAAGACTTTGAGCATAACTAACTAGGAAGACTTCTAGCAAAACTAACGAAAAAGACTTTGAGCACAACTGACTATGAAGACTTTGAGTATAACTGGCTTGGAAGACTTTGAGCATAACTAACTAGGAAGACTCTGTGCATAACTGGCTTGGAAGACTTTGAGCATAACAACTAGGAAGACTTTAAGCATAACTGACTACAGAGACTTTGAGTACGAATGGTTTGGAAGACACTTTGAGCATAACTGACTAAGAAAGGAAGACTTCTAGCATAAATAACTAGGACGACTTTTAGCACAATTGACTAGGCAGAATTTGAACATTTCTGACTTTGGAGATTTTGAGTACAACTGATTAAGATTAGTTTTAGCATAATTGACTAGGAATAGTTTGAGCATAACTGACTAAGTTATAGGACTTTTATTGAAAATGGCAAAACGTTTGTTTTGTAGAATGCGAGAAACATATTAATATATAGCCCTACCATCGTGGAACAGTATAGGTCATTATTGGTCATCAACAGGGATCTATATGTCGACGCCGAGAATACTTGGTATGCCGTGTCCAGCGCCAAAAGTAGCATGAAGGTCTTTGTTAGGTATGGACATGTGACCTGAAAATGGTAGATTATTCTTGTACATAAAATCACAGAATTGTTTACACTTAGCAAATCAGCAATCACAAGGCTCATAGTACACACATGTTCTGATAAATATAGATGATACACATGTCTCTTGCTCTGAGGAATGTCATTCACAAAGTAGAAGTACTCATTAATTGACTTTATTGAAGGAGTATGCAAACATATATTTCGCAAGTCTCTGTCGAACATCATTTATTTGTTTGCAAATGATTTCAATAAATTTAATGAAAATTGTACCTTTACTATTTATATTATACACTATCTCTATTAAAAATGGGAGAATGGATTTCTAAGATGCTATAAAAAGTAATACAATATGATACTTGTCGTTTCTGTATGACATCATTGTACAGTATGAAATGCCATCATTTTACTGTATGAACATCATATTACTGTATGACATCATTGTACTGCATAACGTCATTGTACTATATGACATCATTTTCTCGAGTCATTTTCGATGATTGATTAATGACATTTAAGTGTTCAGAAGAAGTAGCTCGTCATGTGATACAGGAGAGCCGAGTTATACAGACAACACCAAGTGATGTACCTGTAGTGATATTTCATCTGTTAACATACAATTATTATGGTTTTATTACTCTCCTGCACTGTATGTTAAGAAGCAACATTGGGAACCCGAAGTGTAGTGATGTTACATTATGTTAACATACAATTATTATGGTTTTATTACTCTCCTGCACTGTATGTTAAGCAGCAACACGAGATCCCGAAGTGTAGCGATGTTACATTAGGTCAATATACAATTATTATGGTTTTATTACACTCCTGCACTGTATGTTAAGTAGCAACACGGGAACCCTAATTGTAGTGATGTTACATTAGGTTAACATACAATTATTATGGTTTTATTACTCTCCTGCACTGTATGTTAAGCAGCAACACGAGATCCCTAATTGTAATGATGTTACATTAGGTTAACATACAGTTATTATGGTTTTATTACTCTCGTGCACTGTATGTTAAGTAGCAACACGAGAACCCTAATTGTAATGATGTTACATTAGGTTAACATACAATTATTATGGTTTTATTACTCTCCTGCACTGTATGTTAAGTAGCAACACGAGAACCCTAATTGTAATGATGTTACATTAGGTTAACATACAGTTATTATGGTTTTATTACTCTCGTGCACTGTATGTTAAGCAGCAACACGAGATCCCTAATTGTAATGATGTTACATTAGGTTAACATACAGTTATTATGGTTTTATTACTCTCCTGCACTGTATGTTAAGTAGCAACACGAGAACCCTAATTGAAGTGATGTTACATTAGGTCAATATACAATTATTATGGTTTTATTACACTCCTGCACTGTATGTTAAGTAGCAACACGAGAACCCTCAGTGTAGTGATGTTTCATTAGGTTAACATACAATTATTATGGTTTCATTACACTCCTGCACTATATGTTAAGTAGCAACACGAGAACCCGAAGTGTAGTGATGTTACATTAGGTTAACATACAGTTATTATGGTTTTATTACTCTCCTGCACTGTATGTTAAGTAGCAACACGAGAACCCTAATTGTAGTGATGTTACATTAGGTTAACATACAATTATTATGGTTTTATTACACTCCTGCACTGTATGTTAAGTAGCAACACGAGAACCCTCAGTGTAGTGATGTTTCATTAGGTTAACATACAATTATTATGGTTTCATTACACTCCTGCACTATATGTTAAGTAGCAACACGAGAACCCGAAGTGTAGTGATGTTACATTAGGTTAACATACAATTATTATGGTTTTATTACTCTCCTGCACTGTATGTTAAGTAGCAACACGAGAACCCTAATTGTAGTGATGTTACATTAGGTTAACATACAATTATTATGGTTTTATTACACTCCTGCACTGTATGTTAAGTAGCAACACGAGAACCCGAAGTGTAGTGATGTTACATTAGGTTAACATACAATTATTATGGTTTTATTACTCTCCTGCACTGTATGTTAAGTAGCAACACGAGAACCCGAAGTGTAGTGATGTTACATTAGGTTAACATACAATTATTATGGTTTTATTACTCTCCTGCACTGTATGTTAAGTAGCAACACGAGAACCCGAAGTGTAGTGATGTTACATTAGGTTAACATACAATTATTATGGTTTTATTACACTCCTGCACTGTATGTTTAGTAGCAACACGAGAACCCTAATTGTAGTGATGTTACATTAGGTTAACATACAATTATTATGGTTTTATTACTCTCCTACATTGTGTGTTAAGTAGCAACACGAGAACGGCATACACTTGAATTTTATTGCTTTTGATAATTATGTTGCAAGAGATTAAAAATATGATAATGTAAATTTGACCTTCAGCAAAAAAGTACAACAAATCATTTAGTGTAACTTGCCAGATAATGATTAGAAGATTTTTAAAGAAAAGTCCATGTTTTAGACAACACTTATACAATGTACATGTATATGTCTAATAGAAATTTTCTCTGTAAAAGGAATAAATAAAAACAACTAAGTAACCACATCCTCATCATCAAAACAGTTAACAGATACTAGTCAGAGTAAAACAACATATCAAGAATGTCAGAGGATACAGTTTTAAATAATTACAACAAGAACTAATGTTCCTATAGTGTGTGTTTGGAACGACAACTTGGTCAGATTTCAATAATTTACGAGCAAAACATACAACTGTTAAAAACTATTACTGTAATAGAATGAAATAAAGTTGTGTTTTGTTTTTTCAACCTTCAAGGTAGCTTAAGATTACGTTTTGGGTTTAATTTTCTTGAACTGAGACAGTGCAGTGATATATACAAAATATATTCCTTAAGTTCAAATAGTCTAATATGAAAGTGATTCCAAGCTTAGTTACTATAGCAGCTGCAGCAGTTGATGGAAACATTAACTAAAAAGTTACCATTTGTCATAATTAAGTCCATTAAGTAGGTCAAGGTCATTGATGTAAACAATTTTGAACGTGATGATAATTAGTTTACAGAATCATCACTGTTACTGGAACATTTATTTTATACCCCATGAAATAAACGAAGATTTTAGCAGATAAATATATATGGAGATAATTATTTGTGAATAGCCAAGACATAAATGTACAGACCAGACTACGGCGAGTGCGCCTAGCTACAATGCAAACCATAGATACAATATCAAGTGATAGCTTTATATGAGTAGGATCCAGTTAAGGATTCATGACTACTCACATGCTATATAAAGGATAGATTTATAAACCCGTTGGATCATATCGATACAGTGAATTCATATATATTTTATTACATAAAGGGAGATAATTAAATTCACAACAACGGAATTTACGATTTTTGGGATCTTTACAGATGTCGTAAATTCCGTTGTTGCGAATTTATCATCTCCCTTTATATATTGTAAAACATTCTATGGATACATGACATCACTATTACATAATTAGTTTGCTGAGAAAGAAAAGACAACAGAGTTAAACATACAACTTAAACCGGGCAATGTAAATAGTATTTGGTAAGAAGGCCAGTATCGATTATAACCTAACTTTGTATTATCGAATAATCATGGATGTATTCATCAGAAAAGTAGCATCTTTTCTTTATTTCTTTGAAAAGACAAGTCAATAATGTCTTCATGACATAAGTGACATAAGTATTTTCATAAATATCTTTGAAAATTAATTAACTGGGTTATTAAATTAAACTGATGAATTCTAATAACTTAGCCCGTGTGGTTCCTGCTAACGAAGGAATCACTGTCAATCTTTGCAGAGGGGTAGGGACCCTCCAATGGGTGTCATGTTCATTTTGTCATTTTTGTCATGTTCACTGTTGTGGTTAAATTACCAACTCCTGTGTGGTTCCAGGGAGCCATATGAGTGATGGCAATAAAAGGATCACTGTGGCTCGTGCATGCCGTAGGAAGCAAGAATTTGAGTAATACGATATAATTTGTTGAAACTCTGCTGTTCTGCAGGTATCAAGGTTTTAGGTTCATTTTGCATACTCATGTGTCGATGTATTGTTTTAATCTGTATGTTAATTTGTTGATTGTGTACATATAGAGCGAACCTGGAATCTTCATTCCTGTTGGCGTCGAATAACCTACTATGTGTTGGTATGCCGTATAACCCTATTCATTCATTCATTCATTCATTCATTTATTCTAATTACTGGCTGGCAACTTGGTTGTAATGGGATAAATCAGTTGATTGATTTATTCCCTATAATTCAAAACTGAAAAAATTAAGACTGAGTGATTTGCTGATTGATTAACATAAACTGATTGTTTGATTGGTTGTCTGTTTGATTGATTGATTGATTGATTGATTGGTTGATTGATTGATTGATTGATTGATTGATTGATTGATTGATTGATTGATTGATTGATTGATTGATTGATTGATTGATTGGGATCCGTTTCACTATCGTTGTTAGTGCAAATTGTGAAATTACGCAAAAAAATCGGGAAGTTCATTTGAATAAATGGTTTACTCACATCATTTTACGGATTTTCGCAAGCCTTGTAAAGGTTAGTGACACGGGTCGCATGCGGTACAGGTTTACTCTAAGCACAGTTCTCAAGGTCTCTGTCAAACAACTGGTTTGGTTAATTCTGTAAAGTTAAAACATGTGTTAAAGTAAACATCAGACTCCTCCAGGGTCCCCCATGGCCACGCCCACTTAAGATCATGATAACCTCCCAAAGCTACCTTATACTGAACTATTGTAATACAGTAGAACTCCAACTAGAGTTAAGGGTTGTTCGAGCCAAGTATTGTTCAACATCACACCATACATGCACATGTATATACACTGAAATAGGAATTCGGCAGGGACCAGGTAAGTGGTTCGAGCTATATATCGTGTTCCAGCTATACGTTTTTCGAGCAAATCTACTGTAGTTTGATAACGTGGCTCTGAAATTCATGTAAGCTTTTGAATGTGCATATAACGGTAATTCATAAATGCCAATGTTATTGACAAATTCACCATATACGATTATATATAAACATGTATATACATTGAAATTGAAATTCAGCCGGGGCCAGATAAGTAATTCGAGCTATATGCAGTGTTCTAGCCATCCGTATTCGAGTCAGCGAAGTTCTACTGTATGTGTATGTGATTATATTACATGCTCTTCTCATTATGAACTTTTATGATGTGTTGAATAAGAGAATTGAATTGATTTGAATATATACATAATAACCATATTCATGTACATGTATTAATATTGAATTTCTTTTAATATGTTTATATATTAGCTATTTATGTGGGTATGTTCAGCTGTTTCATTGTATCATTTTTCTCCTGAAAATGGAGGAAATAAAATTACCAAACAGTCAACCAATCAAAAATTGACACAATTGAGTAGATCTTATAACTGCAATATACTGTTTGAAGTTTCAATCAAATACATTAAGTGACTGCAGAGCTATAAAATTTCTAAGTAAAACAAAGGTCTTAATTTGCAAAAAACATCTGATAAGAGTTATCCGACTTAATTAATTTAGTTGATTTTATGACTACAAAGCCATATGTAAAGTTTCAATCAAATACATTGAGCAGTTGGTGTAATATGGACTTGACAGTACTTGCATCCAAAATTTTAACTTTAAATTCTTAGTCAAAGAATGACAATAATTTGCATTATATTCGTGCGAGAGTTATGTAACACAGTTATTGAAGTAGAGTTGGTGACTGGGAAGGCTTGTGTAAAGTTTCAATCAAATACATTGCGTGGTTGATGAGATATGGACTTGGTGTTACTATAACGTAAAACTTTAACCAGAATTTCTAAGTCAAACAAGGGCAATAATTTGCATTATATTCAGGCAAAAGTCATGTAACTAAGCTATTGTAGTAGGGTTCGTGACTGGAAAGGCTTGTGTAAAGATTCAAGTCAATACATGCATTGATTACTGAGGTATGGACTTAATGGTACTTGCAAGCACAACTTTAATAAGATGTTCTATGTAATTTGCATTATATTCATTCACGAGTAAGCTAACTTATTTAACTTAACTGTAGTAGAGTTGATGATTGGGAACGCTTACGTAAAGTTTCAATCAAATACACTGAGTTGAGTGTTTGGTGAGATATGGACTTGATGGTACTTGCATGCAAAACTTTAACCTGAACCATCCGACGCCTTGGTGAGTAGAATAGCTCTCTTTTATTCTCCGAATAGTCGAGCTAAAAATGTATTCTTGTAGAAGACTACATTAAAATCCTAATATTAAAATAATCTCCAAACTTTTCCACAAAATATTTCTTTTTGTTTCTTTGCAATTTGAAATTGGGATTTAGTTAGTTTGGATGGGAAAAAGATACTATTTGCCATCGGGAATGGGGCAGAGTAACGGTCCAAAAATGGGCAAAATAGAGCTCTGCTATACTGATGGTATACGATGGCAACATTGTGACAATGCCAAGTACAAAGTGCATCAATTTTGTTGCTATGTTGTGGATATATGTAAGCTATTTTGTTACTATGTTGAAGGTATTTTTTATGTAGAGACTATTATGAAGCAATGTTGTGGCTTTGTTAAGGGTATATGAGTAATAGTTTTTGGCTATGTTTTGAGAATCTGAAGGCCACACTGTGACTATGCTGAGACTATGTTTTTGCTATGTTGTGACTATGTTTAAGCTATTAATGCTATGTTAAGGACTACAATGTGACGATGACAAGGCTATAAAGAGGCATTGAGGTTGTTATGGTGCGGATATATGTAAACTATTTATGACTATGTTGAGAGTGTCTGAGAGCTCAGGAAATAGTGTTGCTTTGTTGATACTATTTGTAAACTATTGTGTTGCTACGTTGAGGCATATGGGGGATACATTGTTAATATGCTATGGCTATGATGAGGCAAGATTGTTATTATATTGTGGCTAAATGTAATCAGTGTAAATATGTTTGTGACTATAATGAAGGTAGCTGACGGCTATATTGTGACTATGGCTAGTCTATAATGAGGCAACAATGTACGGAATGATTAAGCCGGTGTAACGTTGTAAACTGACCCCCATAGAATAATGACCCCCGGTCATTATTTTATATAGAATAATGACCCCTTTTCTATAAAATACTGACACCCCTTATAAAGTAATGACCCCCCCCCCCCCCCCTTTTATCTATAAAATATTGACCCCCACCTAACCTATTACTAACATACTCTATATCAATTCAAGTCACTGTCGTGTTTCTATTGCTTATATTTGTTGTTGTTGTTGTTGTTTCTGCTGCTGCTGCTGCGTCAACAGCTGACAAAAGAGCAGTATAACTTAGAGGCCCCGCTAAGAAATAAATGTACATCTATTGAAAAATGAAATTTAAAAGGGTTTTCATTTAAATTATCATTATTGTACTTAAAGAGAAGTATTACAATAATAGAAGATATACCTAAGTCGTTTTAAGGTTACTATAGAAATAGAGAGAACCGATATTTGGGCTGGAGGATAATTTGGTTTTGTTTACAAACAGTGTATTATCATCTTTTATTAGTCATCTGAAATGATTCTGTTCATGAAATATTTCATGGACAGACCCCCTTTTTTATTTCATAAACTTGTTCGGAATTTTCCTAGCAAAAAGACTGCGTAAGTCGTTAGTAAATTGAATCGTTTTCCGTCGACCAAATCGTTCACCGAAGCTCGTATGGTGCTACTCTAAGATCAAAAGAATCGCGCATTTTTTAAAACATTTAACGCCCATCATAGTGACATTTTATGAAATTTCCGATTGACAACACTGACTTATATCATTCTGTTTCCCTTGTCAAGAGCATCCGAATGTTGTTTTTGAAATTAATCCAGCGAAAAAAATAAGCCAATTTTACTCCAGATACTTCAATTTTTCATTAATTAATTGTACGAAACAGCCCTTTGCTAAACAAAAAAGGAATATAAAAGATCTGAATCGTACAAAATGAAGGGGAGGTGTCCTTGTATATGAATACGAAATATCAGGGCAATATGATATCTTTACTTTTCTACTATTATTACGTCGACCGACGTCAAAGAAGACTGGCAAGCCACCTTAATTCACCCTATTCTTCGAATTGCGGTGGCATAACAACGCATCTTAAAACCCAGCTATCCCGGTTGAGGCCGAACTACGCATCCTCTTTTAAATACTTACCACTTTTGTGAGCCTCGGTGGCGCAATGGTAGCGCGCTTGCTTATTAAAGTGGATAGGTCTCACCAAAGGGATATTGTTTCGCCGTATCAAACCTTTGCCAATAGAAACAGATGAAATAATGGAAGAGGGATACATAAAGGAATCCTTTTTCAACTTGGAACCCCTGCAACTTTCAAGATACACGGTAGACCATACTTGGAACATAGATCACGAAACTCCTGCTTAAAAGGTGCATGACTTTTTGTTTAGAACATGTTTTAGATCTAAATCTTTTTGGTACCTATAAAAGTTTCATGCTTCAAGTATTTCAACAGGCTTAAGTTTTTTTTTCAAGATTTTTCCAAGATTCGGTGAGATAGTACCTTTAACAGCCTCGTAACTTTGTGACATCGCATTATATGCAAGGTATAACGTATAATTATGTTACGCATACATGTATATACTTATTAATTTACCTTCTGTACAATGTAGTGTAAGCATTCTGGAACTTATAGTAATGGTGATTTTGTCCGAAATTTTAGAGGAAACATCATGTTGTTATTGCATCCTACATGTTGCACTAATTTTGTAATAGCATGGGCTCGCGGGCTCATTACGAAAAAATGCTATTGACGGTAAAATAGTTCATTTTCTGGAGTGCAAGATTGTAAAAAGGCAATTTATACGTGGAAAAGCACAATTTTTTATGCCACCCCTGAAAGTGATGTCAAATACCCTTAACCTTCATTATGTCACCTATATTTTACTCATATATACCTCCAAAAATAGGCGAAACGGGTGTGGGGTAGCCCAGTGGTTTTATTACCTGTGACGCTCCTCGTCGTTAGAAATTATTCAAATTTCAGTATATTGTTGAAGAGACATCCTTCTTTGGATTTTGGGTATTTTTGTCACTTTTCAGGTGTTTTTAAGTAGAAAAAAAGTCAACAATAAGATGTTGTTCGAATTTCAGTATAATATTGAAATATAGGCATTCCCCTGGAAGTTTGGGTGATTTTTGTCACTTTTCAAGAGCTTTTAAATAACACGTCTTGAGCAATAATTATACCCTTTTATAACAGTCAAAGCCATTGCACAATATGTTAACTAAGTTTCTGTTACGATACCCGTCACGAATTATATATAAAGTTGTAATGTGTTTTTAAAGAAACAAGGGAAGCCAGGACCACTTCTTAGAAAAAAACAAGGGCTGCAGTCGAATGACAGCCATATCTCCCGCCGATGCCATTTGAAAAAAGGGCCATAACTCCAGAACGGGTTGAGCAATTCCAAGATTTGTTTCTTCCTCCACAACTAAGCATTAGTAGTAGTAATCCCTGAAAGTTTGAATCGATTCCATCCAATAATGAATGAGGAGTTGCGGTCACAAAAATGTTGCACGGACGCACGCACGGACGAACGCACGGACGGGTGCAATTACCATATTATCCTCCGATGTCTATCGGCAGGGGATAATTATGTTGTAAGTGTACCTAAGATGGGTTAGGGTTAGGGTTTGGGTTAGGGGGTTGTTATTCTATAGGGGGTCACAATTCTGTGTGAGGGTCATTTTTCTACGTGTGGGGGAGTCATAATATTATGACCGGGGGGTCATTATTTTATATAAAATAATGACCCCCGGTCATTATTCTATGGGGGTCAGTTTACAACGTTACACCGGACTGCCAAATAAACTGAGAACTTCTATGAATCACTCCCGAGTCTGATTCCTTGGCAGAACCAGTTATGTCTGTTGTAAATGAGGCAGTTGGGTAGATTCTAGAATAAAGGTCGAACCCAATGGAGTTTTAGCGGGAGGTCTGCGTAGTTGATAGAGTGCACGTCACTCATCTCATGCAATAGGGTTCGATCCTAACAAACTCGACCCGATGCATCTCATAAACATCACTCAGTACAGCTTCTACCAAGGAAGTGAACTTGGGTGTTGGTGATATGAGGTTCGAAAGAGATTTTCTTTGCATTTGACCTAAAGTAAACTAGTATAAACTAACCTCTGGCCCTAAGGTTATAAAATATTTTTCATGCTCAACTCAAATTCGTACTCAAAACACAATTTCTAGGAGTCTCATACAGACCCAATTTAAAGCGCAAACACTTGACTATGTCTCAAATTTAAGAGTATTATTGCAGATATGAGGTAGAAAATTATACGTATTTACGTTTATTTTGTTATAATGAGCTGAGTCATCTTTGTGTTGAGCATGAAATCTTGAGTTGAGCATGGAAAAAATATTTATAACCTCTGACCCTGGAGTGACCAACCAATACCCCACCCACTGCAGTATCGCCCATCGTTATCATATGTGCAGTAATAACTTATGAATATAAAGTTAGTTATAAATAATTTCCGGCAATGCCATAAAATACCACTTTCTGTTTTTTATAATTAAAACAGTAAAAGAAAATATACAAGTGTCCAAATGAACGAAGTAACACAATTACCTTGCTGTGTTTATCCTTTGCGTGGTGTCCATCTTGAATAAAAGCACATGCTAATGTACAGTTAAAATTCAAGGTGAACACATTTAATATACATTATCTTTATGGTTCCCGTTCCTATCTATGAAGTGTATCTGAGCTATGTCACAAACAAGGAACCAATATCGACTTAAAAATTACTTGACCGTGAAGTAGGTTAATTCTCAAGTAGCATGACGTGCCCCAAGCTTTAAATGCACGTGGGTTAATAATGTACACAAACGTATTACACAAGACTGATACAGTACACTGTAAATGTATAGAGTTAAGCTAATGGTGTATTTGTATAACTTCGAATGGGAAATATAGTATGCGGTAGTTACAGACCTGCATATTTCGTAAAATGTGTGCTTTGAAAGACAAACCCCACACACTTTAAATGAATATTATTATTAAATGTTAGAATACAATGAAACGGGTTATGTCAAATACAACAACAATGAGTTCATTTAAACTGATTTTTATATAAAAAAAAAAGCTCCATTGGCAGTAGCCGTCATGTATAGGTTACTTTTATTGGTTTCAGAAATCATTTTGCATTTATAGTGATAATACTGATACTCATGCTGAACATTTGTGTTTTTTGTCTTTCAAAGCACTCAGTTTACGAAATAGGCTGGCTTGTAATTACTTCTTCACTTGAACTGCGTCAATATATCTTACATGGCCAAGTTGATCAGTGCCTACAATAAAATAATCAAGATAGGACATTTCTAAGACATCTGGGGCCGTATTCAAAGAGCTCCTAAGATTTATTTTCATCTATGATATTCCATTTTTTTTATTAAATTTTCATCTTAAAATAATATTTGGGCATTGCGGTTTTTTTTTGGTACTTGTGGGATTAAAATGTGCACCCCACAAGTCGAAATGGGTACAGAATGGCATTGTGGGGTTAATTCCATTTTTTACACATTTTTCTTTTACTTTCTTTTCACCTTTTATCATTCTTTTTTAGTGTCATTAGGGTTGGATCTCAAGGTTTGTGACATTAGGGTTAGGAAGAAAATATGTTTTGTTTCGTTTTATGAAAAAAAAAATGATGTTACTATAACATATAAAAACCGCACCCCACAACATCACTTCCACCAGAACGTCCGTCCGTCCACCCGTCCGTCTTTGTTTGTTCGTTCGTTTGTTTGTTCTTTCGTTTGTTGTTTGAATATTAAGAGAGTAAAAAGTCGAGTGTCGAGTAAACAAGTTGAGTGTCGAGTGAGTTAGGCGAATGTCTAGTAAGACTGTAGAGTAAGTATGTCTAGTGTCGAGTGAGAAAGTTAAGTGTCGAGTATTGAGTAAGAAACTCGAGTGTCGAGATTGAAAATGGTTTTGGTTGTTAAACGCCCAATTAAAAATAGGACATTTTTGTGATGACGGTCATTATCGAGAGTCTTTCATTTGTATTAGATTAAAAAAATCCATTATCAGTTCATGCATGAGGAATAGACAAATTTCACCCTCCTGGCCAACATTGCAGGGGACTTGGCAGAGTCTTGTCTCTGCATGTAAGTTTGACCAAAAATGTGAGTTTATTCTATCACAAAAATGTCTAAATATAGATTTCTATATTCTTAGTCGACACTCGACTTTCTTAATCAACACACCATTTTACTTACATGACACTCAGACATTTAATTTTCAACTCGACATTCAATTTCTTAACTCAAAAGTTAGCACTTCTATCTAAATTCAACCTGAACATATTTAAAATATATTTGTTTAACATGCCTTACTATATTCTAGAAGAAGTCTACAATTGTCTCTGTCAGTCAAAACTGTTATATCGGTTTAATATAAAGAAGAAACATTGATTGGTTTTCAATTTAAAATCTTCCTCAAATATAACAATATTTATTTTGTTTTTAAATTAAGGCCATATAGACGAGAAACTGATTTATCACTTTGAATTATTTTGGGTTATATACCAGCAGCAGAGAATTTGTTTTGTTAACAAACTCTGGTCATTTCAATAGATACATTAATGTCTCTATCTCACTAGTTTTTGTTTTGACACCCCACCATGGATAAAACATTAATTGCTGATCAGTGTTTCTTTTTATAAAATAGTTAAATCTACTGCTAAGTGTTTTGTTTATAATAAAAAAGTAGTAAAACAACTTTATTTTCTATATAAAACATTTAACTAGATTATTTAAATATTTTAACTTCTTAAATAGTTTATTTTCATAATGTCTTGTGATCATATTGATTTAAAATAGCATTAGATCAATAGACTTTTCATATCTTAAATTATTTCGACTTTCTTGCCCGGCACTCGACTTTGTTACTCGACACTCTACTTTATTACTCGAAACTTATTTTTTTTACTCGTCACTCAACTGTTTTACCCGACCCTCAATATTTTCGTTCTTGACACTCGAATTTCTTAATAAACACTCTATATTTTGACTCGATATTCGACTTCCTAACTCGATACTCGATTTTCTTACTCGACTGCCCTTACTTGACACGCAATTGTCTTACTCGACACTCGACAGTTGGAAAGCATCTATCCCATTTACAAAGACTAGAACAAACAAACTATAGTTTCCTCATAGTTTCAATCAATGATCTTCTTTTCAGTTCAAGTAAATGGAATTACTTGTTCCATTTAACATTATTTGCAGAGATGGTGTGTGCTCGAGTACTGGTTAACCTTTCAGGATCCCAGGAACTAGTGCTAAGGTTAACTGATCGTCTGTTAGACCTTGCTGACATAAAATTGACGCTAAATATTCAATCAATCAATCCATTTTCCACTGTTTTATTAATAACTTTGGTCCTCCTTGGTTAAGTGGTCCAAGGCACTGCCGTTCAATGACCATTGTGGTCTTGTGGAAGGACGGTGTTTCTAGTCCGATTTAATCTGATGTATTCCTCCAACAGTACCGCTTGATATACCTTAGATTATTGTGTTATATGTTGAAAATGACATAAAACCCCATAAAATATCCTCATATTATCAAACTTAATTCATGTTTGTAGTAAATAAGTGTAACTCTTTGTTTCATGTAAAATTATATTTAATTTTCATATAGTGAGCACTGAAGTGGTCACAAATGGTTAAGAGTGCGTTTTCAAAGTCACTGAGTGTGTTTTTTGTTATTTTATTACCAATATTACAATACTTATAAAACGCCCCTCGTAAATGTTTCCTCCTTCTTGGAGTAGAATGGGGCGGCGTGGTAGCCATACCAGAGGAATTAGACAACAATAACGAAGCCATGGATATGCGATAATTTAGGCAGCCGACAACGACACCATGGCGAGTAAATAAACAAAGTGAGTAGATTGCAATGAGGATAGTTGATATCGGAAAAGACTTTCACAGTGTGAGATGGGATTTGACTAGAGTGAGAGGGAATTACACACCCAATCTTTAACCACTAATGCCATTAGATGACGTGCCGCCCCACACCTTCGTAGATGCATTATATGAAAATTCTCATTAAAGTTAAATTTGTCTCCATTGGTTAACATTGATTACTACAAATAGTTTGTCAACGTTTGCCATGGCAAATATTTGTATTATCTCAATCGCCCAACTGGTTCAAAAAGGTAACTAGTGCCTTCATATGTCATACACTTGGTACCTTATTGCTCTAATGGGACGAAATATATTGTCAACGTTTACCACAGCAAAATGTTTTTAAAAGCTTAAATAAATTTGTGACTGTTTTCCATGGTAATTTTTTTTTAATAATTTGAATACTTTGACAATTTTTGCCATGGCAAAATATCTATAGTGATCTAGAACAACCAAAACACCAGACATGACAGGAATCACTGTCAATAAGAGGTCCGGAACTATAGATTGTTGTTGAGATATCATTTATTATTTGGTTAACAGTAGGGTCATAGATAATACTAGTATAGCGAGTGGTCTACTGGTAAAGCAATGGATCCAGGATAGCAGGTTGGTGGGATCAGCCGCAATGACCATATGTTTTTTTTTTCTTAAGGAAGACACTTTCCGTCTACACTTAGACGTTGTTCTACCCGAGAAACCTATTGAATGTTATTTGTTGTATGATTTCATATGTGGCCGAGTGGTCTAATGCACCGTCTCAAGATCACTTACCTCTCACCGTTCAGGTTCGAGTCCCGCTCGCTTTATTTAAGAAAGTTTAACAGTTACTTGCAGAATGACGGTCGTTCTACTCAGATTCACTCTGAGGTCTTCCTCCACCAATAAAGCTAGATATGCTTTATACAACCTGAAATGTGTTGATGATTGCATTAAACCCCGTTAAAATATGTATACTGACAGTCTTGTTACTAAGTACGCTAAGAAATCCTCAGAATCTGACCTGTCGTCAAAGGCCCAACTTCTGCTGAATGTTTCCCCAAATCTGCATGGGGCTCTGCCAAGAAAGTGCATCAGGGTAGATGCGCGGTGTATTATCATCGCGAGGAACTGGATCAACAGCACTATACTAAACAGAACAAACACAGCCAAACCTGCATTAAAAAATAAGAAAAAATGTATTAACCCTTTACTTTATAAAGACGCCTTTGGACACCTCTTATATAGAAGGCTTTTGAATTATTGGGTGAATTATGTTTATATTAACTGACAGAGTTGAAAACAGTGCAGGAAGTGTTCTGTTTATGCACTGTTTTCAAAGGCCTTCTGCGATTGGTACGCTAAAACGAGTATCTATTGAGTGAAGTGTTAAACCAAAATGTTGCAATCAAACTATACTGAAAAGAACTAACACAATCAAACTAAAATATAAAAAGGAAAATTAAGTAAACAAAAGTGTTGCAATAATTCTATCCCATATAAAACCAGCACAACAAAACCAGAACTAATAAAGGGAAAAGTTATTAAACGAAACTGTTACAAAAACACTATACTGAAAAGAACCAACACAGTGACAACTGAAATAAAATTAAGAAAAGTTAATGAAACCAAAGTGTTCCAATAAAACTATACGGAACAAAACCGTCACAGACAAACTGGAAATAATAAAAGGAAACTTTATTAAACGAAAGTGTTGCAATAAAACTTTACTATATAGAACCAACAGAGCTAAACCTGAAATTAAAAGAAGAAAAATTAATTAAACAAAAGAGTTACAATATTACTATACTGAATAGAACCAACACAGCCAAACCTGAGAAAATAAGGGAAAATATATTTAACGAAAGCGTCTGATAACACTACACGGAATAAATTCTTATCTCACTGCTTGATTTAGCAGTTAGACACCTTGCTATGGAAGCGTATATGGGACATACTGATGACGTGTTCAAGTAGGGTAAATCATGCTGTGCTATGTCGACATGCCTTGATAGAACATAACATTAAGACATTAATCGGCCAAGACCGAAATTGCCTCCCCCACACCCGTCCCCAAATAACGTTTGTAACAGCTTCCCAACCCATTGTATGTTTCTGCTAAAATGACCTTCAAACATGTGATAGCACGTGATAAGGGAAAAAAACAAGTATACAAAATTTAAATAGCGAAACTACGATATTATGTAGCCAAGACAATATAAAATATGCCTTAATGTTATGTTCTATCAAGGCATGTCGACATAGCATAGCATGTTTTACCCTACATGAACATGAAAGTCTAAGAATATCCTTAAGAATCGTTGGTGAATACGACCCTTGGTTTTGCAGAAACATACCCCAGTATTTACAAATTGATATTGTTTAGACTTTAGTTGAGTGTTGTTTTTTTCGAAATTCATTTGTGTATTACAGAAACATATCAAATTATATTGTTTAAAAGGTAAAAAGTGTTTTACAGAAAAATATCAAATGATAGTGTTTAAAAGGTAAAAGTGTTTGACAGAAACATATCAAATTAAAGTGTTTAAAAGGTAAAAGTGTTTTACAGAAACATATCAAATGATACTTTTTTTAAAAAATAAAAGTGTTTTACCAAAAACATATAAAATTAATAAAATCATTATTCAAAACAAATCAATTGATCAGAAAGTTGTTATAATTTTATAGAAACATATAAAAAGGATACAAAAGAGGTTGAACGAATTGGCCATCTTAAATATGACAAAATTATTTAATTCATGCAAATGGAGATTTGTCAGCATACCCATATTGAAGCACAGTCTTATACGTCTCACTACACAGTTATGCCCCTTTTAGGACTCACACCACTATTATCTCCCTTGAGTACTCCGGACCTACAGATGAAGGAGGTATAAATAAAATTTAGTTCTCTTTTTCTTCTTTTTTCAGGGCTTTGCAATGCAATTATTTATTTTTTCCGAGCATGAATTAAATGGTCAGTATTTTAGAAATCACAACTGATGCTGATACCAGCTTTCTGGACAATTCTGTGTCATTTCAGAATTGTTTGTTCCAACCGCATCCAGGGCGAATAGTTGACATACTATTAATCTGGAAATTGATAGGTCTCACAAAAGCATTGAATTTTAAAAAAAAACTGGTCAAAGTATACTTTCTTTCCTTTATAATTGCATATCTTGAACCAGTGAAGAATTTGAGCCTAGACAAATGCTGCAGATTTTGATTTTTCACTGTGATTTGGACATAAATGTTACAATGAAGCCCTATGGAAAATGTAATAGTGGTGTGAGACGTTTAGGCATGGTAGCACGATTCTTACGCAAATAAATATATAATTTTGCAAATAATTACATAATTACATAATGCACATGCAACAATGGATTACATTTTACACGTACAGTAGAACTTCGATGGCTCGAATCCGATGGGACAAAAAAAGTTCGAGTTAAGGGTCGTTCGAGCTTAATATTGTTCAACTTCATACCTTACATGCGCATGTATATACACTGAAATATGAATTTGGACCATATAAATTGTTCGAGCTGTATGTGGTATTCGTGCCATCCATGGTCGAGCCAACGAAGTTCTAGTATACATTACAAACATGATATTTACATTTAAATCAATTTAATTCCGGAATTATACTTGTTATATGTTTTGAAGTTCTGTAACTAAATCTTATTCGATCATTCATCATCTTATATGACATATGAAAAATGCTGATCGAGAAGAGACGTTTTGTATTTTTCTGTTAAAGTTTTCCTCAATAGCCATTAATCACTTCATTTTCATGTGAACCAGTTAAAGAATCCGGTTCTTCAAACTGCATGCTTTTTTGAACTGGGCTGAACCATTTGATAAAGGCATTGTAATGCGCTTATTCCAATGTCATGGTTGTCCAAATCTATCCCATCAACAGCGCTGACCCATCTTATACATCTCGGGGTTGTTGAGCCAAGTGCTTTTATGTTTGTAACAACCCTTTTTTCCAATTCAAGAACTTCATTTTTTCCAAAGGCTGCAACTCCGTATACTTCACCAATGCTTTCTAAATCGTCTAAAAGTTCGTTCCTGGAGAAAAGGTCATATTTTGTTATAACCGGAATAACCGTAACATCTGCAAATAGAAATAAGGTAGTCTTTAGCACGAACGCAGCTCTCCCGATTGGGTACATTAACATCTCATTACACAGTTACGCCCCATTTTCCCCACGGTAGCAAGATTTTTACGGCTTATAAAAGGCATTTGTAATTTGGTTTTGAGATATTTTCAAAATGATTCATAGTGGTTGTGATTTCTTGCTGCAGACGAGTAGAGCAAATGCAAGCATAGCATATACTGCAATAAGACATCACTGGTGTTAAAAAGTTACTTTTATAGGATTTCAAAATATGCATATATTTATGAGCATTTTACTTCTTTTTTCAAAATAATCGTATGGTGTCGCTATACCCTCTTAAAAAAAAGTTGGTCAACCTACCAATTACTGAGCTTTTTTATGTGGGTATAAATTCCTGCCATTAAAAAAAAATACATTAACAAAAAATGTATGTGGAATTATTTTTACCGTGGAAATCCTAGACCTTATTTTTTGCAGAACGAAGAACAAAGTTAAATTGTGTATTGAGACCTTAAATAGCAATGTTGGGAAAACCGCATTTGAACACAATGATTGGTCAGCTGCTTCAACTGAAAGTTTGAATGACGTCACAGTTTAGTAAGCCTTCGACTGCTATGAAATGTGAGACAGGCTTATAATTCCTTGCCATTTTATTGGGGGTTGATAGACCTGACTCCGGAGATATCAGGTTCTAGGGTAGATTAAGAATTGCCTATTTGGAAATAATTCTTAACAGCAATAATTTAGTAAATTGTTTTTTTTATTTTTAATATTTTCTGATATGATAGCATTGGAATTGACTGTATTTATCAGATAATCATCTTGCTTATTTCTTGTTACACTGTTTTTACTGCAAATTACAAAATCACAAATTCTGAGTTGGAGTGAGAGTTTAAGACTCGACATTTCGATGGTTCTAGGTCCTATAGATATATACATGTATTGTCCTTTGCTTGTTTAGTCGTCTCCTGTTGGCTATATTTTTTCTTAGTTTGCTTTATGCTGGCATACATTATTTACTTTGGAGAAAACCAACTGACATAACAATAAACTATTTATTACATATTAAACTAGGTGCTGGTCGTCCGTAGCCGAGTAGTCTAAGGCGTTGTCGTTTAATAACCATTTGCATCTTTTCGGCGCTGAGGTCGTGGGTTCGAGCCGCACTCGCTCCAAAAACTGTATGTGATAAAATTTGACAAGTTACTTGCGGAAGGACGATGGTTCTACTCAGATTCATCCTGAGGTCTTCCTTTAGTAATAACGCTTGATGTGCTATATATAACCCTCATGTGTTGAAAATCTATTAAACTATATTCGATACTTACAAGGATGTGGTTTAGCTTGTTCGTTTATCTGCCTGACCATATTCAACATACATTGCACAAGGGGTTCAAGCAGAGGTTCATTGCCAGCTTGGACAAACAAAACCTTTGTGATCTTCCACTCTGGGTTTGCACCTTTAAAAATATTACCGAATGTATTATTATGCCAGCCTTGTAGTAGCTCTGATAGCGTTGTTCCCGGTGGTACAAATCCTGTGATATAAAACATTGAATATAATACATGTGTATTCAAACACGATAATGGTAGAGAAAGTAGTCTGTAGAATGGACCAAGCTCTTCCGCTAGGGTCCGTTATATAACAATGAGATATGAGCACGTTGATTGATTATTTGCTTCAGGGTGAGTTGGATGACGTCACAGTTTGATAAACGTTAAATGAATTATGGGACAGGCATAATTTTCCCTACTTTTTCATTGGGGACGAAAATACCTGATTCGGGAGTTAACAGGTATTGGGATAGACTATGGAATAGTTTGACAATCATTAATATGGGTAAAATATATATGGCAAACATTCAAAAAGAACTCAAATTTAATTTGAGCAGTATATGCAAACGAATACTGTGAAATCATGGTACATGTATCGATAGTCAGAATGAAATAACGTCAAATCTGTCTTAAGCTGAGGTGATAGGTTACACAGGTTTGACCGTATATATAATTATTTTTCGCGTTAATTGTGTACTGAAAGACAGTAAGTAAGTATATTAGGGTGGGTTTTTTTCATATTGTAGAATCAGCAAAAAAAAAAAGGCATCTTTTTTCCAATTCATCACTGAACCTTTATTGTCATAAAGACATATGTTAAAACTTACAAAAATAATATATTGACATATGATGTTCCAATTATCTCAGACTACTATCAATTGGTAGGTTTAAACTCAAATTGGAAATTCAGTTTCGATTTCATGACTACGATCAAAATATCGTTTTTGTTTTTTGTTTAGAGATTTGAAATTCCAAAGCATTCGTATTTTTGTTATAAATTGAATTAAATGCTTGATATTATTTTATTCTAAATACTATTCTTAAACAGTACACTGACTTTAATATATGAGCTTGAATACAGTTGTTTTGTTGTGTGTTGTATTGTGCTTTTTTTTTTTTTTTGTTCTTTTAAGAAATATGTTTCTCGTCATCATACACATACATGTATACGTAAAATAAATATTTCATAACATGGTATAAATGCTATGATTTACTATTAATTGATCTCTGAAATAAAAAAATGTTATACACATTTGAATGAATATTGTAAATGTATGTGTCTTCAACAAACAATCATAGGAATATAATAATGAAATTTTAGAAATAGTATTTGGAACAGATAGCCTCATTACAAAAGCTTCGGAAATATAGTTACTTTAATTTCGAAGTTCTATATTATTCGTAGATTGCAGTTCACTTAAAACATATTTGGTCTTGCGTATTAAAGGGGAACGCAACCCTGTGTATAAAATAGGATAATATGAATAGCTATAAGTTCAGATTTCTATTTATAGTATCAATATGCATAAATTCGAGTCCATAAAGAAATATCAGCTCGTTTTGTTACGGTCATTTTCGCACATCGACTTTTTCATGGAAGTCGCCATATTGGACACCTGCGTGACGTCACAACTGCACTTCCGGTTTAAAACAAAATTAATTTATAAGCTACAGCAGATATAGAAACGTACACTTATAGTCACTGGCAAAAGTACTCGCAAGAATAATAAAATCGATTTTAATAACGGAGAAGGACTTGTGGCCTACAACTTTGAACCAAAATTATTCGGAAACAAAGTTAAATGAATTAGAAAACGAGAGAAATAGAGAGACGGCACAATGACATGTGAAAGATTTTTGCAGCTGCGAAAATTTTGTAATGATGCCTTCGTCTGACGAAAATACGTGCTACAGATGCAATGAATTTAAAAAAAAGTAAAATAACCCTTAGGTTGATAAAGAAAACAAAAGTAATTTTTGTGGTCAGTGTTGATGTAGATCCAGGCTAGCCTGCACATTCATGCTGTACTATCAGGGTATATGCTGTTTGCTACTCAGTCAATAAATTATAAAAAAACACTATTTAGACCAGGAATGGAATTTAAAGGAAAATGGTCTGTTACATATATTAACATGTCTAAGAGAGAATAAAAAATAATAGTATATCTCTTTTCTTATTGTGTTTAGCTGGTGCAGCCATTGTTCAACAATGAGAAATGGCTGATAAAATTTTGATTTTATACCTTTTTTAGTAAAATTAGATGAAGCATGGATGAGTTTTTTTGTTGTTGTTTTTTTTTTTGTTTTACATAACTGGCACTGTCTTTTGTGTTTTCTGTGTTACTACCCAATTTGATATATGATGATTATCTATCTATAACAGTTCTCCGACATATATGAATGTTTCTTCTTATATAGTGTCATATGGAATATAATGTCTACAGGCATATTGCACAAAGTGTATGTTACTGTCCAGCTACTGGCACCCTGCTGAGTTTTCATAATTCACCAACACCACTTTCAGGCCATGTGGTAATGAGAAATACTTTGCCACAGTGTGCATATTGTACCCTAATTAGCATAAATCACCCCAGGTTATGACCCCAGGGTTTATGACAGGATGTTATATCACATAGTATTATGCCTTATTACTTATTAAACATTTTCAATTAATTAGGGGTTCAATATCAACGCAAACTTACAAGTAAAAATTATGTTATATGATTTTATGTATTTTTTTCACAAATTGTATACCAAAACACTATTTTAACAGTAAAAACACTTCTGCTGTTGAATAACATACAACAGCAAAGCATTAGAAGGAAAATAAATGTATAGTGTCATATAACTATAAATAAATAAAAGACAAAGATAATTGATATTTGATCTTTTTTCCATTACGAAGTAAAGGTAATTCAAATGTCTATTCAAGAATAATGACCTTGCTGACCGTGAAAAAAAAACATACATCAATAAACTAAATTGCCAATTGATCATAAAATTAATAAAATGAGTTTATGAACAATTAATGGTTGACTAAATAGTTTGTCATTTAGGAAAACGCTTAAAATCATTATATTTAATATCATTTTTCTCATTTGATAAATTTCGTACACTTAAAATTTGATGATTTTTGTGTTATTTACATGTCTATTTAACGATGAATAGCCATTTATATTCTGGCATGCGGTATCCTTTATTATAGAATCTCCTCTTCATATCATTGTTATTAATATACATATCTGACACATTCTTTCATTTGATCCCAATCTTTCTATTTCATATCGCCCTGTCTCACTTCCTAATAAATGTGTGGGTTCGAGTCTCGCTTGCTCCAAAAACTTTATGTGGTTCTACTCAGATTCATTCCGATGTCTTACTCAACCAATAACATGAAGTGGGTTGAAAATGATGTTAAACCTGTTTCAATAAAAGTGATACTTACCTTGAATTATAAATAATATTATTATACTCAAATTGTAGTTGCTTATATCAGGAGAAAACGAGGGCATTTCAAACACATTTGGAAGTTTAGGTATCACTTCCAGAAGCTGCTGCTTGTTGTTTTCCCCTTTCACATCCTTCGGTATTATTGCACAGTTTTCATATCTAAAATATCCGAAATGAAAAATCAATGACATTGTCTTGCGTATTTATGTTTTATTTTAGTTGATTATTTTTTAATTATACATCCGATTAGATTGGATGATGTTAAGTGTAGAGTGATCGAGAAAATAGGAGTACTGAGCCGTATGTATGGCTGGTGTTTCGAGCGGAAGAAAAGCTTCCGAAATACATTCATATAAATCACGTGACTGCTCACATCTCCTATCGCAATATCTGTAATCATTTCCGGACGCAATGCTTCTCAACTACAACCGAGTTTTTTTATGTTACTTAAAGGATTTATATTGGCAAGTAACACATAAAAGCTGCAAATGGAGAATTTTGCTGTATGTTATAAACATAATATAGTGCTTGTATACCGATTATAGTACTATTGACTACGGTGTCCCATTGGGAGCCATAGCGGTATATCTATTAAAGTAAAGTTGACACAACAAATCAATGATACTACGATGGTGAAAAGTCAAAACAACGATAGTGAGTCATTTCGACTTTTCATCATCGTAGTTTCGGCGTTTCACTATCGTAGTTGCAACTTTTCATCATCGTTGTTTCTCCTCCTAGTTTCTCATGCACACCGATGTATTTGACAAACGCTTGACGTCATATAGGCTATAAATCTAAGTCCAATAGCATACACGTGTTTTATGTTTATAGTGGAGTCATTTAATGAAAAAATATGTGCCATTTTTTAAAAAAGCGCCAAACTTGCCACAAACAAGTTTAACTTATTATTTTAACACCTAGACCCACTTTCGAAATGGCGGAAAATCCAAGATGGTCACCAAAATGGCCGCTTAATTTGACAATATCCATATTTGTTTTGATAGTTGATTTTAAAACTTTTGTTGCGAAAGAATATTTTGAAATATAAAAATATGCAAAATATAGGCTTAAAATCTTTAAAAATAGCAACAATTTTTATAAATTAAATATTCTATCATAATATTGCTATTTTTTTCATAGATATTTTACAAAATAACAGTTACACATTTTATAAACATATAAAAGTTAAGTTTCTAATGATATAAACCATAACTAACCAAATTGTATAGTATATGCAAATTAAGGTGGGTGGGTTAAATCAATATTAAATGTATATAAGTACTGATGTAACCTTATAAATATACATTATTTAGCTTTACTAGCTAAATCTAATGAAATGTAATAAAGTTCATAATTAAATTTAAAAAAAATGTATGTAATAGTATATCAGTGAATGATATGAATATATATTAGTTTAAAATGTAAAAAATACTAGTAATGCTGGTTATATTGTTATTGTTTTAATGCTTTGCTGTACTGATTCAAATGTTTTGAATTTATCCATAGGTGACAAAGTTACAGACCTGTCACAAAATTTCTAACAGACCGAAAGTGTTGTCAAACAAACACAAAGTATGACCTTGACCTTTGAGGTACGCATGTGGGTCTCACGCGTGACACGTCATCATGTCATGCTGATGCATTGATCAAAGTGTTTTTGAAATGTATCCATAGGTGACAAAGTTACAGACCGGACACGAAATCTCAATCAGACTGCAAGTGTCACCAAACAAAGTTAAATTGTGACCTGGACCTGTGAAGTGGGAGTCTGGGTGTAACGCGTGACACGTCAACATACTATGCTGATCATTTATAGCAAGTATAAACAACATCATTTATGCATGACAAAGTTATAGGCCGGACACGAAATCTCACACGGACTCAAAGCGTTGTCAAACAAACTCAAAATGTGATCTTGATCTTTGAGGTACATGTGTTGGTCTTATTCGGGACACGTCGTCATGTTATGTTGATCATTTGTAGCAAGTATTTATAAAATCCATCTACGCATGAGTTACAGGCCGGACACGAAATCTCACACAGACTCAAAGTGTTGTCAAACAAACTCAAAGTGTTACCTTGACCTTTGAGTTACGGATGTGGGTCTTACACGTGACAAGTCGTCATGTTATGCTGATCATTTGTAGCAAGTATTAACAAATTCCATCTATACATGACAAAGTTACAGGCCGGACACGAAATACCGGACGGAAGGACGGAATACCGGACGGAAGAACGGATGGACGGAAGCTGCGATTACTATATGCCACCCCAAAAATATTTTTGGGAAACATAAAAAAAGAGCATAAAGAAAAGGAGCAAATAACTACTCAATGCACTGCACCATATTGCTATTGTTCCTATATTAGCGCATTATATTTTAATATGCAATTGGATTCTGCTTCGCGTGTCGCAGATGAACAATAAAATATTACATGTGGTTAAGTTGACAGGCTATTCGTTGCCAAAAAAAAATACTTTCCATGTTGACAATCTGTTTGATTTCAGGAGTAGTTCTCAACATTTCATTCTAAAATTTAAAAAAAAAAAGAAATATCTAGAAGCGTAACACAGACTTGCAAGTCTACATTTTATTAAGATAAACATTTAGATTGATTGATTGATTGAATGTGTTTGCCATCGATGACTAACAGACGATCGGTTAACCTAACAGACAGACAGACAGACAGACAGACAGACAGACAAGCTGAGAGAGAGATGGAGAGAGATAGAGAGGGAGGGAGAGAGAGAGAGAGAGAGAGAGAGAGAGAGAGAGAGAGAGAGAGAGTGTGTTCCTTCAAAGAAGAAAATAAAAAATAGATAGGAATAAAATTGATAAGAGATATATTATAAGGAAGCGTTTACAAATAAAATGAGTACACAGTAATGCTGCTTATGTATTGATTGCACTGTTAAAATCTCAAGTTGACATATACACACACATTTAAAGCAACAGTCTATCGATATACAATGTATAGAAATGCTTAATTAGAAACTGCCATGATTTTAATTTCGATTGCGTATGAGCAACAGGAAGGCAAACAACGATGGTGAAAAGTTGAAACAACGATGACCCCATACTGAGAGATAAATGCCAATTTATTCTTACTATATATACATTTTTTCGCCTAATTTCATACCATCTTTTACGAGTTACTAGTTTGCTTGTCACATGGGAATGTCTGTATAAATATGCATATAATTATAATAAATAATAATTTATATACCGATTGAGTGCCAATGTCTTGGTCATAGCCGATCCTGTTCCAAACGGAATTTTCGAAATACACTCTCCAATGTAGTAAAGTACTAACCAATGCACTCTTCCCGGAACTTGATCCGCCTATCAGAAGTATGTTTATGTAAGACACCATATTGAGAGTAAAATGTCAATATACTCTGACATCCTTTTGCCTATTTCCATACCATATTTAACTAGTTACTAGTATGCTTGTAACATGTGAATGCCTGTATAAATATGTATATAATTATAATAAATAATATTTTATATACCGTTTGAGTGTCGATGTTTTCGACCCTGCTCCACAAGTATTTTTCGAAATAGGCTCTCCAGTGATCACTTGTCGTAAGGTATCAATCAGTGCACTCTTCCCGGAATTTGGTCCGCCTAACAGAAGTATGTTTTCAGGAGTATAGCCATCGGTTTTGCATTCTCTTATTATGTCTTTCCAAAGGTCATGATTTAGGATGTTTTCAGGATTTATGTCGTCTGCTTTATCTTAATAAATTCCAAGAATTTCATCAGAAAAAATATTTAGCGTTAATCAGAAAAACACTCCTTTTTTATTATTATGTTTTTCGAATTAGTTAACATAGCATGTTTAATATTTATAATTATGCTATAATATATATAACATAATTTAGTTGTATATGCTATGTTAAAGATAACTGTTCTCAGAGGTGTATGCTATCATATATCTATAACATTCCTTGGAGGTGTATGCTATTTCATAGATAACTTTCATTAGCGGTATATACTATTGTATAGATAACCTTCATTGGTGGTATATGCTATTTTATTGATAACTTTCCTTAGCGCTATATTCTATTTCATAGATAACTTTCCTTAGCAGTATAAACTATTTTATAGATAACTTTCCCTAGCGGTATATACTATTTCATAGATAACTTTCCTTAGCGGTATATGTTATTTCATAGATAACTTTCTTAGCAGTATATGCTGTTTTATAGAAAACCTTCCTTAGCAGGATATGTTATTTATGAATAGTTTTCCTGAGCGGTATATGCTATTTCATAGATAACCTTCCTTGGAGATATATTCTTTTTTATAGATAGCATTCCTTAACGGTATATGCTATTTTATAAATAAAATTTATTCGAGGTACTAACGGTATATGTTATTGTATAGATAACATTCCTCAGAGGTATATTAAATATAATATTCGTGAGCCGTACATGCTAATTTATTGATAACATTTCTTAGATGTATATACTATTTTACAAATAACATTCCTTAGTGGTATATGATATGTTAAACATATTTTTCCCAAGCGGTAATCTATATGCTATTGTTTACATTTATTTCCTTAGAGGTATATGCTATACAAAAGCACTGCAAGCTGGTGCAGACACTTTTCTTTTTTCCAAATATATTAAGTAGGTCAAAGTCAGTGAAGTAAACTTTTTAAACATGATGGTAATTAGTAAAACAATCAATACTATTTCTGAAGAAATAAAATAGATTTAAAAAATGTCACTGGTAAGTGTCACATGCCCTCGAAATGGTCTATGAAATAACGATATATTTTATAATAGGTAGCGATTTAAATGTATCCATGAATATCAAAAGTAATGGATTGACGTTTCAGTCTAGACATGCAATTTCATGTTTTTTATACATTAAAGTGTAGCCTTGAGCTTGACATCTGATGTAAAGGTCTGGGTATTTCTACAGGTAAATGCGGGTGACATAATTATCATCATGACATGTTGATCATTTGTGTCAAGCTATTTTAAAATCCATCCATGTAAGACCAAGTTACAGACCAGACATGAAATATCAAACAATCTGAAAGTGTGACCTTGACTTTTAAAGTAAGGTTCTGGGTCTTACACGCGACACGTCATAATGTCATGTTGAGCAATCGATCAATTGAGCAAAGTTATTTTGAAATCCATCCATGTATGATAAAGTTACAGACAGGACTTGAAATTTCAAACAAACTAGGTACGGGTCTGGGTCTTACGTGCGACATTTCATCTTGATCAAGTTAAAGACAAAGTTATTGACCCGATACGAAATATCAAACAAATTGAAAGTGTGACCTTGACCTTTGAGGAAAGGTTCTGGATCTTACATGCGACATTTCATCATGTTATGTTAATCAACTGAACCAACTGTTTTTTGAAATCCATCCATGTATAACAAAGTTACAGACTGGACACGAAATCTCAAACAGATTGAAAGTGTTGTCAAAGTGTGACCTTTGAAGTGGGAGTTTGGGTGTTACGTGCGACATGTCATCATGTTATGTTGATCATTTTTAGCAAGTATTTATTAAATCTATCTATGCATGATAAAGTTACAGGCAGGACACGAAATCGAGCCAAGTGAAAGTGTCGTCAAACAAAGTTGAATTATGACTTTGACCTTTGAAGTGTTATGTTGATCATTTGTAGTGAGTATTTATAAAATCAATCTATATATGATGCATGAGAAAGTTACAGCCCGGACTCAAAATCTCAAACAGATTGAAAGTGTCGTCAAAGTTAAATTGTGACATTGACCTTTGAGGTACGGGTATGAGTCTTACACGCGGTACGTCGCCATGTTATGTTGATCATTTGTAGCAAGTATTAATAAAATCCATCTATGAATGACAAAGTGACAGGCCGGACACGAAATATCGGACTGCCGGACGGACGGACGGACACTGCAATTACTACATGCCACCATAAAATTTTATGGGGGAGGCATAAAAATAATAATGATAATAATAACAATTATAATAATAAACGAATGTCTATTGATATTGAAAACCTTTGTTATTTTCATTTTAGGTTTTTCATTGATGAATTGATAACAATTCGTAGAAGCGAAGTTTAATCAATAAAGTTCTTTTTTTATTAAAGATACTATAGGGTATGGATGCTTCTTTCGATTATCACCAGTGCTGTGTCCCAAATTGAAACTAGAATCATCAGGTTTTCCTTTATATTCATTGCTTTAAGAGCATTTGGTGTAAATCAGAGATTCACGTGCGAGTCGATGACAAAATGTCATCATCAAAACAAATATGTTTTTAGAAAAGTTGCTTTGAGAATTTTTTATTGAGGGGAATGCAACAGCTTCACCCTATCACACCCTCAATTCCGTCATTTGAACTAAATGTATTATACTGCAAAAACACACTTTGAATCAAGTAAAACAAAGAAATAAAACAAAAACTTTGTTAACCCATTACAAACGGAAACTTCCTCACCACTGTTTTTGTTGCCTGTATCATCGTCACGTTCGTGTTCGGAATCAGATTCAGAATCATGTGGGTCGTCATCAGGTTTTATGACTACAAAACCATCTGTAAAGTTTCAATCAAATACATACAGTGGTTGATATAATATGGACTTCTAAGTCAAAGAAGGGCAATAATTTGCATTATATCCATGCAAGAGTTATCTAACTTAGTTATTAAAGTAGAGTTGATGACTGGGAAGGCTTGTGTAAAGTTTCAATCAAAAACATTGAGTGGTTGGTGAGAAATGGACTTTATGGTACTTGCACGCAAACCTTTAACCAGAATTTCTAAGTCAAACAAGGGCAATAATTTGCATTATATTCATGCAACAAGTAATATTTTGACTAGTTATTGTAGTAGGGTTGATGATTGGGAAGGCTTGCGTAAAATTTCAAGTCAATACATGCAATGGTTACTGAGATATGGACTTGATAGTACTTGTACGCAAAACTTTAACCAAAATTTCTAAGTCAAACAAGGGCAATAATTTGCATTATATTCATGCAAGAATTATCCTACTTAGTTATTGTAGTGGGGTTGATGACTGGGAAGGCTTGTGAAAAGTTTCAAGTCAATACATGCAATGGTTACTGAGATATGGATTTGACGGTACTTGCACGCAAAACTTTAACCAGATTTTTTAAATCAAACAAGTGAAATAATTTGCATTATATTTATGCAAGATTTATCTAACTTAGCTATTGTAGTAGGGTTGGTGACTGGAAAGACTTGTGAAAAGCTTCAGTCGTATACATTGAGTGGTTGGTGAGATATGGACTTGATGGTATTTGCACGCAAAACTTTAACCAGAATTTTCTGAGTCAAACAAGGGCAACAATTTGCATTATATTCATGCAAAAGTTGTTTTACTAAGTTATTGTAGAAGGGTTGGCGATTGGAAAAGCTTGTGTAAAGTTTCAAGTCAAAACATGCAATGGTTATTGAGATATGGATTTGATAGTACTTACACGCAAAACTTTAACCAGATTTTTCTAAGTCAAACAAGGGTTTATAATTTACATTATATTAATGCAAGAGTTATATAACTTAGTTATGTTATAGACTTGATGGTACTTGCATGCAATTTTCTATGTCAAACAAGGGCAATAATTTGCATGGTATCAATGCAAGAGTTATCTAACTTAGTTATTGTAGTAGGGTGTTGATAACTTGGAAGACTTGTGTAAAATTTAAATCAAATACATGCAATGGTTATTGAGATAGGGACTTGATGGTACTTGCATGCAAAATTTAAACCAGATTTTCTAAGTCAAACAAGGGCAATAATTTGCATGATATTCATGCAAGAGTTATATTACTTAGTTACTGTAGTAGGGTTGATGACAGGAAAGGCTTGAGTAAAGTTTCAATCAAATACATTAAACTAATATTTATCGACTGGGCTCCGAGTTCGCTTTTATTACTTACGCTAGGTTCGTCTTCCTGATTATGTTCGATAGGGTAAGCAATTTCTTCAAGGGCGGAATATGAGGCAATACATGTATCGTGAATTATAAGACTACATTAAACATTACTTAATCAATGCACAGTTAAACAATATATATAAATTTATATATATATAAATTATAGTAAAACAATAAGACGTTAATCAGCATTAACTACTGATGTCTACATGACTACGTTTAGGAAGGACATGTGATTCCATTTACAGTATCAGATGTTCTTATAATGTGAACCATATTAAGGTTATTATAATAATAATAATAATAATAATAAAAAGAAGAAGAAGAAGAAGAATAACAAGAAATGTTATGGTTAGTGTCACATGCCCCCAAATGGTCTGTGAAAATAACGATATATTTTATCATAGGCAGCGATGTATTCATGAATATCAAGGACATGTTTTGTTTACATTATAGTGTGACCTTGACCTGTTTGTAACCTTGATCTTGACATCTAACGTAAAGATCTGGGTATTTCTACAGGTATATACAGGTGACACATCATCATGGCATGGTGATCACTTGTTTCAAGCTATTTAAAGACAAAGTAACAGACCAGACATGAACTATCAAACAAACTTAAAGTGTGATCTTGACCTTTGAGGTAAGGTTCTGGGTCTTAACGTGACACGTCGTCATGTCATGATCAATTGATAATTTGAGACTAGGGTTTTTGAAATCAATATATTTATGATTAAGTTATAGGCCGGACTCTCAAACAAACTCAAAGTGTTGTCAAACAAACACAAAGTGTGACATTGACCTTTGAGGTACGGTTCTGGGTCTTACGTACGATACGTCGTCATGTCATTTTGATCAATTCAGCCAAGTTGAAGACAAAGTAACAGACCGGACGCGGAATATCAAACACATTGAAAGTGTGACTTTGACCTTTAAATTTGTGTTTTAAAATGATAAAATTGTTTGAATAAAATTGAAAAAACATTTTCAAGAAACTTTTCTTATCTAGATTTGATACATTATTCATACTTGCGGTTTTAAAGGGGTTAAGTATACAAGTTAAATTAAATGTTTTACCTCCATAATTGTTTTCCATCTGTTTGTCGTCAACTCTTTTAAAAGCAGTATTGTTCTGTAAAGGTAAGTTGTATTTGTATTAATGTATTTGGTTTTTAATTTCAAATTCCATCTACCTATGAATAAATATCTATGTCTCACTTACTAATTACTGCGACCAAGAAATAAAAGCTGTGTTAATCGTTTGGGCATTATTTTGTTGATAATGCTTATCATGAGTTCTGCAAAATTTGAAAGACATTGCGTACTGTTGGATGAAGATATACCAGTTTAAATATACGTAGTGATACACTGCAACAGGTTGACAGAATTGTTCAAAATGAAGAAGCATCATCAAACCATCGACATAGTGAAAAAGCAATCTGGTCAACCTCATGTTTTTCTTTCATATTTGGACTAACCGAAGACAATCACTGAAAACTATACACACTTGGAACAATTGGCAATGTGTTCAGTGTTCCGGAAGTGCATGTCCATATGCAGAACAGCACAAAGTTAATTGGTGTGTGAGACGTATATTTACACATGTTTAGGGAATAACAAATTCTTAATACCAAAATAGTATTTATTATTAAATCAATGTGTAGAATGTGTTTTGTAAATAAATTCCATGACAATGGAGAAGACACAATAAGGTAAAGAAAACAGAAGTTGTAGGCTGTAACAATAGTTTAATGTATTTTTCTTGTGTTAACACATTTTTTTTAAGGATAAAATTTATAATATAATTTAATATCATTGAACAGTTTTTTTTATTATTTCTCAAGTTGAATACTATTCGAAAAATCACTAATATGATTTTGTTGGGTAAATGTCAATGAACATTTTGATGGTTTAAAGTACAGGAACATTATTTTACACTGACTTTCAAAGTTGATTCAATGTGTGTCATTGACAATATAGAAAGTATTGCAAACTATTTAAATGTTTTCCCTTTTAATCAGTTTTTTGTTGTAAAAAAAATGTTTTACGTGACAGACATTTTGTTATTTATCACAGTGGCCGAGTGGTCTAAAGCGCCGTCTCAAGATCACTTACTTCTCAACGCTAAGGTTGTAGGTTCGAATCCAGGTCGCTCAAAAAAACTTTATGTGAGAAAGTTTCCAGCTACTTGCGGAAGGACGGTGGTTCTACTCAGTCTGAGGTCTTCCTCCACCAGTAAAACTGGATATGCCATATATAACCTGAGGTGGAATAACTTGCAATTTACAACTTGTTAATTATGCTATCATTTTAAGATTATTAATACATGTTAGGAAATATACGAACATTTGTATTTTGTACCAAAGCATGTTTTATAAGATAAATGTCGAATATATACATATCTTTTTAACTCCATTTCTTTTTTCTTTTTAAAGCGTTATTTTATTTCCCAACCCCTCGTTTCACTTACATTCAAACATTCTTCAAGATCTTCGTTGGTTCCTTGTAATTTCACTGTTTCAACTTCCAGTGATTTTTTTTTAAATTCCAGTTGCTGCTTTTCTCTTCTTAGATGCATTATGTCTCGCTGCAAAATGCCCCTCTGACCTTCACTGAGCTCCGACTTTTCTTCAGATCCGTACGTCATGATATGTTGTTTTTCTCTGCGAGTCGAATTTTCAAGTTGATTGACAGACGCATTCAGAAGCTCAGTATCGCGAGACAACTTTTCTTTTTCTTGCTGCAGTGTATCTATATTCTGTAACTTTAAGGGCACATCCTTCATTCCTAATCCAAACTCTATTTCTTCTTCACATTTGTGGCGAACGTCGACGAGATCCGCCATTTTGGTATCGTGAGTTTCAGTTCCTGCAGCTATGTCGTGATCGAGAGACATCATTTTGGCACTCAACACACTGTGCTCTATTTTGAATGTGATATCAATTTCAGCTTCCCTTAACTGAAATGTAAATCAGAGGGAGTCAAAACGTGTAAGCTCCACAAATTTGACACAGAACATGTAATATGATACATTTTACTGGAAATGACTCGCTTCAGGTTATGGGGTCGTATTTGTTTGTTTTGACTGTGTGTCAGGTGTTTATAAATGTTTGCAAATTAGAAATGGTCTCTAAATTTGTGGTTTTTATTTAAATTCATTTAAAGTCTAAGATTATTCTTAAAATGGTTGGTGAAAACAACACTAGAACGTGTAAGCTTTAGTTGTTATATTGCATAGGTTATTGAAACATGTAATTTGCCTTTTACTAGAAATAAAAATATAGTCTTGCACAAACAGTCAATTTCTATGTTTCAATATCTGAAACTTTCGAATAAAAAGGTTTTATAACTGAACGTTTGCTATAAATAGTGTTTAAAAATAGGAAATTTTGGGTTTGAGTCCGAGTTTTTAGACTCAAAAGTTTTATGAATTTTAGCTCTAGATAAACTTGATTATGTACAAGAACAAATAATTTCTGAAGAGAATCCTATAAAGAGCGGATATATGCGACGATGGTGACATGACTTTTATTGAAAATTATATTTAAAAACAAGAAATGTCACTAGTAAGTGTCGCATGCATCCCCCAAATGGTCTGTGAAAATAACAATATATGTTATAATCGGTAGCGATGTATCCATGAATATCAAGAGCTATAGAATGACGTTTCAGACCAGACATGCAATTTCATGTTTTTTTACATTTAAGCATGACCTTGACCTTTGTGTAACATTGACCTTGACATCTAATGAAACGGTCTGTGTATTTCTACAGGTAAATGCAGTTAACACATCATCATGACATGCTGATCACTTGTGCAGGGCTTTACATTAACACTTATCCAACTGTCCAAGACAACTAAACCGTGGGTATGGACAAGTTAAATATAAGGCTGCTAGCCTGACTGGACAAGTGAAAATTCAGAAAATACACACGGTATCTCTTTTTTGCAAATCCCCTGTTTTTTAACCTTGATAAAACAGTTTACTTAGTTAATTTATATCCATAACACTGGTACCATAATTCTAGAATAAAGTAGGACAAGTTGTTTTTGTTAGGACAAGCAGATTTTAGAAATACGTGTCTGACTGAACAAGTGATATAAAATGTAGATGTATTTGCATGACTTGTGTCAGGCTATTTTAAAATCCCTCCATGTAAGACAATGTTACAGTCCAGTTATGAAATATCAAACAATCTAAACATGTGACAATGAGGTAAGGTTCTGGTTCTTAACGTGACACGTCGTTATGTCATGTTGATCAATTAATAAATTAAGCCAAGTGTTTTTGAAATCCATCCATGTATGATAAAGTTACAGGACATACTTGAAATCTCAAACAGACTCAAAGTGTTGTCATACAAACTCAAAGTGTGACCTTGACATTTGAGGTAAGGGTCTAGGTCTTACGTGTGACACGTCGTCATGTCATCTTGATCAATTGAGCCAAGATAAAAACAAAGTTACAGACCAGAAACACAATATTAAACAAACTCACAGTGTGACTTTGACCTTTGATGAAAGATTCTGGTTCTTACATACAAAATTAATTTTGTCATGTTGATTAATTGAGCCAAGTGTTTTTGAAATGTATCCATAGGTACAAACCGGACACGAAATATCAAACAGACTAAAAGTGTTGTCAAACAAAGTTTAATTGTGACCTTGACCTTTGAAGTGGGAGTCTGGGTAATAAGTGCGACAAGTCATCATATCATGTTGTGTTGATCATTAGTAGCAAGTATTTATAAAATCCATCTTTGCATCACAAAGTTACAGGCCGGACACGAAATTTTAATCAGACTGAAAGTGTCATCAAACAAAGTTAAATTGTGACCACGACCTTTGAAATGGGAGTGTGGGTGTAACGCCCGACACGTCATCATGTTATGTTGATCATTTGTAGCAAGCGTTAACAAAATCCATATATGCATGACAAAGTTACAGGCCGGACACGAAATCACACACAGACGCATTGTGTGACCTTCACCTTTGAGGTACGGGTATGGGTCTTACTCGCGACACGTCGTCATGTTATGTTGATCATTTGTAGCAAGCGTTAACAAAATCCATATATGCATGACAAAGTTACAGGCCGGACACGAAATCACACACAGACGCATTGTGTGGCCTTCACCTTTGAGGTACGGGTATGGGTCTTACTCGCGACACGTCGTCATGTTATGTTGATCATGTGTAGCAAGCGTTAACAAAATCCATATATGCATGACAAAGTTACAGGCCGGACACGAAATCACACACAGACGCATTGTGTGACCTTCACCTTTGAGGTACGGGTATGGGTCTTACTCGCGACACGTCGTCATGTTATGTTGATCATTTGTAGCAAGTATTTTTAAAACCCATTAATGCATGATAAATTTACAGACCTGACATGAAATTTCACACAGACTCAAAGTGTTGTCAAATAAAGCCAAAATGTGACTTTGACCTTTAAGGTACGGGTATGGGTCTTACACGCGACACGTCGTCATGTTATGTTGATCATTTGTAGCAAGTATTAACAAAATCCATATATGCATGACAAAGTTACAGGCCAGACACGAAATCCCACATAGACTCATTTTGTGACCTTCACCTTTGAGGTACGGGTATGGGTCTTACTCGCGACACGTCGTCATGTTATGTTGATCATTTGTAGCAAGTATTTTTAAAACCCATTAATGCATGATAAATTTACAGACCTGACATGAAATCTCACACAGACTCAAAGTGTTGTCAAATAAACTCAAAATGTGACTTTGACCTTTTAGGTACGGGTATGGGTCTTACACGCGACACGTCGTCATGTTATGTTGATCATTTGTAGCAAGCGTTAACAAAATCCATATATGCATGACAAAGTTACAGGCCGGACACGAAATCACACACAGACGCATTGTGTGACCTTCACCTTTGAGGTACGGGTATGGGTCTTACTCGCGACACGTCGTCATGTTATGTTGATCATTTGTAGCAAGTATTTTTAAAACCCATTAATGCATGATAAATTTACAGACCTGACATGAAATCTCACACAGACTCAAAGTGTAATCAAATAAACTCAAAATGTGACTTTGACCTTTAAGGTACGGGTATGGGACTTACACGCGACACGTCGTCATGTTATGTTGATTATTTGTAGCAAGTATTAACAAAATCCATATATGCATGACAAAGTTACAGGCCAGACACGAAATCCCACATAGACTCATTTTGTGACCTTGACATTTGAGGTACGGGTATGTTACTTACTCGCAACACGTCGTCATGTTATGTTGATCATTTGTAGCAAGTATTTACAAAATCCATCTATGCATGACAAAATCACAGGCCGGACACGGAATACCGGACGGAAGGAAGAACGGACGGCGGACGGAAGGATCGGACGGACGGACGCTGCGATTACTATATGCCACCCAAAAAAATATTTTTTGGAGGGGGGCATAAAAACAGATTGCCGTCAGGCTAGTTAAGTATAGAAAACATGAATTACTAATTTAATTTTTTTTTGAAGGGGTTTAACGTCATTTTTTTACATATTTCAGGATATATATGTCATATTCAGTTGTATTGATAGAGGAATACCTCAGAATTAATCCGAATACAATCACCGTCCTTCAGCAAGTATTTTGCAAACTTTCTCACAAAAAGTTTAGGAGCGAGCGAATAATTAAAAAATGCTTCAAGCTGAACAACTTACTTTGATTGATAAACCGTAGCGTGGTCTTGTGGTACAGCGTCCGCCTCGCATGAGGAAGGTCGTGGGTTCGATTCCCGACCGGGTCATACCAAACACTTGAAGAATGGTACTAGAAGCTTTCTCGCTTGACGCTCAGCTTTTAGAGGAGAGTTCTAGGTCCGGTCGGCGCGGTGTCAGTATAATGTGATTGGGTGGAGTATCATACCGTGTGTCTGCGGCATGATATTCCAGTGTGGCAGAGCTCAGAATACTGTCTCAAGTAGAAACCGTCGCGATATGACTGAAAAATTGTTGATAGCGACGCTTAACACCATACAACAACAACCACATTGATTAATAGTCTATGATATAGAACATTATATAGTCAAACGGCCAGTCAATGAAAGGAACAAAGGTGGCATTTTAAGACAGGTTGTTGCTTAATATAGGTTAATTTACTCTGAAAATATAGAAATGGTAATTAGAACATATGGTTGCTTAAGACAGGTGGCTACCTGACAGAGGTGACCGCATGCACAGGTTTGACTGTTTACATACTATTAATCTCTGGTACCTGTTTAATATCGTCTGCTGCTTTCTGGCAGGCTGGTTTTTCTTTTAAACTTGTTTTACCACTTTTGCCCCAGTTGTCAAACTCTAGAAACTCCATCAAATGAACAAATATGTTTTCCATCTCTTCATTTGGTATCATGTTGTTTGGCGAATGCATGAGTTTGTTTCGGGAGTCTATCACCTGAAATAGGTTTAAAATACACTTTATATCATAAATATATTTTTTCTGGAAACATTTTAATAATTAAAATCAAATGGTACGTACTTCAGCTTTCGAAAGTCATTGAACTCCCGTCAATGTGCTATCGCTTGAAGGCGAATCGCTGTGGCGGAGATGTTACATGCTATCAAGGACTTATATAGAGATGGAAAAGCAACTGTGTGAGATGTTATGAACGCTCGCGTATTCATCCAAAATCACGCGAAATCTCGTTTTCAAATATCTTCCATTCATCTTAGAAGTGTGAGTAACTGATAACTATCTGGCATAAATTTTATTAACCGATATACTATAAGGTTGAAAATTATGGAAAACTGCCAGTGGTTTTGACCACTTAGTCACAAAGGGTTGTGTCAAATATAATTATTACATAAAAAACAAGTAAATGTTTCATTCAAAGCACGTACACATAACTGAGCTATCAAATGTTTAAAATATTTCATAAAGATCATTATTTAAATAGCATTTACCTTATCAATCAAATTGGTGTCAGTTGGATGAAAGAGCGTGCATGTGTTTAAAACGTTAAGCATTGCAGCTGCATCTGTATCGTTTGGTCCAGTAGATTTGCTGTTACCTTTTGGCATAAACAATTTGACGAGTTCCCAATAACTATACAAATAATGTTTCAGATCACTGTTTTTCCAGGCAATCCTGTCAGATTTAGGTGCTTCATGCAAATCCAGAATTTTTTTAAACAATAATTTGTTTACGTTGCAATTTGTTTGAATGTACCACTCTTCAGCTTTTTTGTCATATTTACATTCGTACTGACAGTTTGTGTGATCATGGCCTTTAATGCGAGGAAGAAAGTCGGATATCAGCTCCGTAAATAAAGTTTTGAAAGTTTCTTCAACATAATCATGTATTGATTCCTTGGTCGCTACTAAGGCTAGGGTGCATTTTATCCAGTTTTTGTATTTTGGTTCATCCAGTTTGGCTTCCATGTCCAATGTTTAATGGTTATATATCTGAAATACAGACGAAAGTTAATAAGATAAGAAACACATATGGCCAACAGATGACAGACGTCCACCAAAAATTTTTGTTCAAACACAATCAATTCAACTGGGTATAATGCGCATACAGAAAAAACAATATATATATACCGAACACGAATGCAATGGAAGTGTTAGCAGTGGTCAAGATAAGGCGTAAGCAGTAGTCAAGTCGAAATGTTAGTAGTAATCAAGAGAAAGTGTTAGCGGTGGTCAACAAGAAGTGTTAAGGTGGTGAAGTTGAAGTGTTAACAGTGGTCAAGAGGAAGTGTAAGCAGTGACCAAGAGGAAGTGTTAGAGGTGGTCAAGAAGAAGTGTTAGCAGTGGTCAAGTTAAAGTGTTAACAGTGTTCAAGAAGAAGTGTTAGAGGTGGTCAAGAAGAAGTGTTAGCAGTGGTCAAGTTGAAGTGTTAACAGTGATCTAGTATTTTACTGAAACATTGGTTTAAAAAAGGAATATATTATATAAATGACCTCATGAATACAAATGGCAATTTTTTCACATACAGAGAATTCACTGAAAAATATAGTGTAAACACTAACTTTATCGAATTTGAAGGACTGGTAGCATCAGTCAGACACTACTTAGATAAGTTATCTTTTCAACATTTATCATGCATTTGCCTTAACCCTTTAATACCATATACAATGTCAACAATCCTGAAAGATAAAAAGGGCTGTAGAACAATTTACCAACATTTCATGAATAAAGATTATATTCCAACTTCTAAAACAAAATGGGAGAATGATTTAAATATTCGAATTAATCTGAGAGATAGTAAGTATTACGCTCTTCCTTTCAATGTCACTAAAGACACAAATTTACAATGGTTCCAATTAAGAATTAATCACAGAATTCTTGGAACAAACTCATTGCTTAAAAAAATGAAGATTAAAGAATCCGATGTATGTTCCTTTTGTCAAAGAGAAACCGAAACTATTAAACATATATTTATTGACTGCATAGTAACGCAACAATTTTTTCAAAGTTTTAAAAATTATCTGAATGAAAAGTGCAATACAATAAATACAGACTGGTCATCTTCAGACATAATCTTTGGCAGTATGAAATTTGAAACTGTTTTAAATAGGCTGTTATATACTGCTAAACACTTCATATACAGTCAAAAAATGAAAAACAATATTCCTATTTTTTAACCATTCAAACACTATATTAAAATGTTGTATGAAACAGAACGATGTATTGCCAAAAATAATATTGAGGTGGAAAATTTGATTTGCTATGGAACCTATACATTCCCCTTATATCTTAAAAATAAAGACTATTAATTTTATATTTTTCAGATTTATGTACTATAAAAGTTGCCCTCCAGGATGGCCACTTTGCTTATTTTGTGGAGACAGTACTTTAGTGAAAATCTCCTGCTGCCTCGATTTTTTTCTATTGTTGTTTTTGTTTTTTTCTTTTTCTACTTATATATTGTTTTATAATGATCCAACTGCTGTTTAATTTTTCATTAAAAGAAAAGGAAAGTGTTTATATAACAATTTTACATCTGGTCATAGAACACATGTGTACACTAACTAGAGTTTATCTTATTTGTGAAAGCAAATTTTGCAATAATATAAGATCTTAATTACTGTTTACATTAATAGTATAGCCTATATTTTTTGTGTCACAAATGGAATCATTATAATTATAAGGGACTATGTTAAACTATAAATATCTGCTTGGAAATAGTGTTTACACATGTACACTCTTAATAATGTTTCTTTCAAAACAATTGTTGTTTCATTTTATTATTTTTTAATATTTGATTTTTAAAAAATCAACAACAAAAAAATCCTTACACTACACACCTGTCTCTCTTGAATTTACATATAAGTTTGTTACTTATTCTTTCTGTATATTTATATATATAATTGACATAATATTTTAGTTTGTATGTGAATCTGCTTAATTTTTCAGGAAATATATGCAAATCAGAAATATATTACACTAATATTCAACCAATCAAATAACTGAAAACACATGTTTTATAAAATTTAAGAAATAGGTGATTCTTTTGTGTTTTCTGATTCTCAAATAAAGTTAAATTTTACTAGATAAATATAAAATGAACTGAGGTATCTTTGATATTTTTTTTAATGTCTTCTCCTGGCTTTCAATAAACACCATCAATTAACACACAAAAAATTGTGTTTATAAACCATTCCAATTATAGATACCTCTTATAAGTATAAACACACAAAAACAACCCCAATATAATAAAATTCTTGTAATTATTGCCACTTTTCTTTAAAAAGGGATACACCAAAATACATATTTAATATTTATTAAGGTCCTACACCAAGCCAGCCAATATAGACTTAAGAGAGAAAAATCTCCTGAAGTCATTAGAAAACATAGTTTTCTTATACTATCATCTGCTGTGTCAAATTATATTTTATTTTCTGTTTGATTTTTGTTTTAGCTCGAGCTACAATCTATAATTTGTTTAGACTGGTGTGTCCCTTTAAGATCAATGTATATATGTGTATTCGGTGAAAGGAAAAAGAAAGTATACATACCCATAAACGTCGACAGGTCAAGGAACAAAAAATGTAATGTATATTAATTTTGTATATTTATATTTCATCAGACTGTTGAATCAAAAAACAAACATTTAATTCATTTCAAAGCAAAAAAATAAGAAAAAATCAGTTCATTTTTCCATCACATGAATAAACTTAGTCAATACTGAAATAATTTCAAAAACCAAAATGTATGCTTTCTTTTTCCTTTCAATGAATATATATGAATGTATGTTACAACTTGACTGATATATATATTTGTACGGTTTGTTGAGGGATGGCCCACCCCAACCCTCACAGACCTATTACGGGGTGATTAAATGGATCACTTTTCAGTGATTGAAATTAAAAAAAAAAACAAAAAAAAAAAAACAGTGTTTAAGAAGAAATGTTAGCGGTAGTCAAGAAGAAGTGTTAGCGATGGTCAAGTTGATGTGTTAGCAGTGGTCAAGTTGAAGGGCTAGCAGTTGTCAAGAGTAGGCGTTAGCAGTCAAGACAAAATGCTAGCAGTAATCAAGAAGAATTGTAAGCAGTGGTCAAAAAGAAGTGTTAGCGGTGCTCAAGAGGAAGTGTTAGCAGTGGTCAAGAAGGATTGTTAGCAGTGGTCAACCGGAATTGATAGGAGTGGTCAAAAAGAAGTGTAAGAGGTGTTCAAGAAAGAACTGTTAGCAGTGGTCAAGAGGAAATGTTAGGATGGTCAAGAGGAAGTGTAGGCGGTGTTCAAGAGGAAGTGTTAGCAATTGTCAAGATGAAGTGTTAACAGTGGTCAAGAAAGAGGTATAGCAGTGGTCAACTGGAAGTGATAGGAGTGGTCAAGAGAACGTGTAAGCAGTAGTCAAGAGGAAGTGTAAGTGGTGGTCAAGAGGAAGTGTAAGCGGTGGTCAAGAAAGAGGTATAGCAGTGGTCAACTGGAAGTGTTAGCAGTGGTCAACAGAAAGTGTAAGCGGTGGTCAAGAGGAAGTATTAGCAGTGGTCAAGAGGAAGCGTTAGCAGTGATTCAAATATGCAGAAATAAAACATGGGGTTGACCAGTTGCTTTTTGACAATGCTAATGGTTTGATGACACGCCTTCATCTTTGGTAATTCTGCCCATTTGTTGCAATGTATCACTAAATATCTTTAAACCGCTACAGCTTCGTCAGACAGTGTCACCAATGATTTGTTATTATTTTCATTAGTCACATAAGTCACACGTATGTCACATGTACCACCGAGCCGCTTTGGACAGCTTTTCAGCTCTTGTAGACATTTCTTCCCGTGAACATGGGATTTTATAGACACATGTAAAAAAAAATATAATCAGCACTTGAGATATCTTTTACCAGAAAAACCTTTAGCATGCGAGAAATCCGGAAAAAGAAATGTTTTTTAGCTTGTAAAATGTCACTTTGTCCGTCAATTTCCTCATCTACGAAGCAAATATCTCAATTATTCCTCAATATGTTTTAATTTCACTTACAAGGTATAAACTAAGACATCAGACTGGTCGTATATCATTCCCCGAGTTCCAATAAATTGTGTCACAATCAAATAATTACCTAAAGAATACTATCACTTACCGTAATTTCGACGTTTTTTACCTGTCGCATGTGCTACCGTAAGAGGGTCACGTTGTTATACGCAAACCACCGACGGTGGTTAAAGTGATCGTTTTCCAGACGTGTTAACGGTCCACTGTCATTTTGAACGGTGCAACGATACACCTTATCGGTCTTTTTGACCTTGTGTGTACACCATTATATAGTAAATGTACACGACAGACTGAATTTGCTCGATATTCAACTTGAAACGTCGACATGGACTGTTTATCACCGCCTTTATACGATGACCTCGCGGAAGCACTTCCTGTTATCGATCGGTGTGTTATGCTTAAATGCCTAAACATAGAAAAGAAGAAAAACTACTCTGAAACTAACTTCTAATCAAACAACATATTGTCAACATGTATCATTTATGAAGAGTCCTGATATAAAAGAGACAGACAGACAGACAGACAGACAGACAGACAGACAGACAGACAGACAGACAGGACAGGACAGGACAGGACAGGACAGGACAGACAGACAGATGTAGAAATATTCATTATATAAGTGCATAAAAAAGAAAAAACTTACTTTTAACGTTCAAAATCTAGTTGCATTAGATATGCTCATAGTGCTTCTGACATGCGTAAACTATCGATAACTATTGACAATGGTTCAACGTTGTGTTGCAAATATAGAATATTTACACCTGTCAAATAGGAGCGTTATAAAGCAAACAGCCACTAGAACTTGAAACTTTAAACTTAGTTAATAATATATATCCAAGGTCCGTTATTTCAACTTTTTCACAAATTACACAATTCCTGTATGTATCAATACAACAATTAAAAGACATAAAGTTTAAACATTAATATCACGTCGCCCATTTTACATGTAATTATACAATCTGATCACTTCCGCCTTTGTGCTACGCAATAGACCTCTGACATAAGAAGGCGCATTTTTGGAACTACTTTCAGTCACATGATAAAATAAACTGGCTGACCCCTTATGCCACCTTCTATACATGTTCGTTGAAAATATAAACGTTGGTTAATAAAGACTGATATTTTAAATTTCCCTATAAACATGACCCATGTCGAGTGTATAAATAAAAAAATCGATATAAAAAAGCCATATATTCAACTTAATGACGAGCTTATTATTTGTTATTTTCACGCGAACGAACACAGACTTGTAACACAGGCGAATAGCGTTGGTGTATTCTAGAGCTTTACACGAGGTGTATTACACGATGGATACGGAAATATCTGATGTTTCACGATTGGTAATGATATGCTGTTATTTATTTACACGTCTGATTTAAGTTCAACAATGGATTTGTTATCTGACATTCCACTTTAAAACTAGCATAGTCGTATAGTTGCATATTTACGGTGTGCCATTGGGGTCATCGAGTCATATTTATCAAATTAAATAATTATAAACTACGATATCGACTTTTCACCGTCGTAGTTTCGTTGTTTCGACTTTTCAACATCGTAGAGTCGTAGAGGCAGATAATATTAATTCTGAAGATGATCTTGATACATCAATATCGAATTTTATAAATAATATCGATGAAGTGTGTATACTCTTTTTTGTGAAAAGAGATCATGATCAGATAATAACAGAAAATGTATGCAGTCAAAGAGAAGTAACTCATTTCTAAATGAATATCGTCAATAAAAATCAGATGAAAATAGAATCGACAAGGTCAATGTCTATATAAACTTTAAATGCCTAACAACTGAAAAAAGAAATTGTTAATTTTTCAATTGTTGGGCATTAAAAGTGTATATAAAGAGTGTTTGTGATGTGGGGGTATATCAGCCGTGTAAGGTGTATTTGCTCCGAGTAACACTCGCCTGTGAAGTCCGTAAACTGAATGAATGAATGAATGAATGAATGAATGAATGAATGAATGAATCAATCAATCAATCAATCAATCAATCAATCAATCAATCAATCAATCAATCAATCAATCAATCAATGAATTAATTAATTAATAGGGGTTTACGGCGTACCAACACATTTAAGGTTATTCGACACCAACAGGAAGGAAGATTGCAGGTTCACTCTACATGTACAAAAACAAAAAAATAACATACAGATTAAAAAAAAAAATACACCAATAAATAAATATGCAGAATGAACCTAGAACATCGCCTGTGAAGACAATAAACTGAAGGACTCGATCTCCGAGAAAACTGAAGTGCTCAAGCTCCGAGAAAACCTCGCCTGTGAAGTTAAAACTGAAGGACTCGATCTCCGAGAAAACCTCGCCTGTGAAGTAAAAACTGAAGGACTTGATCTCCGAGAAAACTGAAGTGCTCAGGCTCCGAGAAAACCTCCTCTGTGAAGTCCATAAACAGAAGGGCTCAAGCTCTGAGAAAACTGAGTGCTCAAGCTCCGAGAAAACCTCGCCTGTGAAGTCCAGAAACTGAAGGACTCAAGCTCTGAGAAAATTGAAGTGCTCAAACTGCGAAAAACGTCGCCTGTGAGGTCCATAAACTGAAGTACTCAAGCTCCGAGAAAACTGAAGGGATCAAGCTCCGAGAAAACTTCGCCTGTGAGGTCCATAAACTGAAGGGCTCAAGCTCCGAGAAAACTGAAGGGATCAAGCTCAGAGAAAACCTCGTCTGTGAGGTCCATGACCTGAAAGGCTCAAGCTCCGAGAAAACTTCGCCTGTGCAGTCCATAAACTGAAGGACTCAAGCTCCGAGAAAACTGAAGGGATCAAGCTCCGATAAACCCTCGCCTGTGAGGTTTATAAACTGAAGGACTCAAGCTCCGAGAAAACTTCGCCTGTGAGGTCCATAAACTGAAGGGCTTAAGCTCCGAGAAAACTGAAGGGATCAAGCTCCGATAAACCCTCGCCTGTGAGGTTTATAAACTGAAGGACTCAAGCTCCGAGAAAACTTCGCCTGTGAGGTCCATAAACTGAAGCGCTCAAGCTTCGAGAAAACTGAAGGGATCAAGCTCCGATAAACCCTCGCCTGTGAGGTTTATAAACTGAAGGACTCAAGCTCCGAGAAAACTTCGCCTGTGAGGTCCATAAACTGAAGGGCTTAAGCTCCGAGAAAACTGAAGGGATCAAGCTCCGATAAACCCTCGCCTGTGAGGTTTATAAACTGAAGGACTCAAGCTCCGAGAAAACTTCGCCTGTGAAGTCCATAAACTGAAGAACTCAAGCTCTGAGAAAACTGAAGGGCTAAAGCTCCGAGAAAACCTCTCCTGTGAAGTCCAGAAACTGAAGGACTCAAGCTCCGAGAAAACTTCGCCTGTGAGGTCCATAAACTGAAGGGCTCAAGCTCCGAGAAAACTGAAGGGATCAAGCTCCGATAAACCCTCGCCTGTGAGGTTTATAAACTGAAGGACTCAAGCTCCGAGAAAACTTCGCCTGTGAAGTCCATAAACTGAAGAACTCAAGCTCTGAGAAAACTGAAGGGCTAAAGCTCCGAGAAAACCTCTCCTGTGAAGTCCAGAAACTGAAGGACTCAAGCTCCGAGAAAACTGAAGTGCTAAAACTGCGAAAAACCTCGCCTGTGAGGTCCATAAACTGAAGTACTCAAGCTCCGAGAAAACTGAAGAACTCAAGCTCCGAGAAAACCTCGCCTGTGAGGTCCATAAACTGAAGGGCTCAAGCTCCGAGAAAACTGAAGGGATCAAGCTCAGAGAAAACCTCGCCTGTGAAGTCGATAAACTAAAGGGCTCAAGCTTCGAGAAAAACTGTACGACCGAGAAAACCTCGCCTGTGAGGTCCATAAACTGAGAGACTAAGGCTCCGAGAAAAACTGAAGTGCTCAAACTGCGAAAAACCTCGCCTGTGAGGTCCATAAACTGATGTAATCAAGCTCCGAGAAAACTGAAGAACTCAAGCTCCGAGAAAACCTCGCCTGTGAGGTCCATAAACTGAAGGGCTCAAGCTCCGAGAAAACTGAAGGGATCAAGCTCAGAGAAAACCTCGCCTGTGAGGTCCATAAACTGAAGGGCTCAAGCTCCGAGAAAACTGAAGGGATCAAGCTCAGAGAAAACCTAACCGGTGAGGTCCATAAACTTAAGGGCTCAAGCTCCGAGAAAACTGAAGCGATCAAGCTGCGAGAAAACTGAAGGGCTCAAGCTCAGAGAAAACCTCGCCTGTGAGGTCGATAAACTAAAAGGCTCAAGCTTCGAGAAAAACTGTACGACCGAGAAAACCTCGCCTGTGAGGTCCATAAACTGAGAGACTAAGGCTCCGAGAAAACTGAAGGGCTCAAGCTCCGAAAAAACCTCGCCTGTGAGGTCCATGACCTGAAGGGCTCAAGCTCCGAGAAAACTGAAGGGCTCAAGCTCCGAAAAAACCTCGTCTGTGAGGTCCATGACCTGAAAGGCTCAAGCTCCGAGAAAACCACGCCTGTGGAGTCCATAAACTGAAGGAATCAAGCTCCGAGAAAACTGAAGAACTCAAGCTCCGAGATAACCACGCATGTGCAGTCCATAAACTGAAGGACTCAAGCTCCGAGAAAACCTCGCCGGTGAAGTCCATAAACTGAAGAACTCACGCTCAGAGAAAACTAAAGGGCTCAAGCTCCGAGAAAACCTCGCCGGTGAAGTCCATAAACTGAAGAACTCACGCTCAGAGAAAACTAAAGGGCTCAAGCTCCGAGAAAACCTCGCCTGTGAGGTCCATAAACTGAAGGACTCAAGCTCCAAGAAAACTGAAGGGCTCAAATTCCGATAAAATCCTCGCCTGTGAGGTCCATAAACTGAAGGACTCAAGCTCCGAGAAAACCTCGCAGGTGAAGTCCATCAAGTGAAGGACTCAAGCTCCGAGAAAACCTCGCCTGTGAGGTCCATGAAATGAAGGGCTCAAGCTCAGAGAAAACCTCGCCTGTGAAGTCCATAAACTGAAGGAATCAAGCTAGGAGAAAACTGAAGTGCTCAAGCTCCGAGAAAACCACGCATGTGCAGTCCATAAACTGAAGGACTCAAGCTCCGAGAAAACCTCGCCGGTGAAGTCCATAAACTGAAGGACTCGATCTCCGAGAATACCTCGCCTGTGAAGTCAATAAACTGAACGACTCAAGCTCCGAGAATACGTCGCCTGTGAAGTCCATAAACTGAAGGTATCAAGCTATGAGAATACGTCGCCTGTGATGTCAATAAACTGAAGGACTCGATCTCCGAGAATACCTCGCCTGTGAAGACTGTAAACTGAAGTGCTCAAGCTCCGAGAAAATGTCTCCTGTGAAGTCTGTAAACTGAAGGACTCAAGCTCCGAGAATACGTCGCTTATGAATTCCATGAACTGAAGGACCCAAGCTCAGAGAAACACCCTCCTATGAAGTCCGTAAACTGAAGGGCTCAAGCTCCGAGAAAACTGAAGGGCTCATGCTCCGAGAAAACCACGCCTGTGAAGTCCATAAACTGAAGGACTCAAGCTCCGAGAAACCCTTGCCTGTGAAGTACATAAACTGAAGGATTCGATCTCCGTGAAGACCCCGCCTGTGAAGTCTAAAAACTGAAGGAATCAATCTCCGAGAAAACTTCTCCTGTGAAGTCCGTAAACTGAAGGACTCAAGCTCCGAGAAAACCTCTCCTGTGAAGTCCATCAACTGAAGGACTCAAGCTCCAAGAAAACTGAAGGACTCTAGCTCCGAGAAAAACCTCGCCTGTGAAGTCCATAAACTGAAGGACTCAAGCTCCAAGAAAACCTCTCCTCTGAAGCCGTAAACTGACGGTCTCAAGCTCTGAGATTTCCTCGCCAGTAAAGTCTGTAAACTAAATGACTCAGGCTCCGAGAAAACCTCGCCTGTGAAGTCTGTAAACTGAAGGTCTCAAGGTCCGAGAATACGTCGCCTGCGAAGTCCATAAACTGAAGGTCTCAAGCTCCGAAAATACGTCGCCTGTGAAATCCATAAACTGAACGACTGGATCTCCGAGAATACATCGCCTTTGAAGACTGTAAACTGAAGTGCTCAAGCTCCGATAAAATCTCTCCTGTGAAGTCTGTAAACTGAAGGACTCAAGCTCCGAGACTACGTCGCTTATGAAATCCATAAACTAAAGGACTCAAGCTCAGAGAAAAACTCACCTGTGAATACCGTAAACTGAAGGACTCAAGCTCCGAGAATACGTCGCCTGTGAAGTCCATAAACTGTAGGACTCCAGCTCAGGGAAAAACTCGCTTGTGAAGTCCATAAATTGAAGGACTCAAGCTCCGAGAAAAACTGAAGTGCTCAAATTCCGAGAAAACCTCGCCTGTGAAGTCCATAAACTGAAGGACTCAAGCTCCAAGAAAACTGAAGGTCTCAAGCTCCGAGAAAACCTCGCTTGTGAAATCCATAAACAGAAGGACTCAAGCTCCAAGAAAACCTCTCCTGTGAAGCCGTAAACTGAAGGACTCAAGCTCTAAGAAAATCTCTCCTGTGAAGCCGTAAACTAACGGTCTGAAGCTCTGAGAAAACCTCGCCTGTGAAGTCTTTAAACTGAATGATTCAAACTCCGAGAAAACCTCGCCTGTGAAGTCTGTAAACTAAAGGTCTCAAGCTCCGAGAATACGTCGCCTGTAAAGTCCATCAACTGAAGGTCTCAAGCTCCGAGAAACCCTCGCCTGTGAAGTCCATAAACTGAAGGACTCGATCTCCGAGAATACATCGCCTTTGAAGACTGTAAACTGAAGTGCTCAAGCTCCGAGAAAATCTCTCCTGTAAAGTCTGTAAACTGAAGGACTCAAGCTCCGAGAATACGTCGGTTGTGAAGTCCATCAACTGAAGGACTCCAGCTCAGAGAAAAACTCGCTTGTGAAGTCCATCAATTGAAGGACTCAAGCTCCGAGAAATATGAAGGGCTCAAGCTCCGAGAAAACTGAAGGTCTCAAGCTCCGAGAATACGTCGCCTGCGAAGTCCATAAACTGAAGGTCTCAAGCTCCGAGAATACGTCGCCTGTGAAATCCATAAACTGAAGGACTCGATCTCCGAAAATACATCGCCTTTGAAGACTGTAAACTGAAGTGCTCAAGCTCCGATAAAATCTCTCCTGTGAAGTCTGTAAACTGAAGGACTCAAGCTCCGAGACTACTTCGCTTATGAAATCCATAAACTAAAGGACTCAAGCTCAGAGAAAAACTCGCCTGTGAATACCGTAAACTGAAGGACTCAAGCTCCGGAAATACGTCGCCTGTGAAGTCCATTAACTGAAGGACTCCAGCTCAGACAAAAACTCGCTTTTGAAGTCCATTTATTGAAGGACTCAAGCTCCGAGATATCTGAAGTGCTCAAGCTCCGAGAAAAACCTTGCCTGCGCAGTCCATAAACTGAAAGACTCAAGCTCCGAGTAAAACCTCGCCTGTTAAGTCAATAAACTCAAGGATTCGATCTCCGTGAAAACCTCGCCTATGAAGTCCGTAAACTGAACGACTCAAGCTCCGATAATACGTCGCCTGTGAAGTCCGTAAACTGAAGGACTCCAGCTCAGAGAAAAACTCGCTTGGGAAGTCCATAAATTGAAGGACTCAAGCTCCGAGAAAACTGAAGTGCTCAAGCTCCGAGAAAACCTCGCCTGTGAAGTCCATAAACTGAAGGACTCAAGCTCCAAGAAAACTGAAGGGCTCAAGCTCCGAGAAAACCTCGCCTGTGAAGTCCATAAACAGAAGGACTCAAGCTCCAAGGAAACCTCTCCTGTGAAGCCGTAAACTGACGGTCTCAAGCTCTAAGAAAACCTCGCCTGTGAAGTCTGTAAACTGAATGACTCAGGCTCCGAGAAAACCTCGCCTGTGAAGTCCGTAAACTGAAGGACTCAAGCTCCGGAAATACGTCGCCTGTGAAGTCCATTAACTGAAGGACTCCAGCTCAGAGAAAAACTCGCTTGTGAAGTCCATAAATTGAAGGACTTTAGCTCCGAGAAAACTGAAGGGCTCAAGCTCCGAGAAAACCTCGCCTTTGAAGTCCATAAACTGAAGGACTCAAGCTCTAAGAAAATCTCTCCTGTGAAGCCGTAAACTAACGGTCTGAAGCTCTGAGAAAACCTCGCCTGTGCAGTATTTAAACTAAATGACTCAGGCTTCGAGAAAACCTCGCCTGTGAAGTCTGTAAACTAAAGGTCTCAAGCTCCGAGAATACGTCGTCTGTGAAGTCCATAAACTGAAGGTCTCAAGCTCCGAGAATACGTCGCCTGTGAAGTCCATCAACTGAAGGACTCGATCTCCGAGAAAACATCGCCTTTGAAGACTGTACACTGAAGTGCTCAAGCTCCGAGAAAATCTTTACTGTGAAATCTGTAAACTGAAGGACTCAAGCTCCGACAATACATCGCTTGTGAAGTCCATAAATTGAAGGACACAAGCTCCGAGAAAACTGAAGGGCTCAAGCTCCGAGAAAACCTCGCCTGTAAAGTCCATAAACTGAAGGACTCAAGCTCCGAGAAACACTCACCTGTGAAGTCCATAAACTGAAGGGCTCAAGCTCCGAGAAAACTGAAGGGCTCAAGCTCCGAGAAAACCTCCCCTGTAAGGTCAAATAACTGAAGGACTCAAGCTCCGAGAAAACTGAGGGGCTCAAGCTCCGAGAAAACCTCGCCTTTGCAGTCCATAAACTGAAGGACATAAGCTCCGAATAAAACCTCGATTGTGAAGTCCATAAACTGAAGGATTTGATCTCCTTGAAAACCTCGCCTGTGAAGGCCATAAACTGAAGGACTCAAGCTGCGAGAAAACCTCGCCTGTGAAGTCCATAAACTGAAGAACTCAAGCCCCGAGAAACTGAAGGGCTCAAGCTCCGAGAAAACCTCGCCTGTGAAGTCCAAAAACTGAAGGACTCAAGCTCCGAGAAAACTGAAGGGCTCAAGCTCCGAGAAAACCTCGCCTGCACAGTCCATAAACTGAAGGACATAAGCTCCGAATAAAACCTCGACTGTGAAGTCCATAAACTGAAGGATTTGATCTCCTTGAAAACCTCGCCTGTGAAGGCCATAAACTGAAGGACTCAAGCTGCGAGAAAACCTCGCCTGTGAAGTCCATAAACTGAAGAACTCAAGCCCCGAGAAAACTGAAGGGCTCAAGCTCCAAGAAAACCTCGCCTGTGAAGTCCATTACCTGAAGGACTCAAGCTCCGAGAAAACTGAATGGCTCAAGCTCCGAGAAAACCTCGCCTGCGCAGTCCATAAACTGAAGGACTCAAGCTCCGAGTAAAACCTCGCCTGTGAAGTCCATAAACTTAAGGATTCGATCTCCGTGAAAACCTCGCTTGTGAAGTCGATAAATTGAAGGATTCAAGCTCCGAGAAATCTGAAGGGCTCAAGCTCCGATAAAACCTCGCCTGTGAAGTTCATAAACTGAAGGAATCAAGCTCCGAGAAAACCTCGCCTGTGAAATCTGTAAACTGAAGGACTCAAGCTCCGAGAATACATCGCTTATGAAATCCATAAACTGAAGGACTCAAGCTCAGAGAAAAACTCACCTCTGAAGTCCGTAAACTGAAGGACTCAAGCTCAGAGAAAACTGAAGTGCTCAAGCTCCGAGAAAACCTCGCCTGTGAAGTCCATAAACTGAAGGACTCAAGCTCCGTGAAACCCTCGCCTGTGAAGTCCATAAACTGAAGGGCTCAAGCTCCGAGAAAACCTCCCTTGTGAGGTCCATAAACTGAAGGACTCAAGCTCCGAGTAAAACCTCGACTGTGAACTCCATAAACTGAAGGATTCGATCTGCTTGAAAACCTCGCCTGTGAAGTCGATAAACTGAAGGACTCAAGCTCCGAGAAAACCTCGCCTGTAAAGTCCATAAACTGAAGGACTCAAGCTCCGAGAAAACTGAAGGGCTCAAGCTCCGAGAAAACCTCGCCTCCACAGTCCATAAACTGAAGGACTCAAGCTCCGAAAATACGTCGCCTGTGAAGTCCATAAACTGAAGGATTCGATCTCCGTGAAAACCTCGCCTGTGAAGTCCAAAAACTGAAGGACTCAAGCTCCGAGAAAACCTCTCCTGTGAAGTCCGTAAACTGAAGGACTCAAGCTCCGAGAAAACCTCCCCTGTGAAGTCCATAAACTGAAGGACTCAAGCTCCAAGAAAACTATAGGGCTCAAGCTCCGAGAAAACCTCGCCTGTGAAGTCCATAAACTGAAGGTCTCAAGCTCCGAGAACACGTCGCCTATGAAGTCCATAAACTGAAGGATTTGATCTCCTTGAAAACCTCGCCTGTGAAGGCCATAAACTGAAGGACTCAAGCTGCGAGAAAACCTCGCCTGTGAAGTCCATAAACTGAAGAACTCAAGCCCCGAGAAAACTGAAGGGCTCAAGCTCCAAGAAAACCTCGCCTGTGAAGTCCATTACCTGAAAGACTCAAGCTCCGAGAAAACTGAAGGGCTCAAGCTCCGAGAAAACCTCGCCTGCGCAGTCCATAAACTGAAGGACTCAAGCTCCGAGTAAAACCTCGCCTGTGAAGTCCATAAACTTAAGGATTCGATCTCCGTGAAAACCTCGCTTGTGAAGTCGATAAATTGAAGGATTCAAGCTCCGAGAAATCTGAAGGGCTCAAGCTCCGATAAAACCTCGCCTGTGAAGTTCATAAACTGAAGGAATCAAGCTCCGAGAAAACCTCGCCTGTGAAGTCCATAGACTGAAGGACTCAATCTCCATGAAAACCTCTCCTGTGAAGCCGTAAACTGACGGTCTCAAGCTCTGAGAAAACCTCGCCTGTGAAGTCTGTAAACTGAATGACTCAGGCTCCGAGAAAACCTCACCTGTGAAGTCTGTAAACTGAAGGTCTCAAGCTCCGAGAATACGTCGCCTGTGAAGTCCATAAACTGAAGGTCTCAAGCTCCGAGAATACTTCGCCTATGAAGTCCATCAACTGAAGGACTCGATCTCCGAGAATATATCGCCTTTGAAGACTGTAAACTGAAGTGCTCAAGCTCCGAGAAAATCTTTCCTGTGAAGTCTGTAAACTGAAGGACTCAAGCTCCGAGAATACATCGCTTATGAAATCCATAAACTGAAGGACTCAAGCTCAGAGAAAAACTCACCTCTGAAGTCCGTAAACTGAAGGACTCAAGCTCAGAGAAAACTGAAGTGCTCAAGCTCCGAGAAAACCTCGCCTGTGAAGTCCATAAACTGAAGGACTCAAGCTCCGTGAAACCCTCGCCTGTGAAGTCCATAAACTGAAGGGCTCAAGCTCCGAGAAAACCTCCCCTGTGAGGTCCATAAACTGAAGGACTCAAGCTCCGAGTAAAACCTCGCCTGTGAACTCCATAAACTGAAGGATTCGATCTGCTTGAAAACCTCGCCTGTGAAGTCGATAAACTGAAGGACTCAAGCTCCGAGAAAACCTCGCCTGTGAAGTCCATAAACTGAAGAACTCAAGCCCCGAGAAAACTGAAGGGCTCAAGCTCCGAGAAAACCTCGCCTGTAAAGTCCATAATGAAGGACTCAAGCTCCAAGAAAACCTCTCCTGTGAAGCCGTAAACTGACGGTCTCAAGCTCTGAGAAAACCTCGCCTGTGAAGTCTGTAAACTGAATGACTCAGGCTCCGAGAAAACCTCGCCTGTGAAGTCTGTAAACTGAAGGTCTCAAGCTCCGAGAATACGTCGCCTGTGAAGTCCATAAACTGAAGGTCTCAAGCTCCGAGAACACGTCGCCTATGAAGTCCATAAACTGAAGGACTCGATCTCCGAGAATACATCGCCTGTGAAGTCCGTAAACTGAAGGACTCACGACACTATTATCGCATTACAGAAGGAGGTAGTAGTAAAATAAAGTTCTCTGATGCTGATACTAGATTGATTTCTACACAAGTCTGTGTCAATTTTTATTTGATGGACCGAATTGTATCGTTTGCGTATTGTTGACATAGTATTACTCTGGAAATTGACAGGTGTCACAAAATCATTGAATTTTAAAAAAATAAACCTGGTCAAGGTATTTTTTTAGGTTATAGTTGCAGATCTTGAACCAGTGAAGGATTAGAGCCCAGACACATGCTGCAGATTTGTGGTTGATGCTAACGTAACAACGGAGCCCTGTGGGGAATTTGATAGTGGTGTACAACGTGAAACATGAAACAAACTGACAAAAACGTGGGTTGCAGGAGGTAAAGTTTGTGGCAGCATGATTGATAATGTTGTTCATAAAAAAACATTCTTCATCAGAGACATGGCAGCCATTGAATCATTGAGAAATGGCATTGAACCATCATATTTCTAGTCTGGATACATGTGAATGTATTCATGTTACGAGGGTCATCCTTGGCCGAATGGTGTAAAGCACCGTCCCGATATCATTTCACTTCTCTCTCACCGCTAAGGTAGTAGGTTCGAGTACTGCCCGCTCTAAAAACTTTATGTAAAAAATTTGCAAGTTACTTGCGGTGGTTCTACTCAGATTCATTCTGAGATCTTCCTCAACCAATACAACTGGATATGCCGTATATAGCCGGAAAAGTGTTGAAAATGGCGTTAATTTAAACTTATTTATTTTTACATTGATTGTGAAGCAAATTCTTGCAACAAATCACGATCGAAGTTCTCCTGGTTAGAACTTGCTCAAGGATACCACATATAGCAGTGGCGGGAGATCGATCCCACGACCCTTCGATCGAGGGTCTGGTGCTCTCCCACTGGACCAAACGCTCCGAATAGCGTTAAACCCCATTCAAAAAATAGTTCCTATCATCATGGCCAACAGGAGAAATGTGTTAACTGTGTAAAAGTCCAATGTTGGTAATTGATTGTACATTTACATGTAATTATAGGCGTTAATATTTTATTAATGTGTAGAAAAATAATAAAGTAGTTGTACATAGGTCGTGATTATGATAATACATAAAGGATATATGGGACGGATGTATTTTAAATCTAAGGATATATTGTCAAACAATGTCTGTCAATATGTATCTATGACTGTATGACAGTGACTTTATGGCGCAATTCCAGTATCCATTTTTAAGTACATACCACATTTTATCTATAAATAAACAAAATCTTACCTCAATGAATAAGTCAATCCATTTCTATTTAAACCATCCTTCATTTTGTATCAGTTTGTATATTCACTTGAACACAGCCTAAAATATTCTTTTTCACTTATTAACTATGAAATAAATATTTCTATAACTAATATGCAGAGTGTAAAGTGATTAGAAACAGTATAATTTCGCCGCCATATTCGCCACACTAGTTTATGTAATCCAACTTGAATAATTCCATTATTACTGTTTATTGTGTGTGTTTGCTCATCAATATTTGTTTGTCTTCATGTACATTTGATCTATAGTATCATTATTACTTGAAGTATGTGTCCTACTTCTGCTGACCAGACACTTTTAATACAATGTACAATAACTATCCATCGTACATCAAACTCAATACACGAAGCGTTATTTGCGATTTTCTCGTGCTTATTAAATTACACATGTCTCATGTAACTTTCGTACCTACAAACTTAAACAATTTAAGCTCTACTTTGCTAAAAGCCGATTCAACAATAAATTTTTGCTTTAAACGAAATATCTGAGTTAAAAGCGAACATGCTATGCAAAATTATTAATCTTACGATAATCAGGTAATTGTTCTTGATTTAAAGGTCAAACGTATTCAACAATTGTTACGTGAAATAACATCCCACTAGTGTGCGGTTTATTTCTGTCCTTTTTTGTTTTGTTTTTTTTGTTTTTTTTATTATTGGTGTATTTGTTATCCCCCGCCACCTGTCGTAGAGCGGAGCGGAGTATATAGAAATGAGCTGCGTCCGTGCGTGCGTCCATACTTCCCTGCGTACGTGCGTGCCTGCGTGCGTCCCCTGCACCGTATCTCCTTCAGTTGTGATTTGAATTTTAAATAACTTGCACAAATGTTCACTAGGACAAGTCGATGTGTCAAAGGTCAAGGTCATAGATCAAGGTCAAGTGTTTGAAAATCCAATGTATACACTGTGTTTCCTCTTATCCGGACCGGTACTTTCTTTAGTTGTGATTGGAATTTTAAATAACTTGGCACAAATGTTCACTAGGACAAGACAATGTTTCATGCTAATGACTTGGTCTGTTCGTCAAAGGTGTAGGTCATAGCTCAAGGTCAAGTGTTTAAAAATCTAATGTATACATTGTGTTTCGTCTGTCCGGTGCAGATGCGAATTTGGGTTTGTTCGTCAAAGATAGTTTTTGTTTTGTTCTGGGGTTATAACTTACATATTTATGGTTCGATTTAGAACATCACACCAGTGCTCACTGGGACAAGACAATGTGTCATATTACAGTATTTCAGTTTGCGGCATTTACATTTGATTTCTGTGCTCGGCGACTTTTTCTTTTGGTGTAATTTACATCCATTTCTCTGGAAATGCCTTTAAGGGTTAATGAGGTGGCGGGGGATATGACCACGTTAGTGGCAACCTCTTGTTTTATTTTATATCACATATATTCACACACACAAACACACACACACAAACATACACACACTGTACGCGCATATCCTACCCTCCTCGCGCTATGACAAATTCTTTGCGCTATGGCGTATCCATTCATAAATACTATAGTGTTTTATGCTACTATAAAAAAATAAACCGAAATAAAAATCTTTAAAAAAAAAGTATCTTTCACGGGTATTTCAGTGCGTATTGAAAGTTCCGTTCTTGTTACCGCCAAAACAGGTATCCATCGCGACAGAGTTTCCATCCGCACCTCAAACCGATGAAAGATATTTACAATTTCACCCGTAGATTTAAGAAACGACAAAGAACGACTTTCTGATAATGAAGAATATTTCAAAAAAGCAATTACACAAACGAATGGTATATACCTTACTACACAGCTGCACCCTTTTTTAACACGGTGACATGCTTATTGCGCTTAAAAATGAGTTATGTAATTTGGTTTGATTTTTTTTCAAAATGGGGCTGTGATTTCTTGTTGCAGATAAGTAAAGCAAAAGCTGGACCAGGCATAGCATATACTGCATAAGACATCATCGCTGTTAATAAAGTAACTTGTATAGACTTGTATTGTATTTTAACAGATAACTTCTTTTTTGTAAAAATGAGGGTTTTCTATGCACTGTCTTCAAAACACCAAGCTAGTCAATCTGTCAGTTATCGTGCATTTCATGTGCGGATACATTCATGTTATGGAAAAAAAAACTTAAAAACATTTTATGTACAGTTTCTTTTTTACCGTGGAAATCCTAATACTTATTTTATATAGACAAAAGAACACAATTCAATTGTGTAGTGAGACCTATACGGTTCAGTTATCAAGTATATGACAGGTTTATGGGTCCATGTTTCGGGAGACGCAAAATTTACAGATAACCAAAAGCCTCCTTGGGGATGTGCACATTCTCGCACTATCATGCCCCATGTCATTGACTTTTGGCCGGGGCTGTTATCAAAATTAGAAATCTAGGTAGTGATAATGGCATTTCCATATGCATTTACCTGACGCGAACTGTCAACCAAACAAGTCGATAATCAAATCAGCGATCGATAAGTAAACACTACCTTATATTTACTTGGAGAAACAACGCCACGTGGCCAGTTGGAGGAGTGAACGGCGTTTCGCGATATGTTAATTAAAGTGGACAGGTTATTTATAGGGGGTGGGGGGGGGAGGGGAGAGAACCTACGTCACGCGCACCAGCCGAATCCAGTATATTCTAAATGCTAACTTAACCAGACATGAAGCTCAGCTGCTTGAGGTAATTATTTTGTAGGTCGCACTGATCTATATATCGTCGACATACATTCCTCTTATACCCAGACGGTCGGTAGGAACTATAAAATATATGCATGTACCTAAAATCGAAACGAAAGATCACTTAACCAACTTTTAGCAGGTGCGCGTGACGTAGGTTCCCAACCTTGGATACACTGGATATCAATTTAGAACAAAAATGTCAACACATTTATACCCTGGATCGTTTACATCATTGTTAATGGGACACACTTAATACAGAAAATACACATTTAAATTGAAACTCTCACATCGTTGTGAATAATTCTTAATCCAAATTTAATTGGGACAAAATTTGACAAAGGGGTAACACATCTGTTAAACTATATTACTGGGTGCTATGTGTTGCAATATTTTGTAACAAGTAAATGATGTGTAAAAACATAAATAAGTCCAGAACTTCAGCTAAGGACAAGGTTTCAAACCTAGGTCATCAACATCGAGATGTTTGTGTGTAATTTTCATATTTTGTAATTTTGAAATACAGTCGAAAATCGTTACTTTGAATAATATGGCAGACAAATAAATTCGAAATCTCCTTAATCAAATATATATAAAGAACCTAATTGTGTATATGGTTTAACTTTACCCCACCCATTTATTATTGGCAATGCACTCGTGTGTTTGCCTGTAATATGTCCCTCGTTAAACTCATATATTTTGTTTTAAATAAGGATGCGGTCTTGACTCCCTAATAGAAAATACCCACCGCCTCACTCTTACTAGGAAAAATTGTTTGCTATGAAAAGGAAATGCTTTAAATTTATTTTCAGTCTTCCGTAAACCATTCATATGTAAACGTGTCTTACATGTATTTAATTTCCAGCCCCTTAATTTGTTAAACTTTTTAGTCTATCCCAGAACCCGACACTAGTATCTCCCGAATCAGGTCTGTTAACTCATAATGAAAACCTGTCACACAATTTATAGCAATTACACGCTTACTACACTGTGACGTCATTCAAACTTTCAGTTGAAGCAACTGACCAATCTACGTGCTCAAATGTGACTTTCCCAAAATTTCTTTTCAACGGACCCAATCGGGAGAGCTTAGTTCGTTCTACATACTACCATATTTCTAATGTCTACGCATATGACAAGTTTAAATGAATACGACAACGAAATATTTCTGTTTATATTCCCATCCCTAAATGTGTACAATATTCATTCCCTTCCTGATGTAAGAATAGGTTCATATATGAACAAATTTGATTGATGGAGTCTTGAGAGGATTATTATCTTTTAAAGTACTTAATGTGAACCCTTCCGGGTCCATTTTTTACCCCATATAGATATTCGGTCCTCCTTATTCAACCAGATCTAATTTGCTATGACTAGACAATACTTTAGATCCCAAACTAAAATACTTCGCAACAATTGGATGAAAAAATTGATTTTTTTTTCCCTTTTTTCCATAAAACCCAAATTGCTCGAACATTGCTTCTGTAAACTCTAGCTTACTGATCGTCAAAACTGCAAATACCTACTCATAGAAATTTTTTTATCAATTATAAACTGATTTGACTGATATATTAACTATTCTCACATCGTTATCAAAATGTATCAACTATTATCACATCGTCGTCAAGATATATCAACTATTATCACATCTTTGTCAATAGATATCAAGATATATCAACTATTATCACATCGTTATCAAGATATATCAACTATTTTCACATCGTTGTCAAGATATATCAACTATTCTCACATCGTTATCAAGATGTATCAACTATCATCACATCGTTGTCAAAATATATCAATTATTATTACATCGTAGTCAAGTAATATCAACTATTATCACATCGTTGTCAAGATATATGAACTATTCTCACATCGTTATCAAGATGTATCAACTATCATCACATCGTTGTCAAGATATATCAACTATTATCAAATCGTTGTCAAGATATATCACCTATTATCACATCGTAATCAAGATGTATCAACTAATGCCACATCGTTGTCAAGATGTATCAACTATTATCACATCGTTGTCACATCGTTGTCAAGATATATCACCTTTTGTCACATCGTTGTCAAGATATATCAACTATTTTCACATCGATGTCAAGATGCATCAACTAATGCCACATCGTTGTCAAGATGTATCAACTATTATCACATCGTTGTCACATCGTTGTCAAGATATATCACCTTTTATCACATCATTGTCAAGATATATCAACTATTATCAAATCGTTGTCAAGATATATCACCTTTTATCACATCGTAATCAAGATGTATCAACTAATGCCACATCGTTGTCAAGATGTATCAACTTTTATCACATCGTTGTCACATCGTTGTCAAGATATATCACCTTTTTATCACATCGTTGTCAAGATATATCAACTATTTTCACATCGTTGTCAAGATATATCAACTATTCTCAAATCGTTATCAAGATGTACCAACTATCATAACATCGTTGTCATGATATATCAACTATTATCACATCATTGTCAAGATATATCAACTATTATCACATCGTAATCAAGATGTATAAACTAATGCCACATCGTTGTCAAGATGTATCAACTATTATCACATCGTTGTCACATCGTTGTCAAGATATATCACCTTTTATCACATCGTTTTCAAGATATATCAACGTTTATCACACCGTTGTCAAGATGTATCAATTATTATCACAACGTTATCAAGATGTATCAAATATTATCACAACGTTATCAAGATGTATCAACTTTCATCACATCGTTGTCAATATATATCAAGATATATCAACTATTATCACATCGTTTTCAAGATATATCAACGTTTATCACATCTTTGTCAAGATATATCAACTATTATCACATCGTTGTCAAGATCTATCGCCTATTATCACATCGTTTTCAAGATATATCATCTATTATCACATCGTTGTCAAGATGTATCAACTATTATCACATCGTTGTCAAGACATATAACCTATTATCACATCGTTGTCAAGATATATCAACTATTATCACATCAATATTAAAATGTAAAAACTGCTATCATCACATCGTTGTAAATAAATATCAACTATTATCACATAGTTGTCAAGATATATCACCCATTATCACATCGTTTTCAAGATATATCAACTATTATCACATAGTTGTCAAGATATTTCACCCATTATCACATCATTTTCAAGATATATCAACGTTTATCACATCGTTATCAAGATGTATCAACTGTTATCACAACGTTGTCAAGATGTATCAACTATTACCACATCGTTATCAAGATGTATCAACTTTCATCACATCGTTGTCAAGATGTATCAACTATTATTACATCGTTGTCAATACATATCACCTATAATCACATCGTTATCAAGATATATCAACATTATCACATCATTATCAAGATGTATCAACTATTGTCACATCGTTGTCAAGATATATCAACTATTTTCACATCGTTGTCAAGATATATCAACTATTCTCACATCGTAATCAAGATGTATCAACTATCATTACATCGTTGTCAAGATATATCACCTGTTGTCAAGATATATCAACTTATGTCACATCGTTGTCAAGATATATCAACTATTCTCATATCGTTATCAAGATGTATCAACTATCATCACATCGTTGTCAAGATATATCGACTATTATGACATCGTTGTCAAGATACATCACCTATTATCACATCGATATCAAAATGTATCAACTAATGTCACATCGTTGTCAAGATATATCAACTATCATCAAATCGTTGTCAAAATATATGTACTATTATCACATCTTTGTCAAGATGAATTAACTATTATCATATCGTTGTCAAGATATATCACCTTTTATCACATCGTTTTCAAGATATATCAACGTTTATCACATCGTTTTCAAGATATATCAACTATTATCACAACGTTGTCAAGATGTATCAACTATTATCACAACGTTTTCAAGATATATCAACGTTTATTACATCGTTTTCAAGATATATCAACGTTTATCACATCGTTTTCAAGATGTATCAACTATTATCACAACGTTGTCAAGATGTATCAACTATTATCACAACGTTGTCAAGATATATCAACGTTTATCACATCGTTTTCAAGATATATAAACTATTATCACAACGTTGTCAAGATGTGTCAACTATTATCACAACGTTGTCAAGATGTGTCAACTATTATCACAACGTTGTCAAGATGTGTCGACTATTATCACAACGTTGTCAAGATGTATCAACTATTATCACATCGTTATCAAGATGTATCAACTTTCATCACATCGTTGTCAATTTATATCAAAATATATCAACTATTATCACAACGTTGTCAAGATATATCGCCTATTATCACATCGTTATCAAAATGTATCAACTATTGTAATATCGTTGTCAAGATGTTTCAACTTTTGTCACATCGTTATCAAGATGTATCAACTATGTATCAACTATTGTCACATCGTTGTCAAGATGTATCAACTATTATCACATCGTTATCAAAGTGTTTCAACTTATGTCACATCGTTATCAACATATATCAACTATTACCACATCGTTGTCAAGATATATCAACTATAATCGCATCGTTGTCAAGATATATAAACTTTTCTGCAATTTTGAAATGTGCGACCGTATACGTGGTTTTAATGGTCGAACATTTTTCAAACGACTCCAAGTATACTTAACCCTATAATTATGTTTCATTGTTATGATTATATTATGCTATATGTATATATCAACTAATATGTCATCAACTCGAGATACATGAGACATCACAATAGTTAAAAACATCAATTAATATCACATATCTGTATAGTATAGGTGCGATCAGCACATTACTCACATTAAATGTTTTATAGTAACAACTAAATATATAAAAAAAACTCCAACTATTTCTTCTTTTGCACTGGCTTAGTACTGGCTAGGCAAGCAGCACTGGCTTAGCACTGGCTAGGCAAGCAACACTGGCTTAGCACTGGCTAGGCAAGCAGCACTGACTTAGCACTGGCTAGGCAAGCAGCACTGGCTTATCACTGGCTATGCAAGCAGCACTGGCTTAGCACTGGCTATGCAAGCAGCACTGGCTTAGCACTGGCTAGGCAAGCAGCACTGGCTTAGCACTGGCTAGGCAAGCAGCACTGGCTTAGCACTGGCTAGGCAAACAGCACTGTCTTAGCACTGGCTAGGCAAGCAGCACTGGCTAAGCACTGGCTAGGCAAGCAGCACTGGCTAAGCACTGGCTAGGCAAGCAGCACTGGCTTAGCACTGGCTAGGCAAGCAGCACTGGCTTAGCACTGGCTAGGCAAGTCTTTAAACCAAAACAAGACAATAGCTTTGAAACGTGATTGCTTATAATGCCTACAATTTTGACAATAAATCCTTAGATTTAAAAAAGCACCCATCAAATATATTCTTTTTGTATTATCATAATGACTTCCTATGTGCAACTACCTTTTATACACATTGATAAGATATAAACGCTGAATTGACATACAATTTATAACCAACATTGGACTTTGACACAGTATGATACGAAAATATTTTTTTAAATGGCGTTTATTGTCATTTTCAACGCATTTGAGGTTATATATAGCGGTTTATCTAACCGTTCTTAGATAAAAATAATGATTTTCTATGATTAATCAAGCAACGGTTGAATTAAAAGGTTTTCATTTTATGTTTAAGCAAAATATTATTGATGTATCTAAGTAAAGCTGGTGTAATGACATAGCAATCAGCGGCAAACTTATTTTTACAAGTTTATCAAGTTGTTTATATTCGAAAATTACTTTAATTTATTACCTTTTAAATTTAGAAAAACTTTAACAAGGTTAAGATTGTCCTCATATCAGCTACGCATCGAAACGGGGCGCTAAGCGCCAGATAGGATCGACAAAGAGATAAGATATTGTACATTATGTTTTTGTTCTGATATTACAGACGAGTATCATGTTGTACCTGTTTGTCCTGTATATAGACAAATCCGTGATAAATGTGTAAGTTCATTTTTCTTTAAGAAACCAAGTGTTTATAAATATATCCTACTTATGCAAACAAATAAAGTCAGTGTACTCAAAAACTAATTGTTGATAAATATGTCCTAGTGATACTCCGGTATTTGTATTACATAAAAAACAATATTTTTGTGTTTGTTCAGTTCGATAACAGAATTAATATGGTTGACAACGGTATATCAGTTTAATCTTTAAGTCAACTGTTATGTCCTTGAACGGTATGAAATTTATCTGCAGTGCTACCGATGTCATCCATATTGTATTATATAATCCACACGGTGGCGAACCTACGTGACCCAATACTATGGAGTGGTGTAAAAGATTAGATGAAAATTGCCCGCTTCAGGTAACATTTTTGTGAGAAACTTTCTTAATGAATTATTAAAATTCATGAAACAAAGACGAACGCCGTCTCTGTATTTTGCAACAAAAAAAAGCAACGGCGTATTTTTTTGAAATTGCACCATTCCTTACCATAACTTTCTTTTAACAGAGTAAAATACGCTTTTGCATTTTTTTCTGCAAAAAAAACACGAATTTGCAAGGTCATTTGATAGCACCGATTGTTCATCTCTGCAAAAAAAATCAATAATGCTAATATATATCTATTGTCAACCGCAGCCATGGTCTATGGGTAAGGTTTCTGCCGCGCATGATGAAGGTCGTTGAGTTCGATCCCATGGCCATACCAAAGTTTTTAAACATGGTACCTGAAGCTTTTTTCTCGCTAAACGCTTAGAGGATAGTTCTAGGTATGTATCAGTGTGACTGGTATGGGGTATCATACCATGTGTTTGCGGCATGAGTATGGCAGCGCTTAGAATAATGTCACAAGTAGACACGGTAGCGATATATCTGAAACATTGCTGAAACCGACGTTAAATACTATACAACAACAACAACAACAACAACAATATGCTATAGATTGTGTCAGTATGTTTTCGTTGCATATGGATATGTTTATTACAATATATTAAACAATAACGATAGCATTTTAATATTTGAGTTTGCTTGTAAACTGAAATTCATTTACTCGATTGACAGTAAACAGTAATGTTCCTTTCATTTCTTCTTTCAATATTGTCAGTTAGTCTTCGATCATATACAATCAGTCAATTACTCTTTAAATTCCATTGGCAAACTTTACCCGGGTCCATTTACAATATATTTAAATGATATGCATATGGCAATTGTCTGACAGAGATACAATATATACTTTTTATATTTTCAAGTGACATATTGTAAACATAAGAAACGACAAAACATATATTTCATTTGGGGAAAAGAATGTTTTAATTCTTTTGAAACACAGATAATTTAAAACAAAACAATTATATATTTATTTAGTAATACTTTATTTTTCTATTTTCTCTTTCCTTCAACCACTTTCCGTCCTCTCCATCACTCGTACCTCCGTAGGACCTAGAACTATGAAAATGTCGAGTCTTAAACTCTCACTCAAACTCAGAATTTGTGATTTTGTAATTTGCATTAGAAACAATTTAACAAGAAATAATCAAGATGATTCTCTGATAAAAACAGTCAATTTCAAGGATATCATATCAGAAAATATTAAAAACAGTCAATTTCAAGGATATCATATCAGAAAATATTAAAAACAGTCAATTTCAATGATATCATATCAGAAAACATTAAAAACAGTCAATTTCAATGATATCATATCAGAAATATTAAAAACAGTCAATTTCAATGATATCATATCAGAAAACATTAAAAACAGTCAATTTCAATTTCAATGATATCATATCAGGAAATATTAAAAACTGACTCATATCAGAAAATATAAGCTATATGTGGTATTCGTGCCATCCATACTCGAGCCAACGAAGTTCTAGTATACATTACAAACATGATATTTACATTTAAATAAATTTTATTCCGGAATTATACTTGATATATGTTGTTTAGTTCTGTAACTAGTTCTTCTTCCATCATTTATCATCTACTACGACATATGAAAAATGCTGAACGAGAAGAGACGTTGTTTTGTATTTTTCTATTAAACATTTCCTCAATATCCACTTATCACTTCATTTTTAAGTGAATTAGTTAAAGAATCCGGTTTTTCAAACCGCGTGCTTTTTTGAACTGGGTTGAACCATTTGATAAAGGCATTGTAATGCATTTGTTCCAATGTCATGGTTGTCCAAGTCTATCCCATAAACACAGCTGACCCATCTTATACACCTTGGGGTTGTTGAGTCAAGAGCTTTTATTTTTGTAGCAACCATTTCTTCCAATTCAAGTACTTTTATTTCATTTGCAGCTCCGTGTACTTCAACAATGTTTTCTAAATCGTCTGCAAGGTCATATTTTGTTATAACCGGAATAACCGTAATGACATCTGCAAATAGAAATAAGATAGTCTGTAGTACGAACGCATCTCTCCCGATTGGGTCCATTAACGTCTCATTACACAGTTACGCCCCATTTTTCCAACGGTAGCAAGATTTTTACGCTTGATAAAAAGTCCTATGTAATTTGGTTTTGAAATATTTTCAAAATGATTCATAGTGGTTGTGATTTCTTGCTGCATACGAGTAGAGCAAATGCTAGCATAGCATATACTGCAATAAGACATCACTGGTGTTAAAAAGTTACTTCAAAATATGCATATATTTATGAGCATTTTACTTCTTTTTTCAAAATAATCGTATGGTGTCGCTATACCCTCTTAAAAAAAGTTGGTCAACCTACCAATTATTGAGCTTTTTTATGTGGGTATAAATTCCTGCTATTAAAAACAATACATTAAAAAAAATTGTATGTGGAACTATTTTTACCGTGGAAATCCTTGACCTTATTTTTTGCAGAACGAAGAAAAAAGTTAAACTGTGTACTGAGACCTTAAATAGCAATGTTGGGAAAGCCGCATTTGAACACACTGATTGGTCAGCTGCTTCAACTGGAAGTTTGAATGACGTCACAGTTTAATAAGCCTTCGACTGCTATGAAATGTGAGACAGGCTTATAATTCCTTGCCATTTTATTGGGGGTTGATAGACCTGACTCCGGAGATATCAGGTTCTGGGGTATATTAAGAATTGCCCATTTGGAAATAATTCTTAACAGCAATAATTTAGTAAATTGTTTTTTTTTATTTTTAATATTTTCTGATATGATATCATTGGAATTGACTGTATTTATCAGATAATCATCTTGCTTATTTCTTGTTACACTGTTTCTACTGCAAATTACAAAATCACAAATTCTGAGTTGGAGTGAGAGTTTAAGACTCGACATTTCGATGGTTCTAGGTCCTATAGATATATACATGTATTGTCCTTTGCTTGTTTAGTCGTCTCCTGTTGGCTATATTTTTTCTTAGTTTGCTTTATGCTGGCATACATTATTTACTTTGGAGAAAACCAACTGACATAACAATAAACTATTTATTACATATTAAACTAGGTGCTGGTCGTCCGTAGCCGAGTAGTCTAAGGCGTTGTCGTTTAATAACCCTTTGCATCTTTTCGGCGCTGAGGTCGTGGGTTCGAGCCGCACTCGCTCCAAAAACTGTATGTGATAAAATTTGACAAGTTACTTGCGGAAGGACGATGGTTCTACTCAGATTCATCCTGAGGTCTTCCTTTAGTAATAACGCTTGATGTGCTATATATAACCCTCATGTGTTGAAAATCTATTAAACTATATTCGATACTTACAAGGATGTGGTCCAGCTGGTTCGTTTATCTGCCTGACCATAACCGACATACATTGCATAAGGGGTTCAAGCAGAGGTTCATTGCAAGCTTGGACAAACAAAACCTTTGTGATCATCCACTCTGGGTTTGCACCTTTAAAACTATTACCGAATGTTTTATTATGACAGCCTTGTAGTAGCTCTGATAGCGTTGTTCCCGGTGGTACTTTTCCTGTGATATAAAACATTGAATATAATACATGTGTATTCAAACACGATAATGGTAGAGAAAGTAGTCTGTAGAATGGACCAAGCTCTTCCGCTAGGGTCCGTTATATAACAATGAGATATGAGCACGTTGATTGATTATTTGCTTCAGGGTGAGTTGGATGACGTCACAGTTTGATAAACGTTAAATGAATTATGGGACAGGCATAATTTTCCCTACTTTTTCATTGGGGACGAAAATACCTGATTCGGGAGTTAACAGGTATTGGGATAGAATCATTAATATGAGTAAAATATATATGGCAAACATTCAAAAAGAACTCAAATTTAATTTGAGCAGTATATGCAAACGAATACTGTGAAATCATGGTACATGTATCGATAGTCAGAATGAAATAACGTCAAATCTGTCTTAAGCTGAGGTGATAGGTTACACAGGTTTGACCGTATATATAATTATTTTTCGCGTTAATTGTGTACTGAAAGACAGTAAGTAAGTATATTAGGGTGGTTTTTTTTCATATTGTAGAATCAGCAAAAAAAAAAAGGCATCTTTTTTCCAATTCATCACTGAACCTTTATTGTCATAAAGACATATGTTAAAACTTACAAAAATAATATATTGACATATGATGTTCCAATTATCTCAGACTACTATCAATTGGTAGGTTTAAACTCAAATTGGAAATTCAGTTTCGATTTCATGACTACGATCAAAATATCGTTTTTGTTTTTTGTTTAGAGATTTGAAATTCCAAAGCATTCGTATTTTTGTTATAAATTGAATTAAATGCTTGATATTAATTTTATTCTAAATACTATTCTTAAACAGTACACTGACTTTAATATATGAGCTTGAATACAGTTGTTTTGTTGTGTATTGTATTGTGCTTTTTTTTTTTTTTTTTTGTTCTTTTAAGAAATATGTTTCTCGTCATCATACACAAACATGTATACGTAAAATAAATATTTCATAACATGGTATAAATGCTATGATTTACTATTAATTGATCTCTGAAATAAAAAAATGTTATACACATTTGAATGAATATTGTAAATGTATGTGTCTTCAACAAACAATCATAGGAATATAATAATGAAATTTTAGAAATAGTATTTGGAACAGATAGCCTCATTACAAAAGCTTCGGAAATATAGTTACTTTAATTTCGAAGTTCTATATTATTCGTAGATTGCAGTTCACTTAAAACATATTTGGTCTTGCGTATTAAAGGGGAACGCAACCCTGTGTATAAAATAGGATAATATGAATAGCTATAAGTTCAGCTTTCTATTTATAGTATCAATATGCATAAATTCGAGTCCATAAAGAAATATCAGCTCGTTTTGTTACGGTCATTTTCGCATATCGACTTTTTCATGGAAGTCGCCATATTGGACACCTGCGTGACGTCACAACTGCACTTCCGGTTAAAAACAAAATTAATTTATAAGCTACAGCAGATATAGAAACGTACACTTATAGTCACTGGCAAAAGTACTCGCAAGAATAATAAAATGGATTTTAATAACGGAGAAGGACTTGTGGCCTACAACTTTGAACCAAAATTATTCGGAAACAAAGTTAAATGAATTAGAAAACGAGAGAAATAGAGAGACGGCACAATGACATGTGAAAGATTTTTGCAGCTGCGAAAATTTTGTAATGATGCCTTCGTCTGACGAAAATACGTGCTACAGATGCAATGAATTTAAAAAAAAGTAAAATAACCCTTAGGTTGATAAAGAAAACAAAAGTAATTTTTGTGGTCAGTGTTGATGTAGATCCAGGCTAGCCTGCATATTCATGCTGTACTATCAGGGTATATACTGTTTGCTACTCAGTCAATAAATTATAAAAAAACACTATTTAGACCAGGAATGGAATTTAAAGGAAAATGGTCTGTTACATATATTAACATGTCTAAGAGAGAATAAAAAATAATAGTATATCTCTTTTCTTATTGTGTTTAGCTGGTGCAGCCATTGTTCAACAATGAGAAATGGCTGATAAAATTTTGATTTTATACCTTTTTTAGTAAAATTAGATGAAGCATGGATGAGTTTTTTTGTTGTTGTTTTTTTTGTTTTGTTTTACATAACTGGCACTGTCTTTTGTGTTTTCTGTGTTACTACCCAATTTGATATATGATGATTATCTATCTATAACAGTTCTCCGACATATATGAATGTTTCTTCTTATATAGTGTCATATGGAATATAATGTCTACAGGCATATTGCACAAAGTGTATGTTACTGTCCAGCTACTGGCACCCTGCTGAGTTTTCATAATTCACCAACACCACTTTCAGGCCATGTGGTAATGAGAAATACTTTGCCACAGTGTGCATATTGTACCCTAATTAGCATAAATCACCCCAGGTTATGACCCCAGGGTTTATGACAGGATGTTATATCACATAGTATTATGCCTTATTACTTATTAAACATTTTCAATTAATTAGGGGTTCAATATCAACGCAAACTTACAAGTAACAATTATGTTATATGATTTTATGTATTTTTTTCACAAATTGTATACCAAAACACTATTTTAACAGTAAAAACACTTCTGCTGTTGAATAACATACAACAGCAAAGCATTAGAAGGAAAATAAATGTATAGTGTCATATAACTATAAATAAATAAAAGACAAAGATAATTGATATTTGATCTTTTTTCCATTACGAAGTAAAGGTAATTCAAATGTCTATTCAAGAATAATGACCTTGCTGACCGTGAAAAAAAAACATACATCAATAAACTAAATTGCCAATTGATCATAAAATTAATAAAATGAGTTTATGAACAATTAATGGTTGACTAAATAGTTTGTCATTTAGGAAAACGCTTAAAATCATTATATTTAATATCATTTTTCTCATTTGATAAATTTCGTACACTTAAAATTTGATGATTTTTGTGTTATTTACATGTCTATTTAACGATGAATAGCCATTTATATTCTGACATGCGGTATCCTTTATTATAGAATCTCCTCTTCATATCATTGTTATTAATATACATATCTGACACATTCTTTCATTTGATCCCAATCTTTCTATTTCATATCGCCCTGTCTCACTTCCTAATAAATGTGTGGGTTCGAGTCTCGCTTGCTCCAAAAACTTTATGTGGTTCTACTCAGATTCATTCCGATGTCTTACTCAACCAATAACATGAAGTGGGTTGAAAATGATGTTAAACCTGTTTCAATAAAAGTGATACTTACCTAGAATTATTAATAATATTATCATACTCAAATTGAAGGAGCTTATATCAGGAGAAAACGAGGGCATTTCAAACACATTTGGAAGTTTAGGTATCACTTCCAGAAGCTGCTGCTTGTTGTGTTCCCCTTTCACATCCTTCGGTATTATTGCACAGTTTTCATATCTAAAATATCCGAAATGAAAAATCAATGACATTGTCTTGCGTATTTATGTTTTATTTTAGTTGATTATTTTTTAATTATACATCCGATTAGATTGGATGATGTTAAGTGTAGAGTGATCGAGAAAATAGGAGTACTGAGCCGTATGTATGGCTGGTGTTTCGAGCGGAAGAAAAGCTTCCGAAATACATTCATATAAATCACGTGACTGCTCACATCTCCTATCGCAATATCTGTAATCATTTCCGGACGCAATGCTTCTCAACTACAACCGAGTTTTTTCATGTTACTTAAAGGATTTATATTGGCAAGTTACACATAAAAGCTGCAAATGGAGAATTTTGCTGTATGTTATAAACATAATATAGTGCTTGTATACCGATTATAGTACTATTGACTACGGTGTCCCATTGGGGGCCATAGCGGTATATGTATTAAAGTAAAGTTGACACAACAAATCAATGATACTACGATGGTGAAAAGTCAAAACAACGATAGTGAGTCATTTCGACTTTTCATCATCGTAGTTTCGGCGTTTCACTATCGTAGTTGCAACTTTTCATCATCGTTGTTTCTCCTCCTAGTTTCTCATGCACACCGATGTATTTGACAAACGCTTGACGTCATATAGGCTATAAATCTAAGTCCAATAGCATACACGTGTTTTATGTTTATAGTGGAGTCATTTAATGAAAAAATATGTGCCATTTTTTAAAAAAGCGCCAAACTTGCCACAAACAAGTTTAACTTATTATTTTAACACCTAGACCCACTTTCGAAATGGCGGAAAATCCAAGATGGTCACCAAAATGGCCGCTTAATTTGACAATATCCATATTTGTTTTGATAGTTGATTTTAAAACTTTTGTTGCGAAAGAATATTTTGAAATATAAAAATATGCAAAATATAGGCTTAAAATCTTTAAAAATAGCAACAATTTTTATAAATTAAATATTCTATCATAATATTGCTATTTTTTTCATAGATATTTTACAAAATAACAGTTACACATTTTATAAACATATAAAAGTTAAGTTTCTAATGATATAAACCATAACTAACCAAATTGTATAGTATATGCAAATTAAGGTGGGTGGGTTAAATCAATATTAAATGTATATAAGTACTGATGTAACCTTATAAATATACATTATTTAGCTTTACTTTGTAAAGCTAAATCTAATGAAATGTATTAAAGTTCATAATTAAATTTAAAAAAAATGTATGTAATAGTATATCAGTGAATGATATGAATATATATTAGTTTAAAATGTAAAAAATACTAGTAATGCTGGTTATATTGTTATTGTTTTAATGCTTTGCTGTACTGATTCAAATGTTTTGAATTTATCCATAGGTGACAAAGTTACAGACCTGTCACAAAATTTCTAACAGACCGAAAGTGTTGTCAAACAAACACAAAGTATGACCTTGACCTTTGAGGTACGCATGTGGGTCTCACGCGTGACACGTCATCATGTCATGCTGATGCATTGATCAAAGTGTTTTTGAAATGTATCCATAGGTGACAAAGTTACAGACCGGACACGAAATCTCAATCAGACTGCAAGTGTCACCAAACAAAGTTAAATTGTGACCTGGACCTGTGAAGTGGGAGTCTGGGTGTAACGCGTGACACGTCAACATACTATGCTGATCATTTATAGCAAGTATAAACAACATCATTTATGCATGACAAAGTTATAGGCCGGACACGAAATCTCACACGGACTCAAAGCGTTGTCAAACAAACTCAAAATGTGATCTTGATCTTTGAGGTACATGTGTTGGTCTTATTCGGGACACGTCGTCATGTTATGTTGATCATTTGTAGCAAGTATTTATAAAATCCATCTACGCATGAGTTACAGGCCGGACACGAAATCTCACACAGACTCAAAGTGTTGTCAAACAAACTCAAAGTGTTACCTTGACCTTTGAGTTACGAATGTGGGTCTTACACGTGACAAGTCGTCATGTTATGCTGATCATTTGTAGCAAGTATTAACAAATTCCATCTATACATGACAAAGTTACAGGCCGGACACGAAATACCGGACGGAAGGACGGAATACCGGACGGAAGAACGGATGGACGGAAGCTGCGATTACTATATGCCACCCCAAAAATATTTTTGGGAAACATAAAAAAAGAACATAAAGAAAAGGAGCAAATAACTACTCAATGCACTGCACCATATTGCTATTGTTCCTATATTAGCGCATTATATTTTAATATGCAATTGGATTCTGCTTCGCGTGTCGCAGATGAACAATAAAATATTACATGTGGTTAAGTTGACAGGCTATTCGTTGCCAAAAAAAAATACTTTCCATGTTGACAATCTGTTTGATTTCAGGAGTAGTTCTCAACATTTCATTCTAAAATTTAAAAAAAAAGAAGAAATATCTAGAAGCGTAACACAGACTTGCAAGTCTACATTTTATTAAGATAAACATTTAGATTGATTGATTGATTGAATGTGTTTGCCATCGATGACTAACAGACGATCGGTTAACCTAACAGACAGACAGACAGACAGACAGACAGACAGACAGACAGACAGACAGACAGACAGACAAGCTGAGAGAGAGATGGAGAGAGATAGAGAGGGAGAGAGAGAGAGAGAGAGAGAGAGACAGAGAGTGTTCCTTCAAAGAAGAAAATAAAAAATAGATAGGAATAAAATTGATAAGAGATATATTATAAGAAGCGTTTACAAATAAAATGAGTACACAGTAATGCTGCTTATGTATTGATTGCACTGTTAAAATCTCAAGTTGACATATACACACACATTTAAAGCAACAGTCTATCGATATACAATGTATAGAAATGCTTAATTAGAAACTGCCATGATTTTAATTTCGATTGCGTATGAGCAACAGGAAGGCAAACAACGATGGTGAAAAGTTGAAACAACGATGACCCCATACTGAGAGATAAATGCCAATTTATTCTTACTATATATACATTTTTTCGCCTAATTTCATACCATCTTTTACGAGTTACTAGTTTGCTTGTCACATGGGAATGTCTGTATAAATATGCATATAATTATAATAAATAATAATTTATATACCGATTGAGTGCCAATGTCTTGGTCATAGCCGATCCTGTTCCAAACGGAATTTTCGAAATACACTCTCCTATGTAGTAAAGTACTAACCAATGCACTCTTCCCGGAACTTGATCCGCCTATCAGAAGTATGTTTATGTAAGACACCATATTGAGAGTAAAATGTCAATATACTCTGACATCCTTTTGCCTATTTCCATACCATATTTAACTAGTTACTAGTATGCTTGTAACATGTGAATGCCTGTATAAATATGTATATAATTATAATAAATAATATTTTATATACCGTTTGAGTGTCGATGTTTTCGACCCTGCTCCACAAGTATTTTTCGAAATAGGCTCTCAAGTGATCACTTGTCGTAAGGTATCAATCAGTGCACTCTTCCCGGAATTTGGTCCGCCTAACAGAAGTATGTTTTCAGGAGTATAGCCATCGGTTTTGCATTCTCTTATTATGTCTTTCCAAAGGTCATGATTTAGGATGTTTTCAGGATTTATGTCGTCTGCTTTATCTTAATAAATTCCAAGAATTTCATCAGAAAAAATATTTAGCGTTAATCAGAAAAACACTCCTTTTTTATTATTATGTTTTTCGAATTAGTTAACATAGCATGTTTAATATTTATAATTATGCTATAATATATATAACATAATTTAGTTGTATATGCTATGTTAAAGATAACTGTTCTCAGAGGTGTATGCTATCATATATCTATAACATTCCTTGGAGGTGTATGCTATTTCATAGATAACTTTCATTAGCGGTATATACTATTGTATAGATAACCTTCATTGGTGGTATATGCTATTTTATTGATAACTTTCCTTAGCGCTATATTCTATTTCATAGATAACTTTCCTTAGCAGTATAAACTATTTTATAGATAACTTTCCCTAGCGGTATATACTATTTCATAGATAACTTTCCTAAGCGGTATATGTTATTTCATAGATAACTTTCTTAGCAGTATATGCTGTTTTATAGAAAACCTTCCTTAGCAGGATATGTTATTTATGAATAGTTTTCCTGAGCGGTATATGCTATTTCATAGATAACCTTCCTTGGAGGTATATTCTTTTTTATAGATAGCATTCCTTAACGGTATATGCTATTTTATAGATAAAATTTATTCGAGGTACTAACGGTATATGTTATTGTATAGATAACATTCCTCAGAGGTATATTAAATATAATATTCGTGAGCCGTACATGCTAATTTATTGATAACATTTCTTAGATGTATATACTATTTTACAAATAACATTCCTTAGTGGTATATGATATGTTAAACATATTTTTCCCAAGCGGTAATCTATATGCTATTGTTTACATTTATTTCCTTAGAGGTATATGCTATACAAAAGCACTGCAAGCTGGTGCAGACGCTTTTCTTTTTTCCAAATATATTAAGTAGGTCAAAGTCAGTGAAGTAAACTTTTTAAACATGATGGTAATTAGTAAAACAATCAATACTATTTCTGAAGAAATAAAATAGATTTAAAAAATGTCACTGGTAAGTGTCACATGCCCTCGAAATGGTCTATGAAATAACGATATATTTTATAATAGGTAGCGATTTAAATGTATCCATGAATATCAAAAGTAATGGATTGACGTTTCAGTCTAGACATGCAATTTCATGTTTTTTATACATTAAAGTGTAGCCTTGAGCTTGACATCTGATGTAAAGGTCTGGGTATTTCTACAGGTAAATGCGGGTGACATAATTATCATCATGACATGCTATTTTAAAATCCATCCATGTAAGACCAAGTTACAGACCAGACATGAAATATCAAACAATCTGAAAGTGTGACCTTGACTTTTAAAGTAAGGTTCTGGGTCTTACACGCGACACGTCGTAATGTCATGTTGACCAATCGATCAATTGAGCAAAGTTATTTTGAAATCCATCCATGTATGATAAAGTTACAGACAGGACTTGAAATCTCAAACAAACTAGGTACGGGTCTGGGTCTTACGTGCGACATTTCATCTTGATCAAGTTAAAGACAAAGTTATTGACCTGATACGAAATATCAAACAAATTGAAAGTGACCTTTGAGGAAAGGTTCTGGATCTTGCATGCAACATTTCATCATGTTATGTTAATCAACTGAACCAACTGTTTTTTGAAATCCATCCATGTATAACAAAGTTACAGATCGGGCACGAAATCTCAAACAGATTGAAAGTGTTGTCAAAGTGTGACCTTGACCTTTGAAGTGGGAGTCTGGGTGTTACGTTCGACATGTCATCATGTTATGTTGATCATGTTTAGCAAGTATTTATAAAATCTATCTATGCATGATAACGTTACAGGCAGGACACGAAATCGAGCCAAGTGATAGTGTCGTCAAACAAAGTTGAATTATGACTTTGACCTTTGAAGTGTTATGTTGATCATTTGTAGTGAGTATTTATAAAATCAATCTATATATGATGCATGAGAAAATTACAGCCCGGACACAAAATCTCAAACAGATTGAAAGTGTCGTCAAAGTTAAATTGTGACATTGACCTTTGAGGTACGGGTATGAGTCTTACACGCGGTACGTCGCCATGTTATGTTGATCATTTGTAGCAAGTATTAATAAAATCCATCTATGCATGACAATGTTACAGGCCGGACACAAATTATCGGACTGCCGGACGGACGGACACTGCGATTACTTTGTTAACCCATTACAAACGGAAACTTCCTCACCACTGTTTTTGTTGCCTGTATCATCGTCACGTTCGTGTTCGGAATCGGATTCAGAATCATGTGGGTCGTCATCAGGTTTTATGACTACAAAGCCATATGTAAAGTTTCAATCAAATACATACAGTGGTTGATATAATATGGACTTCTAAGTCAAAGAAGGGCAATAACTTGCATTATATCCATGCAAGAGTTATTTAACTTAGTTATTGTAGTAGAGTTGATGACTGGGAAGGCTTGTGTAAAGTTTCAATCAAAAACATTGAGTGGTTGGTGAGAAATGGACTTTATGGTACTTAAACGCAAACCTTTAACCAGAATTTCTAAGTCAAACAAGGGCAATAATTTGCATTATATTCATGCAACACGTAATATTTTACTAGTTATTGTAGTAGGGTTGATGATTGGGAAGGCTTGCGTAAAATTTCAAGTCAATACATGCAATGATTACTGAGATATGGACTTGATAGTACTTGCACGCAAAACTTTAACCAACATTCCTAAGTCAAACAAGGGCAATAATTTGCATTATATTCATGCAAGAATGATCTTACTTAGTTATTGTAGTGGGGTTGATGACTGGGAAGGCTTGTGAAAAGTTTCAAGTCAATACATGCAATGGTTACTGAGATATGGATTTGACGGTACTTGCACGCAAAACTTTAACCAGATTTTTTAAATCAAACAAGTGAAATAATTTGCATAATATTTATGCAAGATTTATCTAACTTAGCTATTGTAGTAGGTTTGGTGACTGGAAAGACTTGTGAAAAGCTTCAGTCGTATACATTGAGTGGTTGGTGAGATATGGACTTGATGGTATTTGCACGCAAAACTTTAACCAGAATTTTCTGAGTCAAACAAGGGCAACAATTTGCATTATATTCATGCAAGAGTTATTTTACTAAGTTATTGTAGAAGGGTTGACGATTGGAAAAGCTTGTGTAAAGTCTCAAGTCAAAACATGCAATGGTTATTGAGTTATGGATTTGATAGTACTTAAACGCAAAACTTTAACCAGATTTTTCTAAGTCAAACAAGGGTTTATAATTTACATTATATTAATGCAAGAGTTATATTACTTAGTTATGTTATAGACTTGATGGTACTTGCATGCAATTTTCTATGTCAAACAAGGGCAACAATTTGCATGGTATTCGTGCAAGAGTTATCTAACTTAGTTATTGTAGTAGGGTGTTGATAACTTGGAAGACTTGTGTAAAATTTCAATCAAATACATGCAATGGTTATTGAGATAGGGACTTGATGGTACTTGCATGCAAAATTTAAACCAGATTTTCTAAGTCAAACAAGGGCAATAATTTGCATGATATTCATGCAAGAGTTATATTATTTAGTTACTGTAGTAGGGTTGATGACAGGAAAGGCTTGAGTAAAGTTTCAATCAAATACATTAAACTAATATTTATCGACTGGGCTCCGAGTTCGCTTTTATTACTAACGCTAGGTTCGTCTTCCTGATTATGTTCGATAGGGTAAGCAATTTCTTCGAGGGCGGAATATGAGGCAATACATGTATCGTGAATTATAAGACTACATTAAACATTACTTAATCAATGCACAGTTAAACAATATATATAAATGTATATATATATAAATTATAGTAAAACAATATGACGTTAATCAGCATTAACTACTGATGTCTACATGACTACGTTTAGGAAGTACATGTGATTCCATTTACAGTATCAGATGCTCTTATAATGTGAACAGTATTAATGTTATTATTATAATAATAATAATAATAATAATAATAATAATAATAATAATAAAAAGAAGAAGAAGAAGAAGAATAATAATAACAAGAAATGTTATGGTTAGTGTCACATGCCCCCAAAATGGTCTGTGAAAATAACGATATATTTTATCATAGGCAGCGATGTATTCATGAATATCAAGGACATGTTTTGTTTACATTATAGTGTGACCTTGACCTGTATGTAACCTTGATCTTGACATCTAACGTAAAGATCTGGGTATTTCTACAGGTAAATACAGGTGACACATCATCATGGCATGGTGATCACTTGTTTCAAGCTATTTAAAGACAAAGTAACAGACCAGACATGAAATATCAAACAAATATAAAGTGTGATCTTGACCTTTGAGGTAAGGTTCTGGGTATAAACGTGACACGTCGTCATGTCATGATCAATTGATAATTTGAGACTAGGGTTTTTGAAATCAATATATTTATGATTAAGTTACAGACCGGACTCTCAAACAAACTCAAAGTGTTGTCAAACAAACACAAAGTGTGACATTGACCTTTGAGGTACGGTTCTGGGTCTTACGTACGATACGTCGTCTTGTCATTTTGATCAATTCAGCCAAGTTGAAGACAAAGTAACAGACCGGACGCGGAATATCAAACACATTGAAAGTGTGACTTTGACCTTTAAATTTGTGTTTTAAAATGATAAAATTGTTTGAATAAAATTGAAAAACATAATCAAGAAACTTTTCTTATCTAGATTTGATACATTATTCATACTTGCGGTTTTAAAGGGGTTAAGTATACAAGTTAAATTAAATGTTTTACCTCCATAATTGTTTTCCATCTGTTTGTCGTCAACTCTTTTAAAAGCAGTATTGTTCTGTAAAGGTAAGTTGTATTTGTATTAATGTATTTGGTTTTTAATTTCAAATTCCATCTACCTATGAATAAATATCTATGTCTCACTTATTGATTACCTTCCCTAAATGATGACGGCAAGATTACTTCGACCAAGAAAAATGAAAGCTGTGTTAATCGTTTGGGCATTATTTTGTTGATAATGCTTATCATGAGTTCTGCAAAATTTGAAAGACATTGCGTACTGTTGGATGAAGATATACCAGTTTAAAGATGCGTAGTGATACACTGCAACAGGTTGACAGAATTGTCCAAAATGAAGAAGTATCATCAAACCATCGACATAGTGAAAAAGCAATCTGGTCAACCTCATGTTTTTCTTTCATATTTGGACTAACCGAAGACAATCACTGAAAACTATACACACTTGGAACAATTGGCAATGTGTTCAGTGTTCCGGCAGAACAGCACAAAGTTAATTGGTGTGTGAGACGTATATTTTCACATGTTTAGGGAATAACAAATTCTTAATACCAAAATAGTATTTATTATTAAATCAATGTGTAGAATGTGTTTTGTAAATAAATTCCATGACAATGGAGAAGACACAATAAGGTAAAGAAAACAGAAGTTGTAGGCTGTAACAATAGTTTAATGTATTTTTCTTGTGTTAACACATTTTTTTTAAGGATAAAATTTATATAATTTTATATCATTGAACAGTTTTTTTTATTATTTGTCAAGTTGAATACTATTCGAAAAATCACTAATATGATTTTATTGGGTAAATGTCAATGAACATTTTGATGGTTTAAAGTACAGGAACATTATTTTACACTGACTTTCAAATTTGATACAATGTGTGTCATTGACAATATAGAAAGTATTGCAAACTATTTAAATGTTTTCCTATTTAATCAGTTTTTTGTTGTAAAAAAAAATGTTTTACGTGACAGACATTTTGTTATTTATCACAGTGGCCGAGTGGTCTAAGGCGCCGTCTCAAGATCACTTACTTCTCACCGCTTAGGTTGTAGGTTCGAATCCTGGTCGCTCAAAAAAACTTTATGTGAGAAAGTTTCCAGCTACTTGCGGAAGGACGGTGGTTCTACTCAGTCTGAGGTCTTCCTCCACCAGTAAAACTGGATATGCCATATATAACCTGAGGTGGAATAACTTGCAATTTACAACTTGTTAATTACGCTATAATTTTAAGATTATTAATACATGTTAGGAAATATACGAACATTTGTATTTTGTACCAAAGCATGTTTTATAAGATATATGTCGTATATATGCATATCTTTTTAACTCCATTTCTTTTTTCTTTTTAAAGCGTTATTTTATTTCCCAACCCATCGTTTCACTTACCTTCAAACATTCTTCAAGATCTTTGTTGGTTCCTTGTAATTTCACTGTTTCAACTTCCAGTGATTTTTTTTTAAATTCCAGTTGCTGCTTTTCTCTTCTTAGATGCATTATGTCTCGCTGCAAAATGCCCCTCTGACCTTCACTGAGCTCCGACTTTTCTTCAGATCCGTACGTCATTATATGTTGTTTTTCTCTGCGAGTCGAATTTTGAAGTTGATTGACAGACGCATTCAGAAGCTCAGTATCGCGAGACAACTTTTCTTTTTCTTGCTGCAGGGTATCTTTATTCTGTAACTTTAAGGGCACATCCTTCATTCCTAATCCAAACTCTATTTCTTCTTCACATTTGTGGCGAACGTCGATGAGATCCGCCATTTCGGTATCGTGAGTTTCAGTTCCTGCAGCTATGTCGTGATCGAGAGACATCTTTTTGGCATTCAACACACTGTGCTCTATTTTGAATGTGATATCAATTTCAGCTTCCCTTAACTAAAATGTAAATCAGAGGGAGTCAAAACGTGTAAGCTCCACAAATTTGACACAGAACATGTAATATGATACATTTTACTGGAAATGACTCGCTTCAGGTTATGGGGTCGTATTTGTTTGTTTTGACTGTGTGTCAGGTGTTTATAAATGTTTGCAAATTAGAAATGGTCTCTAAATTTGTGGTTTTTACTTAAATTCATTTAAAGTCTAAGATAATTCTTAAGAATGGTTGGTGAAAACAACACTAGAACGTGTAAGCTTTAGTTGTTATATTGCATAGGTTATTGAAACATGTAATTTGCCTTAAAAAAACAATTTTACTAGAAATAAAAATATAGTTTTGCACAAACAGTCAATTTCTATGTTTCAATATCTGAAACTTTCGAATAAAAAGGTTTTATAACTGAACGTTTGCTATAAATAGTATTTAAAAATAGGAAATTTTGGGTTTGAGTCCGAGTTTTTAGACTCAAAAGTTTTATGAATTTTAGCTCTAGATAAACTTAATTATGTACAAGCACAAATAATTTCTGGAGTGAATCCTATAATTAGCGGATATATGCGACAATGGGGACATGACTTTTATTGAAATTATATTTAAAAACAAAACATGTCACTAGTAAGTGTCGCATGCATCCCCCCAAATGGTCTGTGAAAATAACAATATATGTTATAATCGGTAGCGATGTATCCATGAATATCAAGAGTAATAGAATGACGTTTCAGACCAGACATGCAATTTCATGTTTTTTTACATTAAAGCATGACCTTGACCTTTGTGTAACATTGACCTTGACATCTGATGAAACGGTCTGGGTATTTCTACAGGTAAATGCAGTTAATACATCATCATGACATGCTGATCACTTGTGCAGGGCTTTACATTAACACTTATCCGACTGTCCAAGACAACTAAACCGTGGGTATGGACAAGTTAAATATAAGGCTGCTAGCCCGACTGGACAAGTGAAAATTCAGAAATTAAACACGGCATCTCTTTTTTGCAAATCCCCTGTTTTTTAACCTTGATAAAACAGTTTACTTAGTTAATTTATATCCATAACATTAGTACCATAATTCTAGAATAAAGTAGGACAAGTTGTTTTTGTTAGGACAAGCAGATTTTAGAAATACGTGTCTGACTGAACAAGTGATATAAAATATAAATGTATTTGCCTGACTTGTTTCAGGCTATTTTAAAATCCCTCCATGTAAGACAATGTTACAGTCCAGTTATGAAATATCAAACAATCTAAACATGTGACAATGAGGTAAGGTTCTGGTTCTTAACGTGACACGTCGTTATGTCATGTTGATCAATTAATAAATTAAGCCAAGTGTTTTTGAAATCCATCCATGTATGATAAAGTTACAGGGCATACTTGAAATCTCAAACAGACTCAAAGTGTTGTCATACAAACTCAAAGTGTGACCTTAACATTTGAGGTAAGGGTCTAGGTCTTACGTGTGACACATCGTCATGTCATCTTGATCAATTGAGCCAAGATAAAAACAAAATTACAGACCAGACACACAATATAAAACAAATTCACAGTGTGACTTTGACCTTTGACGAAAGGTTCTGGTTCTTACATACAAAATTAATTTTGTCATGTTGATTAATTGAGCCAAGTGTTTTTGAAATGTATCCATAGGTACAAACCGGACACGAAATCTCAAAGAGACTAAAAGTGTTGTCAAACAAAGTTAAATTGTGACCATGACCTTTGAAGTGGGAGTCTGGGTAATAAGTGCGACAAGTCATCATGTTATGTTGATCATTAGTAGCAAGTATTTATAAAATCCATCTTTGCATCACAAAGTTACAGGCCGGACACGAAATCTCAATCAGACTGAAAGTGTCATCAAACAAAGTTAAATTGTGACCACGACCTTTGAAATGGGAGTATGGGTGTAACGCGCGACACGTCATCATGTTATGTTGATCATTTGTAGCAAGCATTAACAAAATCCATATATGCATGACAAAGTTACAGGCCGGACACGAAATCACACACAGACGCATTGTGTGACCTTCACCTTTGAGGTACGGGTATGGGTCTTACTCGCGACACGTCGTCATGTTATGTTGATCATTTGTAGCAAGTATTTTTAAAACCCATTAATGCATGATAAATTTACAGACCTGACATGAAATCTCACACAGACTCAAAGTGTTGTCAAATAAACTCAAAGTGTGACTTTGACCTTTAAGGTACGGGTGTGGGTCTTACACGCGACACGTCGTCATGTTATGTTGATCATTTGTAGCAAGTATTAACAAAATCCATATATGCATGACAAAGTTACAGGCCAGACACGAAATCCCACATAGACTCATTTTGTGAACTTGACCTTTGAGGTACGGGTATGTTACTTACTCGCGACACGTCGTCATGTTATGTTGATCATTTGTAGCAAGTATTTACAAAATCCATCTATGCATGACAAAGTTACAGGCCGGACACGAAATACCAGACGGAAGGAAGAACGGACGGCGGACGGAAGGATCAGACGGACGATCGGACGCTGCTATTACTATATGCCACCCAAAAAAAAAATTTTTGGAGGGGGGCATAAAAACAGATTGCCGTCAGGCTAGTTTAGTATAGAAAACATGAATTACTAATTTAATTTTTTTGGAGGGGTTTAACGTCATTTTTTTACATATTTCAGGATATATATGTCATATTCAGTTGTATTGATGGAGGAATACCTCAGAATTAATCCGAATAGAATCCCCGTCCTTCAGCAAGTATTTTGCAAACTTTCTTTGATTGATAAACCGCAGCGTGGTCTTGTGGTACAGCGTCCGCCTCGCATGCGGAAGGTCGTGGGTTCGATTCCCGACCGGGTCATACCAAACACTTGAAGAATGGTACTAGAAGCTTCCTCGCTTGACGCTCAGCTTTAAGAGGAGAGTTCTAGGTCCGGTCGGCCCGGTGTCAGTATAATGTGATTGGGTGGGGTATCATACCGTGTGTCTGCGGCATGATATTCCAGTGTGGCAGAGCTCAGAATACTGTCTCAAGTAGAAACCGTCGCGATATGACTGAACAATTGTTGATAGCGACGCTAAACGCCATACAACAACAACCACATTGATTGATAGTCTATGATATAGAACATTATATAGTCAAACAGCCAGTCAATGAAAGGAACAAAAGTGGCATTTTAAGACATGTTGTTGCTTAATATAGGTTATTTTACTCTGAAAATATAAAAATGGTAATTAGAACATATGGTTGCTTAAGACAGGTGGCTGCCTGACAGAGGTGACCGCATGCACAGGTTTGACTGTATACATACTATTAATCTCTGGTACCTGTTTAATATCGTCTGCTGCTTTCTGGCAGGCTGGTTTTTCTTTTAAATTTGTTTTACCACTTTTGCCCCAGTTGTCAAACTCTAGAAACTCCATCAAATGAACAAATATGTTTTCCATCTCTTCCTTTGGTATCATGTTGTTTGGCGAATGCATGAGTTTGTTTCGGGAGTCTATCACCTGAAATAGGTTTAAAATACACTTTATATCATAATATATTTTTTCTGGAAACATTTTAATTATTATTCCAATCAAATGGTACGTACTTCAGCTTTCGAAAGTCATTGAACTCCCGTCAATGCGCTATCGCTTGAAGGCGAATCGCTGTGGCGGAGATGTTACATGTTATCAAGGACTTATATAGAGAAGGAAAAGCAACTGTTTGAGATGTTATGAACGTTCGCGTATTCATCCAAAATCATGCGAAATCTCGTTTTCAAATATCTTCCATTCATCTTAGAAGTGTGAGTAACTGATAACTATCTGACATAAATTTTATTAACCGATATTCTATAAGGTTGAAAATTATGGAAAACTGCCAGTGGTTTTGACCACTTAGTCACAAAGGGTTGTGTCAAATATAATTATTACATAAAAAACAAGTAAATGTTTCATTCAAAGCACATACACATAACTGAGCTATCAAATGTTTAAAATATTTCATAAAGAATATTATTTAAATAGCATTTACCTTATCAATCAAATTGGTGTCAGTTGGATGAAAGAGCGTGCATGTGTTTAAAACGTTAAGCATTGCCGCTGCATCTGTATCGTTTGGTCCAGTAGATTTGCTGTTACCTTTTGGCATAAACAATTTGACAAGTTCCCAATAACTATACAAATAATGTTTCAGATCACTGTTTTTCCAGGCAATCCTGTCAGATTTAGGTGCTTCATGCAAATCCAGAATTTTTTTAAACAATAATTTGTTTACGTCGCAATTTGTTTGAATGTACCACTCTTTAGCTTTTTTGTCGTATTTACATTCGTACCGACAGTTTGTGTGATCATGGCCTTTAATGCGAGGAAGAAAGTCGGATATCAGCTCCGTAAATATAGTTTTGAAAGTTTCTTCAACATAATCATGTATTGATTCCTTGGTCGCTACTAAGGCTAGGGTGCATTTTATCCAGTTTTTGTATTTTGGTTCATCCAGTTTGGCTTCCATGTCCAATGTTTAATGGTTATATATCTGAAATACAGACGAAAGTTAATAAGATAAGAAACACATATGGCCAACAGATGACAGACATCCACCAAAAACTTTTGTTCAAACACAATCAATTTAACTGGGTATAATGCGCAGACAGAAAAATCAATATATATATACCGAACACGAATGCAACGGAAGTGTTAGCAGTGGTCAAGATAAGGCGTAAGCAGTAGTCAAGTCGAAATGTTAGTAGTAATCAAGAGGAAGTGTAAGCGGTGGTCAACAAGAAGTGTTAATGTGGTAAAGTTGAAGTGTTAACAGTGGTCAAGAGGAAGTGTAAGCAGTGACCAAGAAGAAGTGTTAGAGGTGGTCAACAAGAAGTGTTAGTAGTGGTCAAGTTGAAGTGTTAACAGTGATCTAGTATTTTACTGAAACATTGGTTTAAAAAAGGAATATATTATATAAATGACCTCATGAATACAAATGGCAATTTCTTCACATACAGAGAATTCACTGAAAAATATAGTGTTAACACTAACTTTATCGAATTCGAAGGACTGGTAGCATCAGTCAGACACTACTTAGATAAGTTATCTTTTCAACATTTATCATGCATTTGCCTTAACCCTTTAATACCATATACAATGTCAACAATCCTGAAAGATAAAAAGGGCTGTAGAACAATTTACCAACATTTCATGAATAAAGATTATATTCCAACTTCTAAAACAAAATGGGAGAATGATTTAAATATTCGAATTAATCTGAGAGATAGTAAGTATTACGCTCTTCCTTTCAATATCACTAAAGACACAAATTTACAATGGTTCCAATTTAGAATTAATCACAGAATTCTTGGAACAAACTCATTGCTTAAAAAAATGAAGATTAAAGAATCCGATGTATGTTCCTTTTGTCAAAGAGAAACTGAAACTATTAAACATATATTTATTGACTGCATAGTAACGCAACAATTTTTTCAAAGTTTTAAAAATTATCTGAATGAAAAGTGCAATACAATAAATACAGGTCATCTTCAGACATAATCTTTGGCAGTATGAAATTTGAAACTGTTTCGAATAGGCTGCTATATACTGCTAAACACTTCATATACTGTCAAAAAATGAAAAACAATATTCCTATTTTTGAACCATTCAAACACTATATTAAAATGTTGTATGAAACAGAACGATGTATTGCCAAAAATAATATTGAGGTGGAAAAAATTGATTTGCTATGGAACCTATACATTCCCCTTATATCTTAAAAATAAAGACTATTAATTTTATATTTTTCAGATTTATGTACTATAAAAGTTGCCTTCCAGGATGGCCTCTTTGCTTATTTTGTGGAGACAGTACTTTAGTGAAAATCTCCTGCTGCCTCGATTTTTTCTATTGTTGTTTTTGTTTTATCTTTTTCTACTTATATATTGTTTTATAATGATCCAACTGCTGTTTAATTTTTCATTAAAAGAAAAGGAAAGTGTTTATATAACAATTTTGCATCTGGTCATAGAACACATGTGTACTCTAACTAGAGTTTATCTTATTTGTGAAAGCAAATTTTGCAATAATATAAGATCTTAATTACTGTTTACATTAATAGTATAGCCTATATTTTTTGTGTCACAAATGGAATCATTATAATTATAAGGGACTCTGTTAAACTATAAATATCTGCTTGGAAATAGTGTTTACACATGTACACTCTTAATAATGTTTCTTTCAAAACAATTGTTGTTTCATTTTATTATTTTTTAATATTTGATTTTTAAAAAATCAACAACAAAAAAATCCTTACACTACACACCTGTCTCTCTTGAATTCACATATAAGTTTGTTACTTATTCTTTCTGTATATTTATATACATAATTGACATAATATTTTAGTTTGTATGTGAATCTGCTTAATTTTTCAGGAAATATATGCAAATGAGAAATATATTACACTAATATTCAACCAATCAAATAACTGAAAACACATGTTTTATAAAATTTAAGAAATAGGTGATTCTTTTGTGTTTTCTGATTCTCAAATAAAGTTAAATTTTACTAGATAAATATAAAATGAACCGAGGTATCTTTGATATTTTTTTTAATGTCTTCTCCTGGCTTTCAATAAACACCATCAATTAACACACAAAAAATTGTGTTTATAAACCATTCCAATTATAGATACCTCTAATAAATATAAACACACAAAAACAACCCCAATATAATAAAATTCTTGTAATTATTGCCACTTTATCTTTTCTGTAAAAAGGGATACACCAAAATACATATTTAATATTTATTAAGGTCCTACACCAAGCCAGCCAATATAGACTTAAGAGAGAACAATCTCCTGAAATCGTTAGAAAACATAATTTTCTTATACTATCATCTGCTGTGTCAAATTATATTTTATTTTCTGTTTGATTTTTGTTTTAGCTCGAGCTACAATCTATAATTTGTTTAGACTGGTGTGTCCCTTTAAGATCAATGTATATATGTGTATTCGGTGAAAGGAAAAAGAAAGTATGCATACCTATAAACGTCGACAGGTCAAGGAACAAAAAATGTATTGTATATAAATTTTGTATATTTATATTTCATGAGACTGTTGAATCAAAAAACAAACATTTAATTCATTTCAAAGCAAAAAAATAAGAAAAAATCAGTTCATTTTTCCATCACATGAATAAACTTAGTCAATAATGAAATAATTTCAAAAACCAAAATGTATGCTTTCTTTTTCCTTTCAATGTATATATATGAATGTATGTTACAACTTGACTGATATGTATATTTGTACGGTTTGTTGAAGGATGGCCCACCCCGACCCTCACTAACCTATTACGGGGTGATTAAATGGATCACTTTTCAGTGATTGAAATTAAAAAAACAAAACAAAAAAAAAACAGTGTTTAAGAAGAAATGTAAGCGGTAGTCAAGAAGAAGTGTTAGCGATGGTCAAGTTGATGTGTTAGCAGTGGTCAAGTTGAAGGGCTAGCAGTTGTCAAGAGTAGGCGTTAGCAGTCAAGACAAAATGCTAGCAGTAATCAAGAAGAATTGTAAGCAGTGGTCAAAAAGAAGTGTTAGCGGTGGTCAAGAGGAAGTGTAGGCGGTGCTCAAGAGGAAGTGTTAACAGTGGTCAAGAAGGATTGTTAGCAGTGGTCAACCGGAATTGATAGGAGTGGTCAAAAAGAAGTGTAAGAGGTGGTCAAGAAAGAACTGTTAGCAGTGGTCAAGAGGAAATGTTAGGATGGTCAAGAGGAAGTGTAGGCGGTGTTCAAGAGGAAGTGTTAGCAATTGTCAAGATGAAGTGTTAACAGTGGTCAAGAAGGAGTGTTAGCAGTGGTCAACTGGAAGTGATAGGAGTGGTCAAGAGAACGTGTCAGCAGTGGTCCAGAGGAAGTGTAAGCGGTGGTCAAGAGGAAGTGTAAGCGGTAGTCAAGAGTAAGTTTTAGCAGTGGTCAACAGGAAGTGTAAGCGGTGGTCAAGAGGAAGTATTAGCAGTGGTCAAGAGGAAGCGTTAGCAGTGATTCAAATATGCAGAAATAAAACATGGAGTTGACCAGTTGCTTTTTGACAATGCTAATGGTTTGATGACACGCCTTCGTTTTTGGTAATTCTGCCCATTTGTTGCAATGTATCACTAAATATCTTTAAACCGCTACAGCTTCGTCAGACAGTGTCATCAATGATTTGTTATTATTTTCATTAGTCACATTAGTCACACGTATGTCACATGTACCACCGAGCCGTTTTGGAAAGCTTTTCAGCTCTTGCAGACATTTCTTCCCGTGAACATGGGATTTTATAGAAACATGTAAAAAAAATATCATCAGCACTTGAGATATCTTTTACCAGAAAAACCTTAAGCATGCGAGAAATCCGGAAATAGAAATGTTTTTTAGCTTGTAAAATGTCACTTTGTCCGTCAATTTCCTCATCTACGAAGCAAATATCTCAATTATTCCTCAATATTTTTTAATTTCACTTACAAGGTATAAACTAAGACATCAGACTGGTCGTATATCATTCCCCGAGTTCCAATAAATTGTGTCACAATCAAATAATTACCTAAAGAATACTATCACTTACCGTAATTTCGACGTTTTTTACCTGTCGCATGTGCTACCGGAAGATGGTCACGTTGTTTTACGCGAACCACCGACGGTTGTTAAAGTGGTCGTTTTCCAGACGTGTTAACGGTCCACGGCTATTTTGAACGGTGCAACGATATACATTATCGGTCTTTTTGACCTTGTGGGTACACCATTATCTAGTAAATGTACATGACAGACTGAAGTTGTTCGATATTCAACTTGAAACGTCGACAAGACTGTTTATCACCGGCTTTATACGATGACCTCACGGAAGGTGGGTTATTCTTAAATGCCTAATTATAGAAAAACGAAAAACTACTCTTAAACTAACTTCTAATCAAACAACATATTGTCAACATGCACTATTTATGAAGAATCCTGATATAAAAGACAGACAGACAGACCGGGGTGGGTCGGAGGGCGGTCAGACAGACAGAAAGACACACACACAGACACACAGACAGACAGACAGACAGACAGACAGACAGACAGACAGACAGACAGACAGACAGACAGACAGACAGACAGATAGATGTAGAAATATTCATTGTATAAGTGCATAAAAAAGAGAAAATTTACCTTTAACGTTCAAAATCCAGCTGCATTAGATATGCCCATGGTGCTTCTGACTAAGTAAAATGTCAATGACTACAGACAATGGTTCAATGTTGTATTGCAAATATTGTGAAAGTATAAGAATATTTATACCTGCCAAATATGGGCGTTATCAAGCAAACAGCCACTACAACTTGAAACTTTAAATTTAGTACATAATATATATATCCAAGGTCCATGTGTTATCTTTATGTTCCCGGCTTTATCATGCATGCACTTCAAGTGCATTTTATTTTCGGTGGTTTTATTTCAACTTTTTCACAAATTACACAATTCCTGTATGTATCAATACAACAATTAAAAGACATAAAGATTAAACATTTATATCACGCCACCCATTTTACATGTAATTATACCACCTTTATGCAACGCAATAGACGGTGGATACGGAAATACCCGATGTTTCACGATTGGTAAATATATGCTGTTATTTGCACGTCTGACTGACTTTTCACCGTCGTAATTTTGACTTTTCACCACCGTAGTTTCGTTGTTTCGACTTTTCAACATCGTAGTTTCGACAGGCAGATAATATTCATTCTTAAGACGTTATTGATACATCAATATCGAATTTTAAAAATAATATCGACGAAGTGTGTATACTTTTTTTTTTTGAAAAGAGATCATGATCAGATAATAATAGAAAACGTATGCAGTCAAAGGGAAGTAACTCATTCTAAATAATACACTTAGAAAATCCTTTTACAAGTTTTTAAATGAATATAGTAAATAAAAATCAGATGAAAATAGAATCAACATGGTTAATGTCTGATCGACATACAAGAAAAACGTTCGAAGTTTTCATTTTCAACAGGATAAGTTAAAAACTTCAGATCTGTTAAACGCAAAAGATAAAAATGTTAAACAATATTGGAAATTAATTAAAGAATCTACAATTCCTAATAATCCTAAAAATATAAGCTCTGAAACATTTGAAAAAATATTTCAAGGCGATTAGTAACCAAACAGACCCATTTTTTAAGCAGACGAGAACGTTATATATTTCAACGAAACTGTTTTGACCTCTGAAATACAAAGAATGCTGGATAAACTGTATATTGATACTAGTAATTCCTATATCTGAGCCAGAATTGAGATAAGCAGTCTTTTTAAAGGCGTTAAGTATATTTATGATACCCGGATGTTTGGAGGTTAATATACACGAGACCACTGCCTTGTAATGATAACATTCCCGGATAGTGATAATGGCTGGAGGGTTTTAATCCCGGGAGACGCAAAATTGCAAATAGCCACACTGCTCAGTTCTTAGAGACGTCCAATATATGGCACCATCTTTCCCCATGCCACTGACGTTTGACCGGGGCTGTAATCAAAATTAAAATTATGGGTAGTGGTAATGCTCTCTGTCTAAATGCATTATGGATAGATATGTCCTGCTCTCGGTACAAAATGTTATAAGCTTATTTCAATAGTGGTAACACGCGAAATTTAACGTAAATGTGTTTCTATATTTAGTAACGCGTGTCAAAAAATGTTCATTACACTACCAACGAGCGTCACATCGTGATAAAGAACAAACTGTATACAGATATGAAACTCAAATTTCCACAAAATGTATTCATTGAATTAGTCTATCCCAGAACCTAATATCTCCCGAATAAGGTCTGTTAATCCCCAATGAAAAAACAGGGAGTTCTATGCCTGTCCAACAATTCATAGCAATTGAACGTTTACTGAACTGTGAAGTCATATAAATTTTCCTAGAAACAACTGACCAATCAACGTGCTTAAATGTGGCTTTCCCAACATTGCTATTTAATGCACCAAATCGGGAGTGCCGGATCCGTTTTACCGACTAACGTTAAATGGGCCATATCTATAGTTGTGTAATTATGAGGACTACTCTAAATAATGCAGTATTTTTCCGGTGACCTTGACCTCGTCAGATGATATCTCAAAAACTGTTTGACTTCGAATCACCATATATCACGCATTTTGGGTGACCTTGACCTTGATTTTTATAGATGAATGCCTAGGAAATACACCGTACAGGTCTTATATACCGCGACATTACAAAAGATCTCTATATAAACTTTAGATGCCCAACAATTGAATAAAATTTAAAAAAATTGTTGATATTTTCAATTGTTGGGCATTAAAAGTGTATATAAAGATTGTTTGTGATGTGGGGGTATATCAGCCGTGTAAGGTGTGTTTGCTAGTCACCATGCCCCTGTGATTTCAATGACTTAACAGGAGAAGGCAATATGGACTTTTGTATGCACGTGACAATTTTAATAATGTTATTGTAAGCATCCCAATTAATTCACGAGGGCCAATATGAAAGTGCAGCATTAACATAGAGCAACTGCATATATGGTTTATGAGTCAATTACACCGTGGCGACACATATATTTAGGCAACTTAAAAGCTGTTTCCCTTTGTTATGTTCACATTGGAAACTAATAAAAATCTGTTCCTACCGGTAACGCTGTTAAACTCTTTCTAGACGCCCGCTATTTCAGGGCCAGGACGAAAGTGTACGTACTTGCAGAGTTCTCTAGAAGTTTTTCTCACAGCTCTCCAAACGGACGACTTAAAACATCCATGTATACACACAACGATAAAATAGTGAGTCACGTTTACAAAGAAACTGCAAAGCCACGCGGGCGCACAAAAGTGGTAGCACAAGTTCAGACCGTCTCATTGGTGCATCTAAAACATTGAACAGTAACTCCGCGATGAAATCGATGCTTTCAGGTTGAAATCTGGTTGAAATCTGTAATGGTCGCAAATTTCCGATCGAGAAAGATATTCGAGAAGGTTGTTTCGATCAGGAAACGGTAAGCGGAAAAGGGGAATCGGTAGAGCCCCCTACGTCATCAGCTCATTTAAATATATGTAAATGAAGTTATAAAGCTATCACGAATAAAACGTTACTAATATAGCGTTGTCGTCTCTCTATACTATTTAATGATGTAGCACGGCATCGTTCGATTATAAAATGCACGACTCAGTACGGTTGTATAGTGTTTAATATTGAAAATAGAGACATTATTATTTTACAAAGGTTTAAACATATCTCCATGCAACTTTTGCATGCTACAGAAATAGCAGCTCCTCTCTGTACACCAAATGACAGCATATAGATAAAATCTTAGTTTTCTATTCCTTTAACTACAAATATACGAGTACTTCTTACATATACATACGTTGCACCACCTTCATTACAACTGATTTCAGATTACTGAGCACTGGTCAACCCTTCAGGGCCCCAGGAAAGAGTGGCTTAGTTAACTGATATCTGCCTGCTCTCTAAGGGATAAAACCACACCGCAAACATGGTAGGATACACGTTTCTAACAAAAGGCATACCAGACTTTCTAATAAATTCCATGTGAATCTAGTTTGTCCTGTATCATTTTACCATTATAACATACAACAGGGTATTACCCCATAACCTTCCTTATTAAAGGAGGACGAACTATCTCAAGAACATCACTGCGGTATACCATTATAACATTGCATATTTCTAAGTGTTTGTATATGGCAAAAGGTAAGAAACATATATAATTTAGGAGACAGTATAGTTTTTTAATAAGAATATAATTATGTATATGTCTACAGCAAATGTATTGTGTTTTTTATTCAAATGTAATAATGATAAATCGGGGCATATCTGGTGAATAAATAACAACATGCTAGAATTGCATTTTATCAAATACATTTTACTTTTTCAACATGTTGATGGTTTGATAGGTGACAATCATCAAATCACAATTCAGTAATACATGTAAATAACAATTGAAAAGTTCCAATACTTTCTCTCTAAATTTAATTCTGTATTGGGGTAATTTTAAATTAGCAAACAAATTACAACATGGTTTAAATATATTCATAATAACTATTATACAAGTTTCTACTGATTCCCATCAACACAGATAAGTATATGCTATGGTAACATACACTCAACACAGATAAGTATATGTTATGGTAACATACACAAAAGTGGTTCTACAGATTACCCTCAATACAGTTATGTATATGTCATGGTAACATTCACAAAGGTGGTTCTACAGATTCCCCTCAAGACAGTTATATATATGTTATGGTAACATACACAAAGGGGGGTTCTACTGATTCCCCTGGTACCACTACAGATTACCCTCAACACAGATAAGTGTATGTCATGGTATCAGATGCAAAGGTGGTTCTACAGATTCCCCTCAACACAGTTATTTATATGTTATGGTAACCTACATAAAGGGGGTTCTACTGATTCCCCTGGTACCTCTACAGATTCCCCTCAACACAGATAAGTGTATGTCATGGTATCAGATGCAAAGATGTTTCTACAGATTCCCCTCAACACAGTTATGTATAAGGCATGGTAACATACACAAAGGTGGTTCTACAGATTCCCTTCAACACAGTTATGTTTATGTTATGGTAATCTACATAAAGGGGGTTCTACTGATTCCCCTGGTACCTCTACAGATTAACCTCGACACAGATAAGTACATGTTATGGTAACATACACAAAGGTGTTTCTACAGATTCCCCTCAAAACAGTTATGTATATGTTATGGTAACATACACAAAGGGGGTTCTACTGATTCCCCTGGTACCTCTACAGATTCCCCTCAACACAGATAAGTATATGTTATGGTAACATACACAAAGGGGGTTCTATTGATTCCCCTCAACACAGATAAGTATATGTTATGGTAACATAAACAAAAGGGATTCTACAGATTCCCCTCAACACAGATAAGTGTATGTTATGGTTACATAAACAAAAGGGATTCTACAGATTCCCCTCAACACAGATAAGTGTATGTTATGGTTACATACACAAAGGTGGTTCTACATATTCCCCTCAACACAGTTATGTATATGTTATGGTAACATACACAAAGGGGGTTCTACTAATTCCCTTGGTACCTCTACAGATTCCCCTCAACACAGATAAGTAAATGTTATGGTAACATACACAAATGGGGTTCTACAGATTCCCCTCAACACAGATAAGTATATGTTATGGTTACATACACAAAGGTGGTTCTACAGATTCCCCTCAACACAGATAAGTGTATGTTACGGTAACATACACAAAGGTGGTTCTACAGATTCCCATCAAAACGGTTATGTATGTTATAGTAACATACACAAACAGTGTTCTACAGAATCCCCTCAACACAGATAAGTATATGTAATGGAAACATACACAAAAGTGGTTCTACTGATTCCCCTCAACACAGTTATGTATATGTTATGGTAACATACACAAAGGGGGGTTCTACTGATTCCCCTGGTACCTGTACAGATTACCCTCTACACAGATAAGTATATGTTATGGTAACAAACACAAAGGTGGTTCTACAGATTCCCCTCAACATAGTTATTTATATGTTATGGTAACATACACAAAGGGGGTTCTACTGATTCCCCTGGTACCTCTACAGATTCCCCTCAACACAGATAAGTGTATGTCATGGTATCAGATGCAAAGGTGTTTCTACAGATTCCCCTCAACACAGTTATGTATATGTCATGGTAACATACACAAAGGTAGATCTACAGATTCCCCTCAACACAGTTATTTATATGTTATGTTAACCTACATCAAGGGGGTTCTACTGATTCCCCTGGTACCTCTACAGATTAACCTCGACACAGATAAGTACATGTTATGGTAACATACACAAAGGGGGTTCTGCTGAATCCCCTGGTACCTCTACAGATTTCCCTCCACACAGAAAACTATGTGTTATTGTAACATACACAAAGGTGGTTCTACAGATTCCCCTCAAAACAGTTATGTATATGTTATGGTAACATACATAAAGGGGGCTTCTACTGATTCCCCTGGTACCTCTACAGATTCCCCTCGACACAGATAAGTATATGTTATGGTAACATACACAAAGGTGGTTCTACAGAGTCCCCTCAACACAGTTATGTATTATATGTTATGGTAACATAGATAAAGGGGGTTCTACTGATTCCCCTAGTACCTCTACAGATTCCCCTCAACACAGATAAGTATAGGTTTTGGTAACATACACAAAAGTGGTTCTACTGATTCCCCTCAACACAGTTATGTATATGTTATGGTAACATACACAAAGGGGGTTCTATTGATTCCCCTGGTACCTCTACAGATTCCCCTTAACATAGATAAGTGTATGCCATGGTATCAGATGCAAAGGGGGTTCTACTGATTCCCCTCAACACAGATAAGTATATGTTATGGTAACATAAACAAAGGGGATTCTACAGATTCCTCTCAACACAGATAAGTGTATGTTATGTATACATACACAAAGGTGGTTCTACAGATTCCCCTCAACACAGATAAGTATATGTTATGGTAACATACACAAAGGGGGTTCTACAGATTCCCCTCAACAGAGTTATGTACAAGTTATGGTAACATGCACAAAGTTGATTCTACAGATTCCCCTTAACATAGTTATGTATATGTTATGGTAACATACACAAAGTGGGTTCTACTGATTCCCATGGTACCTCGACAGATTCCCCTCAACACAGATAAATGTATGTCATGGTATCAGATGCAAAGGTGTTTCTACAGATTCCCCTCAACACAGGTAAGTATATGTTATGGTTACATACACAAAGGTGGTTCTACAGATTCCCCTTAACATAGTTATGTATATGTTATGGTAACATACATAAAAGGGGTTCTACTGATTCCCCTGGTACCTCTACAGATTACCCTCAACACAGTTATGTTTATGTCATAGTAACATATACAAAAGTGGTTCTACAGATTCCCCTGTTACCTCTACAGATAACCCTCAACACAGTTATGTATATGTCATAGTTACATATACAAAGGTGGTTCTACAGATTCCCCTTAACACAGTTATGTATATGTTATGGTAACATACACAAAGGGGGTTCTACTGATTCCCCTGTTACCTCTACAGATTCCCCTCAACACAGATAAGTGTATGTCATGATATCAGATGCAAAGGGGGTTTTACAGATTCCCCTCAACACAGATAAGTGTATGTTATGGTTACATAAACAAAAGTGGTTCTACAGATTCCACTCAACACAGTTATGTATATGTTATGGTAACATACACAAAGGGGGTTCTACTGATTCCCCAGGTACCTCTACAGATTCCCCTTAACATAGATAAGTGTATGTCATGGTATCAGATGCAAAGGGGAATTTATTGATTCCCCTCAACACAGGTAAGTATATGTTATGGTAACATACACAAAGGAGGCTCTACTGATTCCCCTCAACACAGATAAGTATATGTTATGGTAACATATACAAAGGTGGTTCTACAGATTCCCCGTAACACAGATAAGTGTATGTTAAGGCAACATACATAGAGGTGGTTCTACAGATTCCCCTCAACACAGATTAGTGTATGTTATGGTAACATACACAAAGTTGGTTCTACAGATTCCCCTCAACACTGTTATGTATATGTTATGGTAATTTACACATAGGTGGTTCTACTGATTCCCCTTGTACCTCTACAGATTCCCCTCAACACATGAGGTAAAATAAGCTAATCGATGTAGAGTCTTGGTAATTGCTTGTAGAAAAGGCTGTATGCTTTCCCAATCTCCAGCCTTAGATTTTTGTCAGTTATCTTTGTTATCCATAAAATAGAAACATGGTTTTAATAAAAAGAATGCTTGATGTTTTTTGTAATGGTATTATATGGTTTTAATAATTTTTGCTTGAAGTCAATATAAATATTTATACTTATTTATTTTACTTCATTTGTGAAACAAGTTCTTACAACTTTGTCAAATAATGCTCGAAGTCTTCGTGGTTGGAACCAGTACTAAACATATGCGGAAATTTGTCTTGCTAAAGAAACCACACAAAGCATGGTGGAGGATCGAACCCACCAAAAATATTTGGTCTATAACATCATTGAAATATAAGGCTTCACTTAAATAATGGGTTTTATTCAACTGCTGTTTTTTGCTTCTGAAAAATAATTCAGGAGTTATTTATAAGCAAATGCGGTGTCACAAGTGACTGCCTTTTTGCGAATAACAAAGTTTGCACAACCTAAATTACATTTAAGTTACCTTTCTATCATCAATTCTGTACCACTGAAGGCCAAACTTGATATAACAGTAATAATATCCTGCTTGTTTTGTCCCATAGTGGACAATTATACCAAACAATGAAGCCTCGTTTTTTTTTCCAAATATAAACAGTTTAATTACATTGGTATCAATGCAACATTAAATCACTGAAATCTGTTTACCGGTATTTTAAACTTTGCAATGATGCAAATAATGTGAAGATGAGCAATTATTGAACTTTTAATTATTCCCCCCCGCCCCCCACTTACCACATACAATCACACTTAGGTACCAAAGCTGCATAAAACATCCATTATGATTGAGCTTACTGTTTTTGAGAAGAAGTCGAAAATGTCAATTGTTTACAGACGCATGATGAGGGACAAAAGTCGATCGCAAAAGGGTTTTTTTTATTGTATTTGCTTTTATGAAGCCATTTATACATGCTATAAAGATGTGAACATATGAACTGACATACCAACAAAAACCTTAATATTATCAATATATGTCCTGAATAATACAGAAACTTATTGATTTCTAAAGTAAAATGTCATTTACACTGATGGAAACCCTCGTTTAAGGGGTAGTTGTTCAGTATTTCAAAAGCGCATTACTTGGCTTAAAACTTTCCCTTGTACAATATAATTATTTCACAATTAACTACCTTTAATCTAGAGGATAAGGGGACTTAAAATTTTTGTGACACATTGTATTCAGAAACAAAACTAATTTCAATTAAACAGTTTTAAGAGGTATCAAACAACGTGCTTTGTTTCGATTTACTGTAAAGTTCTCCACGGCAGAGTGGTCTAAGGTACTGTCGTCCAATTACCACTTACTTTTCACCGCTGGGGTCATTGGTTTGAGACCAGTTTTGTCAAAATATTTATGTGAGAAAGTTTGCCAGTTACTCGAGTACGGATTGTGATTCAATAAAACTAGATATACCATAATATAAAGATCCACTTTAATGAATGCTAAATAAAAATATTGAAGCATATCTAATATAACAAACAAATGGATGTAACCGACTTTAAAAATAAATATGTTACCCTGAGCACTGGAAATCATTTATGGTCTCTTCAGCGAAGTAATTTGACAGTGCATGATTAAGGTCCAATACCTATTAAAAAATGCAAAGTTTATTTATCACTCAATGTATGATCATTTGAACCTGTATGTGTTGAAACTTATAAAATAAAAATAATATCACACAACATTGCCAACCAATAAATTAGGTAACTGCTTGAATTACAATATTGTCCACCCAAAAATTAGGCACCTACATCAAATAAACAATTGCCTAATAGGTAATTCAGGTACCTGCATCAAACAAACAATTGCCTGTTTATAGGTAATTCGGATACCTGTATCAAATAATATTTATAATTTATGATGTAACTGTTTTACAATCATCTGATACAAACAATTGTATTAAAAGTACATGTATGCAATGACACTGACATATATATGTATGTTCCTTTCTTGATTTTGATTATAAGCAAATTATATATGAAGTTTCATTGATATGGCAGAGACTTACTGAGATATGAGCTTGCTAAAAAAAACTACCAACACCAATATCAGGGCAAATACAATAGGCTTCCTTTCTTCAAAAGTTGATTTAGAAAATTAAGCATTTTAATATCATAACCTTACATTTGTTATTGATATGCTCAGGCTACTGAACAGCTCCATGGATGATGATGAATGGCAACATTTGGAGCACTTGAGTCGACTGAAATAAATAATAAAACTATTTTATCGATCAAACATTATCAGTTTTCTTGAATATTTCTCAAGTTTTGAAATGGACACAAAAACATTATGTTGTACTTAAAAGCATTCAGCACTTTAAAATTTGGTTAAACAATATATTAGTTTTACATTAAAATATAGTGTATCAACAGAGGTCGCAAGTTTCTTATCCCCTCCTGGCCAGCCACTGTGATGATTGGCTATGAACTTTGTTCTACAGTCATGAATGTCCCACCTTTGAATATGGGGGGAAGCAGTCAGTGATTTGCAGAGATGAGGTGTGTTAAGTACTGGTAAACCGCCTAGCCGATACCAAAAATGCTGATTAGGTGCACTGACTGCCGTTATACTGAAATACTGTAAAATAAATTAACAATGTTTTGCCTCACTAAGAGAATGGAACTCATGTGCTTCGTGTTGTGGAAATTTAATGTTAATGCAATGTTCCTTAGTCAAGGGCAGTCCATCTGTTAGAGCATTCCTGACAGTGTCACTAACTGCATTTCTTCTTTTCTTGGTATCATTTTCTAACTACAACATATGATATAAATGATAAATTATAGCTTTAAAAGTTACCTGCAAATTACTGCAGTTTTATCATATAAGCTTACTGTACAAAATCAAACAAATATTGTGCCTATATTAGTGATGGGGCATGGGTTCGAAATCTGCAACCATTTATCTGTTGAAATCTGTTAGTAAACCGATGCAACTGATCGATTACAAACGGTTCCATTTCATTTGGTTTTTTACTTACCGGTATTCAGATTCAGATTGTTCTTGGTCAGAGGTAGGTTTTTATTGACTTTCGTAAACCTGAAGACCTTCCATACCTCCAATTTAGTCTTACAACAAGGTGGTTATATATCATCGCCTTGTTACTTTCATGTGCCATTTTATGTATTAGAGTTACTTCCATTCGCTTATTTAATTCGTACTCGCGGTTTTCGTACTTTGAACATTCGTACCGACTATAGACTTTTCCGGATGTTCGCACTTGGATTGGAAAATATTACACGATTAGTATATAAACATGAAACTAAACTAACCAAAAAAATGTATTTTAATTACTCAAGAGAGAAAACTTTGTTATTTTGACCGATTGATTGACTAAAAGCAATGACTGAATCATTAAATGTCGCTGATCAATGATTCACTCATTACATGTCGCTGAGCAGTGCCGTAAAAACTAAATAAGAAAACTGCCCTATACATCATGTAATGTAGAATTAGAAATCCCATAAAAGAAGCCACATGATAAAAGAATTATTTAAGCCTAATAGTTACCTTAAAATCTGGAAAACGTATCACTTCCTTCATTAAGGTCTTTGCAGGACACTGTTTCTTTTTGGAGTTTTGCAGCATCTCTCGTCTCTACTGTGGTATAGGATGATCACCCTTATATAATGTTAGTTAAAAACACATTATTATTTTGTATGTTACTTTTATATTCTCTTCTTAAAAATTTAATACCATTTACTTTCTTTTTCTTTAAATATGATTAATCAAAACAAATTATTTATAAACAGAAATAACTGTTTTTTTATTTATTGTATTTTAAAATAGAAAAGAATTGCAGGTTTGTTTTGAAATAAGTATTACATAAATCGTTTCAGCATCTAGTATTTTAGAAACCAGTTTAATAATAAATGTGAGGTTTATATAGCCCAGCTTGGTTGAAAAACTTTATATGAGAACGTTTGCCAGTTACTTGCAGAAGACAATGTTTTCAGATTAATTGGGGTCTTTCTCCAACAATTACATTGGATATGCCCTATAGATTATAACATGTTATGTATTGATAATGGAGTTAACCAACCTTATGCATGACCTATCTTAAGGAATTCAAATGATGATATAACAAAAATGTTCCTATTGATAATAATACTGATAGTTAACAGAGATCAATTATGAATGTCTAGTATTAGTGGACATGCAAACAAATGTATAATAACATGTTATTTCTTACTGCAAGACCCTTCTGGTGCTCCAAATGTTTTCTTTCTTTATCCTTTTTATGTTTATCCTTTCCAAACACACATGCCCGCACATAGCGGGACATAATTTGGAAGGGAACACCATCATACGGTACCACATTCTCTCCTACATCCCGAAATCTAATGCGGTTGTTTGGCCCAGATCAACAGGAATCATCTGATAAAATATAAACATAAAAATTATATTATAATTAAACTGTAGTTAAATTCCAATACGGGTTCTAAATCTAAACCATGTGAAAGAGATTCTAAAAAATGATATCTTTATTATATAATCCAGTTTATAGCGAGTTGAACATTGGTTTCCTTATGTACATGAGAACGTATAACGATATTGTTCGCGGTTGGGAGAGAATATGAATCCCATATCGGGTGGTGCTTTTTGTGTTTTTCTCCCTTGAATTTACAGGTACTGTAGGAGTGAGGGTCTGTTAGGGTTTTTTGCATATGCCATATGGGCCCAATTATTTTTTTGCATATGCCATATCAGGTTATTGATTTTTTGCATATGCTATTCGAAACAGTAATAAGGTTACTTAAATGTGCCGAGTAAAGAACCGTTGTCGTTACCAAATGCAAACAAATGCCGACAATAACGGAAGTTGGAGCTTTGTGCATGTGTTCCCAAATTGTTATTAAACGGGCATTCGCGGTAATAAGTATACTGGTCATACCTAATACCGCAAGTCCGTTTTTTTTCAACCATTTAAAGAATGGCGTCAATAATAAACAGTCATAAGGTTACTCAAGTATGCTGAGTAATGGACAGTTGCCGATACGAAATGCAAACAAATGCCGACTCTAACGGAAGTTGGAGCTTTGTGCATGTCTTCCCAGATTGTATTTGAACGGGCATTCGCGGTAATAGGTATATCACGGTATTAGGTATACTGTATATATATCGCGGTGTTAGGTTTACAAGGAATATACACACAAATTTGAGACTCACGGTATTAGGTATACTTTATATATATCGCTGTGTTAGGTATACAAGGGATATACACACAAATTTGAGACTCGCAATCTTAAAACTTTATTTTTCTCCATATAGAAAGAAGTATTTTTTGCATATGTCATATGAGTTCATTTATATTTTGCATATACCATATGGGTACCCCCTACCCACTAACAGAACTTCAAAAGCCAAACGATATATTATGTGACATTGACTGAGAGGGGTACCATATTGAACAAGCAACAATAAACTCACCATTTTTCCCGAAATGTTTACCCTTTGAGACGGATACATAACACAAAGTATTCTCAACTTCGAACGGCTGTCGTATTGCCTCTACTTCTTCCACTGTTGACACCCAGCAAGAAAACCCGTCGTTAAATGTTGGCGTCCATAACGATTTCCAATTTACCGCCATTATTGCAGTTAGCGGCTACCTCCTTTATAGAAGAGCAATTATTCGTGAAGTATATTATCTCATGAATATTTAAATAAGCTGGTGACGTAGAGGGCTCTATCGATTCCCCTTTTCCGCTTACCTCAGGAAACACCTTCTTAATCAATTCTCATAGGCACAAGCATTCAAGACGTCGTCGAAAGTCGGTCATATTTGAAGCGTTTATTAACTTTGATGACACTGATTAGCTTCATCAAAATAACGCACCCAAATCAATATTTAAGCACATTATCGAGTTCACTATTTTTCGTGATATCTTTCTCAACTTCCATCAGAAATTGAGCACGTTATTTGAGTTAAGTAAATTAAAGGACTTAAGTTACTTTGTGAAACGGGAGTTTGCTATTGCATGTCTGGTTGATAATATTTATCAAGTTCTCGGCTCGAGTTTATCAAACCTTTGAGTCTTCAACCTAAGCTCAAACTCAAAATTACTGATTTTTAGATACTTTTGGAGTGTGAAATAGTTAGTTAAATGTGAAATTTATTTGGAAAATGGTGTATTTTCTGGATATATATATATATATATATATATATATATTATTGCAAATCACAATCTCCGAAAAAAATCACCTGTGAAGTCCGTAAACTGAAGGACTCAAGCTCGGAGAAAAACTCACCTGTGAAGTCCGTAAACTGAAGGAATCAAGCTCGGAGAAAACCTCACCTGTGAATCCCTAAACTGAAGGACTCAATCTCCGAGAAAATCTCAACTGTGAAGTCCGTAAACTGAAGGGCTCAAACTCCGAGAAAAACTCACCTGTGAAGTCCGTAAGCTGAAGGACTCAAGCTCCGAGAAAAACTCACCTGTGAAGTCCGTAAACTGAAGGAATCAAGCTCGGAGAAAACCTCACCTGTGAATCCCTAAACTGAAGGACTCAATCTCCGAGAAAATCTCAACTGTGAAGTCCGTAAACTGAAGGACTCAAGCTCCGAGAATACATCGCCTGTGAAGTCCGTAAACAGAAGGACTCAATCTCCGAGAAAACCTCGCCTGTGAAGTCCGTAAACTGAAGGACTCAAGCTCGGACAAAACATCGCCTGTGAAGTCCGTAAACTGAAGGACTCAAGCTCGGAGAAAAACCCGTCTGTTTCGTCCGTAAACAAATGGGGCTCGAGCTCATAGAAAACCTCGCCTGTGAAGTCCGTAAACTGAAAGACTTAAGCTCCGAGAATACATCGCCTGTGAAGGCCGTAAAACTGAAGGACTCAAGCTCCGAGAAAACCTCAAAGGTGAAGTCCGTAAACTGAAGGACTCAAGCTTCGTGAAAGCCTCGTCTTTGAAGTCCGTAAACTGAAGGACTCAAGCTCCGAGAATACATCGCCTGTGAAGTCCGTCAACTGAAGGACTCAAGCTCCGACAAGAACCTCAATTGTGAAGTCCGTAAACTGAAGGACTCAAGCTCCGAGAAAACCTCACCTGTGAAGTCCGTAAACTGAAAGACTTGAGCTCCGAGAATACATCGCCTGTGAAGTCTGTAAACTGAAAGACTCGAGCTCCGAGAATACATCGCCTGTGAAGTCCGTAAACTGAAGGACTCAAGCTCCGACAAAAACCTTAACTGTAAAGTCCGTAAACTGAAGGACTCAAGCTCCGAGAAAACCTCACCTGTGAAGTCCGTACACTGAAGGACTCAAGCTCCGAGAATACATCGCCTGTGAAGTCTGTAAACTGAAGGACTCAAGCTCCGAGAAAACCTCGCCTGTGAAGTCTGTAAACTGAAAGACTTGATCTCCGAAAAAAACTCGCCTGTGAAGTGTGTAAACTGAAGGACTCAATCTCAGAGAATACATCGCCTGTGAAGTCTGTAAACTGAAAGACTCGATCTCCGAGAAAACCTCGCCTGGGAAGTCTGTAAACTAAAGGACTCAAGCTCCGAGAATACATCGCCTGCGAAATCTGTAAACTGAAGGAATTGATCCCTGAGAAAACCTCAACTGTGAAGTCCGTAAACTGAAGGACTTAAGCTCCGAGAAAACCTCGCCTGTGAAGTCCGTAAACTGAACGACTCAATCTCCTGGAAAACTTCGCCTGTGAAGTCCGTAAACTGAAGGATTCAAGCTCCGATAAAACTTTGCTTGTGAAGTCCGTAAACTGAATAACTCGATCTTCGAATAAAACCTCGCCTGTGAAGTCCGTAAACTGAAGGACTCAAGCTTCCGAGAAAACCTCGCCTGTGAAGACCAAAAACTGAAGGACTCGATCTCCAAGAAAACCTCGCCTGTGAAGTTTTTAAACTGAAGGACTCAAGCTCCGAGAAATCCTCGCATGTGAAGTCCGTAAACTGAAGGACTCAAGCTCCGAGAAAACATCGCCTGTGAAGTCCGTAAACTGAAGGACTCAAGCCCCGAGAAAACCTTGCCTGTGAAGTCCGTAAACTGAAGAGCTCAGCTCCAAGAAAATTCGCCTGTGAAGTCCGTAAACTGAAGGACTCAAGCTCCGAGAAAAACTCACCTGTGAAGTCCGTAAACTGAAGGACTCAAGTTCCGATAAAACATCGCTTGTGAGGTCCGTAAACTGAAGAACTCGATCTCCGAAAAAACCTCGCCTGTGAAGTCCGTAAACTGAAGGACTCAAGCTTCCGAGAAAACCTCGCCTGTGAAGTCCGAAAATTGAAGGACTCGATCTTCAAGCAAACCTCGCAAGTGAAGCTCGTAAACTGAAGGACTCAATATCCTTGAAAATCTCACCTGTGAAATCCGTAAACTGAAGGACTCAAGCTCCGAGAAAAAATCGCCTGTGAAGTCCGTAAACTGAAGGACTCAAGCTTCCGAGAAAACCTCACCTGTGAAGTCCGAAAACTGAAGGACTCGATCTTCAAGCAAACCTCGCATGTGAAGTCCGTAAACTGAAGGACTCAATATCCTTGCAAATCTCACCTGTGAAATCCGTAAACTGAAGGACTCAAGCTCCGAGAAAAAATCGCCTGTGAAGTCCGTAAACTGAAGGACTCAAGCTTCCGAGAAAAACTCAGCTGTAAAGTCCGAAAACTGAAGGACTCGAACTTCAAGCAAACCTCGCATGTGAAGTCCGTAAACTGAAGGACTCAGTATCCTAGAAAATCTCACCTGTGAAATCCGTAAACTGAAGGGCTCATGCTCCGAGAATACATCGCCTGTGAATCCCTAAACTGAAGGACTCAATCTCCGAGAAAAACTCACCTGTGAATCCCTAAACTGAAGGACTCAATCTCCGAGAAAAACTCACCTGTGAAGTCCGTAAACTGAAGGACTCAAGCTCCGAGAAAAACTCACCTGTAAAGTCCGTAAATTGAAGGAATCAAGCTCGGAGAAAACCTCACCTGTGAATCCCTAAACTGAAGGACTCAATCTCCGAGAAAATCTAAACTGTGAAGTCCATAAACTGAAGTGCTCAAGCTCCGAGAAAAACTCACCTGTGAAGTCCGTAAACTGAAGGACTCAAGCTCCGAGAAAAACTCACCTGTGAAGTCCGTAAACTGAAAGAATCAAGCTCGGAGAAAAACTCACCTGTGAATCCCTAAACTGAAGGACTCACTCTCCGAGAAAATCTCAACTGTGAAGTCCCTAATCTGAAGGACTCAATCTCCGATAATACATCGCCTGTGAAGTCCGTAAACTGAAGGAATCAATCTCCGAGAAAACCTCGCCTGTGAAGTCCGTAAACTGAAGGACTCAAGCTCGGACAAAACATCGCCTGTGAAGTCCGTAAACTGAAGGACTCAAGCTCGGAGAAAAACCCGTCTGTGAAGTCCGTAAACTGATGGGGCTCGAGCTCATAGAAAACCTCGCCTGTTAAGTCCGTAAACTGAAGGACTTAAGCTCCGAGAATACATCGCCTGTGAAGTCCGTAAACAGAAGGACTCAAGCTCTGAGAAAACCTCAAAGGTGAAGTCCGTAAACTGAAGGACTTAAATTCCGAGAAAAACTCGCCTGTGAAGTCTGTAAACTGAAGGACTCAAGCTTCGTGAAAGCCTCGTCTTTGAAGTCCGTAAACTGAATGACTCAAGCTCCGAGAATACATCGCCTGTGAAGTCCGTTAACTGAAGGACTCAAGCTCCGACAAGAACTGTGAAGTCCGTAAACTGAAGGACTCAAGCTCCGAGGAAACCTCACCTGTGAAGTCCGTAAACTGAAAGACTCGAGCTCCGAGAATACATCGCCTGTGAAGTCTGTAAACTGAAAGACTCAAGCTCCGAGAATACATCGCCTGTGAAGTCCGTAAACTGAAGGACTCAAGCTCCGACAAAAACCTTCACTGTGAAGCCCGTAAACTGAAGGACTCAAGCTCCGAGAAAACCTCACCTGTGAAGTCCGTACACTGAAGGACTCAAGCTCCGAGAATACATCGCCTGTGAAGTCTGTAAACTGAAGGACTCAAGCTCCGAGAAAACCTCGCCTGTGAAGTCTGTAAACTGAAAGACTTGATCTTCGAAAAAAAACTCGCCTGTGAAGTGTGTAAACTGAAGGACTCAATCTCAGAGAATACATCGCCTGTGAAGTTTGTAAACTGAAGAAATTTTCTACGAGAAAACCTCAACTGTGAAGTCCGTAAACTGAAGGACTTAAGCTCCGAGAAAATCTCGTCTGTGAAGTTCGTAAACTAAAGGGCAGAAGCTTCGAGAAAATTCGCCTGTGAAGTCCGTAAACTGATGGACTCGATATCCGGAAAAAACTTCGCCTGTGAAGTCTGTAAACTGAAAGACTCGATCTCCGAGAAAACCTCCCCTGTGAAGTCTGTAAACTGAAGGACTCAAGCTCAGAGAATACATCGCCTGCGAAATCTGTAAACTGAAGGAATTGATCCCTGAGAAAACCTCAACTGTGAAGTCCGTAAACTGAAGGACTTCAGCTCCGAGAAAACCTCGCCTGTGAAGTCCGTAAACTGAAGGACTCAAGCTCCGATAAAACTTTGCTTGTGAAGTCCGTAAACTGAAGAACTCGATCTTCGAATAAAACCTCGCCTGTGAAGTCCGTAAACTGAAGGACTCAAGCTTCCGAGAAAACCTCGCCTGTGAAGACCAAAAACTGAAGGACTCGATCTCCAAGAAAACCTCACCTGTGAAGTTTTTAAACTAAAGGACTCAAGCTCCGAGAAATCCTCGCATGTGAAGTCCGTAAACTGAAGGACTCAAGCTCCGAGAAAACATCGCCTGTGAAGTCCGTTAACTGAAGGACTCAAGCTCCGAGAAAACCTTGCCTGTGAAGTCCGTAAACTGAAGAGCTCAGCTCCAAGAAAATTCGTCTGTGAAGTCCGTAAACTGAAGGACTCAAGCTCCGAGAAAAACTCACCTGTGAAGTCCGTAAACTGAAGGGCCCAAGCTCCGAGAAAACCTCGCATGTGAAGTCCGTAAACTGAAGGACTCGATCTCCCGGAAAACCTCGCCTGTGAAGTCCGTAAACTGAAGGACTCAAGTTCCGATAAAACTTCGCTTGTGAGGTCCGTAAACTGAAGAACTCGATCTCCGAAAAAACCTCGCCTGTGAAGTCCGTAAACTGAAGGACTCAAGCTTCCGAGAAAAGCTCGCCTGTGAAGTCCGAAAACTGAAGGACTCGATCTTCAAGCAAACCTCGCATGTGAAGTCCGTCAACTGAAGGACTCAATATCCTTGAAAATCTCACCTGTGAAATCCGTAAACTGAAGGACTCAAGCTCCGAGAAAAAATCGCCTGTGAAGTCCGTAAACTGAAGGACTCAAACTTCCGAGAAAACCTCACCTGTGAAGTCCGAAAACTGAAGGACTCGATCTTCAAGCAAACCTCGCATGTGAAGTCAGTAAACTGAAGGACTCAATATCCTTGAAAATCTCACCTGTGAAATCCGTAAACTGAAGGACTCAAGCTCCGAGAAAAAATCGCCTGTGAAGTCCGTAAACTGAAGGACTCAAGCTTCCTAGGAAAACCTCAGCTGTGAAGTCCGAAAACTGAAGGACTCGATTTTCAAGCAAACCTCGCATGTGAAATCCGTAAACTGAAGGACTCAATATCCTTGAAAATCTCACCAGTGAAATCCGTAAACTGAAGGGCTCAGGCTCCGAGAATACATCGCCTGTGAATCCCTAAACTGAAGGACTCAATCTCCGAGAAAAACTCACCTGTGAATCCCTAAACTGAAAGACTCAATCTCCGAGAAAAACTCACCTGTGAAGTCCGTAAACTGAAGGACTCAAGCTCCGAGAAAAACTCACCTGTGAAGTCCGTAAACTGAAGAAATCAAGCTCGGAGAAAACCTCACCTGTGAATCCCTAAACTGAAGGACTCAATCTACGAGAAAATCTCAACGGTGAAGTCCGTAAACGGAAGGGCTCAAGCTCCGAGAAAAACTCACCTGTGAAGTCCGTAAACTGAAGGACTCAAGCTCCGAGAAAAACTCACCTGTGAAGTCCGTAAACTGAAGGAATCAAGCTCGGAGAAAACCTCACCTGTGAATCCCTAAACTGAAGGACTCAATCTCCGAGAAAATCTCAACTGTGAAGTCCGTAAACTGAAGGACTCAAGCTCCGAGAATACATCGCCTGTGAAGTCCGTAAACTGAAGGACTCAATCTCCGAGAAAACCTCGCCTGTGAAGTCCGTAAACTGAAGGACTCAAGCTCGGACAAAACATCGCCTGTGAAGTCCGTAAACTGAAGGACTTAAGCTTGGAGAAAAACCCGTCTGTGAAGTCCGTAAACTGATGGGGCTCGAGCTCATAGAAAACCTCGCCTGTGAAGTCAGTAAACTGAAGGACTTAAGCTCCGAGAATACATCGCCTGTGAAGTCCGTAAACTGAAGGACTCAAGCTCCGAGAAAACCTCACCTGTGAAGTCCGTAAACTGAAGGACTCAAGTTCTGAGAAAAGCTCGCCTGTGAAGTCCGTAAACTGAAGGACTCAAGCTTCGTGAAAGCCTCGTCTTTGAAGTCCGTAAACTGAAGGACTCAAACTCCGAGAAAACATCGCCTGTGAAGTCCGTCAACTGAAGGACTCAAGCTCCGACAAGAACCTCAACTGTGAAGTCCGTAAACTGAAGGACTCAAGCTCCGAGAAAACCTCACCTGTGAAGTCCGTAAACTGAAGGACTCGAGCTCCGAGAATACATCGCCTGTGAAGTCTGTAAACTGAAAGACTCAAGCTCCGAGAATACATCGCCTGTGAAGTCCGTAAACTGAAGGACTCAAGCTCCGACAAAATCCTTAACTGTGAAGTCCGTAAACTGAAGGACTCAAGCTCCGAGAAAACCTCACCTGTGAAGTCCGTACACTGAAGGACTCAAGCTCCGAGAATACATCGCCTGTGAAGTCTGTAAACTGAAGGACTCAAGCTCCGAGAAAACCTCGCCTGTGAAGTCTGTAAACTGAAAGACTTGATCTCCGAAAAAAAACTCGCCTGTGAAGTGTGTCAACTGAAGGACTCAATCTCAGAGAATACATCGCCTGTGAAGTTTGTAAACTGAAGGAATTTTCTACGAGAAAAACCTCAACTGTGAAGTCCTTAAACTGAAGGATTCGAGCTCCGAGAAAACTTCGCCTGTGAAGTCCGTAAACTGAAAGACTTAAGCTCCGAGAAAACCTCGTCTGTGAAGTTCGTAAACTAAAGGGCAGAAGCTTCGAGAAAATTCGCCTGTGAAGTCCGTAAACTGATGGACTCGATATCCGGAAATAACATCGCCTTTGAAGTCTGTAAACTGAACGACTCGATCTCCGAGAAAACCTCGCCTGTGAAGTCTGTAAACTGAAGGACTCAAGCTCCGAGAATACATCGCTTACGAAATCTGTAAACTGAAGGAATTGATCCCTGAGAAAACCTCAACTGTGAAGTCCGTAAACTGAAGGACTCAATCTCCTGGAAAACTTCGCCTGTGAAGTCCGTAAACTGAAGGACTCAAGCTCCGATAAAACTTTGCTTGTGAAGTCCGTAAACTGAAGAACTCGATCTTCGAATAAAACCTCGCCTGTGAAGTCCGTAAACTGAAGGACTCAAGCTTCCGAAAAAACCTCGCCTGTGAAGACCAAAAACTGAAGGACTCGATCTCCAAGAAAACCTCGCCTGTGAAGTTTTTAAACTGAACGACTCAAGCTCCGAGAAATCCTCGCCTGTGAAGTCCGTAAACTGAAGGACTCAAGCTCCGAGAAAACATCGCCTGTGAAGTCCTTAAACTGAAGAACTCAAGCTCCGAGAAAACCTTGCCTGTGAAGTCCGTAAACTGAAGAGCTCAGCTCCAAGAAAATTCGCCTGTGAAGTCCGTAAACTGAAGGACTCAAGCTCCGAGAAAAACTCACCTGTGAAGTCCGTAAACTGAAGGGCCCAAGCTCCGAGAAAAAACCTCGCATGTGAAGTCCGTAAACTGAAGGACTCTATCTCCCGGAAAACCTCGCCTGTGAAGTCCGTAAACTGAAGGACTCAAGTTCCAATAAAACTTCGCTTGTGAGGTCCGTAAACTGAAGAACTCGATCTCCGAAAAAACCTCGCCTGTGAAGTCCGTAAACTGAAGGACTCAAGCTTCCGAGAAAACCTCGCCTGTGAAGTCCGAAAACTGAAGGACTCGATCTCCAAGCTAACCTCGCATGTAAAGTCCGTAAACTGAAGGACTCAATATCCTTGAAAATCTCACCTGTGAAATCCGCAAACTGAAGGACTCAAGCTCCGAGAAAAAATCGCCTGTGAAGTCCGTAAACTGAAGGACTCAAACTTCCGAGATAACCTCACCTGTGAAGTCCGAAAACTGAAGGACTCGATCTTCAAGCAAGCCTCGCATGTGAAGTCCGTAAACTGAAGGACTCAATGTCCTTGAAAATCTCACCTGTGAAATCCGTAAACTGAAGGACTCAAGCTCCGAGAAAAAATTGCCTGTGAAGTCCGTAAACTGAAGTACTCAAGCTTCCGAGAAAACCTCAGCTGTGAAGTCCGAAAACTGAAGGACTCGATCTTCAAGCAAACCTCGCGTGTGAAGTCCGTAAACTGAAGGACTCAAGCTTCCGAGAAAACCTCACCTGTGAAGTCCGAAAACTGAAGGACTCGATCTTCAAGCAAACGTCGCCTGTGAAGTCCGTAAACTGAAGGACTCAAGCTTCCGAGAAAACCTCACCTGTGAAGTCCGAAAACTGAAGGACTCGATCTTCAAGCAAACCTCGCATGTGAAGTCCGTAAACTGAAGGACTCAATATCCTTGCAAATCTCACCTGTGAAGTCCGTCAACTGAAGGACTCAATCTCCTGGAAAACTTCGCCTGTGAAAACCGTAAATTGAAGGACTCAAGCTCAGGGGAAAACTCTTCTGTGAAGTCCGTAAACTGAAGGACTCAATATCCCGGAAAACCTCGCCTGTGAAATCCGTAAACTGAAGGACTTACACCACTATTATTTCATTATAGACGAAGGAGGTAGTAGTAAAATAAAATTCTAGATTAAATACTACATTTCTAGATAAGTCTGTGTCATTTTTTATTTGATGGACCCAATTGTATCGTTGGCGTATTGTTGACAAAGTATTACTCTGGAAATTGACAGGTGTCACACAATCATTGAATTTTAAAAAAAAATGAAACCTGGTTAAGGTATTTTTTTAGGTTTATAATTGCAGATCTTGAACCAGTGAAGGATTAGAGCCCAGACACATGCTGCAGATTTGTTGTTGATGCTAACGTAACAACGGAGCCCTATGGGGAATTTGATAGTGGTGTGCGACGTGAAACATGAAACAAACTGACAAAAACGTGGGTTGCAGGAGGTAAAGTTTGTGGCGGCATGATTGATAATGTTGTTCATAAAAAACATTCTTCATCACATCACATGTCGGCAGCCATTAAATCATTGAGAAATGGCATTGAACCATCATATTTCTAGCCTGGATACATGTGAATGTATTCATGTAACAAGGGTCACCCGTGGCCGACTGGTCCAAAGCACCGTCTCGATATCACTTCACTTCCCTTTCACCGCTAAGGTAGTAGGTTCGAGTCCCGCTCATTCTAAAATCTTTATGTGAAAAAGTTTGCCAGTTACTTGCGGTGGTTCTACTCAGATTCATTCCGAGATCTTCCTCCACCAATACAACTTGATATGCCGTATATAGCCGGAAAAGTGTTGAAAATTGCGTTAGTTTAGACTTATTCATTTTTACATTGATTGTAAAACAAATTCTTACAACAAATCACGATCGAAGTTCTCCTGGTTAGAACTTGCTCAAGGATACCACATATAGCAGTGGCACTGGACCGCACGCTCCAAATAGCGTTAAACCCCATTCAAAAAATAGTTCCTATCATCATGGCCAACAGGAGATTTATGTTAACTGTGTAAAAGTCCAATGTTGGTAATTGATTGTACATTTAATTAGAGGCGTTTATATTTTATTAATGTGTAGAAAAGTAATAAAGTAGTTGTACATAGGTCGTGATTATGATAATACATAAAGGATATATGGGACGGATGTATTTTAAATCTAAGGATATATTGTCAAACAATGTCTGTAATCATGTATCTATGACTGTGATGTTATGGCGCACTCCCAGTATCCATTTTTAAGTACATACCATATTTTATCTATAAATAAACAAAATCTTACCTCAATGAATAAGTCATTCCATTTCTATATAAACCATCCATCCTTTTGTGTCAGTTTGTATATCCACTTTAACACAGCCTAAAATATTCTTTTTCACTTATTAACTATGAAATAAATATTTTCTATAACTAATATGCAGAGTGTAAAGTGATTAGAAACAGTATAATTTCGCCGCCATATTCGCCACACTAGTTAATGTAATCCAACTTGAATAATTCCATTATTACTGTTTATTGTGTGTGTGTGTGTGTGTGTGTGTGTGTGTGTGCTCATCAATATTTATTTGTCTTCATGTACATTTGATCTATAGTATCACTATTACTTGAATTATGTGTCCTACTTCCGCTAACCAGACCATTTTAATACAGTGTACAATAACAATCCATCGCGACTCAATACACGAAGCATTATTTGCGATTTTCTCGTGCTTATTAAATTACACATGTCTTATGAAACAATCGTACCTTAAAGGCTCATTTAACTTCCGAAACGACCGTTTTTAGTTTTAATTTAAGTCAAATTTACTCTGCCAGATGATAGAATACATGTTTGTTTGATCACTGAGAGACTGTGCAAACAAAAAATAAATATAAAGCAAATTATTAGTACATAATTAAAAACGGGATTTGTTTACAAATTAATGTTCGTCTTTTCCCGATAAACACCTTCGGCAGAAAACGGGGAGTTACGAAGCTTGTTCGGAATCGTTTATATAAAATTGAAAATAAAATTAGTTTTTAACTTTTTAATAACTGTACTAAACAAACCAACGCATGGTAGCCTCTCAATATTGACTGTGATAAAATGATTTGTGACGTAATAGCGCGTGCGATAGTATTACGCGTATATGCAAGGGAGGATCTTGAGCAAGAATTACTAGACCAAACTAGTATTCCGTACTCATTGTTTTTAGGTGCGTATAAATAATGTAATGCGTACTACGTTCGATACAGTTTTACTGCAGACATCAATATATTTAAAAAAACAGAAAACCCAATAAAGATACATAGTATGAATAAAGTCATAACTTTTCTAATCTTGTTAATGAACCCCTTATCAAACGGTCTCGATCCGCACACTACCACTGCAGTATTTATTTGTGTACTTTCGGACGCCTGGCGGTGCAACCGAGTCATTACGGAATTACAAAAATGTAAACAAAAGTTAAAAGTTCGGTCCGCTCGCCTAAGAAAAACACATTTCACTCGAAGTTATTTATTTTCTCGCTTTTTTAAAAACAGTCACTAAGGGGTCTACTGGAATGGTTTTAGTAATACTATCAACACATGAAGTTACAATCATTTTTGTTATTATCAATTTGTGTGCATTTCGGAAGTTGAATGAGGCTTTAAACAATTTCAGCTCTACTTGCCAAAAGCCGTTTCAACAACAAATTGTGCTTTAAACGACATGATTGAGTTAAAAGCGAACATGCTATGCAAAATTATTAATTTTACGATAATCAGGTAATTGTTCATGTTTTAAAGGTTGAACTAATTTAACTAGTGTGCGGTTTATTTCTGTCCTTTTTTGTTTTCTTTTTTTTTTCTTTTATTATTGGAGTATCTTTTTTATTTTATATCACATATCTTTTCACACACACACACACACACACACACACACCACACACACACACACACACACACACACACACACACACACACACACCACACACACACACACACACACACACACACACACCACACACACACACACACACACCACACACACCACACACACACACACACACACACCACACACACACACACACACACCACACACACACACACACACACACACCACACACACACACACACACACACACACACACACACACACACCACACACACACACACACACCACACACACACACACCACACACCACACACACACACACACACACCACACACACACACACACACACACACACACACACATTTCTAAGGTGAATCAATCTCTACTACATGTAAACCTGTAATGAGACCACCCGACTCATTTCATGCGTAACAAAATATGTTGCCATTTTAAGCAGGAAATCTATTTTAGTCTAACCTAGGCGCGTAGCCATAGTTGGGAAATCCCTTTTAGATTGATTGATTGATTGATTGATTATTAAGCGTCATTTTTATGCCATCGAAGGGTTAACAGACGATCAGTTAACCTAACCACTGTTTCTTTGGATTAACCAATACTCGAGCACACCCCATCTCTGCAAGTAACTGATAACTTTCCCACTTGAATCAGCGGTGAGAGATGAATGATAATGAGACACAATGTCGTATATCAACAAATTGTTCACTGCGTTTCAACTAAGGATGTGGTTGTTTTTATGAATACATGTTAACTTGACATTTTTAAAGTGATAATGGGAAAATATAATAATAAATTAATTTAGATATATTATTCAGTGTGTTTGGCCGGGCCCGATTACCTCAGTCGGTTATGCGTCTGACTATCAATCCAGGGGTCGTGAGTTCGAATCCCCGCCCGGCAACAGTCTCCGTGATGATTGATATACGACATTGTGTCTCATTATCATTCGTCTCTCACCGCTGTTTCAAGTGGGAAAGTTATCAGTTACTTGCGGAGATGGGGTGTGCTTGAGTACTGGTTAATCCCAGGAAACAGTGGTTAGGTTAACTGATCGTCTGTTAGCCGTCGATGACATAAAAATGACGCTAAATATTAAAACAATCAACATGTTAAATGGCACAAATATAAACTACAGGTGTGCATCAGAATTATTTAGATCTAAGTCTGGTTGACCCGATGTCAGTATGATGTGATAGAGTTGTTGTTGTTTTTGTTTGGTGTTTAGCGTCGCTTTCAACAATTCTTCAGTCATATCGCGACGGTGTCTACTTGAGACAGTATTCTTAGCGCTGTCACACTGGAGTATCATGCCGAAGACACGAGGTATGATACCCCACCCAGTCACATTATACTGACACCGGGCCGACCAGACCTAGAACTCTCCTCTAAATGCTGAGCGTCAAGCGAGGAAGCTTCTAGTACCATTTTTAAAGTCTTTGGTATGACCCGGCCGGGGATTGAACCCACGACATTCCGCATGCGAGGCGGACTTGTGATAGAGTTGGGCATCCTACTCCAGTGTGGCAGTGCTTAGACAAGTAGACACTGTTGCGATATAACTGGAAAAAGTTGTTGAAAGCAACACTTAACACTATACAACAACAACAACAACAACAACAACAACAAGAGGTCCAAGACGGCCTGAGGACGCTCTACTGACTCATAGCGGCCATAGCATTTTTTGAAATTTCATAATATTTACCCTCTCTGGGGGTCCTCTTATGGATAAATAACCCCACCACACCTATACAAAAACTTAATTGCTATGAAAAGGAAATACTTTAAATTTCCATACCATTCATCTGTAAAACAAATATATTCCCCGTACAGAACCCATATACAACCCAGCCCCTTGATTTGTCAGAACTTCAATCACCCATTCTTAGGGATTTGTTAAGTGCAGAAATGCTTTAGATTTTAAAAAGAAGTTTTTTTGCACACACGGATGCAAAAATGAAAAAAAAAACAGTTTTCCCTATAATATTCCTATGTAAAAGTAAAAGTCTCATAACAGGATCCCAATATATCCCAGCCTCTTGATATGCAGAATCTTCAATCCTTGCTGATGTAAGGATAATTTATATCAAATAAGAACTAGTTTGACTGAATGGATATTTAGAGGAAGCTTTGTGAAAATTCCCAATTTTAACCTTATTGCCCCACCCAACCCTTAGCCTCTTATGGAAATTCAATACCCTTTATTGAACAAAGTCAAATTTATTGTAACTAGACAATGCTTTAGATCTCAAATTGAACAACATATTTACACAAATGGAAGAAAAAATGAGAATTTTCCATTTTCCAATAGTATTCCTATATTAAAACTCAAAGACCTCTTACAGGGCCTCTATACATCCCAGTGCCCCTTGATTTGTACAAACTTAGAACTCTTAATCATAGGGATAATTTATATCAAATATGAACAAATTTGACTGACCGGTTGTTGAGAAGAATATTTTTGAAAATTTTCTATTTTAACGCTTTTTTTATCCAACCTGGCCCCTGATGGAAAGTCAATTATCCTTATTGAACCAAATTTTATTTCCTATGACTAGATGATACTTCAGAACTCAAATTGAAAAAATAATTTTGCCTAAATAGATGAAAAAATTAGAATTTTCTGTTTTCCCACAGTATCCCTATGTAAAATTCTAAGTCCCCTTACTGGGCCCCTATAAATACTAGCCCCTAAATTCTTATCTACAATCAAACCCCTACACATTGGGATAATTTATGTCAAATATGAACATATCTGACCTACCAGTTCTCAAGAAAACAATTTTTCAGGAAAAATCAGTTCATTTTAAAAAATTAATGATTATTATAATGACATGTGTCCCCTAATTGAACCCTCTGGGCGTGGTCATTTCTAACCCCAGAGACACCATTTGAACAAATCTAACAAAACTATAGTTGGTTATCATTAGTACATAAACATTTTCAAAATCTGTTGGGCGGTTCATGAGAAGAAGATTTTTTAAGTTTTATACTATTTTTAGTAATGGTGGCCATCTTGAATTTCAGATAAAAAAAAAATCTTCTGTATAGTCTCCTATGCAAAAGAAACATCCATTTAAAGATTGAGTCTAATTGTCCTCGTGGTTTAGAGAAAGTGCTGCTAACAGACGACGGATGACGGACAACGCGCCATCGCATAAGCCCTTCTGGCCTTTAGCCAGTAGAGCTCACAACAAAAACAACAACAACATATTTAACTATATCACTTTAATACAATTTAAACAACAGCTGCAACATAGATTGCAAAATTAACAATATCAATTAATTAGTAACATAAAATACAAATCAAATGGCACAAAACAGAAACATTTCGTTGAAAATGTGAGCAAATTTATAAGAATATGTTACTTTTACAAAGAACATAAATTTCACGCTAATATTTGTATATTTCATATACTCAGCAAAAAAAGCAATCCAGAAACTTTACTCTCTTGTCCTTGATATTTCTCACTGGCAGAAATGGATCCATATTTTATTGTTATAAATACTTTATATTAATATTTAATGTTTCCTAAACAATGCTGTGACATTATTTAAAAGTTTGGTCAGTTACTTAGATATGTATATTAATTGAATGAATGAATGAATGAATAGGGTTTTATGACGTACCAACACATTATAGGTTATTCAACGCCAACAGGAAGAAGATTCCAGGTTCACTCTACATGTACAAAAACAACAAATTAACATACAGATTAAAAATACATCAACAAATGAATATGCAGAATGAACCTAGAACCTTGATACCTGCAGAACTGCAGAGTTTCAGCAAATTCTATCGTATTACTCAATTTTTCGCTTCTTACGACATGCATAAGCCACAGTGATCCTATTCTTGCCATCACTCATGGCTCCCTGGAATCACACAGGTGTTGATAATTTAACCACAATAGTGAACATGACAAAAAATGATAAAATGAACATGACACCCATTCAGAGGATTCCTACCCCTCTGCAGAGATTGACAGTGATTCTATTCTTAGCCGGAACCACACGAACTCTATATAAATTGAACATTTAGAAATATGCTCTTTACAGAATGATTCTGAAAGTAAAGATTCTTTCCTCTACATAGCTAGGCCTCATTTTTAGTGATGGCAGCACCAGTCTTCCACTAAAAATAAAAGATTCCTATATAATTTGGTTCGAAATATGAACATCATACTTGTGTACAAGCTTTTTTTTTTAATGGGATTCAAGCCCATTTCGATATATTTCAGGTTATATCAAATCTATTTATGGCATGTCCAGTTTTACTGGTTGATGAAGACCTCAGGACGAATCTGAGTAGAACAACCGTCCATCGTCAAGCAACTGTCAAACTTTCTCACATAAAGATTTTGGACCGAGTGGGACTTCAGCAGTGAGAGGTACGCGATATTGCAGGCTTCTCCACAGGCCATTTAACCCTTTACTTCATATAGACGCCTTTGGACACCTCTAATATAGATGCTTTTGATACCAAATATAGAAGGCTTTTGAATTATTGGGTGAATTATGTTTATATTGACTGACAGAGTGGAAAACAGTGCAGGAAGTGTTCAATTTGCTCGTTACGAGCAATCTGAACTCTTCCTGCACTGTTTTCAAAGGCCTTCTATGACTGGTGCGGGAAAACGCGTATCTATGGAGTAAAGGGTTAAGCACAAGGGCATCCTAGCACTTGACTATCATTATTATGTTTTTTCAAGTACAATGACAGCAGACGAAAATTCATAAATTTATTTCTATAAATAAAAGAGATATTTCAAAAATATAAGTGTTGAGTTAGCAACATGCAACATAATAGATTTAATGCAAATATTTTATGGGTGATAAAAAAGTGCTAAATAGTGGCAAAAGATAATGGGTATTGCCGAGACATAAATAGATGCAAACATTCACCGGGTTAATAAGTGCTTGATAACGTATTATGTACAGTTTATTCACCTGGAATACATATAGACAACAACGGGCCCATGGGCCTAAATGGTCACCTGATTATCCAAAAAACATTCACATAAGTCTTTTCTAAAATAAGAATAACATTTTTGTCAACTTCTCTTATATAGATTTGGTTAAGAAGGAGCTGGGCCTGATTAGCTCAGTCGGTTATGCGTCTGACTGTCAATCCAGGGGTCGTGAGTTCAAATCCCCCACCCGGCAACAGTCTCCGTGATGATTGATATACGACATTATGTCTCATTATCATTCATCTCTCACCACTGATTCAAGTGGGAAAGTTATAACTTACTTGCTGAGATGGGGTGTGCTCGAGTACTGGTTAATCCCAGGAAACAGTGGTTAGGTTAACTGATCGTCTGTTAGCCCTCAATGGCATAAAAATGACGCTAAATATTCAATCAATCAATCAATCAATAGTTAAGAAGGCCCCACCGCCAGGGCCAAACCATGAGACCAAGGGACATGCAATTTACAATTTTTTTAAAGGAACAATATATCCGCCATAATCATGCTCACCATTAGTTTCCCTGTGCTTTCTATATTAAGAAGAAGATTTTCTTTGAATTTGACTGTTTTGGCCCCGCCCCCAAGGGGGTTGGGGACCATGCAATTCACAATTTTGATTCGGTCTCAGGTACCAAAGCTGCATACATTTCATTATGATTGAGCTCATGGTTTATGAGAATAAGAAAAAAAATGTCAATTGTTTTCTGAAGCACGACGGACGATGACAGACAAAGGGCGATTGCAAAAGGTCGTTTGAGACAAAGTCTCAGGTGACCTCAAAAGTCCCCTTACACAAACCCTTATCAAATCTATGCCCATAATCTATACTGACTTGAAACATCTACTCATAGGGACAATTCATGCTTAATATAAATAACTTTTGACTGATTGGTTCCTAAGGAGATGTGGCTTTTTTTTTAAGGGGTCTTTCAGGCACTTTATAGAAATAAAATACACTTTAATTAAACAAATCTCTGTTTTCTATGCGGAGACAGGTCTCAAGATGAATTAGATCCCTTCAAAAGTAAATGAGAAAAATTTAGTCCCCATACTGAGGCATTAAACATACCGTTTTTACTCATGTACAGGGCACATAAATTATATTATCCAACTTTCAAAATCTTCAAACAAAAGTTCAGGAGATTTTCTTTTTCCCTAAAGTAATTTTTCCAAGATCAATCAATTTACATACCGAGCCAGACAGTTGTTTCAAAATGGTGCCAAGGCAAAATTTCAAAATTATAAAAACATGGATGTGTACTATACACAAATGCGCATTATCTGTGACTAAAACGGTATAGAAAATAGTTGTTGCTTTTAGCGAAACATCATGGTACGGTATTAAAGTGGCAAATGGTGAACATGACTATTTTAGTGTTCACAGGTGAAATTAAATTGATATTTCACTCAAACCAACAGTTTTTATTTTTATTTATCTTTTATAATTGAAAACAGTGCAATAATCATTTAAAGTATCACTGATTTAAACAGTGAAATTACCATTTATAGTTTCTCTGATTTAAACAGTGAAATTACCATTTATAGTTCACTAATTTAAACCGTGAAAACTATTTTAAACAGTGAAATTGTCACTTATTGCTTCACTAATTTAAACAGTGAAATTACCATTTATAGTTTCATTAATTTAGACAGTGAAATTACCATTTAAAGTTTCACTTATTTTAACATTGAAACAACCATTTAAAGTTTCAATAATTTAAACAGTGATCTTACCATTGATAGTTTCACTAATTTAAACAGTGAAATAACCATTTATATTTTCACTAAATTAAACAGTGCAATTATCATTCAAAGTTTCACCAATTTTAACAGTAATATTACCATTTAAAGTTTCACTTATTTAAACTGATCTTACCATTGATAGTTTCACTTATTTAAACAATGAAATTACCATTTATATTTTCACTCATTTAAACAGTGCAAATACCATTTAAAGTTTCACTAATTTTAACAGTGAAATTCACATTTAAAGTTTCACTTATTTAAACAGTGCAATAATCATTTAAAGCTTCACTAATTTTAACAGTGAAATAACCATTTAAAATTTCATTAACTGAAACAGTGATCATACCATTGATATTTTCACTAATTTAAACAGTGAAATTACCATTTAAAGTTTCACTAATTTAAACAGTGATCATACCATTTACATTTTCACTAAATTAAACAGTGCAATTACCATTCAAAGTTTCACCAATTTTAACAGTAAAATTACCATATAAAGTTTCACTAATTTAAACAGTGCAATAATTATTTAAAGTTTCACTAATTTTAACAGTGAAATAACCATTTAAAATTCTAATAACTGAAACAGTGATCACACCATTGACAGTTTCACTAATCTAAACTGTGAAATTATCATTTATATTTTCAACAAATTAAACAGTGCAATAACCATTTAAAATTTCACTAATTTTAACAGTGTAATTACCATTTATTTTTTTTACTACTTTGAACAGTGAAATAACCTTTTAAAGTTTCACTGATTTAAACTGAAATTACCATATAAAGTTTCACTAATTTAAAAAGTGAAATTACAATTTAGATTTTCACTAATTTAAACAGTGAAATTACCACTTAAAGTTTCACTGATTTAAACAGCGGTATTACCATTTAAAGTTTCAATGATTTAAACAGTGAAATTTACCATTTATATTTTCACTGATTTAAACAGCAAAATTACTATTTAAAGTTTCACTGATTTAAACAGCGAAATTACCATTTAAAGTTTCACTGATTTAAACAGTGAAATTACCAAAAATATTGCACTCAAAAATCCCTATAATTCAACAAAATACATATAATTAAATTACAGTGAAATGGAAATATATGTTTTAATGAACATAACAATAAACATACAAATGTAATATAATAGTAACTTTTTTAAATTTTAGAATTGGCAAAAATACAAACATTTTTTCCCATTTTCTACTGACTGAGTCCTTCTTCCCCCAAAAAAACAAAACAATTTCAACATGCAAAAACAATTTACTGAAAATATATAACTTGAGTACACATGCATATTACACTAAACAAGTTTTTGCATAAATTGCAATACTTTTTAATTTTAAATACATATCAAATGAGTCACACGTGATTTAGTTTGATTCATCGTATTTGTTACCATTACATATTGTTGAATTTTATTCAAATTTGATATAGTCCAACTGATAAAGTGAAGGTCATCAATTTGTGCAAGCTTGTAAATACAAACTTTTTTTCAACACTCAGATTAACATGTTCTTTATCATGTTTATGGCAGATCTGAAATAGTTCATATTTTAGTTATAAATGACAATTATATACTTAATTTTCAATTTAAACAATAAAATTTTATTTTGTAAACATTTATAGTCATTTTCCTGGATACACTGCCTTTAACAAACATGTTTATATGGAATGTGAAAAGTTTCAGTGAAACGCATGGTCTGGTGGTAGGGTATTGAAACCAGGATCTGAGGAGTTGAGGGGTTTCATCCTCTCCAACTGTTATGTGTGGTGTCCTTGAGCAAGGCACTTTTTCCACATATACTTAGTACTGGTTCTACCCAGGAAGACTTTTAGTGTGATTTGTATAAGTTACTTCACAATAACATATGTCTCACAGACAAAAACTCACACATTACACTACACAATAACAAACATCTCACAGACAAAAACTCACATATTACACTACACAATAAATGTCTCACAGACAAAAACTCACATATTTCACTACACAATAAATGTCTCACAGACAAAACTCACATATTACACTACACAATAAATGTCTCACAGACAAAAACTCACATATTACACTACACAATAAATGTCTCACAGACAAAAACTCACATATTACACTACACAATAAATGTCTCAGACAAAAACTCACATATTACACTACACAATAACAAACATCTCACAGACAAAAACTCACATATCACACTACACAATAAATGTCTCACAGACAAAAACCAAATATTACACTACACAATAAATGTCTCACAGACAAAAACTCACATATTACACTACACAATAAATGTCTCACAGACAAAACTCACATATTACACTACACAATAAATGTCTCACAGACAAAAACTCACATATTACACTACACAATAAATGTCTCACAGACAAAAACTCACATATTACACTACACAATAAATGTCTCACAGACAAAAACTCACATATTACACTACACAATAAATGTCTCACAGACAAAAACTCACATATTACACTACACAATAAATGTCTCACAGACAAAACTCACATATTACACTACACAATAAATGTCTCACAGACAAAACTCACATATTACACTACACAATAAATGTCTCACAGACAAAACTCACACATTACACTACACAATAACTGTCTCACAGACAAAAACTCACATATTACACTACACAATAAATGTCTCACAGACAAAACTCACACATTACACTACACAATAACTGTCTCACAGACAAAAACTCACATATTACACTACACAATAAATGTCTCACAGACAAAACTCACATATTACACTACACAATAAATGTCTCACAGACAAAACTCACATATTACACTACACAATAAATGTCTCACAGACAAAAACTCACATATTACACTACACAATAAATGTCTCACAGACAAAAACTCACATATTACACCACACAATAACTGTCTCACAGACAAAAACTCACATATTACACTACACAATAAATGTCTCACAGACAAAAACTCACATATTACACCACACAATAAATGTCTCACAGACAAAAACTAAAATAATTTATTACACAATTACATACGTCTCACAGACAAAAGTCAAAGATTTAACAATAGTTTCATGTGGGCTTTTTTCATGCCTCGCAGACATAAATAAATGTGCAGATTTCATTTGCCTTCTAATATTTCTACATCTTCTTAAGGATGGCCATTTTGATTTATTAGTTGCCCTGGTCTAACTGTGATGTCTTTTTTCAGTATGTGTATCTTCTGTCTAATGGCCATTTTGATTTAATAGCGGCTCTGGTCTAACTGTGATGTCTTTTTCACTATGTATATCTACTGTTTCATGGGCAATTATATAGTGAACATTATTTGTTTTAAACTTATAGATTTTACATCGAGACGAATCATACTCATTGTCATCCTGGGTTAAACCAGTACAAAACATGTTTAAGTAAAGTGTCTTGCTCAAGAAAACTGCACACAGCCATTTGATGGTTTGATGACCAGACACGGTACAAACTAAGCTATTAAAGGGAGTACATCAGGAAAAATGATATAAATTTCAAAATGAAAAATTCATTAAAATGGATGAAAACCATCTCATTATCATCAATAAATAAAATCCAAATGGTTTGGTATGTCAAATCCACCAAAACATGACAAAATCAATATTTAAATTGGAGTGGTAAACTTGAAACAAAATCCCCATTCTAAAAATAGACAACATTTTAATACTGCTTCACGTCATTCAGACTTATTCTAAGTACTATTGTAAGACTGTATCAATGGCGGATCTACTTTTTTAAAAAACCCTGCAATCGCCTCTCATTAACTCCTATATTATATTAAAATTCACTATATCTCTACTGAAAAACATTTGTGCCCATTCAGATGTCTTATTGCGCACCTCTAAATCCTGGATCTGCCCCTGTGCATAACACAAAAATGAAACAATACGACTCATTTAATATGTCACGTAATGTTACACTTTTAAGCAGGAAATCAATTTCAGTCTTACCTAGGCGAGTAGCTTAAGTAGATATGTTAGGAAATCCTTTTAAAATATATTATTTTGGCATGTTAAAATAAGATATCATTTCGGCATTACGTGGTTATTAGTATATATAGGCATTATATTTTGGAAAAATATGTTTTTAGCCAATTCTAAAAGTTTGAAAAATCCTGATAAATTAAAGCAGGCGCAGTTTAAATTGATATAAATCAGTTTCAAGGGAAAGTGTGGTACAACATCTCTTTACAATTTCTTTCATCATAGACCTATTTCTTGTTTAAAGGCAGTGTGTCAAAAAATATCTAATTTAATTGAAGCATAAACATTTTTTAATTAAAATTACACATGTATATAAAGAACATTTGAAAGATGGAATCAAAAATTCTAAAAATAAATATCACACATATACTGCTTGACTCTCTTCAACTCATCATATGGACTCTCTCTAAGATAAACCAATTTCAACAATATCCAACCAAAGTAGCAAATCAAATCCAAATCAAACAAGTTACACAAATCATTTTATGCGCACCAAAGTGCAATGTATTTTTGTATTTTATATTTTAGTCTAATTTAGGCAAGTAGGCAAAGGGTTATGGCAATAAACACTCAGTGAGTATATCAAAGCATGCTGTAGATTGAAAAGAAAAAAAGTTTTTGTCAATATTAGAATTTTAAAGAAAAAAAAATGTATATATATATATATATATATATATATATATATATATATATATATATATCTAACAGCAGTTGGAAATGGACAATTTTTTTATAAAAAAAAAAAAAAAATGTTTTAAGTTGTATAGTGTTTAGCAATTTTTCAGTCATATCGCGACGGTGTCTACTTGAGAAAGTATTCTAAGCTGCAGACACATGGTATGATACCTCACCCAGTCACATTATACTGACACCTGGCCGACCAGACCTAGAACTCTCCTCTAAATGCTAAGCGTCAAGCGAGGAAGCTTCTAGTACAAATTTTAAAGTCTTTGGTATGACACCGGGCAGACCAAACCTAGAACTCTCCTCTAAATGCTAAGTGTCAAGCGAGGAAGCTTCTAGTACCATTTTTAAAGTCTTTGGTATGACACCGGGTAGACCAGACCTAGAACTCTACTCTAAATGCTAAGCATCAAGCGAGGAAGCTTCTAGTACCATTTTTAAAGTCTTTGGTATGACACCGGGCCAACCAGACCTAGAACTCTACTCTTAATGCTGAGCGTCAAGCGAGGAAGCTTCTAGTACCATTTTTAAAGTCTTTGGTATGAACCCACGCCCTTCCGCATGCGAGGTGGACGCTCTACCACTAGACCACACTCGTTCTTTTATAATAAATGTTTTAAAAAAATCCCCCTTTTGAAACAGTATCTAATATTACCAACAAAGTTTCGACTCGTCGTCTGTTTTAACATTATTTCCAACAAATATCAAAATCACAATTAAATAATAAATTAACAAAATATGAAAACAGGAAAAAAAATCGGAAAGTGTAAGAGAAAACATCATTTTTTCAATCTGTTCATTAACCCAGAACAGCGTTGTATATTAGTCATCATGGAGACTGTTACCGAGCTGGGGTTCAAACTCACAACCTCTGAATTGACAGTCAAACATGCTATTACCTAATCGGCCCAACTAACTTTGTATTAAAGAAATTTGAGATTTTCTTTATAAAACAAGTGGTGGCATCTTGCAAAATTTTTTTTAACACAAGTTTTAAAAATCATTAAAAACACAAACTGATATTTTCCTTAAATTGTTTTTATCTTATTGACAAAAAGTAATTAAATTTAAAAGAATTTCACACTTTTTTGATACCACAAATCTACATAAAAATATAAAAACTGATACCTTTTATTAAGCCATCTGCATGTACAAGAGTTATCCTCCTTTTCAAAATAGACAAACATTAAAGGGTCTCGTTTTGAATATATACTTGGTTAATCTTAATTCATGTTAAACTTTGAGCCATGTACATATAAAACATTATATTAAGAGAAAATTCATCACAATTGCTTTGTACCACTTTAAGGCATTTTTATAACAAAAACTTTAAGGCCAGACTAAAAAAAAACCCGTGTTCAGGGTTATCAGGCTGACACTAAAATTCAGTTCCGACACTAAAAAATAAAAAATAATAATTTTAAATGTACATGATTGTATAAGTACTGTAGAATTAATCTGCTTAATGTGTCAAGAAAATTACATTTGTATTGTTCTTTATTGATTTACTATCATAGTAACAAAACAGAAAAGTAAGCTAAATTCAATTTTCTTTTATCTGTTATTATCATTAAAGTCATGATAATGAACAAAAAATGAAATAAAATTTAGAAAAAATGCCTATTTGCCTACCCTATTTTTTTGGGTCAAGTAACCCTAAATACAAGTATTCTTTTTTCCAGCTCTACTCAAAAACTTATTCGAAAAATTTGCCACTTAATTACAGAACAAGAGGTCCAGATTAGCGCTTAAGTGCTCACCTGTGACAGTGGAGACAAAGAAGGTGTTTTCTTTTCGGACAATGCAAGACTGTATACCTCAGATATATGTATAACTACTGTGTCAGATTGGTGAGGACTAAATGAAAACTACAAGTACATAACTTCAAGTAATGCAGTTTTTGACAGTTCCAGTGCCATAATTCCAACAACATTTATCTTATTTGGCCAGCTCTAAAACTTGTCCAATATATAAGGCATAGTGCCACCATTGCAAAAAGGAAGTGCTTCCGTGGGGTAGTCGCATAATGGCGGTTGTAAATAATCCTCAATTCTTCTTCTTTAAAAATGCATTTTCCTATTTTTAATGCTCATTTTTTTATTTGAATGGCATTATTGATGTATTTTGAACATTTTGATAGCATTGTCATGTTTGAATTGTGAATTTAGAAAAAAAAAATGATGCTTGGAAATTGGGGTATGAATTCATGATTTCGGAAGTCTACTTTCACTTTATCACCAGTGTACACACTGAGCAGAAAAAAAATCTCTTATATGACACATGACCCCTACTTTTCTCATCATATTTTGATAGTGCAGAGGTTGACAAACAGTAAAATGTAGGTTTCACTTCTTTCATTTGGGACCCTCTATGACTGACAAGCCTTCAAACTTTTATTATTTACTATAGAATAAAGAACAAAAATCAATGGTGGGGTTACACCTTTAACAATGATTATATAACTACTGTGTAAGATTGGTAAAGATCAAAGGTAACTGCGAGTGTTAGAATGCACATCAGATCAAATACCATCATTTTTTATGATCCAAGGACAATAATTATCAAATTTAGCCATTCAAAAACTTATTTAAGATATTTTGGTTAAATATAACTACTGTGTTAGTTTGATTCAGATCAAATGAAAACTGACAGAGCTAGAGTGCAGACCAAATATAAAACATACAAAATTTGACAATTCAATGGCCAACATTAATTATCCGATTTTGCCAGTTCACAAACTTGTATGTTTGGGTTCTAGAGTACACACAAGGTCAAATAGAGCAATTTTTTATGTTTCAAGTGTTCATTTATTACAGTATCCGATATTGCTAGTTCAAGAACTTGTCCGAGATATTATGGTTATATAACTACTGGGTAAGTTTGGTGAAAATCCAATGAAAAATGCAGGTGCTAGAATGCATACAACAAAAAGTTCAGACGGTTGATGGACACAGGGAGATTAGAATAGCTCACCTTGATCTTTGCTCAAGTGAGTTAAAAAAAATGGTTCTTCTCACATTCATTCCAACATCTACCTCCACTAATAAAACTGGATATGCCATAAGATATGTGTTGAGAATGGGGTTAAACCATGTACACATTAAAAAAAACTTATACTGCTGAATGAAAGAAATTGAGCCCATTTCCAACATTTAGGTATTCCCTATCTTGATCTAATAGATCGATAATAGAAACTTCCCTTACAGGTAGGCTGTCATTTACTCTTCTCATCACATTTCTTGCTTGTGGCACAAAATAAGTTTTTTGCTGCTGCTGCTGCTGCTGCTGGTGCTGCTGGTGCTGCTGCTCACTATTGCCTATCCAAAATTGGTCTGCTTTTCTTGAAATGTCATGTCTAAGTGGAGAATCTAAAATTTGGAGCGGTGTCTGGTGACTATCTTCAAACTGGGACTGATTGATAACTTGGCTTCGACCAGAGGTACATGCATCCGTGACACCGACATGCTGCCTGTTCAATGTATCCGACACCTGCCTATTTATGCTAACAGTATCGAAAGTGGATGTAAGTTTTCTTGACCATGGAGATATCGACAACATCTCTGAACACATTGATGATGATGATGATGATGATGATGATGCTATGGAGGATGACGACAATGATGACACTTGAGTCGGTGTTACTGATGATGACCGAGTTGGCATTGGCAACAAAGATTCTGATGAAACAGCATGTACTGATGATGTCATTGATGATGTCATTAATGATGTTGATGATGGTGATGTCATAGTTGAGCTGTGCATTTTCAGCATGGTATTTCTATCTTTATAACCAACCGAGTTTCCATGCAAACTTGGTATCGATTTATTATTCGCTTTAGTTTGGCCATTACTAACAGCTTTTTGTTCCTTTGATCTGCTTAATGATTTAATGTATGAAATATCAGTTTCAAATGGATTTCTGAAGACAGAAGGGTGATTGGGTTGGAAGGGACTATCCGACACCCTGTGCTGATTTAAATGGGAGTGTTTAACTAAATGCCGAATTGCCTGAAATCCCCTTACGTTTGGCTGATGAACGGGGCTTACTAAGTATTTGGATCCAATAATAAGTTCACTAGCATTGTTATCTGGATCCTTAGTTTGCTGATCACTTCCTTTCTGCGCCTGTGTGCCAGGCAACTTTCTATGTTCCAATAAAGATGAATGGCTATGACTGATATTGTCTTGTAATGGCAGGCCAGACTGTCCTCTGATATTTCCAGTGTTGCTATGATAGTAAATCAGATCCAGAGGTTTATTGTGACTAGTGTTTATATTCGTTTTATCATGGCACCGACTGATATCACAAGGATCATTATGCACTCTACTATTGCTGTATTTGGCAGTATCAACTATATTATGCTCTCCTTTTCTCAAACTTTTAGCACAGTCTGACATATTGTTTACATCATCCACAGTCTCACATACAACAGGATTTATTCTGAAATTTTCATCAATTCCTTCGCTATATCGTCGCCTTTGAGAAGTTGATTCCGCAACTTTTTTGAAAGGTACGAATGATTCATGATTCACACTTAAACTTCTCATATATTGCATCTTAGCATTCCTTCTTAACAGATCAAAGTCTGACATCTGAGCATGGGATGATATTTCAGAAGGTGCTACATTTGACATTTTAGTGTCTACGCTATGACTTTTGGATATCTCTGCACCAACTACATCAGTTTTGTCTGCAGAAAGGTTTCTTATGATATCTGATTGAACTTTAGTGGAATTTCTTTGATTATCAGCAAATTTGGTGGGGTTAGGAGTCACCATCTGACCATCATGAATAAAGTTGGCATTATGCGTATCAGCTCTTTTATAGGAGGAATGCTTTTTATGTTGATAGCCTTTAAAAGGATCCTGTCCAGAATGTCCGAATCTGTTGCTGTCAGATTTGTCATTTCCAACATTTTCTGTTTTTGTTTCCGGTAGAGCATCAAGTTGAAATTTACTTCCTGATTTATTTTTTGGGTCAGTTATTTTTTCAACGGTCTTTTTCTGGTTTTTCTCCGCGACCAAGGTATTTTTTCCGATACCCAATCCCAGCCATTGAAACGGTATGTTTTGCTTACCAGAGAGATCATATTTTTCAACAGTACTGTTTCCAGTGTTGTCCACTATTTTATGCATTTCAGCCATTTTTTTAAAGTCTTTAATATGTGACGGATGATTGTAAAGGGGGTTGTCAAATAACGCCTTATTAAAATTGTCCTCATTTTTTAGCGAAAGCATGTGCTTCACTAATGAAAATTTCCCATTGCAGATGGAAGGAGGTATTGAATTACTAACATGAACAGATGACGATGGTTTCTTTGCCACCGTTTCAATGCTGGACGCTACTGAGCTATCTACTGATATATTACTGTTGTGTTTAACAGTCTTACAATTGTTTTGGATAATGAATGGATTGTGTTTTGGAGAATGAATGGATTGTGTACTGATATGACTTTCAAGCCGTTTGATTTCCTTGATGTTTGATCTCACTTTCATGAATTCCTGACCTGCACTGTCTGACTGTTCTTTTGTTGAAAATGGTCCCATCATTTCCCTGATAGAAGAAGGCTTGAATGTTATATTTCTTTCTCGACTTTCTTCTGCATAATTTGGTACGGAGACAGAATCTATAACTGAGGTTTTGTCTAACGGGGAAGCCACATCTGCCGCCGAGTGTTTCCAGTTTTGCAAGCATTGCTTGGAGGCACAGTTGCTTGTTTTAACTGGACTCAGACATGACTTATCTCCAGTTATGATGTTCAAATCTATGTCAGAAGTAAAAATCATTTTAGGACTTAAAGAAGACGCAGATGACAACATTCTATGACTTGGACTTGATACTGGCTGGAGGTTATTTCTCTGCTTTGTCTGCTTATTGCAGCCACCTTCTGAACTTGTCAGTACTTCCATTTCTGAACATATTTTTTTGTGCTTTCCACATTTATTGTTTTCATTTGCTGATTCAAATAATTCAGAACCTGAGGTACCAGTTTTGGCAAACGTACCAGATGGAGTTGTGGTAACAGTACCACATTGAGCTGTGGTATCAGTAACAGACGGAGTTGTGGCAGTAGCAGATGGAGCTGTGACACCAGTACCAGATGGAGCTGTTGCACCAGTACCAGTTGGAGCTGTTGTACCAGTACCAGATGGAGCTGTTGTACCAGTACCAGATGGAGCTGTTGCACCAGTACCAGACAGAGCTGTTGTACCAGTACCAGATTGAGCTGTTGCACCAGTACCAGACAGAGCTGTTGCACCAGTACCAGACAGAGCTGTTGCACCAGTACCAGATGGAGCTGTTGTACCAGTATCAGATGGAGCTGTTGTACCAGTACCAGATGGAGCAGGGGTAGTACTACCACATGGAGTTGCAGCATCAGTACCAGATGGAGCGGTGGTATCAGTACCACATGGAGTTGTGGCACCAGATGGAGCTGCAATTAACTTTTTTTCATTCTTAATCCTATCTAGAAACCTTACATTTAAAGCTGATTTTTCACTTTCTTTCCGGTTAATAATTTCTATTTTTCTTCTCTTTAGTTCTTCAATTACTGCTGGTAATTTTGTCTCTGGTGACTGCCTTCTTTTGTTAACTTTAGATTTAAAGACTATTTGTTCATATTTTTTATCATTGTCTGTCAAACATTCATCAATTTCAATATTTTCTTTATCTACATTAACACGTTCACTTTCACCTTCATCAACACTGATTACTTCTTTGTCTACTTTATCGCAGACTTCTACAATTTTATTATGAACAACTTCTTTTATAGTTCCAACATTCTCTTTTTCAAGTAGCATGTCAGCATTGCTATTTTCTTCATCAGTTTCCATTTCGATATCATTTTCATTTGATGTTTTTAGTTCTTGATACTGTTCATTTCTCTCACTGTCAATCTCACTACAGTTCTCCTCTCTAATGTTGAAATCTGCATGTAATTTTTTTTTTCTTTTATTCATTCTATTGTTACAGCCTTTATTAATTTTAAACCTTGGTTTCACTATGCAGTCCATAGCATTATCCTTCTCATCTTTGTCATTTGGATGGTTTAATATATCAGTATCGCATACAGGAGGCTTGAGCAATTTTACATCATGAGCAAAGTTTTCTTCGTCAAGACCTTCAGTTTTTTTAACAGCATTTTTCACAATTTTAGTTTTTCTTGAATTATTCAAATGAAGGTCATCACATTGTTCATCATCTCCCTCCTCAATGGAGTTATGCAATAACACATGTTTTTGAAGCGCTTGTTTCCATCGAAACTCTCGCCCACATACGAGGCATAAATATTCCTTTTGTGCACAGTGAATCGCCATGTGTTTTTTCAAGTTCACTGGCTGGCTGAATATTCTTTTGCAAACTGAGCATGGGTAGCCACCGTCTTTATGCACAAATTTAATATGTCGACACAGTCCTTCTTTAATCTTAAATTTCTGATCGCAATAATCACAGTGGAATGGGTAATCTTCCTGATGGAAAATACTATAGTGACGAGTCAGGCTGTCTTTAGAGCTAAGAGTATGACCACATTGAATGCAGACTTGCCGTTTAGTGTCTTTATGCACTTCTTTATAATGATTTTTAAGCAAATATGTGTACGAGAATTCCACGTTACAAATCTTGCATACACAGCTGACAACAGTTTTGCTGCTGTTTTTCTTTTCTCCTTCTGAAACCTTTTCATCATTTTCACATGTAACATTTTCATCGTTATTCTCAATTTCTTCTACTCTGTCCACCACATTTTTTTCGCATCCCAGCATCACCAAATGCTTCTGTAGTAATGCGTCACTTCTGAAATGCTTGTGACATACCTGACAAGCATTCTCAAATTTTCCATCCCGTTTCAACCGTCTGTAATGTTTTCCACGATCATCCGTGTTTTTAAACTTCTGGAGGCACACCTCGCATGAGTATGGTCTGTCAGATGTATGATATGCTGCATGGCGTGTCAGGGCTTGACGTGTTTTAGCAACTTTACCACATATGTCACATTTGAAAAACTCCGACACACTGCGTTTTTTCTCTTTTCGCTCTGGTTTTACTGGGATCTCTAATGAGCTCTTGTTTCTAGCCACTTCTTCAAATACATCATGCTGAAATGATAAACCCTTCTTGGCAGCGCCATTGATCTTAAACTCTGGTAGCACACCACCAGAGTTATCTACCTTGTTTTTACTCTGAGCCATATTGGATTCATGAACTTTAACTTTACTTCTTTGAAATGGTTCTTTGACCTTTGTCTCAAGTCAATACACCATCTTATTGCTTTGATTAATTTGCATTTTATTTTTAGTTTGTTTTTTTGTTCTTTTTCCATGCTCTTCTTCTGCTCTGAAATGCATGATTATTTGTTCACATATTGAGGTTCATTATAACACTTTTACATATTTACTTGTATAGATACCACTATGTTGTATTTAATATATCTATATATATATATACATGTAAATATATATATACATCCAAATTCCTGTTTTCATAATTTACACTGACATCATATTTTCAGGATATGCACGTTATATATTCAAGTTTTCTTGTTTTAGTTTACACTGACCTCATATTTTCATGAAATGCAAGTTTTACATGCAGGTATACTTATTTTGGTTTACACGCCATCATATTTTCATGAAATGCAAGTTTTATACGCAGGTATACTTATTTTGGTTAACACACCATCATATCTTCATGAAATGCAAGTTTTACATGCAGGTATACTTATTTTGGTTAACACGCCATCATATTTTCATGAAATGTAAGTTTTATATGCAGGTATACTTGTTTTGGTTTACACGCCATCATATTTTCATACATCTCATAGATGATGATCAATAACACATATGTCCAGTCTTCTGCATAGTAACTTACAGGTCTCGGTCACATACTATGTACTTAGTGTTAAACTCTTCGCTTAATTAACAAAACTGCAATGGAACAACTTTTTGACAGTAAATTTGCACTTGGATTCAATGTCATGTCCCATTTCAACACTGTAGGTCACACAGGTAACAGGTCAGATATTTGTACAAGGGGCACAGTAACGACCCTGAAATATAAAAAATGAAAACTTACTTAGAACATTTTACTGATTTGTACACAACACTGATTTACACAACATCAAATGTCAAAACAATGATGTCACAGGTTAAAACAATGATATCATAGGTCAAAACAATGATGTCATAGGTCAAAATAATGATGTCATAGGTTAAAACAATGATGTCTTAGGCTGTCCTTAAAAATAGATTGTTTGCCATGCTCCTACCTACTCACTCAAAATTGCAGCTACCCAAACTTTTTTATTAACTTTCAAAGCGTTTAAAAAAAATTTCATGAGATCAGTCCATTTTCTTTAAAATGATTATGCAAAATAAAAATTTAGGGGAGAAAACATTATCTAGCTACCTACCTACCCACATGAAAAATACTGGGTCGGAGCACATCAAACAAATATTTTTTTAAGGATGGCCTCAGGTAAAAACAATGATGTCATAGATAAAAACAAGGTTATAGGTATAAACAATGATGTCATAGATAAAAACAAGGTCATAGGTATAAACAATGATGTCATAGGAAAAAAATGATGTCACAAGTACAAACAACAATGTCATAGAATAGGTACTATCTGAGTTACATCATAGGTATAAACAATGAAAGAAAATGTGTTTTTTTTAAACTTCGCTTAAATTGTGCTTATAAACTCTTTGACTAGGGCATTAACGGTTTAATCACGCTGGTTCAAGAACTCATGCGAGATCTTGTGGTTATATAGCTGCTGTGCAAGTTGGGTTAAGATTCAATGAAAAATACCGTTAAAGGTGCTATAGCATGAACAAGAAAGAGGTTAATGGACGGACAATATATCATCACAAAAGTTCTGCTGGTAGCACTAACAAGATGATATCAGACCACGAATGGGAGTAAATCCAACAACGCAGACAGAATGCCAAACTGAAAACTATTTAGCTTTTAGGTGATCACATATATATGGGCTTCCGCACTTCCACTGCCACTCCCAGAGTACATGAAGTATATGGTGCCATTTTGCTTGACAGACAGGCTATGGAACCAGCTTCTAGAATTAGCCAAAACCTAGCTCGAAATACGATTTTACCGTGAGATTTTGATCACGACCCGTGAGACCGTGAATTGGTAAAAAACTATGAGGTTTTGTCTCAGGCCATGAGGTGTCACATGTATTCATATGTCTACGCAACCAATTATTGGGTGAATTATGTTTATATTAACTGACAGAGTGGAAAACAGTACATAAAGTGATACAAGCAATCTGAACTCTTCCTGCACTATTTTCAAAGGCCTTCTGTGATTGGTGCGGGGAAAACGCATATCTATAGAGCAAAGGGTTAAAAAGTAGAACTAAGAATAAAATGTGTCCAGGCACCTTTTCACTTCTTTAACCCATTCCTTTCCGGTTATATTGGCCATGGCCAGCACAGCAATGGGAATAACTAGAAACTACTTGTTCCTGAACCCCTACAGACTAGTATTGACTACTAGAGTGAGACATTTCGACAATGTGATTTGTTTCGAGTAAAATAAATTGCAAAGTCCACCACATCTATGAAAGCATTAATTATTAGAAATTTTCTCTGAATATTTGAATTGCCTCAACAAACTGAAATTGTGTTTTTAATATTACACGAATCTACTGCAGTGCAACCGTGACTGACAAGCACCTATCTCACAATGATCACTATCGTTATTTCAACAATAAACGGTATATTCAATTAACAAATACTTAATATAGTATCCTAATAAATTAGACGATACTAAATTAACGTTTTAATTACCCATAATTTCTTCCTGATTTGGGGAATTTTTAATCCGACAATTAATTGAGCAATTGTAGCAATTATCGATCTGTTTATAACTTTCCAAGCAAGCCTCTACATGACATAGTAATAGTTACTACTAAAACCCGGCCAGGTTCCAGCTTATCCGGCTGTAGGGAAAAGGCAAATAGTGGCGCGTATACTAGTGTTTATGGTGTTAAAATGCCTTAACCCAAATAATTATGTATTGCCCTTGACATATATATTAAGACAATATATGGAAATAATAAAATAATGCCTTAAATTAGGTCTTGAAATAATAACAAATGATTAATACTCGATATAACTATTTATATAGAATGATATCAACATCGTCTCAATTTTTAGTTTTTAATCTTATTTATCTTACAAGCTACTACAAACTTCACGCTCGAAGTATTGCTGAATAGAACCAGTACTAGACATATGCGGAAATGGTGCCACGGACACTACACATAACTGTGGGCAATGCGTTATATAGAGCTTAATTATATACGTCCTTGCTGTGGGAGAGGATCGAACCCACAACCCTCTGACTCTGGGTTCGATGCTCTACCACTGGACCACGCGCTCTCTAAGTTTAAAGGAAGTGTATCAGAAAAAAATCGCAATTAATGTCATTAAAAAAGGATAAAAAGCACCTCACTGTCATTAATAAATCTAATCCGAAATATCAAATCAAGGAATTACATAGAAAAGGAAAGGCAACTGATTGAGATTTTGTGAACGCTCGCGTATTCACGTAAACCTCGCAGTATCTCGTTTTCAATTATCTTAATTTACATTCATCCCAAGAACACACAAATCAAAATAACGAGATAACGACAAGTTACCTCAATATCTTTAATTCAAGATCATTTTTGCGTGATCGAAATATGTTTATGTGAAAGGAATTAGTACTTTGTGAATTATGAATGATTAATTTGCAAATAATAAATCCTTTGTGTGCTATTTCATTAACATTAAGTCAGGAGATGGAAGTTTCCTATCCTTCTATACAAGTCCTTGGTCAACTCACAAACATATAAACACAGGTAACACAGTATATAAACGAACTGTACAGTCGCTTGAAAATTTTGAGTTTGTACGGTCATTTGTGAGTAACGAAGCGAGAGAGTTTTGTCTTGTCGTCCACCGGCTCTCATGTACTGGTAAGTTAAATAATTCTTACAAGTTATTGCTGTACACTATTCTCAATATTGTGTTGTATATAAGTGTTATATCTAACGATATGATTATTCTGAAACATCAAATATAGCTATTTTGCATAAAGATGTGATTAAAACTCGTCTTATTTAGAAATCAAAGACCAACCTAAAACGTTGACTCGAATAGAAGATAACAGAGTTCTCGAAGTATTGAAACATAAAAAAAAACGAAAACAATCTTACAATACAGTAATCATCAATGCGTACATACAATAAAAAACTGTACGATCACTTGCATGACCGCTGTACGATCGCTTGCCAAATTTCCTTAGTTTCTTTTTACAGTCACTTGTAGAACATAGCGAGTTAAACAAATACTTGGGTCTGTTTCAGATATCCTGGATGGCATATACAGAAAATGTCCGTTTCTAAATAGTGAACCTATAAAGGGAATCAACTAGTGCGGTTAACCGGTTAATTAATTTGTAACTGGCTAATAACTAAATCTGTAACCAGACGGTGTTACCCGGTTAATCGCTTCAGCACTATTCTGCACCGATACTGTCGTGTATGATTAAATTTTTCCGGTTTAAAATGATATTTTAGAAATATAGTTTACAAGTAATTATTTACTGTGTAATTGAATACAACTATGACAAAATAATATTTTGCATCTTTTATTTTTGCAATTCCATTGGTGATACAGTATTTGTATCGCACAAAACAAAGACTCTCATCTCAAGCACTAAATATCTATTGACTGTCATATAAAGCTAATATGATGGGGAGTCTCAAACTATGTATAAATCCTTAAATCCTTTAACTGTAACATTTATGGTGGTGGATACTGTATGCATCAGTCCCTATACATTTTAAGTGGTATACGAGGCTGGATCGCCAAACATATATTTTACCACAGTTTTTACAACAATGTTTTTTTTCTGTAAGTGAGCGGGCCTTAGTATGTTCCCGTGGTGTGTCTTTGGTCGCAAATCGTTGGGGCACGCAGGACATAGAACTCTTTCAGCAGTACCGCTACACATATTTTGATGTTTAAGAATACTTTTCCTATACGTGAATGTTGCTTTACAAGTCTTGCATTTTGCTTTTAGCGCTGAATCTTGCGATGCCAATACCCTTTACCATTCCACATGGTGTGATATCCTTTATGGCACATATTGCAGGTTAACCGAAAGCTCCTTTTATGACCTGTCCTGTTATGTTGTCTTAGCCCTTTTGTAGATATAAACATTTTGAAACAATCATTACACAAGAAACCTTTCGTTGACGATGACGACGATCCCGACAATTCATTGTTGTTTCCATCAAGTTTTTCTTATACAGTCTTCCCGTGTTCCTTGAGATTAAACATTCGTTTTGTACTGTATTCACAGTTCAGTGGTCACTTCAATGAAACTTTTATCTATGCCTTGAATCGTCCATTTTGTGGTAATCTGCATCAAACTACAACATATAAAACAGTAATTTAGATATTAGGGCTCACAAGCGATCGTACAGTGAACTCACAAGTGATATAACAGAAGTATTTTAATTGTAAAGATAGACGAGACAAATGACCGTAAAGAGTTTTGACCCTATATGGAAATAAATAGATATAACTTCCAAAATAGAATATTTGTTTTAATACTATTAGCTGATATTAGTCTAATAACGTCACCACTCTTAACCTATAAAGTTAAAATTGTTAGAAAATTAGATTTTGAAAACAAAAAATGGTGTTTTACACCATCAAACGGAAAAATGGAAGGTGAGTAAATGGTATGACGGGTTCGCAAAAATATCGATATCGGCATGAAAATCCTATTCATGCATTGATAGGAAACACAGGCAATGATAACTGGTTTATTGGAAGGCTACTATCACAATTTAAATCAATTAGTACTAGTAGTAGTACAAGTAGAAATCTTTAAAAACTTTGAAAACTTATCTGCACAACCGCCGAAGTTTCGAACGCTGTCGCTTCGTTCCTCACACATGGCTGTACTAAACTCAATATGTCCAAGTGACTGTACAATTCGTTTATACACTGTGATTTAGTCGCTGGTCAAATCCACCAGAACGTGAATAAATTTATATTTGAATTGGAGTGGTGAAGTTGAAACGAAACTATGAATCTTTCTAAGATGAAACAAATTTTACTATGTTTAAGTAAACCTGTATAACAAAACTAATTAAAATCAAAATGAAATTATGTCTCTCATATAATATGCCACAAAATATGGAGCTTTTTTTTAATTTTAAGCGGGAAATCTATTTCAGTCTAACATATGCGCGTAACCCAAGTTAGGAAATCCTTTTCCAATATCATTATTCTGACATGTTTAAATATATATCCTTTTTTTGCAATAGGACCTACGGGGTCAGTGAGTATATAAAGGCATGGTAAATAGGAAAAACATGTTTTAGTCAATTTTAAAATTTTGATAAATTCCCTTTAAGAGCTGTAAGAAATGATCTGAAACAAAGACAAATAAATGAGATTAAGATCTATTTCTAATGTAAAATTTAACTATATACATATCTATATAGATCATATATCAGTATAGCATAACACACAGCTGTGTTCGTGATATCAAACAAGAACCAAACCTTGCTAATTAATATACGACTGTTGTGTTGAGATATCCATTCTAGCCCAGGACCAGCAGGAAAAAACACAAATAAAACCCATGTACATTTGGCACCATGACTTTCAAACTATAACCTCCTTGCGAATCATTTGCACACCCAATGGATGTTTTGTAAGTGTCACAGTATAATTATGACAAATTTTACTTTGAGAATATTTGAATTTAATACGTCAAACATCTTCCACCCACTATTAGCAATGCTACAATAGTCGATCTGCATCCATACTGGAAGAAGACTTCTTCCACCCGCTATTAGCAATGCTACAATAGTTGTTCTGCGTCCATACTGGAAGAAGACATCTCTCACCCGCTATTAGCAATGCTACAATAGTTGTTCTGCGTCCATACTGGAAGAAGACATCTCTCACCCGCTATTAGCAATGCTACAATAGTTGTCCTGCATCCATACTGGAAGAAGACATCTTTCACCCGCTATTAGCAATGCTACAATAGTTGTTCTGCGTCCATACTGGAAGAAGACAGCTCTCACCCGCTATTAGCAATGCTACAATAGTTGTTCTGCATCCATACTGGAAGAAGAAGATATAATAGACCTAGATGAATATATCGACTCATTCTCTTCAGGTGCGGTTGTCAGCCCACTGCACGCCTGCAGTCCATTTGACGGAAATGCCATACCAAGAAACCCCCGCTCGTCCTCGTCGGTCAGCCAATCCCAGAATCTTCTCTTTTCTATGCCACAAAGTAGAAAAAATATCCGCCCCATGAATTGAAACTGTCTAGCCTTGGAATTAGAAACAGTGAAAAACTTAAATTGTCTCTGAACTACATCAAGCTTGATATCACGTGTGGTACAGAGTCATGGCTGAAGGTTATCAGACCTAGCACACCACAGGCAGCAGGTGCAATATTGTCGAGTGAAATATTCCGATCACCCACAAACTCTACATGAACGACAGAAGTACCTTAGGTAGTGAGTGTTTGTCCTTGTTCACGAGTATCTTGTCGCTGAGGAGAGAGGGGATCTTGTCACCGAATGTGAAGTGGATTGGGTACACGTAAAGCTAACTGGTAACACAACACTGTCAAAGCCTCCTTCCATATTCCCCACCTAAACATGCCTGAAGTGAAGGAATTAAGGATATTGCTCGAACTCATATACAGTAAAAAGGAACAACTGACAGTCACGGATAATGAGCGACTTCAACTGCCCTGACAACTGCCCTGACAATTGCCCTGACAACTGCCCTGACACAGACTGGGCAAACCGATTCTTAGATAGAGGATAAACCCAAGACAGAGAAGTACAACATGCTATATTGGACATATAGCTATTGACTTCAACGTTATCCAACATACTATATCTTATCTTTACTACAAATCCATCCTTGATCAAATCAACATATTGGACATATAGCTATTAACTTCAACATTATCCAACATACTATATCTTATATTTACTACAAATCCATCCTTGATCAAATCAACATATTGGACATATACCTATTGACTTCAACATTATCCAACATACTATATCTTATATTTACTACAAATCCATCCTTGATCAAATCAACATATTGGACATTTTGCTATTGACTTCAACATTATCCAACATACTATATCTTATATTTACTACAAATCCATCCTTGATCAAATCAACATATTGGACATATAGCTATTGACTTCAACATTATCCAACATACTATATCTTATCTTGCTACAAATCCATCCTTGATCAAATCAACATATTGGACATATAGCTTTTGACTTCAACATTATCCAACATACTATATCTTATATTTACTACAAATCCATCCTTGATCAAATCAACATATTGGACATGTAGCTATTGACTTCAACATTATCCAACATACTATATCTTATATTTACTACAAATCCATCCTTGATCAAATCAACATATTGGACATATACCTATTGACTTCAACATTATCCAACATACTATATCTTATCTTACTACAAATCCATCCTTGATCAAATCAACATATTGGACATATAGCTATTAACTTCAACATTATCCAACATACTATATCTTATATTTACTACAAATCCATCCTTGATCAAATCAACATATTGGACATATACCTATTGACTTCAACATTATCCAACATACTATATCTTATATTTACTACAAATCCATCCTTGATCAAATCAACATATTGGACATTTTGCTATTGACTTCAACATTATCCAACATACTATATCTTATATTTACTACAAATCCATCCTTGATCAAATCAACATATTGGACATATAGCTATTGACTTCAACATTATCCAACATACTATATCTTATCTTGCTACAAATCCATCCTTGATCAAATCAACATATTGGACATATAGCTTTTGACTTCAACATTATCCAACATACTATATCTTATATTTACTACAAATCCATCCTTGATCAAATCAACATATTGGACATGTAGCTATTGACTTCAACATTATTCAACATACTATATCTTATATTTACTACAAATCCATCCTTGATCAAATCAACATATTGGACATATACCTATTGACTTCAACATTATCCAACATACTATATCTTATCTTACTACAAATCCATCCTTGATCAAATCAACATATTGGACATATAGCTATTGACTTCAACATTATCCAACATACTATATCTTATATTTACTACAAATCCATCCTTGATCAAATCAACATATTGGACATATAGCTATTGACTTCAACATTATCCAACATACTATATCTTATATTTACTACAAATCCATCCTTGATCAAATCAACATATTGGACATATAGCTATTGACTTCAACGTTATCCAACATACTATATCTTATATTTACTACAAATCCATCCTTGATCAAACCAACATATTGGACATATAGCTATTGACATCAACATTATCCAACATACTATATCTTATATTTACTACAAATCCATCCTTGATCAAATCAACATATTGGACATATAGCTATTGACTTCAACGTTATCTAACATACTATATCTTATATTTACTACAAATCCATCCTTGATCAAATCAACATATTGGACATATAGCTATTGACTTCAACATTATCCAACATACTATATCTTATCTTTACTACAAATCCATCCTTGATCAAATCAACATATTGGACATATAGCTATTGACTTCAACATTATCCAACATAATATATCTAATCTTTACTACAAATCCATCCTTGATCAAATCGACATATTGGACATATAGCTATTGACTTCAACATTATCCAACATACTATATCTTATATTTACTACAAATCCATCCTTGATCAAATCGACATATTGGACATATAGCTGTTGACTTCAACATTATCCAACATACTATATCTAATATTTACTACAAATCCATCCTTGATCAAATCAACATATTGGACATATAGCTATTGACTTCAACGTTATCCAACATGCTATATCTTATCTTTACTACAAATCCATCCTTGATCAAATCAACATATTGGACATATAGCTATTGACTTCAACGTTATCCTACATGCTATATCTTATATTTACTACAAATCCATCCTTGATCAAATCAACATATTGGACATATAGCTATTGACTTCAACGTTATCCAACATACTATATCTTATCTTTACTACAAATTCATCCTTGATCCAATCAACATATTGGACATATAGCTATTGACTTCAGCGTTATCCAACATACTATATCTTATCTTACTACAAATCCATCCTTGATCAAATCAACATATTGGACATACAGCTATTGACATCAACATTATCCAACATACTATATCTTATATTTACTACAAATCCATCTTTGATCAAATCAACATATTGGACATATAGCTATTGACTTCAACGTTATCCAACATACTATATCTTATCTTTACTACAAATCCATCCTTGATCAAATCAACATATTGGACATTTAGCTATTGACTTCAACGTTATCCAACATACTATATCTTATCTTTACTACAAATCCATCCTTGATCAAATCAACATATTGGACATTTAGCTATTGGCTTCAACATTATCCAACATACTATATCTTATCTTTACTACAAATCCATCCTTGATCAAATCAACATGAATCTCAACATGACATTATAGTAGCGCACTCTGATACTAAGCTATACTGTGCCAAGCAGAAATAAAGGAAATCCTTCATTTTCTCCAAAATAAACTAGGACAACCTGAAAGTCAACGTTCAGAATATGTTTACTGATGTCCTACATTAATATAAATTGGAGCCAATGTACATGCTCCGTGGGGTGCCTTCTAATCCAAGTTCTCTTTAGTAACAGGGATTAACATGACATTCATGATGAAACACACCAAATAACTAAACACTTGAATAACGCGCCAAGTCAAACACCATCGGCGTTGCAAAACCAAATATATAGCAAAAAAAAATCAAGACACGGCAATGTTGAGAAATCTGAAATCTAAGATAACTGTGACATAATATCCGCACGTACCGTGTACTGTTTCTATAAAAAAAAATCTTCCAATGTATTTGAACAAAACAATTTTAACTTTTAAACACCACGAGTATTTTGGCAGACCAGTTTCAATACTACCTTTATCATAAAACTACAGACAACTGGCATATCTAGTACACATGTGTATTGTATGTATATTAATGTATGCCTGTTTTGTATACAGCGTATAGCCAGATGAATTGCAAATAAAACGATTCTTTCTTTCTTTTCATCTGCTCATTGTTATACTTCTTACAGTCCGTATAGTTCACTTGCTTGTTTAATCTTGTTTAATTTGGTTGCCATCCCATGTGTTTGTATTTATTCAGGATGTAGTTTTCGACGAGGGTAGAGGCAATACTTCAGCTTGTCACAAAGGTCTCACTGCACTATTATTTCCTATATGTGTATTCATTTAGGGTGTAGTTTTCGGCGAGGGTAGAGGCAATACTTCAGCTAGTCACAAAGGACTCACTGCACTATTATTTCTTATATGTGTATTCATTTAGGGTGTAGTTTTCGACAAGGGTAGAGGCAATACTTCAGCTAGTCACAAAGGACTCACTGCACTATTACTTCTTATATGTGTATTCATTTAGGGTGTAGTTTTCGACGAGGGTAGAGGCAATACTTCAGCTAGTCACAAAGGTCTCACTGCACTATTATTTCCTATATGTGTATTCATTTAGGGTGTAGTTTTCGACGAGGGTAGAGGCAATACTTCAGCTAGTCACAAAGGACTCACTGCACTATTATTTCTTATATGTGTATTTATTCAGGATGTAGTTTTCGACGAGGGTAGAGGCAATACTTCAGCTAGTCACAAAGGACTCACTGCACTATTATTTCTTATATGCGTATTCATTTAGGGTGTAGTTTTCGACGAGGGTAGAGGCAATACTTCAGCTAGTCACAAAGGACTCACTGCACTATTACTTCTTATATGTGTATTCATTTAGGGTGTAGTTTTCGACGAGGGTAGAGGCAATACTTCAGGTAGTCACAAAGGACTCACTGCACTATTATTTCTTATATGTGTATTCATTTAGGGTGTAGTTTTCGACGAAGGTAGAGGCAATACTTCAGCTAGTCACAAATAACTCAATGCACTATTATTTCCTATATGTGTATGTGTATTTATTCAGGATGTAGTTTTCGACGAGGGTAGAGGCAATACTTCAGCTAGTCACAAAGGACTCACTGCACTATTATTTCCTATATGTGTATGTGTATTTATTCAGGATGTACTTTTAGACGAGGGTAGAGGCAATACTTCAGCTAGTCACAAAGGACTCACTGCACTTGTATTTTTATGTGTGTATGTGTATTTATTTAGGGTGTAGTTTTCGACGAGGGTAGAGGCTATACTTCAGTTAGTCACAAATAACTCACTGCACTATTATTCCTATGTTTGTATGTGTATTTATTTAGGGTGTAGTTTTAGACGAGGGTAGAGGCAATACTTCAGCTAGTCACAAAGGACTCACTGCACTTGTATTTTTTATGTGTGTATGTGTATTTATTTAGGGTGTAGTTTTCGACGAGGGTAGAGGCTATACTTCAGTTAGTCACAAATAACTCACTGCACTATTATTCCTATGTTTGTATGTGTATTTATTTAGGGTGTAGTTTTAGACGAGGGTAGAGGCAATACTTCAGCTAGTCACAAAGGACTCACTGCACTTGTATTTTTTATGTGTGTATGTGTATTTATTTAGGGTGTAGTTTTCGACGAGGGTAGAGGCTATACTTCAGTTAGTCACAAATAACTCACTGCACTATTATTCCTATGTTTGTATGTGTATTTATTTAGGGTGTAGTTTTAGACGAGGGTAGAGGCTATAATTCAGCTTGTCACAAAGGACTCAGTGCAGGAATCAAATAGAAAAACATCATTTTAAGTTTTGTCTGGTTCTTATATAAATATAGTGCCTGGTGCTATGTACAGCACCGGCACATGGGCCCTCGGTCTAAAACCCCATTCGAACAACTATTAATATCAATATAGCTATACTAGCAGTTTTACATCTATGCTGGACCATTTAAAGTCGGATACACTTGAGACACGGCGCACCAAAGCACAGGCTACCTTCGAGGGAAGAAGCTGTAATTGTAGTAGTCAGTAGAAGAATTAAGTAGTCTGTACATTTCACAAAAAAATCTTACGACATAAATCTTCGTAAACGTATACCAACAATTATTAATAATATTTTATTACTCATCCAAATTAACCCAAAATTGACACAATTAATGTTAAAAATTATGTATATAATGGAATTAAATCTATTTTAAACATCAATCAAAATTTGAACAAACAATGAAGAAATTGTCAAATTGAATTACGGCGATTTTTATCGTTAGTTATTTTGTGAAATGCAGTCCTCTGGGTTGCGTTTCACAAAGCAACTTAAGACCGAAAATCATCGTAAACGTAAACCAACACTTATTCATAGTAGTTTTAATATTCATCAAAATGAATCCAAAATTGCTTAAACCATGTAGAAAATTATATATTTTCTGGAAATATAATCATTTTAAATGTCGATCAAAAATTTAAACAAGCAGTAAGTAAATGTCAAATTGACTTACGGTGGTTTTTATCGTAATTTTTTTTTGTGAAATAGTTCTGCTAGAAGCTGGTAGTAGGTTATCTGAGAATGTAGATCTGGATGAATATACGCTCATCGCAGTCCCCTCCCCCTGGATCCGCCCTTGATAAGGTTCATTAAATAAATTAACCAGATATGTATGATGGCATAATAAAATATATCAAATAATTGTCTACAACATATATACCCCTCACACACTCCCCCCTTTGCCATGGACATACTTTCTGTCGCAAAGATTAGATTAGTCGCAGTCTGGCCCACTGTGCAATAAGTAACAGGAAGGGATATCCCATACCAAGAAAGATAACTCAATCAAAAAACCGTCTTCTCTGAGACAGAGTTATTCGTTTCCGGGTTATATTGTGTTGAGCGAAAAAGGGGATTTCTTGGAGCCCTGGTCTGCAAAAGTTTGATTCAATAATGTAAGTGTTTAGTTTTTCATGCCATGAAAACTGCGTTTCTTTATTCCTTAAAGTATTAATATCACTTTACGGCCGTATTTGGAATCATTTCCGGTTTACTGAGCGTGCGTACATCGGCCAGACAGCCGGGGTCACTTCACCAGGAATGTACATGACGGGTGTGTATATGCGGGACATATATAGGAATATACATGAAATTTACCCCGTTTTGTGTACATTTTACGCAGTTTGTGTCCATTTTGAAGGCTCCATTCGAAGGACTAGGGACTTATTTACTATGTTAAAGGTATAATCATTGCTAGAAACGTTTAACAATTGCACCACATGTGTTTATACAGACCAGGGATACATGTCTGGAAGAGTGTATATGACCTTCACAAAATTGTCAATACAGCCTGTCTGGCTACAATACATCGCCGTCTACCTGACAATATCATGGCTGCAATGTATTGTGAACAGGTTTGTCAAGTTTAAAAATTAATTGAATGGTGGAAAATTGAATTGCATTCAATTAAAGATCAGTGTAAGCGTAAACCACAGGGACCATGTATAGTTAGTTATGTTTATATTAGGTGTACATCGTATGTCTTTACCATACATGGGTGATAATTGGATATGCCGCGGCACAGGACATTTAACAACGGCAGTAAATGTAAATATCTTGTCTCAAGTTACAGTACAGCCTAGTAATTACGCAGGTACAGACAGCATACAAGTTGTGTAAATATTTGGCATTTTGTTTGCAAGGATTTTGAAATAAAATTATAAAATTTTGGTGACTCATGTATATATAACGCGACACATTTATTCTTTAAGTGCTGTTTTGTAGACATTGAATTGAAATCCTGTCTGAAATGTTAATATAACGTTTAAAATAAAAAAGTGAGCTGAAATTGAATATTTGGCATGATGGTAAAAAGTTTTAAAACATTCCATTTGAAAATACAGGTAAAGTTTCACAGGGTTTTAATTATGGTATAAATTCTCACTGATAAATTTAAGGTAGTTTGATAAAAATTTTACTCTAGAATGCGTCATTACCAATGGCAACTATTATAATTCCATTGTAGTATCAAAATTACGAATTGACAGGAAATATTTGCATTTTTTAGTAATTCTTTGAACATATTTTATGTTAACATGAAAAGCCACATGCTCTATCAACATTGCATTCAGCCTCACCTTCACTGTTTTACAGTATTTACAATAAGTACCAATTGAAACATTTCTTAACAAATATTATTAAAATAGGAAAAGGTCAGAAAGTAAGGACAGGAATAAAGCATAAGAGACAAAAACATATCATTATTTCAATATGTCATCCATAACAATGTGTTCATTATCAACATCTCGGTTGCCATGACAACACATCTGATCAGCTTAACACACATAAAAAGGGTAAATAAATTAAAAAAACAAACTATTGTGTCTGTCACATGATTGACTTTCATTTTATACAATAGAAAAAAATCCAAAACAATTATGTTTTTTATTGTCTTGCTATGATTATCCAAACCGAAGAGCAATTATATCAGGTCCTGACGTAATGTATTTTTTTGAGAATTGTTATACATTCACACTTTAGATGTAAAGTTCAATGCATGAGTGTTATATGTGTTAATCACTTGATTGATTAAATATATAGCGCCATTTTTATGCCATCGAGGACCAACAGAAGATCAGTTAACCTAGTCTCTCTTTCCTGGTATCTTGTAAGTTTGACCAATACTGGAGCAAAACCTTCTCTGTAAATTATTTATAACTTTCAAACTTGAATCAACGGTGAGAAACGAATGTCATATATCAATCATCATAGAGACTGCGGCTGGGCCGGGGATTTAAACACGTGACCCCTAGATTGATAGTCAGTTGTGCTACTGACTGATCTGACCGGGATCATTGTGGTATAAGTAAGACCCATTTTCAACTGCCATGAAGGGACATGGCAATAATCTATGGCCTTCTCTCTATATACATGGATTTATCATGAGTCTGGGGCCCTCATACAGATTATGGAGAAGTCACTCTTACTTCATAAATAGTGATCCCATTATCGGAATCATTTGATAAATGCAAACTCTTTTGGGTGGGGAGACAGGGGTGGGAGGACACTCACTTTTCAAGGTATTGAGGCATTTTTAAGGGTAAATTTTTTGGAAATACATGATTTTTTATACTGAAAGATGCTGACTATCATTTTGTAAAATAGATGAGAAGGGACCTGTATTCAGACCCATTGCCAATCAGAAATGACCCCAAATTTGTAAAAATGTGGTTCCAGAGCGCTTCGTGGTGATGGCAAAAATAGGATCAGTGTGGCTCATGCATGTGCAATACTGAGTACTGGTATATCAATAAAGAAAGTATTTGCTAAAACTGCCAGGCCCGGTTAGCTCAGTCAGTAGCACATCTGACTATCAACCTAGAGGTTGAGAGTTCATTGTCATTCACCTCACACTGCTGATTCAAGTGGAAAATTATCAGTTACTTGAGGAGAGTGGTGTTCTTCAGTATTCATCCCAGGAAAAAGTTGATAGGTTAACTGATCATCTGTTTTCCCTCAGTGTAATAAAAATATTGCTAAATATTCAATGAATCAATCGATACAAAAAAAAGATAGATATTTAACAATAGGTATTGTTTCTTGGAAGAAATATATCAAAATACAATATTTATTAGATCTTGAAGTTCTTTTCAAAATGCAAAATTAAAGTTATCATTTTTTTTTTAAAATTACGTTAAATTAAAGACAATTCTTTTTTTATACTAATTTATTTTAGCTCGATTGCGATGAAAGCACAGAGCTTATATGAACCACTCTCGAGTCCGCTTCCTGGGTAGAATCAGTTCTGAGTGTTGTTTCATGAGAAGCAGTAGGTCGAGCTGGGGATCGAACCCACAACTTCTGGTGAAGTATCCAACACCCAATCCACTTCACTATTACACTTTACTACATTTTTTTTTGTCAGATATAAGATTCATTTTGAAATATTCATTAGCTATTGCAATACTTTATAGTTTCTTTACTAATTATTTAAACAATTAAGTACAGTTATGCAATATTAGATATTGAAAAAAAATTGAATTATAGTAGTTGCTCTTTGGCTTTGGACCCCAGAGCTACCAGTATGTACGAAAATGAAAATGAAAATGAAATCATGACACTGCGGTCAAGTTGGTCTCTCCATGGAGGTTGAAACTTTTACATACGTTTATTCAGGTTAGCCTTAAAATCTTTTTTGAAACTGCAAATGTTAACTTAGGGTGGTATCTAGTATGTATATTATGTGCAAGAAAGGGTCAGTGAGGGTCCTTAAGATACTGAGTTTATTCAAATTATGACCCTGGGGTCATGTTTGGCCCCATTCTTTGGGTTGAAATTTTTGGAAAGGTTTTATAGTGAAACCTAATGAAAATCATAGAACTCTGAAACTTAAAATAATAGATTGTGGAAATTTTTACGTAGCATAGGCCCATGATTCTCTTCCAAATTGTTCAATTGTATGGTTTTTAGCGTCACTTTCAACAATTTTTCAGTCATATCGCGACGGTGTCTACTTGAGATAGTATTCTAAGCGCTGTCACACCGGAGTATCATGCCGCAGACACATGGTATGACACCCCACCCAGTCACATTATACTGACACCGGGCCGACCAGACCTAGAACTCTCCTCTAAATGCTGAGCATCACGGAGGAAATTTCAAGTACCATTTTTAAATTCTTTGGTATGACCCTGCTGGAGATTGAACCCATGACCTTCCGCATGTGAGGCTGACGCTCTACCACTAGACCACGCCGCGGTCCCAATTCGTTCAAATGGTAACACTTGGATGAAATTTGGACCTGCCATAGGGTGTCAAACTTCTTAAAAGAAAAACGTAAAAAAAATCTTCTTTTCCAAAACTACAGTTGTACAAGCTTTCATATTTTGCAGTATCATCAAGTTAGATGCTTTCCACAGTTTGTTCAAATTATCACCCTGGGGCTGAGGGTCACCCCTGGGATTCAAACTTTCACATAGGCTTATATTGGAAAGCCTTAAAAAATCTTACCTAAAGCCACAAATGTATTTTGTATGTAGCATAGCCTCATGACCATTCGGGTCAAATTTGTGTGACCTGACTCTCAGTTTCAAACTTTTACATAGGTTTAAATAATAGGTTTCTGAAACTAGGGCATCTATATATATTTTATACATAGACTCTGGGCATTGGTTTACCACCAAGTTTGTTCAAAACATGATCTTCAGGTCATGTCTGGCTTTGCCCCAGGGCATCAAACTTTCAAAGAGAAAAAATAGTTTTTATGTTATGGTCTTCTGTCACTAGGTCATCTCTGTGCTTATGACTTTTATTTGTTGGTTCGCTGAGCAGCCAGTACTCTATCCACTGCATCGCTGCACTATGTCCATGCTTAAGTTCTCTTCACTGGAATTACATGTAAAAACTTTATAAACAAACTGGAGCACTTATGCATTTCGTGTAACATGAGCATTCAATGTTAGTTTTCATGTATTATGCCAATTGAGTGTATGTTCAGTTTGTGGCCCTGGGGTCAAAGCAGTAACGTTTACAAGTAGAACGAATACAACCTTATTTTCAATTTCACGCACTTTTAGGATTTAAAATTTGTTAAGAAATAATGAAATTTATATAATCTTACAGGAATCAAAAATGTTCTTGTTTTTTTTTTTGTAGTGCTTGGTCTTCCACGGGTCAGTTTTTGGATTTTTTTTTTTAATGGTGTTTAGCAGTCCTTTCAACAATTTTTCAGTCACATCATCACAGTGTCTGTCTGAAATGGTATTCTCAGTGCAGTCACAGTGTACTGACACAGGGGCCAGCATAACTATTAACACTTTGTGATAATGTTTGCGGAAGGACATTTGTTCTCCTCAGATCTATGCACATGTGTATAAATCCGCAACTTTCATTAAAACTTCATATGTACAACCTGTAATGTGCTAAAAATGGCGTAACATACAATTAAACTCTTTCTCCACAGGAGGTTTAACATTTGGCCGTTATAGATTAATTGCGATATTATTATCCAAATTTTTCTTAAAAATGGGGAGGGCTGGAGGATTTTATTTTTTATTATTTTTTTTTTTTAATGTCTTTTAATGAAGAAATATTTTTTTTAAGAAAATAAAAAGGGTTGGGTCGGCATGAAAATTAGGGGGCGGGCGGGAATGATAATCTAGCAATTAATTTGTTATAGCCTGAGGTAGGTTTTGGAATAATCGGTTCACACTTTTATAGCACATATATTTACTTTACTGTCTTATGTGGTTACATCCTCCAAGGCTAAGTTTTTTTAAGACAATGTCTCAGTGTCACTTACCTCTCACCTCTGTGGTTTTAGAGAAGAGCTTAACTCACCAAGACAATATCTCAGTGTGACTTATCTCTCACCTCTGTGGTTGTGGAGAATACCTTAGTGCACCAAGACACTATCTCAGTGTCACTCACCTCTGTGGTTGTGAATTAGAGCTTAGCTCACCAAGACAATGTCTCAGTGTCACTTACCTCTCACCTCTGTGGTTGTGGAGAAGACCTTAGTGCACCAAGACAATATCTCAGTGTCACATATCACCTCTGTGATTGTGTATTAGAGCTTAGCTCACCAAGACAATGTCTCAGTGTCACTTACCTCTCACCTGTGTGGTTGCCGGGAAGAGCTTAGCTCTCCGAGACAATGTCTCAGTATCACTAACCTCTCACCTCTGTGGTTGTGGAGAAGAGCTTAGCTCACCAAGACAATGTCTCAGTGTAACTTACCTCTCACCTCTGTGGTTGTGGAGAAGAGCTTAGCTCACCAAGACAATGTCTCAGTGTCACTTACCTCTCACCTCTGTGGTTGTGGGGAAGCGCTTAGCTCACCAAGACAATGTCTCAGTGTCACTTACCTCTCACCTCTGTGGTTGTGGGGAAGAGCTTAGCTCACCAAGACAATGTCTCAGTGTCACTTACCTCTCACCTCTGTGGTTGTGGAGAAGAGCTTAGCTCACCAAGACAATGTCTCAGTGTAACTTACCTCTCACCTCTGTGGTTGTGGAGAAGAGCTTAGCTCACCAAGACAATGTCTCAGTGTCACTTACCTCTCACCTCTGTGGTTGTGGGGAAGCGCTTAGCTCACCAAGACAATGTCTCAGTGTCACTTACCTCTCACCTCTGTGGTTGTGGGGAAGAGCTTAGCTCACCAAGACAATGTCTCAGTGTCACTTACCTCTCACCTCTGTGGTTGTGGAGAAGAGCTTAGCTCACCAAGACAATGTCTCAGTGTCACATTTCACCTCTGTGGTTGTGGACTAGAGTTTAGATCACTAAAACAATGTCTCAAGATCACTTACATCTCACCTCTGTGGTTGTAGATTAGAGCTGAGCTCAATAAAACAATGTCTAAAATTCACTTACCTCTCACCTCTATGGTTTAGAGCTCACTTTGGTTATGGTTTAGAGCTCACAGAAGAAGATGCCTGTACTGATTGAGACTGGTGGTTGTTGTTCTGAGGAGGTCTCCACCGTTAAACTGGTTGTCATATATAACTTGTAACATGACGAGAATAACTTCAAATCTCATTTCAGAAAAAAAAGCCCGTTTAAATCGTTACATCATGATTTGTGCATACACATATCTGGGGACATTTTACATATATACCCCAGTGTGGTGACACTTTATATGTACAGTAGCTGCAACCATGATAGCTCTGAAAATAAATTGTAAAACTGCACTTACTTTGTATTATAAAATGGGGAGATACACCTGTGTGCACGTGACTCTTAACTTACTTCCGTGTAAATATATTTCTATACATTCGTAATTGTATTAAATAAGATTAATAAATAAAGCATTTTATTAATACAGAGAGAGCCTGGTTATTGTAAAAGTAAGGTATTTTAGATTTAAGCGTTGGAGCTTGTTGACCTCTTAAACAGAGGTCGATATTTGCAGGACGAGTACAATAAAAACCATATTGTACAGTGAACTGTATAATTACCTTTTCATTATTCACCTCAAATTCTTTTCACATGAAACACAATATCAGATATTAAAATTTTATCAAACAATTTATTTTAACAAATAGCCATTTTTACGGAATAATGACATAGTTGATGTTTATCATAATCTTTGATATTAAAGTTACTTTTTAAAATAGATACGTCAATATAAACATAATTCCTTTATCACAGCTATTTTCTTTCTTTTTTAATTATATTTTTTTAGGTATCTATTTTGGAAGAATGCATACTGGTACTTCAATTTCTTCAAATACCGGTAGATATATGTTGCTATGACACTATTCATTAAGAGTGACTCAGTGATTTCTCATAAATATGTTATATTTGTGATATGCGGAGTATTTTTATGATTAGAGTTACCATTCCTTAACATCCAATACGAAATTATTATCGATTTTCGGGACGGTTGAACTGTCCAGTACGACACATCTGTCCGTTTTTTCTCATTTATAACCAATCATTCCGCAGCAGAACATATTATTTATATTTTAAGTTTAATAAATGTGTATGTGTGTTTTTTGTAACTTCTCTGAAAGTAGCCATCGGTCAAAAGCAAACTGGCCTCACCATGGAAACAAAGATTATTTTTATAAAAATATGTTCGAACAGCTGAAAAAACATCTAACAGTGAATTATAAATAGACATTGATCGCACTGTTTCATTTGTTCTAAAGTTGATTTGTTGAGTTGAATTGATGCTTTTTAGCTCACCTGAGTTTAAGGCTCAAGTAAGCTGTTCTAATCACTTTTTGTCTGTCCATCCATCCATCTGTTCATGCGTCAACAATTTCTTCAAACAACTCATTCTCTGAAACAGCTTGACAGATTTTGACCAAAGTTTTTGTAAAATAGTGTAACATAAAGCTCTCTCGTATTGTTCAAGTCAGCCCTGGAGAGTAATTTGACCCAGTCCAAGGGGCTTATCAGAAAAATGTTGTTTTTTTTTTGTTGAAAATTCACCTCACAGATGAGGGTTTTGGCCAAAGTCTTACAGGTGAGCTTTTATGAGTGCCCTGTGTCCATTGTCTGGCTGTCTGTCTGTTTTTCCGTCTGTTATTGTCCGACTGTCGTGGGAAACAATACTGTGTGCATGTAAAGGATATGTGGATGATAATTATTTATACAAAAACCTTCAATGATTAGAAACAAGCTTCTCGCAACACCTGTGAAGGTGTGACGTGTGTAGCCGTATAAATAGATATAAATAGACTTGTTTTATACAATATTGCCTACAAGGCAGTACATTAGAGAAAATAGCAATAAATTTCTAAAATAGAAAATTATTTTAAGCTCACCTGAGCCAAAGGCTCACAGATGAGCTTTTGTGATCGCCTGGTGTCTGTCGTCTGTCATCCATCGTTAACTTTTAGCTTCTAACGACTTCTCCTCTGAAACCACTGGGCCAGTTTTGATATAACAGAAATGTTTCTTGTGTGACCCTCTACCAAGTATGTTCAAGCCATCTTGATTCGTCAAAAAACATGACCGCCAGGGGGTGGGGCAAGTTTAATTAGTAAAAACTTAAAAAATCTTCTTGTCAGAAACTACTGACTCGATTTTAAAATAATATCACAGAAATGTTCCTTGGAGGACCCTTCACCAAATTTGTTCAAACCATAGTGATTCGTCAAAAAACATGGCGGCCAGGGGACAGGATTAGTTTACTATATAAGCTATAGTAAAAACTTAGAAAATCTTCTTGTTAGAAACTACTTGCTCGATATTAAAATAATTTCACAGAAATGTTCTTTGGGTGACCCTCTACCAAGTTTGTTCAAGCCATCTTGATTCGTCAAAAAACATGGCGGCCAGGGGATGGGGCAAGTATGATTAGTAAAAACTTAAAAAATCTTCTTGTTAGAAACTACTGGCTCAATTTTAAAATAACTTCACAGAAATGTTCCTGGGAGGACCCTTCACTACCGGGTAAGTTTGTTCAAACTGTAGTGATTCGTTAAAAAACATGGCTGCCAGGGGGCGGGGCAAGTTTAATTAGTAAAAACTTAAAAAATCTTCTTGTTAGAAACTACTGGCTCTATTTTAAAATAATATCACAGAAATGTTCCTTTGAGGAGCCTTCACCAAGTTTTTTCAAACCATAGTGATTTGTCCAAAAACAGGGCGGCCAGGGGGTGGGTTTGGTTTACTATATAAACTATAGTAAAAACTTAAAAAATATTCTTGTCAGAAACTACTTGCTCTATTTTAAGATAATTTCTCAGAAATGTTCCTTGGAGGACCTTTCACCAAGTTTGTTCAAACCATTGTGATTTGTTAAAAAACATGACTGCCACAGTGAGGTGCTAGTTTACTCTTGACCTCATCACTCGGGCTCAGTGGGAGATGAAACTAATTCTACAATATGTAACTAACACAATCACATTTTAAGCAATTATGCGGTTTAGTTTGACTTATACCCGTAGGCCAAACCCTATTCAATGTACAGAAGAACTTTGATGGCCCGAACCTGACAGAACTTGACCAACTAGTTCCAGTTAAAGATATGAAGATACACTTATAGCTTAGAGATATACACGTCTAAAGTGTCTAATTGCATAACCACTTTATTACAAACATCGGGTTTCTGAAGCCACATTTTTGTTTTTGTTTACATTCGCCGTTTTCAACAAACCGCTTTCGGGTTTCCGATCACTCATCGGATAACATCGTGAAAAAACTCGTTCCCAATCTCGTTTTCGAGGCTTTGTTCGGGAAGTTTACGGAGTTCAATGTAAACATTGCGCAATACTTTATTGCGGGACGTATTAAAGTTTTGGCCAATATTCAGTTACTGTTAATTTGATAACTTTCAAGTAAATAAAGGTTATACGTCAATACATAAGCATTATTTTGTGCACACTGCATACAGGAAAAGTCTGGGTTAACAGCGTGTTTGTGTTACTTGCCAATATAATCCTTTTAAGGGTTATTCAAGCCAAGCAGTGTTCAACATCATACCATACAATTACATGTATGTTCATTGAAATAGAAATTCGGTTCAGGACCAGATAAATGGTTCGAGCTACACATGGTGTTCGAGCCATCCATGTCTGAACCAACGAAGTTCTACTGTATTAGTTTGGCATGTTGACTACAATACATGTAATAAATGTTTCTTAACCCCACATTTTTGCCCCGTATAACATGTTAGTATACTTGATCAGTGAATATTATCTAAGGATAATATATTCAGAAGAATTTTTTTTGTCAATCTTAAAATTTCGAACATTTCTAATATACTTTTTTAAAGGGGCACGCTCCCACCCGGCAACAGTCACCATGATGATTGATATATGACATTGTGTCTCATTATCATTCATCTCTCACCGCTGATTCAAATGGGGAAGTTATCAGTTACTTGCAGAGATTGGGTGTGCTCGAGTACTGGTTAACCTTTCAGGATCAAAGGAAACAGTGATTAGGTGATCTGATCGTCTGTAACTAACCCTCGATGGCATAAAAATGACGCTTAATATTCAATCAATCAATTAAAGGGGCATGCAACAATTTCCATGTAATTCTATTTTCTAGTTAGGAAAGCCCTTTTTTAATATATTACTTTGACATGCTTAAATGGTAGACAAATGTAGAATTATTTTGGCAGTACGATGTCAGTGAGTATATACAGGCATGTTATATTGGGGAAAAATGTTTGAGCCAATTTTAGAAATTGGAAAAAATCCTGATGTATTCCCTTTAAATGCAAAGTAAATAGCTACTGTGTATAGGAAACTTCCAACCTCTACGGCAATTTAATTCAAGTTCCATATTTTTGGGTTTTTTTCAGAACGAAGGAAAGAACAATTACACAAACAAGACAACCAGCCACATGTATAAGTACATCTCGAGTGGTTCCCTGCATTCAAGAGCGGATATAAAGCAATACAGAATTTGTGATATAATATTAAATCTGTGATAGTGCTGCTAGTTATTGTTTTATTTTTCTGTTGTGATTCGGTGCTATATTTTCACAAGGATAAAGTCTTCTTTTTTTTTTTTTAGATAAAAGGTACACTCTTCAAAAGTTAAAATACATGACTGTTTTCACTTGTTGACATCTGCACCTTTTCTTGTCCGTGTCGTTCTCAATGTTTATATATGTTCATATAACAGATGTAAAATAATTTTATTAAAAAAAATCTTTAAGAAAAAAAGTAGAATTAAAAGTGATTGATATTTGATAAAATGTCGGTTATCAGTACATTGGCGTATGGAACTTTCAAGCATGTGTTACCCAATCTCTTTGGTCACCTGACGCAGGGGCCCAACATTGAAGGCGTGTAGATAATTGCATTGAACCATGGATCCCGGTATGAAAGACGACCCAGATATAGCGACACAGCTTGCAATGGTTGGGGTGACTGGTACAAATGTCCCGCTGGTCTGGTCGCAGGCTGCCCCAGTGCCAATATCTGCTCCTCAGGCTCATATGTCTCCATTGTCCCAGCATATGCCTGTAGCCCCGCCTCCAGCACACGCCCATCAAGTGACAACCAATCAGAAACCACCAGACTCATTTATCGATAAAGGTGAGAAGTTTTTTTAAATGCTATAAATTTATTTTTTAATATTTAGTATCATTGTCATGTCATCGATGGCTAACAGATGATCAGTTAACGTAACCACAATTTTCAGGGATCCTGAAAGGAGAGAGCCAGTACAAGAACACGCCTATCTTTCCCACTTTGGATCGTCAGTGAGAGACGAATGACAGTGATACGCAATGCTGTATATCAGGCATCAAAGAGATTTAGGCTGGGCAGGGATTCGATCTCGCAACCCCTGGATTGATAAGTTAGATGTGCTACTGACTAAGCTTACTGGGCTAACTGGGCCAGGCTGTGTTATACTAGTAAAAAGGGAAGGAAATCGACAAAACAACAAATTATATTTAATTTGCTCAGCCACATTGTAGAACTTTCATAATTTGATGATTGGCAAATTTCAAATGATAATGTAAGATTATTAATTTTCCTTTGACGGAAATTTTCCCCCTCAAATGTTTTTGCTATAAAAAATGTTGAAAATATTACAAAAATCCATGTTATTTTTTAACACCCTTCGTATACCAGTCTCAGATAGAAATTATGCGTATATTCTGTTTTGTGTTTTGTGTTTTTACAAAGTGGCATAGCCAGTAACTAAAGATGTTTATTTTATAAAGAAATGATCAAAATAATAAGATATCTTTGGTTGGCAGACTAAAGTTTTCATTAAATTTTTGTTACCTTCAGTGGATTTTTTTTTTGTTAACCTAATTTTATGAATATAAGAAAACATTTATGGAGCACTTTACGAAAAAAATGGTGTTGTCAGTAGTGAAATTAACAAAAAGGTATCATTTTGAAGTCGCAGATATAACCGAAAAGTCAGATATTATCCAACATTTTGGCAACAACAAACATTAAACAATTTAATTTTTTGGGGAGAATACAATAAAATCATTAGAATAGGGGCAATATTATCTAGTAGGTACTTATAAATTAATTATCATCCAAATTTTTATCTTAAAAACGGGGACAGCAGGAGGATTTTATTTTTATTTTTCATTTTTAACATTTTTGATGTTTTTTTAATATTTTTTTTATATTTTTTTTCATGAAAATAAAAAGTGTCAGGACAGCATGAAAATTAGATGGTGGGTGGGGATGATAATCTAGCAATTAATTTATTATGGCCTAAAGGACGAACAAACAAAATATTATTTTAGGTCTTATTAAATTCACTATCTTAAATATTGTTTTGCAAGGTTTATTGGAGGCGGCTGCATTCATGGAAGGAAAGGCCATGTCACTCCCAATAAAAACTGTTGAATCTACAGTTACATCGGACAGCTCCAGTTCTCTCCCCTGGTCTATACAGAACACTTTGTTGCAGCAATATGGACAGTTTATGTTGGACAGAATGTTGAACAAGCAAACAGAGATAGGGGGAACAACTGTGACTGCTACTGCTACAACAGATTCAGGTAGGTTACCTCCCTTGCATTAAGTCTTTTGTTAAAGGTAGCCTATTGGAGTTTTCTCAAAAATTTGAAAGTAACAAAAAATGCAATATTTTTATGCCCCTGCCATTTGAAAAATGTTGAAGGGTAATTAAGTGTTACCCCTGTACCCCTGTCCGTCCTTCCGTTCGTTCATGCTTCCGAGGTCTAAAACTGGTTTCCGATCAATAACTTCTTAAGGTGTCTATGTATTGAATTGATATTTTGTGTGTACCGGTATAATTTTAAAATACAGGTCTGCTGTCATCAGTGCTCCAAAAAAAAAATTGGGACTAGCCAAGGGCAAGTAGATTGAAAAAATCTACTTGCCCTGATCAACGGTTCACATGCCCAGATTTTTATTACCAATACACCTTGTGGTATAATATGAAATATGTAAACATAGACTTAAATGTATTAATTTTATGTAGGGTAAGCTCCCCATAACATTATGCATGTCTAAATCACAAGTTTTAGAGTTTAAATAAGACCGGGAGAAGTGAGAGAATTTCGGGAGAACTGACTATGTCTCTATCAGTATGTTGTATTTAATCTTTGTTCTTTATTAGCATAAAAAAGATGCTAAATATTCAATCAATCAATCAATCAATCAATTGTTCTTTATTGACTATCATTTCTGTTCTGTCGATTCAGTGGCAGTGTGGGAGCAGGAGTATATTTAAAACATTATTTTAAATATCTTTCTCTTGTTTTCTAATTATTGCTGTCATAACATACAATAATGGCAATGTCAAGCCTACAAAGCTATTCAATCTATCCAAGAGAACTTGGCAATATGATAAATAAATGCAGTCTATGATAGCCTTCAAATATCTAGAAAGTGCAACTAGTCAACTATATTTCAAATATTAATAAAAAACCATATAATTCATCTTAATTATTGTTTTCAATACTATATTTAAATCATACCAAAATAATATACGCTGAAACTACACAACCAAAAAGCAATGTTTATTACTATAATACCCCTCCCACATTTTTCTTTACCGTAAACTCAATTTCAATATCAACTTTCACGTTTTCACAGAAGAAAATTTATATACATACAGTTCCAATTATTGTTAATCTACGAAATATTTATAAAATTACCAGAACCTAAAGCTGACATTTTACATAACGCGATCGATCGCAAATTATCTGCAAAAACATTATCAGATTTTAGAAATCGTTACCATTTTGGCAAAGGGAGGTAATTTTATACTCTTCATAATGGAGAATTTGAGAAACACCCATGAATTACGTCATCGTCTTACGTGTTACCTTGGGCGTAGTTTCCGACCAATCAGAGCGGTTATTAAAAATAGATTACTTTATATTCAAAGCTATCCACCAATCACATTACAGGAATTAAAATAGATAAATGAATATGCATGAGAGGTTTTCCAAAGTCGCATTATCGGGCATGTGGTATGATAAACACCGCAGGGGTCAATTGTTTATTCTGATTAGTTACGGTCTTAAAACAACAGTTTGACCTGTGTCGTTTCGAATAGAGATATTTGCAGACCTGTGTATTGTGAAAACTAGCTTGTCTGATTTTTTTAAGACAAGCCCGAGGGGCAAGTAACTTTGAAAAAGGCACATGCCCGGATCCAGATTTGACAAGCCCCGGGCATCCTATTCTTGGACCACTGTGTCATTCAAATTTTTCAGAGGTTGTGGTCCCTTTTCAAGTTATTTTCTATAAAAAACTAGTTTTACATTTAGCAGCAGTGGCATTCATGTCGCCAAACATTTTTAATTTCCAGTGTATCATACTTTAGTATATTGCTGCACCACCCTTAATTACAAAAAGATTTATATTAAATGTTGAAAATTGGCCGATATTTCCTAGTTATATTAAAACAATTTTAAGTGAGAAAATTGTTTTAATATAACCAGGAAATTTCAGCCAATAAGGAGATACATTATCAGCATTTAATATAAATCTTTATGGCATAAAATTTTCTCACTTGTACTATCTGTAACGTATTAATCAAGTAGCGTGACTTTAATTCGATTTTGATTTGATGCGTGATTTTGATTGTATATTATTGTGGTGGTTGTGAAACAGTGCGTGATATTTGATTTTAGACATGGGATTCAGTTTTTATTTCTTTAAGCTAATTAAAATATTGTTTTTATTGTCACATTTTGGAAATTTTACGTCATCCAGAATTTCTTACTTAAGCAAATACCTGTTATCGAAAATTGAATGCTTTATAAATTGTATTCATTTTTAAATATTATGAACGGACACAGGCAATTGGTTTACAACTATTAATGAAGAATTATAAATTATAAGATATCATGAACCAACAAGTAAATGGATACATGGTAAATGGTTTACAAATATTAAGTTTATATTGCTTTATTTTAACTTGATTGCGATGAAAGCTCAGAGATTTTATGAACACATCTCGAAAATGTATACCACCAAAAATTCCAATCAAGCCCTTCGTTTTGATACCGAAATCACAAAATTTGGTCGGTTCAGGAGGAATTTGTTTGCAAAATGTGAAAAACACCAAATTTGTCACCCGAAATTTAGACAAATGCCTGCAGATATATATGTATCTGATGATTGTAATATAAAACAAATATTGTTGTATGTTATTATTTTACTTCGCCACTGGTTTCCTTTGTGGGCGATGTCCCAAGAAGAGTGTTTGTCTTTTTAGATTTGTGGGGGCTAGTGCGGGATAAAAACAGAAACCCATCGTAACTTTCATCAGGTTATTAAGCGTGCTTGTTGTAAAGCCCTGTCACACAGGCCCTCAGTTTAAAGTTCCTTCCGAACGACTGTTAGTATTTTTAGTTGGCGAGCCCTTGGAATCAAATAGAAATCTTGTGTTCTACCGATTTAGCTAATCGTGATGAATTAGTTATAAATAGATATTTGGCTGTATATACAGGTAAACCTGCGTAAGCAGTCACCTTTATTAAGCAGCCACATTTGCTATTTTCTATTTCTATGCTTTCAATGCAAATGAATCTGTATTAAGCAGCAACCTGCCTTAAAAGGCTGCTTTTGTCCCTTCCCTTTACTGGCTGACTGGCTGCTTAATACAGGTTTGACTGTGTATATATATATACTACTAGTCAGTGGTCCCCATTCTAGGCCTCATTGTACCCCCCATGCTACACATCACTGAATGTGTAAATTGACAGATGGGGGTGGGGTATAGTTAAGTGGAGTCAGTAACACTGGTCTCATTAGCTACATCTGATTAGATGTACCGTGTAGATATTGATGAAGATAATTTGTGTCATGTGTAACCAATGAAGGAAGACAGTCTACCTTCTGATTGATTATATGTTGGTAATGGTTCACTGATAAAAGTTGCACCCTTCTATTTTCGTATGCGGTCTGTGGTTTCAATATTAGCGATAGATCTATCATTAGACATGTAAATTACCTCATACTGTGAGCTGGTTGTATACATTATGGTAAAGATTTTTAAAGTAAAATAGACTTCAGTCGCTGGCAAAAGTAAATTTGTCCATTCTGCTTTAATGTCGTATAAAATCTGCACGGAATTAATGCGGTATGTTTTATTGCAGTAATGTTACCATTTTTTGTCTGGATTAAGGAAGTAGTTTACTATTTGTTTCTCAATTTTATATTGAGCTTTTAATTTGAGAGTTTTAAACGGATTATATCAGGAAAAAAGCGCCATAAATGTCTCAAAAAATAAAAATATTTTAAAAATAGATAAAGAGCATCTCATTATCATTAATAAATAAACTCCAAATGGTTTGGTGTGTCAAATTCCCCAAAATGTGACATAATTGATATTCAAATTGGAGTGCAAAACTTAAAACAAAATCCCCATTTTGAAAATAGACAGCACTTAATTACCTTTATATCATCATTCGGACACTTTCTAAGATAAAAAATTGTATAACGTGTAAACCTGTATAATAGATCATATTGAAATCGTCTACTCATTTAATATGTCACAAAATATGTTCCAAAAATAACTGGGAAATCTATTTTAGCCTAACCTAGGCACATAGCCCAAGTTACGAAATCCCTTTTCAATATAATATTTTGACATGTTTAAATAGATATCCTGTTGGTAATGTGGGATCAGTGAGTATATATATAGTGCAGTATTGGAAATAAATGTTTGAGCGAATTTAAATTTTTTGATAAAGCCTGATATATTCCCTTTAAGAAAGTATTATGGTGACTTTCAATCTCTCTTATATGTATTGCGGTTATAAATTATACAGAAACTAAGAGATAGTTACGTATTGTCATAAAAAGACACTTAATTCTATTCTGCATTTAATTAAACAATACCAGATATACATTTGAAGATGTGAAGATGGAGAAGTAATAAAAACTACGGGTCAAACTGTAAACAGTGGAACAATATACAGCATGATTTTTACTTTCCATACTGTGCAACATACTGCAGTAAATGCAGTGTATGACTTACTGCTTACTGGTAAAACTGTGGGCCTAACTATAAACAGTGTAACAATAATGAGCCAAAAAAAGTTTGATGGATTAAAGAAGAATTTGTAGTGTATGTCCAATTCTGTTCTTGTTACACATAAGTTAAGGAAAACTTCAACACATTGTTTTTAGTATTGCTTGGAAATTAATAAATTTAGTTTTACATGAAGGTTGGTATAATAGTAAATTTTCATATTGCTATCACATGTATTTGACTTAACTGTTGCATACATGCTGGACTTAGTTATTACGATGTGTCATTTATTTGGACCCCAGACATTACGAACCATAAAGTGAGACCGTGTAAGCGTGCTTGCGTGAAACATCATGTATGTTTTTAATGTGCAGATGAAAAACTTAATTTGTTGTTTAATTGGCATAAATGATAACAAAGAAGTTGCCAGATTGTCGTTAATTTCTCCATTTAAATTATTTTTCTATAATATGTTTGTAGCATTCATTTATGTTTTGTACAAGGGTTGTTGCTGTATGGTGTTTAGCGTCGCTTTCAACAATTTTTTAGTCATATCGCGACGGTGTCTTCTTGAGACAGTATTCTAAGCGCTGTCACACTTGAGTATCAAACACATGGTATGATACCCCACCAAGTCACATTATACTGACACCCGGCCGACCAGACCTAGAACTCTCCTCTAAATGCTGAGCATCAAGCGAGGAAGCTTCAAGTACCATTTTTAAATTATTTGGTAAGACCTGGCCGGGGATTGAACCCACGACCTTCCGCATGCGAGGCGGACGCTCTACCACTAGACCACACCGCGGTTCGTACAAGGGTGTCGATAAGTAATTTTCTTTGCTGTGCTCTGACCAAGATCATTTTGCGGGTGTTACTATCAGTCACGTGGTCAGGAGTTTGAATCTCCACCCAGTCTCCAAGCTGATTGATACAAATATTTTATTGTCATTTGTCTCTCACCACTGTTTCAAGTGGGAAAGTTATTAGCTAATTGCTGAGTTGGGTGTGCTTGAGTACTGGTTAACCTACTGGGTTCTCAGGAAGGAGCGGTTAGTTTAATGACCGTCTGTTTACGGGTAAATAGATGCTAAATATTGAAACAAACAAATAAAAAACATGACAGTGGTGGCAATATATAGAAACAACTTACTTGTCAACGGACAAGTGAATTCTATTTTCATTTTTTGCTTGTCTATATCAAAGAATTACATTCAAAACAAACAAATCACCTTTATTTACAATTCTTCTTTGCCTTGAATTGAAAGGTTTTTAATTTATTCACTCTAAAACCAAAAAAATGGGCATTCTGGCATGACTTTTCATCTTTGAAAGTTTCATTTTAATTTGTCCATAAACATTTAAAATATTCGCTTGTTTGTATTTGTATGCCGCTGACATCTTGGACAATGTGCTCAGCTAGACAAAAACCTTAAGTATGTTATTCACAAGTGATGGTAATGGTTCAGTTTGACCTCAAAAGGGAAAAATAAAACAGTTTGCTTTCAATATTTGACTTGCTGAATCACCGTGGCACAACCATGTTGTAGTAAGCGACAAATTTGAGTAATATGATAGAATTTGCCGAAACTCTGCAGTTCTGCAGGCATCAGGGTTCTAGGTTCATTCTGCATTTTCATTTGTTGATATATCTTTTTAATCTGTATATTAATTTGTTATTTTCTGTACATTTAGAGTAACCTATAATGTGTTGGTACGCCATAAAACCCTATTCATTCATTCATTCATTTATTCATTCATTGACTTGCTGAAAGTCTTGAGTTACTTATAATTCTGTCAAATACAAAATTAAATGAACATATTGTACAGGATCTGACATTAGTGGAAGTTCCTGGTGTGAGAAAAGACATTAAGGATCAAGTACTTCCACCTTGTTCGTTCATGTATTGGCTGTGGGCGAGTAATTGTGTGCATGGTTCTTGTCATGAATGGGAAGCAATTCTAGGTTTCAAGATGCTTTGACGATTGTTGTCTGGCATTCATTTGTGTTTAACCCTTTACGCCATAGATACGCACTTTCCCGCACCAATCACAGAAGGTCATTGAAAACAGTGCAGGAAGAGTTCAGATTGCTCGTAAAGTTTTCTGTAATGTCACCGGTTTATCAGAATGGAATGAAACTTCACACTGTAGTTCGCTAAGAAGATGTTGTATGGTGTTTAGCGTGGCTTTCAACAATTTTTCAGTCATATCGTGATGTTGTCTACTTGAGACAGTATTCTGAGCGCTGTCACACTGGAGTATCATGCCACAGACACATGGTACGATACCCCACCCAGTCACATTATACTGACACCGGGCCGACCAGACCTATAACTGTCCTTTAAATGCTGAGCATTAAGCCAGGAAGCTTCTAGTACCATTTTAAAAGTCCTTGGTATGACCCGGCCGGGGATCGAACCCATGACCCTCCGCATGTGAGGCGGACGCTTTTTCGCTGGGATGTTCTGCACCATTCAGTTGTGATTTTAGAGAAATCATACACAGTTTTAAGAAGGAGTTTATAGATTATTTGCCATTTGAGAGAGTTGGGAGCGTTTGGTTCAGTGGTAAAGCATTGGGTCGTGGGTTCCATCCTCCGCTAAAACCAAGTGTGGCGTCCTTGAGCTAAACACTTCACCTGCATGAATTTGCTTAGTACTGGTTTTACTCAGAAACACTTTGAGTATGATTTGTCTTAAGTTGTAAGGACTTGTTTCACAATTGGTATAATCCTTTACTCCCTAGATACACGTTTTCCTGCACCAATCACAGAAGGCCTTTGAAAACAGTGCAGGAAGAGTTCAGATTGCTCGTAACAAGCAATCTGAACACTTCCTGCACTGTTTTCCACTCTGTCAGTTAATACAAACATAATTCACCCATGACTGATATGTGGTGAATTAATGCTTTCAATATTAGAGGTGTCCAAAGGCGTCTATATGAAGTAAAGGGTTAAGAGTACATTAAAATAATATGGGGAGAGGATGAACACCAGTCCTACAAACCAAAACATGATTTTCAGTCAATTTAAGTATACTTGCCAATGTTAAGGGGCTCCTACCTGACTTCTGGATTGTTTTTGTTGATACATAACATTAATAAAGTGATATGGTAGTTACCTTATCTCACATTTTGTTAACATTATACTTTCAAAGTTCAGGCCATTCTTAAAAAAATGTTTGGTTGCCATATTCCAATTACCTACTCAAATTGCAGCTACCCAATCTATTTTATTGATGTTCAAATTGCTTTTTTCATTATTTCTGTCCATTGTCTGTTCAAAATGACACTAAACAAATAAAAATATGACAAAATGAAAATTAGTTGCATACGCGTGAAAAGCACAACATTAAGGATAGTCTCGATCAGGTAGGCATTACTGCTTCTCATTTGAGTCTATTTATATGAAGAATGTTTCTCACTGTTTATGTAAAAAAAAAATTCTCTCAAATATGGTAAAATTCTTCTCTTCTATTTTTCATAGTCCCAGTCTCCCAGAACCAAGTAAGTACTGCGACACCCACAAACCAGTCAACATCTAAATCGGAGTCTGAGACGGACTCCATCGAGGCGCAGCGAGACGTATATCGGAGAATGCTGAACTATTCCATGAGTTCAGCTCTCACTCAGCAGTACTACCTGTCACAATATGGGTATAATTACATGCAGGTAATTTTATCTTTGTACAGTTTTTAAAGGGGAGAACTTACGTAACCTACATAACGTCCATTGTTAAATATGGTATGCACATAAAATTGTCATGCCGCCCCAACCTTTCTTATTTTCATAAAAAAAATAATACCGGTAATAAAACTAAAAAAAAATATTTTTAAAAAAAAATACAATTTTTAAAAAAATATAAATAAATAAATTTAAAATATGATTCTCCTCTATCTCCCTTATTTTTTTTATAAAGAATTTGGATGAGAATCTAGCAATAACTTTATAATAGCCTAATACAAATATATGCATGTATGTTCATATGAATTATATGCTTAAAAAAGTTGAACAAAGGGAACTTATATGTATTTGTTCTGTTTCAGGACAGGTCTCTGTTTCCGAAGTCGGAGCCAGGGCAGTCGTCGTCAACAACAACTACATCAGCAGGTGGCCAGTTTACAACGTCTTCTGCACAAAATATTGGCGCACAACTTCCCAGCATAGACTCGGTGCTTCTGAATCTCTCCACAAAGAAAAATCCACCAACAGGGTCCACCGTGGCAACCACACATGGGCCTGCACACCACCACGTCACAGCATCCTCCATACCACCACAAGCAGCTTACGGTTTACAGGTTTGTTATTAACCGGCTGACAGAGTTATTTCCATACTAGTAGCATGAATTAACAATCATAGAAGGAAAGTCATTTCCTTTTTTGCGTTGTTTCAACCTTTCATTTTTAGCTCTACTGGTCAAAGGCCAGAAGTGCTTATGCGATGGCGAATTGTCTGTCGTCTGTGGTCTGTTAGTGCTCAGTCTTTGTCTGTTAGGAGTACTTTCTCTGAAACCACTAGGCTAATTAAACTGAAACTTCACATGGATGTTTCTAATGCATAGGAGACTATACAGAAGATTTTTTTTCGATTTGAAATTCAAGATGGCCGCCACTACTAAAAATAGTCCAAAACTTAGAAATTTTTTTTCTCATGAACGGCCCAACAGATTTTCAAAATGTTTATGTAGTAATGATGACCAATTATAGTTTTGTTAGATTTGTTCAAATGGTGTCCCTAGGGTTAAAAATGACCCCGCCCCCAAGTTTCTATTGCATAGGAAAATTTCAAAAAGTGCTATGGCCACTATGAGTCAGTAGAGCGTCCTCAGGCCCTCTTGGGCCTCTTGTTGATAGTTAACATGTCACAGAACTGTTTCTTGCATTACGACAGTAAGACATTTAACCTAGATCTTTGATAATATTCTTGCACTGTGATGTGACACATCAAAATAAATGAGGTCTTAAAAAGCGATCCTGATAAAAAAAAAAAAAAAAATAAATATGATAAATTTAATTAACCCAATTATTCAATTTGTTGGGTATACAAGAAAAAAAATCATTCATAGATTTTTTTTTATTTGGATAAAAAAAGTTCTGCCTCTTGGGAAAATTGTTTGTCAGAACTTGGCTCTTCTAAACCTCACACCCTTGTAAGATTCTTATAGTCTTGTGTCATTACTAACGATTACCAGCCATTGGAAATTGACATACTATCCAAAACATCAGCCAATAAAAATTAGCCTGTCATCCAAAACATTATCAGCCAATGAAAATTGGCCTATCATCCAAAACATTATCAGCCAATGAAAATTAGCCTGTCATCCAAAAACATTATCAGCCAATGAAAATTGGCCTATCATCCAAAACATTATCAGCCAATGCTTATCAACCTGAACATTACCAGCCAATGAAAATTGGCCTAGCATCCAAGTTCTAGATATTAATCATTCTGTTAAAACAATGACCACGAAACATATTTATACCCATATTTATACCCATGATATTTGTATTCCTAAACGTTCCACAGAAAGTTATTTGCTAGAGGCAGAGGCAGGTATTACCCCATTATGGTTGCGGCGACAAGACCAGTCAGTTAAATACTGGGCCAGGGCTCAAACCCGAAAAGAAGGAAACCCTGTGAACAAACTCTTCGGGACCGGATACCATATCAAGTCTAAATATCAAAAAAATCATATAGCCATGCCATTTGGGGCTTATACCCAGGACTTGATAGAGGAGTACGGTCTCGGGGAGATCAGTGTGGCAGACTTCAGACCCAAACCAGATCCGCCCTGGGTTCTTAAAAATCCTGATATTAGGTTAACCCTCTCAGCCGAGTTCAATAAAAGTGACTTGCCAGCACTTATAAGATCCATTACGGCAAACCACATTGACCGGCACTATGCTGACCACACTCAAATTTATACAGATGGTAGTAAAAATCCCGATGACGGGAAAGTTGCAGCTGCTTATGTCATTCCATCTCTTCAGATACAGTATTCTGAGAGACTCAGCAACAATTTGTCAATTTACACAGCTGAACTAGTCGCAATACAAAAAGCAATGTGCTGGATCATAGAAAATAAATCAACTAAATCTGCTATATTTTCGGATTCACTTTCAGCTTTAACTTCACTCAAAAATAATAATAGCAGATCAAGGCCTGATCTTTTGGCAGACATATATAAACAATATAACCAGTGCCTTGAATTAGGGTTACAAGTTACTATAGAATGGTGTCCAGCACATGTAGACATATCAGGAAATGAAGAAGCAGATAGGGCGGCTAAGGAGGGCCTTGAATACAACAATATTTCAAATTCAGTCCCCCTTGCACCAACCGAGGTCTATTCCTTAACAAGGAAAATAATTATTAAAAAATGGTCCACTTTTATCTCTAAAAAACCATTTAGACAAACATTTCGCAGGACCTCGGTTAATTTCAGACGACCAACAAATTACTCTAATAATAAGAGAATTGATAAATGCATTACTCGTCTGAGATTGGGTGTAAATCTCCTCCCAGGAAATAGGGGACAATATATAATTAAAAAAGAGAGAGATTGCATCCGGTGCAAGGAAAAATTTACCACTGAGCATTTTCTGCTACACTGCCCGATTCACAGGGTCCCCCGGGCAAATTTAAGGACTGCACTTGTTGGAAATAAATTAGATTTCGACATTAATAATATTTTGAACCCCAGCAAGGCAGTCCGGGCCTCAGTCTATAAAGCCTTGGAATGTTATATTCTAGACTGTCAGATGTCTGACAAAATATAGACTTAAAAATCCAGGCCCTAATTTCATCAGTTATCCCTCTAAATACCACCCAGGGTCAGCAAAAATGTTTTATAGTACTTTGATTGGATTCTCCAGTATGGTTTGATTTACTTGTTATAGTGCTTGGTCCTTCTAAGTACAAAAAGTATCAGTTTCTAGTGGGAGGTGGGGTGGGACCACAATGCAGCCCACAAAAATGTTGTGTGGTCTGGGGTGTGGACTCATGCCACCTCCCACAGCTGAGCCATGCTTACACAGAGAGAATTGTTATGTTAAAATATCAAATATGTATTTAAATTTTTTTGTCAGGCTTACTTTCAGTCTGATTGAATTATAAATTGATTGGCATGAGAGTGATTTTATATTTATGCCACATTAAATTAACTTCCTCTAAAAAGGAAATTGTACATGGGATTTATGACATTCACAACAAATATATGCTGGCCCTGGGGAATGATAATATTCATTATATTATCAAGGGACCTGGCCCGGCACCCCAGCACGGGTGATGAAATAAAATTACAGGGCCCCCAGATTCGGTGGAACACTATTATTAGCAATATTAACTAGGCTTGGGCCTGTTAGTCCCAAGCGGCTAATTAGCTCTATCCTAAGTGCAACAATATATTATTTTACTATAAATGTTGTATATAATGTACAAAACTTTTAATAATCTGTTGTTTATTTTATAACCCTAATCTGGGCCGTTTAGTACTTAGGATACAGGAATATAATCATTATTTTTAGTAACTTATCTTAAATATGTTCAATTATTTTAATAGAGTATTGTTGCACTTGGAAGACAGCTATTTATCCTACACCACATGAACATCATATAGTCTGTGTAATTCCAACCAAGATTCACTGGTCATCAAGTGCAATCTTTTGTTTACATCTCCTCCGGGTCAACATTCCATTGAAGGTTAAACGCCGCCGATTGGCTGGATTTCAATCACGGACCTAATAGTGAACAGTTCTATATTTAGTTCACAATTTTATGTCCTGAGCTTAAAGCCGAAAACGGATTGAAATCTGGCCAATCGGAATGAGCGTTACAATCCCGCTCGAACCATTCAGCGACCGGCTTTTATCGGGGCTCTTGGCCCTACGTGTTGAACTAGGGAGGAGATGTATTATTAAATATGAACATGAACGCTTTATATCTAGTAATGGATATGTATTATACATATTTTGGCGTTTTTTGCATGTTTATGTTAATTTACAGTGATTATAATTTTAATAATCATTAAAATAGTAACGTATATCATGTTGATTACGGGACTATATAGTAACTCCGTATTCACTACACAGCATTGAGTACGGTTCTAGGGAATATCATGGTTAGGAAATGCCATGATACTCATTATTGAATTACACAAGACTACCTTATAAATATATAGTGACCAACTTCTACTAATCAGTTCTCAGCAGATCTGATCTGAGGGGATATCGGATTTTTTAAGATATTTTTTAATTATGGCGCTTTTTAGGTACGAGCAATCTGCCGGGTGCTTCTTTACAAACATCACAATTTAATTTAATAACAATTTTTAAAATACTTTTAGTCCATTGTGTACCAATATCTGATACATCATGGGAGATTAGCGGTGGTTGGTCACATTTTAATAGTGTGGTGTACTAGCAAAATATTGCAAGGCTGACGAACATTTTTCAATAAATTAATTATTCATAACCTTGCGTAGCTCAAACTATGATATAGCGTTACCTGCCGCTATATTATAAAAAAAAATATGGTTGAACACTTTTAGAAGTTATTACAACTTTCTAGTTTACCATACAAATACAAATATACAATTTAAAGTATATAAATAACAATGTACGTGTGTACAGGGTTATATGGTTCACCATTAACAGTAAATACTACTGTATAATGGTTTTAGAGAATGTCAAATGATGTTATTAGTATCATAGGCATTCAATATAGAGCTATGCAAGACGATCGACTGAAAATATACTAATATATGAAACCTCATTTACTTAAACATTAATACCTGTGTAGCCATATTCTTTTAAGTCAAGTACCATACCAGCAACAAAATAATATTGTTGCTGGTTTTACGGCATACTTTAGTTTGTTGATATTTATATATTGACAATTACTCTCTGTATGTGGTATATACGGTTGCTAACGGTACTGTCATACAAATAAAATATTACCATAGCAACTGAGCACAATAAGTGTGCACAGATAAACAATCAGCGGGAATCATTCCTGTTGAGGGTTCAAGTTGGGTCGGACGCTTATGATATCTCAAGCAAATTTATTTGCGCTATAAGCAAAAGCGTCTGGCCTAATATATAGGTTTTACACATACCATAGTAATGCTAGTACAATCGGTACTAATATTTTTAAATCATATTTTGGCTGCACAAGGTAGAGTAGAATGCCTGGAGTCTCAATAATTAAACGTTAGTATTTAAATATTGAAGTAAATCGTATAAAGTCTGCATCAATATAAGCAATTAAAAATAACTAATTAAACAACTGATTAAGTAAAAATAGGAATGTCCATATTTATAAAACAATAAGTGTCTAAACTCCATAGTGGGTAATCACCGATTATCGCCGTCATCTTCATCATCATCATTATCATTAATTTTAAATGATCATCTTATCTTTTAATATAATCACCTTGCTTTTTAAGCAATCATCCTGTTTTTTTAAATAATCATCTTATCCGGCTCGCCAAAATGACTTAGTTCAAAGTGCGAGGGTAAAGAAACACTTATACATACACATTCCTAAACTCACTGGTGGAGCTGTGCAATATAACCAGTATCCTATGGTTTTTAGCTGCACTTGTACATACAGCGATAATATTATGGAGTACATGCACCAGTTTTTTTTAACAATTTCCAGGACTGAAAAAAGGTGTCCCAATATGTTTGTGTCTGTTTACTTGAGAAAGAAATATTTCAGCTTTTTTTTAAATTTTTGGTTGTTTTAATTGTAAATGTAATGCATTATCAGACCAGTTTTACTTGGTATATTTAAGTAACTGTTAAAAATAGATCCTCAAACAACATGGTATATACCATGGTACTCACTTAAATACAGCGAAATACCACTTCTACTCACAGGTTCTGTTCCCAACTGATAAAATAAAATAAAATTCCGGTCATTTTCGAGTATTTCATATCTTCAGGCACTGGCAAATGCAGCCATAGAAGCTGATCCGAAAGCTTTCCATGATGCAGACATAGAACGAAAAGAAGGCCAGAAGTCGGAACTTGACGATGTCACGGACACTGATGACAGCAACATGTCACCGTCAGACAGCAGTACAAGTCAGATCATGTCTCCGCCGAGGAACACATACAGTCATCTGATGGAGACAAATCAGCATATCAGGTAGTCTGTTAAAACTATCAAACACAATTTTTAGCTCTTTGTGACTAGGAGAGCTATTGTCATGACTCCGGCAGCGTCTGTAGACTCCCAGGTATCTATGATCTTAAGATATCTATGCAACCACTCATTGGATATGAATGAAACTTTGCATGTGTGTTCACCATTATCAGTGGAACACACAGAGACAAGAACCATAACTCTGGATTGCATTTTGGCAGAGTTATGGCCCGTTTTTACTTTATTTTTCAGATTAAAGTTTTTTATCAGGTAAGATATCTATGCAACCACTCATTGGATATGAATGAAACTTCACATGTGTGTTCACCATCATTGATGGAACACACATAGACAAGAACCATAACTCTGGATTGCATTTTGGCAGAGTTATGGCCCTTTTTGGACTTAATTTTTCTACTGTAGACACCGTAGTTAAACTTTTGCGTTTAGTTGCCTTTAAGTTTTGGTGTTTGCCTCCAATATCAATCTTTGCATGAGTGGTGAGTTTTATTACATATGCAAGCTTTGTTTTCTTCTGACAACTCTTGTTAGGTTTATATGTCCTGCCTCAGGGTCCTTGTTTGCAGTTTTTTGGGGCCGTTATTCTGCCCCATTCCTCAATGGCAAATAGTATCCTCCCCCCACACACACACACCCTTAATCCAAAGTAACAAAAAGCCCAATTTCAAAATGCATAGAAACCCACAAAAAAAAATCAGGCTGATGGAAAAAAGCCTTTTTATAAGAAAACAAGGTCTTTGTTTGAGTGGGTTAAGGTGCCATCTAGATCACTTGCCACTCAACGCTGAGGTCATAGGCTTGAGTTCCGCTCTCCTCAAAAATCTAGTAACTTACAGGAGACTATTGATTAATTCTGAGGTCTGCCTCCACCAATAAAGCTGGATGTCAAATACCATTTAAAAAAAAAAGGGCAACACTTGTGAGTATATCCATACGATTATAATTATGTTTTTAGGTATGATGAGGTACGTGAGCATTGATTCACAGTTTCCCTTTAAACCATGTACCAGTAGTCTTTATACTAGAACAGAGCCAGCAATGTTTCACCAGGATATAAAATGCAGCTAATAGATATATCTCACATCCCCAGGATTTTGACGAATTCGGACAATTTCGAGGAAAGAAAAACACTTCTCTATTCATTGAAGTGTCTTGAAGACTCGATATCCTGTAAATCATAAACCGTATGCTCCAAAATAAATGCTCCCCCTCTAATAAACACCATTATATGTTCAAAAAGATTCTCTGATTGATTACAAAAAAAAAATAATAACCTTCCTACCTACCCACCCCTAAATGGTATGAGTCAGAAGTGGATCTTATTTTGCTTAAGGCCATTATAAATTAATTGCTAGATTATATATTTTTTTTTTTTTTTTAAATAAAAAGATTCGGGGCGGCATGAAAATTAGGGGACAGGCTGGGAAGATAATCTAGCAATTAATTTATTATGGCCTTATGGTGTTTGCATTTTCAGTATACCTGCCGCCCACAGTCACAGCCACCAGTACCAGTCTATGTACCAGCCTAAATCTGCAATGGGGACGTCTCTACCTGGTATACAGCATTTCTCCACAATGGGTAAAGCCCCGCAGAAGCCCACAGATATAATGCCAAACCTACAGGTAAATATCATAGAATAAACTCAATATGCCTCTTAATTTTGCAAAGCCATATAGGTTTGTTTGTCTGTTTGTGTTTGAACGTCAAATATCACATTTGTGGAAGTCTAAAGCTGCGTCTCGACCTGTCACTGCTAAGTTCTTAAGTTTGAGTCTCTTGGATTCTTAAAAAAAAGATATGAGAAAAACTTGAGTATCTTTAGTTTCCTTTAAAATATTTTGATGAAATTTTGTACAGATTCTTGACATGAAAAAGACGTTTAAATTGAACTTTTGTTTGTATGTTGGGATTTGATTGAGGTAAATCAATCCAAGGTCCTGCTTCTCCCTTGTTAACAGTTACACCGTGGGAAACCTAACGAAACTTGTCACGGATATGGTAATGAAACCCATTATATTTCTTGAACTATTGTTATATAGCATGATGTCTATAGAATAAAATGTTGTATCTTGTACCTTTACATTAGACCAGAACTGAATAACCAGTAGAGCGAATCAGACACTCTTGTTTGATAAAGAACACGTCTGCAACATTTTGCCAGCTGTTTTGAAACACAGTAATTTGTAACATCTTGCAGCTCAACTGCCGAAAGACAAGGTGAACTTGAGTAAATAAGTAGACAGATTTTTGTTTTATGATGTCATCAGTTTGCAACAAGGGTCCTCTATGGCCAAGTGGTCTGAGGCGCCATCTCAAGATCACTTACCTCTTACCGCTAAGGCCTTAGGTTCGAGTTTCACTCGCTCCAAAAACTTTATGTGAGAAAGTTTGCCAGTTACTTGCGAAAGGACTGTGGTTCTACTCAAATTCATTCTGAAGTCTTCCTCCACCAACACAGCTGGATATATATCTTATATAGTCCAGAAATGTGTTGAAAATCGCCCATGAGTGTTTCTAAAAGAGCGAAAACTTGACTGAAGATTAATTTTTTTATTCAAAATTCAAGATGGCTATAGTTACTTAAAAAAGTAATAACCACTTTACTGGTCAACTTGTTATTGGTGTTTGATTAGTTCTAATTGATTGATTGAGTATTTAGTGTCATTTTTATGCCATTGAGGGCTAACAGACAATCAATTAATGTAACCAGTGTTACCACCGATCCTGGAAGGTTATCCAATACTTAAATACAACCAATCTCTATTAGTATCTGATAACTTGAACCAGTGTTGAGAGAAGAACAATGAGATGCAGTGTTGTATATTAATATATCAATCATCGCAGAGACTGTAGCCGGTGGGAATCGGAACTCACAACCTCTGGATTGGTAGATATGCTACCGGCTGATTTAGAAAATTACCAGTAACTATAATCCTGCCAAATTTATACAAAATATGTCCCAGGGAGGAAAAAGAGCCCACCCATGGGTGTCAGTTAAGGGTGGCTATGAGATTAAGATTTGGAAATGAATGACTCAGATGTTCTAAAAGTGCCATTATGATACGATACTTTACCTATTTTGGGTTTATATTGTTTATGTTTTCAACCTTTGAAGAGGCATCAAGTGTTTGTCTGTTCTTCTGTCTGTCTCACCAGCGAGAGACACTTCTAATTACGGTTTTGTGTTAAAACTACGTGCAAGACTGTTGTTGAAATTGGTGAATTTTCAGATAGACACAGTAACAATGACAGCCTTATATGAAGCTTACCTATACTTTTTACAGTTGCCATTATCAAGTGGAATAAAACCATCAGATCTAGTTGCCGCGGCGATGAAACTGAAGGTTGAGCCATCAGAAGAAAAGGAAATGGCAGACAGGGCCATACAAGAGCAGATTGCTGCCCATCAGTTAAATGCAATGCAGCAGCAGGTGAGTTACCTCCCTTAGTATATTGATCAGTGAGACCTATTATTTTATCTCCCGTAGTATTTTATTGGTGAGTTCCCTCCCTTAGGGTATTGATCAGTGAGACCTATTATTTTATCTTCCTTAGTATGTTATTGGTGAGTTCCCTCCCTTAGTATATTGTTCAGTGAGACCTATTATTTTATCTCCCTTAGTATGTTTTTGGTGAGTTCCCTCCCTTAGTGTATTGATCAGTTACCTACCATTTTATGAGTTATCTCCCTTAGTATGTATTGGTGAGTTCCCTCCCTTAGTATATTGGTCAGTTACCTACCATTTTATCGAATGGGTGTTTTTGTAACATTGTGCTTTATTTTGGCAAAACTATAAAACTACCACAGGAACAAAACAATCCAAATTTCAATGGAATAAAAATTAATACTATACAGTACAATACAATGGCTTATATGATATAAATTGTAATACAAGATGAACCAATACAATATAAATTGAATAAAAATACAAATTGTAATACAACACACTACAAATCAATACTATACAAATTGTCTATAGAACATAACAAAATACAAATTGTAATACACTACAAATCAATACTATATAGTACAGTACAAATTGTTATACAATACAAATCTCTAAAACTTAACAAAATACAAATTGTAAAACAATGCACTACAAATCAATACAATATAATACAATACTGATTGTAATACAATACAAATCTATACAACATAACAAAAAAAAAGGGTAATACAATACAAATTATTACAATACACAATACAAAAGAAGTTGACCCGAAGTGGGCTGTCGATAAGACAAGTCAATAATCCTATCAGTGATCAATATTGTTGTCAATTATGCCATTTTCCTTAGACAAGTTGACAATGTCCAAGTAAACATTACATTGTATTTCCTTGGACAAACAACACCATATGGTCAGTGGTCGAAGAGATAGTTGTTCTCGCGTCAGGTCAATTGTAATACAATGCAATACAATGCAATACAATGCAATACAATAAAATAAAATACAATACAATACAATACAATAAAATAAAATACAATGTAATACAAAAAATACAATACACTACAATAAAATACAATACAATGCAATACAATACAAAATAATACAAACCAATACAATACAAAACAACAATACAGTACAAACATATACAATACTAATTCAGGTTCAAGACTTGACGGCCAGTGCTTTAGCAACCGGGAATATCGATGCTGCAGCATTACTGGCCAAACTCCCACTAGCGGCAAATCTGGAAACAGAGCTACACAGACACATGGAGCGAGTTTATGATCAGTATGACCCAGATGCTTTACACGCGCTCCAACAAGAACCCATGGAATTGACGTCAGGTATTAGTTCTGGTTTATATTTTGTCACCAAATGATTTTATTTGCTGTTGTTTGCGTTGTTAAGAATAGTGAATTTAACATTTTGGTTGAATGTTGTAATGTGAAATATGTATGGTTATTTGTTTGGATGTTTAATGCCGTTTTTATGCCATCAGTGACTAACAGATGATCAGTTAACCAAACCACTCTTTCCTGGGAGATCTGTTGGTCTGATTATGCAGGAAAATACATGGGATTGACCAGGTTGATTTTTCACAATTTCGGTAGTTTGGTGACATCCCTTCATTTTTGGCAATCTTCCAATTTGTTGCTGTGTATCACTTTGTTATTTAAACTCTTATAGCTTCATCAAACTTGGCAGAACCTATGAAGATGATCCAATAATCTCATATGTACAAAGAAATATGACAATTTTCAACAAAAATAATGCCCAGCCAATTAACACAGCTTTAATTTCTTGGGCATAAGAATCTTGCTACTGTCATGTAACGGAGGTAATCCTTAAGTTGACCTGTAATCAGTCATACACAGTGCGCCCCAGGACCTGTAATATAATCCTTTCTGCACGGGCCGTCTTGATCCTTTTATCCACATGTTCCTTTTTAAACGTGCAGAAGTATCTCCTGGCAAGACAAATTCAAGACGTAAGAGTCGTGGGCGACCCACCAGTATCGAGAGTCTACGGGATCCCATCGGTCGTCAGTCGTCCACGTCGAGTCTCGGCGGCAACACAAGCTTTAGTGGGGATGGAGAGGATCGTACCTATGACTGCGAGATATGTGGCAAACAGTTCAGTCATAATGACCGTCTAAGACGGCATCGTAAAATTCACACTACAGACAAACCATACAAATGTGATATATGTGGGAAAGGGTTCAAGGAAAAATGTAATCTGAAGCACCATAGGTTCATCCACACAGGTACGTGCACATTATTTTCAAAACTGCCGCTCGCTGTCCACCAAAACATGACAAATCAATATTAAAATGGGAGTGGTAAACTTAAACAGTCATTATGACATACCTAGGTGCAAAGACCAAGTTAGGAAAGCCTTTTTAATATATTATTTTGGCATGTGTCTATAGATATCCTTTTGGCAATGCAAGAGTATAATAGTTATTTATTTAACCCTTTACTCCATAGATACGCGTTTTCCTGCACCTATCACAGAAGGTCTTTGAAAACAGTGCAGGAAGAGTTCTTGCAATGTTTTCCACTCTGTCAGTTAATATAAACATAATTCACCCAATAATTCAAACGACTTCTATATTAGAGGTGTCCAAAGGCATTTTAATAAGATGCTAAATATTCAAACAATCAATCAATCGTTGGTAGAAAATTGAGTTCCACTTTCGCCGCAGAACAAAATCAGTGCACTGTGTCATTATTCTGTTCTGGCATATTACATGGCGTTATGTTATTGTTCTTTTATATCACAGAGTAAATAGAAAAAATAAAAGAAGCAGACCATGTTTATATTTTAATCATTTTTCTGATCCTTTGTATTTCAGGTGAAAAACCATATAAATGTGACACCTGTGGAAAATCTTTTAACCAGAGAAGCAGTCTGAAGACACACCAGAAAGTCCACACGGGAGAAAAACCATTCAAGTGCGAACTGTGCGAGAAACCCTTCGCACAGAAATACCTGCTTCGTCAACACATGAAGAAGCATATTGAGATAAGCATTCCCCCGCAACAATGACTAGGTTACGAGGGTGCCGCTGCTGTGAAAACTGAGCCGCTAGGTGTAATTGGTGCTCTTGAAACTAGTGCTGTGAGTTCAAGGTCGAACTCTTGCGATACAAATGTATATATGAATAAGGGAAGTGCACTGGTGAAATCAGACAACCGCCCAAATAATTTCAATAGACATTTAAGTTCGGGCAATGTGCCAATAATAAAGACCGAGCGATGTGATGACATTTGCACAAGTATCTGTAGTGGAAATTTGCAGATAAACGCAGCAAATTTTAATGGAAAAAAATTTCATGATAACAAAGTGCCGCAGTCTAAAAAAACTAAATGCTTCATCAGGAGTAATGAACAATGGGACATCGACAAAAAGGAATTCACCAAAACACAAATCTCTAATGATTTGAGCGGCATGGAAAGTATGCCCGGACAAAAAGTAAAGTGTAATGGAATACCTTATAGTGCCGATGTATTGTCCACTAAGCCATTAAAGTTATCGCAAGAAGAAAAATTGGATTATGTTAATAAGGCTGATGGCAAAATGCTATCTAAACTGGATGTAAAGCATATGTCTGTAGATAAGAAAGAGGATGTGTATTCATTTGAAGACGGGGATGGTTCAGACTGTTCTAACGACGCATTTTCGTTTTCCAAATTTGATAAAAATGTGCTATATAAAAGACAAAGAAATGGCTTTGTTAAAACAAACTGTACTAGTGCTTCACAAATGTCAGAGGATGTTACACCCTTTGACTATAGTATTCACAAAAAGCAGAGATATTCTGAAGCACAGAATAAACTAAGTGAAAATTTGCGTAAAGATACAGATGGAAAAGTATTTAAGGAATTTTCTGTTATAAAGCAACCCATTGCTGCTACACAGTCTAAAATTAAGCACGTTGTTGCCATGGAAACAAGTACTGCTAGTGATAAAGCAGATATTGTTGAACAAAACGGTTTCCACGACTGGATGGTGGACAGTTTAACAGAAAGTAAAGAAGATTTCAGTGACTCGTTTTACAGTGTAATAAACACTCCTTCATACTCTTTCTCTAAATCAAAACAAAAACTGAATGGTAATCTAACAACAGTTACCAATCATGTTGATACCGTTGCTATGACAACTGTTGCCAAGGACACTGAAGAAGAAACATTGAGGATATGTTCAAAATCTTTATATGCGACGGCTGGGGCACAGAGTAAATGTTTGGCAAGAAATGGGGGGAGTGAGGAGGTAAAATCGGACTCAATTGGCCTCGAGCTGAATGAGGAAGCAAGGAATGATGGTGATGCCATTATAAAGGAAAGAAGTCGTTCTGTTGGAGAATATAGACTCAACATGGATGGCAATGTACTCAATCTATGTAACAAAGATTACAAGAGACCCCAAACACAAGTTAAACAAGTTGTGGTTGTTGATGACATATTAGAGTTGAGTCCCAACTTCATGAACACAAATTGTCCGCAGAATTTAACCTTCAAGGACAAAGATGTAGATATCAATAGTCATTCAGTTTGTCCCGAACTATTGCCTTTGAATATGAGTGATACAGATTTTAATTATTTAGATCGAAAAATTGACAAGACATGTCCAACAGAAAGTCCACAGTCTTTCATTGACAAAGATGAGGTATTGAACCTCTGTAAGAGAGAATTTGTTGAAAACTGTCGTTCGGAGTTTGAGGAGAAAAGTGATTTTTTCCATGGTTTTAACAAAGCATCTGTGAACTCTGAAACTGAGGTGTTCAGTTTTAAAGATATGTCAAATATAAAAGAAAAATTCAGTGTCTCAAATCCAAATCTCTGTTATGGTTCTAGTATGTGGGAGGCAGGTACTCAAATGCAAGCAGACGGAGGTAAAGGGGATAAATCCAAGACGAGTTTTGATGATATATTAAATGAAAATGATCTGAAACAAGCTGTTCAAGCTGTGGCCAGCGACAGTGTTCCAAATAAAACAGATATTATAACTGAACTGAAGTCGGAAATGGAAAATTTGAACAAGCAAATAAGTGGAGTTGAGAACATAATGTGCAAAAACAGAATACCAAGCATGGCGTCATCAGAGTTGGAACAAAACTTAGGAGAAAATAAAAAGGACCACATATCAAGCAGTGATGTAGATTTCACTGAGGGTGTTAATATGGAGATCCCTGCAGAAGATTCAAGCTGGAATCAAACGCTTAAAAGTTTCATCTTGCAAAATCTGGACAACAGGGAAGAATTGGAGCCTGAAGTTAATTTGGAGCAAAATCCAAATGTGGAACAGTTAATTGAAGAAAAAATTGCCGAGCAATATCTTCACAATAAGCTTGATCTATTGCGAAAAAATTCTCATTCCTTTCAAAAGAATCTTCTGCACCAGCCACCAGATTCAGATCAGAGAAAACATGACCTTGATATGATCCTGTATTCTAATGATGATGATGTCACAAACTCTGTTTCTATGGAAACCCTTGGTGACATCACAGAAAATAACTTCAGCTGCAGCAACATCAGCAAGGGCACAATTTCCACGGAAACTGTTGGCAGTGCCACAGCAAATATTTTTTCAGCAAGCAACCATGACAACGACATGGTTGCCTTGGAAACACACAGTGATATTACAGGAACTACAAATGTCTTTATTGGGAACCATGATAACCACTATGTTGACAACCCAGTTGCCATGGATATGGTCAATGGTTTTATGCAGAGCCAGTTTAAAGTGAATAATCATTTCGATGCCAGTACATTGGATGTAAATTTAGATAATATGAAAAGCAATATTTGTGTAACCGTGGAAAACAAAAATGGTGGACTTGCCAATGGATTAAGCAACACAAGGGACTGTACAGATAGTGTAGATAACTCTGCACAGATTACAAATGGTCTGCTGAGTTTTCCCCCTTTGGACATTAAATCTGTTGCCTCTGTTGAAACCGTCTCCAAAGGGCATAACTCCTGTCATTCTTTAAAGAAGGACAATTCTGTTGAACATGATTTTTTCGGCTAGAAGTGATAGATGCTTTATTTTTAATGACTGCTTGCTTAATATACTGAAGAGAACAGCTAAACTTCCAATATCTTTTTGAAAATATTGGGTAGCATTATTAAACGTTTAACTTAACCCATTAACGGACATTTATGTATTTATTTTACATAGCTTAAATGTTCTTTTAATTCGAGCCCAAATTTCAAGGTAATGCTTCGAGAAAATACATAAAATGTCAGGTGGCAGGTTAGTTGTTCTGTTCAGTAAACATTGTAATAACCCATTATTGAAATATGATTTTTCATTCTCCAATGCCAGATAAAGGAATATTTTACGTCTGCTATACGAGTATGTTTGTCATGATAAGGTATGTAGCGTATACAATTGTGTGTGGTTTCTAATTCATAATATCAAAAGAGTCTTTAATCGATTTTGTGATATTTTCTGTTGTTGATCGTGATATTTGAAGCGCGATAACACCGGGCTGACCATATCTGAACTATCCTCTGAATGCTGAGCGCAAGTGAGACAGCTTTTAATACCATATTTCAAGACCTTGACATGCCCTGACTGGGGATCGAACCCATGACCTTCTGCATATGAGGCAGAAACTCTTATCACTAGACCACCACAGCAGTCGTGTTGAAATATACTCAGTTCAATTTAATACCCATGACAGTTTTTAACAATCACTACTGTTTATAGACTCTATAGATGCTGGTCCAACCATCTGGCTGCCATGAATGTTGGGGTGGTTGCTATGGAAACTGTTTTAATTGTTATATACAATATTTAGTTGCTATAGAAACTGTTTTAATTGTTATGTACAATATTTAGTTGCTATGGGAACTGTTTTAATTGTTATGTACAATATTTAGTTGCTATGGGAACTGTTTTAATTGTTGTGTATGACATTTGGTTGCTATAGAAACTGTTTTAACTGTTATGTTCAATATTTAGTTGCTATAGAAACTGTTTTAGTTGTTATTGATAGTGTATTGTTTTGTTAAAGATACAGAAATTGCTATTCGTAAAAGTTCAGCCAACTTTTCCGTTTCTGAATTGTTATGAGAGAAACTTCTGCAGAGAGATTTTAATATAAAGACGCCTTCCATTTGTCAAAATTGCAGTTATATATATATGTTATAGTATATGATGTATAGTTGTGCTTTTGTCTGTCAATTAGGGGTGAATCTCTTAAACTGGTTATGATATTTAAAATAACTTCAGCAAGTCACAAAAATTGGGTCAGTTTCTTAACTATCTTAATTATAACTCATTCTTAAAGTGAATCAATTTTTAAAGTGCACCTTTTATTGAATATTTTTTATTCCTGGACAAGTAGATATTTTCCCCTGGTGTTGTGTGTATTCAACTTTAAGATTGTGCAATATAATATGGTACACGTAATTGAGAGGTGACTAAGGTCAGCATCTGTCACACAGCAAAATCACAAATAACTGGCCCTAGTGGTTTTAGATCCTGTCATGTACAATCAATTACCTCTCATTGTAGAGGTCGTGGGTTCATTGGGTTCAATCCCAGCTCGGAACAAAGTTGGCCAGTTTATTGGGGAAGGACGATGGTTCTACTCGGGTCTCTCCACCAGTAAAACTAAATTTTAACCCTTTCCAACACTCTCTTCAAGTAATTGGTCCTTTCATGTATGTCAATATACTATCTGGATTTTTTTAAAACAGTTATTCTCGAACCTAATCATTGATAACAGTTGTCGTAACTAAAATGTTTAAATATTAAAAGTTTTAAAACCTAACATAGGTAATTATAGGTCTTCATTATTTAGGGGAGTGTACAAGCGGTTGAGTTTTTTTCAAGATTTGGAAAATGCCAGATGTGCCACCCAAAATTTAGACAAGTATACCTGCAGCTACCAATCTCTGTTTTTATGTCTCTGGTTAGGATTAAGTTTCTGTTGTTTTAACTAAAACTAAAGATCTCAAAAAAAGAATTGTAAATAATTTCGTTATGTGAAATGTTATTAAAAAAAAAAAAGAAGAAACATTGATTGTTTTGATACCTAGTTATTCAATGAAAGTAACTTGTATGGTGATAAGGTGAAAGTTAAGCGCAATATCTGACATACAAATATTATAGTCGACCAAACAATTATGGAAAGCCATTTTACATCATATCTAAACCTTCCCAATGTATTTTTGTATTAAATATAAAAAGGGACGTTGGAATATTGTTCAAGGTATATTGGGATAAGCAAATGTTTGTAATGGGAGATGATTTCTACATTGTACAATCTAATGAATCTTATTTGTCGCAAACAATTTTGAAAGTTCTGTTCTAATTGTGGATATGTGTCTAGTAAAAGAAGTCTAACACATGTCTGGTAAGATACGGGTCCTTATCACATGGTAATTTCCATTTTCTGAATATTATTTTATTGAAGGGGGGTGGCGGGGGTATACAAATTTTTAGGAAGTATTTCAACAAATTTTAAACACAATTTGATGAAAAAGTCTCGTTTTGTAGAGAATTTCTTTGTGAAAAGAAAGAATTTTGATTTGTATCTCTGAGATGAATGGAAGTTAAGATAATTGAAAATAAGATTTCCCGAGATATTGCGTGAATATGCGAGTGTTTCTTTTCCTTCTCTATTTAAGTCCTTGGTGTCTGATATTGGGAGCTGTGAAAATATATCAAGTCTGTTATATCTGTATCAAGTATGCTTGGGTAGTACATGTTTATCGCCATTTTGATTTTTTAATAGAAACTGTTAAGTCACAATGCTGTTACGTATTGATAAAAGAAAATAACAAGGAATTGATATATATCAAGTGTCTATAATATATTTCAATTTTGTGTTTATTTACACTTTTACATCTGGTTGGAGTTATAACTCATTGTAATAATAAATAAAACTGTTAACATTAGAAATGTCCATTTGTACATAGAAAGATACTGTGATCATGGTCACCCAAATGCTTTACACTGCTGTTCACCCAAGTCTGTTGAACGCTTTTAAAAATGTTGTTAGCTTGTATCACATGTTACTGTTTATACATATATCACACATCTTGTGCCTCGTGCACGTGTGGAATTGTTATTCTTTAAGAAATTGTTGTACAGAAATAAAGTGTGTAGGTCGTCAATATAACTGCTTGTAAAGCAAAATAATTTATTTTATTGAATATCATCTGAGATGTACATACTTGACTGCCCAAGAAGCAAAGATATATAAGGCTGATAACTTAAGGTTTCGTTTCCAAAAACAACTCTGTCCATTTTCAAGGGATGCATGGCAGTTTTGACGAAATTTTACTTGACTCTGTATCTGAAAATTATATACCTTCAAAATTTTAATATGGAAATTAAACATCCCTGTACATATGCAGACACTAAATTTTATTTCTATTTTGAAATGGTGAGTAATTCTGGTGTCCACGGTTGACCTACGGTTGACCTATTTCACAAATCTGTTGTCATTTTTCACTGAACATGAGAGATATGTTCTTGAATATTTTTTTTACTCCCATTTTCGCCAGTCAAAGAAGTAAAATGGATGCATGAACCTGGCTAAAACTGGTAAATGAATTTCAACATTGCCATATGTCCCTTTAAAATATAAAATCTGCAAAAGTGCTTCCACATCGGACGGGACATTAAAGGAAGTATGTCAGGATTTTTTTAAAAACTATTTGTCTTTTTGATAAAATTGAAAATCAACATCAAACCTTTGTTTCATCCTGTAGAGATTCCGTCAGACTGTATAATTATACATAATGACGTCATGTGCCTAATAAACTTGCATTGACATGATAAACCTATGTTTATCAGGCAGACAGTTTATCAACAGAAATGAATGCATTGACATGATACATACTCACTAAACTCCTACTGCCATGATGTTATTTTTTCAAAACAGGCCAAAATAATATTTTTTAAAAAGGGGTTCCTTTGCTCTGTTCACTCAACCAGGTTAGATTTAAAAAGATTTTCCACTGAAAATGCGACTTGAGTTGCAAATGTGTTGCGTGATTTTATTTTGTTATATTTGGTTGATCCGTCATATTGGTCAAAAAATAATATATTAAATTTGGTTTTATCTTAGAAAAATTTTGAATAATGAGGATATTTGTTTTTAGATTAGGGATTTCTTTTTAATTTACCACTATGATTAAATCATCATTTTATGTCACATTTTTTTGGCAAATTCGAAATTTCAAATAATTTGTATTTTATTTATACATGATAAATGAGATGCTTCATTTCCATTTTATAAACAGTTTTATGTTTTAATTTTGGACATTTGCAGTGATTGTTCCTGACATGCTGTCTTTAATATCAAAATCCAATTATATTACTTCCATGAATATGAGCATCTGTGGGTGAAACATATAGACTTGAAACTTGAGATATTTTTATTTCTGCTTTAATTTGCTTTTTAATACATGCTGCTCATAATTTTTAGAGAATACAACTTGTTTTTTTTTTTGCCTTGTTCAAAGATATATACAGGATTTGTTTTACTATTATACTCGTGTATATTTTTGCTAGAATTTAGTCGTGAGTCTGTCGACTATTACCTCGGTACCAGTCGGCACATAAGCGGCTGGCAGAACTAAAGACAGGTACCAGTCAACACAAAAATGGCAGATAAAACTGTACCAAGTTGCTATTAAATAGTTTGTAAAAGTGAAGTGGAACCATCTATATAATAAACGTTCAGTGAAATTTGAATTGGTACCAGACAACTTATATATGGGTGGTGAAACTGAAGTGATCTGTGGCAGATTCAGAGTGGGGGACCCTACTAGGATTTCCCCAAAATATTGCATTTTACCACACACAAAAAATCAATTACCTATCTTGTACTGCCCCTTAAATTGGTGATCCGCGTCGGACGAAAAGTCTCGGATCTGCTTATGATGAAGTTTTTACGACGGTGGTCTGTTTTATTGTTTTGGTAAATAATGAGCATTTGAGCAAATTATGAATCAGTATTTTATTGCAATATATTTCTGTAATTGTTTGTTACTTTGTTTCATCTTTAAACATATTATGTACTCTCATCCATATCATGCTTCGGTTAATTGGTACTGCGTTATTTTGCTCATTTTACGTTCAAATGAGATCTTTCAGTTGTAAAATGGGGCTGGGGTTTAAATACCCGGCAAAAGCGTTTATTTTTATTTTTATTTTATGAATTTTAATATGTATATGTATTATAGGAACACTGAGTCGTGTATAAATTTGCATCAAATGTGTTATACTGACTTGGAAAGGTGCAAATTACTTGTGTCATGATTTTGTTTACCTTTACTGATTCCTGAATGCAATTAGAGTATATAAAATATTGACTTAAATTGTTTGAATGTTTAAATGCAGTCTACCAAACATATTAAAATGTCAACTATTATTTCATTTCATCGTTGTTGTTTTTCGTTGTTGTTGGAACTGATTTCACATAATAGATTTTTTTTTTTGCATCATATTTTTGTGATGGGGTAACCTGCCTTGTTTTATATGAAATATGCTTTTGAAAATGTGCTACTGTGTAACTATGGTTACCAAAATATTCAGAGTTGTTAGTGATTGGAGCTACATTGTAGTTTTTTTATTTTACATAGATTGTGAAATAGCTTACACTTCAGGCAAATCTCACCCAAATTCTTTCTGTGTAGAACCAGTAGCAAGCTTTTGTTGATTAAGTATCTTGTGTCTCACACAATCGTCATGGCAGGGGATTGAACCAGTGACTCTCCCGTTCTGGATCCAATACTTTATCACTAGACTGCGACCCATGAGTGATTGTTAAAATAAATGTGCAATAATGTTGTATGTTAACCGAGCAGAAGTATTATTCCAAACGAGCAGTGAAGTACAGTCGTAATAGAAAACACTGATCTCTTTTTCAATTTATTGCAGTTCAATTTTTTTTTTAAGTTCAATTTTTTAAATATCACATTAAGTTTTATACGTAGTATACCATATTTATAAGTATAATACATCTTTTTCAATGGAATATCCCCAGGTGACTTTATTCAGTAGTAGTATTGTCTGTATAACTCGTCTTGCGTACGTAAAATACTGAACTTTTATCAGACATGACTGAATATTTAAATGACATTTATTTATTTTAAGAAATGACAATCTCGAACATTGACATCCTGTGATGAATGTCAGATTGCATGGTGTTATTTATAGCATTGGAAATGGGGGTGGGGGTGGGGGGGGATTTTTTTTCTCATTTCTTATAAAGATGACCTTAGTGCACCCTTTTTCTGTGTAATGGAATTAATAGAATCTCTTATTCGTGCTCTTTTTTTATTTCAACAAAAATAAAAAAAGTATCGTTGACATTTTTTATTAAAAGATGATATTGAGCTTGATAACTGTCCTGCCAAGCTTTTGTTAACAACCGTTGAAAATAAAATATCGAAAATGACCTTCAAAAACAGATGACTGATCACTAACACAAATTTGATTGTTAATGAAATTATAGCAGTTTGTGATAAATGAGCTGAACTGTTCTGTGAAATTAGCCGGTAGCACATGTTTAACAGTGTAGGTCATTGCATAGACTGGTGTAGTGTTGTTGTTAAAGCCTGTTTCAAAGAAGAATATTATGAAATAGACTGGTCCCTTGATTTGTTTTAATCAATCATTTAATTCGGGTACCAGGCTGTCAGCTGGAATACCTTCAATTTTTGGTCTGGTACATTGCCCAAGTGGTTCATTCTTATGCATAAATATGACGATTATGGAATGAAATTGGGCAGGGTACCAGGTTATAGTTTGAATAATTTATTTGTGTATACTTTTTTAACAAAAAAACGCTTGTTTGTTTTTTTATCAGAAGCTTTTAACCCTTTACTCCATAGATACGCGTTTTCCCACACCAATCACAGGAGGCCTTTGAAAACAGTGCAGGAAGAGTTACAAGCAATCTGAACACTTCCTGCACTGTTTTCCTCTCTGTCAATTAATATAAACATAATTCACCCATTGCTGATACGGGGTGAATTAATGCTTTCGATATTAGAGGTGTCCAAAGGCGTCTATATGAAGTAAAGGGTTAAACGGGAACTCGTTGAAATGTCAAACAATTATATTGTATTCAGTATTGCATTATTAATAAACCTGCATGCAATTAAACATGGCAATAGAATTATTTTTAATATTTAAACACACATAAACATGTATAAAGAGAAAAAATGTGAAAATTATGAATGACCGAGTACCATCTTGATTTCTAATTACGACTACAAATTTAGATATTTGTACCGATAGACTGGTGTTTCATGCTTTGAATTTTTGAGTAAAAATTAGGGGACCAGTCTGAATTTTAAAGTGTATAGAAAACCCTACCACAGGTAGCTATAGTCTGTTCTATATTTGTACATAGCCTTAATATACTTGTTAACGCTAAAAAATGGAAGTGGTTATTTTTCTATTGTTATCTAATTTTTAAATGATTGTTTTTATTTCTTCGTTTTATTACTGACTACGAGTTGAGGTCCCAACATTTTTTTTGCCCAATGAAGGGTTGTTTGAAACTTGACATTTTTCACATCCTAAGAAGATAGGGATTAAGTGTGTACTGGATATTGAGAGGTTACTCCTACTTGTTATGTGAGGAGGTTTTCCTGATAAAACCACCGGGAGTTTACACGTTATTTTGTCACTGTTATAGATGTATGTAAAAAAAATAAATATAAAAACCCACCTCAAAATATTGTTTATTCATTTCTATAACATACCTATTAAATGGCTATCAAAAGAAATTCTTGTTTTAAACAATTTCTATGTAATAATCATAGTGATTTATACATTTCTTTTTATGGCCATTGTTACCTGATTATGTTATAAAAATAAAATAATGTTTTGAGGTGTGGGTTTTTGTTGTTGTGTTTTACTTAGATATATAATAGACCTCGTGACAAAGCAACAGTGTTTTCTCACAGTGGATAATACCATTATATACACTTACAGAAAAAAAGCAACAAACAAACAAAAAAATTCCAATAATTGCTTTCTTTTCGTGTTTACATGCAATTGCTGGTTTTTAGAAGATGGGTGATTGTTTCAATCAAAGTTATTCTGAGGTTTTCCGACACCAATTAATCTTGTTGCGATTACAGAGGATGTAATATAATGAATCCAATCCATCCTCTCCTAACCAACCCCTTCCCTCTATCCTTGGTTTGCTACATGCTGGTGTTCATGATACGTAGAGCCTGGCCCCGCCAGCTGTCGGCATCTGACTATCAATCCAAGGGTCTTGAGTTTGAATGCCCGTCTTGGCCACAGACTATGTGATTATTGGTCGTGAAATTTGCTTCTGCAACCATGAATCTTTCGCCTCTGAATATGTGGGGAAGTAGTTTGTCTAGAACTGGCTACATAGCAGGTCACAGAAATGATAATGAGGTGTGCTGGCAGCTAATAAGTTACTGCAATACTGTTTATAAAATGGTGTAAAATACCCATACAACAAAAAATTATAGTATACAAAACAGACAGCCTCATATATAAACTTTTTTTTCTCCATAAATTGTTGGAATTTAAGAGACTTTTTTATATAAGAAGAAAAAAAAGACATGTCCATATTTTACTCTTTAAGCCAAGGATTGGAGGGTTGATTATACCCCATATGGCCCATACCGGTTGTTCCAGGCCTCCATAGTTGCATCATTTGTTCTGGGTCTCCATAAATAGCATTAGTGGTTTCAGGCTTCCATAGTTACATCATTGGTTCCAGGCCTCCATAGATACATCATTGGTTCCAGGCCTCCATAGATACAGCATTGGTTCCAGGCCTAAATCTAAACCCACAACATCCAGGGAGAGATAGTATCGCTATTTGATATTTTTATTTACTTGCACCAGTTTCATTGTGGAAACAAGTATGTTGCCCGACCTCAACTCATAGTCAGACGTGTTATATTCCATCTGCTACTCAGAGCCATTACTTACGGTACTTCTTCCAGATTTTGACAGTTTTTAATGGAGAAATTTTATTTAGAACAAATTGACACTTTCCAGTTGGTGTGTACATTATTAAATGTTGGTTATATAGTATAAGCAATAAAAACTATTAAGTGGTCTGATGGTGGCACCCTGACTACCTACCAGTGATCTAGTGGTGACACCCTGCCTACCTACCAGTGGTCTAGTGGTGACATCCTAACAACCTACCAGTGATCTGGTGGTGATGCCCTGCCTACCTACCAGTGGTCTAGTGGTGACACCCTGACAAGCTACTGGTGATCTAGTGGTGACACTTACTGGAGATCTGGTGGTGACACCCTGACTACCTACAGGCGATTTGGTGGTGACACCCTGACTACCTACCAGTGATCTAGTGGTGACACCCTGTCTACATAACAGTGATCAGGTGGTGACACCCTGACTACCTGTAGGTGATCTGGTGGTGACACCCTGACTTTCTATCGGTGATCTGGTGGTGACACCCTGACTTTCTATCGGTGATCTGGTGGTAACACCCCGACTACCTATCAGTGATCTGGTGGTGACACCCTGACTACCTACAGGTGATCTGGTGGTGACACCCTGACTACCTACCAGTGATCTAGTGGTGACACCCTGACTTTCTATCGGTGATCTGGTGGTGACACCCTGACTACCTATCGGTGATCTGGTGGTGACACCCTGACTACCTATCAGAGATCTGATGGTGACACCCTGACTAGCTGCCGGTGATCTGGTGGCAACATCCTGACTATTTACTGGTGATCTAGTTGGGACACCTACCGTTGGTCTGGTAGTGACACCCTGCCTACCAGTGATCTTGTGGTGACACCCTGACTACCTACCGGTGATCTAGTGGTGACACCCTGACTACCTACCGGTGATTTGGTGGTGACACTGACTACCTACTGGTGGTTTGGTGGCGACACCCCGACTATCTACTGGTGATCTAATGGTGACACCCTGTCTACCTATTGGTGATCTTGTGGTGACACCCCGACTACCTACCGGTGGTCTGGTGGTGATACCCCGACTACCTACCAGTGATCTGGTGTTGACACTCCAGCTACCTACCAGTGGTCTGGTGGTGACAGCCCGACTACCTACCGGTGATCTGGTGGTGACACCCCGACTACCTACCGGTGATCTAGTGGTGACATCCCGACTACCTACCGTTGGTCTGGTGGTGAAACCCGGACTACCTACCGGTGATCTGGTGGTGACACCCCGACTTCCTACCGTTGGTGTGGTGGTGACACCCCGACTACCTACCGGTGATCTGGTGGTGACACCCCGACTACCTACCGGTGATCTGGTGGTGACACCCAAGCTACCTACCGGTGATCTGGTGGTGACACCCCGACAACCTACCATGATCTGGTGGTGACACCCCAGCTACCTACTAGTGGTCTGGTGGTGAGACACTGACTACCTACTGATAATCTGGTGGTGACACACCCATTAGCTACTAGTGATCTGATGGTGACACCCCGACTACCTACTGGTGATCTGGTGGTGACACCACGATTACCAACTAGTGATCTGATGGTGACACACTGACTACCCACCGGTGATGTGGTGGTGACACCCTTACTACCTACTGGTGATCTGGTGGTGACACCCCGACTACCTTCTAGTGATCTGATGGCGACACCCTGACTACCTACTGGTGATCTGGTGGTGACACCCTGACTACCTACTGGTGATCTGATGGTGACACACTGACTACCTACTGGTGATCTGGTGGTGACACCCTGACTACCTACTGGTGATCTGATGGTGACACCCTGACTACCTACTGGTGATCTGGTGGTGACACCCTGACTACCTACTGGTGATCTGATGGTGACACACTGACTACCTACTGGTGATCTGATGGTGACACACTGACTACCTACTGGTGATCTGATGGTGATACCCTGACTACCTACTGGTGATCTGATGGTGACATCCTGACTACCTACCAGTGATCTGGTGGTGATACCCTGACTAGCTATCTTAATCTGGTGGCGACACCCTAACTACCTACTGGTGATCTGGTGGTGACACCCTGACTACCTACTGGTGATCTGATGGTGACACCCTGATTTCCTACCAGTGGTCTGATGGTGACACCCTGACTACCTACCGGTGATCTGGTGGTGACACCCTGACTACCTACTGGTGATCTGATGGTGACACCCTGACTACCTACTGGTGATCCGATGGTGACACCCTGACTACCTACTGGTGATCTGATGGTGACACCCTGACTACCTACTGGTGATCTGATGGTGACACTGTGACTACCTACTTGTGATCTGATTGTGACATCCTGACTACCTACTGGTGATCTGGTGGTGACACCCTGACTACCTACTGGTGATCTGATGGTGACACTGTGACTACCTACTGGTGATCTGATTGTGACATCCTGACTACCTACTGGTGATCTGGTGGTGACACCCTGACTACCTACTGGTGATCTGATGGTGATACCCTGACTAGCTACCGTTGATCTGGTGGCGACATCCTGACTATTTACTAGTGGTCTGTAGTGACACCCTGCCTACAGGTGGTCAGGTATTGGCATTATGGTTTCATTTTCATGATAATGGAATGGTCCAAAAACAAAAACGAAGGAATCCATTGCAGAGCTTCAGCTAGCTAGGTAATGGGTCAATAGTTTGGCTTTGAAACTACTGTTAGTACGGAATCTTTGAAGCAGCAATATTTGATGTAGGGCTTCAATCGTGACCCCTGCAGAGTGATCCCTTATATATACTACTGTTATATATCCTTAATAGCAATTTGAAATAAAACTACAAAAAACATACTATTCGTTTTGCCTTTTTCCTTATTAGCCAGTACACTGACATTTATTGGATGTGATTATATATAGATCAACTGGAACAATTGTGAACAAAAAGCTAAGAGGAAGGAAACAAAGAGGTCACACTTTAAAAGGTAACACACTAAGAGAGGCAGCAAACTTATAGATAATGCTAAGAGGTAGCAAACTAAGAGATAGAAGTAAGAGATAGTGAACTAAGATATAGCATTTTTAGAGGTTGCACTCTATGTGTAGGGGTGGGGTGGGGGCTCTTTTTTTCATTTTTAGCTCAACTTTTTGAAAAAAATGAGCTATTGTCATGACTCTGGTGTCAGTGGCGGTGTCCACTGGTTAAAGTTTTTTAGTTCTGCTTTTTCTCTGTTTCTGAACAAACAACTAGTGCTATGGTGACTAAACTTCATGAACACATTCATATCATGTTATACGATGTATATTATTAACTTACCTAAATTTACATACTCTGGGCTCTAAAACCTTAGGTTAAAGTTTTTTTGTTTAGCTCGGGTTTGGTTAAAAGTTTTATGTTTAGCTCAGCTTTTTCTCTGTTTCTGAACAAACTACTCATGTTTTGGTAACTAAACTTCATAAACACATTTATATTATATCATAGAAACAATGTCTATAGCTAACTTACATAAATTTCCATACTTTGGGCTTTAAAACCTTAGGTAAAAGTTTTTTGTTTAGCTCGGGTTTGATTTTTTTATTTTTATTTTTTTTAAATCAATTTTATTTTTCAGTGATACTATTAACTCTGTAAGCTGATCACCATAAAATAAAAACAAGAGGGCCAAGATGGCCTTATATTGCTCACCTGAGTGACCATGAGTCACCCAATTAAGCAACTATATCTTATATTTACCATTTCTATGCTTTCACAGTAAATTAACCTGTATTAAGCAACAACCGGTTTTAAAAGACAACTTGCTCATTCCCTTGACTGGCTGCTTAAGACAGGTCTGGCTGTATATAGAAACCTTTCTTAAATATTTGTGATTTTAATTGTTAATTTATCTTCTGAAATGTCAGATTAATCAATTAAAAACTTGTTAAAGTTTCATTCCAAAAAATGGTCAATCCTGGAATCCACACCTTTTTTCACTAAGATTTTATCTACCTAAATGGATATCTGAAGTACCAAGCAGTCACATTAGATGGTGATTGCAAAACACTCCCTGAAATCACAAACAATCTTTCTAACTCTTAGGAACACTTCAAGGGAGTGTATCATGATATAACGCTATAGATGTCTTAAAAGATCAAAAACAAGTAAAAATGGTAAAAATACATCTCATTATCATTTTTAAAAAGAATTTGAATGGCTTAATATGTCAAATCTACCAAATGTGACAAAATCATTATTTAAAACAGAGTGGCACCCTTGAAATGAAATCCCCATTCTAAAATTAGAGCCATTTTTACAATGTGTAAACCTGTATAGAGGATCAAATAGAAATCAGAATGAAATCACGTGACTCTTTAATATGTCACAAAACATGTTGCAATTTTATGCGAGAAATCTATTTTAGTCCAACCTAGGCACGTAGCCCAAGTTAGGAAATCCCTTTTTCAATATCTTAATTTTGCATGTTTAAATAGATACCCTTTTGTCAATAAGGGGTCAGTGAATGTATATAGGCATAATGTATAGAATAAAAATATTTATAGCCAATTTAAAAATTTTGAAAAATCCTGATTAATTCCCTTTAAAAAGAAAAAACGCTACAAATTTCTTAAAGCATAAAATTATTTTTAAAATTGATGAAAAGCATCTCGTTATCATAATTAAATAAAATCCAATTGGTATCAAATCCTTCCAAACGTAACAAATCAATATTTCAATAAGGGTGGTAAAATTGAAACAAAATCCCGATTCTAAGAATGGACACCACTTAAATACTGCTTGATGACATTCACATCATCATTCAGATTCTTTCTAAGGTGAAACACATTTTAAAATGTTGTTAACCAGTAAAATGGATCAAACTGATATAAAAATGAAATCAATGTACTCATTTATACATCATAAAATATGATACAATTTAAGCGAGAAATCTATTTTAATCTAGCGTATAGCCAAACTTAGGATACCCCTTTCAATATATTATTTTGACATGTTTAAATATATATCCTTTTGGCAATACGTTGTCAGTGAATATATATAGGCATGATGTTTTAGCCAATTCTAAATTTTTGAAAAATCCAGATATACTCCCTTTAACCTTTTTATACTGACAAATTACACTGACAAGGACACAGTGGCAAATATGAGGTATTGAAGAGACTATCAGTATAATGACACACAGTTCAAGTCACAAGTGAAAATGAAATCAATTGAGGACACACAGAAAAAGAGGTTTTTAAGAGGTTATCTTAAGACACACAAACCAAATACAGAGATGTAAGACCATACAAAGTGTGTTGATAGAGACCAAACAAGGAAGATGGAAGAGAAATCTCCGATAACATGCAACACTTACAAAGTGATGGGTGATAGAAATGTTCTGCAGGGACAAAAAAAAGTTGAACTAAAGATATCTGACATCTCTGTGGGTCATCTGGGAGGACACACAAACCTAACAAAAAGGTGACAGGTGTCATTAAAAAAACAAAGTTATTTCTAAAATGGATACAAAGTCTCTCATTATCATGAGTAAATCAACTCCGAATGGTTTGGTATATCGAATCTACCAAAACGTGACAAAAACGCTACTTTAATCTGAGTAGTCAACTTAAAACAAAATCTCAATTCTAAAAATAGACAGCACTTAACTACTGCTTGACAACCTTCACATCATCATTTGAACAAATTCTACAAAATATAACCCAGTATGATGGCAAATTGAAATCACATGACTCATTTAGTACATTACAAAATACTTTGCAATTATAAGCAAAACCCATTAGTCTAACCTTGGCGCATATGCCAAGTTATCAAATACCTTTTCAATAAACTATCTTGGCATGTTTAAATATATATCTATATTGCAATACGGAAGTGTATATAGACATGTATATTTAAAAAAAAATCACTTTTAAAGTTAAGGAAAATACTTCCTTCAAAACCCCAACTTTCTCCCCCAGTATCTTTTTCATCATCGTTACCAACATCATCATCATCATCATCATCAGTATTGTTACAATCTTTTTCACTACCACAATATCACCAATTCCATCATTAACATCTTTACAAGATAAATTCCTGCTTCATCCTATTACATTGAATTTGCTGATGATTTAATATGCAAATCAATAACAAACTTACAAAACTTTTTTGAATATACAATTTTATTACATCTTCTACAAAACCATTTCTTATCAAACAAAATTAATAACAAACAAGAGGCCTAAGATGGGCCTAAGTCGCTCATCTGGTTACACATGTCATTTCCATTCAAATTTTGTATGGACCAAAACTTATAGTTAAAAATAAGAACAAGAATTGTCAGAAGACCACAAAGCTCGCCTCTGGGTGTCCAAGTCCAAAAAGGGCCATAACTGTGCCAAAATGCAATCCAGAGTTATGGTTCTTGTCTGTGTGTGTTCCATTGATGATGGTGAACACACATGCGAAGTTTCATTCACATCCAATGAGTGGTTGCATAGATATCTTAAACTTAAACGCAAAAGTTTAACCTAGGTGTCTACAGACTACGCCGACGCCAGGGTCCCCTTACGAGACCCCAGTATACCCTTACCCCTTTATCTGAACAACTTGAAAACCCTGTTCATTGGGGACCTTTAAACCAAATATTAACCCAACTGGCTCATCAGTTTTTGAGATGAAGATTTTTGAAAAATCACAATTTTATCTTTTTGGGCCACTGCTGATCTGTTTTATATCAAATCCCCTTTAAAGGACCCTGTCTCAACTGTTATGTCTAAGCAATGCTCCAGACATGAAGATAATTGAAATAATACCTAAAATAAATCAGAAAAGCAGAAATTTCAATTTTCCCTATGTAAAAATCAAAGACTCCTTACTGGGCGTCGATCAATCCTCTTCATTTGAACAAATTTGAAATTCCTAGTCATATATATCATTTATACCAAATATGAACGGATTTGATTGGATGGTTCTTGGAAAGAAGATTTTTTTTTTAGATGCAAATTTCTCTATGTTAAACTGACATGTCCACAGGGTGGGGCTAATTTTGACCCTAGGTCATGACTTGAACAAACTTAATAGAAACTCACTGGATAATATCGAAGCTCCAGGTTTTACACTTTCGGAGAACATTTTCAAAATTTTGAAAAAAAAACAAAAACTGATTATCCCCTGGGGCGGACCAAATTCGACCACAGGGTCATCATTTGAACAACTTTGTGCTTAACACAAAACTCGTTGAAAATCTGTCAAAAGGTTTCAGAAAAGAAGTTGTTTGAAGCAAAAGTTAACGACAGACAGACAGACCAAGGTAGATCACAAAAGATCATCCTGATCTTTGCTCAGATTAGCTAAAAGATTAATATATGCTGGTTACACTGGTATCAACGGAAATGACATGATTTTACAAAATTGCACAAAATGTAATACTGAATATAATTTTAAAAAATCTGAAAAAAAAATAACATGAGCCCATAGTTGTGCTTTATATACAAAAAAAACACCCCAAAAAGACTTTCAGTAACTTTACAAAATTACAAAACTACAAAATTGATTCACGTGGTATTACCAAATTAAATTATTTTTTTTTTACACAATTGTAATCATGGGAAATATTCTATAATTTCTAGTAAATATAAAATCAAGACGGCCCTATATCGCTCACCTGACTGACCTTGAGTTACCCAACTTAAGTAGATTATATAATACATGTATACTGAAAATTCCAGAAAAACGAGATGGGTGAGTAGTTAGAATTTTGATTTGTTTTGAAGATGTAACAGATGCGTAGAAGAGTTGAAACTTGGTAGAGGTTCACCCATGGTAAATGTCAATGAAATTACATCGAAATCAGGTCAGTATATTCTGACAAGAAGGCTTTTGAAGTTTTTACTATAGCTGCCTCTATAGTAAACTAGCACCTCACTGTGGCCGTCATGTTTTTTTAACAAATCACAACGGCTTAAACAAACTTGGTAAAGGGTCACCCAAGGAACATTTCTGCGAAATTCTTTTAAAATCGATCCAGTGGTTTCTGACAAGATGATTTTTTAAGTTTTTACTATAGCTTATATAGTAACCTAACCCCACCCCCTGGCTGCCATGTTTTTTGACGAATCACAACAGTTTGAACAAACTTAGTGAAAGGTCCTCCAAGGAACATTTCTGTGAAGTTATTTTAAAATCGTGCCAGTAGTTTCTGACAAGAAGATTTTTTAAGTTTTTACTAATTAAACTTGCCCCGCCCCCTGGCAGCCCTGTTTTTTGACGAACCAAAATGGCTTGAACAAACTTGGTAGGGGGTTACCCAAGGAACATTTCTGTGAAGCTATGTCAAAATTGGCCCAGTGGTTTCTGACAACCCTTTTGCTTATATGTGCATATATATATATATGTATATGTTAAAAAGCAATAAAATATGTTTAAACTAAAACAAAAAGATTTTTTAAGTTTTTACTATAGCTTATATAGTAAACTAACCCCACCCACTGGCCGCCATGTTTTTTGACAAATCATTACGGTTTGAACTAACTTGGTGAAAGGTCTTCCAAGGAATATTTCTGTGAAACTATTTAAAAATCGAGCCAGTAGTTTCTGACAAGAAGATTTTTTAAGTTTTTACTAATTAAACTAAGTTTTTACTATAGCTTATATATACTAACCAGGCCTCCTGGCGGCCATGTTTTTTGACGAATCAAGATGGCTTGAACAAACTTGGTAGAGGGTCACCCAATGAACATTTCTGTGAAGTTATATCATAATTTGCCCATCGGTTTCAGAGGAGAAGTAGTTAGAAGCTAAAAGTTAATAACGGATGATAGATGACGGACGATAGACGCCAGGCGATCACAAAAGCTCACCTGTGAGCTTTTGGCTCAGGTGGGCTAAAAAGTTTACATCAGTGACCTTGACCTATTTAATGGACTTTCCTGCCGGAGCCCAACCAAGACTGCCACATTTCAACTTTGTTAACGACCAAAAGACCCTCACCCCTACACTCCCCCATCCCTGCCCATTTTTTATTTTTTTTAAAAATTTTTTTTGTATTAAATCAAATACTCTGCCCCATTTCAACTTTGATACCGACCCAAAGACCATCACCCCTGTCCCCCCCCCCATTTTTTTTATTAATAATTTTTTTATTAATTTTGTTTTGTATTAAATCAAATACTCTGCCCCGTTTCAACTTTTTTACCAACCCCAAACCCTCATCCCTACCCACCCACACCATCCCGCCCATTTTTATTTTTTTTAAATTTTTTTTTTGTATTTAATCAAATTCTCTGCCCCATTTAAACTTTGTTACCAACCCAAAGACCCTCACCCCTAAAACTTAACAGCCCTGTTTATTAAACTTTGGCACATACATCCCCACTTCCACACCCAGATTTTAAAAAAAAATTGTATTAAATTAAATACATTTCATCTTAAGTACTGGCTGGCTAGCCTTAGCCAGACATAGACATAGTGCATATTCTGCCCTAATAGTCCTACTTGCACATACATGTATCTACTATTTTGCTAATATGAAAGATGCTTACATTCATACAGATATATCTGTTTTTTCTGATGGTACATTGTAATATACTGTTCTGTTACCGAGTTGAGAATGCTGTTCTTCAACAACTCTATTTTGTTGAATTTTTTAAATCTGTTTTATTTTTTTTAGTAATAGTATTGAATTTTAAACTAATCACCATCATATTAATAAAGTTTACTTCACTGACTTTGACCTACACAATAGATTTGGAAAAAAGATGAACGTCTGCACCCGCTTGCGGTGCTTTTGTTTAAGCCTGACCTACCGGTAGTTGGCTCGGTAACATGTCTCGAGTATAAATCTAGGGATCACCAGTTAAAATTCCGGCTCAAGTGGTCTCCGTGATGACTGATATACGACATTCGTCTCTCACAGCTGATTCAAGTGGGAAAGTCATCAGTTACTTGCGGAGATAATTGTGCTTGAGTACTGGTTAAGATCATAGGAAAGAGTTGTTAGGTTAACTGATCATATTTTAGCCCTCGATAATATTATGAAAGTATGCTAAATGTTCAAATAAAGCAAACATACAGGTGTCATTCTGTAACATCATACAACTCAATGTCTCTGTTACTGCAGCTTGTTCAGTTGTTCTGAAGGGAACCCACTCTCCATTTATCAAGTTGCTTTCTCTGTAGAGCTACAGGTTTCATGGGGGCGGAGTGACATGTAGACAAGGAACAAGGGTCCCCATGAAATCTTCCAGAAACCGGTCAATTTGGACTAGAAACAGTATAAGAGAGATGCAGCACTATTTGACCTCTTGTTCTAGTTTATGTGGATTTGATTGATTTATTGATTGAATATTAAGTGTCATTTTTATGCCATCGAGGGCTAACAGACGATTAGTTAACCTAACCAGTTTCCTAGGATTAACCAGTACTCAAGCACACCCCATCTCCGCAAGAAACTGATAACTTTCCCACTTGAATCAGTGGTGAGAGACGAATGATAATGAGAAACAATGACGTATATCAATCATCACGGAGACTATTGCCGGGCAGGGGAATCAAACTCGTGACCTCTGGATTGATAGTCAGACGCATAACCGACTGAGCTAATCGGGCCTGACCTTTAGTAAACCAGAAAACTGGGAAAAATGGTTTCAGCGCTTTGATAGGTTTCGGTCAGCATCTGGTTTGGAAGAGAAGTCTAAGGAAGTGCAAGTTAATACCCTAGTGTATTGTATGGGTAGTGAGGCGGATGACATTCTGACATCATATCATTATCGGAAGATGATAGTAAGTATTATATGTGGAAAGAGTGGTAGTAAATAAAACACAACAACTTTTAAGTACATGTGAGTAGTCCTTTAATACAGGAAATGATGTCACGCCCCCAGCAAAGTTGACCTGGTACCCTGCACCTTGAGGTATATATCTCTGTTCTGTACATGTATAAAATATGGCTACTTGGTACCAGGCTTCAACTCTAAGCTGAGCAGGTGAATGTAATGTATGAAATATAACAATGGACTCATTGAAACACCATCATCAAATGTGTAGAAGTAAAAATCAACAGTTTTAACAAAGAGTACAGAAGATGCATTATAAAAACAACTCCTGTGTAAGGAAAGTTTTCAAAATAGAAAAATTTTATACGCCGTTTCAGTTTTAGAGGTAGCCCTTTAAAAATGAAAACAGATCCATCAAAAATGTATAGAAGTAACATTTTAGAAAATTTCAATTCAATGTATAGTAATTCATTATAACGTAAAAGACTTGGAGAACAATTATTTCACCTTTAACCTCATCCTTGTTTTAAAATTCATCAAGAAATATTGATAACATGCAAATCTTCAGCTGAACAAAATGCTTAAATATGATCCAAGATTTTCATGCATTTTCTGTAAAAAAAAAATTTTTTTTAACTAGAAATGTGTTTGTTGATTTGAATACCCCCGCTTTTAAACTGAAACAAAGATTTTTACTGAAAATTAAAAGGGGCCATTACTTCTGTAAAATTTGACTGCTGCTGACAAATATCGAACCTCACCTGTATTTTATAATAATACAGGTGCGCACCAAATATTAATTAATAACATGAATCATATAGGCCCCTTCAGAAGTGATTGATCTAAAACCAATTTATGATGAATGAACAAAAACGGACAGGGTTAAAACCTAATTCCCAAATTTTCAAACAGCGGAGGCTTAATTATAAAGGAGCAATTCTTTGCCGCTGTGGCTATTTACTTAAAAATTAATTACCTTACGGAGGTAGTAGTAATATTAAATATATGTTACTAGATACTGCAAATATCTATTGTGCAAAACAAATATCTGATTTTGATTAAAACAACTGTTTTCCATATGAATATGAATACAAAGTTTCATTTAAAAAGATTAATTGTTAAAGATGACTGACTGTTAACAATTATCTTATTTCTTTTCGAAGATGTTAAATAATTTTTTTCAGAGCTAAAAGCACAACAAAGAATCGAATAATTAAAGAGACACGTCGTAATTTCACAACCTTTCACTGAACTCCAGTTTCTGAAAACAAATATGATATTAAAATATTTCAGTATGTATGCAGAACTTTAATTTTATTTCTATTTCTGAAAGTGGTGCGATTCTTGTTTATGGATTAAATCCATCGATTTTGGGATGACAAAAGTGTAACAAAAATTGATGGACAGAATAACGAAGAATTTTTACACATATTTTCAAAACTAGCACGATTTCACAATTTAAAATATTAAGTTTTCAGGTAGTTAGCTTTGGGAGGTAACATCGTCATTAAGTCATGGAGATTTGATTTGTGAACATACGCAAATATTGCCGTGTCCCTTTAATCATTTCCATCCTGTAGAATAACACAGGGGAAAGCTGCTGACCAGGCCGGATCTATCTCGGCATCTCAAGTCAGATCTTGAAACAAGATGTTTATACTTTAAATATTTTGCGTTTTAGCGAGAAGAATAATGTCGGTCTCTTCCTGAGACTTCAGCTAAAACCTGAGTGGTGGTTACTGAGTGGTGGTTACCATTATATATCGGACAAAAAGCAATATTAATTATTTACTTGCACTATTTGACAAGACTCGCCACAGAACTTAACCGTTCGTCAGACTGTGTTCGATTTCAACAGTTCGACCTACTCTCAACTTTTGAGCATCTGACAGACTGTGTGCGCAATTCGGCAGTCTAAACTGTAGTCTGCATGCAACTGATTACAAAATATTGACATTTTTAACATTATTAAGTTTTCAACATACCTAGAACCATTTTATATTTATTACATGTAACTCAGATCTAAGAGATAATGGACCTAAAACCATTGGATCTCTAATACATGTATCTCAGATCTACGAGATACTGGACCTAGAACCATTGCATCTCTGTTACATGTTTCTCAGATCTACGAGATAATGGACCTAGAACCATTGCATCTCTGTTACATGTATCTCAGATCTACGAGATACTGGACCTAGAACCATTGCATCTCTGTTACATGTTTCTCAGATCTACGAGATAATGGACCTAGAACCATTGCATCTCTGTTACATGTATCTCAGATCTACGAGATACTGGACCTAGGACCATTGCATCTCTGTTACATGTATCTCAGATCTACGAGATAATGGACCGAGAACCATTGCATCTCTGTTACATGTATCTCAGACCTACAAGATAATGGACCTAGAACCATTGCATCTCTGTTACATGTATCTCAGACCTACGAGATAATGGACCTAGAACCATTGCATCTCTGTTACATGTATCTAAGACCTACGAGATAATGGACCTAGAACCATTGCATCTCTGTTACATGTATCTAAGACCTACGAGATAATGGACCTAGAACCATTGCATCTCTGTTACATGTATCTCAGACCTACGAGACAATGGACCAAGAACCATTGGATCTCTGTTACATGTATCTCAGACCTACGAGACAATGGACCTAGAACCATTGCATCTCTGTTACATGTATCTCAGATATACGAGACAATGGACTTAGAACCATTGCATCTCTGTTACATGTATCTCAGATCTACGAGATAATGGACCTAGAACCATTATCTGAACTTTCTTCCCATCATGAAGCTAATTATTCACCTACTCGTGAAACACCTATGGTCACATTTTGTTTTCACCTGCTTTTCCCTGTACAATACCACACAGTCAACAATTGATATTCTTTCCGAGCATTTGGCAATTTGATTCACAATAAAAAAAAAACACAACAGTAATAGATTATTTGCAACATAAATTGAATTTGTTAAAAACACTGCCTTAAGTTACCTGTAGTGACAAAATTGTTTCAACCATTCATTTATAAAATCCCGATTCAGCAGGATTCCATGATTCAGCATGATTCCATACTTTAAACTAATCCTCCAGAAACCGTGGAAATGCAAAGCAATGGAAATCCCTGAGAAATTTAATATGACAGACGTCTAAAAAGCATGAAAAAGCGTCTAAAAGAAATAAGGACACAAAGTTAACGCCTATACATTTTATTCCAATCCTATTTAACCCTAGGCTTTAAATAATTTTGTTTTAAACACATATGTAATGAAGAAAAAATTAGTTTAATAATTTTACTATTAAATATATTCCATCATTTTTCTCTCTCTATATTGTCATGTCACATTGATTTTGGATTTTTCCACGCTTAACAACGCCTTGATGTATATCAGATCAGCAGCGTTGTGCACAGAGATGAAATTTTGCAAAAATTATGAACTGATATAAAGAAGAATAATTAAAGTACCGCTAATAGAATCTTTAATTTTTTCAAATTTTTCCCCATTATGTAAAGTTAAGTTTCTACAAGAATTTCCAGCTTTGCTTTGCCTCATCACGGGATATAGATTCTAGTGACAATATATTGTGCATCTTTGAGGTAGATACTGTAATGACATCAAGGTGTTTCATGACCAATCAAAGGGAAGTAACTCTTCATTTAAAAAAAAAAAAGAAAGTATGTGCGGAAAATAACTGAAGACTCGTAATGCATTAATTACCATCACTATTTAAAGGGAAGCAACTCTGCACAGCCCATTTGAAAGAACGACTAAAGTCTCACATTGCAGTAATGGGAACTATCACAGGAGAGCAGCTGTTTTGCTAACAAATTTTTTTTTTTTTAGGACGCATATTTAAAGAGTTACCAACCTTTGACGATTCATGAACTACCTTAAAAAAGGATGAGAGTCATGCCATTAAAATAAAGAACATTCAAACTTTGGTTATACACTATGTATGAGAAACTTTGAAAACTCCATTGGTAATGGCATGGCTCCCGGCAGAAATGAAGAATACATGGTGACATGAACACAAAATAATCAATATCGAAATGATTCCGGTACCCAAAACAAACACCATCGCACTGGCAGGCATCAATATTGTAACCTAAATATAACCTGTGAACATTTTTTTTCTCCTACTCACCACCCGTACTGATTAGGTCACTGGAAATATTTGAAAAAAATTCATTTTAATTATAAATTGTCAAAAATATAAGACGCTTTCTGAGAATTCAAAGTAAATGTTCTGGCGATATTATACAAATCATGTTTTGCTATTGTGCTGGGGAAGAAAATTGGTTTTGAAAATTATTATTCTGTTAAAATTATTTGAGATGACAACAATTTAAAACTGAATGTTCACATATTGCTTTATATTATACCCAACCATTCGCTGATGTGTGAATTAACTACCAGTGAACAGCACACCTGTATAAACATGTTTAGTTCCCTTCTCTCGCACAAAAAACCTTACCTATATAGATCTTTTTATGTTATTTCCACCAGATTGATCATGCCACAAATGTGTCATCTATATTACAATTGACAAGAGCGTGTACAAGTTCGAACAGCTTGTATCATTTCCTTATTTTCTAATTTCTCTTAAAATTGCTAATTTAAATCTAAAATTTCACACAAAAAAAGTCACAAAAAATTCCTGCCTATGCTTGCAGTAACTGACCTGAAGGCAAACAGACTCCCAAGACTCCAAAATGGTGTATATATTATATAACTGGGAAAAAATAAGTCTTTCATTTAGTTTAATTTTTTAAATATACACAAAGACGACTAAATCCCAAATACATTTCCAGGTACATGAAAGGAGACATTGCACCTGAGAAAGAACACCCAGAGAGAATTTGAATGAAAGGACAAGTCCTTTTGAAGTTTGTGAAATAAAAGCTGCTTCTTTCGAGTCAGCCAGCAATTTCAATGGAAATAAGGCCTAGTACATATGTGCCAAAAGTAGAACTTGTTTCTAAAAGTAGGCCTTGTTTCCAAAAGTAGGCCTTGTTTTATGTGTACAGAAAGATGGTCTACCAGAAGTTCCTGTGTATCGGAAGCAAACCTAGTTACACATACCTAAACCCCCCCATAACCATCCAGTATCGGAAAAGGGGGCTTAGTAACCATGAATTAAAGTAGGCCATGAGCATGTATGAAAATCATGCGGCGGTCATGTATCGAAAGAAAGGAACGTCAACTAGAATGAATGATACAGAGAAGTGCTGTTAATATTAACGGCATGGTGCCGATGCGAGTCCCGTACATCAAACGTCACCATTCGCACACATCGGTACTATGCCACCTATATATAGTCCCTGAACAAAGTGGTGTACGAACAGAAGAACAGTAATGTTCTAAACACATACATATATGATAAATATTTACATTTTTTAGTGACCTCATTATTTCATCCTAAGTAATCAAAAAACTTCTATTATATCCTTACACAATAGTATGCCTGTGAAAATAGCACTTAATATAATCATAAGTAAAATTTTCTTTTCCATTCTTAGAATTTATGCTATCATATCAAACACAGGCATTTAAACAGTATTCTGCATAAATGGAACACCAATAATCAATGGCCACCATTGACAGACAGAGAAACATCATATATGGATAGCAAGCCAAAAAAAAAAAAAAAAAAAAAAAAAAAAAAAAAAAAAAAAAAAAAAGAACAGGAAATGTCAACAAATATAATGACAGTATAGTATAAACAAATAATGGGTGTTACTTTTATGTTTTGTGCATAAAAGAGTTCCAACAGAACTAGATGCTACAAATACAATATATACATCTTATTCCAGACTGCCATTTTAACTTAAATGGTATTGTGACAACTGAAGATTTGAAATTTAATTTTACTAAATACTCTTCAATAGTAGAAATACTATAATTTCGTGTATTTCCTAAGGTTTACTTACTTTAGTCAATCAGCCTCCAGACAGTAAAATAACTCTCAAATATGGAGATAAAAAAGAACTTTTGCCACATTTTAGTGATATCTGTTGCGAAAAAAAAAAAAAAAAAAAAAAGATAGTAAATATATTTAGACAGGTTATTGCGAGTGCCATCCGCCAAACAAGAAAAACTGTCAATTTGTTTCTTATTTAGTAACCAGTCATTTTGCCTAGCAACGACTACATCATGTTCACTACGACGACAGTGGAATTCAGCAAAGTTGACCTTGTTCCAGAAGAAATAATGACCCTCCCTGAGTTAGAACGGAACAAGAGTCAACCTGTGAGGTAGCTTATTATTGGTCAATACACTTCCATCCAGGGTCCCGCCCACTGCAGATATTTACCCGCCTACTGCAGATATTTAACCTGTTTACGGTAGCCATTCTACGTATCTTGACTACGATTCCTGCTGCAAAGAGTCTCCACTGAAATGATATTTCAGGTACATTGTTTGGTAAGTTTTAATATTAATATAATTTTCAAAGATGCTTTAGTAATAATAAAAAAAAGTTTAAAGCTTTAAAAAATGGTTTTAGCCAATTTTAAAATTTTGAAAAATCCAGATATACTCTCTTTCACCCATTTTGTCTCAATCTGTCAGGTTTTTTTCTCTCTATTATTCTCTCATTATTATTAAATCAGTAGAACATTATCACCTGTTATTACATCAGATTAACTTTCTCAGTAAAATTTTCTCCCCGTGATAACATCAGAATAGCTTTCTTGCCATTATTACATCAAAATAACTTTCTAGCCATTATTACATCAGAATAACTTATTTGCCATTACCACATCATAAGACTTTCTTGCCATTATTACATCAGAAGACCTTACTTGCCATTATTACATTAGAAGACTTTCTTGCCATTATTACATCAGAAGATTTTCTTGCCATTATTACATCATAAGACTTTACTTGCTATTATTACATCAGTAGACTTTCTTGCCATTATTACATCAGAAGACTTTACTTGCTATTATTACATTATTAAATCAAAGGACTTCACTTGCCAGTATTACAACAGAAGAACTTTCTTATTATTACACCAGCAGAATTTCCCCACCATTATTACGTTAGTAGAGATGCTAGCAGCTACATGTAAAACATTGATAGAAATTATTCCCAGGCAAGGCATCAAAAGAATTTGCTCACTGATTTTACATCAATGAAACTATCTCACTGTTTTTACACCAATATAACTTTCTCACTGTTTTTACACCAATATAACTTTCTCACTGTTTTTACAACAATATAACTTTCTCACTGTTTTCACATCAATAGAACGCTCTCATTCTCATTGCTATCCCATCTGGCTCCGACCGGGGAGATTGGCAATTTGACAGAGTGGGCAGGAAAATGGAAGTGTATCATTAAGGAAGAATGAGGGGTGTGTAAAACCAGAAACAATGCATATATTTCTATATACCACTGACAAAACAAATTTGGCATAAATATCATCAGGTCAAGAATTTGGCTCGAAATATCCTTTTGAGTGTACAGTAAACTTGTTTAAATGGCCACCTCTATTAAGCAGACATCTGTCTTAAGCAGCCACATTTGCCATTTCCCATTTCTATGCTTTTAGAACAAATTAACCTGTATTAAGCAACAACCTGTCTTAAAAGGCCATTTTTGCTCCTTCCCTTGACTGCCTGCTTAAAACAGGCTTGACTGTACTTTGCATTAAGTCTTATCAACTTAGATTAGTTTAAATTTTCATTTTCAGCCCTTTATTGGCAGACCGACCAATACAGAAGTTCTAAACTAAGCAAGATCAAGTTACTAACAACAGACTCATGGTATGTATACTGCTTACAATTTATAAATGCTGATTGATCATAAACCTCATATAAAAAAAAAAAATTAAAAAAAAGGAGAAAAAGGGTACCATTCTTTTTGATATATAAATCAGATAAAATGAAAACTAGCATAGATTAGAAGTTTGACGACAAAAACATGCTACACTGAGCTAAAATATCAAAACAATCCAGGACTGGTTGACGTATTATTCAGGTGCTTGTTTCAGCCAATGTTGTTGTTTTTTTTATATTTTTCTGAACACAAGTTTTGGAGGCAAAGCATAGCTATGTAACTGAGTTGTCTTTTTAAGTGGTAAATAAAAATACTTATTTTTTTTTAATCGAGTTGAATACTTTTTTTAAATATCACAAAAAAATAATTTTGGCAGGCAAATTTCAATGGTTGAAAACTTTTAATTATTTTGTTTTTTCTTAAATTGATGTCGAAACTGCATTTAATAAATATGTGTTAACTTTCTTTATTAAGAAATGCTTTGAATTTTATTATAAAAGTTTAAACCTATCAAATGTTATTAAAAATAATATCTTAATGTTTGCTGTTTTAGCAAAATTAACTTTGCGTTGATTTTCCCTATTTTAATTTTTGCTGTAAATTTATTTTAGATTAAAAAACAATTTCATTAACCACTAAAGAAGATTAATCTCGTGACATCTAATTTATAAATATACCAATGAAATGTATTTATCAAAGGAAATACAAACACTGTGACTGAAACATGCATCCCAAACACAAATCCTGAACAAAAATGCTGTGGCATGAACTCTGAATCTCTGTTGAAAACACCAAAAATTTTAATCTATCCTGATTACACGAGACAGTACTCTTGATTTACAGGGGATAGTTCTCTTGATTTGCAGGGGATAGTTCTCTAACATCATTGCTCAGAGGCCCTGCTCTTTAATGAATACTTTAATGAATCACACCGCAATTTTGATAAATTTTCATTTAACTTTATTTCTGAAAATGATATATCTATAAGATGCTAAAAGGCAATTAAGTAAAATATCCCAGAATGTACATAGACCCTTATTTGGAAAGGGGGCAAAGCTCTTGCAAATGTTACAAAAGAATATTTTTTTTTACATATTTGTGGTCACATGACAAAAAGTAAAAACAAATATTGTATAATCTTCTCTTTTTATCGACATAACAGAAAACATTCTGCAGAAAAAAATCATAATTTGTAAAAATAATTAATAACGTTTTCCCATATTTTCAAGAATGACTGTACCAGTTTTATATCTCCATGTATATATATATGTTTGTATGTATAAAAATTTATTTGAAGAGTGAACACGCGTAAAATTGGATTCCAACATCACTGTTGTCACTGTTAACCAAGTATACAAGATCCCAGAATCCACCATCTCCATAGAAACGGTTTCAGCCATGGATAATATACACCAGGATTTAACGTGGATGGACAGCAGCAGGTATATATTTCCAAACCGCATGCCAATATCCAAAGCCCATTCAACCTCTATATGCTTCTTGTTTACCAATCATGAATGACTCTAAAACTGTATATAAAATAGGAAATCTGTAAACCTTTCCTTAGAACTATGCCCCTGTCCAAAAAATAGACAAAAAGTAAGAAGCCTGTATCGATGATACTGATTATTCTAAGTAATTTTTACATCAGGTAGGTATGTAATTTTCAGTGGGATAAAAGTCAAGTGAAAATTTCTAAAAATCGCCAAGTGTCCATAGTGAATACAATTATAGGATTCCAACATGTAGATTTTGAAACAAACAAAGATCACAACTAAAAATAATAGTCCTTAAAAACAGGTCTAAATGACAATGTATGAAATGAACATTTATAAAAAATATCAGAAATATGACGTTTTATAAAACTGTAGTATACCATTTTATCATTTTTTCTACCAGCAGAAGTTAAAATAACTATTTCAAAAACAACTTTTCTGAAGATTATAAAGCAGTCCAGGGGAGTGAACTCTCGAACAATGAATATTTCCTGTTACAGCAACTTAAATTTTAGTGAAATATCTTACTAATCTAAAATAACATGTAAAACCTTCCCTATAAATAGGCATTTCAATAGAGTTATTCCCCTTTTTAAAAACTCAGGAATCTTTAAAACAGTGTGATATTATATAAATTAACGTGAATGCTTAAAATCATAGTTCAATTTAAAGGCAGTGCGTCAGGTGTATCAAAAGGGATTTCCCAACTTAGCCTACACTCCCAATTAAAATTGCAATGCACTTTGGGACATTTCAAATGAGTCGTGTGATCTCAATCTTATTTTGATTTGATCAGCCATATTAAGAACTCGAAGCGAAGAACAAGCAGAACATGTTTGATATGTATTCTTAAAATTGAAATTCTGTTTCGAATTCACCAGTGGTTTAAAATTAAAATAATTCATATTTCAGCTATTAATGATAGCAGACAATTGATAACCATTTAATACTCATTTCCTTTTTTTTTTTAAATTTGTAGCCATTTTACCTGGCACACTGCCTTAACTGACTATACCTCATTTGTGTAAAAATGAACCAAACTTCTACCCTCAGGTTATATTTACATTCCCATTGCAATCGACCTAAAGAACTATATAGATTTAAGGCATTTCATTTTCCAATGAAAAGGCGGAGCTAAAAGGACCAGTTTGCATTTCATTGGTTGCACGTTTTTGTTTTGCTGGTGAGACATCACGTTGCCGTTAGTTTCACGTGACGTTTGCCGTAAGTTGTCCTACAAATGCTTGCACTTATTAAGTATGTTGACAACGTCGCCGTTACATTCATGACATTGGCTTTGCAGTTTAATGTGTATAATTTGCTTTTTAAATATCAAAATTACAAAAATAACGTAATAGTTTCATCTAAAATAGCTGGAGAATATAATGTAAATATAAGGACTAAAAGCCGAATTTTGAGTTTTCATCGAGTGATGAAAAACATTATGCTAGTTTAATGTTGCCGAGAAACCTTTGGGCTTCACGAACATTAAACTGGCCCAATGTTTTTCATCACCGGATGAAAACTCAAAATTCGGCTTTTAATCCTTAAGTAAAAAATTTGGTTCATTTTTTGTCACCAGTGACATATGAGGAAAATACAAACAAGAGATTTATGTATAAATACTTTGGCTGAATAACATGTCATTTAAAATAAGTTGACCCACTTGCGTAAAACAACCCAGCTGCGTGTGAATAAAAACACAACTTAGTTCGTTTTTACACAAATGCGTTTTTAAAAATACACACATAAATTTCCAACTTCATCTCCTTGAACTGAACTCTGGGATTCATGCCAGACCTTAAACCTGTTTATTACGTATACACAGAACTCACAAATAATGACCATGTCGTCTCAAAGCAAGACTTACAGGTACATGATAATATCGCATAATTTATTTTATCTATTCCATTTAATCAACTATAAAACTAAATAAATGCTTAAAATGGGGTGAGCAAATCCCACAATGCCTTGTTTGTTCGGTACTGCAGTACTGGAGATTGAAGTCTTTATAAATAGACTTTATAAAATATTACAGTGACAATAAGTCCAGGAAGAATTATGTCATATCACAGTGAATTTTTTTTTTCAATACAAATGACATAATTTGACTCAACGGTATCCCTGCCTTTATAGAATGCACAACTTAACCTTTAAAAGGATTTTTCAAAATTGGCTAAAAAATTTTATAAAATCGTTGACCCCGTATTGCTAAAAGAATATCTAAAAATTGCAACATAATTTGTGACAAATTAAATCATTTTTTTATTTGATCCATTATACACATGGTTAAAATTGTTTAATCTTAGAAAGAAAGAGTCCGAATGACGCAGCGAAGGTCATCAAGCAGTATTTAAGTGACGTCTATTATTAGAATGGGGATTTCGTTTCAAGTTTACCACTCCAATTTAAGTATCAATTTTGTCACGTTTTGATGGATTTGACATACCAAACTATTTCAATTTTATTTATTAATTCGAGACATTTATCGCATTTTAGCCCCGATATATACTCACTTTAATTCCCAATACATTAGTAAATTTAAAAAGCATAATTAAAAAAAATAACACCAGTAACGCTTTATTACAAAATCTGCGTTCCTGTTATAAGATTAAAAACATTAAATTCCAAGAGGTATGCAAATATTTCCAGAGTTTAAAAATTGCAATGTCAGTACGATGCAAGCATTCAGGGTGTGCGAATGATCCAAATGACTTCTCAGCTCATCTGGAGCAGCCGAAACCCTCGTCTCTTTTTTGGAGTTATTTAATAGACACATGGCAATGCTGAAAATGATTTTAGGTGCACATTGAAGCAATCAACCATGAGTTAACTTTACAGTCGATCACCCTCAAAATGATAAAATGTGTTCATGTATTTGCAATCAATGATTTAATCATGTTCGTGATTATGATTCATTACTGCTGTTTTCCCCCGTAATTTCAGTTAGGACGTCAGTCCACAGCCATCTCATAAAATGAGACTTTATGGTAGTCTGTGCAAAAGACCCAGCTTTCGCCGATTGGGTCCGTTAAATAGCAATGTTGGGAAAGTCATATTTGAGCACGTTGATTGGTCAGTTGCTTCAACTGAAAGTTTGAATGATATTACAGTTTAGAAAGCGTTCAATTGCAATGAATTGTGAGACAGGCATAGAATTTCCTGCGTTTTCATTGGGGGTTAGTAGACCGGATTTGAGAGATATCATGTTCTGAGATAAGACTAGACTTATGGGCAGACTGGGAAAAAATAAGAGACACTTCCCATCTGCATCATTTTGCTAACTTACCGGTGCTTAGAAGTGTTAAAAGGTAAATCTATCAAAATTGCCATGTGCCCTTTAAATCTTATTACATATGAATTTTTGGGGACTCTGAATAAAAAAGACTATCCTTCATATCATCAATTTCAATTATTTTTTCTATCAGAATCGAGGCGAAAAAAATGCAGGACAACTTGTCTTAAACCATTTTCAAAGGTCATCTGCTGCAAGTCCGGCAATATCCTGTTAAAAACTGCATCATCAGGTAAAAGAAAACAAACAGCTGTTTTGTAGTAAATGGCAAATTATGTATAAATAAAATATTCATATTCACAAATTTGATCAGATCAGTTCATTAATGCAGATGCTCAACGACACTGCCATAGCTTGTAAAAAAACATTAAAAATGTTATTTCTATTTCGTGTTAAATAAAATATATGAGATAGAATGTGTGTAAAATTAAAATATATAAAATTACAAGAATAACTTCTTACAGATCTACTGCCGCGGCAGGAAAGAGAGGAAATACAAATACCAGGACAGGACAGTGATAAAACACATGTCAGTAACACTAATTTGAAATTTTTCCATTTGACAGAGTTGATATTTTACATCAGTTGTAAGCAACAATTAAGTTTAAACTATTATTATAATTAGGTCAAGTGTGCTTGCAGTGCTCAAGATAAGCACTATTTGGGGGTATTTAAGCATTTAAATTTCTGAATAAAATATTGAAATTCAAATTAAGGGGTAAAATAAGCATTGATTATTCTCAATTTCAGTGTTGATTAGTTTGTTTTAAAAGGCAGCTTGATTAGAATGTTCAGTTTTACCCATAACATTTTGAAAATAAGCATTGCATCCTAATTTAAGGGGTAAAATACTCATTTGAAGAAAGCTTATCTGAAGCACTGTATTTGTAGGTTAATTTTAAATTAATATATCAGGATTTTTCAAAAATTTTAAAACGGCTAAAAATGTCCCCTCTTAATAATTTTATCATGCCTGTATAAACTCACTGACCCCGTATTGCCAAAAAAATGTCTTAACCCTTTACTCCATAGATACGCGTTTTCCCACACCAATAACAGAAGGCCTTCGAAAAACTTGCAGAAAGAGTGCACTTCTTGCACTGTTTACCACTCTGTCAGTTAATATAAACATAATTCACCCAATAATTCAAAAGCATTCTATATTAGGTGTCAAAAGGCGTCTATATTAGGTGTCCAAAGGCGTCTATATGAAGCAAAGGGTTAATACAACTGGCTACGCAACTATGTTATACTAAGCTCATGTCAAGCTTACATTCTCTGACAATTGAAAAAATCACAAATTGGCAGAAACATTTCCATTTTCTCAGAATATCCGTCATGATGTCCTCCCTTTCCAATTCCAAGTCATAAAATACGATATTACTCGCCTAAACCAACAGGCCATAACTTACAATTTATGGTATATAATAGTAAAGCACAATTAAATTGACATATCAGTAAGTAAAACAGTAGTTGAACAAAACACTAATTTAAAACCTAAAAGCAAAATTAAACAAAAGTATATGTGCCGACTCTAAAGCAAAGCAAGGTAAATCCCAATAAATTAAATATTAATTTGACAAAGGGGAGGTAATTCCAAACTGTACTATGTGCAAGAGAACAAACCTTCTAAAATAGCCCAATCAAAATGATTGTATTAACTGGACATTTTCTAATCCAATCAAAACAGCCGTTTCAAATCACTCCATTCTCCAATTAAGAGTTACCTCCCTTTTACTAAAAAAGATACCAGGAGACGCCATGCTGTTGAGTTTTGAGCAGTAAATCAGTGTTCAGTTCAAAATATCATCGTTCTTCTGTAAACTACCACCGGTTTTAAATTTCACAAGAAACAATAGATGGTAATGGGCCCAACTACAAATGTGTGATTGTCTACCTCTATTCATATATCAAGTTAATGAGTTATCAGGGCTTGAAATTCCTTATAAAAGCTACTCGTTCTCCCTTTTTAAGATTTTTTAATTGAATGCTTAAAATCAAAGAAATGTAAAAGTCAGTTTCTTAAATCTTACTCATCCTAACCAAATGTTGACTCGTCATGGAGAGCAGACAAGTGGAATTTTCCAGCCCTGGTTATGCCCTATGTAAAATACGACGATGATCAACTCTTATAACATTACTTCAATGAAATGAATTTTTACTAAAGGTTGACAATTTACCATTTGTGGTCACACCCATTACCACTTTTAACCAACAGAACTTTCTCTGTCTTCCGATAAAGCAGTGACCTCCGACCTAGGTATCAGCATGTCAAGGTCACGTGACTGTCAACATCACTTGACTTGAATTAATTGACATTTTCAACAAATGACTGACTATGTCATATCCAGTTTTATTGGTGAAGAAAGACCTCGGACCAAATTGGAGTAGACCCATCTTCAATCCCATTCGAAGGCAGCTGGGAACCTTCCTCGCATAAAGTTTCTGGACCGAGCTGGGAACCAATGACATCAGTGGCCAGTCATTATGGACCCCAAACTAGTTCGGGCAAATCAATGGCAAAAACAATGATCATTTGCAGGTCATGTGTGATTTTGTAAACATCCACATGGCAGTCACATGCAAAACCAGGTCACACGACACTTCCTCAGGCTAGTGATACAGTCACATATAATACTTGTTCAGACAGAGAAGTTCTGTCAATTTAAACGGGAGATGGGAGAACGTGTAAAAAAGGGCCATTTCTGTATTAACTGGACATACTGCACTGACAAAGAAGCAAATGTCATCAAGACAAACGTGATTTTCTTTAAATAGATTACTGCATTGATTTTCTTTAAAAAGATTACTGCATTTTATGCATCATTTCACAATAACCATTCCTGAGCTCGCCTCAACCCCACGGCCTCAGCGATGCGATGCCAAGTGATCCAGAGACTTGGGGTCACTCAGCATTGGAGACCCCTGCATCAATTCTACTATAGATACGATACTGATTTACTTCCTGCTAAGGTTTTTATTTCTATGTATTTATCATAATCAGTGGCGGACCCCCACACTTTATAAAGTGACCACTCCCTGCCAGGGTTTCTACATATACATGATTTACCATAATGTCCTTACGTGTTTACTGTACACAACCATTTTCATTTTTTACAGGTTGTTTTTTGAACCTTATTAAACGAAGACCTATATACAGCTACTTCCCAATTCAAAATTCATGAAATTTTTTTACCCGAAATGAGGTCAAAATATTTGGGGATGGGAGGTGGGAATTTTCTTACACAAAGGGGGTAAAAAAAACACTGAATATGTAATATTTCATCACAACCTTATTACCTCCCGAAATATTCCGAGATTCAATACAACATGTTTAAAGCATTCGTTTTGATACATAAAAATTTGGGGGGGGAAAAAGACAATCAAGTCCAATGCAGCAGTATGTGAAAAGTACAGAAATGGCCATATTTAATACAGCACTTCCCACTAACTCCCTTCACAACATGATCAACAATATAATATATCAACAAGTGATGACAGTTCCTCTCATCATTTATCATACAACTTAAGACTAGTTGACAAACATCGTAACAAACAAACAAACACATTAACAGACACGTAACATTCTGGGTTCATTTTCTTCACATAGCCAATGAGTTGGGGAGGAGTGGGGCGGCATTGTCCCTCGACACTGAACAAACATGATTGTGTCGGGGCATGACAAGCGGAGGATAATGGGGGGGAAAGGTGGAGTAGGGGGAGGCAGAAGGGGGGTTGGGGCAAACACAATTTTAACACTATGCAGTCTTTTCTCTGCTTCACAAACAGGATAGATAGCACTTTATGAGGCAAAATAAATGAAAATATATCCCTGTAGTAGTAACACTATACGCTTACTCATCAAATGCCATCGACACACATAAAATAGTTGCAATAATAATAAAAACACGTTTTCCAAAGAATACCCGCATATGCTTCAAGTTTCACAAAAACTAAAATCTGTGTCATGTATATGCTACCGTGGCTACATACAACTATTACCGTGGCAGCACAACTCACTGAGGTACTGAAAATTAATGAGGTACGCAGTTTCTTTGTTCACAAATTAAAGATTAGAAACATCACCAGTTACCAGGTCCGTATGAAGTAAATCCGTTGCCATAGTTACACTTGATAATGATGTTTCCGTGGTGATGAATTTACCGTTGCTGATTCGACAGCATCCTGAGGTATTTGTGCAAGAGTTTCAAGAGTACTGTCCCTTGTCCCATGAGATAGAATAGTCTCCCTTGGTAATGGAGAATGAGGTATTATGGGATTGTTTTCTGCTGAACTGAGTCTATTGTCTCCCTGAGGCCACTGTACGCCACCGTTACTGTACAACTGCGGTGGAACACCATTGTTGCTATGCAGATGTGGCGCTGGATCTCCATTGTTCCTATAGCGACTGGTTGCTGCAGGTACACCATTAGCGACCAAAATTGTGGCCGGTGGTGGAGAGGTACTGTTACAGCTGCTGCGAGTGACCGGGTCAAAGCAGTTGTCTCCGGTGACAACCGCATCAGAACCGGGAGCCTGAGAATATTCTGAGGTAGAAAGTTGAATTTGAGGTATTTGTGACAAATCCTCACCATGCATTGTTCCGCCGTCGTGACACGTGTCCTCGCACGATGAAGACGAGAACCGAGATGACGACGGTGATAGAGGTAATTCATTAACACTTGTCTGTTCTGGCAACACATTGTCCATCGGGTCACCACCGGAGGTCAACGCCGTCCGGCACACTCCCGAACCACAGAACACGACTGTATCGCCAGTGTCGGTGGTGTCAGACCTGGGTATAGACGCGGCACTATACACACCAGAGTTCCGACTGTCACTAATACTCCCCTCCCCACTGTCACAAACACATGTGTCACTGTCTCCTGAACATTTGCCACTGTCCCCCGATCCTTTGCCACTATCTTCCCTGCTACTCATAACCTGAGATTTGTGTACGACATCCTCGCAGCTGCTGTGATCAATGTCGTCGAGGGAACCCAGGTCCTCGAAACGACTTGGTGTGAAACCCTCCTCCCCCACATGCGCTGTTATACATCTGTCTGTGCCGCCTCCCAGCATGGCTGCAATCAATCCACGCGTCTCCTGAAATAAAAACATGCTGCTTTAGACAGTTTCTCATAGTCACAATACCTCCAAAAATGTCCAATTTTCTTTTTTACACGACACCAAAATTATGTGCACAACTCGGTATCTGTATTGTTTACATGGTTTCATAATATTTGTATAAAAAAAAAAAAGAATCAATTCTAAAAGATGCTACAAGTTCCCTACCCATTTACTTAATTTGTTGCCATGGCAACCACATTATTTTGCGACTGAAGAAATAAAATGCCCTCTATCCATTCGCAAAAAACTTTTTGTGTTACCACAGAACCCAGGATGTATCTATAATTTTACCAATTTTGTTGCAACAGCAACCACAATTTTTGTCCGACTGAAAAACTAACTAAGGGTAAACCTGTTAAACCCATAGAGGTCGAAACATACCAGAACACTGGCTCATATAATTTCACAAGAATATTTTTATACGAATTCCTTATATAACACAACGCAAGGACAATTAGGTCAGGAACTTGTGTACTGCTGCAAGATAAACCTTCCCATCCGATAAAGCAAAGTTTGCTTACCCCTGCTTCATTATTTAGAATACATAATGATATGATGTAGTTGGTATAAACATATATTTCGTATATGTTACAACATAACATTTAACAATATGAAAAGGTTTTTATTCAAAATGTGAAATTTATTAACATAACATGAAACGTGGAAATTCCCCGAAAACAATGTTTTTCAAACGTTTTAGCTATTCTGTAACTATAACAGAATTTTATGTACCTTAAAGCAGAAAATAAAAAAGCATACAATTTAAATTTTGTTTTTTTTATTTGTAAAACACTGATGCAATAGTTTTGTTAAAAAAGCATGAAATAAAGTTTTTCTCTTGTTTTTGTGTTATTCACTGGTTGTTTAGCTAAAATATTACTTCCGTAATTCACATTATGCAAGATGTAATGTGATTATATTGGAAACAAACATGCATATTCATAAAATAATACATCAATATTTTCACATTTTGCATCGAGGCTAAATTGGTGGTATTGTTTCCAGTGCCCACCGATAGCAGCTAATTCACACATGCTCAACTGATAGCAACAATTTCTTAAACACGATGTTTGATTCTACAAATAAATTACAAAATGCAACAAACATTATGAGAAATTCAGCTGTGTTGTAAAAATTTTAAACGGACCTGTATATTTCTCTTATAAATCATTTGTATTTTTTTATAATATTTTTGCCCTCATGGCTATCAACTGAGCAAGGGCACCGCAAACCATTTTCAAGATAAAAATGTGCATGTTAATGGAGTTTCATATTACTATATATCAATACATCAATCCAAACTTTTTTAGTATATTCATCAAAATAACAAAAGAAAAAGATTATTTTTACTTTACTGCTAGAAAAATTGTATAAGTTTGGTTGCAGAAACAATAAATTTTAGCATTTTTGACTGATTAAAGGGCCATAACTCTGAAGATAATGGTCCGTATTGGCTGGTTATTGAACTTGGCCTACATTTTATAGAGGTTCACACTTTGTGTAAGTTAGTTCAGTTCCGATAAAAATACTCTAGTAATTGAACGGAAACGAAAAACTTGATGCCGCCCATCCGCCCGCTGACTTCTTCAATCTAATAACCAGGTTTTCAACTTTGAACAAGAAATGTCACTGTTAAGTGTCACATGCCCCCCAACATGTAATGATGTTATGTTGATCATTTGTAGCAAGTATCATTAAAATTCGTCTATGCATGACAAAGTTACAGGCCAGAAACAAAATCTCACGTCAAACAAATTGAAATAGTGACCTTGACCTTTGAGGTACGGGTTTGGGTCTTACTCGCGACACGATGTCATGTTCTAAAATTCATCTATGCATGACAAAGTTACAGGCCGGAAACGAAATACCGGACGGACGGACACTGCGATTACTATATGGCCCCCCCCTCCCCCCCCCCCCAATTTTTTTTTTGGGGGGGCATAAAAACCTGGTTAAAAATAGTGGGAATAGACTTTATGAACATGATGTAGGTAAGTTTATAATACAGTAGAACTCTAATGACTCAATCCCGACCGTGCTGGACAAAACAGGAGTTAAGTGTTGTTCGAGCCAAGTATTGTTCAACACTGTACCATACATGTACATGTATCGAAATAGAAATTCGGCCGGAACCAGATAAGTCATTCAAGCTATATGTGGTGTTTCAGCCATCGATGGTCAATCCAACAAAGTTCTACTGTAATCTTCACATACATGTGATATTTTCAGGACCCCAACCTGTGAATTTAGTGATTATTTTCTGTGAATTTATGCCTAAAACTGTGAGTTTTTTTAACGTATATTTTAGCACGCGAAATTCAATTATTCTTATAAAAATTTACATGTGTGGATAAATTGATTTAATTATGAGCATCATAATGATGTTTAAAACTAAGACTGTGTATAATTTAGTAATTTATAACATCTAACAGGAAAACAGGAAAGAAGTTTCAAAACAAATATTTTCTTTGTTTATATCATACTTTATTTTCATGATTTATGTCATTTTTCTACTTATTTCTACATTGTTTCTAATACATTTCAATTCAATACTTTGAGTTTAATTACACACACCAAGGTCCTGTAAAGAAGGACTTCTTTTTGTATTCCTTGCACAATCTCTTTCTGCAGTTTTAAAAAGACACAGTCTTGTTCAGTTTGATACTTTTGACTGATTATTGATTTTGACACTCAAAAGATTGAATAACTTCACTATTCAAAACTGGTAGTTCTGTTGTTGGGGGGCTGGTGTGTTCTTCAGTCTCTTCCTCAAACTGACTGGTAGACAATACCGGTCTGGAATTATTAGCACAGCTTCATAACTGAAAAAATATAAATTATCATAAAATAAAATATTTGTTTTTATCTGCAATTTTTAACTTGTGTTTTCACATAAGCTTTTGGAAGTGACAGTTTATTTTACAGACAGAGTCTGATATTGATTATTTTTATTCATAATCATTTCTAATATTAAACAGAAATAATTTTAAATATTTTCATTTTTTCCTTGTTTAAGCATTTCCAGCATCCACTTCAATATGAATGTTTTTCATCTTGGCCTTATGCATTCACCTAATATATATATATATATACACACCTTCCAAAACAGGCACCTTATGTCTAGTCTCTGGACACAGGAACTCCAGGTTTCAAAAAATATCTCATGGATGACACGTGTAATCATCTTTCCAACAACAACCTGGTAAACATAAATAAATCATCTGAGTAAATGTAACCTATATATTGCTTTAAAAATATGAAAACAAAACTTCAAAGACTGACCTACGAACACCAAACATCAATTCAATGCGTCAATAGTTCCAATCTCATTATCATATATGTATTTAAAGCATTTTCATTGGACAACGTCAATTTCTTATAGACTTTTATTTTTCAATAAAACCCTGGAACCAGACTACTTTTACATTTCTCGCGTAAACAAAGAAGCATTGACATTTTTATAGTCGGTTTAACAATATACGAACTTAAATGACGTTTACTACAGTTCCACACTTATTTTAATAATAAAATACATCAAAAACAAATGTTAGATCTAGTCCTAACTATTTTCACCGGTTTATTGTTTTATAGATTTCTTTGGTTCAGCGATTTAACTGGGCGTCACAATCAGACCATAAGTTGTTTTGAGAAACAATGAAGTAGGTCATAAAATATTCACCTTTGAGATGTATAGTATACCACTGAACACAACCCTGGTTTTCCAAACGTGAATACTAGACACAATTTATTCTACAGTAAAAATGAAATAAAAACACATGTACATGTTCAAAAGTTCAAAAGCAGATGATTGTGAGACAATGTAAATACACAAACCTTGCACGTAAAAGTCGTTTAAACGTTCCAAATTCGGATTCTCCATCAATGAGCGTGGATTTAAATGACCTTCATAAATATTGACACATTTTTTTAAAAACAAGCATGTAGACAAAAACTAAACAATGACGTCAGCGTCTACATTGTGTGGGTATTTCTTAGAATTATTGGTTTTTTATTTGTCTTAATCGAGAAATAAGAGGCAGGTGTTTAATTTTTTCACTACAAAATACTTTGTCATTTTACAATAAACCAACTAATGTTACAGTGTTCATCTGATAATGGAAACAATAGCCATTACGATATTATTGTATATTGGATCTCGAGAATTTGACGTCAACCAGGACAGAGGTGTTGTATTCTTACGCATTTACTTTGCAGAGTATAGTTATTTATTTTATTTTTTTTTTAGTTAACTTGAGGAGTCTCAAATTAAATATAATCACCAGGATCAGAATTATAATGATTAAATTCATTTTTTCTGGTTTTCATGCATGTGTAAAGAATGTCGAAAAAATCAATTATTTAAATACAATACAAACTCTTCCTTCTCTTCATCACCGAAGATTGTTCGCAAATCCTCCGTCTACCAAACACTTGTTTTCTACATAATCTGTCTTATTTATGTCATAAATCCACTTCAATTATAAAGATTACTTTCAGTTGTAATCATTTAATTACATAATCAATTAACACCTACTCCCCTGAGGCATATTGTTGTGGACACGTTTTATTTTGCAAATTACCAGGCGCATGTCATACGGTTTACTCGGATTTGTTGCGCTTAAAGGCAGACATTACTGTAAAACTCGGAAAATAGCGGTCAATCTCTCTACTTCTTTTACCGTGAGATTTCAAATACGACCCGTAAGACCGTGAATTGGTAAATAAACTATGAGTTTTTGTCTCACTCTGTGAGGTATCGCATGTATGTCTGCATACGATCACCTACCTCCACATCCATCACCTCTCCTTTGTACTGATTGGGCAGAAATGTGGTCATGTGACTAGGCATATGGCCATTGCAATGCACCTGACCATTTTTCACTCCATTTTTCTTCAGTGGGACAAACCCATTCAGCTTGGCTCCATTTGGAGTGAGAATTACATTACCACCGCCACCTCCCTGCAACAAACATGTAAATTGAATAATTTTATCATATTTCAGAGAAGACTCTTACAATGATATTTACCAAAAAAAAAAAATTAAACCCGTGTTAAGAAAAAAAACCTTAAGGTTTTACAGCCCAGAGTATGTAAATTCTGGTAAGTTAGCTATGTCTGTATATGGCTCATACATTGTTTCTGTAACATAATAATTATTAATGTGTTTATGAAGTTTAGTCTCTTTAACACAAGTAGAAACAGAGAAAATGCCGAGTTACACATAAAATTTTAACTGATGGCCACTGTCGTGCCTCTGCCGACAATAGGGTCATGACAATAGCTCTTCGTATTTTTTCTCTCAAAAAGATGAACTAAAAAAAAGAAAAAGATTCTCCTTGTAAAACTAAACTCACTTTAGAGTCAGAATCCTCATTCTCTGGGAGATGGTCCAACATTGGGGTGTATGCATCCATCTCATACAACCCCATAGACTGGCGATTCTCTGGTGTGGCGATCGCATGTCCGTTACCATTTCCAGGGATGTGACCGTTACCGTGGAAACGGGCTGGCTGTGTCTGTGGCTGCTGGTTGTAGTTGGCTGTTGTTAGGCACCTAAAGAGATGCAAAATATATGATACAATATTAGTGAAAGTATAGTAAATTAATTTTTACATGGTTCTCATTTACATGTACAAGTCAAAAATTTTACATGTACAAGTCCAAAATTGAAAAAGGAAAACTTAACAGTTATTTTTGTTTGCCTCTGCAGTGCCAAAATATCATTAGACGATTCATCCAAGTGATACGAGTCAAGCTAGACAATAAATGCCCCCAATTTTGATAGGAATTTTATTAATGAAAATTAGGCAGAAAAGGGGCCACAACTCCTGTAAAACTTAACCAACATTGATATATATTTAACTTGACCTGTGTTTTATAACTATACAGATACATACAAAATATTAATTAAAGACATAGACACATCAGAAGTTATTGATCAGAAATCAATTTGTAACAGGGTGGACAAAATGGGTTCATCTTTCTTTGAATGGTCGGAGTATGATAAAAAAAAAAGGGTCGAATTCATACAACTTGATAAGTGATTAGAATATGGATGGATATTACTTGTTTTTGTTTGAATATGACTGATTGATTGATTGATTGAATATTTATTTTATGCCATCGAGGGCTAACAGACAATCAGTTAACCCTTTACTCCATAGATGCGCGTTTTCCCGCACCAATCACAGAAGACCTTTGAAAACAGTGCAGGAAGAGTTCAGATTGCTCGTAACAAGCAATCTGAACACTTCCTGCACTGTTTTCCACTCTGTCAGTTAATATAAACATAATTCACCCATGACTGATATGTGGTGAATTAATGCTTTCAATATTAGAGGTTTCCAAAGGCGTCTATATGAAGTAAAGGGTTAACTAAATGTTTCCTGGGATTCTGGATGGTTAACCTGTATGCGAGCACACCCCATCTCCATAAGTTACTCATAACTTTCTCATTTATCAGCAGTGAGAGAAAGATGACAATAAGATGCAATGTCGTAAGTCCATCATCATGGCGACCCATGACAGTCAGCCATGCTACGGACTGAGTTAACTTGAGTTCTGATGACAATTAGAATGGATTTGACTTACTTGTGCCTCAGCAGGATTATGATCACACAGATTATGATGCAGAACACGCCTATACTGATGCCAATGATAATACCCAGTCGCTGGTCGTCCTCATTGCTCACTGGAACTGCTTCTGTACAATTAGTAGAAAGAGTAAACAAGACATAATCAACAATCAATAACCAGAGTATACAAGACATAATCAACAATCAATAACCAGAGTATACAAGGCATAATCAGATAAAAACTTTGAAACTTTTGTTTTAACATTTTAGTTACTGTGAAATCATTTATTTTCATGCATATTAAATTTTGTGGTTTCCACTTCATGTGGAATTAAATTCTTTGAAAAGCTTTCTTTTTTTTTTAACCTTTCAACATCGCATAGTGCGTTCCAGTTATTAACCTTTGCTGTAATACACGCCTCCCGCGTCAGGGTTTATCGCACCCTGCTGTGCCAATAAGAGTTGACACATGCCAATTAGTACCCTAATATACAAGTACGATATAGAACTAATTGTTATGCAAACACCAGGTGAGGAAAGGAGAGGTATGACATCTAATCCAGTAAGGGTTTCAGAACGAAGGCCCGGTGTAAATAACTATAGTGCCATGTCACGTGACTGTGAAAATGGACAGTAAACCAATGTGCTGCGTCTTTTATGAGATTTGTATCACCATATATTTAATCATAAAGAGAAACAATTATAGAATAGAATAATAAAAAATACCACTAAATATAAGATATAACTTCACTAGAAACTTATGTTGTAGTTTTCTTTGTATGCACGCATACTGTCCTTTAACAATGTTTTACAGTTTTTTTTTACAATGTTTACCGTAGGCCTATACGTCACATTGTTTTAACTTGAGAGCATTTTCCTGCTAGGCGACAGTCTATTTTTAGCAACTCTGACATTTGATTGAAATACAATAAATTATAACACATCTCGCTACACACACACGTCTATGAGCGGATGGACGTAGAATTAAAGATGATGAGTAATAAAATATTCTTACATTATTTACAAAATCATCAATGTAAATATTGATGCAGTATGATGAAAGAAAATATCTATATAAAGGATGGATTATTTACTGCAATGCGATGCACGTAGGCATATGAAACAGAGGTAGTTTATAATGACAGCATTATGTTATAGCGTAATTTAAGTTTGTGGGTATTTGATTTCATTGTCTAGGCTTCCCATGAAATCCACGAAAATTAGTACCCCACGAAAATTAATGATTTCACAGTACTTCTTCCTGTCATTTGCTTGTAAATTTATTGCTTTGTGAGAAAAAGCTATGCAAGAAGAACAATCTCGCACAATGCAAGAAAATTTTTTTTTATCTCACACTATGTAAGAAAGAACTATCTCACTCTGGTAAATGAAATTGTGTTATAGATAAGGAAATCAAACTTCAGCATAAAAGATATATGACCGAGACTGAGGCTCTGTCAGATTTGTCATTTTTATGATGACTTACCAGTGGTAGTAAAAGGCGATACTGGTATTGGACTCGTTGGTTTTCCTAGTCCAGTTCCTGTACTGGCCTGGAGCATGAAGTAGTACGTCTTGCTGGCTGTGTCACTGATAGCTATGGTAGCCGAGTGCTCAGTACCATTCTTTGTCACTCTAGCCCACGTGTCTTCGTTCTCATCGAGAGAGTTGGTATACATGATAATGTACGACACAATATAACCGTTGGGCTCAGCGGGCGGTGCCCACTCTATGCTGACACTGCCTGGTTCGACACTTTTGATCTGCAAGTTTTGTGGCTCCGATGGAACTACAATATAATTCGAGATGTAATTAATTAATAGCCATGTTGTATGAGAAAGTGGAATTTGTTAATTTCGTTAATTTGAATTTGCAAAAGATGCGCAAACCCTGAACTTTAAAAGTGCGAGAGAGACTAAGTCTTTTTCTTTCTTTTTTTTCAATGGTGTTTAACACCATTTTCAACGTACAGTCGAAACTCGTTATCTCGATATTGCTCGAGTCGATATTCCGGTAATGTCGATATTTTTTTTCAAGCCCCAACTTTACCCCTTCTTCGCTTATATTAAGGCATAGTGCCACCATTGCAAAAAGGAAGTGCTTCCGTGGGGTAGTCGCATAATGGCGGTTGTAAATAATCCTCAATTCTTCTTCTTTAAAAATGCATTTTCCTATTTTTAATGCTCATTTTTTTATTTGAATGGCATTATTGATGTATTTTGAACATTTTGATAGCATTGTCATGTTTGAATTGTGAATTTAGAAAAAAAAAATGATGCTTGGAAATTGGGGTATGAATTCATGATTTCGGAAGTCTACTTTCACTTTGTCACCAGTGTACACACTGAGCAGAAAAAAAATCTCTTATATGACACATGACCCCTACTTTTCTCATCATATTTTGATAGTGCAGAGGTTGACAAACAGTAAAATGTAGGTTTCACTTCTTTCATTTGGGACCCTCTATGAATGACAAGCCTGCAAACTTTTATTATTTACTATAGAATAAAGAACAAAAATCAATGGTGGGGTTACACCTTAATAAATTCCTTTTATCTCAATCCCAGTTATAGCCCCTGATTAATCATTTCAGCCATTGATCAGCCTCAACTTAAATCTCACACTGCCGAGAAATATAAAGAAGAACCCTGATATTAGCATTTATCACGACAGTGTAATTCTACTGCACGGACCATAATACGAAAGCGAAAGTACAATTGATGTCAGACAATTATCAGGTGATGAAAATTAATATTGATTTTGAGACAAAATCTATGTCAATATTCGGATATCTCGACTTTTTTTGGCAGTCCCTCCAATATCGAGATAACAAATTTTGACTGTATTTCAAGTTCTATATGGAATATTCATTGTTTTTGGTGGAGGAAGACCATAGAATGAATCGGAGTATAACCATCATCACATGTAACTGGAAACTTTCTCACATAAAGCTTTTGGAGCGAGAGGGACTCAAACATGCAACCTTAGCGGTGAGAGGCTAAGTGATTTTGAGATGACCACTTGGCCAAGGTGAACCTTCAAAACTGAGAAATAAATCTGAAAAGTAATACTTAATTCATGACTATTGCAGCTAATGACACTATTATGGCACATACTGACCTCCTTCCCCTGTTTTCTCTATGATGGGGTTACTGTACTTGCTGAAGACAGCCTCTGTGTGGGCTCTCACTGCTATCTGATACTGTGTGAAGGGCAGCAATCCTTCCAGAAGGGCACTGTTTGTCTCGCTGAAAACAGGAAAATAAACAGTGTAATGGTTGAACAGCGTTTTTTCGTGCTTTATTTCCAACAGTATTTCAGTTACACAACGGCGGTCAGTAAATCTAATCATCATTCAGCGGTTATCCAGTACTACACACAACTTATCTTGGCAAGTCACAGACGATTTCCTCACAGATTTGGAGGTGGAAGACGGAAGAACAACAACCAATCACCAAAGAGACTAAAGTTGAGTAGAGGATTCAAACTCATGACCCCAAATGCAATACCAACTGAGCAAGCTGAGGGCCAGCAAGTGTGATTTTTTAAAGTGTACCTCTACAGATAACATATAATGCATCCTTGTTTTTAAAGGGATTATATTGGCATATTATCGTCAATTCCCTGTTCTAAATACACACGCCCAGCATGAAGATACACTTATAACTTAGAGATATACGCGTCTAAAGTGTCTAATTGCATAACCTCTTTATAACAAATATCGGGTTTCTGAAGCCACGTTTTTGTTTTTGTTTACATTCACCATTTTCAACAAACCGCTTTCGGGTTTCCGATCAATCATTGGATAACATCGTAAAGACTCTCTCGATCTCGTTTTTGGGGCTTTGTTCGGTAAGTTTACAGAGTTAATGTAAACATTGCGCAATACTTTATTACGGGACATATTAAAGTTTTGGCCAATATTCAATTACTGTTAATTTGATAACTTTCAAGTAAATAAAGGTTATATGTCAATACATTAGCATTATTTTGTGCACACTGCATACAGGAAAAGTCTGGATTAACAGTGTGTTTGTGTTACTTGCCAATATAATCCCTTTAAGGCATGTTGGCATTTGTAAGGGTCATATTGTATGTAAAGTGATCTGATGCTTTACGAGGATTAGTAACACAACGACAATGAATCAAAGCTTTAGATGCATACAGACATTATTTATATTGCATGTAAAATTATGATCAAAAGCAATGCTTTAAAGTCCCTTCTTTATGGCATAGTTTGTCAATTTGCTGAAAATATGTATACAATAGACTAATGGTCATATAAAGCTTTTACATATTCAGTCACTGTGTCCTTGACCTATCACCATGACCGTGACCTGTTTTGAATTGAATACAAATATGAGTAGTTGTCTCTACAGCAGTACAACTTGTTTCTCAAACAATTGATTGATTGAATATTTAGCGTCATTTTTATGCCATCGAGGGCGAACAGACGATCAGTTAACCTAACCACTGCTCCTGGGATTAACCAGTACTCGAGCACACCCTGTCTCCACAAGTAACTGATAACTTTCCCACTTGAATCAGTGGTGAGAGGCAAATCTCAAACAAACATTTATTCATTTACATAAAATATACTCCATTTACTGTAGTTCTTCATGCTGAAGTTCTAAAGTACCATTGCTGAGTTCTTAAAGAAAAATGAACTATGACTTTATTGGGTAGCTCCTTAGTAACCATTGCTTAGTTACCGTTGCTTAGTTACCGTTGCTTAGTTACCGTTGCTTTCACAGAGAGTTTGAGCTTCAAAACTACGACACTCACCTGCTAAAGTATTTTGTCTTGCTGCTTAAGCCCCTGTCCGACCACTGGGAGTATCGCACGACAAAATGGGTGATCTCAAGTGGCGACTCCATCTGGAACCATGTGACTGCAATACTGTCAGGTGTGCGTAACGTCACTTGTAAGTTTTTCGGAGTAGGAGGTAGGGGAATGTCTGAGGTACGAATTTCTTCGACGGCCTGTGAGCTAGTACCATCTACGGTCTCTACGATAACCACTATTTCATACACATTGTCCTCATCTGGAAGAATAATTAAGTATTAAAAGTATTAAAAATTTATATTAAATCAAATAAAAAATGCAGAGAAAAATCAGAATCTGTATTATATCTCATCCCGTTTTAATCAAGAACTCCATGCAAGAAAAAAAAAATCAAGGCATTTGCAGCGCTTTGTTAATTCCATTTTAAGATAGAAGCCGTACTACGGAGAAAGTAAATACAGCAAAAAGTTTTTATTAACTGACAGTGCACACCCAAGTTTTCATACTGAAATCTCAGGGAAAAATGGATCTTTTGTGACTGTATAAAGGCATTTCAATATTTTTAAATATTTGCCATTACATCATTTTGAAACAATTGTCTGGCTCCAAATGTAAATGGACTGATCTTGGACAAATTAATTTGGGATTTTTTTAACTCTCCTGAATGTGTGTATGTAAGGCACATCCCTTCTTTAAGATCTTAAAAATGTGAAAACATATGTGCCCTATATATATATGAGTATATAACAGTATATAATTATAGGAGAAACGTGGATTCCCCAGCTATATATATGTGCACTCAGACCTCATTATAACACGTTAGCCGGGATCCATGAAATGAAACCGTGCTATATTATTTGGCAATACTGTTTCCAGTCGAAGTATCGTAAACAAACATGCAATAATGTGTGATAAATATGACGGACCATTGTTTGTCGGCGTAAATCAATTAAAAATGATGTTTAATAATAAGAACTGTTATCATTTCAGTCTTAACCTATCACTGTAGTGATGAATACCCCCGAATGCTGCCATGACAGAAAATGGTTAACCATTGTATGAAGTTTTATTAAATTATATCCAATAGTTTTAAAGTTATGCTCCAGACAAAAAAAATTCTTAATAAAAAAGAATGTTATGGATTGAGTTGTTTGTATTGTTAATTTTTTTATGGTTTTGTTAAAATTAAAAACGGTCTTTTTAATTATTGTGCAGTGTACAAGCTTTCATGGCAATCAATAAATGTTATACTTTTTCGAGTTATGTTGAGGGACAACAATTTTATGGATAAGAAACAAACAAGAGCACTAGGAATACAATATCTAACCTGCTTTGCTCGAACTCCATGTATTCATCAACTTGGTTCTTTCATGAACTTTATTAAACTGTTATCACTGATGGCTTTAAAAGTACTTTAAAAGTACTGCACCAGACAAGGGAAATATATCAAAGGGCAATAACTCTGTAATTAGCAAGAATAGAGTTATGTTTCTTGTACACTGCACTTCCTGTCATTATATTCTACCATTGTATGAAGTTTGATGAAATTCCATCCAGTACTTTAAAAGTAATGCTCCGGACAAGGGAAATATATCAAAGGGCAATAACTCTGTAATTAGCAAGAATAGAGTTATGTTTCCTGTACACTGCACTTCCTCTCATTATATTCTACCATTGTATGAAGCTTGATGAAATTCCATCCGGTACTTTTCAAGTTATGCTCCGGACAAGAAAAAATATCAAAGGGCAATAACTCTGTAATTAGCAAGAATAGAGTTATGTTTCTTGTACACTGCACTTCCTCTCAATATATTCTACCATTGTATGACGTTTGATGAAATTCCATCCAGTACTTTTCAAGTGATGCTCCGGACAAGGAAAATTGCAAAGGACAGACCGACCTCAGGGTGACTCCAGTATACCCCCTCAAAACTTCGTTTGTCGGGGGTATAATTACAAAGGTATAATTGATGCACAAATACGTGGTCACAGTTTGGAAAAACGTAACGAGCTCACAAGCACTTAGGGATTTAGTTGAGATTTTCGATTAATTCATCAATTATTATACAGCAAGCTTTTAATGAATCGGGTTAAAAATATCAATTTTAAATTTGGGAGCCATAGAAAAACCATGCTATAACGAGTTTCACGTTATATCAAACCACGTTATAACAGTACCCCAAGTGCACATTTTCCCAAAGTTGAACAAGATTCCTGTAAAATTTTACTGAAATTGACATCTACCAAACTTGACATGTACTTTACGTTTATGCAGTTACAGTCTGAGTACCAATTTAATACATAAACCCTTTCAGGATATTCAGTGTAAACTGGACCACATTTGAAAAACTTGAGATCTCAAGATGATCCCCGAAATCAATTTCGACCAAACGTTTATGATATTTTCACTGTATTGCCATGCATAACTAAACTAGAAGTAAGGATGGTCACACTGACAAGTGTACTTAATAGCTTTTAAATTAGAAGAAAATACAAATCAAATGTGGGATAGTTTGGCAAAGAGGGAAGAGAATGTGCATAAATGGTTGCAGTCTGTGCACGACTCACCTAGATTTTGAAGCACATGATGTCTGGCATCCGGAGTTAAGGTGGTCACATTTACAAGATTACTTCCCGGTAACGTCTTCAGTTCCAGCTTGATTGAACTGATATCTGTGTCCGAGGTGTACACCCACGTGACATTGACAACTGTGGTGTTGATGGGCATCACCTGAATCTCTGGGGCAACAATATCTGAGGGGGAAAAATATTTCTGTAGTTAATTGACATAAACCACTACATCACCCTGGATTGTTAACACTTCTATCTTAACTCAATAAATCATTAATCAATGAATGCATCCAAATGAACAACAACAACACAGTGAATCATACTTAAGTACCAGAATGAATTAAATCTTTGTAACACACTGACTGAAAGTTATATCATTATAACACAAGAGCAAATTATATCTTTTTATCAAACTGAGTCAACTATATCTTCATAATACAGCAAGTCATTTATATCTTCATAATACACCGAGTCAATTATATTTTTTTAAGACACTGAGTCATTTATATCTTCATAATACACCGAGTCAATTATATCTTCATAATACAGCGAGTCATTTATATCTTTATAATACACCGAGTCAATTATATCTTCATAACACACCGAGTCATTTATATCTTCATAATACACTGAGTCAATTATATCTTCATAATACACTGAGTCAATTATATCTTCATAATACACAGAGTCAATTATATCTTCATAACACACCGAGTCATTTATATCTTCATAACACACTGAGTCAATTATATCTTCATAATACACAGAGTCAATTATATCTTCATAATACACCGAGTCATTTATATCTTCATAATGCACCGAGTCAATTATATTTTCATAAGACACTGAGTCATTTATATCTTCATAATACACTGAGTCAATTATATCTTCATAATACACAGAGTCAATTATATCTTCATAATACACCGAGTCAATTATATCTTCATAATACACCGAGTCATTTATATCTTCATAACACACCGAGTCAATTATATCTTCATATCACACCGAGTCATTTATATCTTCATAAGACACTGAGTCATTTATATCTTCATAATACACTGAGTCAATTATATCTTCATAATACAATGAGTCAATTATATCTTAATATGCTAAGCTAATCATCTTTTTAACACATGAGTGAATTATATCTAATAATACACCGAGTTAATTAATCTTCATAATACACCAAGTTAATTATATCTTCATAATACACCGAGTCAATTATATCTTCATAATACACCGAGTTAATTATATCTTCATAATATACCAAGTGAATTATATCTTTGTAACACACCAAGTGAATTATATCTTTGTAACACAGCAAGTGAATTATAATCTTTGTAACACACCTAGTGAATTATATCTTTGTAACACACCAAGTGAATTATAATCTTTGTAACACACCAAGTGAATTATAATCTTTGTAACACTTAGTGAGTTATATCTTTGTAACACACCAAGTGAATTATAATCTTTGTAACACACAAGGTGCATTATATCTTTGTAACACACTAAGTGCATTATATCTTTGTAACACACCAAGTGAATTATAATATTGGTAACACACCTAGTGAATTATATCTATGTAACGTACCAAGTGAATTATAATCTTTGTAACACACCTAGTGAATTATAATCTTTGTAACACACAAGGTGCATTATATCTTTGTAACACACTAAGTGAATAGTATCTTTGTAACACAGCAAGTGAATTATATCTTTGTAACACAAGTGAATTATAATATTTGAAACACACCTAGTGAATTATATCTTTGTAACACACCAAGTGAATTATAATCTTTGTAACACACCAAGTGAATTATAATCTTTGTAACACTTAGTGAATTATATCTTTGTAACACACCAAGTGAATTATAATCTTTGTAACACACAAGGTGCATTATATCTTTGTAACACACTAAGTGAATAGTATCTTTGTAACACACCAAGTGAATTATAATATTGGTAACACACCTAGTGAATTATATCTATGTAACGTACCAAGTGAATTATAATCTTTGTAACGCACCAAGTGAATTATAATCTATGTAACACACCAAGTGAATTATAATGTAACACACCAAGTGAATTATATAGTTGTAACACACCAAGTGAATAAGAGCATTTTAACACAACTCAGTATAATATACCTTTGTAATACACTGAGAGAATTATAACTTTGTAACACAGAGCGAATTAATTAAAGATTTTAAACATAACTTAGTGAACTATACCGTTGTAAAAACACAGAAGTACAAATACCTATCATATAATATATCATGTACCAGTTGACAAGACATAAAAACATCATGTAGAAATCTACATCTTACAATAAATTCACACAGCAATAAAAAAAAAAAAAAAAAAAGTAAAAAAAAGTTTAGATTTAATTCCCCAAAGGGGAGCGAAGAGTGTAAGTTTACAACTGTTGGCAGTAAATTATTAATACGCTGGAATGTAAATATATGGTTCATACATTAAAGTTGAAATCACTAGAAACAAACTCTATCCTATTAAGTTTCCCCAAAGGTTTCTCGATCGACAATTTTATATTGCCACAGGAGTGAAAAAATCAATACAATCTATTGAAGTGAAAAATTTCAAAACACGAATGCCGGCAGATGATCTGAAGTTGTTATTTTTTGTCCAGAGGATACTGGGGAACCCGAGACAGACACAATTTTGGAGACATAAAACTGTCCAATGAGATTTGTTTCATAAGTAATCATTCATGTCGTTCTGCGGACACAATTTGAAAACTAAATAAATCAAGAGGAATCATTCTTTCAATATATAATGGAGTTTAATGCCTCTTTCAACATATAACAGATCATATCTAGTTTTATTGGTGGCGGAAGACCTCCGTATGAATCAGAGTTGAAAACACAGTACTTCCCCCAAGTAATTGGCAAATTTTCCCACATAAAGATTTTGGACTGAGCTAAGCTCGAATCCATGACCGCAGTAGTAAGAGGTAAGTGGTCATTAGACATCTATGACTGCTGGACCACAGAAGCTGCACAACCAATATAATTTGATATTATTATAAACAAGATACAACTGTTTGAAATTAAATTATTTTACATCAACTGTGAAACTAGTTCTTACAACTTATAGAAATCTTAGGACACCCAACAGAGGATCAAACCCATGGTCCTTTGATACAACTGACACTTTTCTAAATTCTTTCAGTCACATCCCAATAATGTCAACTTCCTATTCATTCTAATGGTGCCATCGCAAAGAAGCAACTTTACTCTGAAACTAAAGATAGAGGCTTATTTAGCATTGCTTTTTACAATTTTACATTGTGACACTGTCTGCTTCAGACAGCATTCTGAGCACTGCCACACTAAAGTACCATGCTGCAAGCACATAGTATGATACTCCACCCATTCACACTATACTGACATCTCGACGACCAGGCCTAGAACTATCCTCTTTATGCTGATCACCAAGCTCAGAAGCTTCTAGTACCATTTTACAAATCTTTGGTGTGATCAGGCCTGGGATCGAACCCACTACATGTACCTTCTGCATGCGAGACGGATGCTATACCTGAATATTGAGGTATCAACTTACATGGACCAGATTCCGTTGTGACGGGCACCCAGGGCCACTGACTTTCGAGAAATGTTTGGTAACCAACTGACGTTCCAGCCAAAACCCGCACTTCATACTCAGTATCTGGCTTCAAATCTGTAAAACAATGTAGAAATATTGAACACAAGTATTCTGTTAAAAATTAAAAAAAAAAAAAAAAAAAAAAAAAATAAAAATATATCTCAAAAAAATAATCCTAGTAGGCACGTTATATCTAAAGCAATGTAACAATTCTACAAGTATTCATCTCAGGTGACACTACACTTGGAGTATTTATTCTTTTCAAGTGATGGAACGCCCTAGTAAATACCTGTCATCTGACACTACACTTGGAGTATTTATTCTTTTCAAGTGATGGAACGCCCTAGTAAATACCTGTCATCTGACACCACACTTGGAGTATTTATTCTTTTCAAGTGATGGAATGCCCTAGTAAATACTTGTCAAGTGACACTACACTTGGAGTATTTATTCTTATCTAGTGATGGAACGCCCTAGTAAATACTTGTCAAGTGACACTACACTTGGAGTATTTATTCTTTTCAAGTGATGGAACGCCCTAGTAAATACTTGTCATCTGACACTACACTTGGAGTATTTATTCTTATCTAGTGATGGAACGCCCTAGTAAATACTTGTCATCTGACACTACACTTGGAGTATTTATTCTTTTCAAGTGATGGAACGCCCTAGTAAATACTTGTCATCTGACACTACACTTGGAGTATTTATTCTTATCTAGTGATGGAACGCCCTAGTAAATACTTGTCATGTGACATTAGGCTTGGAATATTTATTCTTTTCAAGTGATGGAATGCCCTAGTAAATACCTGTCATCTGACACTACACTTGAGTATTTATTCTTATCTAGTGATGGAACGCCCTAGTAAATACTTGTCAAGTGACACTACATTGGAGTATTTATTCTTTTCAAGTGATGGAACACCCTAGTAAATACCTGTCATCTGACACTACACTTGGAGTATTTATTCTTATCTAGTGATGGAACGCCCTAGTAAATACTTGTCAAGTGACACTACACTTGGAGTATTTATTCTTTTCAAGTGATGGAACGCCCTAGTAAATACTTGTCATCTGACACTACACTTGAGTATTTATTCTTATCTAGTGATGGAACGCCCTAGTAAATACCTGTCATCTGACACTACACTTGAGTATTTATTCTTATCTAGTGATGGAACGCCCTAGTAAATACCTGTCATCTGACACTACACTTGGAGTATTTATTCTTTTCAAGTGATTGAACGCCCTAGTAAATACACTACACTTGGAGTATTTATTCTTATCTAGTGATGGAACGCCCTAGTAAATACTTTTCATGTGACACTACACTTGGAGTATTTATTCTTATCTAGTGATGGAACGCCCTAGTAAATACCTGTCATCTGACACTACACTTGGAGTATTTATTCTTTTCAAGTGATGGAACGCCCTAGTAAATACCTGTCATCTGACACTACACTTGGAGTATTTATTCTTATCTAGTGATGGAACGCCCTAGTAAATACCTATCATCTGACACTACACTTGAGTATTTATTCTTATCTAGTGATGGAACACCCTAGTAAATACTTGTCAACTGACACTACACTTGGAGTATTTATTCTTATCTAGTGATGGTACGCCCTAGTAAATACTTGTCATGTGACATTAGACTTGGAATATTTATTCTTATCAAGTGATAATACTTGTCAAGTGACACTACACTTGGAGTATTTATTCTTATCAAGTGATAATACTTGTCAAGTGACACTACACTTGGAGTATTTATTCTTATCAAGTGACGAAATATTTCATTAAAGAAGGCTCACATAATTTGTTGACAAGAGCAAGGCTTGCCTCTAATACAATGTCACATCATATTTAGTAATGCCAGGCTCCCGTCAGAAGTTGATGATGAATAAAGCATGGCGGTAGCACAGTGGATAGTTTCATTTCGCCACCCAATATTCGTCACCACGGCAAGTCAATTATAAACACTCTGTATTAGTGCTACCCAAAAGATGGACTCTTAGAACAGTTCATGGGCTATGAGCATACAAACCTGCATAAGTGGTCACCTCTATTAAGCAGCCACTTGTCTTAAGCAGCAACATTCGCTATTTCTATGCTTTCAAAGCAAATTAACCTGTATTAAGCAAAAACCTGATTTAAAAAGGCCACTTTTGCTCCTTCCACTGACTGGTTGCTTAAGTCAGGTTTGATTATACTTTGTAATTGAACTTAAATAAATAAAGATTATCATCAAAAAGTGGAGCTAACCTCTGATAACATATGATGTGGCTGTTCCAGGTACATTCTCGTCCACCTTCATTGACAGACTGTCTCCCTTAATTCTATAAAATATTTTATAGCGATTGATGATGCCATTACGGACCGCCTCTGCCAGGGGTTCCCATTTCACCAGTATTGACATTGAACGTGGCTCAAGCAAAATGGTAGGTGCCTTGCTAGGAACTGAAATATAAATAAATCTCATACTAGAAATGTATACGGCAACATGAAAGCTTTTGGTCAGAAATTCAATTTTTACACACGCCCACCCCATCCCACACCCACCAGTTCAGTTGATATGGAGCCCACAACTCCTGTAAAAAGTCACCGACGTTGACAAATACTGCACTTGCCCTGTAGTTTGTAACTTTACATCTACACAAAAAATATTAATTAAATACATCGACTTCTTCAGAAGTTACTGATCTGGAAACCAGTTTTTACCTTGGACAAACAGACAGACAGACAGACAGACATCTACATGATGTCAATAATGATTGAAAATGACATTAGTTTGATAACGATGAAATGAAATTAATTAGCAAATATAATTAATTTTGTGATAAAAAGAAACCCACATTTGAAATCATTTGTCTTAAAATCCTTTACACTTGTCAGATTCTTTATTTAAAATATAAGCATATTCCAAGCAAGACAAAAATATCAGAAACATTCTTTATAACAATCTTTGATACTAATAAGAGCTATTGTTTTTTTAATACTGAAATATTTTTCTTACACCTATGTCAGTTTTTACATAAGGGCCAAATTATAAAATAGCTGTGTCAACTGCCCCCCTTCCCGCAACCCCTGAAAAAAAATTGGGTTTGGTCTGCCATTTTGTTTCATTTTATTTATCTTAAACTTTTTGTTAGAAGGCGTCGAATTAATAAAAGACACAATCTGGTTTCAGTATTCTGTTGGCATTTTTTAAACAGTTATGCCAACACACTGCACTGTGAACATGATGGATATCGCCATATTGCGAGTCAGACCCTATGAAAACAGCGAAAACAACCAAAAACCTTATTTAAAAAAAATCAGACGACTGCTTTACAGTACATGAAATTAGCTGTGTCCAGTTAAGAATATCTAACATATCGTAAAATCTACACACAATTATTCGATTGAATCATCACCTCCACAAGCAATAAAATGCATTGAGTTGGAAAATTTTCAAGTGCCGGTCATGAAACAATAAGCACATCTTTTTTTTATTTCGTCTAATAAGACCCAAAACACTTTCTGCGGCCTTATGAATGAAAAGATGTGTAACAGTATCACGATTTACAACTTTTGAACATCCGTATACACTAAACCGAAGTTATATAACTTACCTGTTTCCTTTGTTCTGACTAGCAGGCGGTCGGACTTGGGGCCAGCGCCACCTTTTGAATATGCAGCCACGTAGATAGCGTACTCGGAGAAGGGAGACAACTCTTTCAACTCAATCTGAGGAACATTGATCACGTGATCCTTGTCCACGGAGGCTTAAAACAGAACAAGACATTGTCATTTCTCTTACAAGGTCACACAGAACAAGACAATATTATTTCTCTTACAAGGTCACCCAGAACAAGACATTGTCATTTCTCTTACAAGGTCACACAGAACAAGATATTGTCATTTCTCTTACAAGGTCACCCAGAACAAGACAATATTATTTCTCTTACAAGGTCACACAGAACAAGACACTGTCATTTCTCTTACAAGGTCAGACAGAACAAGACATTGTGATTTCTCTTACGACGTCACACAGAACAAGACATTGTCATGACATTGTCATTTCTCTTACAAGGTCACACAGAATAAGACATTGTCATTTCTCTTACAAGGTCAGGCAGAACAAGACATTGTCATTTCTCATGCAAGGTCACACAGAACAAGATATTGTGATTTCTCTTACAAGGTCACACAGAACATTGTCATTTCTCTTGCAAGGTCACACAGAACAAGACAATGTGATTTCTCTTACAAGGTCACACAGAAACAAGAAATTGCCATTTATTTTCAGTAAACATTGTTAGGGCTGGAGAACTCCACTCATCCGCTCACCATGACGAGTAAACATTTGGTCAGGATGACTATGATTAAAGGAATTGACCTTATTATTTCATTGATTTTATGCATTCATAAAAATATTTGAAACGCAGGACGAGTAATAAGCCCTGATTGTTACTTCTTTACTGTTTCCATGTCACTGTCAATGATATGTATATATCTTGATTATTCACAAATAATTATCTCCCTATATATATCATGCAATGTAAATGAGCATCTGAAAAGATCCCAAAAATCATAAATTCCGTTGTTGTGCATATATATATATATACACTCGGGTCCCGTTATAACGCGGATCTTGGGGTCCACAAAACGAAACCGCGTTATAGCGATAATTACCTCGAAAAAAATCGATGTCGGTTTTTCACACCTATCGTGCTGTCCTACTGTGAATGATATTGTTTGCATTGTAATATGATACAACGCGTATTTAGTTACAACAGATGCACTTAGATATGTATGAAATTAATACAAAAAAAGAAAAGAAAGAAAAACGTTTTCGTGTTTTGATTATACTAAAATTGGCAGCCATTTCCGTTTAACCCGGAAGGAGAAAAAACGGTGTCTATATAAAAAATCGCGCTTCAATTTAAACTCAACGCTGTCAGTATAAAAATATTAAAAATATAAATCTGAAGTATTAACAACAATTAAATAATAAAAATAAGTTTGTGTTTACGATCCGATAAGATACCCGCGATATATTAATACCTGTCAACCGCTTCGTTGCTTGATCACGTGATCACTCGATAATAACAAAGTTTGCATATGGCTTCCGTGTTTGGCGCGTGTCAGCATTTATTGAAGCACTCGGGATTATTACAAACTGTTAATTGTCAATGCTGGCATGAATCAATCCCTTAAACAATCCTTTAAACCACCATGAGGTAATGGTTATAACAGTTTGTTATAATCAAGGCTAATTGGTGAGTAAAAGATGAGCGATTATCAAATCAAAACATGGCGACGATCTATTGTTTGGTTGTCATTTGGTCATTCGCGCATATTTTCAAGTTTTGTATCACGACCTTCCCCCCCACCCCCGCCGAAAAATAGGGAGCCAAGCAAAAACCGCGTTATAACGGAATTCGCGTTATATCGGACCGCGTTATAACGGGACCGCAGTGTATATATATGTATATAAGACTTTTCTTTTGAAATAGTTGAACAATTTCAGCTCAGGTGCTGAGACAAGTTGAGATATTTGTGAATATGGGGTCAGTTACTAGAACCATTTAAACAAAATGTAAATCTAAGTGATCGTAAATGTTTTTGTTTTCCCATTTTGAGGGCCGGCCCAGGGCCGAATTCTCAATCCAAAAATGTACAGTGAAAGGAAAAAGAAAGTATACATACCTATAAACGTCGACAGGTCAAGGAACAATAAATGTTTTGCATATAAATTTTGTATATTATTGTTCAATCAAAAAACAAACATTTAATTCATTTCAAAGCAAAACAATAAGAAAAAATCAATTCTTTTTTCATCACATGAATAAACTTAGCCAAAAATGAAATAATTTTAAAAACCAAAATGTATACTTTCTTTTTCCTTTCAGTGTATGTTTATCTCCCCACTACTATAAGAAAAAATTTCCAACCAAATTTAAAAAATAAATTTAATCGACTTGAATGCTAGTTATACAGTTTAAAACAATGAAAAACAGGGACGTTAACCTGTATACTGTTTTAAACATACATACTTAACAATTTGCATTTTCACTTTTCCTTCATTTTCATCATTGTGATGCTATTTTTCCCTAATGAAGGTATCCATCCCTATCCCCCCAAAACAAACAAAAAACACAGGCCTAAATATTCAAGAGCAGTTACTCATCTTCTTCCATGTCTATTATTTTATGCACAAGTAACTGCTTCAAAGTGCCTGCATATTTTCAAATCAAACACATGTCGTAATGTTTTTTAAAATTCAATTTCTCACCTCCAACTTTTTTGTAATGGACTGTGTACGCCAACACTGGGTACTCAACAGCGGCCTGGGCAGGGTCCCACTTCACCAAAATGTTGTTACTTGAAACAATCACAGCCCGTAAATTTGTTGGAACGCCCGGTACATTTGCTGTATGAAAACATGAAAGTGGAGATACTTAAGTTGGTAAATGTGTCAGATTTGGTAGTAGTTGTTTTTGTTGTTGTGTTTAGCGTCACTTAAAACAATTTTTCAGTCATATTGCAATGGAATCTGCTCGAGACAGTATTCTAAGCACTGTCAAAATGGAATATCATGCCACACAGACAACTGGTATGATATCCCACCCAATCACATTATACGGGCACTGGGACTCAACAGACCTAAAACTATCCTCTAAATGCAAAGCACTAAGCGAGGAAATTACCATTTTTCAAGTCTTTGGTATTGCCCAGCCGGAAATCGAACCTGCGACTTTATGTATTCGAGGAGAGTGCTCTAGCAGTAGACCACTATGCGGTTAGTTTTGTAGAAAAATTATAATTAAAGAGTACATCATATAAAATGTTCATTAATTAATGGTCATTCATTGACAAAATAATATCAATTTGAACTTATCATTTTTAATAAACACGTAAGATGTGCAAATAGCCAACGTCTATTTGCAAAACATTTGAAAGATAGTTGGTTTAAATCCAACTGATTTGGGTATATTAATGGTTGGTTGTCTGTTCTGCAGAACAGTTATGTGTGTAGGCAACATTGAAAACACCATAACACAAACTATAACTGGGAATATGATGTAATGCTGCAGGAAATGGGACTTATAAAACTTACGCTGCATGTAGACGTCTATTCTTGCTACGGCCATTGTGGAGCCGACATCATTCGAGGCTACACACTGATAGTAACCAGAGTTGTGGAGGTCACTCTGAACAATCACCAACTCATCTCCGAATCTGGTACGTTTCTATAAGTAAACAAGTATCAGAAATTACAACAATGTTTTATTTTATTCTCTCACCCTGTGTGGTTATGGTTAAGAGAGAGAGAGAGAGAGAGAGAGAGAGATCCTGAGATCACTGTAGCCATTGTAAGACAGAAAATCAAATAATGGACGAAACTCTGCAGGTATCAAGGTTATAGGTTCTTTCTCAATATTCATTCGTTGTGTTATTTCTTTCAAATCTCTACTGTCAAATTTGCTATTTTTGTACATGACCAGTGAGCCTGGAATCTTCCTTCCTTCCTGTTTGGTGACATTCAACCATTTTGTGTTATGCGATACGCCATAAAAAAACAATTGTTCTCAGTTGGTAGTGTGCCTGACTGTCAATCCAAGGGTTGCAAGTTTGAATCCCTGCCGGGGAACCGTCTCCGTGATGATTGACATACAACATCGTGTCTCATTATCATTTGTCTCGGACCACTGATTCAAGAGGGAAAGTTATCAGTTACTTGCGGAGATGGGGTGTGCTAGAAAATTGGTTAACCTTTCAGAATCCCAGGAAACAGTGGTTACGTTGACTGATGGTCTGTTAACCCTCAATGGCATAAAAATGATGCTAAATATTCAATATATCTTTCGCCGATGGGTGTTGTACATACCACATACCTCTCACAACAATCCAGTTGAACACACACAGTAGTCCTGGTAATATACTTGTCCAAAAGAACATTGGGGTTAAACGCAATTTTCAACACATTTCAATATAATAATTTATATATGGCATATCCAGTTTTATTGGTGGAGGAAGACCTCAGAACGACCCAAGAAGAACCACCGTCCTTCCAGAAGTAACTCGCAAACTTACATAATGTTTTGAGAGGTAAACGATCATGAGATAGCCTTAGACCACTCGGCCATGGAGTCAACCCCCCACTTAGGTAAATTCTATGGGGCTCTGCACTTACTTGATAATTGTATTTGTCCCACACTATTTCTTTGCCATCTTTGAGCCAAGTAATTGTGGGTTTTGGATGGCCGCCTGCCAAACACTTGAGGTAGATCCATGTAGCCTTTGGGTTAGATACACTCTCTGGCATCTCTGTAATAATTGGGCTTGCTGAAACACACACACACACACAACGCACATTAATCTTTTAAAATTTAGTTTCAAATGTTTGCAGTTTTTTTTTATTTTCTTGGGGTTTCATGCCGCCATTTTTCTACACATAATGTTATCTTTAAAATAAAATATTGTTTGCAGTGCTTCAACATAGTATTTTTTATGTTCGTAGCCAGGTAGTTATTTTTTTATTATGATTTTGCATAGTCATTTTAAAGAGAGAAAAAATTAAACGCTTCGAAAGGCAATAAAAAGTTTGAGTAGCTGGATTTTGAGTGAGTAGGTAGGAGCACAGCAAAGAAGGTTGTTTTTTTTAAGGACGGCCCAACTTACATACGACGTTGAGCATCATATTGGCTACTGCTGTACCAGCCACACACTGGTACTTCCCGTGGTCTGATAGTTCTGTCTTCAGGAACAAGAGATTACTTCCTTGCATCTCTAGTCGACCTGTAGACTGGACTGATAGTTCTGTAAAATAAAGACAAGATGTTATTTTTTTTTTGTACGGAGAATTTTGGTTGCCGTATTTCCGTTATTAAATGGCAGCGAGCATACCTGACCATCATTAACCAGTACTACATACACAATGAATGAAAAAATGAATGAATGGGGTTTTACTGCGTACTAACACAATGTAGGTTATATATCGTCGACACGACAGAAAATTCACGGTTCACTCTACATATACAACAAATTAACATACAGATATAAAAAAAAAATCACGAATATGAAAAATGAACCTAAAACCTTGATACCTGAAGAACTGCAGAGTTCCATCAAATTCTATTGTATTACTCAAAATGTTGCTTTTGACAAAATGCATCAGCCACAGTGATCCTATACCTGCCATCACTCATATGGCTCCCTGGAACCACACAGGTACTGGTAATTTAACCACAATAGTGAACATGACAAAAAATGATAAAATGAAAATGACACCCATTGGAGGATTTCTGCTCCAGGTAGTGATTCTATTTTTACCCAAAACCATACACACAATACACTCACTTTATCTATGCAGGTCACAGATTTATTCATCACATTATTAGAGAAGAAAGACTCATGGCCGCACAACACATGCATGCACATCTACTCTGTGATATTATTCATGTATGCAAATACACGACAACTACCTGGAAACTGTGAAAGGAGTTTGCTCAGCAAGAATTGCAGTACAACTGATACTAAGTTCAAGGATAATAACTCTGCATAAAAAAAAACAGGGTCAAAATAGTGTCATCATGCTTATCTGAACTTGACGCTGATTGACTAAACAAAATTTGAAATCAATCGCCTGAATACTGTGGAAGTAGTTCGCCCAACAAAAACTGCAATATGATAACAACGACAAGGAATTAAGTCGGAGTCACAAAAATTTGCATTGTTACAACTACACTTAACATGATTATATATGCAAAGTTTCGAGTCAATTGGCTTAAAACGGTGAAAATAGTTCCCTCCTTAAGAAATGCAATTTGGTCAATACAGCTATTTTACTAATGCAAGGGCAATAACTTTGCTTGGAGAATATAAATGAAAAAAAAACACAAAAAAATACTCACTTTGGCCGTCCTTTTTCCACTCCACTTGACCCGTATATCCCTGAACTAGGCACTCCAACACTGCCTTTGTTCCAGCCAGAGCAGTGACATTCTGAGAGCTGGACACAATTTTCAGGTCGGCCACTGGATCTGAAATTTACCGCCAAACTAATTACTTAGTTTTCAAAAGGGGAAAATAATAAACTATTTTACGGTTAACCTAAATAATTATCAATAAGAGAACTGGGGCTCTTTCACTACCCTTCCGAAGTCTTAAGATTTTTCGTACGAACAAAATGTGACACCTGGGGGCGTATTATTGGCGCAGTAAGTATGCAAATTTTAAAAACAATATCGTTTACAAGTCGTATGCATCTAAAATGATGCGAGTGAAACACTAAATAACTTTCTGTTTTTTGGGTGTTTTTTTTTTGTTACTCGAAAATTACACTAATATGTTTACGAATGTTTGTGAAACAGGCGCATTTTTCATCTTAATTGTTATTAACTATCATTTATTGTTATCATGGTCAATTACTTTTTTTTTAACCATTTTATGCCCACTTGACAGTAATGCAATAGTCAGGTGTTTCTTATTTTTTGACAAAATCTTGCAGAGTACATCTCACTTCTGCCAGATAAAATTCCATGTTAACTTATTTCTGTCCTATCTTTCGAACTCCATCGACTCGATGCAGTGTTTTATTTACCCCTGTGTCCTATATGCACAAATATTGCAGCAGACGCACAATTATGAAATATGTGAATCTGCTGGACACAGAAAAATCGCAGCCGATACGTCCCAATTATCTCAAATACAGACATTTAATTCCCCACGCATTTTGTTTCTTACACACTGCTTTGTAAACACTAGTACGCGCGCATCATCGGATGAATTTCAAGAGCATCGGGTTACTACTGCACCGCTTTCTAAACAATGATGCTCGCACATGTAGCATAGTCAATGTCATCAGACGGTCTCTGTTATCGTTGCGAGTTGTAAATATGCAAGCCGTTTGCCGACCTTGAATACTTCTTGTGTTATAGTTTCACTGAATCGAAACAGTGTTATAATTATGATAAACATTTCAATCAGCGGCGTAGCTGCCTTTATGCAACAAGCCTGGGCTTGCATATTTTTTTGAGAATGCATCATATCTCCTGGAAATGTCATCAGAATGCAAGAATTGCATCCTGAGTTTTCTGATGGGGAGAGGGGCATGTCCCGCAGACCCCTCCCCCAACCCTTCTATAACCCTATGGGTTTGCACATCATTTTAGGGCCAGCTACGCCACTGTCAATAAAGGAGATACAGAGTGTAATGTTATTTGAACCATATCAACAAACTGCACAAGTGATTTTTTTTTAATGTTTTTAACTGTTCTAGTCTATGTTAACTGTTGTTTAATCCTATTTGTGGTTGTTTACATGGTGCACAGCTAAAGGTTCACACAGTGCAATGGTGAAGTATCTTCATTTTTACAATGTTGCATCATTTGAAATTATAATGATCAAGTTAAAATGTCTCGAAAAATGGGACTCACTTTCATTTTTTGGACTCACATATTTGTAGTCCAGCGAGTCCTGGGACTCATACATTGTAATTTGTAAATAAATCACTGTCAATGTGCTTGGTATGCAAGAAATAGAATCTATTATGTTCTCCTGTTCAGGTAGAGAATTCTGTCCCTTGTGATAACTGTTTTGGTGGGAACGAGGCTCCGAGGAATTTTCTACCTCAAATCCACATAAGATAAAAATCTGCATTAGGCCAACATAACTTTTGGAAAAATAAATGATGGACATTCAAGTCGAACACAGTGTTACGATTACTCTGGTTAGGTAAAATCTTGACTAAATCTTCGTACCTGTAACAACGTCAAGTTTCGCTTCTTCGCTGTATTTTCCATCAATGTCAGAAACTACCCCTGGCAACTCGTGGAGTCCCTGAGTAGCGTAACACCTGTATAAACCCGCATCTGTCATTCGTACACCCGTTATTTGTAATATACCTGAGCTGAGTAATAAATACCTGAAAGTAGAAAAAAAGAATAAGGAATACAAAGTTATAATACATCTATTGATGAAATATTAAGTTCAGCTCAGTTGGTTACGCGTCTCACTATCAGTCCAAGGGTCGTTAGTTCGAATCCCCCATCCTGCAACAGCCTCCGTGATGATTGATATACAACATTGTGTCTCATTATCATTCTTCTCTCACCACTGATTCAAGTGGGAAAACTATCAGTTACTTGCGGAGATGGGGTTTGCTCAAGTACTGGTTAATCCAAGGAAACAGTGGTTAGGTTAACTGATCATCTGTTAGCCCTCGATGGCATAAAAATGACGCTAAATATGCAATCAATCAATCAATCAGTTGTACCAAGATAGATTGTTGTTGTATGGTGCTCAACAATTTTTCAGTGTCTTATTATGTATCCTATTATGACAGTATTCTCAGCTCTGCCACACTGGAGAATCATGCCACAGACACATGATATGATACCCCACCAAGTCACATTATACTGACACCAGGTCGACCAGACCTAGAACTATCCTCTTAATACTGAGCGTCGAACGAGGAAACTTCTAGTACCATTTTTAGTCTTGTTATGACCCGACCGGGGATCAAACCCAACACCTTTGGCATGCGAGTTGGATGCTTTAACACAAGACAAATCTGCTGTCCATACCAAGATTGAACGATTGGCAGTAATATCCTGATGAAATATTCATTTGATTTGTTTATTTGATTATTAAGCAGCGTTTGTTTTTATGTAATGAAGGGCTAACACACAGACAATCAGATAACCTAACCATTCTTTCTTGGGGTTCTGGAAGGTCAACCAGTACTCGAGCACACCCATCTCAACAAGTGACTGATAACTCGAATCAGTAATGAGAGACAAACACCTAGATGACACATTCAGTTGTAATACCTAGAATAAACACCTAGATGATACATTCAGTTGTAATACCTAGAATAAACACCTAGATGACACATTCAGTTGTAATACCTAGACGATAAAATTGCAGCATTTAGATGACACATTCAGTTGTAATACCTAGACGCCACATTGAATTGCACTACCTAGATGACACATTTAGTTGTAACACCTAGACGCCACATTGAATTGCACTACCTAGATGACACATTCAGTTGTAACACCTAGACGACACATTGAATTGCAACACGTAGATGACACATTCAGTTGTAATACCTAGACGACACATTGAATTGCAACACCTGGATGACACATTCAGTTGTAATACCTAGATGACACATTGAATTGCAACACCTAGATGACACATTCAGTTGTAATACCTAGATGACACATTGAATTGTAACACCTAGGTGACATTCAGCTGTTTTACCTTGTTATACCTATTTGAAACATTCAGTTGTAATACCTATTTGAGACATTCAGTTGTAATACCTATTTGAATCATTTAGTTGTAATACCCATATGAAGCATTCAGTTGTAATACCTATTTGAAACATTCAATTGTAATACCTATTTGAAACCTTCAGTTGTAATACCTATTTGAAACATTCAGTTGTAATACCCAGATGAAACATTCAGTTGTAACACCTATTTGAAACATTTAGTTGTAATACCTGGATGAAACATTCAGCTGTAATACTTAAATGAAACATTCAGTTATAATACCTAGATGAAACATTCAGTTGTAATGCCTATTTGAAACATTCAGTTGTAATACCTAGATGAAACATTCAGCTGTAATACCTAGATGAAACATTCAGTTGTAATACCTAAATGAAACATTCAGTTGTAATACACAGATGGCTAGCTCCTTATGAAGAAGAGATGCAGCTATGGTGCTAGTTAAAATACGAGGAATACCAGCATAAAGCACCATGGAAAGTGTTCAGTCCACAACTCTATTTTCTTTTATAAACTACAGCACAGTTTAATAACGTAAGCTCAAATTCTGAATTACAATTCAGCAAGCTGTTACATGCTGTTCCAAGCTGCCTCTTACAAGAGTATAGTCATGTCTAAACACGTATTACAAGAAGACTGAATATAATTTCTATAATCCAACAAGCAAGGGAAACTGACTACCAGTTGACCGCCTTTATCCCTTACCCAGTTATGCCAGCTGGGACTTATCTTACCCTGATCTTAATCCCTTCGGACTTCAACAGGCCAATACATTATTTTTTATTTCACTCGTCCAGTCAGATAAGTATTTCTAAAATCTGCTTGTCCTGACCAAAATACGACTTCCTTACTTAATCTAGAATTATGTACTATAGTCTGATGGATATTAAATTTAGAATAACTAAAAAACAGGCATGTGCATAAAAGAGATGCCATGTTTAATTTCTAAACTTTCACTTGTCCAGTCGGGCTAGCAGCTTATCACCTCTTAAATTAATATGCAATGCTTATTTTCAAAACGTCAACGGTAAAAATGAACATTCTTTTCAAATTGGGATTTAAAACAAACTAATCAAATTGAGAATAACCAATGCTTATTTACCCCTTAAATTAAAAATTTCAATGCTTTATTCAGGAATTTCAAAGTTTTATAATCAGCCATTCACTACCAAAAAACACTACCAATGACCACTGTTGTAGTTTGGTGGGTAAATCTGCTATGCCACTTTTATGCACTTAACATTCTTGTTATAATGGCCTCTTGTTGACCTATGCGTACTTGATGGAAAACAACACCAAGTAATAAACAACACCTTCAGGTCAAAAAGGTTACAAATATTGGCTGCACACAAATATTTAGAAGGGAAAACTGTTAAAGGCATATTTCATTGTCCCTCATATATGAGAGGTTTTGATTTGATACTTGTACGTGTGACTACAAGTACACGCTTACAGGTTAACGTATTCAGATTTTTTGGGATTCGAAATATATCTAAGCGTACTTGTACAGATAAATGTCAACGTCATGATTTATGTACGACGCTCAAGGATTCAAAACCCGAGACCTTCAGACCAGTAGTCCTGCGTTCTACCACTGCACCACAAATCCGCCCCTGAATAGCTGAGTTTGAACCTGGGACCTTTGGGTCCGCATTCCGGCATTCTTCTCTTGAACCATGAGTTTTCCATTATGGTATAAGGCTATGACCAATGACAGTGCCACTTTTGGCTTGATCTACGCAATTCATTACGGCACTTAACTACCTATTATATATTTGGCAGGTGCTATTTCTACCGTTTTCTAGACTGAAAATTCAAGGTGAGTCAACTGATTTTCGACGTGTAGTAAATTTGTTATATCTTATATATGAATTAGTCAAAGCGTCATTGAAACGGTGTCTCAGAATCATAAATGATTTAACTTCCTTATACATATATTACATATATTAGAGGGGGGGGTATTCAAACATTATTGTAGTGTTATCAAGAACCTGATATCTCCCACATCAGGTCCATTAACCCCCAATGAAAAAATAGGAAATTCTATGCATTGTCTTACAATTCATAACAACTGAACTTACGACGTCATTCAAACTTTCAGTTGAAACAACTGACCAATCAATGTCTTCAAATGTGGCATTTCCAACATTGCTATTTATCGGACCAAATCGGGAAAGTGAGTCTATTCTACAAACTATTATAATGGTCATTTTCAGCCACATCCGACTGGTTATTCATTTATCAGTATTGTTGTTTCCTGTCTCAGACTGGTACTTAATAAATAATGCTATTGCCATTTTCAGTCTGGTTCTGAATCATTATTGTCACCCGTCATAGAATAGTTACTCATAAAAACCACTGCTCTGAAACCCAACTGTTATCACTACCCCAAACTTGGATTGGTTAGAAACATTTTTACTTTTTCATTCTTTGATTGGTTGATTAAACAGCGACTGTCATAGCCATGCGGTCGTTTTCACCAGCTTGAAAATATTCTTAAGACTTGCGCTTGAAAATCCAAATTTCAACCTTAGATATCCTCTTTACCAGGACAGATAAAATAAGTGTGAGAGTTTATTTGCCAGTATATTAGTTGTTTTGCTTTAAAAAATGGTATCTAAAAGCATTTTTTCAAAATTAATTCTCGAGCTCTAAAGTCTTAAGAATATTCTTAAAAATGGTTGATGAATACGACACCAGGTATATCAACTCATTATTTGTATCAGACTTAAATCAGCTCTATACAAGGTGTGTTAAAAAATACTTGGAATTTAGTAATATTTTCAATATTTAATATACGAATAAAATTAAATTTTTCATAAATAGTAATATTTCCTCTATGAAATTGCCAAATTTCGTATCTATATTGAATATGATTATGTAGTAACAGCCCTAGAAATTATGCACGTTATGGCTACCCGGAGCAGTCCGATGACATCAATGACATCAAATATTTGCATGACATTTAACCGACCAAATCACATTGTGTCTTTTCACCCATTTATCATATACATCTCTATATCAAACTTACTTGAACTTTGCAATGATCCAATGAGTTTTAAACTGAAGTTCATGTAAATTTGACCGTTTAAAATCTGTGTAAATACTTGATGTCGTGTATGCCACTGGACTGCTCCGGGTAGCCATTACATGCTTATTTTCTAGCACTATTACTGTGTAATAGTATACAATATCAATATGAAATTTGGCAATTCCATAGAGGAAATACTCCTTTTCGTGGCAATATAATTGTTTTGATGAGTTATAATTATTTAATGCTGAAAATATTAAAAAGGTCAACATTTTTTTTTTTTAATACACCTCGCACATGTATGTAAAAAGAGAAGTCAGATAGTGCTCGCCTGTTGACAAAATTTAAACACAAATGATTAGTCATGACCCCTGCTGTGTTTTCACCAAATAGTGAAATTGAATATTCAGTGAGCCATGGCGACAGACACATTCAGCTCCAGGCTACCTTGTCTTCCTTACATATAACTGTAACTTTACTGAAAGTCAGTGACCGTTAAAACAAAACTGTTATTTTTGTTATTTAGAAACTGAATTCATTCGTGTACGAAATTTAGAATACATCTGTTTTTTATCCTCTTTTACTTCTCTAATATAAAAGAGCTCTCTCCTTTACTCCATTTTGTACAAAGCACTACTTTACTGGGACAATGCAAAAAGACTAAATTCCAAAGCTAAATCTTCAACAATTTAGAGGGTTATTAGGCCAAATGAGAAAAAAAGTTTTCTTTCCTGTTATCCGACTGATTCAATATTCCCCCAATCCCGCTACTGAGTAAAAAAATAAATTGGCTTTCACTTCATTTAAATCCATGAACAATGGAGAAAAAAACAAGAGGGCAAGATAGGCCCTAAATCGCTTATTTGTGGCAGAGGAGACAATGCCAAAGAAGGCAAATTTTACAGGTACTAGAGTGTACATAAATTCATATACACAATTTTTGTCGATTCAAGGACCATAACACCCGATATCAATTATCCAATTTGATGAGTTCAAGAACTTGTCCAAGATATTATGGGCACATAACAACTGTGTCAGGTTAATGAAGATCAAATATAAACTGAGAATGCTAGAGTACACACATCATCAAATACACCCTTTTTTTGACAATTCAAGGGCCATAACTCTGACAATATTTATCTGATTGGCCAGTAAAAGAACTCGTTCAATATTTTATGGTTTAATAATAACAGTGCAAGTCTATCGAAGATTAAATGAAAACTGCAACTAGATGCATGCAATGTCTAAAAATGCAATTTTTGATGATTCAAGGGCCACAACTCAGACATTAATTACCCGATTTGGCCAGTTCAAGAACTTGTTCAAGGTATTATGCTTATAAAACAACTGTGTAAGTTTGGTGAGAATCAAATGAAAAATGCTGGTGCTAGTTTAGTGAAGATCCAATAAATAATGCGGGTGCTAGAGTGCCCACAACAAAAAAACAACGGACAGACGAAGGACAACAGGCTATCCTTGAGCTTAGCTCACATGGAAGTATTTGTAGCAAGCATGACTCGAACCTATAACCTTAACAGTGAAAGGTAAGCAATATCAAGACCTCGGAGGACCCTATAACATATTTCAACCCTGCTTGTAAAGGAGACTATACTTTGATACTATACATACATTTTTCTGGGCCAGTATCCAAGTATCAAGCCATTTAATGACCCCCTGTCAATTGTGACTTTTAACCTGATCCACCTGAAAGGTCACTAAAGTCAGTCCAGACTGTATTCACGTTTTCTTTAATATATAGGAAAAAAAATGTTGTTTTTTTGCCAATTTCAATTTTTTTAAAAATCATAATATACTTCCTTTAACAGTTTAGCATGGAGGTATAAATATCGTTTTATGCATTCTTGTGAAATAAACTTGTCATGTTTGTATTCTCCGTCTGAACTGTCCCAGCTTTACAAAACTATTATTTTACCCAAAATTAAGTTGAAAAGATGGCCAGGCCAGAACCCGCGTAGAAATTGACCAATGATGACCAATACCGAACTTTACCTGTATTTTCTTATTTTGCAGCTACACACCAAATATTATTGAAATACAAGAACGCTTTCAAAATAAGCTGATCAAAAACCATTATTTTGCCAAAAAAGGGCCGCAACTCCTGTAAACTCTGAACAAACAAAGAGACAAGGATAACACTTAATGTCTCCTCCACATTCTTCAAATGGCGAAGCATGTACATCTTTATTTATAGTAACAGCGACCAAGTAAGAAAATATGTTGCCATAGTTACCTGTCATCTGTCTGAGGTAGCTTAGTTTTATTGAGTTCCCAAATATACATCGCCGAGGGAACTGCCGATATTTCACATTGAAATCTTGCAACACTCCCTAGTGGAACCTTCTGAGGTTGAGGCTCGATGCTGAACTTGCGCTCGATGCCTGAAAATAAACGTGCATTAAACATCATTGTCCTATACATAAGAGACATATAATTATCATATATTATGATCATTATAATGCAATCCAAGAAATAAAAAAAAAAATGAAAATAAGGCCATTATAAATGTAGTTAGATTATCATCAAATTTTTTCTTAAAAATGGGGAGGGTGGGAGGATTTTTTTTTTTTTCCCATTTTTTTTTTATGAAGATAAAAAGGGTCAGGGCAATGAAAATTAGGGGGCAGGCAGGAATGATAATCTAGCAATTAATTTATGGTCAAAACAACTTATTTTTTGTTACAAAACATGTCTTTTTCTGCTCGTGCAATGTAGATTTTGCGGTCAGAGGACAGTGTTGTAAATAATCACCATAATTACGCTCCGTTTAAGTCTACATCAACATCCATGTGAACTCGACCACTCTCAGCTGAATGAGATTTCCAATAACAATCAACATGTTTCCCTCTCAAACATGAATTCAAAATTCCCCCGACTTTTCCCCCAGACATTTTTTTTTCTGATTTTTCCATATATTAAAATCTAGCATATACCATATGGGGCATATTATACCATCTCTTTCCTGAATTGGTATCTTAATACTCACAATCAATTATTGTAAAATATTCAGATTAAAGACTGTGTGTCCATGTAAAAAGTTAAAATAAAAACATAAACTACTATACGTTCCTAAATAGACACAACTTGTTAAAATTCTTTAGAAACCTTTAGATTCTACATATTTTTTGTGCACAGTAGTGCTACATAATAGCATATACGTATATGATAGTTTTTATTTCTCAGAAATAATAAAATTCCCCAACTTTTTCCCCCCTGACTTTCTCATTTCTTCCCATGTTTCAACAACTTAACACAAAGTTACCCCGAGCTTGGATGATCGAATTGTCTGTCTGTCTGTCTGTCTGTCTGTCTGTCTGTCTGTCTGTCTGTCTGTCCATTTCTGTCTGTCTGTCTGTCCATTTTCTGTCTTTTTCTCTCTCTCTCAGTTAAAACTCTTGTTTGAATCAACATTTAAGTGCAAGATACATTATCAATTTCTGAAATGAGCATAACAAGAACTGAAGAAAGCCTGGTAATATGACATTAATCAACTTGAGAGAATGCGAAAACAATTGGATTTTCTATTTGTAAAATAACGTCTTCACAAAACACCTTAATTGCAAATCTAAGTTTCACAGTAACCTAGCATATGAACTCTTCTGCTACAGAGTACAAAATAGTGAATCATTGTTACAGTGTCTGTAAATTAAAACACACTAAAAACAAACCCCACTTGCCGCCTCCAAGATAGAAGAAAAATCATTACTTCAACCTATTTTATACATTGATTTTTTCCAAGAAGAATACAGCCAACTAATTGGCTGCTAGGGAGGATGCTGGAATAGCTCATATTTGTATTGACTGGTAGGGAGGGTATTACAAGAGCTAACACTACACTACTTGGTAGTGTGGGAGGAAATGGAAACAGCTTACTTTGTAATGATGTGGGGAGGAAACTGGAAGAGCTCACTTTTATACAAATTGAGCTACAGAAAATGAGCTAGCCAATCGCTGGGAAGAATCTGGTTTTTATCCAGAATTCGGGAAAGCCTATTAGGCAGTTTAATCTCAAAATCTGTCGTATCTTAGACAATTTTATACAAGGCAAATAGTGGCATTGAGAAGTATGGCATTGATCATGTTGTTTGAAATAATTATGTCGAGCAATTGAAAAAATGAAAGGGTTGGTACTTTGTTCACGATTGGTTTGTTCCTGCTGAGAGAGAGAGAGAGAGAGAGAGAGAGAGAGAGAGAGAGAGAGAGACAATTTCAACATGTACAGTAATAGAAATATTTCATACATGAGGTATAATGAGCCATGGCATGCACACCACAACCAAGGATAACACAAAAACGACTCTATTTCCTTTGTAAACTCAATTTCTATTGTGGTCCATTATGGCGACATGACATCAATTATGAAAATATTGAGAATTAAGATATTTCTAGATCACTTGGTGTGATGCACTCAGGACCGTTTCAGCATTTTACCAGAGGCCTGTTTTGGCTCCGTACCCATTCAGAATTAGCCACAAATTTTCCCAATTTCTAAAATTAAATTTTCCACTGAGAACCAACAAGAAAATGGGCATTTCATTTCTTTTTATCAAAGGTAATATTTTGCCATTTACACAACTATAAACTGCCTTGTACATTGTTTATATCAAATGATAAAGAAATATTGGCATCTCAGTGGGACCATCCCCTAATCCAAATAAACAATCCATTAAAATATGTTACTGACACATTATTAACTCTTGCCAAATATAAAGGATTTTACTGTACTGTACCGTCATCTTTCTAAATTTTAATTTTTCTTCCAATTTAAGGAAAATTCTGCTACTCCAAAAAAAAAACTTTTGATATTAATTTTGAAGAAAACTTGAACTTTGAACCGCTCTCAAGTCTGCCTTCTGGGTAGAACCAGTATTGAGCGTTATTTTTTTGAGAGGCGGTGTGGAGTTCGGGATAGAACCTGCAACCTTTAGTGTGAACGGCCAACACTCTATCTATGCTTCGTTATACCATGCTGTTGATGACATGGACACAATGATAAAAGTCAATAAGTTCCTTTTCCTCCTTTTATTATAGTTACCAGGGCTTGACATCGCTGTTAAAAATTACTCATCCTCTCTTTCCAACATTTTTATAGTATGCTTAAAATCAAAGAAATATTATGGTCAGTTTCTTAAATCCTACTCGTCCTGACCAATTGTTCACTCGTCATGACCTGCGAATGAGTCCAATTTTCCAGCCCTGGTACTAGTACCTATTTCCCAAGAGTAAAGGGAGTGCCCTCCCTGCATTTGTAAAAAGATTTCTTGGAATTAATTTTTAAAAGTGCTTAAGTTCTATTTGGCCTACTTTTATTTCTTCCGGCACACATCTCCAACTGACTAGATACAGAAAACTATTTCCTCCCTTATTTTATGTGGTGTGAATACAGCGACTTTTTTCTCTCTCTTTTCTTTATTAAATTCAATGGTTTACACAATTGCATTATAAACATCGTGGAAATCGCGCAAGGTGTCAACATCAGTTTGAGACCATACTGCACATATTAATAAGTTTAATTGACTCTTAATTGACCAGTAATTGTCCAGTCATTTACACATAATTACTACTTCACACCCAGCCTAATGACAAGAAATGGAAGGGGTGATATTCACCCTGGGGCAACACGTTTGTAACTTGCCGAAATCCTAGACATCTATTTGCAAAGTCAGCCAGCCACTAGAAATTTTTTTTTTCATTTCCAGGGCAAGCATGACACATTTTTTTCCACTTTCTCTCGGATGAAGAAGGTTAATTGAAATTTTCAGACAATTGCAGATTTGCAGGTTATACAATATGGCAGCCTATTTTACTAGTGGAGGTAGACAATTGGAGTCAATTTTGATCAGCATGCTTCCCAGGTCTCATTAATTCAATCATTCATTGAATCATTCATTTATAAGAATAAGAATCAAAATAGGGATTAAAACCAATTTTCTTCATCTTTCGGATTCTCCACAAACTAAGCAAAAAAATTCCATTACAACCTTTCCTAAAATTTATGTTCAAACAGACAACGATTCTAGAGTCAGGAAACCAAAATTAATTTGTATGCGAACGTCAAATGCTTATGCTTTATTATTATTTTTTTGAATGAGGTTTAACGCCATTCTCAACATATTTCAGGTTATATATATATGGCATATCCAGTTTTACTGGTGGGGGAAATCTCAGACTGAGTCAGACTGCGTAGAATTAGGAAACTTTCTCACAAAGTTTTTGGAGCGAGCAGGACTCGAACCTACGACCTTAGCGGTGAGAGGTAAGTCATCTCAAATTCAAACAAGTGATTTATTTGGAAATATGTTCATCTGAATCATTCATAAATATTTGCTGCGTTTTGTATTGTTTGTGTATAAAAAAACGATGAACTACATTAAACGTTGAAGTTATATTGAATAAAATTCTGTTCTGTTCTAATACTCAATGCATGCGATGCAGTACTGTTCATGAAGAGTCCCTCAATACTGAGTTGTCTAAGGTGCCACCTCAAAATCACACGGCTTAGGTCACAGTTCAAGCCGAGCTTAGACCAAAATCAGTATGTTACAAAGATTGCGAGTCTGGGAATCTTTTTTTATGATATTCCTCTACTGGCTGCCATATACTGTTCTTCCTCATGTTGAACATATGTGTTTATAAACACATTCCTCATGTTTAATTAACCCAGGTATAAAAAACAAGTATCAAGGCCATAATGCATTAATTTTATCATCCCCACCTGCTCCCTAGTTTTGATGCTGCCCAAACCCTTTTTCATGGAAAATAAATAAATAAATAAAAAAAATAATAATACAGTCAAACCTGTGCGGTCACATTTGTTACATCCCATTTATATGTTTTCAGAGCAGATTAACCTGTTTTAAGGAACAACCTGTCTTAAAAGGTCACTTTTGTTCATTCCCTTGACTGGCTACTTAAGACAAGTTGGACAGGTATAATTTTAAAAAAAGAAAAATACAACAACAAAATTTTAAACACAAAACTAACAATAAAATTCTCCCCCAACCCCGCCTTCCTCATTTTAAGAAAAATTTGGATGAGAATCTAGCAATTAATTCACAATGGCCTTAATCAATCCTAAGTGATTTGAAGAAGTACACAACAGTATCTACTCATAAGCCAACTAACACAATACGGCTTGTACAGGTTCACCATTAATTATAAAACATCATAAATCACATCAATAAACATCCTACATACTCCCCTACCCCCCATCAGGACTAAGACAAACTCCTACTCCCTTCACTCAATCAGTCTCGACTCAACATCCGTCATATTTATATAAATATCATTTCCAACTTTAAACAAAACTGCTGTACACAAAAAAACTATTAACATACAAAAACACTATTAAATAAAAAAAATAAATGTTTCGATTTTGAGACTGTCGCTTAGTTATATACATCTTGCATAAAACTTGACAGTAATCGATCAGCAAAGATATTTTGTACTGTAAGTATACAAGTGTATGCACACCGCCTCCCTGCACACAAACTATCTACTGCGGTTTACTATATATTTGCTGTTGTGTATTTTTTCAAGTGTGCACATTTCATTCATTTTAATGTTCATACATTCATTCATAAAAAGATAACAAAATACCGCCCCCTCTGCGCGCCCCAATAAAGGAAAGTAATAACACTTCTGCGATATCCACAGATATCCACATCACGAAAGGTTATGGCAAATATTTCGGTCAATACCTCTTGAGATGCTTTATCTGGAGAACCAATCTGCCCTTTAGGTTGCCTCTTACTGGCTTTATGATAATACGGCAATGATCAAAAGAGAAAAACAGATGACTGAATAGGGATTGGTCAACAGTGTATTTTTACACTGGAATATTGACCAATGGCTCGGCTCAAATGCCTTCAGAACTTTGACCTCGTACGACCAGGTCACTATAAGCCAGCATACAAAATGGCCGACTTTTTTCTATTTTTGGCCCCCATGTTTTATATGTTTTTCCTGCATAAAAAATCAAAATGGATCAATTTGGATCAGGACTCCCATGCACTTTTTGTTAACACTGGTAGTGTTTGAACACTGTGGTGTTATGTGTTTTCACATTTGTAGAGTGGTTAGGAGTTTTTTTTTAAATGAGCTGACTTCAAAGAGTCAATCCCTGTATGTAAAGAGAGATGGGCTTACAGTATATAGATATTGGATAAATCTAGTACATAGGTGACCTATACTCTGAGGATAACAACGGAGGGTCATGTGGGGGGAATCTTGGGAAACAAAATATTGTATAACTGTACCAGGGTTAACAAACACAGATATTGTGTAAGGAAGCCGGCAGTTAGAGAAGTAGAAGAGCTTTCATTCATCAATGGCACATTAATGTTTTAATGCTAAACAACTTACAGCTTATGAGCTTACATACCTGTTGTTGTTGTTGTTATAATTGTAGGGTTTCATTTTTCCTACGTAACATGTGGATATTTTTTTTCAATATAATATAAACAAGTCCAATGAATCTGAATTACATAAAAAGTGTAATGTGTATAAAAAATATTATACAAGTAAAATTAGAAAGTACTTGGTACCTTTTTGCCGTTTTTTTTTTGACTGGGGTTTAACAGCATATTTAATGCATTTTTTTTTTCAGGTATATAATTATGGCATATCAAGTTTTATTGGGGGAAAAAGACCTCAGAATAAATCTTAGTAGAATCAAAGTCCTTACGCAAGTTAACTGGTAAACTTTCTCCCATAAAGTTTTTTGGAGTGAGCAGGACTAGAACCTACAACCTTAGCGGTGAGATGTAACTGATCTTGAGACATTGCCAAGTTTAGGCCACTTGGCCACGAATAACCTTAATGACAAGAATTAATCTATGCTCAGGTTCACCCATCCCTCCTACGCTGGTAATCCTATACAGTTACATATGAACCAGTTCAGGCCTTGTGCTTGTCAAATAAAACATAAATTGATTATATGTCTTATCAGGTACCTACTAACAAAGAAGCCCTCACCTTCAAACTTATCTGAAGACCTTATACATGTCCAATGTTTAATGAGGCGGTCATACCTAGTCAGCACACACAGCAGTCCTGGTTTATACTTGTCCGAACCACAAAATTTAATGAGACTTGGTCTTTCATACCTAGTCAACACACACAACAGTCCTGGTTTATACTTGTCCATGAACCACAAGATTTAAAGAAATTTGATCTTTCATACCCATTCAACACACATAGCAGTCCTGGTTTATACTTGTCCATGAACCACAAAATTTAATGAGACTTGGTCATTCATACCCAGTCAACACACACAGCAGTCCTGGTCAATACTTGTCCATGAATCACAAGATTTTAATGAGACTTCGTCATTCATACCCAGTCAACACACCTAGCAGTCCTGGTTTATACTTGTCCATGAACCACAAGATTTAATGAGACTTAGTCTTTCATACCCAGTCAACACACCTAGCAGTCCTGGTTTATACTTGGCCATAAACCACAAAATTTAATGAGACTTGGTCATTCATACCCAGTCAACACATACAGCAGTCCTGGTCTATACTTGTCCATGAACAACAAAATTTAATGAGACTTGGTCATTCATACCCAGTCAACACACACAGCAGTCCTGGTTTATACTTGTCCATGAATCACAAGATTTAATGAGACTTGGTCATTCATACCCAGTCAACACACCTAGCAGTCCTGGTGTATACTTGTCAATGAACCACAAGATTTAATGAGACTTACTCTTTCATACCCAGTCAACACACCCAGCAGTCCTGGTTTATACTTGGCCATGAACCACAAAATTTAATGAGACTTGGTTTTTCATACCCAGTCAACACACACAGCAATCCTGGTCTATACTTGTCCATGAACCACAAAATTTAATGAGACTTGGTCATTCAAACCCAGTCAACACACACAGCAGTCCTGGTGTATACTTGTCCATGATCAACAAGACTTAATGAGATTTGATCTTTCATACCCCGTCAACACACACACAGCAGTCCTGGTCTATACTTGTCCATGAACCACAAGATTTAATGAAACTTGGTCATTCATACCCAATCAACACACACAGCAGTCCTGGTTTATACTTGTCCATGAACCACAAGATTTAATGAGATTCGGTCATTCATACCTAGCCAACACACACATCAGTCCTGGTCTATACTTGTCCATGAACCACAAGATTTAATGAGACTTGGTCTTTTAACCCAGTCAACACAAACAGCAGTCCTGGTCTATATATGTCCATGAATCACAAGATTTAATGAGACTCTGTCATTCATACCCAGTCAACACACACAGCAGTCCTGGTGTATACTTGTCCATGAACCACAAGATTTAATGAGATTCAGTCATTCATACCTAGCCAACACACATATCAGTTCTGGTCTATACTTGTCCATGAACCACAAGATTTAATGAGACTTGGTCTTTTATACCCAGTCAACACACACAGCAGTCCTGGTCTACACATGTCCATGAATCACAAGATTTAATGAGACTGTCATTCATACCCAGTCAACACACACAGCAGTCCTGGTCTATACTTGTCCATGAACCACAAGATTTATTGAGACTTGGTCATTCATACCCAGTCAACACACACAGCAGTCCTGGTGTATACTTGTCCATGAACCACAAAATTTAATGAGACTCGGTCATTCATACCCAGTCAACACACACAGCAGTCCTGGTCTATACTTGTCCATGAACCACAAGATTTAATGAGACCTGGTCATTCATACCCAGTCAACACACCTAGCAGTCCTGGTCTATACTTGTCCATGAACCACAAAATTTAATGAGACTTGGTCATTCATACCCAGTCAACACACACAGCAGTCCTGGTCTATACTTGTCCATGAACCACAAAATTTAATGAGACTTGGTCATTCATACCCAGTCAACACACACAGCAGTCCTGGTCTATACTTGTCCATGAACCACAAAATTTAATGAGACTTGGTCATTCATACCCAGTCAACACACACAACAGTCCTGGTGTATACTTGTCCATGAATCACAAAATTTAATGAGACTTGGTCATTCATACCCAGTCAACACACATAGCAGTCCTGGTGTATACTTGTCCATGAACCACAAAATTTAATGAGACTTGGTCATTCATACCCAGTCAACACACATAGCAGTCCTGGTCTATACTTGTCCATGAACCACAAGATTTAATGAGACTTGGTCATTCATACCCAGTCAACACACACAGCAGTCCTGGTCTATACTTGTCCATGAACCACAAGATTCAATGAGACTTGGAGTCAACACACACAGCAGTCCTGGTTTATACTTGTCCATGAACCACAAGATTTAATGAGACTTGGAGTCAACACACACACAGCAGTCCTGGTCTATACTTGTCCATGAACCACAAGATTTAATGAGACTTGGAGTCAACAAACACAGCAGTCCTGGTCTATACTTGTCCATGAACCACAAGATTTAATGAGACTTGGAGTCAACACACACACAGCAGTCGTGGTCTTATCCAAAAGAACTTGGAGGTGTTATGCAATTTTTAACACTTTTTGGTTATATGCCATTTCCAGTCTGACTGACGGAAGAAGACCTCAGCATGAATCTGAATAGAGCCACCACCCATACCGCAAATTTAAGATTTTTCAAATTGAAGTTTATTTTCATCATCTATACTATTGGCAGCTTTCACCAATTTCAATGGGAATTACAAAAGTGACCGAGTGATCAAACAGTTATTTTAACCCTTTACTCCATAGATACGCGTTTTCTTGTACCAATCACAGAAGGCCTTTGAAAACAGTGCAGGAAGAGTTCAGATTGCTTGTTACGAGCAATCTGAAAACTTCCTGCACTGTTTTCCACTCTGTCAGTTAATATAAACATAATTCACCCATCGATGATATGTGGTGAATTAATGCTTTTAATATTAGAGGTGTCCAAATGCATCTATATGAAGTAAAACTTATTTATTTTACTTATATTGTGAAAAAAGTTATTACAGCTGATACAAATTACACTCGAAGTCTCCCCTGGGTAGAACAACTAGAACCAGTACTAAGCAAATGCAGAGGTGTCTTGCTGAGGGACCCCACTTTAGTTGTGCAAATAAATCCCTTTTCAATGTGTCTGCGGCATGATACTCCAGTGTGACAGCGCTAAGAATACTGTCTCAAGTAGACACCGTCACGATATGACTGAAAAATTGTTGAAAGCGACGCTAAACACCATACAACAATGTTTTTTGGGTTTTTTTGCATACATGTGTCAAGAGATATTTTTATGAACATACGGGGTCATTGAGTGTATAATTTTTAGGCGCGACATACTGGAAAAAAACATGTTTTTAGCCGAATTTAAAATTTTGAAAAAATTCCGATCCATACCTTTAAAACCTGTGGAGAGTTGATTGATAACCCGATTGCAAAAATAGCGGCGATAGATAATTTATTACGGAGGAGGAAACTATCATTTGAGGTTTTATTATTGCCAATAAATGACCTAATTGTTTCATAAACAAAATTAATATTATCAACAACAAAAAAAACGATAGCATAACATTACGCTCTTCAAACCTCAGTTTCATATATTCATTCATGCTTTACATTCATTTTTTTTTTAAACAGTCACTTATCTTACGCAACATATGATAGTGTGTGTACACCTATGATTGATGGTTTCAATTAATGGATGTGCTTCTGTTAAAACTATTCATAATACGTGACATCGATTTCGTTTCGACAATGTAAATATTTCTGATGTTTCATACCCAAATATATTCTACCAACTTTGTGTCGTTCTTGAGCAGGACACTTTTCCGCATGCCCTTAGTACTGGTTCTAACCAGGAAGACTTTGACAGAGCTCCAGACAATTTTTTAAGCCGCTGAGTAATTACTCATCAAAATCTCAGAGTAGATGAGTATTCTCGATTTTTTTCAGAATAGTAATGAGTAATGCGCATTTGCAGCATACAATGAAGATGTACTATAATGGCCCCTTAGAGCATGTGGTTGTTGAATACAGACCAAGTTTGGTTGTAAATATAAAACTAACATATTTGGCTGCTTAACACAAGAGGCTGTGTAACAGAGGTAATAGCAAACTCCTGTTAAAATCACTACGATATTTTGTGTTTAGCTGTTTAAACGTACATCAAACTTTCCATTTTGTCTTTTATCTTATATCAGTCATTTTAATGCTCAATCTTTGGGTTTCTTACACACCATTGCTGAATAGTTAAATGACAATTCAGATGTTAAAAAATAAATAGTATACCAATGCTGTAGAAAAATAGGAACAAAACATTGTACTGTGGCATAATTATATTGACTGATTAATACACAAAATAAGCAAGTTTTCTGCTGCTTATTCGTTCTTCCTATGTATGTCACAACTGACCAAATCAGAATAAGTACACAAATATAGTTTAAGCATACACACTGCACAAAATGGAAGTCATTTAATGCAATATGTGACATTATTTTTTTATGAATATGGCACAAGGCCATGAACTTTTCAATTGTTAATTAAATTTCTCAAGTTATGTAATCATTTTTTTAGCCTAATTTGCATTCAAAATAAACATAATTTTCTAAACGTTAATGCCATTCAACACTGTTAAAGAAAAATAAACGGCGCCCGGAAGACCGAAAAGGGTGCCGTAGAAGCATACACCGGCCTATGTTTAAACTTGTATAAGAAAGTCACGCATGCGCGTCTCGATACCTTACAAAACAAAATAGAACATTCAAAATAAAAAGTTGCTCTGAGTTTATTGTCTGTAGATTTTAAACAATAAAATAACATGACTTCTTAAACAATGTTTCATGATTTCCACATTTCATCTTAATATACCAACAACCTATAACTGGATATATGTGATAGCGTTGCAGCGTAGGTTTTTTTTCAAAGATGTTTTCTTCAAATTGCAAAAAAAATTGTCATAGCATGACAATCATTTATGATTTACTCCGGTGAATGAGCGTATATTATATAAAAATTACCTCAATACGTTTTTGAATAGGATTCGATATATCATAGAGTATAAGCAAGGGCATAATGCAAGTAAACAAAACAATGAAATCGTCCACGGTTTTCTCAGCATCGTAATTCCACAAAGCTAGGATAGTCACCACTTTAAATGGTATATTTTTTACATAAATTAAAGCTTTTTGTTCATTGTAAATAACTGAAATACCCAGATGTGAACCTGGATAGGGTGATGCACAAAAAGTCGGTGCCATCAAAATTTCAGTTTCTTTCTGCGGTACCATTAATGTGGGATGTTTTAGGAGAGAATTTTAAGAATTAGCTATTTATGTACTCATTTTGAAATACAAAAATACTTAATGAAAAGTATAATTCTTTTTAACTATAGAATTAAACTTTAAAAATACAAATATATTTAATCTATATTAAATAAACTTCAAATAATAACCACTTTTAATATCTTTATGTTCATTCCATGGCGTTAACATTTTTATTACCCATCCTCACATTCAAAACTTGTCGAAAAAAGATCTACACACCCACTACCATTCATGAAATCTGAAATACCCCTGTGGTCAGACAGCAGCCACCCATAAACATTTTATTCAAGGTTATTAATTTCTTACACAAAGGGTTAATTGTGTAAAGTTTCAAGGCTAAAGGTGAGATGGATTTCATGTAGAAGCACAGAACATAAAAACATGGAGGCTTTATTGGTCAAGAGTTCAGAAAACCGCATCTAAGTGATTTAACAACAACAACTTTCAGTCGCAGTTAGCAACTTCTGGCACTGACGACAAGTTCTAGTTGACCACACTCTTAACTTTAATCCTCTCCGATGACTGTAAACATTTGGATTAGCCCCATAGTTGAATGCTAGTATAACAAACAAAAGGACAAAGAGTTACAAAGTTCCAATTTATAAATGGAATTTTGCCACAGCGCAACTTGCAACTGGTTCCCCCATATTGATCTGATCTACAACCGCTCAAGCCACACAAAGATAAATTAGAAATAGCTTTTCGCATTTGAAGGGCCAGAAGACTGCACAGTAAGATATAACACTGGGCCCTAACAATTCAAATCCGCTGTAGTGACTGCTCAGATATTTTAATAAAAGATTTATATAAATCAAAGATATACGAAAAGCAGGGTTCAAGATTGAGCTATTTCAATAAATAAATGTCGGTGATGAAATTTTTACCATACTTTGACATAACAAGTTCACAACTTGAGGTCAGAGATTTAAATTTTTGCATAATACTTTGATAACGCTCATAATTCCTCTACTTTGACATTCTTGAAATTTGGCCAGTACTAGTATTTCCTTTCAAACTGAAGTGGTTTTGACTGTATATTTATGGGTATTCAATCAATTTTCTAAATGGGACTTTTATAAATATAAACATTCAATATAAAATGTACAAAGGGAAGAGGACCTGATTAAAGATAGCATACCAATAAGACCATTTAAGTCATCAGGCCAAAGGAAATATTTTGTTTCTGTGACAATTTTTTAACCCCACCATACCCGCCCTTGAGTTGATTTTTTTTTTTTTAATTTGTTTTTGAATTATTTTTTTTTCTTTTGCTCGCCAGGCCCGATTAGCTCAGTCAGTTACATGTCTGACTATCAATCCAGGGGTTGCGAGTTTGAATCCCCCGCCCGGCAACAGTTTCCTTGATGATTGATATACGACATTGTGTCTCATTATCATTCGCCTCTCACCACTGATTGAAGTTGGAAAGTTATCAGTTACTTGCGGAGACGGGGTGTGCTCAAGTACTGGTTAATCCCAAGAAACAGTGGTTAGGTTAACTGATCGTCTGTTAGCCCTCGATGGCATAAAAATGGTACTAAATATTCAATCAATCAATCGATCAATTCTTTTGCTCAAAGACCGCGGCATAGTCTAGTGGTAGAGCGTCCGCCTCGCATACGGAAGATCATGGGTTTGATCCCCAGCCGGGTCATACCAAAGACTTTAAAAATGGTACTAGAAGCTTCCTCGCTTGACGTTCAGCATTTAGAGGAGTTCTAGGTCTGGTCGGCCCGCTGTCAGTATAATGTGACTGGGTGGGGTATCATACCATGTGTCTGCGGCATGATACTCCAGTGTGGCAACGCTTTTAATACTGTCTCAAGTTGACACCGTCGCGATATGACTGAAAAATTGTTGAAAGTGACGCTAAACACCACACAACATCTTTTGCTCAATTTATATCCGTGAATCATGGAAGAAGAAAAACAAAACAATTCCCACCTACCAACTGAATTTTTGTCCAGCACGTCACAGGAAACAAAAATATTTTAATATTGCACCAATGTAGCAGATGCCAACCCTTAATTACGGAAAATAGGAGTGTGGTCGAAAGCGAGGGTTTTGTGGGGGGGGGGGGGGGCATATTGGATTTTGAAGGTTGTTGATCAGCCTTTCCGGATCATACGATATTGTTTTCGTAAATACTCGGGTATTTTCCGGATAACCTAATTAATAGCGCTTCTAGAAGTGACGTAGCACGTACGGAAATGTCCGAACATCAAAACCAGTGTCAGTGTAAACGGTGCTGATTATTTGTTTTACCCGTGAAATTTATCCCGGACCATTTTTTTTTAAAAATCGGAGACAATTCATGGAAAATCGGAGAGCGGATTTTTCGTACAAAAATCGGATTTACTCCGCCAAAATCGGAGGAGTTGGCAACTCTGATGTAGCACAATATGTTTATAAGAATGGTCTTTGTAATATTACACACACATTTAATTTCAATTATTTAAGTTATTATCCAGTGATTAGGAAACTTTTTGTTTACAGTGAGACTATATGGCCCTTTAACATTTTTCACTGTTTCTTTTCGGCTATTTTTATAGCCGTTATTGGGTGATATTCCCAATGGCAAAAAGTAAAAGGTAAAAATTCCCAATTGAAAACTTCAATAATTGTTAATTGAAATTTGCCATAATTCCTTGATAAAATAAAACAATTTTTCCCCATACTGAATTGAGTATGACATGGATTCTTTAATTAAATGGCCAGAGAAGCAAGTGTACACATTTTTATGAAGTTGAACAAATATATCTAATGCAAAAGTTTTCCCAATGCTAATGAAAATACGGCTAACATTCTTAATTCCAAAGGTATGGGTCAATATGCTTCCAATATGAAAATGAATAAAAGATTAAACTAGGCCTAAAAATATAAATGTTGTGTTTAAGGTTTCATTCTGAAAAAAAAATTGGGTTGGTAGGTAGGACTAATTTTTGGGGGGCTAATTTTTAAAGATGCAAAATCAAAGGGTCAGTGTTTTTTTGTTATTTTTTTGTTATTTTTTTTTGTTATTTTTTTTGTTATTTTTTTTCCTTCATTTTCTCTTCATGTACTCAATGTTGCATGCAAAGTAATTACACCTCTTTCAAGAGTGCATTAAATTTTGGTGACAACATATTGTATACTTTTGTAGTTTGTCTGCTTTTGTAGTTTGAATGTTTTTCTTTCCACTTTCAATCTATTCTCATTTGTTCTGAACCATGTGCGACATATTGCAAAAGGTTAGATGGGGTATTCAACAGAATCTGTTAAAAAAGGTATTATTAAATTTATAAAAGGAATATCATTTTTATATTTAATATATCTATGAAAATATTCCAAAACTACTAAGCAATTTCGACACTGGGATATAATCCTGAATTTCAAAGTTTGTGCTAGAGTTTGTGTTTGTTTCACATGTAAAAATGCTTCCTTTTTGGCCTTCCTCAGGTGCAGGGTGGAACAGAAAAAAGACCTGTTCCATGGTGAATGAATGGTCGATTGGCTGAAAAACCTTTTTGCCGGCAGTATGTTTATACATGTGAACCATTTTGGAAAGCAATGAGGGAGAGTGTTTTGAAATGAGGTAGATTGGATGCAAATAAGGGAGATTTTTTTTTTCGCTCCATAAAATTGGAGAATATTGTCATTTCGGTACAATTTTACATAATTTCTTAATAAATCAAGTATATTAAACCATAAAAGATAGTATTTTGTCATAAAATAAAGAGAAAATAAATGAATAACAAGAGTAATATAGAATCATGATTTATTTTTTTTATTAAAGTTTTCGTTTCTTCATTAAAGCAAATAAAAGGTGGGGGGTAGGGTTGTTCATCACAACAACTAATTTAATACCACAAGTAAGTTTTCTGAATGAGTATGAAAGTGGTGAAAGTAGCATTCGATTTTATTTTGTTTGTAAAAATTCAACCATGCAAGTGTGATTTTGTCAAAATAAGAACAGGGTCAGTGGGTAGAAACTTTTTTTAAACTTTATTATCAAGTGCTCATGTAGATATTTGCTGTATAGAAAATATCTGCTTTGGTCCAGGGATTTTCCCATCCAATAAAAAAACACGGCCAAACCGAGATTAGAAACTTGCGCATGTGCGCCTTGATACCTTATACAAGAAAATGGCGAACGATTTGCGATGAATAGATTCCTTGAAGATTCAACATGAATTTCCTCGTGTTCTAACTTATTGCTGAGGAATGTTCAATGCCTAGTTTGCAAACCCAAACCCAATAATTATAATTGCGTTAAAAGGTAAAAAGAATAAATACTGTTAACAATTTCAAAAACGATTTTGTGTCATTTCTTTTTCACAGTTTTTCAGATTGTTTATTTTCGGTCTTGTGGCACTGTTTTGCTTCAAATTTCAAGTCACACTTTTCTAAAAGTTTCATCATGTTAAAGATCGTCTTTGGTATACAGTTTTATATATTGATTTTCGCCCGATACTTGGAGCACCCGAACCATCCCATCCTAACGGTTGGGACCTTTACTATGGGTTGGTCGGGAAACCGTAAACACAACATTTATTTTTTTAGGCCCTTTTCAAAACTAATTCTCTCATTATGCCACTATACCATGGAATACATTCACGACAAATATTGAAATATGCAACATCTCTCATGCAGCGGTGTAAATACCATTCACAAATTGTTTTTACTGCGGGCGAGTGAAGATAAGCAAATACTCGACCGGCCTGTATGTATCAGGTAAGTATCATTTTCCCCAATAAAGAAATAAATATAGAACAACAGTTTTCTGTAAAATGTAAAAAAAAAGATTTGTTGTCACTTGTATGTTTTACTGCGAAATGAGCCTAACTAAAATAGAAATTGACATTAATAATCCAATTTGGACAATTCAAAACCTTGGCCAAGATAGTATGCTAATCTAATTACTAAGTTTGGTGAGGATCAAATGAAAAATGCGGATGCTAGAGTGCACACAATGTCAAAAAGTGCATTTATAAATGTTTCAAGGGCCATAACTCTGACACTAATAATCCGATTTGGACAGTTCCATACTATTCACAATTTTGATTCACATTTAGGTACCACAGCTCCAAAAATGTCAATTGTTTACAGATGGAAGGCATACGACAACATACAAAAGGCGATCGCAAAAGGTCCCTTGAGACGAAGTCTCAGGTGACCTTATAAAAGCATAAAAGAGATAATGTACAGGTTGTATTTAAAAGCTGGTTAAAAATAAAGCAGGTTTCTAGGGCGACACGTTTTCAACCTGACCCACTGCCTGTCTGAATTAGTTTGGCTCAAGAGAAACAATATTTCCGAGAAGAGACAGAGAGCGAGTTCCACTAGACAATAGTGTGAGGGCCAAAAGAAAACTTGTAAAAGTCAGAATTTGTTTGGATTTGTCTGTAGGACAGAAAATGGGATAAAGGACTTGGTCTTGTATTAGGAATAAAGGAATGTTCACATGATTATGGGTGATGTTATATAGCATAACCAGGCATACCCGGTCGTTGGTTAATACCACGAAGATTAAGTTTATGTTTAATTTGTTTGCAGACTATTTTACATAAAGTTTATTTAACACAACATGAAGACAAATATTTTGGATTAGATTTAGGCCTTTACTCAATATATACGCATTTTCCCGCACCAATCACAGAAAGCCTTTGAAAACAGTGCAGGAAGAGTTCAGATTGGTCGTTATGAGCAATCTGAACTTTTCCTGCACTGTTTTCCACTCTGTCAGTTAATACAAACATAATTCACCAATAATTCAAAAGACTTCTATATTAGGTGTCGAAAGGCGTCTTTATTAGAGGTGTCCAAAGGCATCTATATGAAGTAAAGGGTTAACAGTCAAAGAATCATGACTTGATGAATATAGCTGGATCATTGGAAGGACGTAAAAAGTAAGGGCGAGTGACAATTAGAGTCTATTTTACTGGTAACTTGAACTCAGATTTAGTAATTTGTTTACTGTGCTCTGACCTTGTATTTTTTCATGTGGGTTACTGCAATTATGAAAAACAGAAGAACAGCAAACAATCTTATTGAGAGCGTCCTTAAATTTTCATACTTAGATTTAACCAATTTTGACTGGTGATTTAATTATTATAACATATAAGCAGTATAAAAGAATACATTCATTTTTTTACTGGAACCAGGCTAAAATCATTATAATCCAGCTGCATAAGATTTTCAGTAATTAAGTATAATATATACACCCACACCCACCGGAGTTTATTTTTCTTTACTCCATAGATATGTGTTTTCCCACACCAATCACTAAAGGCCTTTGAAAACAGTGCAGGAAGAGTTCAGATTACTCGTAACAAGCAATCTGAACACTTCCTGCACTGTTTTCCACTGTGTCAGTTAAAATATACATAATTCACGCATTGCTGGTATGTGGTGAATTAATGCTTTCAATATTAGAGGTGTCCAAAGGCGTCTATACGAAGTAAAGAGTTAAATAGAACAGCAAGTGAGCAGTTTTAGCGACTTTGACTGTGAAGTCTTCAAATTGCTCAAAATTTTTTAAGGCAGGACACCTTACACCATAAACTTCATTTTTATACGAGTATGCCTATGAACGCCCCTGACTGCATATTGGTCCTTGACAGAAAATATACACACCATGGCACAACCTCCATCGGCATCCCGGACAAACTCATGAACAGTATATTTGTAATTACTGATAAGGCCATAATAAATAAATTGCTAGATTATCATTCCCGTCCACCCCCTAATTTTCATGCCGCCCAGACCCTTTTTATTTTCATAATTTTTTTTTTTTTTTAAAAATGGCACATTTTATCAGCATGCAGAATTACAGAATTACTAAAAAGTTGACAAGAACCAGCAGTCTGAACATCAGTTAAAACATTATAATAATAAATTCTTTATCCAACGATGGTAACTCAAACAATTACAATAACTGTTCTCCCTTGAGGCCATCAACAAAGCAAAACATAGTTATAACAAATACATTCAAGTACTAAATAAACATACAATCATGTAATTAATTGAAATCATTGCATTTCTAAGATACCGACTGACCGACCGACCGACAGACTATTACCAGTTTTAAAGTGCCAACTATCTACACCTACCTGCAACTTGAACTCTCACATCTCTGGCTATGACAGTTCCCACTTTCTGGAGCGTGGCAAGGCATTTATAATGCCCTTCGTCCGTTTTATCTTTCTTCGGACGGTGAATTATACGCCTGAAGTACAGGGAACCATTCTGCAGTACCTGAACTCGCTTACTTGCAAGGTCTATAGGTTCCCCGTCGCGTATCCAGACTATATTTAGAGGTCCAAGGTCATTGTCATATTCCACTGAACAGTTCATTAACAAATCACCATTCTTCTGTGCTATCACACTGCTGGGCTCCCCCTGGCGTAGCGCAATTCCCACGCTGAAGCCCTCTTTGGACCCTGTGAAAAAAAAGATAATATTAGGTTAACAGAAGCCAGAACCGTTAAAATCAAAGAACTAAAAGTACCAATAGCCAGACTTTAATAAATATTCATACACTTTCCTATTTTGATTGATATTACTGTAGTGTTTATTTTCAAATGGGCCCAGTTAGCTTAGTGAGGAACACGTAGTACTATCAATCAGAGACAGTGAGTTTGAATCCCCATCCTGCCACAGTCTCGGTGATGATTGGTCATGAACTTATTTCTACGGCGACGAGTTGCCCGCCTCTGAATATGTGGGGAAGTAGTCAGCAACTTGCAGAGATATGTTGCAGCTAGTTCTGGTTGAATTAAGACTCATTAAAATACAATAGTACTTATTACAGCTTACAAATAATAAATATAGTCTGAGATCAGGTCAATGACATTTTTAGTCAGAGAACCAGCCGATGACATGTTTGACCAGACCATAAATGCTTGACTTTATATCAAAATGGAACAATCTGAGACATTGGGAGAATTAACGTAGTTTCTTTGCTGAAACTGATTATGAACTGAACTCAGACTATGTAATTTAGGAATGTCTCTAGTCCAAAGGAATATAGTCCTGAAATGTTTTTGGCAGACTGTAATAATAAAATACAAAAATTTCTTTTTTTTTTAAACACCATTTTCAACACATTTCTGGTTATATATGGCAAATCCAGTTTTATTGGTGGAGGAAGACTTCAGCATTAATCCAAGTAGAACCACCGTCCTTCTCCAAGTAGCTGGCAAACTTCCTCACATCAAGGTTCTGAAGCGGTGAGACGGTTGTTGTGTTTAGCGTCGCTTTCAACAGTTTTTCAGTCATATTGCGACTGTGTCTACTTGAGACAGTATTCCAAGCGCTGTCACACTCTAGTATCATGCCGCAGACACATGGTATGATACCCCACCCAGTCACATTCTACTGACAGGGGGCCGACCAGACCTAGAACTCTAATCTAATTGCTGAGCATCAAGCGAGGAAGATTCTAGTACCATTTTGAAAATCTTTGATATAACCCGGCCGAAGATTTAAACCCACGACTTTCCGCATACGAGGCAGATGTTCTATCTTGAGATGGAGCCTGAGCCTTAGCAAAATTTAAGTTTCGAATCTTATTTAAAATTAAAAATTAAAAAAAAAAATCATTAAATTTAATTTAGCTGTTTACCAACGAAAAAAATCTTGCATTAATGGATGGTCAAAACAATTTATACTGACTAACTGTCGCTCTGAAAATGCATATATTATAAAGATTTGCTCTATCTTGTAAAAACCTACAATTAATAAGTTTACATTTGCGTTTTGTACCCTCTGGTCATGCTATTTGAAAGTTAAAAACACACAAACCCCCAAAAAATTGTTTAAAACGTTTATTTTCATTCATTACAGGAAAAGTGAAAGCAGGAAAAATGAATACTAGTATCATGTATAATGCATTCACTGTTGAAATGTTCATCAATCAATAATGCATATATATGTGTGTGTATATTTATATGTGTGTTAAACAGCTGTCACGCAGTGGTTTGTACAGCAATTTAAACTATGACAACACCTGTGGCGAATTCAAGAAATACAAGAAATGTGACTCCACTGCCTTCTTTTACCAAATTTAAGATTGAGTTCCACCGGGAATTGCTAGGAGTTTTTTTTAACCAACATTAAAACATCTGACCAGAAAGTCACAACTAAAGCACACTAAGGTTCTTCGAAATGAAATAAAACACTTTGGAGATTCAAACCCACGGCCCCTGGGGTATCAGCGCCTAGCACATTAATGACGCCATCTTAACCGAGGCGCTGACGCTGCAGGGGCTGTGGGTTTGAATCTCCAAAGTGGCAAAAAATATTTCCGAAATTGTCTGTGGTCAGGTGAATAAGACATGTGTCACTCCTTTCTATTGAGTCATTTAAAGTAGGAATAATACAAAATATTGAATGTAAAATAAAACAGTTACTTGTAAAGAGATTTGATTTTTGTTTGGACAGTTTAACAAAATCTGTATTTTGGGCACTTTTACAAAATTTATATTTTTGGATAGTGCAACAACATTTGTAATCTGAATATTGTAACATTATTTTGTTTGTCTGACTGAATATTTAGTGTCATTTTTATGCCATCGAGGGCTAACAGATGGTCAGCTAGCCTAACCAATGTTTCCCAAATCCTGGAAGATTAATGGTGCACTCAAGCACATATATATCTGCAATTAACTGACAACTTTCTCACTTGAACTAGTGATGAGATGCGAATGACACTGCGACGCAATGTCCTCAGTGCTCCAAGAATAGGATACCTTGATGCCCGGGGCTTGTCAAATATTGATCCGGGCATGTGCCATTTTCAAAGTTACTTGCTCGTCAGGCTTGTCTTCAAAAATCGGACAAGCTAGTTTTCACAATACACAGGTCTGCAAATATCTCTATTCGATACGACACAGGTCAAACTGTTGTTTATAGACCGTAACTAATCAGTAGAAACAATTGACCCCTGCAATGTTTGTCACACAACATGCTACTTTGGAAAACCTCTTATGCATATTCAATTATCTATTTTTATTCCTCTAATGTGATTGGTGAATAGCTATGAATATAAATTACGGTAATCTATTTTTAATAACCCCTCTGATTGGTCGGATATATACGACCTAGGTTCACGTTTCTAACCACGCACCTGAGCAAAGCTATAAAAAAAAAATAGACGATATGTTATTCCCAGGTGTACCTCAAATCCTCTATTATGAAGAGCATAAAATTATCTCTCTTTGCCAAAATGGTGACAATTCCTAAAATCTGTTTATGTGTTTGCAGATAATTAGCCATGATCGCGTTAAGTATAATGTCAGCAGTAGGTTTTGGTAATTTTATAAATGTTTCGTAGATTTACAATAATTGGAACTGTATGTTTATAAATTTTCTTCTGTGAAACCGTAAAAGTTGATAATTGAATCGAGTTTACGGTAAAGAAAAATGTGGGAGGGGTATTACAGTAATAAACTAAATTGCTTTTTTGTGTGTAGTTTCAGCGTATAATTTTTTTTGGCATGATTTAAACATAGTATTGAAAACAACAATTAAGATCAGTTATCTGGGTTTTTTTTAATATTTGAAATATAGTTGACTAGTTGCACTTTCTGGATATTTGAAGGCTGTCATAGACTACATTTATTTATTACATTGCCAAGTTCTCTTGGATAGATTGAAAAGCTTTGTAGGCTAGACATTGCCATTAGTGTTATGACAGCAATAATTAGAAAAGAAGAGAAAGATATTTAAAATAATGTTTCAAATAAACTCCTGCTCTCACACTGCCACAAAGTCAACAGAACAGAAATTATAGTCAATAAAGAACAAAGATTAAATACAACAGAAGTCGGGTATACTGATAGACGAAGTCAGTTCTCCCCGAAATTCTCTCACTTCTCCCGGTCTTATTCAAACTCTAAAACCTGTGATTTAGACATGCATAATGTTAAGGGGAGCTAACCGTACATTAAAATTAATACATTTAAGTCTATGTTTACATATTTCATATTATACCGCAAAGTGTATTGGTAATAAAAATCTGGGCATGTGAACCGTTGATCAGGGCAAGTTTTTTTCAACCTACTTGCCCTGGGCTAGTCCCCAAATTTTCTGATCCTATATCATTTACTAGGAGACTGGCCAGCCAGGGATTCCCACTCACAACCCCCCTGGATTGATAGTCAGACATGCTACCAACAGAGCTAATCAGGCCAGGCACAGACAAGGATGAGGCATAGACAAGATTTTTATTATAAAAACAAATTGAAAGGGGCACAACTCTCTTTAAAAGAAATCATTAGACCAGACAGCTGCAGCAAAACTAGATTTCATACCAATATTTTGTCCAAATGCAAAGTTTCAAAAACATACCAAGGATGCTTTTTACAGACAGAAGGATGCTGGACAGACAGAAAGAACACCAATAAACCCCTCCTGTGAAAATGGTAATATTCTCTATACAAATGTATATATATATTTGATTTTTTTTAATGGGGTTTAACGCCATTTTCAACACATTTCAGGTTATATATGGCATATATCCAGTTTTACTGTTGGAGGAAGACCTTGGACTGTCAGATTGAGTAGAACCATCATCCTTCTGCAAGTAACTGGAAACTTTCTCAAATAAAATTTTTGGAAGGGCGGAACTCGAACCCACGACCTTAGCGGTGAGAGGTATGGCAGTGCCTTAGACCACTCCGCCACGGAAGACACCCCCAGACATATAAAAATCAAATGAGTGGTTAAAAAGATGAAAGTAACAGACAAGACTTTTATTTTGAAACATTGAAAGAGGGAGGGACAACTTTCTCTAAAATAATCTTGGATCAGAACTGTGTGATGATATACACAAATAGACTTCATACTGATATTTTCTACAAAGGAATATAAAAATCAAATGAGTCTTCTGGTCAACTCTGTCACTGCCTATTTTGGGGAAAACGTCCTTTATGTACGAAGCAAATGGTGAAACCTATATAGACCTTAGCCCTACGGTTGTCCTAGCTTTGTTGATGTCATTTTAGCTTAATGGATCTCATCAAAAATAAATGCAAAAATCAAATTGTATTCGTAAAGTTTTGACCGTTCTAAAAATTCTTGCGGATCTTTTGAAAATTTAAGTATATTTATTTTCAGCACCAATGCTGAAACATTTCTCTCTTTTTTTCTATCAAATGTATCAAAAATATTGAGAAAAATACCTTTGTCAGAATTATGATTGTGTTTCATTGGAACTGAAAAATCTATATAAGCTGACCTCATTGCTAAAACAGAAGATATTAGTTGACCCCTCAGGGCTGGAAAATTCCTCTACTACGCTCGCCATGACAAGTGAACATTTGGTAAGGACATGTAATATCTAATAGACTGACCTTAATATTTCTTTGATTTTAAGCATTCAATTAAAAATGTTGGAGAGGAAGGACGAGAAGCTTTTATAATGAAATTTCAAGCCCTGCCCCTTTTGTAATACAGAAGGTATCCCATTCAAATGTGTCGTCCAGTGGTACCACATCTGACCCAGAATCTGAGGGTTGTGGGTTTGATCATCCGCCACGGCTATGTGTCAGCCTTAACTACTTAAGCTTATAACCATAAGTAGATATTATCATTCATGTATCAGCATACATGAATTATTAATGTGTATTGACATATAAAGAGAAGAGGTCACGTCAGTGTAAATCATCGGCTGAGATACAAACATGTTTACATTTTAACACACACTAAAAATGTAGAAATAGTTTTACATGTGCTGATATTAATCAAATATATGCAGTTTTAAACCATATTGTTGTTTATTATTTAGCCATCTTTAAACATTTTAACTTCAAATCAAACAGAGATATTTTTAAAGTCACATAATGATCTGGGGTTTCATTTAAGTTTTGAAGGAGGGTGAAAAGAAAAATATGAAAAGGGTTTCTGGGGTCCACCGCAAAAAATGTAAGAAAATCAGCTGAAAATAGCTGGGTGTTCAAGTAAGTATAGCCAGGGAAAAAAAACGGACTTCTAATGACAGCCCTGGGCGATCAAGAAAAAACAAAACACAAAAAAGAATGCAAGATTTTTTCTCCAACCTGACCTGACCTCAAAGTGGCAAAGAAACAATATTTCATTATAGGCCCAATTTATTTTTAACCCTTGTGTAAATATGGAAGGAGTGGTCATAAATATAGAAAAAACCATACAATGACTTTGTATAAACATTACTTTGTATAACACATCCAACTATATTCTGGTAACTACATGTTAACAAAACATTAATCTGCTTGTTGTTGATTTTAATTTGAAAGAAAGGATCATCCATATTTTTAACAGCATTCAGAGATAACACACCAACGCAGTACAAACATAAATAAACATGATACAACTGTTTATGCTCTGTTAATACAGTCTGATAACAAAACAAGCCTAATTGAAATCAAGTCGGTCCCATTGCAATTGAGGGTTGACCACAAGTGATGTCAAAGACAGTTATTCGGTTTCCCATAGATAAGAAACATTTATATAATATTTTTATCAAGTTTCCCCTTTCGGCGCCTCTCGTTTCTGTATCACATCTCTTTTGACTCCTCAGTGTTAGGAGAAAAAAACACACAACAGCGCTCTAATAACTGTTCGCCAATCGATCGATTCCACTTCAAAACGATGTAAACAATGATTGCGCAGTGTAATAAAGTGACATCCAAACACCCATGAGTTGGAAATTTATTAAACAACACACAAGACGTCGGTGGTCAGCAACAAGGCGGTGATAAAGGTTAACTCCAATTGTACGCCATGTTGTTTTGCTTGCTCGAGGTAAACATGCGAATTTTCGGTAAAAAATGCTGTCGAAGAAGCACTTACCTTCGGTAAATGGGATGCAAACCGCTACCGACACAGCAGCGAATAGATAAATAAGTAGTCCATCCATGTGAACGATGACATTAGGCCTATTTGTTTAGCTAAAACTGGACACAACTTTTTTTTAGGCAAATGGCCTCACTAAAAATGTACACTAGATCCGTGAACCTTCAATACACTGTGCTAGAACTTCTGGGGCGCGCACTTACTCCCGCGTTATTAAGGCAATCGATAAATAGCTATTACTCAAAACATGAAGATGAACACGTATATCGCCTGAAAACAAAATTGGTTACATTTTCCTTGAATTGTGTCTGGAACAATTACAATTCGACGAAGCAGTGAGTGAAACTGTTTCTGTCATTATATTTAATTGCCGGGAGTGCGCTTACTGTTTAGAAGAGCTGATAGAATTTGAGGTCACTGGCTTGTTATAGTTTCCCGCTAAATGTCACAGAAATGGGTCAAGTAAGACAGAGAGAAGAGAAAAAGGAGAAACACACTATGCTTTGAATAATTTCTCATATAGAAACCGACTCTTTATTTGGCATCATTATGTTAAATTATGTTAATACCTTTATCAATGTTTATATGCATACACATGCGCTCGTAGTGTCATTTAGACAGATTTGTTTAAGCAGGGAATCAGTTCTTATTAAGTACCATTGAGGCTAAACGCCCCGTGTGAATAATCATGTACACAACTACTATGACGTAACAACACTGTATTTCATATGACAACATTTTAAAAGAGAAATACCATGCAAATATAGACTCGAATAAAGAGCTAGAGTTAGGGAGTGGGCGTATTTTTTTTTTAATCAATGATTGTGGTACCGGGGAATGCGGGTAAATTATAAAGGTTACCTAGTACGCGCCAGAAAAGAAGATTGCAGACTCAATCTACATTCTAACTTGTTAACTGTCAAATTACAAATATATATATGTAATAAATTAATATGTAGAATGAACCCAGAAGCTAAATATAGCTGCAGATGCAGAACGGCAGAGATGCAGCAAATTTTATTCATTATCCAATGTGATCATATTATCTAGTTTACATCGATTGTGAACAAAGTTCCTACAATTTAGGCAAATCACGCTCGAAGTGTCCCTAAGTAGAAAAATAGGCTCAGCATTTGCGATTAAATTGTCTTGCCGTGGCGGAGGATCGAACCCAATGCCCATATGATCTTATTCTCACCAGGTGCTATTTGAAATTCGCGTAGTACCGTTAACTTAATTTACATCTTTATATGTCTCTGGTAGTATATGTGATCATAATTGCACACGGCTTCCTTAAGTAAAACAACTATATAGAGGAGGAAAGGTAACTGATTGAGAGTTTGTGAACGCTCGCGTATTTACGCAAAATCCCGCAATATCTCGTTTTTTATTATCTTCACTTCAAATCATTTCAAGGACACAAATCAAAATTCTTACACTGCAGAATGAAATTGTCATCAAAACAATACTATTTTCAGAAACTTGTGTTTAAAATTGTTGAAGTACTTGTGATTACAAAATGCGTACATTGCAGCGAAAATAACGACAAATTACGATATATTTTCCTTCAAACCTCAATAACTGTAATTCAAGAGCATTTTACGTGATCGAAACATGTTTAAACATCTAAGATTACATACAACTTACATTTTATTTACAAGAAATCAGTTGCCTGTGAATTATGAATGATTACTTTGTAAATTATGAATACTTCGTGTGCTGTTTCATCCGAACATTGAGTCAGGAAATGCAAGTTTCCTATCCTTCTATACTGAGAAGTCCTTGCTTATGTCTTGTTTTTTTTTCTTCTCCGTATGTCACTGGTAAATCCATAAACAGACACGGAACAGCAATTTACTTACTTAGATTTAACTGAAATTTGTATCGGCTACCCGTCCGATCGAAAGCAGAACAAAATGTTTGCTTCAATGATAAAAAGTAATCAGAAATTAGATCGGAATTCAGGATATTGTTTAAGTTTGGAAACAAACTTCTGATTTATCTACTCCCCAGAGTTAACGTACTTAATTTCTGGGTGGGATAGTGGAATATTACATAAATTTCTAGCGTTTTGATGCGTGCGTGCGTGCGTGCGTGCTTGCTAGTTTTAGAATGTATGTATGTATGTATGTATGTATGTATGTATGTATTATGTATTATGTGTGTGTGTGTGTGTGTGTGTGTGTGTGTGTGTGTGTGTGTATGTATGTATGTAAATGTATTCTATTAATGATTTTGTCAATACTATTATTTATATTTATTGTTGTTTGTATAAGGGTTTAAGTGACAATGTTGGAATTGATTTTACTGTGTAAACTTTAGGTATACCGATTTATTTTCGCTCGATTTGTGAAGAATGCTCAGAATTTATATAAATATATCTTCCTAGTGCTGAAACTGAACTGGGAGTTGTTTTGGAGAGGCCATCGAGTCGAGCATGGGATCGAGTCTCCACTTTATCCACTGCGCTGCCGCTCTGTCATTTCTTTCAATCCACTCTTTAAAACACAAATTAATTATTCTTTTGATTCTGTCCAAGAAGCGTACTCGGGAACGATTGATAAAACCGTGGTTCAGTTGTAGAGTATCGGACCCAGGATCAGAGGGTCGAGGGATCGATTCTCCATGACGACCATGTGTGGCGTTCTTGAGTAAGACCCTTTATTTTACCTGCATGATTATGCTTATCACAGGAATTCTTCTAGCATGATTGATCTAAGTTGTAATAACTTGTTTCACAATCGAAGTATAATAAATAAGTTTAAAACTTACAAAAAAGAGAGAGAAAAAAAAGAAGAAATATCATCGCATTTGAACTAAAGTGAGTCAGTATATTTAAAGAATTTAAAAAGTAAATGGCCAATGATGCATTCTCAGGGTTTTTGTGAGTGTTTTTTCTTTCTTCTATGTTCAGCATACCAATTACTTCCGAGAATTTCAATTATACATTTTTTTTGTAACAAATGTTTTCTCACTTTACGCCTGAAGTGCCAACGTGTAGCTTCGCAGACATTGTTTTTGTGTAACTAGCAGTTAGCAGCTTATAGGTAATTTGTTATATTAAAAATGAAAAAATCACTTTTTATTGACAACAATTAAAATCACTCATTACTGAAATATGTCAATATTGGATTCATACAAGCTAATACTCTTTTTTTCTAAATCACAATTCTTAGAATTGTTTGTCATTTATGAATTGCAAATGTTATGTAATATACTATGTACAGTTCTTGAATAAAATATTGTTTAACCAATATTGGGCACTTTATACATGGAAACACTTGTTACAAGAGTAATACAGTGTGTTAACCGTCTCCAATATGTCGTCAAAATGCTGTGTTATAATATATAAAATGAATTTGTCTTAATTAATGAATACTGTTTGAAGTTTGTCACATGCACTGTTATATACGTGTAATATTAGTAATATTATAGACTTTCGGAATTTATTGTATAAAAAATAAAGACATCAAGATAGATAACTAATACTTAAGGATTTATCTTAGCACTAACAGATTTACTTCCCCTTTTATGTAATTGCGCAATATCTGTGAAAGCTATGTAGTAAAATACTGCGTGCACAATGTTCGTACAGTACGGTGGCCGAGTGGTTAAGGCGTTGGACTTAAGTTCCAATGGACGAATGTCCGCGTGGGTTCGAACCCCACCCGTACTAATATTTTTGCTGACGAAAATTGTATGATGTAAATGATAAACAAAAGAAAACTGTGACGAACACACTGCGTGACAGTTTAGTTTAGTTTGGTTTGGTACATATTACCATAAAACCTGACGGATATGCTTTCGTTAGTCTAGCTAAGTTTATATTACTTAGATTATGAACCTATTACACAAATTACACTCAAAGCCTTCCTCTAAGCATATGCCGAAAAAGTGTTTTACTCAAGAACACCGTGACCGCATATAGTCGTAGCGGAGGATCGAACCTCAGATCTTGGGACTGATGCTCTCCCTCCACACAAGGCGGCCGGTAATGTGTAAGTCGGACAAACCGAAGGTAAAAAAGGTAAGTGGTCTTTTATTTCATACTTATTTACAAGAGGTATCACGTAATAGTCTGATATTTTAAGGAGAAAATATTAAACACTGACTATTTAAATGTTATCATATAAATAAATCTATTTGATGAACATTTTGTACAGAAACATGTTCTTTTTCTGCTTCTGTAATGCGTAATTTACAATCAGAATTCGAAGTGTTGTTGTCGATTAAATCGCGTCCTGCTCTAAATGCTACAACAATTATCCCAAATCCGATAATTCCCAAGCGACAAAAGCAAATCTTCGGATGTCCGGTAATCAGCGAGTTGTGTTCCGAAACTATCCGGAATTGGTTTCACTAAAATCAACCACGAATACAGTTGTTTATAGACGACCTTTTTAATCACTTATTTCTAGAAAATAACACGTTTTGTTGTAGAAAATCGCACTGATTTCTTCAAGTTACATGGGTTTGGTGCAGTTGGAAAATTTTATGAACATAAAATGCATAGGCGATGCCTCTTTAAAACCGGACAAAAGGGCAAACATCTAAAACAGCGATTCTATCTGCAGATAGGATGTATATATACTGAGCAAAAAAAGAAAGTACCCACTTTTATTCTTTGAATTATTTCCTCAATATTAATAATTTGATCACATAAAACCAAGTCAAGACTCAATAACGACCAAAGAAATCAGGCGATTGGGATGCTGAATGCTGGCTCTACAGTAGCCGAAGTATCCAAGCTGTTCGGCTGCTCGAAGAAGACAATAGGGTGTTTGCGAAGACTTTTTCAGATCAGGGGAAACGTTTGGGACCGTCCCCGAAGCGGTCGGCCACGTGTGACGACTGCGGCCGATGATCGGTACATCACGGTTCAACACTTACGTAACAGACGTTTGTCGGCATCAGCAACAGCGCAACGGCATGGAATCAGTGAACAGACAGTTCGGAACCGAATGCGACAAAATAATGACCCGATTCGTCCGTACAATCTGTACTTTGGCCAATTTTTTAACCAGACGTCATCGGGCTGCGAGACTCGACTGGTGCCGACGTCGCCGGCGTTTCCGACGTGCTGATTGGAAATCAGTATTGTTTTCGGACGAGTCTCGATTAATCTTGAGTCATGCAGACGAACGTGAGAGAATTTACCGTCGTCGAGGGGAGCGTTACGCTGATGCGTGCGTCACTGAGAGAGACCGCTTTGGGGGAGGTTCAGTTAATATTAGTCTGGGGTGGAATTATGGATGTACACAAGACTCGCCTAATCGTTATTGAACGAAACATCAATGCCCAGACCCACGTCAATAATGTTCTTGAACCAGAAGTTGTTCCTTTCATTCAGCGCTACGGACCGAACGTCACACTTATGCATGGTAACGCCCGTTCCTATACAGCTGCACTTACTTGACGTTTTTTTGGCGGATAATAACGTCAATGTTTTAGAATGGCCGGCGAATTGGGGCAATTTACCGGCGCCGTACGTACAGCGTTACGTCGACAGCATGCGACGGCGGATCATGACATGCATTGGGCAACACGGCGGACACATGAGATATTAAATCTTTTACTGCAACCCACATCACATTTTCACTGCAGAAAAATCCAAAAGAATTGAGTTTTAAACTTTCACGATTACAAGTGCAGATTTATCAAAACCGTTGTTACTTCGGAAATCGACCCCTACGTCATATCGGTCCATTTTTTTCGACGAAAGACATATTGCAGCTGCTTCGAATTTTCACAGGACTTCAAGAATAAATTGTTCTTTACTTCAATTAAACAATTAAATCCGAATATATACTCCTTTTTTCTTTATAATGATAGATATAGAGTGGGTACTTTCATTTTTGGCTCAGTATATTTATTAAAGGTAGTGACTCGGATTTACGACCGTAATGTTCTCTGCCAGATACATTCTTGTCCTTTAAAGTATTCTGTAAAATAATTTATTATTTCTTGATTATATAGAGAAGGAAAGGCAATTGAGTGAGATTTTGTGAACGCTCTCGTATTCACGCAAAATATCGCAATATCTCGTTTTAATTATCTCCACTTCCATTCATCTCAGGAACACAAATCTAAATTCTAACACTGCAGAATGAACATGTCATCAAAACAGTTGTGAACTCTCACGTATTCTCGCAAAATCTCCAATATCTCGTTTTTTTATTATCTTAGCTTCCTTTCATCTTAGTAACATAAATCAAAATTATTACACTGCAGTATGAAATTGTCATCAAAACAAAACCATTCCCAGAAATTTGTGTTTAAAATTGTTGAAGTAATTGTGATTACAAAATGTGTATACTGCAGCTACAATAACGACAAATTACGAATAATTTCCCTATTAACCCCCAATATCTTTAACTCAAGAGCATATTGCGTGATCGAAACATGTTTAAACATCTAAGATTACATACAACTCATAGTTTATGTACAAGAAAACAGTTGCCTGTGAATTATGAATGATTAATTTTCAAATTATGAATCCTTCGTGTGCTGTTTCATCAACATATAGTCAGGAGATGCAAGTTTCCTATCCTTCTATACAAGTCCTCGATAATTCCGATCTCACTTTCATAAAATGTATTTAAAAGGAAGTAGGTCTATGTAAGAAATTTTCACAATTTTATTATTGGCTTAAAAAATAAATTGTGTTAACATTAAACATAATTGTATACCAGTGTCGCTTCAGCAATGTATCGCGTCACTGATGGATTCGGATTCTATTTAAATCCTTGGGAAAACACAGAACTACGAAGTATGTGATAAAAGTTCAAACCAATTTTTATTGAAAGAGAAAATATCAAATTATTCATGCTCAACTTAGAATGATGCCCAATTTATATATACAACACAGAATGATATTGTCAATTGTATCCAATTCTTAATAAAGCTGAATATTGTTTTTTAATTCTTAATAAGGTCATCCTAAGGTTATCCGGCCCAGTATTTTCATGTGGGTAGGTAGATAGCTATTTTTTTCGTCAAATTTTGTAACAGGAATGGTGCATAGGCTTATTACTCCATGACCCCTTTGCCGCAAGTTTGCAATTCGTGGGTCCGAATCCAATGTTTTTTTTAAACTTATTTATTTTGCTTCGATTGTGAAACAAATACTTACAACTAAGTCAAATCACGCTATACAAGATACAAGAAACTTTATTTATTTTATTATATTTGTTTTTGATTTACAAATATAAAACACTTGCTGTAAAGCTATTTGCCAACAGTAACAAAGATACATAACATGTTAACATTTTTTTTTACTTACATAAATATAGCACACACACACACACACACACACACACACACACACACACATTCATACATATTGCTCATGAACAGCACCCACACATACAATACTCGTGCAATACACAACTATGGAATGCCATAGCTGTCTTATGTGGTCTATTTTATATGTATTATGTACATTCCTTATTATATCATGTGCATTCATCATTATATTATGTAGATTTATCTTTATATGCTGTGCATTCTTTATTATACGATGTAGATTTACTTTTATATTGTGTAGATTTGTCATTATATTAGGTAGAGTTATCATTATATGATGTACTTTCTTCATTATATTATGTAGATTTGTCATTATATGCTGTAGATATGTCATTATATGATGTAGATTTGTCATTATATGATGTACATTCTTCATTATATTATGTAGATTTGTCATTATATGCTGTAGCTTTGTCATTATATGATGTAGATTTGTCATTATATGATGTGCTTTTTTCATTATATGATGTGCTTTTTTCATTATATTATGTACATTTATCATTATATGATGTACATTCCATATTATATCATGTACATTAATCATTATATTATGTAGATGTGTCATTATATGATGTGCCTTTTTCGTTATATTATGTGCTTTAATCATTATATGCTGTGCATTCTTAATTATGTTATGTAGTTTTATCTTTATATTATGTAGATTTGTCATTATATGATGTACATTAATCATTATATTATGTAGTTTCTTCATTATGTTATGTAGACTTGTCTTTAAATGAAATTGAAATTGAATTATTAAAAAACTTCACGTATTAGTGCGTAGTGTACTTTACCTGCTTTGAAAGTCATTTTTTTTGACTCGGGTGAGTTACACACTTGTTTTATAAAGTGTAAGTCGCGCATTATAATTTGGGCATCATTTTGTTCGGGATTGTGTTTATTTGCTCATATACAGCTAATTGATCATATGTTTGTATGGGAAATGTGCTCATAACTCAATTAAATATTTTTTTTTAAAAGTTCAAACGTGGATGTGTTGCTTTAAGGTGAGTTGCCATACAATTTGAAAAATACTTATCAGGGGTATTGTTCAATTTATAATTTGTAAGTGAGCACTACAGTACTTCGCCCAATTAGTTTTTTAGATGTAAAAGAACTCTAGACATCTCTATGCCGTTGTGGCATAAAAATAATACAATTTCTGCAAATATGATGCCATTTCCATCAGGTGAGCAAATTAAGTTGGCCCTCTTGTTTATGTAGTAGTTTATACTGGCCTTGGGTTACAATTTCAAGCCTTTCACATATCTAGCCCCTTTCTCACTTTAGAGAACGGAAGAATGGCTTAGTGGTATTTCAAATGGCTGTGAATCCAGGGTTCGATTATTACTTATAATATATAGCACTATTATAAGTCGAACTATCAGGCAACCAGTAAATATTATATGGTAAGGTTATAAATAATAATCCAAATTAATAATTAGAATATTATGGCTTTCCTTTGTGGTACACAGGCAACTCAATCATGGGTTACATAATTTTATCGTGGCTTGATGGTTGAACAAATAGAACATCTGCAAATGGTCTTCCAACAGGTCACCTGGTGTGAATGTTTTATTTCAGGTCTCATACTTTTTTTTTGTTGAGGAGACCTTGAAAAACAAACAGTTCCTAAATGAACAGAAATGTGGGCTAATGGGACTTTAAACCGTATTCAATAAAATAGTACAATTATAGGGAGGTACTGTAATATATTACTGTACAATCGGATGAATTTTCTAAAATAAATAAAATCTAAAATAAGGTAAACTTTAAAGGCCCAGATCGACTTTGAGTATCTCCCGATATGTATTGCTATACATTATATAGTACTAGCATGTTTTATTTACTATCACTGTTATAGGTGTAAGCCCACCATTGATTTTTCATTCTTATTTCTATAGCCTAGTGAATAAAACATTTTTAAAATCATTCATAGAAAGCCCCAATGAAAGAAGAGAAACTTACATTTTATTGTTTGTTGACTTCTGTAGTGCCAAAATATTATTAGAAAAGAAGGGGTCATGTTTTATCCAATATATTTTTTTACTATTCAGTGTGTACACTGTTGATAAAGTGAAAGTAGACTACAGATAGAAAGTATTCATACCCCAATTTCCAAGCATCAATTTTTTTCTACATTCACAATTCAAACATGACAATGCATTCAAAATGTTCCAAGTACATCAATAATGCCATTCAAATAAAGAAAAATGAGCATTAAAATATGGGAAATGCTTTTTTAAACAAGAAGAAATAAAGATTATTTATCACCGCCATTCAACTACCCCACGGAAACATTTCCTATTTCCAATGGTTTTGTTATGCCTATAATTGTATTTCCGATGACGAGGCATACACATGCACGAAATTTAGAATTATAATGAGCTCCGCTATTTTTAGCCGATGGGGAATTTTCGATATTATAAATGAGGGCTTATCAGCTCGCATCAACTTCAAAATGCCATAACCTACAGCATTAATACAGAGAATGAGGGATATAAGTAATAATTGTATTGGTAAAATAAATTCAATATGGGCCTTTAATGTGGATATAATTTTCTGAAATAAAATTAAAGATTGTCTACCACTTAAGTATTATAATTATATTTTAAAATAGGTACCGAGATCAGACCTGCGAGAATGTCTACATCGTTTAGATGAAATCGATGTGAAAGAACGAAGAAGAGGCCGACTTCACCGTAGAGTATATAACGCCAAATCATTTATGGCATGTGGATACAAATCATAAATTGATAAGATGGCATTTAATAATAGCCGGAGGTATAGATGAATTTAGCCGCCTCATAACATTTCCTCAATGCACAGATAATAATAGAGCTGAAACGATTTTGAATTGTTTTTTAAAAGGAGTCGACAAGTTTGGTATACCCTTAAGGGTACGAAGTGATCAAGGGATGGAAAATAGCAAAATAGCAGACTTCATGATTAGTACTCGGGGCGCAAACTGTAACAGCATGATTACTGGTAAAAGTACACACAATCAAAGAACCGAAAGATTATGGCGAGATGTATATGAAGGAGATCTTTGTTATTACTATGATCTGTTTCATTTCATGGAAGAGCAAGGAATAATGGACATAATGAACGACATACACATATATGCCCTCCATCATGTATACCTTTCTAAAATTAACATGAAGCTGACCATTTGGCAAAATGCATGGGCAAAACATAGAATACGTACAGTGAGATCATCACCGATACGGTTATTTACTGCAGGTCTTGTGAATAATCCAGTTGATATTCCTGCGACTGATGTTGAAAATTATGGCACTTTGATAATGAGGAAGAGAACCCAAGACCAATATTTGTTGCTCCGGCAATCAAAATTAATGAGCAATGCCAAATTCAACTGGGTTTGCATTGTCCTTACAACTGGAATTCTTCTAATTTTGGCATTGACATTTATACTAAAGCTGTACGGATTTTAGAAACACATAGCACATACCGATGATTTATTATTTTTTAACTTTTGACTTTTATTTCATTTTCTGATGAGATATGTTTAAGTTCATGTTTGAACTTCTATTACAAAACTGTTTTTATGCCCCTTCCAACTGTGGTGAACATATAGTTTTTGGGAGAATATTGACAATAATTTAATATGTCCATGTCCTTACATACGATTTTCTCTATAAAAATGTTTAATATGAAATTTATGTGAAATTACAAGGAAAAGTCTACTTTTAAAGAAATAGTGTTGCAAGAGGTCCATTTAACATTTTGTGTACTTATTATTGATGCTATACAGCAATCTTATAATGTGTTGGTACGCCGTAAAACAATATTCATTCATTCATTCTATACAGTAATCACTTATCTAGTAGATTTATTTCATCAATTACGTGAAGTTTAAAATTATTTATTTTTTTGAAAATTACTAGATAGTGGCAAGACATTGAAATAAAGTGGTAAGCACAACTTTGAAATTGGTTAGTAGTGGTACCATTATCCCTTAAAATGGCCCAGGACAAGCCTGAATATTAATACTCTATAATGTCACACTTATTTGACTGGACCACATACTATTGCTTAGCTTCTCATTGTATTGTGACGATAAGTTGTAGGAAAGATTCAAGTATGTACTCTGTTGTACACCTGCTTAGTGTTTCCATGTTCGAGACCATTGTGTCACTAATTTAAAGAGTTTTGGTGTCGAGGCTATGATAAATATTTGTAAGTGATCCGAATTGTGGTAATTATTATGTTGTTCATTATTTAAAAGCATAATGTATTTTAAATGCATTTCCTTGAAGAGACTGGAGTGATTTAAATAGGAAGAATTTTATCCTGCAATATGTATGCTCAGTCTCGGCTCTCACTTTGTAACCAATTTTGAATATTTTTCAACTGATTACTGTTAGACTTGTACAACTTAACTGACATATGATGTGTAGATATGCATTTAATGATTAGCTTCTAGCTCGATGGTTTTGTTTAATTTATGGCGCAGAGTTGGGTTAATAATTTGTTTACTGTTTTTTCTATTAAATTGGTGATTATGTAATAAGAGAGCATTAAATGCAATATGTAAAGTGTATATATTCATTTGAGGATTGAAATTGCTATTTTGAGTTAGAACAAGAGGCCCAAGAGGGCCTGAGGACGCTCTACTGACTCATAGTGGCCATAGCACTTTTTGAAATTCTCCTATGCAATAGAAACATCTGGGCAGGGTCATTTTTAACCCTAGGGACACCATTTGAACAAATGTAAGAAAACTATAGTTGGTCATCATTACTACATAAACTTTTTGAAAATCTGTTGGACTGTTCATGAGATCAAGATTTTTTAAGTTTTGGACTATTTTTAGTAACGGTGGCCATCTTGAATTTAAGATAGAAAAAAAAATCTTTGGTGTAGTCTCCTACGCAACAGAAACATCCATGTGAAGTTTCAGTTTAATTGGCCTAGTGGTTTCAGAATAAATGAAAAGAAAGAGAATTTTATGTTTTCCCATAGTATCCCTATGTAAAATTCTAAGTCCCCTTACAGGGCCCCTATAAATTTTAGCCCCTAAATTCTTATCTGCAATCAAACCCAACACATAGGGATAATTTATATCAAATATGTACAAATCTGACATACCGGTTCTTAAGAAATTGATTTTAGTAATTCCCAATTTGTACCCTTTTGGGGCCCTTCACCTAACAATGCTTTTGTGAACATATAGGCAAAATCATTTCCATTTAAAATAAAAAAATATATATTATATTGACATGTGTCCCCTAATTGAACTCTTGGGGCAGGGTCATTTTTAACCCTAGGGACACCATTTGAAATCTAACAAAACTACAGTTGGTCATCATTACTACATAAACATTTTGAAATCTGTTGGGCCGTTCATGAGAGGAGGATTTTTTAAGTTTTGGATTATTTTTAGTAACGGTGGCCATCTTGAATTTCAGATCGAAAAAAAAATCTTCTGTATAGTCTCCTATGTAAAAGAAACATCCATGAAAAGTTTCAATTTAATTGGCCAAGTGGTTTCAGAATAGATGAAAGAAAAAGCGAATTTTCTGTTTTCCCATAGTATCCCTATGTAAAATTCTAAGTCCCCTTACAGGTCTCCTATAAATTTTAGCCCCTAAATTCTTATCTGCAATCAAATACCGGTTCTCAAGAAAACAAATTTAGTAATTCCCAAATTTTACCCTTTTGGGGCCCCTCCTCAACCCTTAAGACAGTGGAACCCAGTCATTTTTACAAATCTGAACCTCCTTCACCAAACAATGCTTCTGTGAAGATATAGGCAAAATCATTTCCATTTTAAAAAAAATAATAAAAAAATATTATAATGACATGTGTCCCCTAATTGAACCCTCGGGGCGGGTCATATTTAACCCTAGGGACACCATTTGAACAAATGTAACAAAACTATAGTTGGTCATCATTACTACATAAACATTTTGAAAATCTGTTAGGCCGTTCATGAGAAGAAGATTTTGGACTATTTTAAGTAACGGTGGCCATCCTGAATTTCAGATTGAAAAAAAAAAAATCTTCTGTATAGTCTCGTATGCAAAAGAAACATGCATGTGAAGTTTCAGTTTAATTGGCCAAGTGGTTTCAGAGAAAGTGCTGCTAACAGACGACAGACAACGCGCCATCGCATAAGCACTTCTGGCCTTTGGCCAGTAGAGCTAAAAACATTAGCTGTTTAATGTGCATGAAACCAGAAAGGTTCATCTGTAACATTAAACAAGTTACTGTTTATCATCACTCCATGAAAAATCAAAACAACGATTTCAGTCTTTATGACAATAAATTTTAAATAATGTATAATTTTATTATAATTTTATATATTAAAATTACCGGTACGCTTTGTAATGAGGTATTTAATAACTCTTAATCCTATTGTCGGAACAGCGATGGTGCCAGTTTTGAAGCACATTTACACCACATAAAGTATGACGTAGAGCTAGCTAGTGGAAAATTAAAAATCAATTGTACAAATTGTTTTCACTGCAGGCCATTGCATTAGAAATTTAAACGTTATAAAATAATGAATCATACGACGGTTTATAATCAAATTATGTCTGTCCGTCACACTTGCATGTAAGCTCTGTATGTAAGCTACTTGACTAACTTCCTGTTCTCTAAATTCAATGAAATTTGGTGTGTGTTTTTGTCATCATCTAATGAGTCCATTCTGGATAGAAAGACAACTATTTAAATATTTTACGACTTATGCGCCTTTCGGACTTGCACTTTTTCCGCATGTAAGCTACTCGACTCAACTTACAGTGCTCCACTTTTTCTGCATGTAAGCTACATGTACTTGAATAACTTGCAGTGCTCCACTTTTTCTGCATGTAAGCTACTTGAATAACTTCCAGTGCTCCAATTTTAATGAAATTTTGTGTGTGTGTTTTTCATCTTCTAATGAGTCCATTCTGACAACTCTATTCTAAATGTTTTACAACTAATGCCCCTTTTCAAATTTGATTGCTACCGGGGGCATGTTGCTGCTGTTGTTTAATAAAAATGAACTTTTCCAGTACATTTGATTGTTATGTGATTAATATATAACAACTCTCAATATGTGAAGTATGTTTAATTGAATGAATTTATGTCACACTAACATCTATGGTCATGGTGACTCCAGTTTATAATGTGGAGGAAAGCCTCCATGCAATTCATTGACTGTATGGGCACCTTGGTAGAACCAGCAATAACCTTCAAAAGCCAACTGTTGAGTTACCTAGCATGAAATTTCTTCCACATGCAGGACTTGAACCAATGTGGGTGACGGACCAGTGATTGACATTCCAGGACGTTTACCACTCGGCTATGGAGACCTTCTTTGTCAAATATTTATTTTACTGATAAAAATGTCCTTTGAATGAAATGAACAGATGTGGGATTTTAAATTAAACAGTCAGTATTAGTGTCGCAGTTATATCTAAGTGGGTGCCTATAAAAGTACAGAGACTTTCTGATAATTATTAACTTTAATAATGAAAAGTGCTGTCTTTTAAAAATGTGTGCTTAAAATGACAATTTTATGGGCTATACAAGAAACTTGATCTCTAATTGCTGATTGTGACAAGGCCTTGTATTCTCCAACCATTCTTAAGAATATTCTTAGTATTTAAGCCAAACTTAAGTGTGTAGAGCTGCTATTGCTTTAATATGCAAAGCATATAATAAAATGAACAGATTTTGAAATAATTTAAGAAATATTCATAATCAAAAATTGGATTTTCAAGCTTAAGGCTAAAGAATATTCTCAAGAATGGTTGGCGACTAGGAGGCCTGTATGTGGCCTTGAACTGAGTACTGCATACAGGTAGAAGTATTATGCCATTTGTGGAGGTTTACATGTACAATATTTGTTTAAAGAGATACATGTATCTACTTAAAATCATATAACTGATAACACAGGCAAGTTGAGAGAGATGTGGATTTATTATAAGCAACACATTCTTGTGTAATTTATTTTTGCAAATTTGAAGAACATAATGCTTTTCAAAACATTCATTTTATATATCTATTTAACAAATAAACAATAAACTTCAACAAGCATATTCAATTAATTAATGGTCCCCCACTTAAAACTTCAGACACGTTGTAAGAGAAATATCGCATATACACTACTCTCTTTCATAATCGGTCACCTGCATTAATTGATATTTTGTCAACAAGAGTTTGTCAATTTCATATTTTAATCTACAATCTGATGGTCAAATCCATTGGGTATATTTTCAGAAAATTTCATTTAAATTAATAAAGCAATAAACATGTACAAACATTTTTAAATGCACCATCTGTATCTGTATCATGTACGTACACCAAAAGTTTTAATCTAACACATGCACAGGTTACTTTAATAATCACTTGCATGCCATATTTAACCCGTTTTCTAAGTCCGAAAAAGGACATTATTCAACCTAAATCAAGCATGAGTTGAAAAACTTGATTTGCTAAGTAGGTGTGATGATGTGAAACACTTGAGGAAAGTTTCAATCAAAACCATGCATTAGTTACTAAGAAAAATATAGAAAATTTCCAATTGCATTCAAACCTTAATCTGATTTTCCAAGTTCAAATAGCACCATAACCCACCCCTTTGTCAAGCAAGAGTTTGGTTACTTGATCTGTTTAGTAGGTCTGACAATGTACAACACTAATGGAAAGTTTCAATCCAATACATACATTTGTTACTAAGAAAATATCCACTTTCATGACCTTAATCTGATTGTCTAAGTCCAAAAAGGGCCATAACTCAACCCTTAATCAAGCAAGAGTTGTGTAACTTGATATATTTTGTAGATTTGATGATGTGAAACACTTTTGGAAAGTTTCAATCCATTACATGCATTGATTACTTAGAAAATATGCACTTACATGCAAACCGTAACCCAAAAAGGGCCATAACTCATCCCTAAATCATGCAACAGTTATTTAACTTTTCTGCCTAGCGGGTTATATGATAAGGAACACATGTGTAAAGTTTCAATCCAATACATGCTTTGGTTACTTAAAAAATAAGCTCTTGCAAGCAAAGAGTTCTTCCCCTTTTTGTCTACCCATTATGCTTTAATATTGGTTTAAACATGTATGCAGTTTCAACCAAATACCCAATTTAAAAAAACTTAGAAATGTGACTACAGACGGACAGGCGGCAGACAAAACTAAGTAATCTTAGGTGTCTGCTTTGCTTAAGCAGGCGCCATGATAACAAATTATCAAACAGATTGAAAAATAAATGCATATTATAACATCTCTCAAAATAATATGTGAAATGAATGGGGTTTTACAGCAGACCAACACATAGGTTATTCGACGCTAACAGGAAGGAAGATCCCAGGTTCAATCTATAAAACAACAAATTAACATGGATTAAAAAGAAACACATCAACAAATGAATATGGAAAATTAACCTAGAACCTTGATACCTGCAGAATTGCAGAGTTTCAGCAAATTCTATCGTATTGCTCAAATTGTCGCTCCATACAACATGCATGAGCCACAGTGATCCTATTCTTGCCACCATTCATATGGCTCCCTGGAACCACATAGGGTTTGGTAATTTTACTACAATAATGAACATGACAAACTAGACCTATCACTGTAGTGATGAATACCCCCGAACGCCGCCATGACAGAAAATGGTTAACCATTGTATGAAGTTTTATTAAATTATATCCAATAGTTTTAAAGTTATGCTCCAGACAAAAAAAATTCTTAAGAAAAGAGAATGTTATGGATTGAGTTGTTTGTATTGTAAATTTTTTTATGGTTTTGTTAAAATTAAAAACGGTCTTTTTAATTATTGTGCAGTGTACAAGCTTTCATGGCAATCAATAAATGTTATACTTTTTCGATTTATGTAGAGGGACAACAATTTTATGGATAAGAAACAAACAAGAGCACTAGGAATACAATATCGAACCTGCTTTGCTCGAACTCCATGTATTCATCAACTTGGTTCTGTCATGAACTTTATTAAACTGTTATCACTGATGGCTTTAAAAGTACTTTAAAAGTACTGCACCAGACAAGGGAAATATATCAAAGGGCAATAACTCTGTAATTAGCAAGAATAGAGTTATGTTTCTTGTTCACTGCACTTCCTGTCATTATATTCTACCATTGTATGAAGTTTGATGAAATTCCATCCAGTACTTTAAAAGTAATGCTCCAGACAAGGGAAATATATCAATGGGCAATAACTCTGTAATTAGCAAGAATAGAGTTATGTTTCTTGTACACTGCACTTCCTGTCATTATATTCTACCTATGTATGAAGTTTGATGAAATTCCATCCAGTACTTTAAAAGTAATGCTCCGGACAAGGGAAATATATCAAAGGACAATAACTCTGTAATTAGCAAGAATAGAGTTGTGTTTCCTGTACCCTGCACTTCCTCTCATTATATTCTACCATTGTATGAAGCTTGATGAAATTCCATCAGGTACTTTTCAAGTTATGCTCCGGACAAGAAAAAATATCAAAGGGAAATATATCAAAGGGCAATAACTCTGTGATTAGCAAGAATAGAGTTATGTTTCTTGTACACTGCACTTCCTCTCATTATATTCTACCATTGTATGACGTTTGATGAAATTCCATCCAGTACTTTTCAAATGATGCTCCGGACAAGGAAAATTGCAACAGACAGACCGACCGACAGACCGACCTCAGGGTGACTCCAGTATACCCCCTCAAAACTTTGTTTGTCGGGGGTATAAAAATGATAAAATTAACATGACACCCATTCGGAGGATTCCTACCCCTCTGCAGAGATTGACAGTGATTCTATTCTTAGCCAGAACCACACAGGCTAATAATGATTGGAATAAATAAAAAGCATCAACAAATTTTGTGTATAATTTTAGTACACAAATTATAATAAAGATTAGATGCAAAATGATGCTCTTTCTTAAACTAAGTAAGCTCAGTAGAGATCTGATAAAAAAAACTAGTGACCTCTGACATCTATACAAGTTAAAAATGAATACTTTTTCAATGATTTACGGGCAATATCTCCATTGTTACTTGCCCCTATGGGTAATAAAAAAACCCACCGAGATCTCATGATTAAAAGATGACTGTAAAAAAGTTTTGCTAAAAAGTATCTGTACTGTCCCGTCTACATGAAAACGTAAATGAAGGACACAAAATGTTCCTTTGGCCTAGTTGAGATAAAAAAAATTGTGGCACTTTCCAAATGAAAATGTTACTTAATCAGAAAACTTTATTTTGCCCGGTACTTGAATTCACTAAAATATTTCTTCCCTCCAACTTCATTTGTGCTACAAAAGATCCAGCCATGATGGGCATATACATTACGGTACACTAGAAATGTAAAATATCCAAATATATGGTCTATGTCTGAAGTCTCAAGTTTGGGTGTAACAACAAATAAAGCCCATATGTAGGTATTGGATTTAGTTGTCAAGCTCCTAGTGAATTGAATGATTTCACAGTATTGATAAATCCAAAACTACTGCAAGCCAAAAAATGCATTCAAAAAAGCATAATCAAAAAGATTAAATAAGATGTCATCTGCTGGTATTGCCATATCTGCACTCGGTATTGACAAATTCAGTCTATTGATGCATGTGTTCGCAGTAAGCAAGAAAGACATACTCTTCACAAATTGAATTGATGGATTCATTTGAAATCCTAACACAGGCTCTTCTTCTGCGGTGCAGAAGTTGTGAACTTTAGGACTTTGTTGAGGGTCACATCTCCACGTCGACCACCTGAAGAAAGAAAAGTTTCAACATTATTCTTTCAAGAGCCCCGTTAGGTCGTTAGTTCACATAATTGTCGAGGCCAGACTGTATGATTACATAAACCCGTTAAGGTTTCTTAGGCCCTTCTTTGTATATTACAGTTCTTTATTAATTTATTTACAAAGAATGAATTGCTTCAAGGTTCCCGGCCATGAGCTGCTCTACTGGCTTAAAGGGGAATGCAACCCTGTGTATAAAACAGGATAATATGAATAGCTATGAGTTCAGCTTTCTATTAATAGTATTATTATGCATAAATTCGAGTCCATAAAGATATATCAGCTCGTTTTGTAACGGTCATTTTCGCACATCAACTTTGTGGTGGAAGTCGCCATATTGGATACCTGCGTGACTTCATAACTGCACTTCCGGTTTAAAACATAATTGATTTATACGCTACAGCAGATATAGAAACGTGCAATAATAGTCACCGGCAAAAGTACTATAAAAGAGTAATAAAATGGATTTTAGTAACGGAGAAAGACTTGTGGCCTACAACTTTGAACCAGAATTTTCGGAAGTAGAGTTAAAATGAATTAGAAAACGAGAGAAATAGTGAGACGGCACAGTTGTTCACACATGTAAAAGATTTTTGCAGCTGCAAAAACTGTGTAATGATGCTTTCGTCTGACGATAGTATGTGCTGCAGATGCAATGACCATACTATTAGAAATTTAGAAAATTTAGAATGTATCACAGAAATAATACAGAGAAACACAGCAATGTCTTATGAAGTTTTCACCCAAAAAGATGATAACTGTTAAACAGTCACACCAATCATGAACCAGAGATCAAACCTGAAACCCATCAATCACGACTCTGACATCTTATCATGTAGCCTGACTTTGATGATTGAATTTTTCAAAATAGTAAAATTACCCTTAGCTTGATAAAAAAAGTAATTATTGCCGTCAATATTGATGTAGATCCAGGCGAGCCTGCACATTCATGCTCTACTATCAGGGTATATACTGTTTGCTCAGTCAATACATTATCAAAACAAACAAAAACAACACTATTTAGACCAGGAATGGAATTTACGGGAAAATGTTTTGTTACATATATTTACCTGTCTAAGAGAGAATAAGAAATAATATTATATCTCTTTTCTTATCGTGTTTAGCTGGTGCGTTGCCATTGTTGCGTACTGAGAAATGGCTGATAAAATTTTGATTTCATACCCTTTTTAGTAAATTTAGACGAAGCATGAATGAGTTGTTTTTTTTTGTGTTGGTTAACATAACTGGCACTGTCTTTTGGTTATTCAAATGGTGTTACTACCCAATTTGATATATGATGATTATCTATTCAACCAGTTCCCTCAACATGTATGAATGTTGTTCCTTATAAGGAGTGTCATTTCGAATACAATGTCTACAGGCATATTTCACAAAGTGTATGTTACTGTCCAGCTACTGGCACCCTGCTGAGCTTTCATAATTCACCAACACCACATTCACATCATGTGGTAATGAGAAATACCCTGCCACAGTGTGCATATTGTACCCTAATAAGCGTAATGACCCCAGTGTTTATGACAGGATGTTGTATCACAAAGTATTATGCCTTATTACTAATTTAAACATTTTCAGTTAATTAATGTTTCAATATCAATGCAAACTTACAAGTAAAAATATTATGTTATATGATTTTATGAATATTTTTCATAAATTGTATACCAGAACACTATTTTAACAGTAAAAAAAACTTTTCATGTATTTATGAATAAATAAAGGAACAAAGGTTTTACTTTATCTTTTTTCATTACGAAGTAGAGGTAGTTCAAATGTATATTCAAGAATAATGACCTAGTTGACTGTGAAAAGGCCATATATCAATAAACTAAATTGCCTATTGATTATAAAATTAATAAAATGAGTTTATGAACAATTAATGGTTGACTGAATATTTAGCATCATTTTTTTGCAATCGAGGGCTTACTGTACAGATGTTCAGTTAACCTAACCACTGTTTTCTGAAAAGTTAACCAATACTCGAGCACACCCAACAACCGCAAGTAACTGATAATTTTCCCAATCGAATCAGCAGTGAGAGACAAATGATATTGAGACCCAATGTTGTATGTCAATCATCACAGAGACTGTCGCCGGGTGGGGATTCAGACTCGAGACACCTGGATTGATAGTTAGACATGTAACTGACTGAGCTAATCGGGCCTGTCACAATTAATTGGCCTTAATTTGTATTTTAATAATAACTTTTAGATACCATGTCGTTTTCACACCTTATGCTTTGGCGTTAACCTCTTGTTTTTATTGTTAATTGGATTATCACACCTGTTTAAACAGCCTGCAATTATAAGATTGTGAAAGTTTGCTATATCAATTTCGCAATATTTTGGAAGAGTATATAAAATTACAAATTAAATTTCAGAAATCAGTTGAGCTATATGTTATTAGCACATTTTTAAGAGCTTCCCACTGGATAATATACACTAAGTCTATATTATGTATGTCGCATATGGTCATCTTCGTACTGAAATCATCAGAAATTGTATGCTTGGGTAGTAGTACGCCAAGGCATTGGTACGCCTCATTCTGCAATTTTAAATCCTACCCCAAAGTATAAAGGCGTTTTGCGTGTGATGTCACCAGAAGCTTGACACTGAGGCAATGTGAAATCACATATTAGGAAAACTAAAAACAACGCTGCCCACAAAACATATCGCATTACTCCACCCACTTATTCCGCTGAAGAAAACAATGTTTATGGGTTAAGTCCTTCAATTTAGAATAGTGCTCGCGTTTAATTGTCTTCCTTCGATGTTCACTAATGTACTGTATATCTATCTATCAACTGTTTACGTGAATTAGTGTATATACAAAAGAGTATCAGCAGAGAGCAGTCACTAACGACACAATAAAATTTTCGCGAGGACTAGAACGGAAGTGCAGTTATGACGTCACCGAAAACCTCCAACATAAAAGAGCTTTAAAATGGCGGCGCCCATGTCATAAAGGAAACGCTTGAAATCATGATATTTAATATCGTTTTTCTCACTTGATAAATTTCGTACAATTAAAATTTGTTGATTTTTGTGTTAGTTACATGTCTATTTAACGATAAATGGCCATTTATATTTTGACATGCGGTACCCTTTAAAGACCCAACATCCGATCAGATTATCAGATGCAAACGAGGTACTCCACAGAGCATGTTTCATGTAGTGGGAGTGTATACTATGGTATTTAAATAGAACAGTAAAATACAGACAACAAAACAATGCAGAATGTTTACATTGTAACTGATACAGAAATGTGACCCTAGGGTCAGTATTACATAGCACTTTTGCATAATAGGGGACTAAAGGGTTTTAATTAATCATCACTATCTGATAATTACTGTTTATTATCTGATAAATGATAAAGTTGATTGATATCAAAGTATGTATTAATGTTTATTAGTATGTGTCTTTTTATTTTAAAAATACAATTTAAGCATTATAACCAGTCTAACAGACATACCAAATATCCCTTTATTCAAGTTAAATCAAGTATGAATCATTTACCAAATTTTTTAGTTAAATTAAAAATACATAGATATAAATATATAGAATGTGAATATGTGCTGTCAGAGCATTTTTTTTTCACTTTTAGTGCCAGAAATCAGAACTTGCAATTAAGGCTTTCCTCAATATTCATACTGGAATGTTATAGAGACAAAAAACCTACAATAATAATCAAGACTGTGTTGGATGTTGATGTGAATAAAAAAAATCAAAATGTGTCTTTTTTAACACAATACCTCAAATCATTATTTAAATACAAAGTAGGAAATGATGTGCTAATGATAACTGTAATCAATTAATGTTTTTGTTTTATCATACAGTGTGTATCATCTGTAAATGAGAATAGGAACAATGTCAAGGCCGCCACTTCAAAAACCAAAAAAAGTATTAAAATTGGTTGATGTCAAACAGTGTTATATATGGAAGGAGAAAAAACACCTCGCTAAAACAGAAATTATGATGAATAATTCAATTGTAAATAAGAATTTAAAGAGAATTGAGAAAAAAGTTCAAACTTTCAAAAGCTTTCATTTGTCAAAAACCACATATATATATATATTATATATTATATATTCATGATATTCCTAGTGAAAACACTATATATAGTTTAAATCTAAAACAGTATCGGTTCTGTTTGATGTGATATAATACACCTGTAAAATGATTCATTCATGTGACATCATAAGTTGGACCATTTTTTTAAAATAGAGGAAAAATTATACCCATCTATTACATATGGTAATATATACATGCACCTTGTGATTGAAAAATTAATAATACAAGAAATCATTTAAAAGTTTGGTAAGTCATGCATGATTTTTATTTTAGTTTGCATTTAACTTCTATATCTTAAATAAAGCCAAGTGAGCTGCAGCATGCCAGTTTGTTTACAAACATTGGTCACATGACAAATCTTGACTAGTTTGCTCCTCCCAACATTCAAATTTCTCTCCTAACTGATTGTCTGTTGAAAGCATTCTGTAATAAATTATGGCAGGTTTTATACTGAAAATTTCGGGAACTGAGTAATATTTAAGACCATGTTGCATGACAAATTTCAAATTTTCAATCCATGACTTTATTTTAAATTTGAAAGTTACTTTACAAGATCTGAATGTGTTTTCAAAAATTATGGAAAACACTCCCATGTCTTTTATACCCAAGGTGGGTCTTTAAATATTTATATATTGCCTGTGTAAAGCAACTGTTGAATAAAAAATTAATTTTGTATAATATTATTGAGAAATCCTGTAAATCAAAGGACCCAAATACAGCAGTTTACGGGTAACTGAACTACTAGATTGGAAACCTATTAAATTCTAGCATCTCACCTGAATGGAAAATACTACTACTACTTTTAAACTAGACAATCACTCAATGAACCACCTGTCTGTACCAAGCAAGTTAACATTTCTCGAAAACTTTTGGAGTAGTTTGAACAAGAAAGTGGGACATGCAGATCGTGAAGGGCATTCAGTCAAATTTTAAACTTTATCTTAATTAATGCAGTTCAATTAATAATAATCACTTACTAGCTGCTTCTCTCAAGTATTTGACAATCTTTGAATACACTTCTGTTTCCTTCAATCTGTTATTTGAGCCTTCTGGACTGAACAAAGGTTTAAGAAGGTTCGTTGCCATTTTTAATGTCAATTGTTTTGGATTTCCAGGTGTAAACAAATGTATCAGTGGTGGAAGTTCACATGTGAGCTGAAACGACATCAGTAAACATTAAAATCAAAGCACTACAGTGCTGATGGGGGCGGAGCATATAAGATGTAAAATGTCGCTATTGTTTTAGACAAACAGGTCAGTTTGCATACGTTGAAGTAGAATAATCTCAATTACCTTTGATTCTTATATATAGTACAAAATCTACATGTTCTATGCTATACGTTGACCCTTTTCTCGAATAAGTCTGAGAACGTAACTGAATGGTTTGCCTTTGAAAGTGTATTTCTGTTAAAGTGGGAATATTAACTCTTAAAACTGGCAAATGTCCAACTTCAAGATATTAGTTCAACTCAATGATATGAGATTTGTATCTTCAACTCAACACGTGATATTTTCAGAAATGCCAAGCTTTCTATCACAGTACAGTATATATAAAATATCAAAGTGCTCTGAATCTAGCACGATGAATTCCACTTTGAGTATATTCATTTACTATTTTCTTTATTGATTTCTCTAGCGTAACAGTGAAACAATTCGAAAAGTAGAAATGTATATGTCGGCATTAATAATTGATTCTTACATTTATATTTTCTAGGGCCCTATATCACCCCATAAACGGAACCGCACTAGCCAAAATGATATGGCGCCGATTTTTAGACACATCTGGATGTATGCGTATTTTTGCTACTGAAACACAAATGTTTCAACTCTTATGTGTTTAAATGGAAATTATTTACCGGTTCCAATTTTTGGAAATATATATGAAATATTTACTAAATAACAAAAAAAAACAGCAGACATTATTCATAAATCGATCAATCTCGAATACTTTTTAGGAATACAAGTCTAGTTTTAAACATTTGGGAGAAACCTCAAGTCACGTGATCAACATAAGCATATCTCTATTTTTAGAACGAGTATTGATTGTTTATTGGCATAAGCAAGGAGTATAGTTCCTTGATCTAGAAAAGTTTTGTTCCCGTACACATTTTTCAAATGATAGAAAAAAGCGAAATCAGACTCCCGAATCAAGTACTTAATATCTGAAGTCCTTGCCGAAATATACGACTCTTTCAATGTACATGTTGGCAATGTACTTCGTGACCTGGAATTTGATTTTACAAAAGATGGCGTAATCTTTTGGTCGCGCTTTACTTCCTTTGTGCTGATTAATAGCACTGAATATAAACTTGAATTTAAACGATACACAATTGTTTATAGGTATAAATAGCCGCTGTCTGTTATAATATTAATGTTTTTGTTGAAATAGGCGAATCTACTGTTTATAGTGTTATAGTGAGTTCGAAAGCTTATCAGGGGGTGGAACTATTTGATTGGTGGTTGTCAGGTTTGCATTAACACGAAACACGGTTGTAGATTTGTGGTATAGGAAAAAAATCCTGTTAGTTCTGAGAGCGGCTGCTAAAGCGCCACCCCTAAAAACAAGAGACTTAAGAGTTAAGTTTTAGATAAGCTGTACTGGTTCTGATGATTTTAAAGGGGTGACCTAGACTTTGACCTTACCTATATGATTTTTACAAACTTGATAAAGGTTAATTCCAGGATACTACATTATGAAGTTTCATCAAAATCCAATGGTTGCTTTAAGGCATTAAGTTGACCCAGTGACTATGATAAGTTGTTGACTGGGCAGACCAGATTTGAACAATGTTGGGAGAGATTAATACAAGGATGCTACACATGAAGTTTCATCAAAATCACACTGTTGGTTCTTGAGAAAAAGGCCTTTTAAAGTTTTTATGCAAGTTGACCTGCAAGTTTATGCCAGGATGCTAGATATGAAGTTTCATGAAAATTTCAGTTGGTTTTTGAGATGTAGTCGTTTAAAGGTTTTTACGTAAGTTGACCAGGCCGATCTGATTTTAACAAACTTTATAATGGTCAATGCCAGGATACTACATATGAAGTTTCGTCCAAACCACATTGTTGGTTCTTGAGAACTAATCAATTTTGTAAATTCCTCATGTGCAGACAACAGGCCATCGCATAAACTAACCTGGCCTTTGGCCAGTACTGATAAAAACCATCAGAACGATATTAATGTGTTGAACATAATATGAGCAATAGTCCAGCCGTCTGCTGGAAAAGTTTATGATGAAACAGTGTTCCTGTAATGATTTTATAGGCATTTTATATTAAAATAATTTCGCAATCCAAAAAATAAAAGTGTTACCTTAAATGGTATTATTAAAATCGTTTGTTACCCGGTATGTAAAAACTAAAAGCATAATATTCCTCTAAAAGAACCTCAAGTAATTTGGTCAATCTGCATGCGCGCAGAATCACATGGGATTTTCCCCACATTAGTGAATGATTTCTTTTTTTTACTTTTTAGCATTAAAACAAATTGATTTAGCGATGCCGACTGGAAAATACAATGCATACAGCTAAATTAACTCTAAAATCAAAAAGTTCGACGTTTAGTAGCGTTCAACATTTAGTGGCTTACCAGTAACCTATAAAACTAATGTATTATTCAGGTTTACAATCCAAATTGTAATCACCAAATTTAATTATGAATGTGTATACCAAATTTCATTGAAATGGGACGTATATAGCAGTCTCAAATAAGAGTTATTAAACTTGATCATTTTAGTAGGTTTAGGTTTGGTGATGGATAAAAAACTTGTGGCAATCTGTTGATTAGACAATTGATTCCATGAAATCAGCTGTCTCACCTACGGCATTTTAACTTTTTTTGTTGTTTCTTATTTGAAAATCTAAACCAAATCTTGACACCACCAGAAAAGTAACACCTTTTTCTCTATTCCTCGAAAGGCAAGACAAAAATGTACATTTGAATGCACTTTAAAATGAATGTCTAAGTCTGAAAAAGGCCATAATTTACTCACTCCTTAACATAAAGAAATGTGTTTGGTATCAATGTGAAATACCTAGACTTTACCTAAAATTTAAATCCAATATGTATACATCAATTGCTTATAAAAATGGCATGTGCATTCAAACTTTAACCTTAAGTAGAAAAGCCCTATTCTATGTCAAAGTGACAATACTATAAACTGCTTTATTAAACATTTGCAATTTCCTACTATTATCACATTCTGTACCTGATAGAGACCAAGGGAGTCGATCCCTTTCCTTAAGTCCTGTATGAAACGCCTAGGGCTGTCACTCACAAAGAGTTCCTCTACCAATTCCGGTCCTAAAATCTTAGGCAATCTGCCATTTTGAAGTGTGGTTAGAGCTGTAATTGAAGTCATATCATGATTTTTATGCAAACAATACTAAACATACTCTGATGTTATCACTGTTCAATTATGTTATTACTGGAGCAACCAAACTATGCAGTTTAGCTAGATTATATGATGATCTAAAATAGGAAACACTCGCAGAACGACGCAATAAACATAAATTAATATTATTTCTTTACAATGAACACTAACCTAGTCCCCAGTTTTTTTATCTGAGCTCGTCCCTTTACATGTAAATGACTGATCAACATATAACTAACTTAAGAAAAAGACATGACACTGAAAACATCCAAGCTCGCACCAGTCTTTATAGAGACTCATTTTTACCATCTGTTATCCGTGACTGGAACGAATTACCTTAAAATGTCACCTTACAATGTTTCAAAAACTGTATGAATACTAGACCCAAACTACCACCATATTTATACTAAATCTCAAATCTTGCACACGCGTCTAAGACTAGAGTGCAGTTCACTTAATCATCATCTTTTCAAAAAATCTATAAAAGATAGTCCATTGTGTACCTGTGGAATACCAGAATCACCTAGTCACTTTCTTTTTTATTGCCCCAAGTTTTCTCAACAATGACAAACTTATCTTCCAAATATTCCATGTCCACTTTCCAAACAAAATCTCCTTTATGGCACTCCAGATTTTTTACAACAGATAAATGAAATAATTTCAAAAAATGTCCATGAATTCATAGTATCTACCCAGAGATTTGCATCTTCGAGCATATTTTCATTGTTGTAGACCGGCACTTGGGGTTGTTTGGACACGGTGTTTTGAATAAGTTGCGCAAATAGTTGTTCTCTAATTTTTTTTCTATTTTCTTTCTCACTGATCTGTTTATACTTACTCATCATCTATTTTGTATTTTTTTCTTACCATTATTCACTTTTTCCCCAAAAATTAAAATAAACATGTACAACTAGTCATACCATCATTTTACATCGCATAGGAGATGAATTTATATAAGCTTTATCAAGCTTGTTTTCAGGTCCCTTCTACTATGTACTTCTGTATGTACATAATGTGAAATTATAACAGAGTAAATATTGTTTAAATCAATTATGTAATATATATATTTCAGTATTACTGTTTACATATAGGTAGGTCACTATAGTTTGAAATCTACTATGCTGCTACAAAATGGTAAATTTTATATGATTTTATTGCGTAAGTTTATAAAAAATATATATATATATTCAATATTCAACTTACCAAATATCTTTCCAACTATTTCATAGTCACTTGACCACTCTCTTACAGGTTTGAAATACTCCTGCTCTATTTGTTGTAGTATTAGAGTAAAAAATTCCTTCCGAGGACCACCCATGTCAACTGCAGCCTAAAGAAATAACAGTATGAAAATATTTTTGTACTGGTCATTGGCATTAAAGCTTTTTTTTATCGAAATAAAATTTTACATAGATGAGTGTTCAAACACTAACATTGCTATGAAAAGCACACATAGAACATAATTATAAATAAAAGTTTGGACGATTGATTGTAATTCACAATATTGACTCACTAGCTTCAGGTTTATTCTTACATGTTTCTCGGAAGAAATAAGAACGGAGTGTTAAATACACTAGAATGGATTGCGCTCCGGAGCACTAAAGCCACTTGTGTTGCCTGCAGGTACCTTTTCAGAAAATTCTAATTTTTGTCACAAAAAATGACATAACTCAGAAATTAAATACAAGTTGTTCCCCTTTTTGTAACCATTAAACATATTGATTTAACATTTGTATAAAATCCTATCAAAGAAAAAAACTTATGTGAAAAAAACACAAACTTCTTAAATGTGACAATTATTTGACAAAAATTAACACAGTTGTCCCCCTTTTATGTATCTATTCCACAGATAAAAATGTGTATAAACATGTGTATAAAGTTTCAATCAAATCATTAAAGTAGAAAAAAGAAACAAGGAATGTGTTTAAGAAACACAAATGCCCTGATTTTGACCTTTGACCTGAGAGTGTGACCTTGACCTTTGAGCTACAGAGATTGGATAACAGTATGCACAACCAGGTATGGTACTTATCAATCCCTGCAAGTTTTGTTGAAAGCCCAGCAATGGTTTTAGAGAAAAAGCACGGACAAGATTTTTGGCATAACTAACAGACATTGTGATTGCTATGTAAGCCTCCCTTTCAGAGGGGGTGGGGAATAAAAAAGCTGAGTGAAAATAAATTAAAATGAGTCTATTGATTTAAACAGTTGTATGAAGTTTCAATCAAATATTTCATGTAGAATAATTTAAGTCATTATTAGAAAATCTTTTAAGAGTGACTACTGCCTGAAAGTGACTACCACAGGCAACACAATAAAATTAATTTGTGTTTCCGTCACACTTTAAAACTGATTAATTTAAACATTTGTCTGAAGTTTCAATCAAATCCTTCCAGTAGAAAAGAAATTATTAACCTTATTCCCATTGTTCTATTATAGTCACATAAACTTATGGAATAAAAAGATCTTTTGTTTTCTAGCCATATAAACACATTTAGTTAGCGCAGACACAAAAAGTAATCCCTAAGTGTCCGATTGATTTTTGTATTGTTATAGAGGTATGAAATGCCTGATGCCAATAACAGTCATAGCTTAAATTTACTTGCTATGTATATTATTGGGATCTCAGACATTTTATACCTTGATACTTAAATTCTTAAATAGATGAAAATCCAATAAAATGCAGCATTTATTCAGGTTAGGTAAAGGCAGATTTATGACGGTCAGCGTAAATCTATGAGCAAACAGGCTGTAATAGTTACCTCTCCATAAAATTGGACCTCAATGGTCAATCTGAGATTTTCAATTGCACCTATTTCCTCAAAGGCGGTTTTCACTAGGTTGTCTCTATCGACTAATATGAAGTTGGTATCTCCCTCTATCACCATGTCCTCGTTTTCTAAGTCCAACTTTCTGCCTTGAACCATTTGACCCTGTATAGTTCTTAAAATTTGCACAGGATCAGATATATTGTTTTCTGTGCAAATGCTTACACAAGCTGTAACAACCTCACTAATACTTGGTACAATATTTTCGGCATTTGATAGGTCCTGTGTTAGAATCTCGTCATTTATCATGTCAACACTTAAATTTCTCTAGGTAACTGTAACATTTGGATCAGCTAAATTTGTGTCCTCTATTTGTATATCATATTCTTCACTATCTTTTTTTTATGCTCCTACATTTACCTCTTGTTCAATTACAACAGGAATATTTTGATTGTTTCTTTGCATTGTTTCTTGTATGTTTTCTTCATTATGATGTTCAAATTCGGGAGGAATGCAAAACATAACATGCTGTCTAAGATCTGATACACAAAATTCCAAACTGCATGAAGAACATTTTTCTTTTCTTTCACTTGTAATACCATTTGGCTTAATTGGTTCACTGCTTAAGTTTTTCTGTATTTGTCTTATGTAGATCTTTGATTGACTTCCTACTGAACTTTTTTGATTTTCCGCATCCCATCTACATTTCAGGATTTCTATTTGCCGGCAATTACTTTGGCAATGCAAAAACTCATATCCTCCAGCATTACATAATTGTGGAAATCCGTTGTCACTAATTATTTTAGAATGCACATCAGCTTCAGAATCAGAAGTTTGGAACTGAATTTTTCTTTCACCAAGACCAGCTGCTTTAAGTACAGTCTTTTCAGTGGACTTAGGCACTTTTTGCATATTTCTTTCTACAAGGCAAACAAAGTTGGCAGTCCATGTCCTCCCTTTTGAGCTCTTTGATGATGTATAGGCTGTACTTCTTGACCTACTTGGTCTGAACAAAGCCAATCTTTCAGCAGTTGGATTAGGAGCACGTACACTTGCTTCAGGGGCCTCTGAAATTATAAAAATAACTTCAAATGAGCTATCATTAATGGAATGAAAAAGTGTTTTATGACACGTCGACTAATAAATAGGTGATATTGTGTACATGTAAAGTTCAATGAAATGAATTTACCTGTAGGTAACAATCTATCAAAAATCCAATTTTTTTTTAGTAAAAGTATAAGATGTAATTATGAGGAAATACTGAAGAGGTAAAATATGTTTTTGAGGGAGACTCTATGGGCATAATTTGGTCACTGTTTAAACACAGAAGTTCAGTGAGATCGTTTACGTGCACTGGGTGTTATTCTGTACACGGGACCGATGGCTTAATGTCCCCTCTTAAGGCGGTACACTTAAACAGTCACTTTCCCATCTAAAGGACTTCAGAGATATGAAGATACCTGGGGTGGACCCCGTCGATAATTGGGCACAGGGCCTTTGACCAAGAGCCAAACATGATAACCTCTCAGCCATTGCACCTCTTAAAGTTTTTTTTACAATTTATTAAAAAGATTGATTACAGTCAAAAACAACGACTGCGCTTATTCTGTCGAACTCAGACTTGATAGTGTTGTGCCTTTAACTCATGAGAACAAAGTCTACACAGTCTTTATTAAGGCCATCCTTAAAAAAATGTTTGTTTGCTGTGCTCTGACCCAGTATTTTCCATATTTGATCAGCCTCTACCTTGCCCTAAACAATAGTGACTGAATGAAGAAAAAAATATCTGACTACTTTATATCCAGTCAGAAAAGCCAACTTTAACAAGATGGTCACTGGATAAATAATGTTTCAGCACTGCAGTGTCATCTTATTTTGTTGTTTTTGGGAAGAAAAGAGAAATTAAGAGTGAGTTCCCTTTGTAGTCTTTTTTTTATTAGCCACAATGCCCCAAAAGAAACACTCAAAATTCGAGAAAAACGAGATGGTTGAGTAGTTAGAACATTGATTTGTTTTGAAGATGTAACAGATGTGTAGAAGAGTTCAAACTTGGTAAAGGTTCACCCATGGTAAATGTCAGTGAAATTACATCAAAATCAGGTCAGTAGATTCTGACAAGAAGGCTTTTGAAGTTTTTACTATAGCTGCCTATATAGTAAACTAGCACCTCACTGTGACAGTCATGTTTTTTAACAAATTACAACGGCTTGAACAAACTTGGTAAAGGGTCATCCAAGGAGCATTTCTACGAAATTGCTTTAAAATTGATCCAGTGATTTCTGACAAGAAGATTTTTTAAGTTTTTACTTAAAGCTTATATAGTAAACTAACCCCACCCCCTGGCCGCCATGTTTTTTGATGAGTCACTAGTGACTACGGTTTGTACAAACTTGGTAAAGGGTCACCCAAGGAGCATTTCTGCGAAATTGTTTTAAAATTGATCCAGTGGTTTCTGACAAGAAGATATTTTAAGTTTTTACTATAGCTTATATAATAAACTAACCCCACCCCCTGGCCGCCATGTTTTTTGACGAATCACTACTGTTTGAACAAACCTGGTGAAGGGTCCTCCAAGGAACATTTCTGTGAAATTATTTTAAAATCAAGCCAGTAGTTTCTGACAAGAAGATTTTTTTTAATTCTTACTAATTAAACGTGCCCCGCCCCCTGGCGGCCATGTTTTTTGACAAATCATGATGGCTTGAACAAACTTGGTAGAGGGTCACCCAAGGAACATTTTTGTGAAATTGTTTTAAAATCAAGCCAGTAGTTTCTGACAAGAAGATTTTTTAAATTTTTACTAGATAAAAATGCCCCGCCCCCCTGGCGGCCATGTTTTTTGACGAATCAAGATGTCTTGAACAAACTTGGTAGAGGGTCACACAAGGAACATATCTGTGAAGTTATATCAAAATTGGCCCAGAGGTTTCTGAGAAAAATTTTTTTTTAACTTTTTACTATAGCTTATATAGTAAACTAACCCCCATCCCCTGGCTGCCATGTTCTTTTACAAATCACTACGGTTTGAACAAACTTGGTGAAAGGTCCTCCAAGTAACATTTCTGTGAAGTCATCAAAATTGGTCCAGTGGTTTCAGAGGAGTTGTTAGAAGCTAAAAGTTAACGACAGACGACGGACACCATGCGATCACAAAAGCTCACCTGTTAGCCTTCGGTTCAGGTGAGCTAAAAACTAGTTATGAGAGGTGCAAAAGACGTTTGCGGTCTCACTATTTAGCGTCAAGAAGCGACAAGAAGCGTCAAGAACTTTATTATTAATAAAAGTTACCGTCAGGAAATAACCATGTGTATATTATACCTATATAAACATATATCAGTTGATTTTTTTAAATTCTATTCATTAATAAAGTCATAATTGGACTTTGTTTCTCCGTTGCAATACCGACAAGAAGATCCGCCATTTTGTTTATGCAAAGGATAGTAACCCGCTAGCGTCAAGAAGCTGTATTGGCGTATGTGACACTAATGATAAACATTGTCTGCACTAACACTTGTTTTTCAATAAACTAATTACATTCAAATAGTTTTTTATAAGTGTTGTGATTGCTAAAAATCGTGTCGGTACATGTTAACCTATTACAAAATATCAGCGTCAAGAAATCTGATAACTAGCGTCAGGAAGCATAGTCTTGTAAAAATCGTTTCAAAATATCAGCGTCAAGAAATCTGATAACTAGCGTCAAGAACCATCACGTTGAAGAAATAATAAATTGATACACAAAAAACAACATGAAGCATAACCTTCTAAAAATTGTTTCAAAGTATAAGCGTCAAGAAATTTGATTACTAGCGTCAAGAAATATCACGTTGAAGAAATAATAAATTGATACGTAAAAAATCAACATGAAGCATAACCTTGTAATAATTGTTTTCAATTATCAGCGTCAAGAAATCTGATAACTAGCGTCAAGAAGCCTAACCTTGTAAAAAGTGTTTCAAAATATCAGCGTCAAGAAATCTGATTACTAGCGTCAAGAAGCATCACGTTGAAAAAATAATAAATTGATACGTAAAAATCAACATAAAAAAGCATGTAACTTTTTCCTATAACTATATAAAGTAACCATATCTTACCTTCTAACCCATAATCCATATTAAAATTTAATCAAGCTTTGCACTTGACATAACGATAAACTATATCCATATGATTTTTTTTAACAGAGTGAAATTTTTCATGAATAATAAATTCTGTTGGATTACAGGTATTGCGAGTTGTTTGTATGTTTGATTATATAATTACCTGTTTGGTTACTCAATAAATTGATTGCCGTCATCCAAGCAGCTACACGCTCGTAAGCGGGCTTGTGTTTGTTTGTAAAGAAAGCTAATTAAAATAAGGCACACGCCGTTTTCGTTGTTTGCACCTCTGAGCTGCTTGGATGACGACATTCAATTTATTGAGTAACCAAACATCTAATTGTATAATCAAACATACAAACAACTCGCAATACCTGTAATCCAACCGAATTTATTATCCATGAAAAATTTCACTCTGTTAAAATATCATATGAATATAGATTATCATTATGTCAAGTGCAAAGCTGGATTAAATTATTATATGGATTATGGGTTGGAAGGTAAGTAATGGATACTTTTTATAGTTATAGGAAAAAGGTTGTATGCTCTTTCACGTTGATTTTTACGTATAAATTTATGATTTCTTCAACGTGATGCTTCTTGGCGCTAGTAATCAGATTTCTTGACGCTGATATTTTGAAACACTTTTTACAAGGTTATTCTTTCTTGACGCTTGTAAACAGATTTCTTGACGCTGATATTTAAAACAATTTTCACAAGGTTATGCTTCATGTTGATTTTTTGCGTATCAATTTATTATTTCTTCAACGTGATGCTTCTTGACGCTAGTTATCAGATTTCTTGACGCTGATATTTTGAAACACTTTTTACAAGGTTATATTTCTTGACGCTAGGTTATACTTCTTGACGCTAGTAATCAGATTTCTTGACGCTGATATTTTGAAACACTTTTCACAAGATTATACTTCTTGACGCTAGTAATCAGATTTCCTGACGCTGATATTTTGAAATTTTGAAACAATTTTTACAAGGTTATGCTTCATGTTGAATTTTACGTATCAATTTATTATTTCTTCAACGTGATGGTTCTTGACGCTAGTAATCAGATTTCTTGACACTGATATTTTGAAACGATTTTTACAAGGTTATGCCTCCTGACGCTAGTTATCAGGTTTCTTGACGCTGGTATTTTGTAATAGGTTAACATGTGCCGACACCCTTTTTAGCAATCATAACACTTATAAAAAAATATTGGAATGTAATTAATTTATTGAAAACAAGTGTTAGTGTAGACAATGTTTATCATTGGTGTCACATACACCAATACAGCTTCTTGACGCTAGCGGGTTACTATCCTTTGCATAAACAAAATGGCGGATCTTCTTGTCGGTATTGCAACGGAGAAACAAAGTTCAATTATGACTTTATTAATGAATGGAATTTAAAAAAAATCAACTGATATATGTTTATATAGGTATAATATACACATGGTTATTTCCTGACGGTAACTTTTATTAATAATAAAGCTCTTGACGCTTCTTGTCGCTTCTTGACGTTTCTTGACGCTAAATAGTGAGACCCGACGTTTGTGTTATCTAAATTTATAAAATCATGCAAACCTGAACTCGTGTAAGCAGACGATGCCTTCAGCAATCCATCACGAAATCTCACTCTGTCCCCTATCGTATTCACGCCAAGGCTCGCCAACTCCGTGTCCGTCAGGCTTTTACAAATCGAATAAGTGACGAGTCACTGTCGTAGAAAATTTTGCCTGTAGGCATTTAATCCTAAAGTTTCTAATAACTTGAAAATTTCCGCGCCTTCCTCCATTTTGGAAATTAGCCGGTGTTTCTTATAAACCCACCCGTTAAAATCGTCCACATAATGATAAGTGACGTAATAAAGTATCCACAGCATATAATAATAACTGAATTGTCTACAGGATATAATGTTAATGTTTGACTACATAACATAATGAAGTAACTACATAATATAATGATAAAAGCACATCATATAATGACAAATCTACATCATATAACGACAAGTTTACATAACATAATGAAGAAACTACATCATATAACGACGAGTCTACATAACATAATGAAGAAAGTACATAATATAATGATTAATGTACATCATATAATGACAAATCTACATAATATAAATATAAAACTACATAACATAATAAAGAATGCACAGCATATAATGATTAAAGCACATAATATAACGAAAAAGGCACATCATATAATGACACATCTACATAATATAATGGTTAATGTACATGATATAATATGGAATGTACATCATATAATGATAAATGTACATAATATAATGAAAAAAGCACATCATATAATGACAAATCTACAGCATATAATGACAAATCTACATAATATGATGAAGAATGTACACCATATAATGACAAATTTACATCATATAATGACCTGTCTACAGCATATAATGACAAATCTACATAATATAATGAAGAAAGTACATCATATAATGATAACTCTACCTAATATAATGACAGATCTACACAATATAAAAGTAAATCTACATCGTATAATAAAGAATGCACAGCATATAAAGATAAATCTACATAATATAATGATGAATGCACATGATATAATAAGGAATGTACATAATACATATAAAATAGACCACATTTATAAGACAGCTATGGCATTCCCATATATATATATATTTACAGTACACACACTCTCATACACACTTGCCTACATATATACACGCACGCACGCACGCACACACGCACACGTATTTGACATTTAGTAAAATTATACTATCTCAGAATAATAATAAAGCAATACAGAGTAAGAATTTAAACCTTGAAGTCTTCCTGGTAGAACTAGTACTAAGCATATGCGGAGACATGTATTGCTCAAGGACACCACATATAGCCGTGGCGACGGATCGAACCCACGATCCTCTGATCATGGGTTCGGTGCTCTACCGCTGGACCAAGCGCTCCGCACTCCAATGTACGCAGAATGTACCGTTATGTTGATGTGTGCAATTTTAAGCAGTGTCTGTATATCACGTTACGTCACAATATTGACGTCACTTATTACGTTTTATATAATATGGTGTCGCCATGTTAAACAAGGAACGAAGTAGCGAAAATACAACGCAAACAAGATGTGATGATTTGGAAATGTTTGTTGTTTTTCTTTTTTACAGAAGGTAAGAGATTGAACTTTCACTATCCTCTGTATACCGGAAGTTGTGTTAAACAATATATAAACCGGATTTCACAAAATCTAGTTATTTCTTTATTTCACGATTCTCTAAATTGTAATATGTTATATCCTCGCAGTACCATGGTTCGATATGCTAACATGCAAATTCAAAACAATAAATGAGTTCAGTTATTTCACAAGCAAATTTCTACTTACTTGTTTGAATAATTCCACCTCCTTCTAAAAAATGTTCCATTTGATAATATTCACTAAAAAGACCATGAAAAATCAGTCAAACAGTCGTGTAAATAATATATCAGTCTAAATACACAACCTCAAATCGCGGATATGACGTCAGAGCAGACGACCACTTTAATCACGTGACTTGAAAAGTCGGAACACATTCAATACTATTAATTATGATTTTTTTTCTTAAATTTTATCAATTAAAAACAACATTTCAAAGCAATGAAGTCTTTTTAAACACATAGCTGGTAGGGTTTTTAGTCTTATGTGTTTTCCGTTTTGCTAAACAGAGGACATACAAATATTTCACTTCTTTTTAACCTAATACAAAAGTGCTGCGAATACATTGGGCGTAAATATTTAAACGAGTTCCCATTATTCAGAATATCCCATTTAGAACGTGAAAAATTGCTTCTGACTGGCTGCAAGTAGACTTTAAAAAAATAATAATAAAGTAAAAAATAGAAAACTTGGGTGAAGGGTTATCGGTACGAAAAACGTATTTTTTACTTGACAATATTTCAACTTCCGCCATGTGATCTCCATTGATAAAATGGCGACAAAAGCAGACGAAGACATTTCAAATTTTAAATTTTAAATTTTGGGTACAAAAAGAATATATTTTAAACAATTTGACAGGTTTGCATGGTTGAGTAACTTTGTAGTATTATGGCGCGTGCACTGTGAAATCTCGTGAGAATAGCGAGAAAATAAAAATGGCCTCGAACCAAGGTTTGTCTCGATTTAAGGGCATTCTACGATGATAACGGTTCAATAACAGTTTAACATACTTCTCTTGTTTCTCTGTTAGATCTATTCTCATTTGTTTAAGCGATAAATACATGGACATTATTTTGGGCATATGTTTCAGCCGTTGATGATGCCTTCCTAAAGGGTGTGTGTGTGTGTGGGGGGGGGGGGGTCCCTGTTCTCTGGGTCTGTTAAAGTAATGCCTGTTGTTCCCCAGATCTCCAAAAGTATTTGCCAAAAGTTCCCCAAAAGTATTTTGTCCATGGTCCCCAGATCTCAGTATTTCCACTGTTCCCTAGGTCTCCAAAATTTTTAAACATAGTTCCCTGAAAGTACCAAATAGTGTTTCCTTAAGTAAAACGTCTACTATAATATTTTCTATTATTATTTACACATCATCATAATAAGCAAAATCCATGTACTGTCTTCTTTTCCTTGTTTATAATATTTATGGTCTATGGCTTGAACTTTCAGAGAAAGGTGTTTTTTTAAGTTTCCTTAAAAATGTGCGTGTAATCCCTGTGACAGGGAGCATTTGTGGTTCAATCCAAAGGGGGTCAGCACGTATTTTAGCTATATATAGTGTAAGTCTATATTAACACTATATATAGCTAAAAATACGTGCTGGCCCCCATTGGTTCAATCACGCTGGTTCAAGAACTTCAAGAGTTTGTGGTTATACAAATGCTGTGCGAGTTTGGATAAGATTCTTTGAAAAATGTGGGGGTGCTATAACTTCTAAAAGAAAAAAAGGTTAACGGATGGACGACGGACAATTTACCACGACATAAGCCCTTCTGGCTTTTGGCAAGTAGAGCCAAGGAAGATATCGATGGAAGGACAGAAGAGACAAAAAAAAATGAACAGCTGAACGGTTAATTTACAAAAGGCAATAAAAACACATAAATAATTGATTTTATTTCCTGGTGTGATTGGACACCAGTCCTCACGAGCCGAAATAGACGATATTAACAACAGCACGATGCTGCCTTTAAGCATCAGAACTGTAAATATATGTTTTTTTCGGAATTACCATCCAAAATTTATTTCGGGTACACACGATTATGGGATGAAGTTGTGCAGGGGCCCAGACACACACATAAGACACTTCCAAAGCTGTCAAATGCTGTTTCAAGCAGTCGACATCTCATTTTAAAAGTAAATTATGATCAAGTATAAAAAGTTTACATACAATCAGTGACTTAATTACAGAGACTGTTAGGCTAATAGCAATATAATGTCCACGGCACTTTTAGTATTTCTATAATAACTCTTCGAATCTTTGTCTGAATGTAACAAATTTGGTGCCAAAGAAAAGCTGATAAATGTGATGACCAATTCCAATTATCAATTATTTAATATTTTTCTTCTAAAATGAAATTATTACGGATTGAAATCGAAATATGTTGAAATTTCAGGGAAAAAAATATTTTTTAAACAAAAAACGGTAGTTTTGATTTAACAAAAACCATGTACGTTTAAACAAAACACAATAAAAATAGAAATATTAGGTAGAAAGATGAAGCAGTAAGTTTCCATCGGTGGCAAAAGTTTCATATTGATATTTATTGAAGTCATTTTTCTTATTTCTTATTTAAAAAAAAATGGGCTAAAAAAGAGAACATGATCGCACAAAAAACTTTAAGTGTAAAATTCTTCATTTCCTTAAATTTAAAAAAGAAAAAAAAATCTCCCAAATCAAGCCCTTTCTTTTGATACCATAATCACAAAAATATGTTGCTTGATTCTGGAAAACGCCACGTGGTTTAGTGGTAAAGCACCGATCCCGTGATCGGACGGTCCTGGGTATGCCAATCCTTCGCCACGACTATGTGCTGTGTCCTTGAGCAAGACACCTTTTCCGCATATGCTTTGTACTGGTACTACCCAGGAAGACTTCGAGCGTGATTTGTCTAAGTCGTAAAAACTTGTTTCACAATCGAAGTAAAATAATTAAGTGCAAACTAAACTAGAAAAAGCCAAAATGTGCCACCTGAAATTTAGACAAGTGCCTCCAGTTGCCTATCTCGTTTATATATCTCTGATAAATTTGATCAAATTAGGTACATTTTTTCATGAAGGACAACATCCCTAGATCTCTAAATTTGGGTCTTTGATCCCTGGATCTCTGAAAGTAATGGCCATTTTTCCCCAGATCCCTGAAAATAAATTACCATGTTCTCCAGATCCCTGAAAGTAATGGCCATTGTTCCCTAGATCCCTGAAAATAAATGGCCATGTTCTCCAGATCTCCAAAACCTCCGGGATGGCCTCAAGTGAGTAGTTGTGAATCCATAACTGAATCTTTCTCCTATAAAGCTATCAGTTTATGTATGTAAATATGTCCGTCCAGTCCAGATGTATCGTATATAAAACCATAGTATATTAGTCATGGTCGACACCAGTTATATTGGGTTGGCCGGGGTTATATTAAATACTTGAAAATGGTACTTGAAGCTTTCTCGTTTGGCGCTCAGCATTTAGAGAATATTTAAGTATAATGTGATTGGGTTGTGTATCATACTCTAGGTCTATGGTATGATATTCTAGTTTAGTTTAAACATATTTTATTGCATACTTCACATAAAAAGCAAACGGGTTTGGGCCACCCATACTCCAGTGCGACAGAGCTGAGACTACTGTCCAAATAGACAGCGCCGCGATTCTTAACACCATACAACAGCGTCATCAATCTGATCACCTCGGCCTTTATGTTATGCAATAGTGCATTATAAGGAGGATACGGAAATACCCGATGTTTCACGATTGCAATGTCATTAGTTCTGTTTGTATTGGAAACCATTCCCAGAAACGTATTTTACCGTTTTTCGGTTAGTTTTATATTTTTATTTATTTATTTCGTTTTGGTACCGCTCTCTCTTTACTGAACAGTTATTTGACATGAATAACATACACTTTACTGCCATTTATATGTGTTTTATAACTTTTTATAAAGCTTTATTTGTTGTTTGAACTGTAAGCGTCATTTTATGCCATCGATGGCTGGCAGACGATTATTCAACCTTACCACTCTTTCCTAGGGTACTGGAAGGTTAACTAGTACCCGAGCACACCAATCTCAGCAAGTAAGTGATAACTATTCCCACTTGAATCAGTGGTGACAGACAAGTGGCAATGAGACGCAATGTCAAACATCAATCATAACGAGGAATGTGACTGGGCGGGGATTCGAACCCACGACCCTTGGGTTGATAGTCAGACGCGCTACCGACTGGGCTAACTGGGCCCGCTTTTCCATAAAGATAGACCAGAGACATAATGGATAGACGGATATGTTTCACGGTATCTTAAAACAAAAATGTAAGCCTCCGAGAATATTGTTATGTGTTACAAGTACATTCTTTATTAAAAAAGGCGACCTCGGAGGGTATTAAGATTGCATTTAAACTGTGTCTATAATGCACAAACGTGTTTATCAAAATAACACAAATTGGCAGCTTTAACTCTTCATTCTTTACACTTTAAACTACCAATACAGGGCTAAATTAAGTAATCAGATTGCTTTGTCATGTTTTCGCACCTAGACTATATTTTGACTTACCAAAAGTCAATTCACTCAAAGTTAATTGCATCACGTGATACTTATCGCGGGAAACGTTTTGACCAATAAAAAACCTTCGTTATTTTCCGGTTTGCATTTCATTGGTCAAAAGTCACATGACAGCACATCCGACTATTGACGAGGCATCGCCCGCGTCATTTAGTATTGTGAATTTTAACTGGAAGGAGGTGTTTTAACGTTGGATTTTGGGCGGTGCGTGAGTAATAGTGTGTCTTTCTCTTGTTTTATGTGATGTTTTATTACATATTTGTATCGTTTTCATTTAGTTTAATAATGTTTGTGTATTTTCCTGACGTTTATGCACATAAAAGGAAGTCTAGACTACATTGCTGATTCTCGTTTCGAACTTGGGTCTGCCGCAGCTGCTAATGTTACAACACTGTCATTTATAAGTTGATTTAAACATATGTGTTGCTGTAATGTGTACAATACGGACGAGCCACAAGTTCTGAACAACATTGGTCACGGCTCTTCTCATAAACACTTTATACAAAGATGACAAAAACGCATTCAAAAAGCATCGACTGCATAGCTATATACATGCTAACAGCAATTGAATTAATTTTGGATAACTTATTACCATGCATTATATAAAAAAATCTTATTTTTACCGATTGAAACTTTTTTATAATATTATCAGGTCGCCATCACGCGTGTATCCTTGGTTACGTCGTCTGCGAGGCTGGTTTTGTGTGATTGTCGTCTGTGAGACTGGTTTTATCTGATTATCGTCTGTGATGCTGTTTTTTTTGTGCCCAAGCAGAGAGCAGGGAGGTTCATCTTCCGAGGAAACTCAACAATGTACACGCAAGTCAAGATATTTTTATGTTATTATTTTTGTCACAAAACAAATTGTTACAAATTGGAAAATTTACCAGCCGTCGGGGAGGGAACGTATGTCAACTGCTTAGAGATGAAAGTTTGGTTGTTCAAAGCTAGATTGTGTAGGGACTTGACATGTATTTCCCAGTCTTCTTTTTACATTTTAAGCCGGGCCTGTCAGGCAGTCGGTTATGCATCTGACTATCAATCCAGGGGTCGTAAGTTCGAATCACCCGCCCGGCACCAGTCTCCTTCTGATTGATATACGACATTGTGTCTCATTATCATTCGTCTCTCACCACTGATTCAAGTGAGAAAGTTATCAGTTACTTACGGAGATGGTGTGTGCTCAAGTACTGGTTAATCCCAGGAAACAGTGGTTAGGTGAACTGATCATCTGTAAGCCCTTGATGGCATAAAAATGACGCTTAATATTCAATCAATACTTCTACGACTGTATATTTGTATAAGTACACAGTGTTTAAACCAAGACAATGTAGTGATAATTTGTCAAATCTGGATCACCGGTCAGATACAGTATTTAAATAAGCTGAACAGTACCATATTTGTTAAAATAAAATCTTAAATAAACATTTTATTTTTAGGAGTTGATTGCAGACTGGTCTGTGTTGTTTGGTTGGCAGTTGACAGAAATGGTGACAGTGCATAACTTGCTACAGATGGTGAGTATTACAATATCCTGTTCTCTACTTAGTCTCACACACATTGCACAGCTGCCCGTTTTCACTGTTTTTTTCTTCATTACAAAATGATATTCGATATTCTGGTTATTTATTTACTTTTTCAGAATGAATACAAAATGAACGATATTTCAGATACCCTAGTTGTACACCTTTCCACTTAAGGAAGTTTGCTATATATACTTTGAACTTTTTTTTTAATTTCCTTTTTCATTAACTTTGTTTTATTAATCCATTTTAGCACTGGCCATGCAAGTTTTAATGCAATATGTTTAAATGATATTAACTATTTTAGTAGGTTGGCACCCAGTGATGGAGACTGGTCCCCAGCAGTAATATAGTATTTGTCGTGGCAGATGGTTGGTTGTGTTGGAAGATATACAGACTAAAAATTGAAAGTTAGTATACTCTGCTCTTCTAATATGTCATACTTTTAAATAATAGTTTCCCTCTATTTGTTGTATGGTCATCCTGAAACATTACAAATCTAAATATGTACTCTTGTTGCTTTTATTCTACTGAAGTACTGGTTAAAGTAACAACAATTGTGACTCACAGAGCTTTCCATACTTGGTTACAACTGCCACATATAATATATAAACAATTTGGAATGGAGGTTTCAACACGTGAAATGTTATATGGCATATCCTGTTTTTATTGATGGAGGAAGAATCCAAGTAGAACAAACGTCCTTCACAGCAAGTAACTGACAAACTTTCTCACGTAAAGTTTTTGGAGCGAGCAAGACTCGAACCTTCGACCTTAGCTTACAATTGTATAATACAGTATAAAACCGTTTTATTTATCCATTTTAGTACTGGCCATGCGAGTTTTAATGCAAGACATTTAAATGATATTGACTATTTTAGTAGGTTGGCACCCGGTGATGTAAGACTGGTCCCCAGCAGTGATGTAGTACTTGTCGTGGCAGATAGTTGGTTGTGTTGAAAGATATACAGACCAGAAGTTAAAAGTTAAGTACACTCTGCTCGTCTAATATGTCATATTCTTAAATAATGGTTTCCCTCTATTTATTGTATGGTCATCCTGAAACATTACAAATCTATATATGTACTCTTGTTGTCTCTATTCTACTGAAGCACTGGTTAAAGTAACAACAATTGTGACTCACAGTGCTTTCCACACTTGGTTACACATGCCACATATAATATATAAACAGTTTAATTTGGAATGGAATTTTCAACACGTGAAATGTTATATGGCATATCCAGTTTTTATTGATGGAGGAAGAAGCTAAACAGAACCAACGTCCTTCGCAGCAAGTAACTGACAAACTTTCTCACATAAAGTTTTTGGAGTGAACAAGACTCGAACCTTTGACCTTAGCTTACAATTATATAATACAGTATAAAAACAAATAATATATTAAAGACATGTGTCATTCTAAAAGGAATTACAAGAGGTGCCACCAGTGTGGGACAGAAAGGTTATTAAATGTATTCTGTATTAGCTCACTAGAGTCATAGGCTCAAAGTCAGCTTTGTATCTTTAGCTCACCTGAAAGCATAATGCTCTAGGTGAGCTTTTCTGATCACTCGATGTTTGTTGACAATATTTACAGTAATCATAAGAGCTTGTTTTTTTTTTTCATTAAATGGTATGTTTAAATATTTCTATTCCAAGTACACGTTCCTCTTCTTCGGAGATAAATTTTTCTATTCTTTTGAGATAAATTTTTCTATTCTTTTGAGATAAATTATTCTATTCTTTTGAGATAAATGTTTAAAGACTGGTTTTGCCCGTTCCGTGGGGTTGCACTAGTTGGTTTTGAACTTTTTGTATAAGTAATAAGTCAAATAAGTTTAAGTAAAATTGTCAATATCATTTCTTAAAATTTGTAGTTATGTTCCTTTGATTATCCAAAATATAAAAATATTTTAATATATTTTAAGCTGGAAATCCATCATATACATTTTGAGCAAATGTCATTAGTTTTTAAAAAAAATTCTTGTAATGAATGACTTATTTAAAAATATGTAAAAATATTCATTAAGTGGATAAGGACAAAGATAATTAGGTTAATTACAAACAAAATAATTAGGACCATTAAATCATAGCTCAGTTAATAGTATCAATAAAACATACACTCAGCCAATTAACCCAAAATAAAACTAATTAGGATAATTAAAACATAATCAGTGATAGAATCAACTAAACATACAATTAGGCAATTAACACATAAATCTAAATAGGACAATTAAACATATAAAGTTATGAGGATAAATAAAACATACACTCATACAAATTAACACAAAAAACTAATTAGGATAATTAAAACATATTCAGTGATAAAATCAATTTAATATACAATTAGGCAATTAACACATCAATCTAATAAGGGTAATTAAACATATACAGTACTGAGGATAAATAAAACATACACTGTACAAATTAACACAATAAAATTAATTAGGACAATTAAAACATATTCAGTGATAAAATCAATTTAATATACAATAAGCCAATTAACACATCAATCTAATTAGTGCAATTAAAACCTACACAGTAATTAGGATAGATAAAACATATTCAGTGTTAGGATAAACTAAACATGCAATCAGACAATTAACAAAAAACACTAGTTGGGACATTTAAACATATTCACTAATGAAATCAACTAAAGAGGTAATTCACACATAAATCTAATTAGGGTAATTAAAACATTTACAGTAATTAGAATAGATAAAGCATATTCAGCGCTAGGATAAACTAAACATACAATCAGGCAGTTAACACAAACAACTTATGAGGACAATTAAAATATAAGTCAGTAATTAGGATAAATAAAACATATACTCACACAAAAAAACTAATTATGATAATTAAAACATATACAGTAATAAAATCAACTAAATAAATAACTAGGCAATTAACACATAAATCTAATTAGGGCAATTAAAACATATACAGTAAATAGGATAAATAAAACATACATTCAGGCAATTAACACAAAACACTAGTTAGGACATTTAAACATATTCAGTAATAAAATCAACTAAATATACAATTAAGCAATTAACACATAAATCTAATTAGGGCAATTAAAACATATACAGTAAATAAGATAAATAAAACATACATTCAGGCAATTTACACAAAACACTAGTTAGGATATTTAAACATATTCAGTAATAAAATCAACTAAATATACAATTAGGCAATTAACATATTAAATCTAATTAGCGCAATTAAAACATATACGGTAAATAGGATGAATAAAACATACATTCAGGCAATTAACACAAAACACTAGTTAGGATATTTCAACATATTCAGTAATAAAATCAACTAAATATACAATTAGGCAATTAACACATTAAATCTAATTAGGGCAATTAAAACATATACAGTAAATAGGATGAATAAAACCTACCATACATTTAGGCAGTTAACACAAAACACTAGTTAGGACATTTAAACATAGTCAGTAATAAAATCAACTAAATATACAATAAGGCAATTACCACATACACCTAATTAAGACAATTAAAACCTATGCAGTAATTAGGATAAATAAAACATACACTGGAAATTAAAACATAAAAAACATAAAACTAATTAAGACAATTAAAACATATACAGTAATTAGGATAAATAAAACATACATTCAGGCAATTAGCACATACACCTAATTAAGACAATTAAAATATATGCAGTAGTTAGGATAAATAAAACATACATTCAGGCAATTAGCACATACACATAATTAAGACAATTAAACATATGCAGTAATTATGATAAAAAACATGCACTGGTAATTAAAACATAAAACAAATTAGGATAATATAAACATATTTAATTATAGGATATACTAAACATAATCAGACAATTAACACGTTAAATAATTAAGACAATTAAAACATATACAGTAATGAGGATAAATAAAACATACACTGGTAATTAAGAATAAAACTAATAAGGATAATTATAACATATTTAATTATAGGATATACTAAACATATAATCAAGCAATTAACATGTAATATAATTAAGACAATTAAAACATATACAGTAATGAGGATAGATATAATGTACACTGGCAATTAACACATAACATTAATTAGGATAATTAAAACATAAAACTAATTAGGATAATATAAATATATTCAATTATAGGATATACTTAACATAATTTATGCAATTAACACTAAAATAATTAAGACAATTAAAACATATACAGTAATTAGGATAAATAAAACATACATTCAGGCAATTAGCACATACACCTAATTAAGACAATTAAAATATATGCAGTAGTTAGGATAAATAAAACATACATTCAGGCAATTAGCACATACACATAATTAAGACAATTAAACATATGCAGTAATTATGATAAAAAACATGCACTGGTAATTAAAACATAAAACAAATTAGGATAATATAAACATATTTAATTATAGGATATACTAAACATAATCAGACAATTAACACGTTAAATAATTAAGACAATTAAAACATATACAGTAATGAGGATAAATAAAACATACACTGGTAATTAAGAATAAAACTAATAAGGATAATTATAACATATTTAATTATAGGATATACTAAACATATAATCAAGCAATTAACATGTAATATAATTAAGACAATTAAAACATATACAGTAATGAGGATAGATATAATGTACACTGGCAATTAACACATAACATTAATTAGGATAATTAAAACATAAAACTAATTAGGATAATATAAATATATTCAATTATAGGATATACTTAACATAATTTATGCAATTAACACTAAAATAATTAAGACAATTAAAACATATACAGTAATTACGATAAATGAAACATACACTGTGGCAATTGACACATAACACTAATTAGGATAATTAAAACGTATTCAGTATTACAATCAGTTAAGACAAATAAAGCAATTATATTATATTATATTGTATATTTATTATTTATCTATTATTATTTTACAACTGATAGAACTGGACATTTATTATTAGAAGTAATGCAAGTAGTAGTAGAACTTTTATTATGTTAGTATCAGCCTGTACTAGTTTGTAAATGTATCTGCACTGAATAAATTATATATCGTTAATGTTTTTCAATATTGGATTTATTATTTGATAAATTTGGGCCTGTTGTAAATCACAGGAAGGCTTTTTGAAATACGCTGCTGTTAGGGCACAATTAACATTTTAACCATTAACAACCACTTGGCGGTACACAAAACATTTCAGACATACCGTGGATTCATACTGATATTAAATAAACAACTATTTTATTGAATTTGAATGATATTGAATTACAACTATTATACTCGTTGAGATGATAATACATTAAATACTTAGACAAAAGCAAGTCCTGTATTAAGTTTCATCAGAAATGTTTGATGTACCGCTGTCACATAATAGTTTCACTGTCTTTGCATTTATTAACATGCGATTCGATTTTAAAAAGCCTTTTCTATGAAAATAAAAAAAAAATAAAAATATGTTAAAGGGTTTTGTCTATTCATGCATGATGCAAGTATCTGTAGCTTATTTACTGTAGCCTATTTTATTTTACTTATTTATGATATTGAATCATATACTTTAATAACAATTATAAATTAATATAGTATTTAATATAAAAAAAATAAATATTTAAATACAAAATTTACTCATATTAAACATATACTCATATAATTATAAATAGATACTTATATTACTATATAAACATACTAAGTATAATCATACAATCATATAAAATACTCATATAAAATAGTTACTCTTGTAATTATAAAAATTATATATTTATACAATTATATAAAATACTCATATGAAATAGTGACTCTTATAATTATATATTTATACAATCATATAAATATATACTCATATAAATATATACTCATATGATTATATAAAATAAATCCGTAAACTATCATGAACTACTAGATACTCATATAATTATATAAAACACATATGATCATATAAAATACTCATATAAATTAGATACTCATAAATCTTACATTAAAAAAAGTATGTAGTAAATCATACAAAATATAAATAATAAAAATTAACTCTTATTAATATCATAATGTAAGTACATGTGAAAAATGAACCTAAAATAAATCATATAAAAAATAAAGTAATGCGTTGTATACATATTAAAGTCATATAAAACAGATACTCATGTAAAAAGCACATGGAAAAATGATCCAAAATTGATGCCCATAAAAATATATATATTATGAAATAATATAAAAATAAACTCATATGAATTGCACACATAATAAAATATATAGAATAAACTGCAGATATCATAAAATAAAGTATATATAAAGAAATAAGTCGGTAATACAAAAAACCGCTGATATATACGAATTCAGATTAATTAAGTAGGCATCATGAAAAAATCACCTAAAACAAAAATAATGAACATATTAAACACTGTAAACCTGATACCTATATAAATTGCACATATAATAAAATCATCTAAAATTATACTCATATAAATGGCAAACATAATAAAATTATATAAGATGGATATTTATATAAGTTACACATATAATAAAATCATCTAAAATTATACTCATATAAATTGCACATATAATAAAATCATCTGAAATTATACTCATATAAATTGCATACATAATAAAATCATATAAGATCAATATTTACATAAGTACCACATATAATAAAATCATTTAAATGAACTCATGTAAATTGCATACATAATATAATAAATAGATCTACGCATCAAAATTGTGCATCATATAATAAATCATAAAATTTTAATCACATAATAAATCTAATACATTATATACTTTAATAGAATACATATTTTGAATAAAGTTACATAAAATACACATCTAAATTATATACACAATAAAAGTCTATATGTATATACTTGTACATATAATATACATATACATATATTGTACATATAAAATCAAATCATATAAAATACTCATAAATATATACTCATATAATTATATAAAACCCAAACCCAAATGATCATATAAAATACTCATATAAATTAGATACTCATATAAATCTTACTTAATAGATTTATATACTCTTATAAATTGCATATACATATTTATTACATTTAAAAAATGCATATAAAATAAATCATATAAAAATGAAGTAATGAATTGCATACATAATAAAATCATATAAAACAGATACTCAAGTAAAAAAAATCATCCAAAATTGATGTGCATAAGAAAAATATTTATTATTAAATAATATAATGATAAACTCATATAAAATCAAATCATATAAATGATTAATTAATAAATCATGATCATATAAATTGAATGCATGGATATAAAATAAAATCTCATACAAAATCTGCATAATAAAATGGTCATAAATAGATACTCATAAAATGCAAATTTAATGAAATCATATAAAACAGATACTCATATATATTGCATACATAATAAAATCATATAAATTCAATATTTATATAATATACACATATGATAAAATCATTTAAATTAACTCATACAAGTTGCATACATAATGAAATCATATAAGAGTTATAAATACTCATACAATGCAAATTTAATGAAATCATATAAAATATACTCAAATAAATTGCATACATAATAAAAACTTAACAAATTTATGCTTATGTAAATTGCAAAACTAAGTCATGTATAAAAAATGTACTGATATGAAATTCATTCATAATAATCAAACACAGCATTTAATTGTATAAGACATACCCATATAATTTTGCTCTATAATTCTATCATATTACAAAGATCCTCATGTAAAATTTGTTCATATAAAAATCATAAATAGACACTCATATAAGCTACATTATAGTATTATAATAAAAGAGATACTCATATAAAATTATTCACACATAACATCGTACACATACCACACACAATTAAAAAATATAAAACTAACCAAATTATAATCATTAAAGATAAAAAATCAATATAATCTATAAGAACTCTTTAAAAATAAACACAACTATCACAAAATTGTTATAAATATTATTCATTTAAAACAAACACTTTATTAGGCATCATTAAAATAACCTATGGTATAAGAAAAAAAATTGAAACATTGAAAAAGTAGATTTAACTGTCTTAAAACATAAAAATATGATCATAATTATCCACTTAAAGAATATTTTATTTTCATTTTTATTTCAAAAATACTTGTAAAATTAAATAAACACCAATCCAAGAAACGCTTTGTTTCTAAAATTGACATTGCTCAGCACTTAACACAACTACTAGGCTTTTTATGAACCTTTCTTTCGTCCTGCCTAATTATAAATATGTTGTACAAGAGGCACTCTTCTAAAAAAAAGAGCTGCGTCTTGTAAATGTACGTGGTCTTTACACATATACTTTGTATATGTATTATAAACGTACAGACGTATCCCCTCATCTATACATAGTTCCGATATAGGGTAACATTTCTCGTAAGAAACTTGATAAATAAATAAATATATATTTTCTGCTTCATTTTTAAAAAAAAATATTTTAGAAATCGGAGCTATGTATAAAGTCCCTTTACTACCACGCACACACCAACCACACATACATACACACGTGTATATATAAGTATTTGATTGATTTCCAGTTAAAACAATAAATGCATTGAACTTCTTTGGCTATTAGTTCACGTTTACTAAAATGATACAAGGGGCATAACTATTTACTGTTCAATAAAAAAAAAAATGCCCACCTGCGCACGATGTTATAGGATTTGTTTTTTATTTTCAGCAACATTTTGTACTGCCAGTGCATTCAAAAGACCTGCTGTAGAGTAGATGACTGTATACAGGGCTGACAGTGCGGTTGTGTTTAAAAGATTCCAGGTAAATGATGTCAAATATAAATTATTTATACACTATGGTTTTGTATTATGGTGTTTATCGTCGGTTTCAATACAAGTAGAAACGACAATGGTGTCTACTTGAGGCAGTATTCTAAGTGCTGCCACACTACAGTATCTTACCGCACCCAGAGACATTTAACCGCCAATGTGACGGCCAACTAAATGCTGAGCGGCAAGCCAGGAGCTTCTAGCAGCGTTTTTCAAGTCTTTTGGGAATCAAACGCATGATCTTATGAATGCGAGGTGGGCACTTTACCACTAGTACACTGCTGGGGTGTTATATGTGTTATGAAAAACATAATTTTACTTGAAGCCTTCATTAATTTCCCTATTGAGAAATTGATAGACCATTGAAATTGACCAGTATATTCGACATGTCTAGCTCATATATGGCATCCGGTAGGGTTGTCTGAAGATGACCTCAGCATTTAGTCTACCATCCTTGTAATGCAAGTAGCTGTCAAGAACCCTTTCCACATAAAATACCCGTCAGGACTGGGCTCAAACATAAAATCTCTGACCAGACTGGGCTCGAACAAAAAATCTCCGACCAGACTGGGCTCGAACATAAAATCTCCGACCAGACTGGGCTTGACCAGACTGGGCTTGAACATAAAATATCCGACAGGACTGGGCTCGAACATAAAATCTCTGACCAGACTGGGCTCGAACATAAAATCTCCGTCAGGACTGGGCTCGAACATAAAATCTCCGACCAGACTTGGCACGAACATAAAATCTCTGACCAGACTGGGCTTGAGCATAAAATCTCCGTCAGGACTGAGCTCAAACATAAAATCTCCAACCAGACTGGGCTCGAACATAAAATCTCCGACCAGACTGGGCTCGAACACATAACTGTCGTGATGATATTATAATCAAATTTTGACATGTATGCCAATATTCTTGTTTAACTCGCCTGAACAAAGCTCAGATGAGTTTAATACTTTTAAGCTAATCTGAGCTAAGCTCAGTTCAGCTATTCAGCTCTTCGTTGTTGTCGTTGTTTTTTACTACAAGTTTTCCTTTTAGTGACATATTCTATGAAACCAATTTTCAAGTTTGTCAAGCATTGGTCCATTGTATCTTCAAATAAATACTGATATGCCCAATATTTATTCGCCATACACCTTACTAAACCTGAACACATCCTTTAATGTATTGGTTTTACACGAAGGAGCACCAGTAAGAATGAGATTAAGTATAATTATACAATCATATAAAATACTTATATAAAATAGTTACTCTTATAATTATATAAATTATATATCTGTACAATCATATAAAATACTCATAAAAATATATACTTATATAAATATATACTCATATAATTATATAAAATAAAGTATCAACCCAAATGATCATATAAAATACTAATATAAATTAGATACTCATATAAATCTAACAAAAAAAATGCATGTAGTATAATAATAAAAATTAAGTCTTATTAATACCATAACATAAATACACGTGAAAAATGCACATAAAATAAATCATATAAAAATAAAGTAATGAATTGCATACATAATAAAGTCATATAAAACAGATACTCATGTAAAAAGCACATGGAAAAATCATCCAAAATTGATGCCCATAAAAAATATATATTATGAAATAATATAAGAATAAACTCATTTAAATTGCACACATAATAACATAACTAGAATAAACTGCAGATATAAAAAAATAAAGTATTTATAAAGAAATAAGTCAATAATACAAAAAAACGCTGATATAAATTGAATACATCATAAACTAATATAAAACAAATACCTATATAAAATACAGAATTAAAATCAAGCTTCAGATACACAACATGAAATCGTGAAAATTAATAAATAAATTATAACACTGTAAATCTGATACTCATATAAATTGCACATATAATAAAATCATCTAAAATTATACTCATATAAATTGCATACATAATAAAATCATATAAGATCGATATTTATAGAAGTTACACATATAATAAAATCATCAGAAATAAAACTCATAAATTGCATACATAATAAAATCATATAATATCAATATTTATATAAGTACCACATATAATAAAATCATTTAAATGAACTCATGTAAATTGCTTACATTATATAATAATAGATCTTAGCATCAAAATTGCACATCATATAATAAATCATAAAATTTTAATCACATAATAAATCTAATACATTATATACTTTAATAGAATATATATTTTGAATAAAGTTATATAAAATACACATATCTTAATTATATACAAAATAAAAATCTATACATATTTACTCATACATATGATATACATACACATATATTGTACATATAAATTCAAATCATATAAAATACTCATAGATATATATTTACTCATATAATTATATAAAACCCAAACCCAAATGATCATATAAAATACTCATATAAATTAGATACTCATATAAATCTTACTTAATAGATTTATATACTCTTATAAATTGCATATTAATATTTATTACATGAAAAAAATACACATAAAATGAATTATATAAATATATTATTATATTTATTATATTGTACTAAAATGATACAAGGGGCATAACTATTTTATGTTCAATTAAAAAAAACCTGCGCATGATGTTATTATATTCACTTATAGGATTTGTTTTTTATTTTCAGCAACATTTTGTACCGATGGCGCATTCAAAAGGCCTTCTGCTGTAGAGTAGATGACTGTATACAGGGCTGACAGTGCGGTTGTTCAAAAGATTCCAGGTAAATGATGTCAAATATAAATTATTTATACACTTTATTATTGTATAATGGTGTTTAACGTTGGTTTCAATATAAGTAAAAATGACAATGGTGTCTACTTGAGGCAGTATTCTAAATGCTGCCACACTACAGTATCTTACCGCACACAGAGACATTTAACTGACACTGTGTGGACCAACTAAATGCTGCCACACAACAGTATCTTACCGCACACAGAGACATTTAACTGACATTGTGTGGGCCAACTAAATGCTGAGCGGCAAGCGAGGAAGCTTCGAGCACCGTTTTTCAAGTCTTTTGGGAATCGAACGCATGATCTTCTGAATGCGAGGTGGGCACTTTACCACTAGTCCACCGCTGCGGTGTTTACATGTGTAATGAAAAACATAATTTTACTTGAACCTTTTACACAAAGGAGCACCAATAAGAATATGATTGAGAGTATGGAGGAGCTTGTACTCAGGCCTATTGCTTAAATCAAATGACCATAACTTATATATAAACTTATAAAATAATATATAATAAAAATCTAAGTATTTGATGATTAAACTACAAATCACGTAGACCTGTTATTTTGTAAGATCAGAAAATCATTAACATGTATTTTTTTTTTAAAATTAATCAAAGCAATCTCTTATTAAATAAGTGCACACATCACCTAAGAAAAAGTAGTAATTATAAATTCATTCAATAAAAAGATTAAAAGAAAAAAAAGACAAGAGCAGTGTTCGAACTTATAACCAATTTTGTACCTATCTCTACTAGAGAACACTTTATATAAAACTGTTGCGTTTTACATTACTTTTCATGTTTTCTATCATACTGGTAAAAAAATACTTTATGTAACAGTTGCAGGGTTTTCATTTTAAAATCGTACAACAGATTGAAAGAGAAAAACAACAGATCAGGCCAGGGGTCAAGGGGGCAAATGTTCAATGTTTCTGGAAAAACAAACAATCCAAACCTGATTTTAACCGATGATTTCAATCAGCGATCGGTTAAAAATGAAAACCCTGCAGTTGATCACTAGAGTTATGTCCCTTTTTGGAAATGGAAATAAAATATATAGGGGTTTTTATCAAAAACTTCCTTTAAGATTTCAAGTAAGTACTGACGGAAAGTGAATGACATACTCAAAAATAAAATAAATACATATATGGTGATCATTTTGTATTCCTTTTCCCTCAGAGGTAGCTTTCCATATTGGTGTAATAATATTCTTGTTTGACTAATTGAATATTTAGCGTCATTGTTATGCCATCGATGGCTAACAGACAGTCAGTTAATCTAACCACTGTTTCCTGGGATCCTGAAAGGTTTACAAGTACTTTAGCACACAATGTCTCTGCAAGAAACTGATAACTTTCCCATTTGAATCAGGGGTGAGAGAGGAATGAAAATGAGACATAATGTTGCATATAAATCATATATCATAATCATATATAAACCCCATGGATTGATAGTCAGACACATTACTGGCATAATACTCATAATAAAGATGATAATAATAATAAGAACAAAAAAAAAAAAAAATAATAATAAAAATGATGATAATAACAATAACTATAATTTTAATACTTAACATTACTTTATTAATCTTCCCCGAAGTCCTCAACATAAACATAATGATAAGACTTTTATTAATCTTCCTTCAAGCCCTCAAAATTAATAAAAGAATAAAAAGCAACATCACTGGGACATTAAGTTAAGAAAAACACGCATGGGCACAGATGAGTTTAGTTGCAAAGATACACTTTAACAAGCAAGTAATATTTATCTACATATAATACTGTATAAAACATCAAAACAAACAACCTTTTTAATAAGCACATGTTATCTAAGAAAATTCAATAAATAAAAAAGACACATTAATGTGGCAATCGTATGGGGCGGTATTCTAATGGATAGAGTGTTGGCTGCTCATGCTAGAGGCTTCAGGTTTGATCCCCAGCTTGACCCGTTGCCACATATAAAAAACAACACTCAGTACTGATTTTACTCAGGAAGTGGACTCGAGAGCCGTTCATATATGCTCTGAGCTTTCATCACGAAAAAAATCGCGAGCAATTAGTATAAAATAATCGTACATACTCGGCAAGTTCCGTCATCCTTAGGATAATTGGCGAGGTGGTCCAAATGATCAATGTGGAAATTAATTTTGAAAGTAACAAATTATGACAATGACCATTAGAGTTATGCCCCTTTCTAAAACTAATTATCGATAGTCTTGATCATATAAGACGCTTGTTTTTCTAGCTAGTTAGTAATTTGTGATCCAAAGACTATTTGTTAACGAGTAATACTGTGTAATGGGATAATCTAATTTCACACTTACATCAAGTAGATATACATTTTTCGGGAATTGTTTGTGAAAAGTAATAAAAATTGGTACATGGTCCTTTAAAGATTCAAAATGGTTTAATTCACTTTTTATGGAACTGATAGTGACTGTTTGACCTACATGATGACAGATAATTTATCTGGTGTGTACTTGTATTTCCTCTGAGGTAGCATTTTTTTAATCGTTTATTTTTGTATTATGATGATGTTGTTGTTAATAATGTTGTTGATGATGATGATGCTGTTGATGATTAATATGTTGATAATGGTGTGGATGATAGTGGTATTGACGATAATGATGCTGATATTGTTGTTGCTGATGATCATGGTGTTGTTGGTGATGCTGTTGTTAATGGTGATCTTGTTGATGTTGCTGTTGATGCTGGTAGTGTTGATGATGATGGTGTTGTTGATGATGATGGTGGCATTGAAGATCATGATAATGATGATGATGGTGTTGATGATAATGATGGTGTTGATAGTGGTAATGATGATGATGCTGTTAATGACGGTGATGATGATGATGATGTTGATGATAAATATGATGATTATGGTGTTGATGATGTTATTGACGATAATGATGCTTATATTATTGTTGATGGTTTTGTTGCTGATGATGCTGATGGTCATGGTGTTGTTGATGATGCTGTTGTTATGGTGATGTTGATGATGATGATGATGCTGCTGATGACCGTGTTGATGATGGTGTTGATGATGCTGGTGTTGATGATGCTGGTGTTGTTGATAATGGTGTTGATGATGATGATATTGATGATAATGATGATGATTGTATTTATGATGATGCTGATGGTGATAATGATGATGATGGTGTTGATGATGATGATGCTGATATTGTTGTTGCTGATGATGGTGTTGCTGCTGATTATGCTGATGGTAATGGTGTTGTTGATGATGATGTTGTTAATGGTAGCATTGCTGTTGATGCTGGTAATGTTGATGGTGATGATAGTATAGTGTTGATGATTATTGTGTTTATCATGGTGTTGTTGATGATGATGGTTGTGTTGATGATAATGGTGATATTTATGAAGTGAAGGTGATGATGATGTTGTTGTTGATGATTGTAATGGTGATGATGCTGTTGTTGATGATGAATAGGATGTTGATGGTGTTATTAAGGATTTTGTTGATGATGATGGTATTGAAGATGATAACAATGATAATGATAATGATGTTTATAGTATTGTTGATGATACTGATGGTGATAATGATGATTGTTATGATGTTGATGGTGTTGATGATGATGATGCTGTTGTTGCTGATGATGGTGATATCGGTGGTGTTAATGATGTTGTTGATGATGATGATGATTATAGTGTTGATGATGATGTTGATAGTGGTGTTCAGTGTTTTTTCTCACCACTTTGGGAAGATGACCCATAACCTTGGAATTTGGAATTTTAGCTGCGTTTTCATTAACATCGGAAAAACTTTTGTATTAAATATATGTGTTCAACTTCATAAATATGTACACACTTGCTTCTCTGGCCATTTAATTAAAGAATCAATGTCATACTCAATTCAGAATGGGAAAACTTTGTTTATTTTATCAAGGTGTATGGCAAGTTTCAATTTACACTTTTTGAAGCTTTAAATTGGGAATTGGGAAAAAAAAGATACTATTTGCCATTGGGAACATGACTCAGTAACGACTATAAAAATGGCCGAAAAAAGCACTGGTGTTGATGATGATGGTTTGGATCATGATGATTGTGTTTACGGTGATGGTGTTTTAGATGATGTTGATGGCATTGTTGAGGATGGTTATGATGATGATGCTGTTGATGATGCTGTTGACTGTGGTGGTAATGATTGAGTTGATGATGATTGTGATGATAATGATGGTGGTGTTGATTACAGTGGTGTTGCTGATGATGATTTTGTTTATGATGCTGTTAATGATGCTGTTGATGTTATTGTTGCTAATGATGGTGTTGGTGATAATAATACTGATGATGATGATGATGATATTGTTGATAATTATGATGATGATGGTGTTATTGAAGATGTAAGTGGTGATAATAACGATAATGGTGTTGTTGTTTCTTAAGATGATGATATGATGGTGTTGAAGATGATAGTGTTGATGATAATGGTGATGATGATGATGATAATAGTGTTGATGTCGATGTTGTTGTTGATAGTGGTGTTGAGGATGATGGTGTTGATCATGTTGATTGTGTTTACGATGATGGTGTTGATGATGATATTGTTGATGATGTTGATGGTGGTGGTGATGATTGTATTTATGATGATGATAATAGTGTTGATGTCAATGTTGTTGATGATGTTAATAGTGGTGTTGATGATGATGGTGTTGATCAAGATGATTCATGTGGGACTATTTCAGACATCCCACTGGCTTATCGAGAGAAGTTACCCCCCTTGATATCGGCGTTTTTTTACTACTTACCTGGCTAAACCGTCATATTTGGTTTACATAGAAACATATAGGAGAAATTTAATTTTGTCGTTATAACTTTTTCATTATTAAATTGCCAACCTATTACAACGTCTAGCCATTAAGTTAAAAATATAACCTTTATTATGATAAAATAAAAATTAAAATAAGTTTACGCCTTGCTTCCTTTTTTGATTTTATAACAACATATATGCTCCTTATATGTTCTATATAAAAAATACTCAAAACACATTTTCGGCCACTTTTAATGTCTTATAAACCTTAGTTGTGATTTATTGCCAACCTATTACAACGTATATGTTCATTGCAAATAAAATTCTCTTTACGATGATATTTTGATATAGAAAATATGATAATTGCATCTTGCTTCCATTTTGATTTGAAAATGAGACAAAATGTAATTTTGATTTATTTCCGATGTTCAATAGAGCGTACTATTGAACCCAATACAGCATGTTACAGTACCCAATTAAATACAGCATGTATGTCGCTATATCAGCCGGCAGATGTTGGTCAGTACTGACATGTTTATATACACATGGTGATATTGCAAGTTATGTGTAGTTTAAAGTGTTGTTTTTATTTATGTATTTTACTTATATTCTAAAGAATAGATTTATATTAATTTCATATTTTAACTAAAGAACCTTCAAAAAACTTTCAATTCAAGTACATTTCTTTTGTAAACCAAAACATTATTTAATGGTTTATTTCTTTCGCACAAATATATGTTTTAATGTCTTTGTTATGAAATAATTCAGTGGACATAGAAAGAAAATCAATAAAGATAAAAACCAGTGACTAAATAACAACAATACTTTACGCGAGGCATATTAATTGAACAAAGAGATTTGATAATGTAATTGGTTGATAAGTATGTTAATACAGCATAATAAGCATATCATTGTTTTGAATTACTCAATTTAATGATCTTTTTAAGATAATTATAAAAATGCGCAATAGCGTTCTTTTTCTTCTTCAGCTTTTAATTCAAAACTTGGTTGATTGCAGCTTTAAGTATAAAGATTAGCAATATTTTACAAAGAACTTTATCGTGTAAAATAATTGTGCTTTACATTGATATGCATAAAGAATGAATGAATGAATGAATCAATCAATCTTATAATTCTTTTAGAATGGCTTTGTACAAGTTTAAACGTTCATATAGCTGTTTTGTTATATGACGTGTATATAGTTTAGACAAAAATAAAGATAATAACTATGCAATGAACGGTGTTTTGTGGAACGAAAATAAAATTATGTAAAGAAATATAAAGGTACTGAGATTACTTCATTAAGTTTAGTACCGGTAATCCGAAATAGATATTCTAACTGTAAACATGTTTTATTTTGTGTATTATTATGTTTGTTTTATAGACATCGCATTGATATCATGTAATTAACTAAATACAAGTTCGTTATGATAAACCAATATAAAATGTTTATAAATATTACAGCATATTGAATTTAAACGTTTATCTAAGATCAGTAAAGTAATATGTAAATCTAATAATTGTACAAAAAAACAGAGACCCCCCGTCCTGCGCCTGTCTGTTTTTCAAATCTCAAACAATGGAATAAGCCAGCGTTTTTTTATGACCTTAATTACCGACTACCCCTGCCCGGAGGCGAAACTTGTAATTTTATTGGGAGAAATAATATAATTTGTTAGCATGTAGTTGAGTTATTATATTTCAACACAAGTTTGGCATCATACATTTTTTTTTAAAATTGGCTATTTGATTTATCATAGCTCCATAGATAAATTGATAACAAATTCAAATTTTATAAACAGATAATAGAACGGGAGGGAAAATGTTAGCGGTTTTCAAATGTATGTATTTCTCAATTATACGATGTCTTTATTAATTAAATGTATTGGTAATAATTCTTTACACAACTTAATATTTTTCTTAACTTACCTACAGTTTTAAGTTTGTTTTTTTTTTAAAAAAAAAAAGATCCTCTCGTATATTGAAGTGGTATGCAAAACATTTTTATCTGTTGTAACATTATAATCAATAAGATATTATAACACAAGATTCTTAAAAGAAGTTGTTAAAAAAGAATTATGGTCAAATACCGTTTTAGGCTTTATTAAAAACGCTAATATACAGATGTCCGTTTCAAACAAAATGTTATATAATTATATAACCGTAATAATTTTCTTTTAGAAACAACAACATAAAGTTTAAAATATCATTTGAATATCAGTGCCCTTGTCCCGTTCACTCAGAAAGAAATGAGTCTGACTATCAACCCTCGGGTCATGAATTCGAATCCCCGCCCGGCACTATTCTCTGTGAATAGTGGGGCGCTTAGTCCAGTGATAAAGCACCGAACCCATGATCGAAGGGTCGTGGATTCGATCCTCTGCTACGGCTATGTGTGGTGTCCATGAGCAAGACACCTTTTCCGCATATACTAAGTACTGGTCATACCCATGAAGACTTCGAGTGTGATTTGCCTAAGTTGTAAGAACTTGTTTCACAATCGAAGAAAAATAAATAAGTTTAAAAAATAAAGACATTATGTCTCATTGTCATTCTGTCTCTTTTATAAGTTTATATAATCAATTAACCGTAATAATTTTATTTATTCATAGTAACACAAAATAATCAATCTTTATCTATAATAAGATAAACTTTATCAAAGTATATCATAATTTGTAAAAAAAATAATTAAAATCATTAATCTATGTTACATTTTTACACATTACACTTTATCAAATGATTTTAGCGTTTAAGTCAAATTCAATAATTCCTTTTTTATAGTACACATCAAAATCACCAAAACGCCCTTATCAAAACAAAGACATCTATAAGACCTTGTCAAATTGTACCCGAGGGCATATATAACACGTCACGCATACTTAGTTTTAGTGTCAGAGCGGAACGATACCTGTATGTTTTATCACGGTCTAAGGGAAGTAATTGGATTCATCTACACTATCATCAAGCTGCACAGGGGCAGTTATCGGATAACTCTTGAGAAATGTCTGAAATAGTCCAGTATGTGTGTTTATGATGGTGTTGATGATGATGTTGTTGAGGATGTTGATGGTGGTGGTGATGATTTTGTTGATGATGATGGTGTTGATAATGTTGTTGATGATTGTGATGATAATGGTGTTGGTGTTGATGATGATGATGCTGGTGTTGATGTTATTGTTACTGATGATGATAGTATTGCTGTTGATGATTATAATGATGATGTTTGTATTAATGCTGATGATTACAATGATGGTTTTGATGATGATGTTAATGGTGATGATTATGATGATAGTGTTGCTGTTGCTTTTTCTGAAGATGATGATGCTGATGGTGGTGTTAATAATGAAGGTGATGCTGATGCTGTGGATAATGATTGCATGTATGATAGTGTTGTTGATGATGATAATTGTGTTTATGATGATGATGGTGTTGATGTTGTTGATGATGGTGGTGTTGATGATATTGATGATGATGGCTTGGTGATTATATTGATGTTTGTAATGATGATGATTATGGTGTCATTGATGATGGTCATAGTGTTGATTGTCTTGATGATAAGAAATAGACAAGAAAAAAATCCATGGACATTGATAGAACTGTTGTTGATAACAACATACTTTATTAAAACTGATAATAAATCTTCCTTGAGGTCCTCAACACACCAATTTATCACATTTGCAAATGAATCAATTAGGCAAAGGTCAGCAAAATAATATTATTATGAATGTTGATGAATTTTTATAAGAAATGACATTAAACAATAACTATAATACATATCAAAATTCTAAAGTAAATAAAAAAAACAAAACAACAACAACAGCTACTAGTAGTAATACCCACATAATTTCTTAGTTGTAAAAATGTCCCATTAATATATATATATAGAGCGATTGAAGATGCAACTACAACATGGTTTTACTTAGATAAATCTTTTCCCAGGTCAAATGCAACAACGTGTGTACAAAATACACATCTGTGACATTCCAAATACATTAACGACATATTAGTATCAAATCTGAATTAGTATAAATGGTAAAAATGGTGTTTTTACTTTTGCAGGGCCAGACGAACAGTGTTGTGGGCAAAACGGAGACATCCAACCAAAAGGGACGCTGTAGAAACTATTTTTAAATATATTCATATACATGTGATATATATGATAAAATATTGTAAAGTGCTTCCACTACTTTAGAAAAATGGATAATTGAATGGGCACCCAACAACCACGTTTTAATGAAAAATGGTTGTTTCAGAATTTCGATACCTAAAAATTAGGTTGATATGATTAAATAAGATAATAATCAAGTTTCAACATTCTGTTAAATATTTAAGTTTTCATTTCATGCAAACAGTGTAAAAATAGTTCATATTTAGTTTTGAGTGACTTCTTTGGTGCCTTAAATTAACAGTTGAAGTTTGTTTTTTTTAAATTCTGAATTATCTCCCTTTTAAATTACTTAATTTAGAATAATTCCAGTTTAATTTTTGATTGTATTTTATTGACTATAAGAATAAGAAAAATAATAATAATAAAAGAAATAAAATATCACCAATTATCATATTTAAATTGTTTATTATGCTTTCGTATATAAAAATGCACTTTATAAAGTAAATCTAATCATTTCGGCATGTGACCTTACATTAATTTATTAAGGAAGGTAATTTAAATAATCAAATAAGTCCCATTTATTATCAAAATACTGAAATTTTGTATTATTGAATTGTGGTATTTATAATGTTCAAAAGAACTAGGTAGAAATGCACAACTATTTCATGTGATCTAATCACAATTATATTTCAAAACCTCATTTAAAATCAATTCATGTGTATGAATGATATATGTCTGTGAATTTAAAATGTATTCAATCCAGAAAAAGTTTCACATTTTTATCTAGTACTGTATGTGAGATATTTATGCGAATGAATTGCTGTAAAAAATAATTAATGTTTATCTAAAGTTATTAGAATTTGAATTGTAAATAGTCATTTTTCTACATAATTTTGGACAGGTTTACAAAACAATTTTATATACAAATAACATCTATATTTTCATAGTTGTTGACAAAATTTAAGATTCATTGTTTTAATATTTTTATTTATAATATTTTGAATATTATTCTATATGGTATATCTAAGATTAGCTATTTTTTATAAATTTATTTGTAAAATCTAAAAACACAAAACAATAAGCTGATTGTTGGGTATGTGGAAGCACTACACTGTTTAGTTAAATTTCTTGTAAAATGTACACATTTCCATGCCCCTTTCACATGTCTGGTATTTATTAAAAACAGTTACTGTCCTACAGTACTGGCAACATCCAATATTTATTATTAAATTATTATTAATAAAAACATAATCGGCTGAAGCCAGGTTTGGTCCGATGACCCAGGAAATGGATTGACAAAAACTCTCAGAGTTTACTCCAAAATTGGAGCTAAACAGTTTTGATATAAATGTTATCATTAACTGTCATAAATTTTCAACAAAAAAAAAACAACTGCTGATAATGAAAACAATGAATAATAAATATAAAGAATGTAAAACGGGCACCAGTATATGGTAATTAAATACAGAATGTGAAACAGGCACCAGTATATCAATTTTAAAATCTACATCTGCAAATATGCCTGGCAAAGTCATTAAATCTAAATTTCGGCTTGAAATATTAATATATCAAATATTAATATATCAAGGTTTTATTTTAGTCAATAACATATGATTTCAAAAAAGGTAATTTTACTGTTAAACGACATATTAAATAAAAAATTTAAATAACTGGATTTGAGTGTAAAAACTATAGTCCACCTAAGGGAAGCAAGTATACTTAAAATATACTTAAACTCTATTTCACTGTAATGTAAATGGAGTGTAAAGATTAATATTAAATCTAAATGCACTGAAACTGAAGTTTCTTTGATGAATTTGATTCCAGGGGTTTGCAGACGGAAATTTGGTTTTGTTTGTTTGAGAACGGAAATTGTGATACATTAAACATGTCTTTTATCAGTGTCGGATAGATGTAATATTATTGTAAGTTTTTATCGTATTGTAAATATTATTCGTCGATCGGAACATAGCTAGACTATTTCTGCCTACGTATTTCGTATGTAAACGGAAAAAGCTGAGCTGTTCCGATTTGCATTTTCTAGACGGAAACGGCCAAGCGATGTTCCGATTGGTATTTCGTGAGGTATTTCGTAAACAGAAATGGCCGAGCGATGTTCCTATTGTGATAAACACAGTTAGAGGAGTTGTTTAAATGGTGCCATAGGAGTTATGGCATAAATAGGACCATTTGTAATTTTAATGTAATTCTTGGTTAACTGGCAACATATGGAAATGAAAGCATAATAGTTTTGACATAAATTGGGGGATATTTTCAATAATTTTGTAATTAAATTTTACATGAAATATCACTGTCAACTTTCCTTACTGCTAAAAAAAAAATTCACCCTTAACTTGTAACACACATCTAACATGCCTAACACACATCTAATATGCAAGCTTGCTGTTAGGTGCGGATTCAGAAATTAGTAAATAACAATACATATGGACCTTATTACCTACATACTATTACATGACCTATATGACAAACCATATACAGAAAACAGATTTGACCTATATACATAAAATAAAGACGACTTATTTGACCTGCGACCTATATATTTCAAATACTCTGTATCTATATTATGCATGCTCTGAATCCACGCCTCTACTTATTAATCAAAATTAAGGACAGTTGACAGAAAATTTCATATTGTTGAATATAATATATTGAAATGTTTGTAAAATTTCAATACTTTTATGGTTTTTATTGCTATTTCTTAGCAATTAACCACATATTTTCTGTATAGATAAATATGCATAATTTGAATGCATAACAAGACCACCTAATGAAGGATATTAAAATTCCCAGGATAACTAGTTGTAAAACTAGAAGGGGTACATATATCTAAATTTGCACATACTTCAAATAATAAAAATAATAATGGCTGACCCTGGAGCAGGTGATATATCACATATTACCTGACCTAGTGCGACAGATATGGGGAATTGTAAAACAAATAGGGCTCCTGCCACAGTTGAGGCAGGCTGCCGTTCTGGTGCAGAAGTATAAAATATTTTATTGTAAATATACAAATCTTCTTATAATATTGTTATAATTTTTTTATAATACCCTAAACTGGGCTGTTTCAATGTACAGGGAACAGGAAGTTTTTCCAACTATTTTTAGTGATTTTTTACATTTATATTGTTTTAATTTGATGTTTCTGCACCAGAGTGACAGCCTGTTATCCCATACTTTTATAGGTAATCTGTGTTAATTCCATCCAATTACACAGGATACACCATTTAATTACCTATTTCTCATCTCACGGTTGTGTAAATACACTATTTACATATTAGCCAATCTGACATCTCTACTGCAGAGCACCGACCGAAAAGAAGGCATCTGTATTGTGGTGTATGTCAGAATTTAGTACATGTCCAAAATTGTAGAGCAAGGCTTATATACCGGATTGAAATCCGTCCAATCAGTAGATTTCACAGTACTTGCTGCTGATTGGCCGATTTTCAATTCATTGAGCTTGAAGCGAAAATCACCCAATCAGCACCAAGATAAGTAATAGCTTCGACTAATCAAATTAAAGGTACTATCCATGATTGTACAAGGAAAACAATAACTGTGAGATGAAAATTGCCAAATGTATGGAATAAACACTTTCTTTTACACTAAATACAAACATGTTCGCATCATATTTGGTTATATATTGTGTCTTTATCGATACTTACCACCCTGATATTCAATTAGAGTTGCACAAAACTATTTTTTATTCTAAATATCATGGACTTTTTTACTATTTAGTTTTATTTTTCACTTTTTAGGTATGGACGAGCTGCCGGGTGCCCTAATATACATTTTTCACAGTTCAACTTTGTTTTGTTTTAACACACTCTTAAACCATTCTGTATCATTATTGATGCAAAATGGATCGATTAACAGTGACTGGTCAGTTTTTAAAAAAAATGCGATATGCTGATGGATAATACCTTATTCAGCTGACACTGTTCATAAATACATTTGAGTAATACGATATAATTTGTTGAAACTCTGCAGTTCTGCAGGTATCAAGGTTCTAGGTTCATTCTGCATATTCATTTTCTGATGTATTATTTTTATCTGTATGTTAATTTGTTGTTTTTGTACATGTAGAGTGAACCTGGAATCTTCCTTCTTGTTGGCGTTAAATAACCTATAATGTGTTGGTACGCCATAAAACCCTATTCATTGTAAATAGTAAGCACCGAACCCAAAAATACAAATAAGTTAGTCAAACTTAATTAAAGATAAACTTCAAGTTTCAAAGTTGACACATCTTATTAAGTGAAATTATCCTCATTCATCACTCATTAATCATCACAGAAATGCGTAATCATCTTTTATGTTTTTAATAATCATCTTATCCTGCTCGCCAAAATGACTGGTTCAAAGCGCGAGGTTAAATAAAAACTTATATAGATAGAAAGTTGACAGATGGTTATAACTGCAAAGTACAAAAAGCACCAGAAAGGTAATCAAAAGATAATTTATTAATATAAAAAGTAACAAATTTTTTTTGAATAAATGGATTATTTTTACATTTAAAAGCATCAGCAAATTTTATTCTAATTTAAAGACCGAAGAGTAAAAGTTATAGTGACCATTATAGTGACCAACCATTACATGCATATGTATATTTATGTCAAATGTTGTTTTGTAATAAGAAATAACACCAATTTTTAAGCATATTCTGTTCTTTATAATTATATAATACACTTGTTTTTGAAAAAGTATAACAATATTTTAGTTATAAATGATAATGATAAATGTTGTAAAACTTGGAATATTTTCCGTTTTAGGTACATGTATTGGTAAAAAATTTTTTTATAATTTTTACAGGATTTTGTTACCACAAGTTGTTAAATTAATATTATCTATTACAAGCAAAGCATAATTTTGATAACATTTTATATACTATGATATCATTTATTTTGTCTGTAATTGGTCTCAAGATCACTTACCTCTCGTCGCTAAGGTCATATTAGCGAGACTCGCTCGCTTCAAAAACTTTGTGAGAAGTTTGCCAGTTATTAGCAAAAGGACGGTGGTTCTATTCAGATTATTTCTGAGGTCTTCCACCACCAGTAAAACTGGATATGTCATATATAGCCTGAAATTGCAAAATTTGTCTGATTTGATTTATATGCATTCTACATATTGTAATATGTGTTTATGGAAATAAAATACACATATATAAAAACATGTATATACATTATATATTCAGAATTATCAGAATTCATACATATGTACACACTCTGCGTACACACATACATACACTATATACATACATATACTACATACATAGATACACACACTACATAAATACACTACATGCGTAAATACACTACATACTTATACTACATACATACACTACATACAAACATACCTACATACACACACTACATACATACAAACACTACATACATACATACATACACTATATACATACATACATACATACATACACTACATGTGTACATACACTACATACATACACTATATACTTACATACATACACTACATGCGTACATACATACATACATACATACATACACTACATGCGTACACACACTATATACATAATTACACTACATGCGTACATACACTATATACACACTCTATATACATACACTATATACATACATACATACACTACATGTGTACATACACTATATACACACTCTATATACATACATACATACACTACATGCGTACATACACTATATACACACTCTATATACATACATACATACACTACATGTGTACATACATACACATACACTACATACATACACTACATGCGTACATACACTATATACATACATACACTACATACATACATACACACTCTATATACATACACTACATGTGTACATACACTATATACACACTCTATATACATACACTACATGTGTACATACATACACTACATGTGTACATACACTACATACATACACTACATGCGTACATACACTACATACATACACTACATGCATACACATACACTACATACATACACATACACTACATACATACACTACATGCGTACATACACTATATACATAATTACACTACATGCATACATACACTATATACATACATACACACTCTATAGACATACACTACATGTGTACATACACTATATACATACATACACTATATACATACAGTACATGCATACATACACTATATACATACATACACTATATACATACATACATACATACAGTACATGTGTACATACACTGTATACATACATACACTATATACATACAGTACGTGCATACATACACTATATACATACATACATACATACATGTGTACATACACTATATACATACATACATACACTATATACATACAGTACATGCGTACATACACTATATACATACATACATACACTATATACATACAGTATATGCATACATACACTATATATATACATACATACACTATATACATACAGTACATGCGTACATACACTATATACATACATACATACACTACATGTGTACATACACTACATACATACATACATATACTACATACACATGTAACAGGCATAAAATTACTGTTGTTATTTTTTTTGCTGTTATCAAATTTCAATTAATAAATTTCAATTAATAAGGTAAAAGCTATTTTTTTTAAAAATGGTATATGTGTCTGATGTTTGTAGAGCTTTACTAATAGGTGAGAATTTTGTTAATATGCAAGTTTTATTATAGTAATCATACAAGCCATGGTATAACAAGAAACCCTTGAGGTATTAATAACAACTGTATTTTAGTTAATAAGAGAAGGTTTTTAAATTTTCATTTCTATATAATATCAAATTTCAAAATTTTAGTCAATCAGTTATAAAATTCAAGTATTATGTTTGTAGAAAAGCCTCCAGATGTTGATATAATTATTTGATTTTGAGTTCCATTTTAGGAACTTATGATATAAAAGGTTTTTAAAATAGGAAAGAGAATAACAGAGGGAGAGATAAGACTTATTCAAACTATGTTAGGTTCCAAAATATCTTAATTTATTGTTATTAATCAAACCAAAATAAAAGTGTTAAACAATAAAAGACTTGTGTACTCTATTCGACATTGAATAGTCTACTGCTTGGTGTGTCATGAAAATACCAGTTGTGTGTAGGCTGCCAACCCCACAATTCAGAGTTTGGTGACACATACACTATACACACACTATGTACATACACTATACACATGCATTTTATACATATTATACAGTGAAAAATTAATGACACATTTTTAATCCTCATTTTTTTCATTATATCAATTTTTTTAATATATAATTTTTTTTCATTATATAATTTTTTTTTTCAATATATCAATTTTTTTTTTCAATATATCATTTTTTTTAATATATGTAATATTTTTTCAATATATCAGTTTTTTTTTTCAATATATCATTTTTTTTTAATATATGTAATAATTTTTCATTATATCAATTTTTTTCAATATTAAATAAAATTTCCTTCACATCAAATTATTTTTTTTCATTATATCAAATTAAATATTCATCACATCAAATTAAATTTTTCATTATATCAAATTAAATTTGCATCACATCAAATTAAATCTTCATCACATCAAATTTAATATTCATCACATCAAATTAAATTTGTCATATCAAATAAAATATTCATCACATCAAATTAAATTGATCATATCAAATAAAATATTCATCACATCAAATTAAATTGATCATATCAAATAAAATATTCATCACATCAAATTAAATTGATCACATCAAATAAAATATTCATCACATCAAATTTAATATTCATCACATCAAATTAAATTTGTCATATCAAATAAAATATTCATCACATCAAATTTAATATTCATCACATCAAATTAAATTTGTCATATCAAATTTAATATTCATCACATCAAATTAAATTTGTCATATCAAATTTAATATTCATCACATCAAATTAAATTGATCACATCAAATAAAATATTCATCACATCAAATTAAATTCACCATATCAAATTAAATATTCATCACATCAAATTTAATATTCATCACATTAAATTCATCACATCAAATAAAATATTCATCACATCAAATTAAAAATTCATCACATCAAATTAAATAGTCATCACATCAAATTAAAAATTCATCACATCAAATTAAATAGTCATCACATCAAATTAAAAATTCATCACATCAAATTAAATTGATCATATCAAATAAAATATTCATCACATCAAATTAAAAATTCATCACATCAAATTAAATCCATCACATCAAATTAAATAGTCATCACATCAAATTAAATTGATCATATCAAATAAAATATTTATTACATCAAATTAAATTTATTATATCAAATTTAATATTCATCACATCAAATTAAATTGATCACATCAAATACAATATTCATCACATCAAATTAAATTCACCATATCAAATTAAATATTAATCACATCAAATTTAATATGCATCACATCAAATTAAATTGATCATATCAAATAAAATATTCATCACATCAAATAAAATATTCATCACATCAAAATAAAATATTCATCATATCAAATTAAATATTCATCACATCAAATTTAATATGCATCACATCAAATTAAATTGATCACATCAAATAAAATATTCATCACATCAAATAAAATATTCATCACATCGAATTAAATTGACCACATCAAATAAAATATTCACCACATCAAAATAAAATATTCATCACATCAAATTAAATATTCGTTACATCGAATTAAATTGACCACATCAAATAAAATATTCATCACATCAAAATTAAATATTCATCACATCAAATTAAATTAATCATATCAAATAAAATATTCATTACATCAAATTGATCACATCTAATTAAATATTCAACACATCAAATTAAATTGATCATATCAAATAAAATATTCATCACATAAATTAAATATTCATCACATCAAATTAAATGTTTCATTATATCAGTAGCAGTGTAGGGGGGGTGGTGTAAGTAGCAGAGTAGAGTTGGGTGGATAGAGTAAGTAGTAGAGTAGGCTGGGTGGGTAGAGTAAGTAGTAGAGTAGGGTGAAAAGATAGAACAAGCAGTAGAGTATAGGGTGGGTGAGAAGATTAGGTAGTAGAGTATCGTGGGTTGGTGGGTAGAGTAGGTGGTACAGTAGGTTGGGTGGGTAGAATAGGTAGTAGGGTGGGTGGTTTGTAGTAGAGTAGCAGAGTATGGTTGGGTTAGTAGAGTAAGTAGCAGTGTAGGTTTGGGTGGTAGAGCAAGTAGCAGTGTAGGTTTGGGTGGTAGAGCAAGTAGTATGGTAGGATGGGATGGGTAGAGTAAGTAGCAGAGTAGGGTTTGGTGGGTAGAGTAAGCAGTAGAGTAGGGTTTGGTGGGTAGAGTAAGCAGTAGAGTAGGGTTTGGTGGGTAGAGTAAGCAGTAGAGTAGGGTTTGGTGGGTAGAGTAAGCAGTAGAGTAGGGTGGGTGGGTAGAGTAAGTAGCAGAGTATGGTTGGGTGGGTAGAGTAAGCAGTAGGGTGGGTGGGTGGAGTAAGCAGTAGAGGAGGGTGGGTGGGTAGAGTAAGTAGCAGAATATGGTTGGGTGGGTAGAGTAAGCAGTAGGGTGGGTGGGTAGAGTAAGTAGCAGAGTATGGTTGGGTGGGTAGAGTAAGCAGTAGGGTGGGTGGGTAGAGTAAGTAGCAGAGTATGGTTGGGTGGGTAGAGTAAGCAGTAGGGTGGGTGGGTGCAGTAAGCAGTAGAGGAGGGTGGGTGGGTGGAGTAAGCAGTAGGGCGGGTGGGTAGAGTAAGTAGCAGAATATGGTTGGATGGGTAGAGTAGGCAGTAGAGTAGGGTCGTACAATTAGATCATACATTCATAATAAATGCCCACAGAAAGAAACAATTGAAACTTTCAACTGTAAACATAAGGTCTGTGCGAGGAAAATCCCCTGACCTTCTCCAGCACATCTTGGAGGTGGTATTGACCTCTGTGTAATTACTGAAACTTGGCTACAGCCGGATGGTGATGACGTCAGGGGAGAGTTATCTCAGGATGGTTACTGTTTTGATGATGTCCCGAGACCCGACCGTAAAGGTGGAGGATTTACCCTTACAGAAGCAATCTCAAAATGCCAAGCAAAAACCTTTGTCCTTAGAATATATTGAATGGAAGGTTTGTAGTCAATTGTTCATCCTCTACATCTTTGGAATAAATAGACCACCGTACTCGGAAAGACATCCTGTGACTCTAGCTACATGTATGTTTATGACAGAATTCACTGAGTTTCTTGAACAAATAACAACCAAATCTCATTCATATTATCAGGATCGAAAGAAAAACAAACAAACAACATTCAATTTTATTTCAAATGTAGTCAAGACATAATAATCAGAATAAATCACAAAGCAATAATAGAATAATATCTAATAGAATAAATAACTCAAAAATATTTATCCATATTCAATACTTTATTGCATACATCACCTATATATAGTAGAAAAACTATATTTAAATTCCAAATAAATGTAGTGGTTTAAAATTAACTATTTATTGAAGAGTATTGAATAACAAAAGTAAAGGTCAAATAAAGCCGCATTGTCCAATTGAGACGACTATTTATACGGTATGCATTTTTACTAGACTTCTTTCAAAATGATTGAATATTTAGCATCATTTTTATTGCATCAAGGGGCTAACAGATGAACCTAATCACTGTTTTCTGGGAATCAGAAAGGTTAACCAGTACTCGAGCACACCCAATGCAAGAACTTATAACTTTCCCACTAGAATCAGCTGTGAGCGAAGAATGGTAACGAGAAACAATGGCATATATATATTTTATTTATTAAAGTGACAGGTACAATACATTTTAAAATTACAACATTTGCAAAAGCGTTAGTACATGCAAAGAAATACCCAGTCTAGTAAGGCTTATCAGTCACTGTGTTATCAAAATTTTAATAACTTTAAACACATAAATAATGATATGGCATATATCATAACGGAGAAACAAACACTTGATATATGTGTCCCAAATATGATAATATCCAAAATTCTACAGTATTAATCTGCATCATTTCCAAATAAAAGTATTGTGTTATTTTCTCAAAAGCAAATAAGTTTTTAAATTATTTTCAAAATATACAAACATAATTATAATAAATATAAAAAACTATGCAAAACTTAAACCAGTTTCTTTATTACCAATCATTAAACATTTGGAATACACATTGTCATTTCTTTATAATTTAATAAAGAAAAATCTATTTATTTAAAAAATATATATTTATTTCTTTTTCAATATTTTAATTGCTTTTGATTTCCATTAAAATGATGTTTTCATGAGCATTGTATTTTGAATGTAAAACAATCTGTCAACTTTCCTTTGGTTAAGTAAGAAAAAGTTTGGAATCAGAGCATGCAGTCTTAAAAGTACAAAGGTTGTATGTCAAATAAGTTGTCTTTAAATATAGGTCAGATGTCGATCCGTATATGTGATTCATATAAGTAATCTATATATATATAGGTCACATAAGTCGATATGTATATATAGGTAATTTATGTCAATATGTTTATATAGGTCATATAATTTCTATGTAGGTCGTATAGATTCTGAATCCGCACCTAGAATGCAAGCTTGCATGTTAGATGTGTGTTACAAGTTAAGGGTAAGCAGTGTTTTTATTAGCAGTAAGGAAAGTTGACTGATCTTTCATGAATAATAATCAGAAATATCCTCAATTTCTTTAAAGACTGTTGCCAAATTTTCGAACTTAATTTATTTTAATAATCGATGAAACATTTGACAATTAAATCAAACAAAATTTAAATAGTGTTACTGGTAAAAATCATCTCAAAATAACAGTTCCTTTAATGAAGATAAAAAATCCAATCAAAATTTAATTGCAATTACTCTAAAAGAAAAATAATAATTTAAAAGGGAGATAATTCATAAAAAAGAAAGAAACACACTTAAAATCTATTCTTAAAAAACAAATACATTAATACTATTATTAAAAAAGATATTTTTCTTCAAGCTTTTTAATAAAATGAGTGCCGCATTAACTGTAATTCTAAAGTAGTTTAAACACTTTACAATTTTGTATCCAAGCATACATTTGAAAATATTTCATAAAAATATCTACAATCTACTAGGTCGCTATATAAATGTCATGTATTTGTATTTGTTGGATGTCTCTATTTTCGTCTGATACCATCAATCTGACCCTGCAAAGTAAAAACACTATTATAACTCCTTTGCTAATACAAAATGGATGTGTTATAGTATTTGATTTACCAACTGATTGAATATTTACCATCATTTTTATGCCATCGAGGGCTAACAGACAATCAGTTAACCTATCCACTATTTCCTAGGATCCCGAAAGGTTAACCAGTACTCGGGCATACCTCATCTCCGCAAGTAACTGATAACTTTCCAACTTGAATCAGTGGTGGGAGACGAATGATAACGAAACACAATGTCGTATATCAATCATCACGGAGACTGTTTCCGTATATATATATAGTATTTGAAAAGCTGCAGATAGGCATTTGTGCAGAAAAAGGCAATTGGCCCGGTAACACATTCATGAATGTCAAACTTGGGTGAAGTTGCATCTTCAAATGGCTTCTCAAATATTAACGACACAGTAATGTCATATTCAATTTATTTCAAAGTCATTAAAACATGTTTTTTTAATTTCTATTAAAATTTCAAACTTTATGAAATCTTTTATTATATTAGTTCACCAAAATAATTGGATACCAATTAATTAAATTAAGTACTTGATTTCATATGACCTCATAACCCTATGGCACTTTTAACCATTCACGAGTTGTGCCCCTTTCCAAAAAAAGAAATGTGTTAATTGATGTTCTAGTTATAATGTACTGTATGTATCAAAGAATGTTGAGGACCTCGGGGAAGATTTGTTACCAATCAATGTCTGTTATGAGCAACAGCACAATTAATGTTTATGGAATTACTCTAACTTTTTTCTTATTGCTTCATTTATTTAATTTGTTTTAAAAGATGCTGCATTTTTAAGTTTTTGTTTATATTCGTTTGAGGACCTTATGAAAGATTAATAAAAAGCAATTCTTTTATTTTTATAATTATTGCCTCCGTATGGGCGTCAGGGAATAATTGTTAATGTCTTTTGTTATTATTTTAATTATAATTATCAGTTTCATTATTATTTTTAACTATTTGAACCTTTAAAGGAATAAAACAATTTTGATGAATTTCCGCCTTCTGAAAATTATATATTTACATTTTTACGCTATGAAATATGAATAAATATATTTAGTTTCCATTTTGACAATTGTCACAAAAGAATGCTAATATTAGCATGTCTACCCTCAATACATTAATATGTTATCAGCAATCCTGCATCAAATAATTCAAGGGAGTCTAGAAATCAACATGACCGTTAATCATCAACAACACCTTCATCATCATCATCCTAATCATCATCATCAACAACACCATTTTCATCAACACCATCACAATTATCATCAACACCATCATTAATACAATCATCACCTTCACTTCATAAATTCCACCATCATCATCAACACAACAATCATCATTATTATCATGATCCTCAACACCACCACCATCATCATCATCAACACCATCATAAACACGATCATCATCAACACTAAACTATCATCATCATCAACACCGCCAACATCAACAGAAACATCATCATCAACAATATCACCATTAACAACAGCATCATCAAAAACACCATCATCAGCAACATTACCATCATCAGTATCGCCAATACCATCATCATCAACACCATTATCAACATATTAATCATCATCATCAACAACAACATCATCATCCTAATCATCAGCATCAACACCATTACAATCATCATCAATACCATCATAAACACAATCATCATCTACGTCATCATCATAACCTTCACTTCGTAAATACCACCATCATCATCAACACAACCATCATCATAATCATCATCATGATCTTCAACACCACCATCATAATTAACATCATCATCAACACCACCATCATAAACACAATCATCATCAACACTATACTATCATCATCATCAACACCGCCAAAATCAACAGCAACATCATCTTCAACAATAGCACCATTAACAACAGCATCATCAACAACACCATGCCCATCATCAGCAACAACACCATCATCAGTATCGTCAATACCATCATCAACACCATTATCAATATAAAAATCATCATCAACATCAAAATCAACATCATCAACAAAAATACCATCATCATCATCCTAATCATCATCAACAACAACACCATCACAATCATCATAAACACAATCATTATCCATGTCATCATCATAACCTTCACTTTGTAAATACCACCATCAACAATATTATCATCATTATCATGATCTTCAACACCACCATCATCATCATCATTAACATCATCATCAACACCACTAACATAACCACAATCATCATCAACACTATACTATCAATATCATCAACACCGCCAGCATCAACAGCAACATCATCATCAACAATATCACCATAAACAACAGCATCATCAACAACATCATGCCCTTCAACATCATCAGCAACAACACCATCATCAGCAACAACAATATCAGCATCATTATCGTCAATACCATCATCATTAACACCATTATCAACATATTAATCATCAACATTATCAACAACACCAGCATCATCAACAACACCATCATCATCAACACCGTCATCAACAGCAACATCATCATCAACAGTATTACCATTAACAACAGCATCATCAACAACACCATGACCATCAGCAACATCAATATCAGCATCATTATCGTCAATACCATCATCATCAACACCGTTATCAACAACACAGGTATCAACATCATTAACATCATCAACACCGTCATCATCAACAACATTACCATCATCATAAAAAACAACATCATCATCAGCAACAACACCATCATCATCACCAACAACACCATAATCATAAACCATTTTTGAATATTTAAAGGGACAAGTTTTATAACCTTTCACAAACAATTCCTGAAAAATGTATATCCACATTATGTAAGTGTGAAATTAGATTTATCCCATTACACAGTATTACCCGTTAATAAATAGTCACAAATTACTAACTTGCTAGAAAAACAAGCATCTCATATGATCAAGACTAGTTAATAATCAGTTTTAGAAAGGGGCATAACTCTTGACTAGTGGTCATTGTCATAATTTGTTACTTTCAAAAATTATTTCCACATTGATCATTCGGACCACCTCGCCAATTATCCTAAGAATGACGGAAATGGCCGAGTATGTATGATTAGTTTATACTTATGTATTTTAGCTCGATCGCGATGAAACTCAGAGCTTATATGATTGATTGATTGATTGAATATTTAGCGTCATTCTTATGCCATCGAGGGCTAACAGACGATCAGTTAACCTAACCACTGTTTCCTGGGATTAACCAGTACTCGAGCACACCCCGTCTCCGCAAGTAACTGATAACTTTCCCACTTGAATCAGTGGTGAGAGACGAATGATAATGAGACACAATGTCGTATATCAATCATCACGGAGACTGTTGCCGGGCGGGGGATTTGAACTCACGACCCCTGGAGTCCGCTTTCTGGGTAGAACTAGTACTGAGTGTTGTTTTTACGAGAGGCATTGGGTCGAGCTGGTGATCGAACCTGCAACCTCTATCAAACCCGAGCAAGACAAAAAACTTTTACCCCAAGGTTTTAAAGCCCAAACTATGGACATTTATGTAAGTTAGCTATATACATTGATTCTACAACATAATATAAATGTGTTTATGAAGTTTAGATTCCAAAACATGAATAGTTTGTTCAGAAAAAGAGAAATAGCTGAGCTAAACATAAAACTTAAACCAAACCAAAGCTTACCAAAAAAACTTTAACCTAAGGTCTTAGACCCAAAGTATGTAAATTAAGGTAAGTTAGCTATATACATTGTTTGCATAACATGTGTTTATGAAGTTTAGTCACTGTAACAAGAGTTGTTTGTTCAGAAACAGAGAAAAACATAAAACTTTAACCAGCGGACGCGGACAACAACGCCGCCAGGGTCATGACAATAGCTCTTCATTTTTTTTCCAAAAAGACAAGTACAATTATTAATGCTGAGAGCCTCATGGAAGATTAATAAAACCTTTGTTGATATCATTTTTTTAATTATTTATCTTCAGGGCATCATGGAAGATTAATTAAAGCCTTTGTTGATATCTTTTACAATAATTTATGTTGAGGGCCTCATGGAAGATTAATAAAATCTTTGTTGATATCATATTTTAATTATTTATGTTGAGTGCCTCATGTAAAATTTATATGTCGCTGTTGATGTTATTTTTACGATTATATTGAGCGCCTCATGGAAGATAAATAAGTCTTTATTGGTATTATTTTACAATTATTTATATTGAGGGCCTCATGGAAGGTTAACAGAGGTCTTTGTTGATATGATTTTTACAATTATTTATGTTGTAGGCCTCATGGAAGGTTAATAGAGCTTTTTTTGGAATGATTTTTACAATTATTTACATTGAGGGCCTCATGGAAGGTTAACAGAGTTCTTTGTTGGTATCATTTTTACAATTATTTATGTTGAGGGTCTCATGGAAGATTAATAAAATCTTTGCTGATATCATTTTTTAATTATTTATGTTTAGGGCCTCATGGAAAATTAATTTGTAGCCGTTGATATTATTTTTACAATTATATTGAGGGCCTCATGCAAGATAAATAAGTCTTTGTTGGTATTATTTTACAATTATTTATGCTGAGGGCCTCATGGAAGGTTAACAGAAGTCTTTGTTGGTATGATTTTTACAATTTTTTATATTGAGGGCCTCATGGAAGGTTAACAGAGGTATTTGTTGCAGTGTTTTCTCCAGAGCGCGTTTCTTGCGTTTCTGACGCAATAAATTCTCATCTGACGCAATCAACTTTGTTCAGTGCGTCCACTATGACGCAACCTTAATAATACAGAAATTCAAATTACGCATATTTGTTTCGGCAAGCTGGTTTCAGAGTTATTTTTACAATGCAAGCTGATTTGACAGATCACGTGGTCTGATTCAGGGCAATCCCGGTCATTCTATTCTACCAAGTTAAATAAATGCTTTAATTGGTTACCAACGCTTTATTGGTGCAATCGCATAGACGATTGTGATCACATACATAATTTTCCGCGAAGCAATAATGTAGTTTGAAGACAACATCTGTGAAAACAAACTTACCCTGCAACAATAGTACTGACATATACCCAGTTTTAGGTTGTTTGTATATGAAGATGAAATGTGGAAGCGTGAAACTTTTCATAAAAGTTGTTTAAAATGTACGGACGATACTCTATCTGAAAAACTTTTTATTTTGTTTTCTATAAGGTATCGAGACTCGCATGCGCGACATTTTAATACCAGTTTAAACATCCGCCAGTCCAAGTTTTAGGGCAGTATTCCCGGTAGTGCATATCAAAGCACGTTTTCGAACGATTTTTATAATTTTTTTTATGTGATCGTCCTCTACGTGGGGCTTGTCTCACCCCTATTACGGCGATTAAATGAGACTATATTCCCGGCGCCGTTTATGTTTCTGTAACGGACGATAAAAGTGTTGTTGAAAAAAAAAAATTTGAAAAAATGATTACTTTATTTCAAAAATTTAATTATTTTTTGTGAAGTTACCGTTAAAATGTATTTTATATTATTTTTTTAATATAAAATTTCTCTAAAATGAGTCTAGCTTTGAAGAGAAATGCTTTTGGGAAAAAGAAAATAAAACAAAGTTTTGTTTTCCAAAGAGTATAATGCTAAACATGTAGCTTAGCAAATATAAAATATTGAAAGAATTTCAGTGTTTTTCATTAAAAATAGTTAGGGCCCTGCGGTGATTGAGCTGTGGCCATGAGATTTGAAAAGTTCACGACCAAAGGGCCAAAATCATAAAAACAACTGCTAAGTTTCAAGTTGTTGTAACTTATTGCCAGAATTGAAACATTCGTTTGGAGTTAAATTGTTTTGAAGTTATTATCTTAAGTTGCAGTTTTGATGGAGAAATTTGTGTGACACAGGAAGTAAAACTGTTTTAGTAAAATATGTATTTTTAACTCCATTTATTCATGTTTATTAAGTTTAAAACTAGTCAACTGATGACCCCCAGATTTTGAAAATGACCCCTGGATTTTTAGTCAGTGGGTCATCAATGACCCCCAAAAAATTGAAGCTGGAGAAAACACTGTTGTTGGTATGATTTTTACAATTATTAATGCTGAGGGCCTCATGGAAGGTTAACAGAGGTCTTTGTTGGGATGATTTTTACAATTATCTATGTTGAGGACCTCATGGAAGATTTATTTATCTCTTTGTTGGTATGATTACAGTTATTTATATTGAGTGCCTCATCAGAAAATCCTTATTGTGATTATCGATTATCATCTTATATTATGGTAATCATTATTATTTATTAAAATTATTATCATTATTAATATTTTATTATCATTTTCATTATTATTATTATTATCATTATTTTACTCAGGGCTTTTCCAGAATTAAATGTATGGGGGGGGGGTCGGACGGCACTTATTTTTTTTACCCACAGACCATAAAATTTAATTGTGATATATACCACCATGCATAAAATTTTAATTAGATAAAATACCACCATGCACAAAATAAAAATAAAAAAGAGGCTAAAATCCCCTTTCTAATGTTTTCTTATTGTAACGCTTCCAAAATTACTAGTCTGGACGGTTGCCTACTTTCTTTGAAGTACGCCGACGTTACACGTTTGATCTAATGCCGATATGCAAGTGATTACGTCACAAATTACCTCAGGTCGAGAATTAAATAAAGGGGCACTACAGATAACAAACGAGAGAAAAAAACACAACATATTAATAATTAAAGGTTAGTGTTTGTTTGTAACTAGTTGTCTTCTAAAATGTTTTTTTTCAGTATACTTATTTCTTAAAAAAGAATTACTATTAAATTGATACACATGCCTAAATTTATGCACAGAATGAACACGCTGTCCCTTTCATTAACGCCTTGTGCCAATGTCCGATGACGTCACTCTGACAGTGAAACAAACATTATTATGACACATGTTATTTACTCCCTACTATCGATAAAGGTTTAATCTAATTTGACCTCATTTCGCACACCCGATGGCAAACAATCCGCTTATGGATGCTCAAAGACAATTTCACAGTCCAATTGATGCTCAAAGACAATTTCACAGTCCAATTTATGTTTTTGTACGATCGTTAAGAAATATCTGCTTTTCGCCATGATTTTTTCAGACACTGGGGTAAGAATGAGGCGTATAGGGTGTGGGGTGACATATCTGAGAATGTGGATTTTATTTTCACTGCTAACGCAATGTCCTATTTTTTTGTCACAATAGACTGCATTTCTTGGTGTTTCTTTTTGTGCCGAATAAATTATTGTTTTACACTATCTGACAAACAGCGCGGATATGCATATAATAATAGCAATGCAGCCGTAGAGTTGAATTGTAGTTTTTGCGGAATTTAATAATATACACGTCTGTATATTCATATCCGTATTGGAGTAATTGTAAACATATCCGATACGTCAAATATTGAAATATAATTCGTAAAAATTACTTGAGGAGATAATTTTGTGACACGGCATCTCGGCATCAATTTAATAAAGTAGACGTGGTTACGGCCTGCTACGAGTGTATTCCGCCACCTGATTAGCTCGTACATTTCCGTGTTAATAATTTATTCACGACTAAGAGTATGTTTCTTGTCCCTTTTCGGGAAGTCCGAAGGTAGATAATTATACTTTGTTTCAAACAAACAAATTAAATCATATGTTGTTGTCGGGTGATGTAATTATATTATGGCGGTCTTAACAAAAAGATCAGTCAGTTTGAGATGAAAAAGTTAATTGAAGACAATTCCTAATATTAGCATCACCAGTGTATCGAGTGTCCCAACTGTGTAGTCGCGTAAAACGTTCACTTGGTCATGGTGTCTGGAGGTTGTGTATTACAATCGTTACAACACGCGTGTCAGTGGCAAACTTAAAGGTCAAATCAAGGTAAATTTAAAAGACCTGCAGTTTCTGCTGCGATAAAGATAAGACGCTCGCCGAAATCTAGACGCTGCGGGATGTTGACTCGGTGCGGTACATGGGGAAGGACAATTTTATGTTTTTGTATACGACGGGAGGAAATATCTGGGCAGAAAATGTATAAAATTTCGAGAAGAAAAACGGTGTTGAAGAAAAAATTCGGTTCATAGACGGAAATACCGGCAAGGCATAAAATTTTAATAAGCTTTTACCCCGCAAGGCATCTTTTTTTTTTATGAAAACACCCACCAGGCATAAAATTTTAATTATACTGCCGTCCGACCCCCCCATACATTTAATTCTGGAAAAGCCCTCATATGACAGCCATCTAGAATTATAAATAAAATTGACCTCAATTGTTTAGCAAAGCTACCTCAGAAGGCAAGGAAATACAAGCCAGATCAATGATCATTATATAGTTTAACTTTGTTATCTCATTTTTATTATTATATCCGTGTTATCAAGAGAGATTTAAGCTGCTAGTTGAGCCCCCAAAGGAAAACATAGCATTTAATAAAAAACTTTTTTAAATAATTCTTTTACTCAAATTTTTTTTCATTATGATAAGGGGAATAACTCTAGTTTTTACCAACATGACAGAAGTAAAACACTAAAAAAGTTTTATTGAATAAATAAAAGTTTTATTTGGAGATAACAATGTTATAATAGGAAGTTATGCTCAAAATTAATTTCTAATTTGTTGTCTTTCTTTTTTATTTTATTTTTATTGTTCTACTTAGAAGAATTGTGATTATTAAACATATATATTTTTATCAGTATTATACAAATTTTATCTTCATGGTTTGATTTTTAGTCATTGAATTCTAAACATCCAATTTTCATGTTACAGAGACTTGAATATTTATTATATGAACAACTTTTAGATAATTTGAGTAAGTTTATATTTTCAGTTTGTTCTTACTGGTATGTTTGACAAACATGAAAAGTGGTTTCAGAGATGTCGCTATAACAAATACATGTTGTGAGCAACGACGCAAAGGGCTGGCCATAAGAATAACATAAATGAGCTTTGCTCAGATTTGAGCTAAAATTAAATAAACGTATTTAAATGATCAACATTGGATCATCGCTTCAGTTGTGTGTTCGAGCCCAGTGCAGTCATATCACTTTAGAGAGAAAGATACTTGTCAGTTACCTGCATTACTATGATCTACTGATTACTGTAATTAGTGTCTAAGTTTGGTTTAGATGTGTTGAAAAATAAGATGGACAACAGACACTGACTGATCACAAAAGCTCACCTAGAGCATTATGCTCTCAGGTGAGCTTACAATAAAAAGAGAGCTCATGTTGAGCCTTTGGCTCCAGTAAGCTAAGAACATAGACGCAATGAATATCAAAACAGGGGCCGTGAGTTTGAATCCTCGCCATGCCATTGTCTCCGTGATGATTGATATATGACATTGCGTGTCATTCGCATCTCACCCCTTATTCAAGTGGATGTTATCAGTTTAGAGAAAAAGATTCTTGTCAGTTACTTGCATTACAATGATGGTGGATATAGTTCAGGTCTTCCTCAGCCAATGAAACTGTATGCCATATATGACCTAAACATGGTGTGCTGAAACAACTGGTTTAATGTATTAATTTACCTGGCATATGTTGAAAAACTGCACAGTCTTTTATCATCGACTCTGCAGCAGAAGGTCTTGTACAGGTTCCACGGGTACATAATGTTTCTGAAAAAAAAAAATAATCTTATGCACATGTGACAAAAATAGTAACTGAACATTACATAGTGATGCCCCTTAGAAACTGTTTGACATTTTGTATCTTCTTTCAAATGCTTTTTGGTTTATTAAGATATATTTTTAATCTCTTGCCAAACATAAAATGATTGCCAAAGAAGTTCAATACATTTAGTGTTAACTGGAAATCAAACATATACTCATATACAATGCTCCAGATAAGCTTTTGACCAAATGCTTATTTTACTCCCTAAATAAAAATTTAATGCTTAAAATGAAAATTGAAAGAGTATTTTCAGATCAGCTTTTGGCCAAATGGTTATTTTACTCCCTAAATTAAAATGCAATGTTTAAAATGGAAATTGAAAGAGTATTTTCAAAATTTACTTTTACTTCTGAGCAGACACTGTTGATGTTTGCTTTTATACAGATTTGAGGTTGTCTTCAATTTTATTTATTATTAACCATGGGAATTTTACTTTCCATGATTCAATGGTATTTGTATTGACCTTGCCTCCCGTGTGTTTTTTGTTTATTTTTTGTGACTTCGTAATACATGCATCAATAACTCACTTTTGAGAGTATTGTTTTTCTTAAAGAACTGGAATAAGTTAGATTAATGATTGGGTTTCTTTTGTGTGTGTTTTGTCTTCCAACGCCAGAAGCAGACGATGCCATTTATAATAAATACGATAAAGTAATCGGCTAAGTAATGCAGGTTCGTTTATAGCATGCCTCTTTAAAACACTTGGAAATACTCAACATGCTCAGTGACAATGATCTATGGGAAATAACTCTTATTGTATATAGTTAGTGTGGTTCCCCGATCTACCAATAAACAGTCTATTTTATCGGTATAGGTCATGCCGGACTATGTTTTACATAGCAGTTACTTCCCTTAGATTTGTTTATTTCACGGTGTCTACTTCCGTTGTGAAAACCCCGGTCTTTGGAAATACGATACGCACAAGATCGCCAATGAAATGCTAAAATTCAATTTTTATGCGTACCGGTACGCACATTTATTATTTTCAATGCTTTTTTGTCAATTTCAATGCTTATTTATGCAAATACGCACCTTATCTGGAGCACTGCATATACACTCGTGTCTGTATGTGCTGTGCAAGTGTGTGTAATGGATCATAATACATAAAGGGACTTTATGCATAGCTTCGATTTCTAAAATTCAACTTATTTTATTTGTAAAAATAAAATGATTAAAAAAAAATCAAAATAAATACTTTAATTCAACTGCCAAACTGAGACATGTATCGAAACTATGTATGTATTAGTGGATACGTCTATACGTTTATAATACATATACAATGTATATGTGTAAAGAACACGTACATTTACAAGACGCAGCTTTTATTTGAAAAGGGTGCCTCTTGTATAACGTTTTATAATAAACCAGACTGAAAGACAGGTTCATAAAAAGCCTAAGAATGTTGATAATAAGTGTAGAGCAATGTCAGTTTTAGAAACAAAGATATAATTTTAGCATTTCATAAGTGTTTTAGAGAAAAAACAAAAGTAATGAAATAGTAGATGATTCTGACCATATCCTGATGTTAACTTTTCTTCTTGTTTTTAATCAGAGATTTTTTTTTATATTTTAGATGATTTTGTTATAAGTGATATTTTCAATTTATATTTAAAGTGATGTTGTGCTTGTTTGTGCATATATTTAAAGAATTTCATGGATTATTTATTTATTATTATTATTATCTTAATTGTGTGTATGTTTTATATGAGTATCTGCTTTATATTGAGTTTAAGATCTAATCAATTTATAGTTTTTATATGAGCAAATCATATGAGAATCTTCGTAACATGATTGTTTATAGTTTTATAGAAACAACTATGTCTCAATTTTATATGAGTATAATTTAAGTATGTTTTTATCATGTATACAAACTATATGTTTATATATGTTTTTATTAGTTGTGCTATTAATGTGAGTATCTATTTTTTTTTACGATTTATTATGCATGCAATTTATTTGAGTACATTTTTATATTTTATATGTGCAATTTATATTTATTCTTTTTTTTTTTTATTATATGTACAATTTTTATGTTAGAACTAATTATTATGTAATATATATGAATATTTATTTTTAAGATTATATTATGTTTATTCTTATTTATTTTTAAAATATCTATAATTGATATGAGTATCTACATGTATTTTATATGAATGTATTATAGAATTTACATAAGTTTATTTTAATGATTGTAGATTATTAATTACAATAAGTATATTTGAATAGATTTTACTATATATGTGCATTTTATATGAGTATAAATATATATTTTTTTTTGTATACCATTTATATAAGAATATTCGATTTGATTTTATTTTGTGTATACAACCAATATGCATATCTGTTTCATTTGATTATATTATGAATAATATATCATAATTTCATTATAAATGATAATTATATGTGAATGACAATTTTCATGATTTTATAGTGTATATTATTAAAAAAAATTCTATGACTAAATATTTTTTTTTTTTTGTAACTTTTATTTCAATTTAGTTGTACAAAAACAGAAATATTGATACAAAATAGTTCATGACAATTATATATACCTTTAGAAATTTCTAATAGCCATTGAGTGTCTCACTGTCTGTGGGAAATGAATGAGTAACAAACAGTGCCCAGGTAAATCTAGATAGTTTGTTTGTGTAGTTTAAATCTCAAGGGCTGTATTATCGTGATTAATAAAAATGTTCAAACCGAAATTCCCCCCCAAACAATTTAATTTCAGTTTCTCTTTTAATTATTATTTGAAATACTTCACAGTTAATTTATCACATACAGTCATAACACCTCTGTACGTAATGATAAAATATAACTTGCAACATAATCAGTAAGTGTGATGTTTTAGCATTTAAAAGTATCGCTGAGGAAACTATCAAAATATGTTAAATTAGTGAAACCGGGGTCAACAACTCAATGGCTACCAGACATTAAGATAACTTGTACATATATGCATTTGTAGACGTGCAGAACAATATACATGTAATTGAAATCAATTTCACAATTTAATATAAAGTAGTTAGTTATATAGTGGAATATCATTAAACATTTGGCCGGTTAATCATTTGTATTAGAGATATTTTGAAACAATAAGTGTATAAGCTTAAGTTTAAAATTCCTGAGAAAATACTACACAACTTAAAAAGTGCAAAATTTCATCTACAAATCTTTAATAAGTACTCATCCAGTCTAACAAACATCGATGAGAGTCAACTTTGTAACGTTATCAAAATGCTTTTCACTTGTTGTAACGTATACACTAAAAAGCAACAATACATGTTAAATTGAATGTTGGAGTTCATTTATTTATGATAGATGAATGCATAAAAAAACAATCCAATTGTCATAAAACAATCCGCTTTGAATCTTTTATCTGACTTTGTAAACTTATTATTTTGAGAAGAAAGTAATGCTTTATTGATGTATATAACATTAAATAATTATTCTTATTGCAGGTCTAGTCTTGATAATGAGCAGTTAAATATTAAAGTTGATTGGAGAAAAGAAAAAAATGGAAAAAATAAAAACACTCTGGGGAGGGGATGGGGATTGATATAATTAATTATCTACAAAATATATATGTATTTGTAATCAAACAAATGTGTCTAAATTAAATCTGAAAGAGTAACATGAAAAATGTTTCAAATTTGTATCAAGATATAAGTGGCTTATAATCATTCCAAATAATATCAAAAGTGTGTATTTTACAATTTATTGTTGCAAGATACAGTTCTGTATTATACAGATTTATAATATGTTTTTTAAAGTTGTCAAGTGTAGGTTTAACTGTTTTAAGTTTCTGGGTGTAAATAAATTTCTTTGCAATTAATATTATTTTATTCAAAACTTTGTCAAAAATTTTATTTCCGAACATAATGTCTGTATTTGTCCAATTTAAATTAGTGCCTATACATTTTTCGCGAATATGGTTCATCAAACAGGAGATAAATTGTTTAGAAATGTCACATTCGATAAAAATATGTTTAATTGTTTCTATTTCTCTGTTGCATAAACTGCAAATATCAGAATCCTTTATTTTCATTTTTTTAAGAAGCGAATTGGTTCCTAATATTTGGTGGTTTATTCTGTACTGAAACCATTGTAAGTTTGTGTCATTTGTTATGTTAAATGGAAGGCAATAAAATTTAGTTTCAACGAAATTGGTTCTTATATCCAAATCATTTTCCCATTTTGCAGCGGATTGAGGGATTTTATTTTCTTGTATACAAGACTGATAAATTGCCCTACATCCTTTTGTATCTTTCATAATTATTGATATTGATAAAGGGCATGTAGGTGCCCCTCCATTACTAGCTAAATGAACAATAGAAAGTTTAAATAAGTACCTTTTAACAGATGCTAGCAATCCTTCATATTCTATGAAGTTTGTATTTATGTTGTACCTATTAATAAAATCAGTCAATGAGTAAAAATTACCATTTGCGTTCATAATATCATTTATCAATAAAACACCCTTAGAGAACCAATGGTTATAAAATATACTTGTGCCTCCGACCTTAATGTTTGGGTTAAACCAAATTGGAATTTTTTGAAATGTGTACCAATTTGCAGGCTTTAGTAGGTTTGAATGTTTGATAACTTCTAAAAATATCTTTCCAGAAGGGATTATGTATTCTATTTATGTGTCTACTAATAAAGTCTGGGCCATATGCGCCAACATTTGACATGAATGGGTACATCGAGTTAAATATATCTAGATATTTTTTATTTGAGTTTAAAAGGCGTCTTATCCATGTGAGTTTTAATGAGTTAATAAAAAGGTCTATATCAAACATTTTGAGGCCCCCTTTTATGTAAGAGTTGCAAATTGTAGTTCTTTTCACCTTATCCGGTTTATCATTCCAAATAAATTTAAAAAATAAGCTTTTAATCTCTTTAATTTTATCAGAGTTAGGGTTTGGTAGAGCTAAGATAAGATGATTAATTTTTGATATGGCTAAACTTTTTAAGATTGTTATTTTACCAATTGGTGTTAATATTCGTTTTGACCAATGGATAAGAAGTTGTTTTATATCGTGTATTTTATCATCAAAGTTCACATTAATCATTTTATCTAAATCTACTGAAAATCGAATACCAAGGACAGTAAATTCATTGTCCCAAGAAAGATTATATTCTTCACATAACTTAATATTACTATTTTTCCTTGAACCTATCCACACTGCCTTAGTTTTATCAACATTGATATTAAGGCCGGAGATTTCAGCATAGAATTTGAGTGTTTGAAGTGTGTTTACAAGTGATTTTTCTGAACCATCAAGCATGAGTGTTGTGTCATCGGCATATTGTGAAATTAAAAAGTTTGTATTGTCAATCTGTGTTCCTTTTATATTAGGATTATTTCTGATTAGAACAGCGAGGATCTCTGCACATAAAATGAATATATGTGGGGATAATGGGTCTCCTTGTCTACAACCTCTCTGTAAGTAGAACCACTCTGACAAGTGTCCATTGACTATTACACATGATTCTATATTTGTATAAAATATTTTGACCCATTTAATAAAGGATGGACCAAAGTTAAAAAATTTAAGAACAGCAAAAATAAAAGCCCAGGCGACCGAGTCGAATGCTTTCTCAAAGTCAATGAGTAGTAACATGCCTGGTACATGGTTCTTTTCTAAATAAAACATTAGATCATACAATAATCGAGTATTTTCGCCAATGTATCGGCCTGACAAAAATCCTGTCTGATCCTCATTAATAATAAATGGTAAAATATCTTTCATTCTTTTGGCTATACATCCAGATGCTAGCTTGTAAGAAACATTTAAAAGTGAAATTGGGCGCCAATTTTTTAAAAACGATTTATCTTTGTTCCCCTTTGGTAAACATGTTATGACCCCTTGCTTTTGTGAAATTGAAAGTTCTCCCTTAGTATATCCCTCATTTATAGCACGCAGTAAAAAATGTCCTACGTCTATCCAAAAGAATTTGTAAAATTCAACCGTATATCCGTCAAAGCCGGGACTTTTTTCATTTGGTGTATTTTTTAAAAAAGCTAGCAGTTCCTCATAGGTAATGGGACCCTCAAGTAATGTTTTCTTAACTTCATTCAATTTTGATATATTTAAATTTGAAAAAGTATCATTTAAATTTATGTTTTTAATTTCCCTGATTGAATATAATTCTTTATAGAACCGTTTTGTTTCTTTAAGTATTGCATTTTGTGTTTTTAAAATTTGACCATTAGATGCCTGAAGTTGTAACATTGATTTTGATGTATAGTTCCTATTTTCTAAATTGCAAAAATATTTCGAGTTCTTTTCTCCTTCTTGCACCCATTTTGCCCGTGATCTTATTCTTATCCCTTCTAATTTTTTCTCTCTTATATCAATTAATTCTTTTTTTTTTTATTCTATTAAAGTATGGTTTTGTAAGATTTCTTTTTCTAGGTTTTCAATTTCATTATAAAGTATTGCTTCCCTTTGGTCTTGTTGTCGTTTGATGTAAGAGGAATGAGAAATAGTTATTCCACGAATTTCAAATAAAAGCACTTCTAAAAATAGTTGATCACTTATATTAAATTGTAACTCCGCATTTGGAACATTATTTATATCATTATTAAAAGTCTCTTTAATGTATTGTAATTTTACGTGGTTTATTGTATTCTTTATTTTATCAATATAGTTTATATCTTTTAAAAGTGAATTGTTGAATTTCCAATATGATTTTCCTTTTTCAAATTTTCCAAATTCAAGTATTAAACGGATCAGAGAATGGTCAGTTCTATATCCTGGTTTTATATCTACAGTATCAATATCCATCATTAAACATGTTGAGATTAAAAAGTAGTCAAGTCTTGCTTTCTTTTGAGAGTTTTTTTTAAACCATGTGAATTTTTTTTTTTCTAAATGTTGATCGCGCCAACAATCTGTCAAATTACATTCAATCAATAAATCTTGAAGACTTTTTCGAGCATTTGGATTATTTATATTAATGTATTCAAAACAGTCTATATTAGGATCCAGAGCTACATTGAAGTCTCCAGCAATGATGGTTAAAGAGTCAGTTGCTAGAATCTTCTGCTTTAAGTTATGTACTTTGAATTCAGAATTATTGTTAAAAAGAATAGCTACACCTCTAGATTGGCTAGAAAAATTGCTAAAAAAACATTCATTTCCCCACTGGGTACGTATAACAGGTATATCTGCATCAGTAAAATGAGTGTCTTGAAGAAAATAAATTGAATAATGTTTACTTTTGAGAAAGTCAAATGTATCTTGTCGCTTATTTTTATCTCCAAGACCCTGTACATTCATAGATATAATTGAAATATTACTCGTCATTTAAGATATGCACTAAAAAAATAATATATGCAGAGACCCAAATTGTTCTTAACAAAAAATGTACTAATCATTGTTGTGGCAGTGTTGTTATGTAAGGTACCAGTAAAAAGGCAAAGCCTATGTGCATGCAAGTTGCATTGTTCATCGTTAATGGAGGTATTGTATACATTTATATCTAAATTTCCATCCCCTCTCCAACAAGATAATGCTAAAAATTTAAAATAACACAAAAACATTGTCTGTACAAAAATTTAAGGCAACTCTTTGAAAGAGCGGTAATAAAAAACATATACATATATATATATACACATATATACATACATACACACATACATGTACACGTACATACATATACACATATACATACATACACACCTACATACATATGTATATACATATACACATGTGTACACACATATACATACATATACTTGCACATATACATATATTTACTGGTCTTCCAAGATAATTTAATAATAAAAGTTTTCAGCCTCTGAGGCCATATACACTCAGACCAATTTATTTTTAAAAACAAAGAAAAAAGGCTATGACATAGTGGTTACAACTGACAAAAGGCAATCTGGTAGGCTCACCAATGGTCAATATGCTCAGGTGAGTGAAAAACTATTATTATTACTATATAAATATTTATTAAATTACATCCTAGTTAATATGTCTTTCTTTCCTAGCTGTAGAACTGGTAGTTGCCTACTTTCAGCTTCTAAACTGCACCCCTAGTTTTGATATTATATCCAGAACCTAAATAAAAATGAGAAAAAAGTAGGCATATAACAACTGTTCATATGTAGTAAAATAATATATAATAACAACCTAGCAAGATATTTTGTAAACTATTACAATATCTTCATATCTTTCTGATTTTAACACAACTTTTCACGAACAACACAGTATTTTTTTTATCAGTGGCTTAATCATATTAAATACAATATAAGTTAACCATCTATAATGTTTTAGTTACTTAACTATTTGACCATTTGAGGTCTGGCTATTGACAGGTTCTTTATAAAATATTCCAGTTAATTGAATAATACTGAACATAAAATAGCATTTCTTCTGCTTATATTTGTTACCATCTTTAGTTGTTCCCTATACTCTCCCAGGCATATACAAACCATACAAGATGAGGTTAACCAAAATTTAATGCCAAAATATATAAACCTCTGACCCAAATCTCCCACATAAATCAGACAAAATTCTTCTTTGAAGTGAAGAATCATGTTGTATTTATTCTTGTTTTATTATGGGGTAAAAACTACATGTATACCTCAGATCTATACTAGAAGCCTTGTCCGAAAGCGAAAAGACAAGGTGTTCTTTAAGATCTGCCTCACATTATTGTTACTTTCCTTCATCTTGTATGGTACTAAAACCAGGTTATATCCATATTTATCCTTGATTTACTTATCAAACATTATTTTATGCATGATACAAGTTCATTAGAAATTACATAAATATCAGTGTAGGAAAAATAATATTAGACACTTTAAATCACACTATACATGTCCATTGTTAAACAACTTTTTTAAATTGATATTCCAGCTTCATTATATATTTTATACCCATATATATATCTTATGATATATTTATCACTAAGTTATAGTAATTATCAAACAAACATATGTTTATAACTATGGCTCATTTACCTGTTAAGGACACAATTAGAATGTATTTTAGTGTTCGAAAAATTATATTAGACATTTTTATCCACAGGGGCTATTGTTAATCTAATATCTATATCACCATTTACAGCAAAGTATAGACTTCATTATTCTATACATAGCTATATAGAATTCATATAGACACCAGTTCCTGTGCTTTAACCCACAAACTTATGTCAGTCAATAAATAACTTCTTAATTGGTATACCAGTTACTTCTTGGGTACACATTCCACATATTCACCAGAGTAACCTTCACATAAGTGTCCTATAAAATAAATTAGAAGAAACAAATGATTTTAACAATATATCTATTTGATTAAAAGGGACCATCGCTTTGGAAAAATTGTAAACTTTTAATTTGCTTTTTATATTAATACAAATAAAACCTAAACATACAATAACATGTTTATTCTTGACTTGGACACTTGTGATACATGAAATAAAATCTGGGGCCATCATAACTATACAACTTCAGCGTTAAACTGATGAAATGGTAGTGATAGTACAATTGATTTACTGCAATAATTATCTCTGAACATGCCAATACCTTGCCATTATATTTAATTTTGATACGAAGCATATAGTAACATGTTATAATTGACAATTAAAATTGCCCACTTTGGTTTCAAACTTTAACAATATAAAAAGCTATAAATTGTAAGATTGCTGTTATTTCGAAGACTGTTTCATAGTAATTTCGACAGTCTGTTGTTCAATGTGTTCGTTACCTAAAGATCACAACAGTTTTGGGATTTATTAATGCCCAGTATGCGTGATATGTAGAGTAATACCGTACTAAGTTTGGCAAATAACGTTTCTGATGGTGTAAACGTTTCAGTTAATTTTCACACACTAACTGATACTCTGGTTTATAGAAACAATTTGAAAAAAGGTGTGATACATAATACTTATTAATTGAAACATTAATAAACTGTACATCTGTCGTTATGTGTGTGTATTCGATGAAAACAATAACAAAGTAGAAAATCCCGCATGGCCCAAACTTTCACCGGATATGACCCAAAAAGAATGGTACCCTGCTTGATTTTACTATTTAATTTATAAAAAAAAACTGACCCGGGCAGAAGACAATAATAACTATAAATAGATTTGGAATTTCCAGACGAGTGCACATGGTTCGATTGTAAACTGATGTGTTTCAGTTCTTGTTCTGTCGAAAACTAATCGATCTGTATTTTATAATCTAAAGACACAGGCATACATAAATCAGAGGTGACATAAACAAAATTATTTTGATGATTGAAAAGTTTTCTTCACGGCAACTGTGTTTACCGTCTCTGTGGTTGACTGTATACTAATGGCCTAGAAATGTCAGTCTTGCAATCCACAACAACTTTTTTACCATCTTCAATAATGGCAAATATGCGTCCCTCCACACTCCATGCTCTGGTAACATTACTTATCCTGCTGACCAGTTCTAGTCTTTTAGCATTTTTTAATGTGAGATCTTCTCTAATAACTGTTGTTTTACCTTTGAGTTTTTTACGATTTTGTATTACTCGTAGTTTCACCATTCTGGATACAAACTTGCATATTATTGGTCTATTTCCATCACCGCGAAATTGTCCCATTCTATGCGCTATATCAACATCTCGTGCACTGATCTGTATATCTAGGTGTCTTTTAACCATTTCTACGACTTTTTCCGTCGTCACTTCAGCTGTTTCCCTGGGGTTATCATCATGAATACCATATATTCTTACACTGTTTCTTCTAGTATACTGCTCGATCTCATTGTTTTCGTTTTCTCTGGCTTTTAAGGACATTTTCATTTCATCAATAGTATTTTTAAGATCTGAATTTTCCTTTCTGATCTTTGTGTTAGATTCGAAAATTTTTTCTTGTTCCGTTTCCATGTCTGATATTGTATTCTTTAGCTCTGTTACTTCGGATTCCAGGACCACTGTTTTTTCTGATCCGTTTGAACGGACTTTGGCTGGGCTCGATTCGACACTTGTATCTAAATCGTCCGATTTAGATTCCCCTGATTTACTTTCACCCCGGACCTTGCGTCTCTGGGCTTGGCCTTGATCTTTCTTGGCAGGCATATTGAAATATCGGTTTGTGAAAAAATAAAAGTGTGCTTGCCTGTAGTTAACTACTCCGAAAGCTGCTTCTAGTCCTTATCTATTGAACCTTACACATTAACATATCCGTAACACAAATAAATATCTATTAACGTATATATGGAGAGCGATGTCCACAACATTCCATTCACTATACACAAGTCCAGAAAAGCGTGCGCGCTAACGCGATTTGAAAATATTCGACACAATCCTTTGTTTAGAAGAAAGCTAAAATAACTTCACCATTCTTTCAAATTGTTGCCTCAAAAGTACACTATGCCATAATGATGTTATTCATATCCACTTTTTTCAGAATTTTTTATCCACATACTGCTTAAAACTGACAATTACTTAGTTTTTCTTGTCCCGATAAAGTTTATGTGCGTACGCTCTGCTCGCGACCTTGACCTCCTCATTGACCTAAATATTTAATATTGGTTTATTATGTATGCAGTTTACAAGAATAAATTTTATTTTGATTTTATTTAATAAATGTGCAACTAATATTAGGTTCTATTTAATAGGATTTTATTTTTGATGAGTATTTTAATATGCTTATATTTCATATGTGTACCATTTATATGAGTATATTTTGTGACTGTTTTTATGGGCAATCTGTATGAATATCTGTTTTATATTATTTATGTTTATTATCATTTAGATGATTTTAAATGCATACATTTTTGTAGCGTTTTGTAATTTAGTTTAATTTGAAGTAATTTTATGCAAATTCCATATACTTGTGTTTTATAGCATTTATTTGGTTTATTTAGATTTACATTTTATATTATAATTTCTTTATGTACAACTTTGAAGTGTTATTGTTATACTATATTTTGATGTATGTTAGTTTATTCTTATATATTTTATATGTGCATCTGTTTTTATATGAGTTTATCTTCTATTTATATGAGTATCTGTTTAATATGATTTTATGATGTTTGCAATTAAAACAACAGTATTTCATAGATATATTATATGTGCATTTATATAAGTTTATGATTTATAACATTTATACGAGTAAATGTTTTGTATGATTATATTAGTATTTATTTTATATGATTATATGAGTATCTGTTTTATATGATTATGTGTGAACCTGTTTTATATAATTATATGAGTGTTATATGAGCAATGACTCATTTTGTATTTAAAAACACATTACATGTGTTGTGTTTACAATATTATCATATATGTGTATGTAATTATATAATATATATGATATAACTTAAAGTATATAAGAAGATAAACTATTTTACAGTAACTAAGCTACACAAGTAAAACTTGCATGAATAGAGCCCCCCCCCCCTTTACAATAGTTTACTATTTTTACATGAAAAAAGGCTTCTTAAAATTGCATGTTAATAATTAAACACAGTGAATGTGGTACTCCAAACATTTCTGATTTAAATTTAAAACAAAATACTACTTCTATTGCCTTACCAATCTTAATAATAATGTTTTAAATAATGATTTTAATCTAATTTTATTCAATTCAATATACAGTTGTTTATTTAATTTCAGTATGCATCTACAGTACTGTCTGGTTAATGAAGGCAAATAATGTTTTATTTTTCTCCTGTAACCTATCAAAGATTAGTGGTGCCAACAATTGCATAGGACTGTTTTATATGAGCAGAATGTAGCAACAAATATTGCTACAGATGGCTTAAAACTTTTCCCATCATGCAGTGTGTTAACTATATTCAATGCACACAAATTAGATAAGCAAATGTCTATTGACTTGAATGAAAATATTAAATATAAAATATCTTAAAAACATTATCCTTCCATTACCTAAGAATATTTTTGTGCTTAATTCTTTAAAATCAGAAATGTTTTAAATTCCACCAAGTGGTTAACCGTTGACTTGTTAAAAGCGCGTTAGTTTGCGTAAGCAGCACTTCATTTCAAGAAGCCTTTCCGTGATTCAGCTCTAAATTTATCAAATAATAAACCCCATGTTATACAATTTTAATTAAATATAAAGTCTACTCAATGCAAAACTATTACACTTACAGACACTAAAAACTATTATATAATACTAACATTATAATAATAATACAATAACATATTAATATTTATAACTATTTTGTGTTTCATCAACTTATATGTTTGTATCTGTGTATGTTATTAGCCATAACTGATTCTTTTATAATATATAATGTTATGTATCTATTAAGTTTATCCTTATCACTAAATATATTTTGATTGTTCTAAATGTTTTATGTATCAATTACCCTGATTGTATCTGTTTTAATTATTTAATAATTAATTGATAAATTTTAATTGCCATCCTTATTTATATGTTTTAACTGTCTTAATTGCATTTGTTTTAATTATATGTGTTAATTGCCCTTATTGCATACTTTATATACCTTAAACTGAATGTTTTATTTGCCTCAAGTTTATTGTTTTAAGTGTCCTAATTAGTTTTACCCTTACTAATCATGTTTCATTTACCCTATCTGGTTTATTTACTATATAATTTCATGTTTTAGTTGTCCAAATTATTTTTTGCGGTATTTAACTTATTTATTTATTAAATTATTTGGGTCATCATCCACTTAATAAATATTTGATATATTTTTCAAAACTATTTCATTACAAGTAACCAATCATTTACAAACTATTGACATTGCTCTAAATATAAATGTTTTATTTCCAGCTTAAAATGCATTAAATATTTATTTATTTTTTATATTCTGAATGTTCTAAAGGGCATTACTTAAAGAAATAACATTAATAGTGATAATTTTGATTTTGATCTTAATTATATGAAGAGTTCAAAACCAACCAGTAAACCCCCCTGAAACGGGCTCTTACCAGTCTTTAACAAGCCTATGCCCCAGTACACATTACAGTAGAATAGAAACATGTACTGGGAGTATAAGTATTTTACAAGCCAGTTTATGTTTTATTATTTCTATAACTCATGTCTTAGTTTGGTTTAGATGTGTTGAAAAATTAAATGAACAGCAGACAAAGATTGATCACAAAAGCTCACCTAGAGCATTATGCTCCCAGTTGAGCTTGAAATAAAAGCAAAGTTCACACTGGGCCTTTGGCTTCGGTGAGCTAAGAACAAAATCCACATAATGACTATCGAACCAGGGACCGTGAGTTCGAATCCCCGCCTGGACGCAGTCTTCGTGATGATTGATATAGGACACTGCATATCATTATCATTCGTCTCTCACCGCTGATTCAAGTAGGAACGTTAGCAGTTACTTGCGGAGATAGGTGAGCTAGAGCGCTGGTTAACCTTACAATGATGTTAAAGACTTAAACAAATCAGGACAAAATCTTACAGTGATCACATAATAGGCATAATGACTATCAAACCAGGGATCATGAGTTCGAATCCCGGCTCGGTCGCAGTTTTCATAATGATTGTCATTCGATAATTCAAGTGGTAAAATTATCAGTTTCTTGCGGAGATGGGTAAGCTTGTGTACTGGTTAACCTTCCAATGATGATAAGATATTTAAACAAACAAATCAGGATAATCAATGAAAAGCATAATTGAAGCATAATACAAATTACACAAGCCCATTGTACTTAACTTTCGTCTTCTGGTCTGTACATCTTATACGACAACCATCTGCACGATACCAATCAGTCACATTACTACTGGGAACCAATCCCAAATCACCAATCATCTGGGTACCAACCTGTTAAAATTGAATTATCAGTAAGTGTTCTATAACAAACTCGGATGGACAGTGCTAGGAGAAAAAGCATGTAAAAATAAGGAAAACGAGAAAAAGGACATATCGAAAAGTAAGAGAAACAGAATCTGCATTCTGAACATAATCATTTGGTTATTGTACAGGGAATTTGAAAATCTGTTTTACAAGAGATCACCGATCAGCAACAAAGTAGCACATTACGATTAGGCTAAACACATCGCGAGAATACTCTTCCTGGGGGATACGATTACCAGACATGATGATGATGATGAAACGTCATTCATTGTTTTACTTTACAAAATAAAACCAAAGCTCACACTGGTCTTTGGCTCCGGTGTGTTAAGAACATAATACACATAATGACTACCAAACCAGGGGCCGTGAGTCTTTGTGATGATTGAAATAAAAGCAAAGTTCACACTGGGCCTTTGGCTTCGGTGAGCTAAGAACAAAATCCACATAATGACTATCGAACCAGGGACCGTGAGTTCGAATCCCCGCCTGGACGCAGTCTTCGTGATGATTGATATAGAACATTGCATGTCATTATCATTTTGTCTCCCACCGCTGATTCAAGTAGGAAAAGTTATCAGTTACTTGCGGAGATGGGTGAGCTAAAGCGCTGGTTAGCCTTACAGTGACGTTAAATATTTATACAAGCAAATCAGGACAACCATCACACAGTGGTCACATAATAAGCATAATGACTATCAAGCCATGGGCCATGAGTTCGAGACCCCGCCCAGCCACAGTCTTCATGATGATTGATTTAGTACTGATAATCACTGTCATTTGTATCTCACCGATGATTCAACAGGCAGCAGTTTAACGTCTATTACAAATAAGACACAGAACATGACATTATAATACTCACCATCTGTACTGTAAACATATCTGTTTTACTGCAAACCAAACAACACAACCAAGTGCAGAGCTGTCTGAAATCAACTTCTGAAATGCAATTTTTACAAATATAGTACTTTTCAGCCAATTTTAAATCTGTTTCAGACTGGGGACCCGTTTGATGAAATGTTTCATCTTCACTGATATTATATGCTGTACACTTACACACACAGTCAATAAAAAGGTGTTTAAGTAACCACCATACAAAATATGGAAGCAGCCATGTATTTTTACGTATAAAAATCAATTATTCAAACTTAATATACATAATGACTATCAAACCAGGGGTTGTGAGTTTGAATTCCAAACCGGTCGCAGTCTTCGTGATGATTAATATAGGACAATGCGCTTCATTATCATTCGACTCTCATCGCTGATTCAAGTAGGAAAGATACCGGTTACTTGCGGGCATGTGGGGTGCTCAAGCACTGGTTAACTTTCCAGGATCCCAGGAAAGTGTGGTTATGTTAATTGATCGTCTGATAGCCCTCAATGGCATAAAAATGACACTTAATATTCAGGTTACTTGCAGAGATAGGTGAGATTGAGTGCTGGTTAACCTTACAATGATGTTAAATATTTGAACAAATTAACAAATCAGAACAATCATAGCAGAGTGACCACAAAAGCTCAACTACAGCATTATGCTCCCAAGTGAGCTTAAAATAAAAACAAAGCTCACATTGAGCCTTTGGCTACGGCGAGGCAAGAACATAATAGACATAACGGCTATCAAACCAGAGGCCGTGAGTTCGAATCCCCACCCGGCCACAGTCTTCATGATGATTGATATAGTATTGGTATTGCATATCATTGTCATTCTTATCTCACTGATGATTCAAGTGGGAAAGTTATCAGTTACTTGCAGAGATGGGTGAGCTCGAGTACAATGACAAAAAATATCTAAACAAACAAATCAGGATAACAAACCAAAAGCATAATTCAAGCATATTACAAATTACACAAGCACATAGTAATTAACTTTCGTCTTCTGGTCTGTACATCTTATACGACAACCATCTGCATGATACCAATCAGCCAGATTACTACTAGGAACCAATCCCGAATTATCAAGCTTCTGGGTACAAACCTGTTAAAATTGAATTATCATTAAGTTTTCTATAACAAACTGGGATGAACAGTGCTAAGAGTTTAGGCATGTAAAAATTACTAGAGATTATGATGATGATGATGAAATGTCATTCATTGTTTTACTTTACATTTACATACAAGGTCATTGACTATCAGGTTAGTATATTATGAAAATCAATGACAACGGGCAGATGTTTAACGTCTTACAAATAAGATGGAGCAGAGAACATGACATTATAGTACTCACCATCTAAACAAAGTTCTGTACTGTAACCATATCTGTCTTTCTGCAAACCAAACACAACCAAGTGCAGAGCTGTCTGAAATCAACTTCTGAAATGAAATGTTTTATTTTTTTACAAATATAGTACTTTTCAACCAATTTTAAATCCGTTTCAGACTGGGGAATTGTTTGATGAAATGTTTCATGTTCACTGATATATACACTGTACACTTACACACACAGTCAATTTACAGGTGTTAAAGTAACCACCATACAAAACATGGAAGCAGCCATGTATTTTTATGTATAAAGACATACATGTGATGGATTTGCTGAATTTGAGATTTCAGCTCAGTAGATTTGGGATTAATAATCAGTAAATTTGATAAAAAAATCAGTTGATTTTTGCGTCAATATATTTTAGCGGACTATGTATCAACTTCAATAAAAATAACTAAAATAATCTATTTTTATTCATGTTTTAGTCTATAATTTCAGTGATATTCACTGTTGAGCTTGTAGCTCATCAAAAGGCACTCTAGTATATAATAGTCTTCTTACCTAGATTTCTCCTAGCATCCTTCTTGGCTGCTTCTGATACTGATATGACATGATTTAGAAAATGATACTCTGAAACTTAACAATCAATACCTTACCCCACCCACTATTTTCAACATATAGTCAATGTAAATATGATTAATATTTGTACTTTTACAGAATAATATTTACATACATTCAGTTCCAATTAATGTTAATATATAAATTATTTATAAAATTACCAAAATCTACCGCTGACATTATACATGAATCGGTATATCTTTATTTTTTTACAGAAATATATTTGGATGTCCCAAATTGGCGCCATATTTATTAAAGGGAGATAACAATGTAAGTACTTCATTTGTGGGTTAGGGAACCAGAATATTGAAACATTTGGGAACCTGCTATTTTTAGAGCAAGTTGGTCTGAGGGAAAAAGATCAATTATTCAAACTTTAAACTATAGACGGTCGGCATACTTTCCAATTCGTACATGTACCGATATATGATCTATATACGACAAGCATTATAACATAAATCTGACTTACGTGTACATAATTAAACTTCCGGTGACTTCTTGGACAATTACACAAATTCAGCCGCACAGACGAACGTCATAACCAAGGATACACGTGAAAATGGCGACCTGCTAATGAATAGTACTATTAAAAAAATTGGTACATTTGAGTCAAAAGTTCGATTTACTTTTTATCTGTACTATTTTACTGTGTTGCTGTTTTTATCTCATTAATTCAATAAATGATTTTAATAAATGGATGTATATGTGCGCACAATGGCTATCGGAATTACTAAATAAAAAAAACAAGTTTTCAATCATTAAACATTGATTTTTAATCTTAATATTTTTAACGGTAATGCAATTGCTGGTAGCAGTTCAATAATAATAATACAACCAATGACTACAAGAGTGTGCACGAATATATATAATGCTAGTGTTGAAACAATGGTCGCTGAGCAGCATACAAGTTCGAAACGAGAATCAGCAGTGTACACTTCCGTCCATGTAGACATAAAGGTGACGAAATTATTTAAAATATTATTGAATTGAATGAAAATGATACAAATTAGAATAAAATATGACATAAAATAGACAATACAACACAGTTTAACTCACGCCACCATCCAATGTCCAAGTACAAAATATGTCCTTCCACTAAGAATGCACAACATGAAATGAGGAAGAGTGGGCTGCTTAATTCTCGTCAAACGTCGATTGTATTGTCATGTGACTTTTGATCAATGAAAAGCTAGCCGGAAAAAGACGAGGGTTTTCTATTTGTCAACTGTCTAATAACTGTTTCCCGCGAAAAATATCACGTGATGCAAGTATCTTAAATTTGAGTTGATTTTTGACACGTCAAAAAATAAACAAGGTGCTAAAATATAACAAAGCAATATGATTACTGAATCATGCCTTGTATTGAATCGTTTAAAGGAAAAAGAATGGAGTGTTCAAATAGCGACTGCCGAGATGGAAGGACGTATGAAACTTCGCTCCAGTCTTCAAAGTGGGTCAACTTCGTATATTTGTATTTGTATGGTACTCTAGAGAAGTAACGGTTTTTAAAAAACCGCGCAAGCGGCGGATGTCTCTACATTTGATGATCGGTGGAGACATCTATTTTAACATATCATCGATTTTATGCTTTTAACGTGGCCCTAGACAGGATCGTTTTGATGTCAACAATAACCAGCGGTACAACATACAGCATAATGGCAACACCTACACAGGGACTTCAGCTCCACAACGGGAACCTTATTCAACAGCCTTCAAGACTAAAACATCATCAACAACTAAACAACAAGACAGCTTCTACAATCGACTGCGACCAGAATCGACCTATTTACATAATCGTCTTATCCAGCCAGCGGTGCAGCACCGGGGGAAGTAGCGACTCTGCCGTAGCTGTCCACTGGCTACTTAATCAACTTATCCTGCTCGCCAAAATGACACAGATCAAAGTGCGAGGGTAAAAAAACACTTACGACGACGACGATTGTGAGAACATTCGATAGCAACAACATATTCGAAGTAATGATAAAATAATGATAGCCGGGCAAAACCCAAAGTTGCAATATGGTGGCATATTAATTGATACAATAAACACAAGTTTGAGGGATACACTAAACATAGGTGCTAAAACAGGTAGCTCTTTACTAACCTTTATTAACGAAAAAAACTCATTTATATAAATCCAATCTACCATGAGGCCCTCAACATATTTACAAAGTACAACATTAATTTGACGTATAAGCACAAGCATAAACAAAAAAAGAATGTGTGCCAATATTGATGAGAGCTTGCTAAGAATTTTTGAAATTTGAACTGATTAATAAAATATGCGATTTTTTTTTATAAAAGACGGAATACAGTTCTACAATCAAGAGTCTGAATAAGCAAACGAATTTCGAAACGTTTCAAAATGGTTTAGGAAATTAAAACTGTAGATTATAGGATGACCATAGTCTGCGTGTATGGACATTAGCTGTTAGAGTACATAAATCTTTGATATGTGCAGAAGCCTGGTCATTAAATAATTTATACATGAATATTGCCTTTTAAAAATTTAACCCTTTCAGGAAACGTCATCCATTTATACTTAATGAAGAGTTATGTAGAAGAATCGTGTCTTTTATCGAGAATAAGTCTAGCAGCTCTCTTCTGAAACATAACGGCAAACGTTGAATTCTAACAAGGTAAACATATTTCTGTATACATGTATATAAATAGAAATAAAATATGTTTAAACCGTAAGTTAAATCGTGGAAAATGGTTATTACTTGCTCTATTATTTTGTGACTGTTTAACGTTTGGTGGAGTTTGGGAGGGACATCCCATGCCAGTGGTGGTAGGAGGGATCCCTTTAAATATTGTGTAATGCTGCAGTTTATGAGTTTTAAGTATAAAATATGTTTGTTATCTTTTCTAATATTTTGTGACTTTTAACCGATTTTTAAACACACTGCGACTAACACGCACCGCGCCGCACAACTCACGCACGTACGTATGCGCAAGTGCGAATACAATTATGGTTGTCACGGTTACTTCCGATGATTGATACTTTGTGACGTTTTAGGCATAGTGCCACCATTGCGAAAAGGAAGTGCTTCCGTGGGGTAGTCGCATAATGGCGGTTATAAATAATTCTCAATTCTTCTTCCTTAAAAATGCATTTTCCTTATTTTAATGCTCATTTTTTTATTTGAATGGCATTATTGATGTATTTTGAACATTTTGATAGCATTGTAATGTTTGAATTGTGAATTTAGAAAAAAAAATGATGCTTGGAAATTGGGGTATGAATTCATGATTTCGGAAGTCTACTTTCACTTTGTCACCAGTGTACACACTGAGCAGAAAAAAAATCTCTTATATGACACATGACCCCTACTTTTCTCATCATATTTTGATAGTGCAGAGGTTGACAAACAGTAAAATGTAAGTTTCACTTCTTTCATTTGGGACCCTCTATGAATGACAAGCCTTCAAACTTTTATTATTTACTATAGAATAAAGAACAAAAATCAATGGTGGGGTTACACCTTTAATAAAATTATCCGGGGATGGGGCAACGTATACGTAGCCCTCCACAACTGTAACATTAGGCTCGGATAGAGCGCCCATTCTCCCACCACGGTTCTTACGCTTATTATATACAACTATTTGACTTTCCGGTTGCTGACAATATTTCTGAAACTTCTAATTGTTTACCGTTTCGGAGACCCACTTGGCCCCTTGTTGCAATTCAATCCAAAATCAACTTTGCAGTGATTAGATGATGTTTCAGATTTCAATGTGTATAATATCTGTTTCTGATTTCATACTCATCGGGATACATGTATTATTCCCAAACTCCCACCCTGAATTCTCACATTAGGACCCAAAAATCAAAACATTTACTTTTAAAATATTCTCCAAATTTACCTCTCTCTACTCCCTTTGCCCGACCGGCATGGTTCGGTAAAACTAGCAAAAATAATAATACCATTGCCGTCTACCTAACCAACCACAAATTCGGCAATGTCAGGAAAAACACCATGCATAATCTTCTCATTGCCATCTATTTACATACCAAGTTTAATAAAAATATATTTGGTTCTTTTTTCTTAAACGGTGAATTCCGATTTTGCAGACCGACATACATGCGGACGGACGGACGGACGGGGCAAACTTGATCGCCATCGACCGAGTAACACCAGTAGGGGACTACTTGCAAGTTTTCAAAATATGAACTGAAAACTAAAAAATGTAAACTAGGTGCCAGTTTTTATTTGAATTGTAAACAGTAAACTTGCAACTATGTTCCTGGTGCGTTTTGTTTAAATATTTCAGTTGTTGGAAAAGCATTTTGTTAATATACCGTCATTCATTCATTCATTCATTCATTCATTCATTCATTCATTCATTCATTCATTCATTCATTCATTCATTCATTCATTCATCCATCCATCCATCCATCCATCCATCCATCCATCCAAACAACCATCTCACAATTTTCATCTCTTATCTCACAACTATCATCTCCTAACACGCATCTCACAATTCGCATCTCTTATCTCACTATTATCATCTCCTAACACGTATCTCACAATTCGCATCTCTTATCTCACAACTATCATCTCTTAATACGCATCTCACAATTCACATCTCTTATCTCACAACTATCATCTCCTAACACGCATCTCACAATTCACATCTCTTATCTCACAACTATCATCTCCTAACACGCATCCCACAATTCACATATCTTATCTCACTTTTATCATCTCCTAACATGCATCTCACAATTCACATCGCTTAATTCACAACTATCATCTCTTAACACGCATCTCACAATTCACATCTTTTATCTCACAACTATCATCTCCTAACACGCATCTCACAATTCACATCTCTTATCTCACTATTATCATCTCTTAACACGCATCTCACAATTCACATCGCTTATCTCACAACTATTATCTCCTAATACGCATCTCACAATTCACATCTCTTATCTTACTATTACCATCTCCTAACACGCATCTCACAATTCACATCTCTTATCTCACTATTATCATCTCCTAATACGCATCTCACAATTTAAATCTCTTATCTCACAACTATCATCTCCTAACACGCATCTCACAATTTACATCTCTTATTTCACAACTATCATCTCCTAATACGTATCTCACAATTCACATGTCTTATCTCACTATTATCATCTCCTAACACGCATCTCACAATTCACATCGCTTATCTCACAACTATCATCTCCTAACACGCATCTCACAATTCACATCTCTTATCTCACAACTATCATCTCCTAACACGCATCTCACAATTCACATCTCTTATCTCACTATTATCATCTCCTAACACGCATCTCACAATTCACATCGCTTATCTCACAACTATCATCTCATAATACGCATCTAACAATTCACATCTCTTATCTCACAACTATAATCTCCTAATAAGCATCTCACAATTCACATCTCTTATCTCACAACTATCATCTCCTAATACGCATCTCACAATTCACGTCTCTTATCTCACTATTATCATCTCCTAACACGCATCTCACAATTCGCATCTCTTATCTCACAACTATCATCTCCTAATACGCATCTCACAATTCACATCGCTTATCTCACAACCATCATCTCCTAACACGCATCTCACAATTCACATCTCTTATCTCACTATTATCATCTCCTAATACGCATCTCACAATTCACATCTCTTATCTCACTATTATCATCTCCTAACACGCATCTCACAATTCACATATCTTATCTCACAACTATCATCTCCTAACACGCATCTCACAATTCACATCTCTTATCTCACTATTATCATCTTCTAACATGCATCTCTTATCTCACAACTATCATCTCCTAACACACATCTCACAATTCACATCTCTTATCTCACAACTATCATCTCCTAACACACATCTCACGATTCTCATCTGTTATCACCTAATTCGCATCGATTCTCACAATTCTCATTTCACAACTAGCATCAACTAACAAACACGCTTCTCGCAATTCTCACTGAGGCTCTCATCTCACAACTATCATCACCAAAAACCCATCTCACAATTTTCATCTCACAAATATCATCCCCTAACACGCATCTTACAATTCTCATTTCTCATCTGTCATCACCCACAGGTGCCGGGCGCGTTGTCATGTCTTAAAACAACCCCTATCGTCAACGTCCATTTTCTGGATTAAAAAAAAAAAATTTGGGTCTTATATATCAATTAACACGTATATTGTAGTGCCGGTGTCACAATTACATCATATATCTCTAATATATATATATATATATATATATATATAAAATAAGTAACTTCCGCTGTGTTTGAGTGCAGATATATGTAAATATGCAAACAAGGGTTAAATTATTTTTATATGTTTTGCAAGAGTATTTCAATGTGAATTTGTGTGGAAAATTTTATCGCTCTACGTTTACGGAAAACTGATGAAATGGTTGATCAAATGTGGTAGGGGTCGTACACCAAAATCACACATTAATACCGGGTATGGCCACCTTGGGCATCGAGGACTGCCTGGCATCGGTGGCGCATAGAACCGACAAGTGTGTTGATTTCGGCCTATGGAATGTTGTTCCACTCCTGAATTAAGGCTTGTGTTAGTTCATTGACGTTCGAGGGTGGAATAGGGCGACACCTAACACGCTTGTCCATATTATCCCACATGTGCTCGATGGGATTCAGATCTGGGTTTTTGGCGGGCCAGTCATCAATAAATGCAATGTTATTCGTCCTGAGGAAATTCACAGTATCTCTAGCTGTATGGCTTGTGGCATTATCCTATTGAAACAGAGTGATATTGGCATTGTTTTGAAACAGTAGGATGACGTGCCTCGCAAGAATCTCATCTCGGTAGCATTGGATATTCAAATTCCCATCGATCAAGACGAGAAGTGTGCGATAACCATGCGCAATGCCTGCCCAGACCATGACTGAACCTCCACCCCAAAAACGATCTCGTTCAAGTACACGGCAGTCGGCATAACGTTCATTTCTTCTACGGTATACTCGAACCCTGCCATCACTTGGATGAATGGAAAATCTCGACTCGTCGGAGAAGAGAACGCTATTTCATTGTTACCTTACCCAGCGATGGTGTGCACGTGCCCAATTAACACGATTTACGCGGTGACGTCGCGTTATAACACAGCCAACGTAAGGACGACGTCCAAGTAGACCACCCTCGCGCAGGGTATTCGGATATTCGGTTGTTCTCAAGCGCAATACAGCTGAAGCATACAAATATGTTTTACATATCAATATCTGAAAGTGCATAATTCAAGTAGTTTCATGATTTGGAGATATAACATTAGTATATTTAACATTGAAAGAGATACAATATTTATTTTGAAAAAAACGCAACCGTATTTAAAATAAAAAAATAAAATAATTGGAAATATGTTTGTTATTCACAACATACGATGAGAGAGAGAGAGAGAGAGAGAGAGAGAGAGAGAGAGCATTTTATCATAATCCAACCATCTTTATAAACACAAATTGATTAGAATGAATTATTGAATTGGAGGCTTTAAAATATACCAACAACCAAAATCAACAAATCAACAAATCAACACACAGATTAAATATTTCTTATGCAAACTAACCTTGATACCTTAATAACCATTGTGATGACTTGTTTACATGGATATTAAGTAATATAATGGCGGTAAACACACCTAATAATCATTCACAGGATTTTTAATCATAACCAGTTCTTAACATTAGGTCTGTGTAAGTCACAAAGTTCTTACTCACATATTTAGAGGATGGAAAAACATGGCTGCGAAATAAACTTCAATCTTGTCTTCAGTTTGTGTAGACTGACAAAGTCTGCACATGTGGTTCATCCGGCCGATGGACGTGTGAATGACTGACAGTGTTTGAGATACATACATGGATTCAATTCTCACCACCACTAACCCTAGTTAAAGGTAGCCTTTGTGTTTTTAAAAGTAAGAATTATTGGAACTGTTTCATACAGGACTTGTGTTTCATATAGGACTTTGAACAAGGAAACATTTTGTCTGATTTTCAATGTTTTGGTTTTGGCTGGTCGACAGCCACCGTTTAATTGTTTTTATATATTTCCTCTCACTTGTGTGACAGAGAAACTTGTTTCATTTTCAGATTCTAAATGCCGTTGTGGTGTGTGTGGATAAGTAGTGTGCACTGTTAGTTAGCAATTTTCAAATCCAAATTTCCACTTGTGAAATCTCTCACAGGTCGCACAGTATGTCGTGATTTACTCGATTGACTGAAAAAAAAATGTTTTTCTGCATTGCCTAATTTTTTTCATATCCAGAGTAAACGTATACAGATAAATATACGCAGGTTGCGGTACTGTATGTAGCCTTAAATAGCTGTAATCCTGTTTTCAATTTGTGCAGACTGCCAGATCTTTGCATTATGAGGTTCAGCTGGCCAACGAATGTGACTGGCAGTGTTTGAGATACTGCCATGCCATGGAATATTTTCTCATAACCACCACTAACCCTATTTAAAGGTAGGAGACAACGCGCATTTGTATTCTTAAAAGTAAAAAGAATTAAAATAAGGAACTGTTTCATATAGGACTTTGAACAAGGAACAATTTCGTCTGGATTTCAATGTTTGTTTACATAATATATATTTCCTCTCACTTGTGTGACAAAGAAAATAGTTTCATTTTCAGATTCTAAATTCTGTTGTCTAAAGACCTGCCAAGTTTGATCAAACTGGAATCCTTAATAAAAAAGTTATTCAATTTTTAGAATTTCTGTATTGTTCGGCGAGACGGCCAATTCTGGTCAGTTTGTCAAAATACCCACAAAAGTTGAAAGGCTGTCAAAAAGTCTTCTGTTTCTTTCAAGATGTTTTACCATGGTTACATATAAGATGTGTGGGCGTTAGTAATGTGCACTGTTAAATGGCATTTTTCAAATCAAAATTTCAACTTGTGAAATCTCTCACAGGTAGCGGCCTGCATTGCTCAACTTTTGTCATTTTCTGACAGAGTAATTGTATACGGATAAATATACGCAGGTGGTGGTACTTTATCTAGCATAGAATAGCTGTAAGCCTGTTTTCAATTTGTGCGGACCTGGACTGACGTACGTCACTAACAAGAAGGTAGATAAAACAGTGGATAAGTTAAAAGGAATACTGTACAGGGTTAGTTTTTTTAATAGTAAAATAAGAGCCGGTTTCTAAGGAGAGTCATGTTCACCTCGGCTAAATCTGGCATAATTGGTAATGCTGTAAAACATGACTAGCTCCTGGTCAATCCTTTTGAGCTCAAGCGGTCTCCAATGTAGGTAGTGTAGCATGTCTGAGACACTAGGAGTACGTGCAAAGTCATGTTTGGCCCACCGAATAGCTCGTCTCTGCACAGCCTCTAATTGGTAAATGAGTGTGTCAGTATGGGGAGACCAGACAGAGGAGCAGTATTCGAGTTGGAACCTGGCTACAGTATTATATGTAGTAGCTTTTAGTGCTTGTGAATGGACTTTTATGTTTCTTATGGGGAATCCTGATGTTAAGTTTGCCTTTTTAGTGATATTGACCGTGATATGAAGCGGAGGTGACTGATTCTAATATTTATTTTTTTTGCGAGAATGAAGGAGGTGTTGATAGTTTTTTTTTGCTTTTCGTTACATAAAGACCTGACATTTGGATGGGTTGAAGCGCATTTTCCACTTTATTTCCCACTCCTCCAGCTGCTCTAGGTCATACTGAAGTATGGCTTAAAAGTAAAATTACGTAAAATGAAATACACAAATAGTTGTGTTATCTAACCAGAGACATATAAACGTATACAATTATTTATATCACTGATTAAACGTGTTACAGTCTCTCGTGCTATGCTTACACATAATGTACAGGTATACTTTGTATATATCTCACAAAAAAAAATGTATTTAACAAATGCATGTATTGAATTTGAGAATGAGAAAATAAATAAGAGTGTCATGTCAAAGCACACCTCTTTCCAGGTCACGTGTACCGATCGAAATATAGTGGATATAACAACGGTAACTCTTAGCTAAATTCGTGTCCAGAAGCTGTGGATTTTTTAAGAGAGCCATTCTACGAATGACGATAAAAAAAAGACATTTTAAGTCAGTGTTACAATACACAAAGAAAAGTAGGGCTGTTTTTTTTTACATATAATAATATTACTATGTGTAAAAAGTATTACTAAATGTTAAAGACACACGTTTTCCCAGTGTAACGATACTTTATTTACACAAACAAGTCTGTAGCAAGGATATAATGTGCAGCGCTAGTTGCAAATAACATAATACATGATTACAAACTATTCGACACAAGGACGCCATCTTCGTGCGCACAATCGCTATAATGCAGAAATACTTAAACATTCATTTTATAAACGTGAATACTGTACGAGAATCAATGTACCCGTCACAGTGTCGAACCCACGTTACTTAATGGTATGGAGTGGTGCAAAAACCCGGAAGAGGGGGCTGTAAACTTTAAAAAGAGTAGAGCGGATTAGTGGTCCATTGGTTAACGCCTTGGATTGCGAACCAAGGGGTCGCAGGTCCGATCTCTCGCTCTTCCAACTAAAATACTAATCAGTCTTTCGGATGAGACTTCAACAAAAATCGAGGTCACAGGTATTGGTGCTTAACATCGGGCAAAGAGCTCGTTCTACAGACTACAAGGTACGTAGTTAGACTGGTCCCCGGTCTCATATAATATAAGATGCTAAAGTAACGCCGACAGCATTTTGGGTCCGAGAACCAGGCAAGTACGTCGTAACCTATCGGGAGAGTTGTTGGCATTCTGGGATAGACTACTGCCAGTCTGTAGAACGAACCTAGCTCTCCCGATTGGGTCCATTCAATAGCAATTGTTACGAGCGCGCTGATTGGTCAGTTGCTACAGGGAAAGTTTGAATGCCGTCATATTTTGATAAGCGTTCAATTGCTATGAATTGTCGGACAGGCAAAGAATGTCCTTGTTTTTCCATTGGTGGTTAATAAACCTGATTTGGGAGATATCAAGTTCGGAGATAGACTCGACTACTGCTGGAGCGAATAGTCTGTAGAACGGACCCAGCTCTCCCGATTGGGTCCGTTAAGTAGCAAAGTTGGGAAAGCCGCATTAGAGCACGTTGATTGGTTAGTTACTTTAGGAAAAAATTCAATCTTGAAACATCGGGTATTTCCGTATCCTCCGTATAATACACCTCGTGCATAGCTCTAGAATACACCAACGCTATTCGCCTGCGTTACAAGTCTATGTCCATTCACGTGAAAGTAATAAAGTATGTATCCGTCATTAATTTGAATATATGGCGTTATTATATCGATTGTTTTTATTTATACACTCGACGTGGGTCATGTTTATAGGGAAATTTCTTCCTGCCAGACAGTAAATAAAGGTCTCTGGCACAACTTCCACAAAGATGGCCTCCATTTTATTTTATCATGTGACTGAAAGTAGTTCCAAAATGGCGCCTTATTATGTCAGAGGTCTATCGCGTAGCATAAAGGCCGAGGTGATCAGATTTGAAAAAATTGTGTGTAGTCACAGTTTAGTAAGTGTTCATTTGCTATGAAGTATGGGACAGGCATTAAGTAGATAGTAATTGGATAGACTACTGCTCTGCTGGAGCAATAGATTACCAACTTTATAATATTTATTCTGTAAAAATAATAAAAAAAGAAGGCTAAAATGAGATACTTACGTCCTTAAAAATGAATTTAAAATCTGATTAGCTAGGTATTACATAGCTAGGTTCAGCGAATTAAGAGAACATATTGGTAAAGATTGCTAATTGATATTTTAAATGAAGTTACTGAATTCTCTAATCTATTTTGAAAGTTGGTATGCGCAAGGACTTTTATAGAAAGGTAGGAAACTTGCATCTCCTGACTAAATATTGATGAAACAGCACACGAAGGATTCATGATTTGCATATTAATCATTCATAATTCATAGGCAGATAATTTCTTGTACATAAATTGTAAGTTTATGTATTCTTAGATGTTTAAACATGTTTCGATCACGCAGAATGTTCTTGAATTAAAGATATTGAGGTTTGAAGGAAAATCCATCGTAATTTGTCGTTATTTTAGTTGCAGTATACAAATTTTGTAATCACAAGTACTCCAATAAATTTAAATACAAATATTTGGGAATGGTATTGTTTTGAAGACAATTTCATTCTGCAGTGTAAATTTTTTTATTTACATTCCTGAGATGAATGGAAGTTAAGATAATTAAAATAGAGATATTACGAGATTTTGCGTGAATACGCGAGCGTTCACACAATTTCTATCAGTTGTCTTACCGTCTTTATATAATTCCTTTGTATGCATAACTTATGGAGGACGGTGGTTTGTCCTCGGATGTTAGAGATGTGTTAAATAAATGGGAGCGGGAATATAACACTGTTTTTAAAACATGAATACAAGATTAACTATACATAAATAAATACGATGCTAGATATATGAAGGCGAATATGTGCAGATAATGTTTTCATGAACTATATAAAACGATATGCATATATGTATGTGTATATGTGACAACATGTATTGTGTATTTCGATTTTGTATTTCGTAAAAATGAGTTTATGTCAATTTCACAAACAGTAGATTTTTTTCACAGCCAGTAAATTATATGTTTATATATCAGATACAACATGATTATTTCAAGTATTTTTGCTTTCATGACATGCTCAAATTAGCCACAGAATACATATTTACATAAATAAAATCACTACAACATTTGTGGAGATGATTTTGAATTTCATGCTTTTGGTGGATTATAAAGGTTTCCAAGTCAATTATATTTGATAATTTCACTGTTTCAATTGATAAATGTAAATATCAACCTTATCAGAAGATTAAAAAAGAAAATAATATAAGAATATTTATTGCCCTCTCTCTCTCTCTCTCTCTCTCTCTCTCTCTCTCTCTCTCTCTCTCTCTGAACGTTTCATGTAGCAGACCCCGTAAATACAAAATATCCTTTTCCATACCGATATAGCACTTGCATCTTTCATGAAACTCTTTATAGTCAGATTCTTAGTTCTCGTCTTCCGTTATAGTCTGATGTTTTTTCTTAAAAATATAAGAAAGAATAAAGGACGTTTACTCCAAAGTTGCTCCCTCAATTAGTCAATACCATAGTAATATATACTGAACGAAACAGTGAACCCATCACTTTTGTCTTTCTAATATCTTTGTCAAAATATTGACTAGCATTATCAATCTTTGTATGCAGCATCAACAGACAGTTATGAATTGATTTTATATAGTAGTATTCTTTCTTATTCTGTCCAAATTTCAAAGAAATTGCTTTGATACTTTTTCCAGAAAATACATAAAATGTTTGTAGGATCCAGTTAAGGATTCATGACTACTCACATGCTATACAAAGGACACATTTAGAAACCCGTTGGATCATGAAGATACTTTAAATCACAACGGAATTTCAGCGAGAGAAACATGCTATGTGTTGACAACATGTATGGATCATTCTGTTGAATGCCTCTCTGAGATGTTTCACTCTCACAGCATAAATGACCGGATTGACAACACTGTTTAATAACAGGAAAAACGATGCAATAAATCCAACTTTACCATTAACAGAGCAGGCCAAACTTATCGTATAAGGTAAAACGGATAAATCCACGAAAAACAAGATGGCTCCTACAGTCTTTAGAATTTCAGTTAAATGTCGATTTCTTTTCACTGTGGTGGCATTTGTAACAGACACTGGTCCACTAGTTTCTGCAGTGTTTGCAAGTTGAGTGTTGACACTCGCCACGTCCGTAGATTTACCAATGTTTTTCAGATTCGAAGACATATTTTGGTTGACTTTACTGGTGCCAGCCAAGTTTATATTTCTGGGTGGCACGGCGTTGGTACTAGTATTTCCCGTCGTTAATGGCGCTATGAATCTCAGATGCCGCTTCAAATGAATACACAATACTGTTAACATCACAGTTGATAAGAGGGCAGGCGTCAGTATTACGGCGAGCATGTACTTGTTCGCTTTGATAACGTTTTCTTTGAACATAAACGTCCACGTACATCTCGGTAGTGCCGGAGAATACTCTGTCCAGGTGAATAGTGGTATGGCACAAACAGTTAACGAAACTGCATATACAGACAGAGTTTGCCCAAAAATAACACCTGACGACGACTCTTTACGTGGAACATGCGTTTTCGCCGATACCAACTGCATAACACACAGCCGGAATATACTGAGCGATGTCGCGACTTGCGATGCTAAACAGATGCATTGAGAGAAAATACATAGAAAAAAATCTGCATTAGTCAGTGTACTGGTCATTGTGAACATGAGTGACGTAAGTCCTACGATAAAGTCCACACATACCAAGCTTAGAATGTTCTTAGAGTGACGCATCCACGTCTTCTCCCTATTAATGTAAAAACAGATCATGTAAAGACCGTTTACGACAATGACGCCAACTGATATAACGTAACACAGAAACGATCCGAATATCAGATATATACTCGGTGCTGTTGATCGTTGTTCTACAAAACTATCGTTGGCAGCGGCAACTGAAGCATTCATGTTTATTTTCGAACTTGCAGTCGATTTTTTTTAAGAATCTAAAGTTTATTCAGTACAGAAAACTACATCTACGTTTCTTAACCGATTGATTGTGTTATTCTATATGTTTCTGATGCTGTTTTTACCTCTATTCCAAAGTACTGCGACAATAATTTTAGTATGTTTATATTCCAATATTATTTTTTTATCCTTCAGGTTCGTCTTCAGTCTGATAGTATAAATCAAGTAACTTTAACGAGTTTCAACATTGGTAAACAAATACGTGGATGCCGACCGCCTCTTTGTCAAGCTTTACATACTCTCCGAGAGATGTCGTCTGCCACAGGATTCGCTAATGCAGGTGTATTCAATAATACATAGAGGAGAATATAGTCTCCTTGTTCATTTCTCCAATGTTAATGTTATCATAGCGATGTTGTTATGGCAACGTTTTTTTTGACAGAATTGACGTTCGTTGCGTTTTAAAAGATAAATTAATAGAAGGAAATCGGTGACATTATAATTATATTATCACAACGCCGTCCACGTGTTATCATTGGCAGTAGCCTGTTACAATAAGGCATGAATGGACAGCCTTTTTATAATTTTGATATCTGATCTGCTGTCCATAACGCCGTGTCAGGAGACGCAAAATAAAACTCTTTAAAAGGCTCCATAGAGACGTGCAATATGTCGCACTACATTTTCAGCGTTAAAAATACAAGAATAAGGGTACAATCCTATTTACATAATTTTAATAAGAGAAAAAAAAAGTTTAACATTTATAAGAGAATATATACATATCCATAGATTTACATTAACAATGAGACAACGAATTATACTGAACGGAACAGCTAACCTTTCAGCAAACATTTTATGTACCTGGCATTTTATGTATTTTCTGAACGATAGGAAACTTACAACTCCTGACTAAATGTTGATGAAACAGCAAGAAGGATTCATGATTTGCAAATTAATCCTTCATAATTCACAGGGAACTGATTTCTTTTACATAAACTGTAAGTTTTATGTAATCTTAGATGTTTAAACATGTTTCGATCACGCAAAATGCTATACGCGTTGGTAGGTGCCGGCAGCGACTTTATACAGTCAAACCTGAGTAAGCGGTCACCTCTTCTAAGCAGCCATTTGTCTTAAGCAGCCACATTTGCTATTTCCAATATCAACGCATATAGAGCAAATTAACATGCATTAAGCAACAACCTGTCTTGAAAGGCCACATTTGCTCCTTCCAATCAATGGCTGCTTAAGACAGATTTCACTGTACAGGTACATGTCAGTAATTAATGTTATGTAATAGAAATACTGAAAGTAAAATATCTCACTAAAATATTTGTTTTCTTCTAAAATTCCTTTTCAACGAAATTAATTCTCCACGAATATGCCCTTGAACCAAAAACAATGAAAATTAATGATTTCACAATAAATTGGTTTAAAGTATGTATTTATATGTTTTAACTATATTCTCTTATCATTATTTATAGATTGGCATGGTTATTCATTATATATAATATTTTATATAATGTATATAGCGTGTATTAACCATGATGAGACTTAAATAAAGAAATAGCTATCTATACCCACAACCGTTAATCGGTTGCGAGTGGAGTAGTTGTGGCAGAGAAACAGTTTTCCGATAGTTTTGGGTACATGTTTAGATTTTATAATTCCCATCGACCTTCTGGGTATTATCTCAAAACAGACGAATCTATTTTGCGCTTCATTCTAAATGTAAATGTAACCGGACATGACGCTCTTCTGTTTTGAGATAATCTGGAATTTTGTAAGCCGCACTAATTTGTATATCGGTGAAATAGATTCCCCTTATAACCTGACGGTCGGTGGGAACTATAAAATCAAAACATGTACCCAAAAATAACAAAAAAAAATCACTTAAACCAGCTTTTGAAAGAACGTTCCGGCGCCGCATTAAGCGGCACTTGTCAGATTATAAAAAAAAATATTATTTTTACATACAACGAGCTTGATACAACTGCTTATGCCAAATTCGTAAAAAACAACACTGCTCTTCCTCGCCGCACAAATAATTCTAAACTGCTCAATGCCGCCACACTTTTTTTCAACCACGTCGTGTTTGAATGTTCATAACTATTTGAACATTGTGTTTTTTTTTTATAAGTTTGGAGAATGTTAAGAGTAAACATTATTTTTATGGGTGACATATTAAAAGTAGCCCAGTATTGAATAATTAATTAAATATATCGCGTTAAATGTTCGTATTCACATTTCCCCGGCAAATTGTTACTTTTCAACTCGCCATAACTTACTACATATATGTCAGTTTTAAACGGGAATCACATATGACATGTTCTTCATTCATTCTACTTTCTGTAGAAACAAAGATTTATACAATGTTTTGCACGAATCGATTTAGGTTACAATAATACTAACCCCAATCCAGATCGCGGTAAAACTATCGGAAAACGGTTTCCCCGCCACAAATGTTCCCCTCACAACCGGTCAAAGGATGTGATACTATTAGCAAGTTGTTCTTGTCTCTGAACAATGTGTGCTTATCTCTATCATATGTACATTCATTAATTTTCATTCTGTTTCAGACGTTAATATCATGTATGGTATTAGAGTAGTCACGGACTTATTTATATATAGAAAGATAGGAAACTTGCATCTCTCTACTAAATGTTAATGAAATAACATGCGAAGAATTAATAATTTGGCAAACTAATCATTCAAATTTCACAAACAACTTATTTCTGTTACATATTATGTAAGATGATTGTAACCTTAGATGTTTTATAATGTTTTAAACGCGCAAACTGATATTGAATTTAAAATATTGCAGTTTGAGGACTTTCCTTGATTTGTTTAGTTGCAATACAAACATTTTATCTGCAGGGGGTAAATTAAAGGAATCCCTCCAATTTAGCATGTGCCGTATTCTTTATTGTGGTCAGTTGTAAACGTTGATTCGTTTTTCTGAGATGAATGGACGTTAGTATATTTGAAAACAAGATTTCGCGAAATTTTGCGTGAATACGTGAGCGTTCATAAAATCTAAATCAGTTGCTTTTCAATCTCTATATAAGTCCCTGATATTGCACAATTAGCACACCTATCAGTCGACAAGTGCTAGCACTATTAATTAAGGCCGTTCTCGACAGTGGTGCCAAATACCAATATTGATCGAAGTCAAATACAATATACACAAACAATTCACTTTCGAAAGGATTATTTGGAAATATGAACTTGGTTATTACGCTCTTTTAAAAAATAAAATAATTGAAAATAACTTGAATGAAATATGTAGCGATGACGTCAATGTTTATGCTTCCGATGTTGCTAATAAAATTAATTAACTTTCAAAGAAATGCATTCCAAACAAAATAGTAAAAAAGTAAGGGCCCGGAAAAGACCTTTTAAAAAAGCAAAGAGATCTAATCAAATATATCACTGGAATAGATTAAAATGGAAACGTAATGTTGTCGTTAATCTCATACGTCAAGCTAAACAATTATATTATGACAATTTGGTTGGTAATCTTAATTCTGCAACCCTTTCGCCCAAAGACTGGTGGACAATATTAAAATCATTCATCTCTTCAAATAACAAGCCAGCAATCCCTCCACTGAACGACAATTGTATTATCATTTCTGATTCGGACTTAAAAGCCAACTTACTTAATTATTTTCAAATTCAGACATTTTAAGATGACGACAACATCGAACCACCAATTTTATAACCTAGACATAACATCCCAAATTTGCCAGATATTTCTATTTTTCCTATCGATGTATGCAGTATCCTCAAATTGTTGCCAACTGGGAAAACCTCGGGTCCTGATGGGATTGATAATTATGTGCTCCGTGAACTTTCTAACGAATTACCTGTCCCATTATGCAATTTGTTTAATAATTGCCTAGGAAAAGTTTCTTATCCAATTGTTTGGAAGGAAGCCCTCGTGTGTGTGTTATTTTTTTTAAAAAAGGTGATCCTTCTCTGGCTAACAATTACAGACCAATTGCGCTTCTTAGTGTTTTAGATAAAGTATTTCAAAGGCTAATTTATAAACACATATATCATTTTTTTTTAGAGACACAGATTGTCTTAGCTTATTTCAAACTGGATTTATCTCTGTTGACTCGACAACTAATCAACTTACTTACCTTTACAATACGTTCTGCAAAGCAATTGATGAGGGTAAAGAGGTAAGGGTTATATTCTTTGACATAAGCAAAGCCTTTGATAGAGTTTGACATAAAGGGTTCTCTAAATTATTACTCATTATAACAATAAGGACTAAAGTCGGAATACACCTTTACTCATTAGTAAAGGATAACAAATATGATCAATGTAAACAATGTTAAAACATTATATAAAAAATGAGTTGAGGAAAATCTCAAGTTGAAATGTTTAAATCAAACTGAAGGTTATCAATATCTATTTTAAGGAAATGTGAAATAAGAGAAAATTTATGATCACATTTCTATTAAAATAGTCATTGTCTTCTTACCACCCCGCGCTATAATAACTAACACCCCGCGCTATAATAACTAACACCCCGCGCTATAATAACTAACACCCCGCGCTATAATAACTAACACCCCGCGCTATAATAACTAACACCCCGCGCTATAATAACTAACACCCCGCGCTATAATAACTAACCAAAATCTGTTAGTGAAGTGTCTTAGCACGCAGATCATTCAGAACTAGTAACGTTATCTGGGCAACCACATTTTGTATTCGGTAGGTCGTTTGTACTGCATAGTATACAGTTCGTATCCGTTTTTGAAGATTCGTTATTCGATTATCAATAAACCTTATATCTTTAGCTACTACTTAAATAACTAACCTGAATTTAATTTCACCCAATGCTAGTTTATAAAATAATTTCAACCTTGTACAAAGTGTCGAATATTCATATCTCCCGAATCAGGTCTAATAACCCCCAATGTTAAGCTTAGAATTATATGCCTGTCCCACAATTCATAGCAATTGAACGCTTACTAAGCTGTAACGTCATTCAAACTTTCAGTTGAAGCAACTGACCAATTAACGTGCTCAAATGCGGTTTTCCCAACATTGCTATTTAACAGACCCAATCGGGAGAGACTAGACCACTCAGATATGCTGAATACTTCAGTATACATTGCTGTCAAAAGCAGTGGTTTATTTTCGAAAGAGAAATAAATCTAAATAAAACTATATAAAATAAGCCAATAAAACGTAAATATTCCTATCTGCTTCTGATTGGCTTATTCCATTGTACACTTCTACAGAGCTGAAAATGGATCAACAAATGCTTCAATTATAGAAATCACCGTCAACACAAGATAACAGTAAACACAATACGTATATGGCGCTGTGTAACAATTGTTTTCTATAAAACCTATACATAAATAGTCTGTAGATGAACCCAGCTTTCCCGATTTGGTCCGTTCAACAGCAATAGTTACGAGCACGCTGATTGGTCAGTTGTTTCAGGTAAGTTTAAATGACGTCATAATTTAGTAAACGTTCAATTGCTATGAATTGTGGGACAGGCATAGAATTCCCTGCTTTTTACATTGCTGATTAATAGACAGGATTTGGGAGATATCAGGTTCTTGGACAGACTATATATATTACTCATTTATGTTGTTAGTTAAAGACCCAGCTGTCATATAAAAGCCGCAAGATGGCTCTGGGGCAGGTTTTATATAATCCAGTATATGATTCAATCAGTGAACCATTTTTCAAGAGTTCACAGTTGCCACTGCATCTTTTATTATAATGTTGCATTCTAAGCTAATGTCGTAGGTTGGAGTCTCTTGCGATCCAGAAACGTAAGTTTGCCAGTTTCTTGCGGAAAGGCTGTGGTTCTACTCATAATTATTCTGTGGTTTCCTCCACCAATAAAACTGATTATGCCATAATTATATGGCCTGAAATGTGTTGAAATGGCGTTAAACCCAATTAAACAACAACAACAACAACAACAACAACAACAACAACAACAACAAGCTTGACGAAAACGATCTACATACATGTATATTAAACATTTGGCATGTCAAACGTTGCAATATTCAATAATTTTATATTTGTATTCAGTATTTATATATTTATTTCTGTTATATAGTGTTACACTTGTATTGTATTTTAGCTAATCTGTATTTATTTTTTATTTATATTGTATATTGTTTCATTAATTTTGTATTCTTTATTTCTCATTTGTATTGATAATTCTTGATTTATATTGTTTCATCTGTATTCTATATTGCTCATTTGTATTTTAAAAACTGTTGATACAAAATGTTGACGCTCAGCATTAAGAGGAAACTGCTTAGTCTGGTCGGCCCGGTGTCAGTATAATATGACTGGGTGGGGTATTATACCATGTGTCTGCGGTATGGTACTCCAGTGTGACAGCGCTCAGAATACTGTCTCAAGTAGACACCGTCGCGATATGGCTGAAAAATTGTTGAAGGCGACGCTAAACACCATACAACCAACCAACCAATCACACAGTAATACGTCTGGCTAACTACCTGATTAGACAGGTAAAGGTCAGGGCTGCGTTTCACAAAATAACATACGATAAAAATTGACGTACGTCAATTTGACAATTTCTCCGTTATGTGTTCAAATTTTGATCGACATTTAAAATGATTGTTGTTTTTTTTTCAGAAAATATATAACCATTTGCACCATTTGAGCCAATTTGGCTTCATTTGGTTGAAAATTAAAACTATTATGAATAATTGTTGGTTTACGTTTACGACGATTTTTGTCGTAAGTTTTTTTTTTGTGAAACGCACGCCAGGTTGCTTTAAGGTTAAACGATTCGTTCTGTAACTCTGAGATTAGTATAATGGTACATGCTACGTAAAATGTCCAGGGATCTGGAGAGTCAGCTGTGGGCTCGTATTATGGCATAACTCAAACAGGGTGGTTTCATTTATAGTCATTTTATTCACATGTTTTTATATTTTCAATAATTGTTTCTAACTCTATATAAGCCACAGCTAACATCTAAATTCACTATATAAGGACTGTCTGTTACCTTAAGCAAGACCTGTCACCAACTGACTATTCCATTCTGTTTCTTTCACTCCCCAAAAAGGCCTCGATCCCTTTTCCCTGATTGGTCAACTCAACACTAACTGGCTATTGGTCAATTTCTTAATAATTTAGTCCATATTAAACACGCCCATATTTTATTCCTAACACGACCTGCCGTCTGTACATGGTGATACAATGTAAGCCTAAGGCTATATCTTGTCTGACATATCATCTCCAGCTGCCTGTCATCATCTCCAGCTGCCTGTCATCATCTCCAGCTGCCTGTCATCATCTCCAGCTGTTTGTCATCATCTCCAGCTGCTTGTAATCATCTCCAGTTGCTTGTCATCTCCAGCTTGATGTTAATGAATCTGCATACAATTTCCACCTAAACTCCACATTAACGAGGGTCTGTTAGGGGAGGTACCCATATGGCATATGCAAAATATAAATGACCTCATATGACATTTGCAAAAAATACTTTTTTTCTATATGGAGAAAATAAAGTTTAAGATTGCGAGTCTCTAATTGTGTGTATCTCTTATTTTGAGTAGGAAAATGGTCAAACTGCATAAAAGGTCATCATGGTGTTTCTAAGCTCTTGTAACGATCTTACAAAAGGCTTGAAAATATATCAAAATAGATCAAAAGATTCAAAATAGAAAAAAAGTATTAGAATTTTAATTCAATTTTCGAATAGCATACGGATAAAATCAATAACCTGATATGGCATATGCCAAAAAATATTTCGCCTATATGGCATATGCAAAAAAATAAATGGACCCATATGGCATATGAAACAAACCCTAACAAACCCTCATTATCTCCACCTTAACCCTTTCTTAAAGTATTAAATCAATTTATGAATGTTAAACATTATTTGTTCTTCTTGCACATATATGAATATGTTTTATTGCCATCTTGATTGTATTTTTTTTGTAAATAATTTGTTGATGGGAAGGGCCGATTTTAATGTTGGATAACTTGTGGCCCAACCCTTTTGCTACTACATGTATACAGAAAAGCAGTAAAATATGTTTAAAGCAATACAATTCTTAACTACCATAATTTAACATTCTGAGGTTATAGTAACTATGTAGGCTAAATGTCTTGACAATTATTAATATCTTATATACAGTAGAACTTCGATGGCTCGAACCCGACGGGACAGGACAAAATAGTTAGGGTTGTTCGAGCCAAATAGTGTTTAACATCATACCATACATGTACATGTATATACTTCAAAACAGGAATTCGACCCGGGACCAGATAAGTGGTTCGAGCTATATGCGGTGTTCCAGCCATCCGTGTTCGAGTCAACGAGTTTCTACTTACATATAGAGTTTTAAAACAAAATTTTAAAATCATATTGTCATTATTTCAATATTCTCAGCCAGTGCATGTGCGCAGTGGTACAACTTCCTATAATTGTCAGTGTCATACTATACGTCTCACTACACAGTTACGCCCCTTTTTTCCCCACAGAAATATGATTCTTATGCTTAAAAAAAGGCCTATGTAATTTGGTTTTGAAATATTTTCAAAAATGGTTCATAGTGGTTGTGATTTCTTGCTGCAGATGAGTAGAGCATAAGTTGGCATAGCATATACTGCAATAAGACCTCACTGCTGTTAAAAAGTGACTTTTATAGGATTTCAACATAATATTATGCATGTATTTATGAGCATTTGAGGACTTCTTTTTTTTTCAAAAAATATCAGAGTGTCACTGCACTTTTTTTTAAAAAAAACAAAAACAAGCTGGTCATCCTACCAGTTATTGTGCATTTTTATGTGGGTATACATTCCTGCTATAAAAAAAAATACTTTAAAAAAATTCTATGTGGAATTCTTGTTTTACCACGGAAATCCTAGACATTATTTTATATAGAACAAGTAATAAAAATTAACTGTGTAGTGAGACCTATATACCAGTAGTTTCTAGTTACTTTGATTCCTGTATGAGCACACCAGAAAACACCACTGATCTGTCCTTCATGACAGAGCTCCAGCCACTACGTGATGCTAAATCCACTACATCGCCCACGTGCACCAACAAAACTACTGTCATGGAACCTGATGCGTATGTACGATTGTACGACCAGCCCTAAGCTTTTCCGTTGCCATTAATTCTGATGTAGCAATATACGTTTTTTGAACCACTGGTGATTGTCAACGAGAATAAATATAACCCTGCCTCTTGACACGTGAACTTCCCAGTATGTAAGTCGTATCCGCTTCCAAGGTTCGTTATTGTAACTGTGAATATCGGAACGCCGTCGACAAGTTTTCTCGACGGAGAAGAAACAGAAAACGCCACGTGTTTTCCTGTAAAAAAAAATTAAGTTGCAATACAACAAAACGATGTTACTATAAGCAGTTATAGAAGTTAGTTTGACATTCGTTTTTCGTCTTTTTTTTTGCGAGCGTAACTCTTCAATACTGGAGCTGAGATGGTTAGGGTTAGTTTCCAATCGTACATACTCGAGCGATGCCGTCATCCTTCGGGTATTATACTCAATTAGGATAATCGGCGAAGTGGTCCGAATGGGTTAGTTTCATGTTAAATATCGAAAGACAAAACCGGGAATATATCACATCAACTCCAGTCTGCCATTTTAGCAGTAAGTTCTTTCGCCATTAAGAGCACAGCACATTAGGTGCATAAAATGTTTAGCATTTTAATATATGTAAGAAAATACATTAGATTCATTAAATATTAAGTAATTTACTGTATGCAAGCAAAAACAATCAAATTCATTAAATATTCAGCATTTTAATATATGCAAGAAAATACATTAGATGTATTAAATATTCAGTAATTTTACTATATGCAAGAAAATACATCAGATGTATTAAATATTCAGTAACTTTACTCTATGCAAGAACATACATCAGATGTATCAAATATTCAGTAATTTTACTGTATGCAAGAAAATTCACCAGATGTATTAAATACTCAGTAACTTTACTCTCTGCAAGAAAATACATCAGATGTATCAAATATTCAGTAATTTTACTCTATCCAAGAACATACATCAGATGTATCAAATATTCAGTAATATTACTCTATGCAAGAAACTACATCAGATGTATTAAATATTCAGTAACCTTAATGTATGCAAGAACATACATCAGATGTATCAAATATTCAGTAATTTTACTGTATGCAAGAACATACATCAGATGTATCAAATATTCAGTAACTTTACCGTATGCAAGAACCTACATCAGATGTATCAAATATTCAGTAACTTTACCGTATGTAAGAACCTACATTAGATGTATTAAATATTCAGTAACTTTACCGTATGCAAGAACATACATCAGATGTATCAAATATTCAGTAACTTAACCGTATGCAAGAACATACATCAGATGTATCAAATATTCAGTAACTTTACTGTATGCAAGAACATACATCAGATGTATCAAATATTCAGTAACTTTACTGTATGCAAGAACCTACATCAGATGTATCAAATATTCAGTAACTTTACTGTATGCAAGAACCTACATCAGATGTATCAAATATTCAGTAACTTTACTGTATGCAAGAACCTACATCAGATGTATCAAATATTCAGTAACTTTACTGTATGCAAGAACATACATCAGATGTATCAAATATTCAGTAACTTTACTATATGTAAGAACATACATCATAATATTCAGTAATTTTACAGTATGCAAGAAAAGTACATTAGATACTTTTAAAGCTCACTTATTTCGTTTAATGTAAGACAAAACAGTATATGCATTACATGTTTAGCATTGTTAGCTTCTGTTAATTTTGCTTAAGGCAATTTACTACCATTGGAAACAGGAAATGCTTTCGTGGAGTAGTCGCATAATGGCGTTTATAAATAATCCGTGTTTCTTCTTCTTTAAAAATGCATTCTCTTTATTTCAATGCTCATAATTTTATTTGAATGGCAGTATATGTGCATTTTGCACATTTTAAAAGCATTGCCAAGTTTGAATTGTGGATTGCGGAGGTCTACTTTCACTGTGTCAACAATGTACACACTGAACAGGAAAAAATCTTATCAATAAACATGCAAATATATATTTTAATAAAAAATACCTTGTATTTTGCTCTGTGTTCCGTTGATCAGAGTAAGAAAATCACTTGACATTCTGGATATTTGAGACGTTTGAAGTTCCATAATCTCATCCATTGCTTCTGTCCTTTTTGTGTTCTCTGCTTTGAGGTCGGTTTCAATAGCTTTAATCTTTTCATTTACTTCATTTGTTAACGTAGCTGCAAGCGTAGTCAATTCTTCATTTTTCATTTGTTGCTCAGATCTAATTTTTTTCGAAAGTTCGCTGAACTGCGTTGACATTTGGGCTAAATCCGAGGTAATGGACACTTTCTCGTTTTGTAATTCGGTCAATTGTTTTGTTACCGGCTCTTGGAGAATACGCATTTGATGATCTAAATGAACTGCTTTTTCCAAAAGTTTTTGTTCAAAATCAAACCGTAATGAACACTTTATCGCGGGTAGAATCATTTCGAAACAACACGGCACACACATCACACATACTAAAAAACAGAGAGCAATATGTCGCAGCATTGTGAGTTTAAAACGCTGCCAATAACTCGGTGTGTATCCTGATGTGATTTATGTTAAGTGAACATTTCTCATACGAACATCCACTTAAGTTAAATATGAGGGTTATTCAATAAATAATGGATCTTACATGGCTACTCATTTATTATTGAACGGCCATTGTTTTAGCATAAGAGTTTAATAAACATAATTACAAATAAATATGAATGTAAATTTGTATTTGAAAACAAACATATCAGGTGGCACATTCCTACTTAGTTATATGTTTATTTAAATATGGTAAAGATATTATTTTATCGTAATTGCACTCGCTATTTAATATTTTTTTCGAATTTTGTTATTTGTTATCAGATCCAAACAAACACGATCTTGTTAATGTTTATATTATAGATAAAGCAATTAATATATGATATAGAAATAAGCAATTTATACTATCCACAATTAATATATGATATAGAAATAATCAATTTATACTATCCGCAATTAGTATATGATACAGAAATAAGCAATTTATACTATCCGCAATTAATATATGATACAGAAATAAGCAATTTATACTATCCGCCATCAATATATGATACAGAAATAAGCAATTTATACTATCCGCCATCAATATATGATACAGAAATAAGCAATTTATACTATCCGCCATCAATATATGATACAGAAATAAGCAATTTATACTATCCACAATAAATATATTATACAGAAATAAGCAATTTATATTATCCGCCATCAATATATAATGCAGAAATAAGCAATTTATATTATCCACAATAAATATATGATATTGATATAGAAATAAGCAATTTATACTATCCGCAATCAATAAATGATATAGAAATAAGCAATTTATACTATCCACAATCAATATACGATATAGAAATAAGCAATTTATACTTTCCGCAATCAATATATGATATAGAAATAAGCATTTTATACTATCTGCAATCAATATGCGATATAGAAATAAGCAATTTTTACTATCCACAATTAATATACGATAAAGAAATAAGCAATTTATACTATCTGCAATTAATATATGATACAGAAATAAGCAATTTATCCTATCCGCTATCAATGTATGATACAGAAATAAGCAATTTATTCTATCCACAATTAATATATGATACAGAAATAAGCTATTTATACTATCCGCAATTAATATATGATATAGAAATAAGCAATTTATTCTATCTGACATTAATATATGATACAGAAATAAGCAATTTATACTATCCGCAATCAATATATGATACAGAAAGAAGCAATTTATACTATCTGCCATCAATATATGATACAAAAATAAGCAATTTATACTATCTACAATAAATATATGATATTGATATAGAAATAAGCAAATCATACTATCCGCAATTAATATATGATATAGAAATAAGCAATTTATACTATCTGCCATCAATATATGATATAGAAATAAGCAATTTATACCATCTCCCATCAATATATGATACAGAAATAAGCAAGTTATACTATCCACACTAAATATATGATATAGAAATAAGCAATTTATACTATCCGTAATCAATATACGATATAGAAATAAGCAATTGATACTATCCGCAATTAATATATGATACAGAAATAAGCCATTTATCCTATCCGTCATTAATATATGATACAGAAATAAGCAATTTATACTATCCGTCATCAATATATGATACAGAAATAAGCAATTTATACTATCTACAATAAATATATGATATTGATATAGAAATAAGCAAATCATACTATCCGCAATTAATATATGATATAGAAATAAGCAATTTATACTATCTGCCATCAATATATGATATAGAAATAAGCAATTTATACTATCTCCCATCAATATATGATACGGAAATAAGCAAGTTATACTATCCACACTAAATATATGATATAGAAATAAGCAATTTATACTATCCGCAATCAATATACGATATAGAAATAAGCAATTTATACTATCCGCAATTAATATATGATACAGAAATAAGCAATTTATACTATCCGCCATTAATATATGATACAGAAATAAGCAATTTATACTATCTGCCATCAATATATGATACAGAAATAAGCAATTGATCATGTGACTATCCGCAATCAATATATGATATACAAATAAGCAATTTATACTATCGGCAATCAATATACGATATAGAAATAAGCCATTTATACTATCCACAATTAATATATGATATAGAAATAAGCAATTTATACTACCTGCCATTAATATATGATACAGAAATAAGCAATTTATACTTTCCGCAATTAATATATGATACAGAAATAAGCAATTTATACTATCCGCCATCAATATATGATACAGAAATAAGCAATTTATACTATCCGCAATCAATATATGATATACAAATAAGCAATTTATACTATTCGCAATCAATATACGATATAGAAATAAGCCATTTATACTATCCGCAATTAATATATGATATAGAAATTAGCAATTTATACTATCTGCCATTAATATATAATGCAGAAATAAGCAATTTATACTATCCGTCATCAATATATGATACAGAAATAAGCAATTTATACTATCCGCCATAAATATACGATATAGAAATAAGTAATCTATACTATCTGCAATTAATATATGTTATAGAAATAAGCAATTTATACTATCCGCAATCAATATACGATATAGAAATAAGCAATTTATATTATCCACAATTAATATATGATATAGAAATAAGCAATTTATACTATCTGCCATTAATAAATGATATTGAAATAAGCAATTTATACTATCCGCCATCAATATATGATACAGAAATAAGCAATTTATACTTTCCGCAATCAATATATGATATACAAATAAGCAATTTATACTATCCGCAATCAATATACGATATAGAAATAAGCCATTTATACTATCCGCAATTAATATATGATATAGAAATAAGCAATTGATACTATCTGCCATTAATATATGATACAGAAATAAGCAATTTATACTATACGCCATCAATATACGATATAGAAATAAGTAATCTATACTATCTGCAATTAATATATGATATAGAAATAAGCAATTTATACTATCCGCAATCAATATACGATATAGAAATAAGCAATTTATACTATCCGCCATCAATATATGATACAGAAATAAGCAATTTATACTATCCGCCATCAATATATAATACAGAAATAAGCAATTTATACTATCCGCCATCAATATATGATACAGAAAAGGGAATTTTTACTATCCGCCATCAATATATAATACAGAAATAAGCAATTTATACTATCCACAATAAATATATGATATAGAAATAAGCAATTTATACTATCTGCCATCAATATATGATACAGAAATAAGCAATTTATACTATCCGCCATCTATATATAATACAGAAATAAGCAATTTATACTATCCACAATAAATATATGATATTGATATAGAAATAAGCAATTTATACTATCCGCCATCAATATATGATACAGAAATAAGCAATTTATACTATCCGCCATCAATATATAATACAGAATTAAGCAATTTATACTATCCACAATAAATATATGATATAGAAATAAGCAATTTATACTATCCGCCATCAATATATGATGTAGAAATAAGCAATTTATACTATCCGCCATCAATATATGATACAGAAATAAGCTATTTATACTATCCACAATAAATATATGATATAGAAAAAAGCAGTTTATACTATCCGCCATCAATATATGATACAGAAATAAGCAATTTGTCCTATCCGCCATCAATATAATATTATGATACAGAAATAAGCAATTTATACTATCTGCCATCAATATATAATACAGAAATAAGCAGTTTATACTATCCACAATTAATATATGATATAGAAATAAGCAATTTATACTATCCGCCATCAATATATGATACAGAAATAAGCAATTTATACTATCCACAATAAATATACGATATAGAAATAAGCCATTTATACTATCTGCAATTAATATATAATATTGATATAGAAATAAGTAATTTATACTATCCACAATTAATATATGATATAGAAATAAGCAATTTATACTATCCGCCATCAATATATGATACAGAAATAAGCAATTTATACTATCCGCCATCAATATATGATACAGAAATAAGCAATTTATACTATCCGCCATCAATATATGATACAGAAATAAGCAATTTATACTATCCACAATAAATATATGATATAGAAATAAGCAGTTTATACTATTCGCCATCAATATATGATACAGAAATGAGCAATTTATACTACCCGCCATCAATATATGATACAGAAATAAGTAATTTATACTATCCACAATAAATATATGATATTAATATAGAAATTAGCAATTTATACTATCCGCAATCAATATATGATATAGAAATAAGTAATTTATACTATCCACAATAAATATATGATATAGAAATAAGCAATTTATACTATCCACAATAAATATATGATATAGAAATAAGCAATTTATACTATCCGCCATCAATATATGATACAGAAATAAGCAATTTATACTATCCGCCATCAGTATATGATACAGAAATAAGCAATTTATACTATCCACAATAAATATATGATATTGATATAGAAATAAGCAATTTATACTATCCGCAATCAATATATGATATAGAAATAAGTAATTTATACTATCCACAATAAATATATGATATAGAAATAAGCAATTTATACTATCCGCCATCAATATATGATACAGAAATAAGCAGTTTATACTATCCGCCATCAACATATGATACAGAAATAAGCAATTTATACTATCCACAATAAATATATGATATTGATATAGAAAAAAGCAATTTATACTATCCGTAATCGATATATGATATAGAAATAAGCCATTTATACTATCTGCAATCAATATACGATATAGAAATAAGTAATTTATACTATCCGCAATCAATATATGATATAAAAATAAGCAGTTTATACTATCCGCAATCAATATATGATATAGAAATAAGCAGTTTATACTATCCGCCATCAATATATGATACAGAAATAAGCAATTTATACTATCCACAATAAATATATGTTATTGATATAGAAAAAAGCAATTTATACTATCCGCAATCGATATATGATATAGAAATAAGCCATTTATACTATCCGCAATCAATATACGATATAGAAATAAGTAATTTATACTATCCGCAATCAATATATGATACAAAAATAAGCAGTTTATACTGTCCGCAATCAATATATGATATAGAAATAAGCAGTTTATACTATCTGCAATCAATATACGATATAGAAATAAGCAATTTATACTATCCGCAATTAATATACGATATAGAAATAAGCAATTTATACTTTCCGCAATCAATATATGATATACAAATAAGCAATTTATACTATCCGCAATCAATATACAATATAGAAATAAGCAATTTATACTATCCGCAATCAATAAACGATATAGAAATAAGCAATTTATACTATCCACAATCAATATACGATATAGAAATAAGCAATTTATACTATCCGCAATTAATATACGATATAGAAATAAGCAATTTATACTTTCCGCAATCAATATATGATATACAAATAAGCAATTTATACTATCCGCCATCAATATATGATACAGAAATAAGCAATTTATACTATCCGCCATCAATATATGATACAGAAATAAGCAATTTATACTATCCACAATAAATATATGATATTGATATAGAAATAAGCAATTTATACTATCAGCAATCAATATATGATATAGAAATAAGTAATTTATACTATCCACAATAAATATATGATATAGAAATAAGCAATTTATACTATCCGCCATCAATATATGATACAGAAATAAGCAGTTTATACTATCCGCCATCAACATATGATACAGAAATAAGCAATTTATACTATCCACAATAAATATATGATATTGATATAGAAAAAAGCAATTTATACTATCCGCAATCGATATATGATATAGAAATAAGCCATTTATACTATCCGCAATCAATATACGATATAGAAATAAGTAATTTATACTATCCGCAATCAATATATGATATAAAAATAAGCAGTTTATACTATCCGCAATCAATATATGATATAGAAATAAGCAGTTTATACTATCCGCCATCAATATATGATACAGAAATAAGCAATTTATACTATCCACAATAAATATATGATATTGATATAGAAAAAAGCAATTTATACTATCCGCAATCGATATATGATATAGAAATAAGCCATTTATACTATCCGCAATCAATATACGATATAGAAATAAGTAATTTATACTATCCGCAATCAATATATGATACAAAAATAAGCAGTTTATACTGTCCGCAATCAATATATGATATAGAAATAAGCAGTTTATACTATCTGCAATCAATATATGATAAAGAAATAAGCAATTTATACTATCCACAATCAATATACGATATAGAAATAAGCAATTTATACTATCCGCAATTAATATACGATATAGAAATAAGCAATTTATACTTTCCGCAATCAATATATGATATACAAATAAGCAATTTATACTATCCGCAATCAATATACAATATTGAAATAAGCAATTTATACTATCCGCAATCAATAAACGATATAGAAATAAGCAATTTATACTATCCACAATCAATATACGATATAGAAATAAGCAATTTATACTATCCGCAATTAATATACGATATAGAAATAAGCAATTTATACTTTCCGCAATCAATATATGATATACAAATAAGCAATTTATACTATCCGCAATCAATATACGATATAGACATAAGCAAATTATACTCTCCACAATTATTATATTATGATATAGAAAAAATGATGTACAAAAAGGATTATGTTATATAAAGCGGAATAATATTAACAATAAAATAATAGAAACAATGTTGAATCCTTTGATCTCTTATATTCATTTCGATTTTCTTTTCGAATATAAGGACATGAAGGACGATAATGAATGTGTTGAAAGTAAATTAAATAAGTAGTATAAATAGTATTCCTCGGACAACAGATTTTTTATATGTACATATGTGTGTGTTCAAGAATTGTTATAAATATAGTTTTTTGCCACAACGCAATGTAGTTAAATAACAATATTGCTAGCAATAATGGATACATATTATCGATACCAGTAGACGTAATGATATGACATATAGCGTTATAATTAGTTCAGATACGTGCGCATACATGAAATCAATAAACATAAAATATAATGTGTTTTTTATGTACTACTGATATACTTATCAAAAAGCAATTGGGGTTGTTGCTCGTTTGTTAAATTGTAATAAAAATGTGAAACTGTATATTGTCTATATATGAACGTTCAACTGCCTAATGGTGTTTGAGATTGATATCAGTCTGAAACAGATAATAACATTGACATATTTATTCAATCTTCAAGTAGAAATGGTCTATGATTATTTTGATGCTTGGTTTGTTTCCTTGTACATTAAATAAAGGTAAACTACAGAATATAGATGGTATTCAAATGAACTGATAACAGAACTGACATATCATGTATGAATAGGTCTATGATTGTTTTGCTGTTTATATGATGACGTTTATTTGTGTGTATCCCTTGGGTTATATCTATATGTAAACTATATAATGTTTAAAATGATATCGAAGTGAAACTGGTAAGGACACTAACATATTTGTATATTGTCTATATATGAATGGTCTTTGAATGATTTGATATTTAAATGTATTCGTTGTGTAATATTTTAAAGGTAAATCATGAGCTATTTATGATTGTTAAAAAAACTCGGGTATTGCCTTTGTGTGAACAACTAGGACTATTTTGATTTTATCAAGATGTACTCCTTGTGTAATATTTACAGGTACATTTTAAAAATATCTCTGAAATGTTTAAAAAAATATATAAATCTGAAACTGTAACAACATTGACATATTTTTATACTGTCTATATATATAAAAGATACACTATCATCTTTATGTTCTTTGTGTACACTTCTTGTGTTATTTTAAAAGTTCACTATAAACGTTCCATGCACGTTTAAAAACGATATTAAACTATAAATTGATATTGACACTGATAGGTTTGTAAAGTGTTTATGAATGATTGTCTATAATGTATTTATGTTATTAATGTACTTATTGTGAAATAATATTTAAAATGTAAAATATAAAATGTTGATGCAAACAAATATTATATTGATTGGTAATATGTATATAATGGTCTGTGATTGCTTTTAGATATCTGGAGCACTCTTCGAATTATATTTTAAGTAAAATTATATACAACAGGTATAGTTGTGTTAGATGATATCATTATGTAAATAAGTTGTAGTATTGACTTGATGTGCATCTTGTCTCTAAATTATAAATTATTGATGCTTAAAAAATGTTTGCATCTTCAAGATTAAATATAACATAGTAACAATGGCGACGTAACCTTGCATATAGTTTGGTTATATGGATTATATAAAAAGCTTATCGTTGGTATTGATACTCGTACTATTAGTTTCTTTCTCTTTTAATTTATCTTACTTTCACTGTCACTTTATAGTTAAAGATATTGATAGTTGCAACGCTAAAATAAAAAAAAACGTGGTTTTTAAATGAGTATTAAAATATGCACATTTAATGTAAAAGGTTTAAGTGATGCATCAAAACGAAAACAGCTATTTCACTGGCTTAAGATAAATAAATACACTATCTGCCTCCTACAAGAATTACATTGTCAAGAGCGGACTAATAATACTTGGGGGAAGGAATGGGGAGGAGATATATTTTTAAGTGGGAACAGTAGTAACAGCACCGGTGTGGACATCCTTATTGGCTCCAACTTTACATATTCAGTTCAAGAATACAACAACATCATTGACGGTCGAATGCAATCATTAAAAGTATTAATTAATGATACAGAGTATGTGTTTTTAAATATTTATGCACCAAATAATTTGACAGATGTCTCTAAATTAATCAATATTTTAGTTAATTTGAATACTTGTGTAACAAGATAAAATATCAAGTATGTGATTGCTGATACATGTATATTAAATAGTTCTGCACACTTGGGGTATTTTTGGTTATAAAATGATAAATAATAAACAAAACTCGAACTTAAACTAACGAAAAGAGAAGAAAATCCATTCACTAGTTCATTAGTAATGTATTATGAAAGTAAACTGGGGTCACTAGTCAAAAATGGCCAAAATACAGTATTTATGTCAATAATGTGCGTATCCACACTGATGTTATTGAATTCACAATTATTGTATTGGCCTGTAATATAGCAAGTTCTGACCGATGACCACTGTCTACATGTAAATAAGATCACTAATGAACTAGTGAATGACATTTTATTCTGTTTTCACCTGTTTAGTTTGAATTATTGTTTATTATGACATATAAAACATATCTGTATGAAATATATTCTTTGCTGGACATAGGTTTTGCTCCTAAAAGAATTTCACAATACATACAGTGTTAAGAGTTTGTACGACATGTTATACGTCTCTAAGGAGCCTTTTAAAGATCATTTTATTTTGCGTCTCCCGAGGGATCTGATATCCAAATTAAAAAAAAAGCTGTCCATCATTCACGACTTATTTTATCCTGCATTGATAAGGGTGTACCTTAGAATAAATGATAATAAACTAAAGAAATTAACAAATTTGTGAAAACAACTGATTATTTAACTATGCTAACTATTTTCAATTTTATTGCTTACTATGAAAAATATATATTTCAGAAAACGACGTTCGGCGGCTGTGAACAGTTACGAAACGATTCATCCGGCTGTCACGTACAACTCCGCGCACATGTACCAAGACCTTGAAAGAACACACGTATACCAAGACCTTGAAAGAGGACACGTGAACCAAAACATTGAAAGAGCACACGTATACCAAGACCTTGAAAGAATACACATGAACCAAGACCGTGAAAGAACAAACGTGAACAAAGACGTTGAAAAAGCGCACGTGTACGAAGACATTGAATAGCAGACGACGATGCAACTTAATGCAGTTCAGACAATTTATAATGTAATAATTTAATTGAGGCAACGAATATAGTTTATTCGCCTAGCGTCCAGGCTTCTCCACAGACCATTTAAGCACAGGGGCATCCCAGCGCTTGACTATCAGAAATGGTATTCCCCCAGCGTCCAGGCTTCTCCACAGACCATTTAAGCACAGGGGCACCCCAGCGCTTGACTATCAGAAATGGTATTCGCCTAGCGTCCAGGCTTCTCCACAGGCCATTTAAGCACAGGGGCACCCCAGCGCTTGACTATCAGAAATGGTATTACCCCAGCGTCCAGGCTTCTCCAAAGACCATTTAAGCACAGGGGCACCCCAGCGCTTGACTGTCAGAAATGGTATTCGCCTAGCGTCCAGGCTTCTCCACAGGCCATTTAAGCACAGGGGCCCCCAGTGCTTGACTATCAGAAATGGTATTCGCCTAGCGTCCAGGCTTCTCCACAGACCATTTATGCACAGCCCCCCCCCCCCCCCCCAAGCGCTTGACTATCAGAAATGGTATTCCCCATGCGTCCAGGCTTCTCCACACACCATTTAAGCACAGGGGCACCCCAGCGCTTGACTATCAGAAATGGTATTCCCCCAGCGTCTAGGCTTCTCCACAGACTATTTAAGCACAAGGGCACCCCAGCGCTTGACTATCAGAAATGGTATTCGCCTAGCGTCCATGCTTCTCCACAGACCATTCAAGCACAGGGGCACCCCAGTGCTTGAATATCAGAAATGGTATTCCCCCAGCCTCCAGGCTTCTCCACAGACCATTTAAACGCAGGGGCACCCCAGCGCTTGCCTATCAGAAATGGTATTCGCCTAGCGTCCAGGCTTCTTCACATGCCATTTAAGCACAGGGTCATCCCAGCGCTTGACTATCAGAAATGGTATTCCCCCAGCGTCCAGGCTTCTCCACAGACCATTTAAGCACAGGGTCACCCCAGCGCTTGACTTTCAGAAATAGTATTCGCCTAGCTTCCAGGCTTCTCCACAGGCCATTTAAGCACAGGGTCATCCCAGCGCTTGATTATCAGAAATAGTATTCCCCAAGCGTCCAGGCTTCTCCACAGGCCATTTAAGCACAGGGTCACCCCAGCACTTGACTATCAGAAATGGTATTCTACCAGCGTCCAGGCTTCTCCACAGGCCATTTAAGCACAGGGTCACCCCAGCGCTTGACTATCAGAAATGGTATTCCCCCAGCGTCCAGGCTTCTCCACAGACCATTTAAGCACAGGGTCACCCCAGCGCTTGACTATCAGAAATGGTATTCCCCTAGCACTTGAATTCTCTCACAAAATTTTGTAAAAAAAAAATCTTTCCTTTAAATCAATGTTTTTCTTTGCATACCTTTTCTCATTTCAATGCCTCAAATGAAACATACTGAATATGATGACTTTAACTGATTAATGCAAGTTTTACTAGTGAAATGTATTTCAATGAGTGCCTTACACAGCGCTTGAAAATGTGTTGAAGAAGGTGTTTACGTGCTCTTACCCCCAACGCTTGGATTCCTTCCTGTTGGAGCATAGTAACGCCAATAGAAAAAGGAAGTGCTTCCGTGGGGTAGTGACATAATGGCGGTTATAAAAAATCATCGTTTCTTCTTCTTTTAAAATGCATTTTTCTTATTCGAATGTTCATTTTCTTATGGAATTATTGATGTATTTTGAACATTTTTATAGCAGTGTCATGTTTGAATTGTGAATTTAGAAAAAAAAATGATGCTTGGAAATTGGGGTATGAATACATGATTTTGGAGGTCTGCTTTCACTTTGTCAACAGTGTACACACTGAGCAGAAAAAATCTCTTATATGAAACAAGACTCCTACTTTTCTCATCATATTTTGATAGTGTAGAGGTTGCCAAATAGTAAAATGTAGGGTTCACGTCTTTCATTTGGGGTTCTTTATGAATGACAAGCATTCAAACTTATTTACTATAATGCAATGTTATACAAATATTGTACAGGTATCGCAATATACAGACGATATGATTTTGAAACTCAGCACATTAAGGAGTAACTGTTAATAACAAAACATTAATCAAGTCACGTAATGTTTCGAGTGTAAATACAAAAAAAATGAAGACGATTTAAAGAAAGTATAAAGAAAAAAGATAAGAGATAGAAGTTAACAGTCGATGGAATGTATGCATTATCGTTTCGTATTTTTTGTTTACATGTTTCTCCAATAAATTTCGTGTGACCAAAGTTTGATTTTAATATTGCACTCAGTGTTTTTAATATTGCACTCAGTATTTCTATTTACTCATTTTTTTCGAAGTATGGTATATATGCTGCTATACAGGGAATTGTTCTCGTGTATTTATTTTTAAAAAAATAAGAAATTCAGCAAGTAAAATGTTTGCAATACACGAGTCCAAAGGGCTCTTACAAAATGACATTCCCAAAATAAACGTTTTAGATTTTTTTATGTCTTTCATAAAATTCATATTAACTTGAATTAACTATTATGCAATTCGGTAAATGGTTAGTAGGTAAAGTTCTCATAATGTATTTGTATTGAAACGATCTTATTTTTTTAAAAAAAAAACTGCTTCTTTGAAAAACTGAGTGTTTGAAAAACCTGCATTTTTAAAACATGAGTCTTTGAAAAACCTGCATCTTTGAAAAACTGATTCTTTGAAAAACCAGAATCTTTGAAAACATGAGTCGTTGAAAAACCTGCATCTTTGAAAACATGAATCCTTGATAAACCTGCATCTTTGAATACAAGAATCTTTGAAAAACCTGCATCTTTGAAAAAACCGAATCTTTGAAAAACCTTCATCTTTGAAAAACCTTCATCTTTGAAAAACCTGCATCTTTAAAAAAACTGCATCTTTGAAAACCCTGCATCTTAGAAAAACTGAGTGTTTGAAAAACCTGCATCTTTGAATACATCAATCTTTGAAAAAACTGCATCTTAAAAACCTGCACCTTTGAAAACCCTGCATCTTTGAAAACCCTGCACATTTATAAAACCCTGGGCCCGGTTTCTCGAAAATACTGAAGTCTGCTATTTTACTTAAACTCAAATAGTGTGCTTAATTTAAGTATAAAATTGAGCACACAATTGAGTTAAGTAAAATAAGAGACTCAAGTATTTTTGTAAAACCGGGGCCGGCATCTTTGGTACTTTTCAAAGATAGACAATGAATGGTTTTCTACTTAAGATGTTTAACATGAGTGGGGGTTAATTCCATTATCAATATTACAGGTAATGCAATCTAACTGAATTTGCATATTATATAACATTCTATTTAGAGAATTGTATTTCATCACTTGGTGTAGTAAAGGTGTGTGCTTTTTCAATTTCTATTATAAGGTCTCACTACACAGTTAAATTTTGTTCTTTGTTTTATATAAAATAAGGTCTAGAATTTCAATGGTAAAAAAAGAATTCCATATAGATTTATTTTAAGTATTTATTTTCATAGCAGGAATGTTTATCCACAAAAGTGGGCAATAACGTGTAGGTTGACCAGCTTGTTTTTTTTTAAAAAAAGAGTGCAGTGACACCCTGCAATTGTTTAAAAAGAAAAGTCCTCAAATGCTCATAAATACATGCATATGTTGATATCCTATAAAAGTCACTTTTCAAACACCAGTGATGTCTTATTGCAGTATATGCTATGCCAATAATTGCTCTACTCATCTGCAGCAAGAAATCACAACCACTATGAACCATTTTGAAAATATTTCATAACCAAATTACATAGGCCCTTTTTTAAGCGTAAGCATCATGTAACAGTCGGGAAAAAGGGGCGTAACTGTGTAGTGAGACGATATTCTGTGTATTAATATCTTGTTTCCATCTTTTTGATATGTGTCGTGCAATAGTGAAATAATTGAGAAATTCCGAGCTATTTATATAATATAATTTCAAAAGTATAAATCGTTTTGTGTCTAGAATCATATACTTTAAAGTTCCAACATAACTAAAAGTAGCATCTCCCGGAGCAACTGTTCCAAAATAACTTCTATTTTAACTTCTAACCGTGGCCGAGTGGTCTAAGGCGTCGTCTCAAGATCACTTACCTCTCACCACTAAGGGCGTAGGTTTGAGTCCCGCTGGCTCCAAAAACCTTTATGTGAGCAAGTTTCCAGTTACTTGCGGAATGACGGTGGTTCTACTCAGTCTGACACTGGCTGATGTTTTCCTCCACCAGTAAAACTGGATATGCCATATCGTCCCATTTGTGCAATAAGGTACCAAGTGTATATAAAATAAGAAGGCACTTGGTACCTTCTTGCACCAATGGAACGATATGTAACCTGAATAAATAAATAAATAAAAAAAAATAATAACCAGACGGTTCGTAGGCTCATCACCATAGGTAACTGATTCATAAGTAACTGGTGCACATCAACGGGTAGTGTAGCTAACTTAACTAACTTACGGCATATAATACATATCTACACAACTTCTATATACCGCCAAACAGTTCCAATGCAACTAAAGGTAGCATCTCCCGGAGCAACTGTTCCACGATAACGTCTTATCTGACGGTTCGTAGCCTAAACACCATGTGTTACAGTTTCACAAGTAGTCCAGTTATTCTAAATTTAACCTCCAAATAATTGCAACAGAAAATGTTTTCAATGTAATCAGTAGCTTAACATAGGGTAAAAAACATATCAAAAGTCTAACAAAATATATTTAGTGGAACATGGTGAATTTTAACCTTGAAATATAATAAAAAGTGTTCTAAAAAGCATGTCCGCTTTAGACCACCATACATATCTACTCCTGGAACGCTTCAGTCATCCGGTAAAAAGCATCCAGTGAAACAGATCAAAACAAATAATTCACGTGTTTGCAGACAACATTTAATCTTCACATTATGAGGTGAGTTGCGCTTTATTGTTTTGTTCTGATATCAGTAATCGATAAGGTAACATTATATCAGCTAACATGACTATTAGTAATATTAATATTTGTCTTTAAATGGTAATATTGAGGAATAATCGTTAATGTCATGTGTTTTCGTGACTTCAAGAAGGTAAAAAAAGTAAGCTACTTTTTCTTGAAAATTGCAAGAATATTCTTTCAGATTGAGAAGTAAACGATATTTACAAATATATAGAATAAAAATTGAATTAAAAAAAAAATATATTAAAAATAATTTCCGGGAACTTCTGCCAATTTTTTTAAAGTACGGAAGCCCATTCGGGTCATTTTTTTTATTTTTATCTATACTTTTTATCTATACTTTTTGATAATGCTTCAAAACGTGGTGTTTAGTTATTGTTTCTTATTTTTCTTTGCCAATTGAGTGAAATATTTGTTGTTTAATATGTAAATTCCTAATCTATTGCATTTATCATTAAATAATGAAGACCTTTACTAATAGATATATTGTTTATAAATCAGATTTTTTTTCAGTGATGTATCTGTCAACTGCATTATCTGCAAACTCGCTCTTGACGGCAATACGATAACAGTGAAGCTACAAGAAAAAGGAAGCAATGGCATCAATGAAGCAAGTAAATTACGTGGTGATGACCTATGTACTCATCCAGGACAAGTGATACATACAGAATGCCGTCGATTATATTGCAATCAAAATGAAATAAAAAAGACACTTAAAAAAACAAACACAACGTCCCCTAGTCCTTTTTCATTACGTTCAAGTAATGAACCCTACCATTGCAATACACATTGTTTTGTGGTCAGCTCACAAAATATAGCGGAAGAAAAAGAGGTTGTGATGTATTTCCTGTTCGAACACTTGAATTTCAAGAAAAAATAGAAAACATTTGCAGAGAAAGAGATGACCATTGGGCTGAGCAAGTAAAATATAGATTAAAGAGTGTACATGACCTACCAGCTGCAGATGCAACTTACCATCAGTCGTGCAGTGTTAATTTTAGAACCGGCAGGGAGATACCACAAATATTTCATCTTGATGACAAAAAAAGCAAGAAACATTGTGGAAGGCCAATAAACTATGATCAAGCGTCAGCATTTTTAGAAGTTACACAATACCTAAGAGATAATGATGATGAACATATAACAATTGTAGATCTAGTAGAGCGAATGAAAGATATATGTGGGGAACATGCTTACACACATGAGGACAAAACTTAAAGAACACTTTGACTCCTCTATCATAATTACAGATATAAATGGCAAAAGGAATGTTGTAACATTCAGAAACAATGCATCATCAATTTTACGAGTTTTTACGAACGTCCGAAAACGCAGGATTCTTTATCTGAAAAGAAAGAATTATAAAAACAGCAGCAAAGTTGTTGTTAAATGACATAAAAGCTATAGATGCAACTAAACTGAATTACCCAGATCCATCCGACTTGATGTCAATGGAAGCAAATTTAAATTACATTCCTGATAGTTTGAAATTACTTTTGAGAATTTTGTTTATTGAAACAAATGCTGCTATGAAGATTGCCTCTATTGGTCAATCGGTAATACAGGCTTCGAGGCCAAGGGTACTTATTACACCACTGCAGATTGGACTAGGAGTTCAAATGCACCATCATTTCTCATCAAAATTTTTGGTTGATACCCTTAATAGGTTGGGATTCTGCTCATCATATACCGAGATTAAAAAGTTTGAAGTCAGTGCAGCAGCTTCACAAGGAACGGATATCCCTGATCTTAAACATGGCCAGTTCACACAGTACATTGCAGATAATGTAGATCATAATGTCAGAACTTTAGATGGACACAACACTTTTCACGGCATGGGCATTATTGCTTGTGTCACACCTGGAACTAAAGAAACCAAGGCAGTGCCACGGATTTTAGCAACAACTGACGATCTTATCGCAATCGGAAAAATTAAAATCCACTTTTACAGACAAGAAAACAATAACATGTTATCAAAAACATTTGAAAAGCTACCAACATTTGAGGCTGATGATCCAACAGATAATGTAGACTTATTAGCAAAGATTACTTGGCCATTTAAGTCCCCAAAGCCAGGATGGTCTGGAATGATGCAAATGATACGGAAGGGACCTTACCCAGGACAGTCGTCTGTCTACTTTCTTCCAATGATTGACATGAATCCTAGTGATGTATCATGCGTCTACTCAACACTAGTTTATGATTGCGATCAAGCCAAACGACAAGGAACTGAACCAGTGATAACCTTTGACCAGCCTCTATACTGGAAATCATTAACCATTATCTGTAACGAAGCATCGACAAGTGATTTAAAAAAAATCGTTCTCAGGTTAGGTGGATTTCACATTGAAATGAGCTACCTTGATTGTATAGGAAAGCTTATGGAATGTTAAGGAATAAGTGAATTGCTAGAAATGGTATATGTCTCAAATACTGTTGCACATATGTTGTCTGGGAAAGCAGCTGCCCGAGCAATTAGAGGTCACTTTCTTGTTGATGATGTTTTAAATGCCATGCTTGTTGAAAAGGCTTTTGACATTAATCTATTTTCTGAGCAGGAGAAAGAAGAACTTAGTCATAAAGAAACTGATCCTGACATTTATAGTGACGAAACTGAAAATTTAAATAATAAAATCGACTTAAAATCTGAAACAAAACAGCAGTCAAAAATCCATTTCTTGTGAAGCTGTATTTGAAAAGGTCAAGGAAAAAATGAACAACAAAAAACAATCTCTTTCCAATTTCCCCACATCGAAACTATGGTTGATGTATATGACAATGGTAGACTTGTTACGCAAATTTATTAAAGCAGAACGCACAGGCTGTTGGCAACTTCATCTTCAAACACTGAAAGACATGTTGCCCTGTTTTGCTGCTGCAGGTCACAACCTGTATGTCAAATCAACATATCTATACCTTCAAACAATGGGAAGGCTTCAAGAGGAACATACAAATATTTTTGATTTTTTCAGTGATGGATATACGGAGAAGTGACCGCTTTTGGGCTGGTTTGTCATCAGATTTAGTGATAGAACAAGTGTTGATGCGTAGTGTTAAAGCAACTGGTGGTATGACACGTGGACGAGGTTTGTCAGAATCACAGAGGACTCAATGGTTGCTTTCAATACCAGCATGTGCCGAAATTAACAGAGCCATGCAGACAGTTACAAACAATGATTATCAAACAAGTGACCAGCATGTAGAAAGCAGACCAGCTAGGAAAGAAAGAGATCAAAAAGATAAATTAAAGTACTATTCTTTCCTTCAAGAGAGAAATCCATTTGCGGAAGATTCAACATTGCGTAACATTGAAACTGGCATGTCAGCTGATTCTCGTGTTAACGTTAATGCTGCGAATGAAGTTGGTAACAAGATTCTGGATGCTCTGGTTGATAAAAATGTGCTTGAATATAGCTTTAAGAAGTCTAATCAAGCAGTTACTATTGGTTCCAAATCTTCTGTGAAAGTTGACAGAGAAGCCATCGTCGTAGATCCACAACTATTGTTTCAACGTCTTATCGCAGCGGCTGACAGACTGTTTGATACTCAGGCAGAGATATTTTCCTATGAGTTGTGTAGTTTGCCCTCTTCACTTTTTGAAGCATCGGGTCTTATGAGAGAGGCAGATAAGCCAACCCTTGCTAATGCAATCTGGTCATTAGGTGAATACAACAAACAGGACACCTCAGGCGAACATGTACAATAGGTTTTAGATGGTGGCTCACTGTTACAACGCTTGCCATGGAATAAAGGAGATTCATTCGGATGTATTTGTGAAACATACGTTGATTATGTAACAAGAAAGTATGAAACTCCAGTTATCGTTTTTGATGGCTACTCAACCGGTTCTTCTACCAAGGACTGTACCCACATACGGCGTACAAGAGGCGTAACTTGTCCTAAAGCACAGTTCAATGAAACTACACCATTCAGATCTAAAAAGGAACATTTTCTTACGAATGTGGAAAATAAACAAGCTTTCATCGATATGCTTAATCAGCACCTTGATATAAAGGGTTGCAAAACATTTCATGCAACAAGTGATGCTGATGTATTAATAGTCAAAACTGCTGTAGATTGTGCTATAGTTTGTGATACTGTTGTTGTAGGAAAATATACAGATCTGATAATTCTTCTTTGCTATCATTGTAACATTGGTACTAACAAGTTATACTTTACATCAGATACAAACAGAGTGAATGCAAAGAGTGTAAAAAAGTGGGATATAACACGAACAGTCCAAGCAATTGGTCCCGATTTGTGTAAACAACTCTCATTTGTGCATGCACTTACTGGTTGTGACACCACATCACGTCTGTTTGGTGTAGGGAAAGGTGCAGCTTTCAAAAAGCTCAGATGTAACAATTACCTAAAGGAGCAAGCAGATGTGTTCATGAATGACAATGCAACAAAGGAGGATATTATTAAAGCAGGCGAAGAGGCAATTGTATGTCTGTATAATTGTATACCACATGAAGGACTAGATAATCTCCGATATCGAAAATTTGCAAATAAGGTAATGACAAGTGCAACATTTGTCCAGGTCCATACCTTGCCACCAACGAGTGCATCTGCTAGTTATCATAGTTTGCGTGTATATTTGCAAATTCAAGAGTGGAATGGTGGAAATTGTAACACTTTGGATGCACTAGAATGGGGTTGGAAAACTGTTGATGATTTGTTACTACCAATAAAGACACATCTGCAGCCAGCACCTTATGACCTGTTAAAGATTATCAGATGTAACTGTAAAGTGAATTGTGACACCAAGCGTTACGCTTGCAGGAAACATGGTTAAGAGTGTTCATCTGGATGTGGAGAATGCCAGGGGATCAGTTGCTCTAATACACAGACTGTGGTAGAAATTGATAATTTGGAAGACTTATAGACTTCAAATAAGTTTATTTGAAGTAAGTAGTACTTGTGTTTAATAGCAGAGACATGTCTGGTCACGTTTAAAGTTGATGGAGAAGACCATTAATTCTGACAAACTTCTTTTTCGGTGCTTTGATAAGTTAACCACTGTTAAGTTCCTTCATTGAAATATAAATTGCTGTACTGTAATATTTATATCCGACAAAAAAGATTCATTGGGAGAACATAATTTAACTTGTTTTCCTCTATATGCTAAGTTAAAATTCTAAGTCTTAACCTAAATGTAAAGACTCTAATTATGTTGTAAATCTATAGAATATTTAAGTGGGTGGGGTAATATATAAAAGGTTTGGTTAAAAAATCTCCCCCACACCCCAACCCCATCTTTAAACAATTGTTTGTGGCATTAAATATAATACTTGTAACCAACAAAATGACTACTTTTAGGAGTAAGTGGAAAAAAAACACATGAATACTGTCTTTGGCAATTTTTTATAGAAGATATTGTGAAAAACAGAAAATATTTTCAGATTTATGGCATCGTTGAAATAATTAATTTTTACGGTGGTTCCACCAATGATATTTTGTTAGACTTTTGATATGATATCAGGTAGATATTATACTTTTATGAACAACAAATTTCATTTCTGTTGCAATTAGTTGGAGGTTTAGCTTTTATTCTCATAGAATGAGTGGACTATTCACGTCTGATAACTGCCTGTATGTGCGCCACCTGGATTCTAAGCACACCACCACCCTGCTGAAAGATGTTACAAATATTACTCATTTAGGTCAGTGAAATTGTAATCCTTTTTAATGTTGTATGGTGTTTAGCGTAGCTTTCAACAATTTTTCAGTCATATCGCGATGGTGTCTACTTGAGACAGTATTCTAAGCGCTGTCACACTGGAGTATCGTGCCGCAGACACATGGTATGATACCCCACCCAGTCACATTATATTGACACCGGGCAGACCAGACCTAGAACTCTCCTCTAAATGCTGAGCGTCTAGCGAGGAAGCTTCTAGTACCATTTTTTAAAGTCTTTGGTATGACCCGGCAGGGGATTGAACCCATAACCTTTTGCATGCAAGGCGGATGCTCTACCACTAGACCACGCCGCGGTCTTAGTCCCTTTTAAAAAAATTATTGAGTGTCCATCCCACATTTGAAAGATCTTGGGCTCGATCCCTAGCCGGGTCATATCAAATATCCTCCACCAGCGGCGCTACATCCTATAGGCACTGTATTCATGTGTCTACACTTTTTTCTGAGAAATCGAAAAAATAAAAATGCCAAAACTTCATTTCCCCCTTTGCTGAAAATGAACAAACCTTAAAACTGTACATTAATTTAGATAATCAGGAAATAAAAGAAAGGAAATATATGTCAAAACACACATATGGAAGTCTAGTTGAATTTTTTAGCTGATTTTTTTTTCGGAGGAGCATGCCCTAGGACCCATTACAACTTTGACTACACGTTTTCAGCCAAGCTACGCCCCTGTCCTCTATGGCTATGTGTGGTGTCCTTGAGCAAGACACTTTTTCTGTATATGCTTTGTACTGGTTCTACCCAGGAAGACTTTAAAGATTAATCATTATTTTAGTTTTTAGCTCTATTGGCCAAAGGCCAGAAGTGCTTATGCGATGGCGCGCTGTCTGTCGTCCGTTGTCCGTCGTCTGTCGTCTGTTAGCAGCACTTTCTCTGAAACCACTAGGCCAATTAAACTGAAACTTCACATGGGTGTTTCTATTGCATAGGAGACTATACAGAAGATTTATTTTTTCTATCTAAAATTCAAGATGGCTGATGTTTCCATTGCATAGAAGAATTTCAAAAAGTGCTGTGGCCACTATGAGTCAGTAGAGCGTCCTCAGGCCCTCTTGGGCCTCTTGTTTAATGAGTTGGATTTAAAATATTTATTTCAGCCTTTGGTCCCGACAACACATTCTTTTGGATTGACTCTGGAACTATTGCTGTTTTAGCATCTCGGTTTGACACACATTGGAGTGGGACTCGTCCAGAGACTGTTGTAGACTCGGGTAAGAATTTTTTTTGTCAATATCATGTTTTTATTCGCATCAAACATTTACAGAGTTTTACTTATATAATTTACAGCAAGGACATATATTGGCTAGAATATACATGATATACATACATATTGATTAAATCATATTGTTTTTTTTGTGAGGGTTTTTTGGTTTAAGGAGGAATATACCTTTTAAATTATTTGTTTTAATGTGTATCTGAATGTTGTGTTCTGTATTACTGGCTCTTTGACCCTGCATACCCTGTAAATAAATCTGCAATTATAAAAAGAATCGTGGAATAGTGTTATTATCAAATACCTTCCAACCCCGGCTACATAATATTCAATTACTTGACCCTACCCTACGTAAAAAAATGCTTTAAAGCAAACATCAATGTTACAAAGATCTATGCATGATATATTGGAGAACATTTTTTTTTGCCAATTTTAAAAATTGGTTAAAGGGACATAAATCTGTCTAATTCAAACATAAGAGTTTTTCCATTAGTCTCCCTTTGGTCAAGGGATGGAAAATTCCACTCTTCTGCTGGTATTTATTTGATTTTAAGGCCATTGTTTGCCGTGCTCCTTACTTCTCACTCAAAATTGGAGCTACCCAAACTATTTTATGGACTTTCAAAGCATTCAACTTTTTTTCATGATTTCTGTCCATTTTACTTTTAAATGACTTTGCAAAATCAAAATTTGGCCAAAAAAAAAAATAGCTACCAGTAACATACCCACATGAAAAATACGGTCGGAGCACAGCAAACAAATATTTTTATGGATTGCCTTAGCATTTGAAAAAAGTATTTGGAAAGGTTACAGGACAAGAAGCTTCGATAATAGATTTCAAGCCCTATTGTCCCTAAAAAGGTAAAATTACATGGATCGTATAATCATCAAGGGTCACTGTGAACTCTTCATTTCAGAATTGTGGTTCTTGGTGGAATCAATGATGTTTTCTTTCAAATGATATATTACAGTGCCCCTGAAGATAACTTTTTTCAATAAATGGGTAATTTACACCCAAAATAGAAAAGACAGGTGTTTGGGGGTTGGGGGGTATGAAAACCTGAAAGCTGTTAAAAATATGTTTATTTAACGTTAATCAAAATTGACAACATTATATTAGGAAGATTCTCTCTGTAACAGCATATTAAGGCCATCCTTAAAAAAATATTTGTTTGCTGTGCTCCAACCCAGTATTTTTCATGTGGGTACTGGGGTAGGTAGGTAGCTATTTTTTTTTTTGGCAATATTTTGATTTTACAATCATGAACAAAAATTAAACCCTTTGAAATGTAATAAAAGCTGGGTAGCTGCAGTTATGAGTCAATATTAGGAGCACAGCTAACAACTTTTTTTTAAGGATGGCCTATGATGCCTTATCCAGATCAGGTCACCTTTAATTGCTTCTTTGTCACATCCGACTCATACTATTAAGGGGTGGGTAGGTAAATTCTTTTTTTTTTTTTGTAAACAATTGGAGAATCTTTTTAAGGACATGATTGTAATTTTTTCCTGACCGGCTGGATTTTTTTTGGTTGGCCAGAAGCGGCAAACAAACCATTTTTTAATTTAAGCCTCATATCTAGTCACTACTCGGCATCAGATGTCAGTCAATATCTGAAACAAGTCAACATCTTCAGATGAATAAATGGCGCGATCTGGATGACCAAAACCTAACCCTGACAGCATAAAGTCCCTCGATCCTGCCACATTAGACTTGGGCCATAATGAATGAATTCATAGTTTTTCATCCAAATTTGTTCCAAATTATATTTTATGATTTAAAAATTATTTTTTTGGATATCAAAATTGAAATGTCATTTACATGTAGTAGGCATGAAGTAGAAAAAAATCATTAATGATCAAAAGGTTTAAAATGCAGGACCGTTTTTGCTAATAACATTTCTGTTTGTTTTTTTATGGGTGTTTTGGACAATAAAATATGCCTGAACTTGTCGAACAGATAGGCATGAAAGTTAAGCAATTAATTTAAAGATCTGTTTATTTATTTGTTGTTGTTGTTGTTGTTGTATGGTGTTTAGCGTCACTTTCAACAATTTTTCAGTCATATTGCGACAGTGTCTACTTGAGACAGTATTCTGAGTGATTTGTCATTTTAAACAAAAATGGACCCAAAATCATGAAAAAAAAGCAACAATTCTACACTTTGAAAGGTAATGAAAAAGTTTGGAAAGCTGAAAATTTTAGTGAATAGGTTATGCGCACAGAAAACAATTTTTCTTTAAAGATGGCTTTAAACAAATATATATCCACACACTTCAATAGTGATCAGCACGACCCAACTTTAATACAAAGAAGAACCACTGCAACCACTTAAGATTTTTATGCCGTTGAGGGCTAACAGACGATCAGGTAACCTAACTACTGTTTCCTGGGATCCTAGAAGGTTAACCAGTACTCAAGCACACCCCATTTCCTCAAGGAACTAGGGAAAGACTATTGATTGTTGATTGATTGATTGAATATTTAGCGTCATTTTCATGCCATTAAGGGCTAACAGACAATCAGTTACCCTAACCACTGTTTCCTGGGATCCTGGAAGGTTAACCAGTACTCAAGCACACCCCATCTCCGCAAGTAACTAGGGAAAGACTATTGATTGATTGAATATTTAGCGTCATTTTCATGCCATTGAAGGCTAACAGACAATCAGTTAACCTAACCACTGTTTCCTGGGATCCTGGAAGGTTAACCAGTACTCAAGCACACCCCATCTCAGCAAGTAACTAGGGAAAGACTATTGATTGATTGAATATTTATGGTCATTTTCATGCCATTGAGGGCTAACAGACGATCTGTTAACCTAACCACTGTTTCCTGCGATCCTGGAAAGTTAACCAGTACTCAAGCACACCCCATCTCAGCAAGTAACTAGGGAAAGACTATTGATTGATTGAATATTTAGCGTCATTTTCATGCCATTGAGGGCTAACAGACGATCTGTTAACCTAACCACTGTTTCCTGCGATCCTGCAAGGTTGACCAGTACTCAAGCACATCCATCTTAGTTACATGCAATCAGTCAATTCAGAATAGCTGATATCCACCTGGTTTAATTATGATTGAAAACTCGCCAAATGACTGATTGCTACAACTCATTCCATACCAGTTGCTTACGCAATGCTTTGACTGATAGACCAGTTTCCATTGTCTAACTAACTTATTGTAGAGCAGTGTGGTAAAATCTGTATTTCCCGTTTTTTATTTACGCTGGTACATAACACAGTACTATTATGAAATATCATTTTTTCCTGTCAATTTCCATAACCTGAGTGTTTATGGAAATTTGCCAAGTGAAAAGGTGTCATATTTTTTTGTCTGTTAACTTAGGAAAGTAATATTTTGTCTTTTTAGCTCGCGGGGACAAAGTCCAAGGAGAGCTATTGTCATGACCCTGATAACATCATCGTTGGTGTTGTCGTCATTTGTAGACACCCAGGTTAAACTTTTGCATTTAAGTTTCAGTTATCTATGCAACCACTCATTGGATGTCAATTAAACTTTGCATGTGTGTTTACCATCATCAATGGAACACACAGAGATAAGAACCATAACTCTGGATTGCATTTTTTGCACAGTTATGGCCCTTTTTGGACTTAGACACCAAGGTTAAACTTTGCGTTTAGTTGCGTTTAAGGTTAAGATATCTGTGCAACCACTCATTGGATATGAATGAAACTTCACATGTGTGTTCACCATCATCAATGGAACACACAGAGATAAGAACCATAACTCTGGATTGCATTTTTTGCACAGTTATGGCCCTTTTTGGACTTAGACACCAAGGTTAAACTTTGCGTTTAGTTGCGTTTAAGGTTAAGATATCTGTGCAACCACTCATTGGATATGAATGAAACTTCACATGTGTGTTCACCATCATCAATGGAACACACAGAGGTAAGAACCATAACTCTGGGTTGCATTTTGGCACAGTTATGGCCCTTTTTCGACTTAATTTTTCAGGTTAAAGTTTTTTATCAGATAAGATATCTATGCAACCACTCATTGGATATGAATGAATCTTTGCATGTGTGTTCACCATCATCATTGAAACACACAGAAACAAAAACCATAACTCTGGGTTGCATTTTTACACAGTTATGGCCCTTTAAGACTTAATTTTTCGTCTGAAGACACCCAGGTTAAACTTTTGAGTTTAGATGCGTTTAAGTTTTGGTGTTTGCCTCCAATCTCTATCATTACATTGGTGGTGAGTCAAAATTTATCCCATCGGTAAGCTTTGTTGTCTTCTGACAACTCTTGTTTTCTTGTGGTACCCACCTTTATGCATAATGAACGGTAATGATTAGAGGTGGGTACCATGAGAAAAATAGACAAAATATTACTTTCCTAAGTAAACATTGGATATGAATGAAACTTCACATGTGTGTTCACCATCATCGTTGGAACATACAGAGACAAGAACCATAACTCGGGGTTGATTTTGTCAAAGTTTTTGCCCTTTTGGACTTAATTTTTCGTCTGTAGACACCCAGGTTAATTTGCGTTTAAGTTTTGGTGTTTGCCTCCTATCTCAATCTTTGCAAGGTTGGTGAGTTTTATCCCATCGGCGAGCTTTGTTGTCTTCTGACAACTCTTGTTTTCTCACGTTACCCACCTCTAATCATTAGCATTCCTGAGCTCCAGATAATTTTTTAAGCCGATGAGAAATTACTCATTAAAATTAGAGTAGATGAGTATTCTCAAGTTTTTCAGAATAGTAATGAGTAATGCACATATGATATACAACCAAACTTGTGTTAAGTTGCAGCATACAGTGGGGATGTACTAAAATGGCCCCTTAGAGCATGTGGTTGTTGAATACAGCCCAAGTTTGGCTGTAAATATAAAACTAACATGTTTGACTGCTTAACACAAGAGGCTGTGTAACAGAGGGTAATTGCAAACTCCTGTTAAATTGCTGCGATATTTTAGCTGTTCAAATAGACATCAAACTTTCCATTTTGTCTTTTATCTTATATTGATCAGTCATTTTACTGCTCAATCTTTGGATTTTTTACAGACCATTGCTGAATAGTTAATTGACAGTTTAGATGTTAAAAAATAAATGGTATACCAATGCTGTAGAAAAATAGGAACAAGACATTGTACTGTGCCATAATTATATTGACTTATTAGTATACAAAATTAGCAAGTTTTCTGCTGCTTATTCGTTCTTGGCATGTATATCATAACTGACTAAAATGCAATCAGAATAAGTACAAAAATATAGCTTTAGCATACACACTGCACCAGAGCTCCAGATAAGATGCGTATCTGCATATATTACGCATTAAAATTTTGTGAATACGCACCAGATATGTTTTACCTGATAGAATCAATTTCTATATGTCGCGTAAATAAGTTTACATTCTCTGAAAATTGATATTCATTGCACTAATTTTAACTTATCTGCGTAAAAAATAGCTGAATGGTTTCAGTTAAAATCGCATCAGTGATAAATTTTACCGGTTATAATGGCAACCCAGTCAGTGCGATTAATAAACAATATTGCTAAGTTGCTTGATTTTTTCTTGACGGGACGGGAAAATCCTATCCAACAACATATTGAGGTTATTTTTATATAATATACGCTCACTCGTCGGGGTAAGTCATAAATGACTGTCACGCCATGACATTTTTTTTTGTAATTTGAAGAAAACGTCTTTGAAAAAAAAACGTACGCTGCAACAATATCACTAATATATACCCAATGCAAAACTCAATGCTTATGTGTAATTGATATGCACGTAAATCAAATCTGGTGCGTATCCACAAATTTTAATACGTCATATACGCAGATACGCATCTTATCTGGAGCTCTGCCATTCATAATGTGAGGCAGGAATTTTTACAAAAATACACCAAAAAAACATTCAGAGCAGTGCAAATTTTCTTTGATACAAATTTTTTGAGTACAATGTAAGTTTGCAAAAGGTGTAGATTGTCTTTTCAACATCTTGTATGATAATTGTTTTTTGTGTATTCCAGGTTTGAGATCACCAAATGGTTTAACTGTGGACTGGGTCAGGTCTATGCTGTATTTGGTGGACACAGACCTTGGGCAGATAATTTTATGTACAACAATTGGGAGCAACTGTGTTGTTCTAGTTGACAATCTGGTGAGGCCACATGATGTAACAATTGACTTTAAATCGAGGTGCGTAATGTATGGTCAGTTATCTATCATTATTCCTTTTTCCTTGCCTGAGTTTGTAATGACCACAAATATTTTATTCTCTAGATTAGATCAAGTAGTGTAATGTATGGTCAGTTATTTATCAGCATTCTACCAATGAAGTGGACTCGAGAGCCGCTCATATCAATTCTGAACTAGTTTAAACTTATTTAGTTTACATTGATTGTGAAACAAGTTCTTACAACTTTGGAAAATCACACTTGAAGTCTTCCTGGCTAGAATCAGTATTAAGTATATGAGGAAAAGTGTCTTGCTCAAGGTCACCGCATTTATCCTTGGCAGAGGATTGAACCCACGACCCTGCGATCATGGGTTTGTTGCTCTACCACTGGACCATGCGCTCCACTTTAAACTATATATAACTAATGACCACTAGTGTTTAATAGTCTACGTTTCTATAATTCCAAGATCAAAGTGTGTTTGACATGAGCAGTGAACAAGATATTTCCTTTTCCTTGTTTTGAGTTTTTTTAAATTATCACAAAATATGTTAATTATCTAGAAATTCTGAATTAAAAGAAATAAAAGACTTGGTTGTTCCATTATTAACAATTTTTAATGGTGTTTAAAGGGAAGTAATAACGCTATAAATGTCTTAAAAAAATAAAATTATTTTTATAACAGACAAAAAGAATCTCGTTATGATTATCGTAAATAATAGAATCCGGCTAAATTCCACAAGTTTGGTATAACAAATCCACTGAAACGTGACAAAATTGATGTTTTAATCAGACGGGTAAACTTGAAACGAATTCCCATTCTAAAAATAGAATAGCACCCTATTGAAACCAGCATGGAATATCGTTATCTCGACCTGCTACCAATGAAAAATTCTTATTCTGACATATTGCATAATTATATATACTGGAAGACAACCGAAAAGTTCGGGGAAATATTCGACGAAACCTGAAAAATAACTTCAGTTTTTTTTATACTCGGTATGCCTGTTTAATACCTTAAAAACGTGGAGTAATAACTGTGTGTTATTTTGGGAGGTTTACGGTATGTCAATTTTCTAATGTGAGATATTTCTTTATCACCCTGAAATCAAAATTCACCGGTTCATCAATTTACAATTGCACTTGTTAGCATGACTGTCACCGTTACATCCCGCAGTCTTCAAATGACATAATATCCACAATTTATAGATAAGAAATTAAACTTATTTTAGTAGTATACCAGAAAAAGAAAAAAACATGCCAGTATATACAACTTGAGATAACAGATCAGTTAAAAGTATTTTGTTAGGACCCATGAACCTGTGCCGCAGTTCTGATATAAACAGTTCCTTTAACCCGAGTTATTATTCATGAATGATTCTCATAATCTATGTTCCATGGATATATATCTAAATATCTACACATTTTTAACCAGGTTTTTCAAACTTGGAAACCTGGTCATTAGATTAGCGAAGTTGGCGAGCGGGCGGATGGGTGGCGTCAAGTTTTTCGTTTCCGTTCAATAACTAGAGTATTTTTAATTGGAAGTGAACCAAACTTACACAAAGTATGAACCTCTATAAAATCTAGGCCTAGGTCGATTATTAACCAGCCATTACGGACCATTATCTTCAGAGTTATAATGGCCCTTTATTAGTCAAAAATGCTAAAATTGTTTCTGCTCAATAACTAGAGTATTCTTTATCAGAACTGAAGCAAACTTACCCAAAGTGTGCATCTCTATAACATCTAGGCCAAGTTTGATAACCAATCAAAATGGACCATTATCTAAAGAGTTATGGCCCTTTAATTGGTCAAAAATGCTAAAATTTACCATTTCGGCTCAATAACTACATTATTCTTTATCAGAACTGAAACAAACTTACAAAAAGTGTGAATCTCTATAAAATCTAGGCCAAATTCCATAACCAGCAAATTCAGACTATAATCTTTAAAGTTATGGTCCTTTACTAAGTCAAAAATGCTAAAATTTACTGTTTCCGCTCAATAACTAGAGTATTCTTTATCTAAACTGAGGCCAACTTACACAAAGTGTATATCTCTATAAAATCTGAGCCAAGTTTGATAACCAGCCAATTCTGACCATTATCTTCAGAGTTATGGCCCTTTAATTAGTCAAAAGTGCTAAAATTGATTGTTTCCGCAACCAAACTTTTACAATTTTTTTTGCGGTAAAGTAATAATAATCGTTTTATTTTGTTACTTTGATGAAGATACTAAAAAAGTTTGGATTAATGTATTGATATATATTAAAATGAAACTCCCATTAACATGCACATTTTTATCTTGAAAATGGTTTGCGGTGCTCTTGCTCAGTTGATAGCCATGAGGCAAAAAATATTATAAAAAATACAAATGATTTATTAGAGAAATGTACAGGTCCATTTAAATTTTTTACAACACAGCTGAATTTCTCATAATGTTTTGTAATATATTTGTTGAATCAAACATCGTGTTCAGGAAATTGTTGCTATCAGTTGAGCATGTGTGACTTACCTCCTATCTTTGGGTACTGGAAATGATACCACCACTTAAGCCTTAATGCAAAATGTGAAAATATTGATGTATTATTTTATGAATATGCATGTTTTTTTCTGAGTATAATCACATTACATCTTTCATAATGTGAATTACGGAAGTAATATTTTAGCCAAACAACCAGTGAATAGCACAGAAACAAGAGAAAAACTTTATTTCGTGCTTTTTTAAACAAAACTATTGTATCAATGTTTTACAAATAAAAAACAAAATTTTAATTATATGTTTTTTTATTTTCTGCTTATTATGTATGCTAAAATTCTGGCATGAAGTAGAGTTATAGTTACAAAATAGGTAAAATGTTTAAAAAACATGGTTTTCGGGGTATTTCCACATCTCTTGTTATTTATTCAGGGAGCTGATATGGTCAGAATGGGGCACAGGGACTGATACTGGCTCTATACACAAGTGTCTGATGGACAGTTCAGGTCACACAGTAATTGTTGGCTCGGTGCGACATCCGGCCTCTTGTACTCGACGCTACCTTGAACTCCCTCTACTGGACAGCTGAAACAGACACTGGATATGTGGTGCAAATGATCAAACTTGGTACACATCAGGAACTTAAGGTGAGGGATATATCATAAGTTAAAAAAATGAAGCAATTTACTGATCTGATTGACACAACTAATAATCCTGTTGAAGATGTAACCCGCAGTCTATCAATCAGAGATTTACTATTTGTTCCAAGTGTTTAATAGTTCAATAGTTCATGTAGTTCAAAGGGATGCCACTGGCAAATTTATAGTGTGGAAAAGGGGCTGCCCCCCCACCCCCATATACATAGATAAACAAAATATTAGAAGTCCTTCTCACTAAACCCTCAATCTGCCTATGGATGCAGTTTGGATGTTGAATTATTGAGCCGTTGTTGTATTAAGGGTGTTCTTAGTGTCCCTTAAAAATAGATTAAATCACATTGCAACGGTATCCACTTGAGACACATGCTGCAGACACATGGTATGGTACCCAACCTAGTCACATTATACTGACACTGGGCCGACCAGACCTAGACCTATCTTCTAAATGCTGAGGCACAAGTGAGGAAGCATCTTGTACCATTTTTCAAGTCTTTGGTTTGACCTGACCAGGGATTGAACTGATGACCATCGGCATGTGAGGTGGATGGTCTACCACTAGACTAGCGCTGTGGTACCAAACCCAGTCACATTATACTGACACCGGGCCGACCAGACCTAGAACTATCCTCTAAATGCTGAGGCACAAGCGAGGAAGCATCTTGTACCATTTTTCAAGTCTTTGGTTTGACCTGGCCAGGGATTGAACTGACGACCATCCGCATGCAAGGTGGATGTTCTGCCACTAGACTGCCGCTGCGGTGTTGGATTATAGAGACAGCAGTAACCTGATGTACTTCTACTGGTAATGTAATCATTACTTGATTAAGGACATACACCAAACCAACAATATAAGAAGTGGCAGCCAGACCCTGTCGATATTGAGGGACAGTCTGTACTTGGTGGATGGGAACAGGATAGTTGTGGTTGACAAGGTTACAGGACATGGGGAGCCTACACCTGTGGAGACCGACCTGAGCCCTGGAGCCATAGTTGCAGTTTACCACCCTGTGGTATATCAGATAGGGGATGTCAGTAAGTGTTCTAGCTACCTTAGTCCCACCTTACAATGCATTGTATTTGCTGGATATGTTTTATGCGAATCTCTAATGCTTTGTGGCTGAATGGTGCTGTCTCAAGATTGCTTACTGATCACGGCTAAGGTTGTAGGCTTTAATCCCACTCGTTCCAAAAACTTTATTGAGAATATTTGCCAGTTACTTGTGGAAGGATGGCGGTTCTACTTAGATTCCTTCGGAGGTCTTCCTCCACCAATAAAACTGAATATGATGTACATAACCTGAAATGTGTTGAAAATGGTGTGAATTGATTGATTGATTGAATATTAAACGTCAGTTTTATGCCATCGAGGGCTAACAGACAATCAGTTAATCTAACTACTGTTTCCTGGGATCCTGAAAGATTAACCAGTACTCGAGCACATCTGATCTCCGCAAGTAACTTATAACTTCCCCACTTGAATCGGGGGTGGGAGACAAATGATTATGAGACACAATGTCGTGTATCAATCATCACGGACACTGGCAGGGATTCAAACTCGTGATTGATAGTCAGACGCATTATGGAAATGGCGAAAATGGTGTTAAACCCCATTGAAAAAAAAATCTAATGTCGAGCTTAAAAGATTGGGATTAGTTATCTCTCCTTTGGGTCCAAAAAGATTATAACCCATTCTGTTTATATTTTCAGCTGATAGATGTGATGTATCTCCTTGCAGTCATGTGTGTGTACCTAGCAACAGTCCCCAAGGTTACAAGTGTTTGTGCCCAACAGATATGGAACTGGTCTCTAACGATAAATGTCACAGTAAGCTGTCACTTTAAAATGTCAAAACATAAAAATGCATAGTATCACATAACTTTGGTTCAGGAGTATAATAAACCAAAACATAATTTTTAAAGTTACCTAATGGGTAGTTTAATATGAAAATTGGGCAGTAGTGAAGTGGATAAAGTGTAAGGTGCTTACGCAAGAGGTTGCGTGTTTAATCCCAAACTTGATCAGATTCTTCTCTAAAAACAACAGTCTGGTTCAATCCATGGTCATATAAGCTTTGAGTTTTGTTTGCAATCAAGCTAAAATAAATTGGTATAAAATAGAAATACTACTATTCATCGCTCAGTGTTTTACTTTACTGGCATCTTGTATGTAAAATGCCAACTTGCTTTCTAAGTTGCCTGAACATATAATTACATAGATTTGTCTTGGTCAGACAGTGTCTTGGTGTTATTTTGAGATGATATGTCACAATGACTGACAGAAAGTAAAAATGTGCTTTTTTTCTTGTGTAAAGGAGATTTTTTCAAGAAAAGTGTAAGTGTACTGTTTTCCAGAGTTTTATAATAAAATGAATTCTACATTTGTGCGTATAAATTTATTAAACTCATTGGCAAATATGATTTGTTTAATAAATTTTATAATTAATGAACACTCATGTAAGATCCTCTATCTGCTGTCCATTTAAACATATTTTCAGTACCTTTAAAGGATACACGGTATTTTGATGAGTTTCTTAAAACTCGATTCCAACATTGCTGTGTGTCCCCTTTAAATTCAAGTTCCATGTTATCCAAAAATAGAGAATCAGCTATCTTTTCATGATCAACCAGAACCATTATAAAACAATATACCATTTAATCACATAATTAATGATGCACAAGTGTAATTAACCCAGGACACTTTTTATATTGACCTAATGTAATATCACTTCTGATTCGTTGTTGATTTTCGTATGATGCAGCTCTCAAACGCAAAATGCCAAACTGCACTCCTTAACTTCCCAGATTACATAAATAACATCTTGATAAAATGATGTTATTTTGAGATATTACGTAATATGACAAATGACAAAAACTAATGTGCCAGGCAATTTCTTGTTCCTCATAAATAAATGGTATATGCACTATTTTCCTGACAGAACCTTACATTCGTGCTCATTTATTATTGAATTGATTAAACTCATTTTCAAAAATGATATAATGCTCAGCAGAGCCTTGCACAGTATATTTTTGCCAACTTGTTTAATAAATTCAATAATAAATGAGCACTCGTGTAAGATCCTCTACTTATCTGGTTGTTTCACCTATTTTTCACTATGATATGTACGGTAGTTATAGATGTTTTTTAACCCTTTACTTCATATAGACGCCTTTAGACACCTTATATAGACGACTTTGGACACCTTTAATATAGACAACTTTGGACACCTCCAATATAGAAGCTTTTGAATTATTGGGTGAATTATGTTTATATTAACTGACAGCGTTGCGAGCAATCTGAACTTTTCCTGCACTATTTTCAAAGGCCTTCTGTGATTGGTGCAGGAAAATGCGTATCTATGGAGTAAAGGGTTAACTTGATTGTGAAACCATTCGAGAGCTCTTATACAAGTCAGTCAATATTGCGTCTGTTTCCTCTATAGAACCAATACTGAGCCTTGATTTTAGAGGACAACAAGATCAGCCTCTAGGGATTGAACTTATGACATGTCAACACTCTATCCAATGCACTACTGCCCTCCCTGTCTTATGACCATATTATTAACATGATATAAAAATTCCATCTCCTAATACTGAATGATAAAACTTTTGAAAAAAAAGTAACTTTTTAGCTCACCGGGACTAATGTCGAGGAGAGCTATTGCCATGACTCCGATGTCGTCCATACCATCTGTACACACCCAAGTTAAACTTTTGCATTTAGTTGCGTTTAAGTTTTGGTGTTTACCTCCAATCTCAATCTTTGCATGGGTTGTAAGTTTTATCCCATAGGTGAGCTTTGATGTCTTCTGACAACTCTTGATTTTTTAATATTTATAACATATTATTTACATGACTGTAATTGCTTTCAACTGATTTAAGATGATGACTGCGAACAACATTATAGCAATATAAGTAAAAAACATTTTTCTGTCTTTTTCCAGCAAAAAATGTGACACGTATTGTAACATCAGGGGCCAAGGGTATATATGAGGTTCCACTCTAGTATGTTGGGTCAAGTGTAGCCAGGGCAAGACTTGTGTTAGATGTGGATGCTGACTGCCTTGCCTACGACTTGGTCAATCAGGTCATTGTATTCCATGATGAATTAGAAAAGTCGATCAAGACACTGGATGTAAAGAATGGAGGGTATGTACAATTATTTTCAAAATTTGTATTTCATTGTAAACAGGTACATGATTCTGAAAATGACAAAAATGCTTGAATACATTTAATTTGAAAATACTGGTAGCAAAACATTATTTGAAGCAAGAAATTATAACTAATTAATGTGTTGGAAAGAACACAGATTATACATTTTGCCACGAGATTGTCACCTCTAATTAAAACAATTAAGAGCCAATAAACTGAGTGGTTTCATAAATTGTGTCCACTCCAGCTCCTGTATACATGGATGGATTTCACTGTGCACATTTACTCATCACACCAAGAAGACATGCAAAACCCAACATGTGTCTCCCTATCTTCAAGGTCATACTGAAGGTCATGCTGTTCATACATCTATTATTTGGATTACTAAGGCTTGATTCCTGCTTGATCCTAAAACCTTGTTTAAGAAAGTTTGCCAGTTACTTGCAAAAGGACAGTGGTTCTACTCTGATTCCTTATGAGGTCTTCTTCCACCAATAAAACTGGAGGTGCTATATATAACCTAAAATGTGTTGAACATGACATAAAAACCCATTAAAAAAAACAACAAATAACACAAAAGCACACAAAAAAGCAAATTTTCTAACATTTGGATTGATGTGACAAAATGACAAATCCAGGCTCAGTAATTCTTACATTGGACAACAGTAATGCTAAGTAGGAAATAATTTTTATGCCCCTGCCATTTTCAATGGAGGGTGGGAAGTGGAGGGGTATATAGTATCATCGCTGTCGGTACATACGAAAAATGGTTTCCGACTTATATCTTTAGTTTTAATGAACAGATTTAAACCAAATTTGGTGTGTGACTTCATATTCAGATAATACAGGTCAAGTTGGTCGTTTTGGTCTGATGATTTTTGATAGAGTTATGCCCCTTTTTGGACTAAAGATTATTGACAAATGTCAAGAAATTGGTTTCTGCTCGATACCTCTTGAAGGATTCTATGGATTTGATTCATATTTGGTAGAAAGTGTATGGTGATAAACTACAGCTCAAGTTTGAGTTCCGTTAAAATCCCTGCATATTAATTAGGTGTTATGTTCTCTGATTGGCTGATAGTTTCCGACCTCTAAAGTCTTTATTAAAGGACCGATTATGACAAAAATTTATATTTGGCTTTATATCAACAAGACCCAGGTCAAATTTGACAATGGATTGAAATGGCACATATTAATAAGGTGATCTGGACTCTGATTGGCCGACGGTTTTTGACCTCCGAAATCTTTATTGATGGACCGGGTTTGATGAAACTTGATATTTGGTTTTATTGATATCTACAATGTAGTTACAAAGAGGGGGCATCTGTGTCCCATGGACGCATTTCTAGTTTTTACAGCATTAAAAATTATGCAACTTAAGTAGATCATACTCATTAGGGATGGATGTCACGAAAAATGATCTTATCCTGCTATATTGTAATACAGGATCAATGAATCATGATACGCATCGTAATCGTCTATCTAGTTGCTTTGAAAGATCGAGATTGTGTTTGAAAATAATTTTATCAGATTCCTTCTGTTTAAACTTTGATGTATACAACCACAAACTTTTAACGAAACATAACATTATCAATAACTAGAACACCGACCAATCTCAAACCGAAATTTTTATTGCTGACTGAGAATTGTAGATAATGCCTTCGTAAAGGTGAAGTTAATTTGCCTAGCCATCTGCTGCATATTTCAGTTCTCTAGTAAATTCTACATGCAACCACATTTGCTTTGTTAATTTTATTTTGAACCAGACCCAATTGTGTCCAGGCCGAAGCTTTATCCTTCACGTTTTTCATAATTTTGTATTCTTTGCCGATCTCCAACATGTTGTTGGTAATGAATCAGCGAATTGTGTAATAATGTATGTGACACAGTTTAATGCACATGGGCGCTGGTTACCGAATTTGTCCCAAGATGAATATGTAAAATATTTCAACCAGGAAACCAGCACTCACTGTGCTATAGCCTTGTTTTAAACTAGGAAACGCCAGAAAATTATCTAAAAATAACAAGCTAACAGCTGAAGCAGGGTGGTAGTGCAGTGGGTTAAGTGTTGGCCATCCACATCAGAAGTTGCGGGTTCAATCCTTAGATAGATCTATGGAAGAGAACTAAAGACCAATTCATATAAAAGTTAAAGTACAGTCTGACCTGTGTTAGTGGTCACTTCTATTAAACAACCACTTGTCTTAAGCAGCAACATTTTCTATAATCATCTTTACAATTTACAACCTGTATTAAGCAGCCACCTGAGAGGATTTTATTTTCTATTCTTATTTTTAAATTTTTTTATGTTTGTTTAATAAAAAAATAAAGAAAATTAAATATTAATTTTTTTTTTTTTTTTTTTTTTATGAAAATAAAAAGGGTTGGGGCAGCATGAAAGATAAGGGGGGCCAGGTAGGGATGATAAACTAGCAATTAATTTATTATGTCCTTATATCAATTCCACGCTTTTGTATACTTCAGGCTCTGCAGAACAGTTAACAAGCACATTAGATATATAAAAGACCTGGCCATCGCCACAACAGCTCAACTGGACAACTAGACAAGTAAAAACTTTTTGTTTCAGTATTCATTAGGCCATTAAACATTAATTGCTAGATTATCATCCAAATTTTTCTTAAAAATGGGGAGGGCTGGAGGATTTTATGTTTAAAAATTTTATTTTTTTAAAAAAAAATTTCTTTATGAAAATAAAAAGAGTTTAATAAAAAAAAATAAAATATATCTTTTTTTTATATATTTTTTTTTATGAAAATAAAAAGGGTTGGGGCGGCATGAAAATTACGGGGCAGGCGGGGATGATAATCTAGCAATTATTTTGTTATGGCCTTACCACTTAGCTTGCTGTAATTGTCTATAATACAATTTGCAAGGTCGGACTATGACTCGGGTATAAATAACAGTCTGGTTCAGGGTCTACACTGTTTGACTCCCAGACAGTATATTAGGCCATAATAAATTAATTGCTAGATTATCATCCCCGCCTGCCCCGTAATTTTCATGCTGCCCCGACCCTTTTTATTTTCATAAAAAAAAAATATATAAAAAAAAGTTTCTTTGTTGTTTTTTTATTAAAAAAACATAAAAAAATTTAGAAATAAAAATAAATATATAAAGAAAAATCATCCTGCCCTTCCGATTTTCAAGAAAAAAATGGATGATAATCTAGCAATTAATTTATAATGGCCTTATAAGTTACTAAACATCACACTGGTAATAATTTGATGCAACAATATGGACAAAATAGTGTTTTATAGAAATGCAGCAAGTTATGGGATAAGGCCCTCCATAAAAAAATGTTTGTTTGCTGTGTTCCGCCTCAGTGTTTTGCATGTGGGTTGGTAGCTACCATATATTCCCCTATTAACGCCCCCGGGGCATTACATTTTACAAGGTTGGGGCGATTATAAAAGGTAAAAAAAAAGCAAATTTAACAACAGTTAAAAATACAATAAAACCAATAAAGCTCTGGAAAAAACCTTAAATCCAGTTTAAATCTCCGAAAAAGTGGTTCAGAATTATTTGAGAGTGAATAAAATAATCGACATAGGATGAAAAAATGCTGAAAATCTGTATGAAATTACTAGTCTGCGTACTGGAATATCCGAATTTATGGTCACTGTACTCTTCACTTTAAATCACTAGGACGCTTGCTCTTATCAACGTGGAACAATGAGCTTTCAGTGTACACAGACTAACTGCATTTTCCAATGTTTTGTAATGTTTTAATCGACAGGCGGCATTTATACTAGTTTTAAACGGCAAATATGGGGAAGTGTATATTCAACCAAAGTGGTTAAGTGCAATGGGTTAAAGTGATCAAAGATAATAAACACTCCGCTAATTGTTGTCTGTAACAAAATAATCGATCAGGGAAAGATGGGCGAATACGCACTCAACCCGCATATACGTTTTATTTTTTAATTATCCAGAAAAATAGGTTGGGGGCTTTTATTAGAGTGGGGGTCGTAAATAAGGGAATATGCGGCAGCTAATTTTTTTTTGGGCCAGAATTTGATTTTGCATAGTCATTTTGAAGAAAAATGGAGAAATTATGAAACAAAAAATTGAATGCTTTGAAAGGCAATAAAAAAGTATGAGAAGCTGCAATTTTTAGAGAGTGGGTAGGAGCATCGCAAACAATTTTTTTTTAAAGGACAGCCTAATGATAATTGTGATCATTTAGGAGGTTATTCTTGATTTCGTTTTTTTTATGAATTTTAGAATGTATTAGAATTCTTATTAAATGTTTTATACTTGAAAAGAAAATAGCTAAAATATAATATAAATTATGAAAATTTACCATGTTAGTGTCATTCTGACCTTTCTTAATGATCACAGGAATTTTACTTGATTGTTCGGCACTTAATTTGATTTAAGTGCTGAAAGAATTTATTTATTTGATTATTTAGCTAAGGCCATGATAAATTAATTGCTAGATTATCACACCTGCCCGCACCTTAATTTTCATGCCACCCAACCCTTTTAATTTTCATTAAATAAAAAAAATAGAAATAAAAAATTTAAAAAACATCAGAAATTTTAAAAATGAAAATAAAAAATAAGATCCTCCCACTCTCCCTGTTTTAAAGAACAATTTGGATGATAATCTAGCAATTAATTTATAATGGCCTAATGTGCATGTTTTGTCTTCAAAGAAAAATTTCCTGTCTTGTATTTATAAATAAATGTTGTTATAATATAAAACAAAGTTTGAGTTTCTGCACTGTACCATTCATTTGTATGTAATATAACACAGATTAAGTAAAATGTTGTATGATTAAGTTCCAACACAATGTTGACTTTCAGTTTGACATTACATCAACATTAAACATGCATCAGCTATAACTTTCTGTTCAGTAAATGAATCACAAAGAGGAAGGTCTCATTCCAAAATATAATGGTTAATTCCTTCATTGTACTTTATCTTACTTATGAGAAATATGTTAAAATACAGGTCGGCATTTTCTGTTTTATTTGTAATTGTTGTAGCATAATCCAATACTGGCCAATGAGTGTTTTTATCGTAGTCAATGATTTAGTATTTGGTCAGCACAATTAAAGAATTCTACACTTCAGAGACAAGATAGAATATAAGTTATTGAATAAAATATCCATCAAATACGATGCTTGACATAAAAAATCAAAAAAATCAGCGACATAGGTGAGGCATCGTTAATTTTAACTTCCCATGAATAAATAATTAAAAACATTGGACATTCAGAAATTACTATGCAGATTTACGTGAAGTAAGCCTAAATGCATATTTATAAAAAAACTTTGAGATAGACAAAATAATGATGACTAGTGATGTCCAAGCTATTTTGTATTATAACCTAAATTATAAAATTAGAATAATCGATCCTGTATTCAGTTATTGAGTTCATAAATCATGTAGGTCACATTACCTGAGAGGATTTAGAATTTGTCACGTCGGGTATGTCGTCGGGTATGACTCAGTGCCAGAATCTTGCCAAGTTACATTAGGAAACAATATAATTATCAAAACAAGTATTCATGTTCATTTCAGTGTGACATTGCATGTTAATTTAAAATTCTTAAAGATCCTTTATCTGCAGAATTAGGTTTCAATGTTGAACTGATAAAATCTTTGTGACAAGTTAATGTCCATATTAGAATTGAGGTGTATGCATTTTCTATGAACTTGGATCGAGTTTCATCAGCGTTTACTTAAATAAATTGTTTGTAAAGTGTTTATCAATATAAAGTGGTAGAATACTTTCAGTTTTTGTAACAAATCTTTATAGATCAAAACTGTTGATTACTTTCATCCGAGACAGTGACAAAGGCACATGTTATAGCAAGAATAAGAAATAAAGAATGTAACACATTAATTTTAGATTTTAGATATTACAGGTCAACACACATATATGTAAATGATTATGGGATTTCGTCATTTGCCGCATTGCGACAACATGTACAGTGACAACACCATGTATGGTATTGCTTACATAATATGCACTTGACTGGAAGTGATTTCTAATCAATGTAATGAACCTAAGATATGTTCATGGGTTATGTAAGTGGGTTGGATGATATTGAGATAAAATCTCATGGAGGCAAAGCTTTCAAGAAGATAATTAATCTTAAAGTTGAAACACTTTTTATATATTGAATACAGTCAAACCTGTATTAGTGGTCACCTCTATTAAGCAGCCACTTGTCTTCAGCAACCACATTTGCTATTTTCCATTTCTTAGTTTTCAGAGCAAATGTACCTGTATTAAACAACAACCTGTCTTAAAAGGCCACTTTTGCACCTTCCCTTGACTGGCTGCTTAAGACAGGTTTGACTGTATATGATTGGTCAATCTTTATTTTTGGCATGGTGTGTAAATGGTCATCATATATATTTGTAATAACAAAACATTTCAAGTAAAAAAAAATAAAATGTCCGAGCCGATTGCCATTGAATGAAAACTGTTACCTGTGACTTAAAAACAATATTGGGTATTAATTCTGAATAAACTGCAGCAGTGGTCTAGGGGTAGAATGTCACGCAAAATGATCTTGATGAAAAGATATTGAGGTTTGAAGAAAAATTTGTCGTAATTTGTCGTTATTTTAGCTGCTGTATACACATTTTGTAATCACTAGTACTTCAACAACTTTAAACACAAATTTCTGGGAATGGTATTGTTTTGATGAAAATTTCATTCTGCAGTTTATGAATTTTGATTTGTGTTCCTGAGATGAATGGAAGCTATGATAATTAAAAACGAGATATTGCAAGATTTTGCGAGAATACGCGAGTGTTCACCAACTCTCATTCAGTTGCTTTTCCTTTTTTATTTCATTCCTTGTAATTACTGAAACTTGATGTGTCGTAATTCAAAATGTGAATTTACTGTGTAATACATTTCAATCGTTTAAATAACCAGTTGAAATGAAAGAAAATGTAGGTTGTGATTGACCAGTAGACAATTTACCAGTATTTTGATGAGCCTATAATTATGTGTATCAGAGGTGTTTATATTGTGCATGTTAAAGAAATGTAGAAAGTTAAATGATAAAAAGGATAGGACATGATTCACCGTATCCACACCAGCAGATGGGGTGTGGGTGTTGGGGGGGGGGGGGGGGGTGGAGGGGGGGTGGAGGGGGTCCCCTCACAACCAGTCGTCTCCTCTCCCAATAACGCAAACACTCCCAACTCCAACTTCTTTAATCAATTTCCCATTTTTTTATTTTATTTTTTCTTGTTTAACAAAACATTTTACTACCAACTTGAGCTGACTAAATATTATTTTCAAAAGCTTGTTAACTGTATACTGGTATTACATGGACCACTTAACCTGGTAGCTATGATAATCAGAACCTGTATGTCATTATGATACTATAACCATCTGTCGAGTGTGGTTACATGATGACTAACCACATTGCATGCCATAAATTACCTCTCGCACTGGAAAATTATATTTGTAAAGATATTGTTAGACAGATTTAATCGCTGATTTGAAATCATATTCTGGTGTATTTAAAGATTCTGATTGCCCTGTGTCCGTCATCCGTTTTTAACTGTTGCTTCTAACGACTTCTTCTCTGAAACTGCTTTACAAATTTCACCAAGCATTTGTGCTTAAAGCTCTCTCAAGTTTGTTCAACTCTTGACCATGCTCTCGCACCAGGGTCTTATCCTCCCCCCCCACCCCCCCCCCACCAATATTTTTGGGTTGGCATATAGTAATTGTAGTGTTCGTCCTTCTGTCCAATATTTTGTGTTCGGCCTGTAACTTAACTTTGTCACACATAGGCACTTGCTACAAATGATCAACATAACTTGATGTAACACACAGACTCCCACTTCAACGGTCAAGGTCACACTTTAACTTTGTTTGACAACATTCAGTCTGTTTGAGATTTTATGGCCAGGCTAATTTTGTCACCTATGGATATATCTAAAAGCACTTGGCTCAATTCATCATGTTACACGTAAGACCCACACACATACCTCAAAAGTCAAGGTCACACTTTGAGTTTGTTTGACAACACTTTGATTCTTTGTGAGATTTCATGCTCGGTCTATAACTTTGTCACCTATGGATGAATTTTAAAAACATGTACTGGTAGCTCAATTCATCAGCATGACATGACGTGTCGGGTGTAAAACCCAGACTCCAATCTTTAAGGTTAAGGACACAATTTAACTTTGTTTGACAACATTTTGAGTCTTTGTGAGATTTCGTGACCAGTCTGTAACTTTGTCACTTATGAATAAATTTCAAAAACACTTGGCGGAATTCATCAGCATGACATGACGTGTTGTGCGTAAGACCCACACCCGTACCTCAAAGGTCAATGTCACACTTTGAGTTTGTTTGACAACACTGGTTCTTTGTGAGATTTTGTGTCTGGTCTATAACTTTGTTACCTATGGTTAAATCTAAAAAAAAAATGTGGCTCAATTCATCAGCATGACATGACAACGTGTCGGGCATAAAACCCAGACTCCAATCTCTAAGGTCAAGGACACTCTTTAACTTTGACAACACTTTGAGTCTGTGTGAGATTTGTGTCCGGTCTGTTACTTTGTCACCTATAGATAAATTTCAAAAACTCTTTGCTCAGTTGATCCACACGACATGATGAAGCATTGGGTGTAAACCTGGAACTTTACCTTAAAGGTCAAGGTCACTGGCAGCCATTACTAAAAATAGTCAAAATCTTAAAATTCTTTTTCTAATTAACCGCCTAACAGATTTTGAAAATATTTATATAGTAATGATAACCAACTATAGCTCTATTAGATTTGTACAAATTGTGTCCCTGAGGTTTAATATAACCCAACTCCGATGATTCAATTAGGGAACACAATCATGTTATTATAATAAACATTAATAATTTTTTTTTAAAATGGAACTGATTTTGCCTACATTTTGACAGAAGCATTGTTTGATCGAGGAGGTTCAGATCTGTAAAAATGACTGGGTTTCACTGTCTTAAGAGGTCAGGAGGGGCCTTAAAAGGGTAAAAATGGGGAATTACATAAAAGAAATAATCAATTTGTTTGAAATCTTTATTTGAAAATGTACAGAAGCTGTTCTAACGGCATAACAATTATAATACAAATAATTTGATACAAATAATAAAGTTTCACCTAATTGTTGTCGGCCTTTAGAATCGAAACAGTCGGTGTAAGCTTTAACAAAGTGGGGAATTAGCTGGTAGGCAGCCTACACACAACTGTTATTTATGAAGACAGGTGGGGTCAGGCTAACTTTAACTGTAGACTTATTTGCCCAATACAATACACAAATCTTCTTATATTTTGGTTCGACAAACAACAATAGATTTTGTTAATTTTAAAGACCTCAGCGTGATTTAGTTGTAGAGTGTTCGCATCACATGCGGAAGGTCGTGGGTTCGATCCCAGACCGGATCGTACCAAAACTTTTAAAATGGTACTAGAAGCTTCCTCGCTTGACGCGCAGCATTTAAAGGACAGTTCTAGGTCTGGTCCGCCCAGTGTCAGTATAATGTGACTGGGTGGGGTATCATACCATGTGTTTGTGGCATGATACTCCAGTGTGACAGTGCTCAGAATACTGTCTCAAGTACACACTGTCGCGATATGACTGAAAAATTATTGAAAGTGACACTAAACACCATACAACAACAACTGATAATTTTAAAAGTTCCAAAATATAAAATTAATGTTGTTCTTAAGTAAAATAATAGAAGTGCTTAGCAATAATCTAATAATAACTGACTAAAAGATATTATAAGTTCAGTTTGGCTATCATAAAATTTATATAATGGCAAGCATTATGCCAGTTTAATGATAACATATCAAATTTATGGTCGCCAAATACTTATTTCATTAATAATTATACCTTGTTATTCAAATAAATCAGTTTAAAAAATAATATTTTAAGTTATTATAAATTTTCATATTTATAACCTACGGCGCAATGATGATTCGTTGAGCGCAATGTCGATGAAAAATTAAAATTGTTTAAAGATTACAAATTTAATTTGATTAAAAGCACAGTATGGTCTAAAAATACTTGTTTTATTAATATTAATAGTTTTTAATTAAAATAAATGATTTTAAATCATCAATTTTCACGTTATTTTGATTTCTAATCGACAGTGCGCCCATTGCGCAGAAAAATCGACATTGCGTATTTAAGTCATACCCACATAGCTGTGTATTACACGATCTGTGTTCATGTTCATAACTATATCAAACCAATATTTACATCAATGAAGCATAACAGCAAGGCTACAAGAGCATGGCTGTGTATTACATGATCTGTGTTCATGTTCATAATTATATCAAACCAATATTTACATCAATGAAGCATAACAGCAAGGCTACAAGAGCATGGCTGTGTATTACAGGATCTGTGTTCTTGTTCATAATTATATCAAACCAATATTTACATCAATGAAGCATAACAGCAAGGCTACAAGAGCATGGCTGTGTATTACAGGATCTGTGTTCTTGTTCATAATTATATCAAACCAATATTTACATCAATGAAGCATAACAGCAAGGACACAAGAGCATGGCTGTGTATTACAGGATCTGTGTTCTTGTTCATAATTATATCAAACCAATATTTACATCAATGAAGCATAACAGCAAGGCTACAAGAGCACGGCTGTGTATTACAGGATCTGTGTTCTTGTTCATAATTATATCAAACCAATATTTACATCAATGAAGCATAACAGCAAGGCTACAAGAGCACGGCTGTGTATTACATGATCTGTGTTCATGTTCATAATTATATCAAACCAATATTTACATCAATGAAGCATAACAGCAAGGACACAAGAGCACGGCTGTGTATTACAGGATCTGTGTTCTTGTTCATAATTATATCAAACCAATATTTACATCAATGAAGCATAACAGCAAGGCTACAAGAGCACGGCTGTGTATTACAGGATCTGTGTTCTTGTTCATAATTATATCAAACCAATATTTACATCAATGAAGCATAACAGCAAGGCTACAAGAGCACGGCTGTGTATTACAGTATCTGTATTCTTGTTCATAATTATATCAAACCAATATTTACATCAATGAAGCATAACAGCAAGGCTACAAGAGCATGGCTGTGTATTACATGATCTGTGTTCATGTTCATAATTATATCAAACCAATATTTACATCAATGAAGCATAACAGCAAGGACACAAGAGCATGGCTGTGTATTACATGATCTGTGTTCATGTTCATAATTATATCAAACCAATATTTACATCAATGAAGCATAACAGCAAGGACACAAGAGCATGGCTGTGTATTACAGGATCTGTGTTCTTGTTCATAATTATATCAAACCAATATTTACATCAATGAAGCATAACAGCAAGGCTACAAGAGCATGGCTGTGTATTACAGGATCTGTGTTCTTGTTCATAATTATATCAAACCAATATTTACATCAATGAAGCATAACAGCAAGGATACAAGAGCATGGCTGTGTATTACATGATCTGTGTTCATGTTCATAATTATATCAAACCAATATTTACATCAATGAAGCATAACAACAAGGCTACAAGAGCATGGCTGTGTATTACATGATCTGTGTTCATGTTCATAATTATATCAAACCAATATTTACATCAATGAAGCATAACAGCAAGGACACAAGAGCATGGCTGTGTATTACAGGATCTGTGTTCTTGTTCATAATTATATCAAACCAATATTTACATCAATGAAGCATAACAGCAAGGCTACAAGAGCATGGCTGTGTATTACAGGATCTTTGTTCATGTTCATAATTATATCAAACCAATATTTACATCAATGAAGCATAACAGCAAGGATACAAGAGCATGGCTGTGTATTACACGATCTGTGTTCATGTTCATAATTATATCAAACCAATATTTACATCAATGAAGCATAACAGCAAGGCTACAAGAGCATGGCTGTGTATTACACGATCTGTGTTCATGTTCATAATTATATCAAACCAATATTTACATCAATGAAGCATAACAGCAAGGATACAAGAGCACGGCTGTGTATTACAGGATCAGTGTTCTTGTTCATAATTATATCAAACCAATATTTACATCAATGAAGCATAACAGCAAGGACACAAGAGCATGGCTGTGTATTACAGGATCTGTGTTCTTGTTCATAATTATATCAAACCAATATTTACATCAATGAAGCATAACAGCAAGGCTACAAGAGCATGGCTGTGTATTACATGATCAGTGTTTATGTTAAAGAGACACAAGGCAATGTTGAAATATAATTCATGTTCAAATATTGATTCATTGAAACGATTGAAAGTACCATGTTAGAGTCTTGATAGTTTGAAATTTGTCAGGTAAGGTAGAAAAAATAGATAATATTAACATTATTTTTTTCGAGCCGAATCCGATACATTTTAGGCTGTAATGACACAATTAGCAGTTATGTTTTACGTACTACATGGTCACCTATCCATTCCTACTCATTCTTTTTTTTTCATGAAAGGAAAACTTTTTATTTGGAATACTTGTATTAATCAATATTGTTTTTCTATTGGTTAACTGAATATCAAGCATAATTTTTAACCTAAGCACTATTTCCTTAGATCCTGAAAGGTCAACCAGTACTTCATCACACCTATACCCGCAAGTAAATGATAACCTTGCCAATATGATCAGCGGTGAGAGACGCAATGTTAAACATCAATCATCCCCTGTGACTGAGCAGGGATTCAAACTCGCGACCCCTGGATTGATAGTTAGACATGTTACCAACTGATATAAAAGAGTCCAGCATTACTGTTCAATGGACGAAAAATGTATGATAAGAACAGTTTCTGTTACTTAAAAAACTGAAATTATTTAAAAGCTTAACTCAATACATAAACAAATAGTCATGGTTGTGTTTATCCTCTAGTTAGTGTTAAACTGTTCTATAAACAGCAGCAGTTAAACAAGTTTTATATTCCTTTCATTTTACCAAACATTAGTCTTCCTTAAAATCTTTTTTACTGTTATCCTGTTTTTTATTGTTTTTTAACCCTTTGCTCCATAAGCATTTTTCTGGACTCTTCCAAATTGAAAGCATTAATTCACCGCATATCAGCAATGGGTGAATTATGTTTATATTAACTGACAATGTGGAAAACAGTGCAGGAAGTGTTCAGATTGCTTCCTGCACTGTTTTCAAAGATCTTCTGTGATTGGTGCGGGAAAACGCGTATCTATGGAGTTAAGGGTTAAGGGGTTTAACGTCATATTCAACACATTTCAGGTTTATTGATGAAGGTTTGATTGATTGATTGATTGAATATTTAGCATCATTTTTATGCCATCGAGGGCTAACAGACGATTAGTTAACCTAACCACTGTTTCCTGGGATTAACCAGTACTCGAGCACATCCTGTCTCCGCAAGTAACTGGTAACTTTCCCACTTGAATCAGTGGTGAGAGACGAATGATAATGAGACACAGTGTTTGATGTGTTTGATAAAGGAAAACATCAGAATGAATCCAAACAGAACCACTGTCCTTCCACAAGTAACTGGCAAATTTTTCACATAAAGTGTTTTGGACCAAACTGGACTCTAACCTACGACCTTGGCAGTGAGTGGTAAATGATCTTGAGACGGCGCCTGAGACTACTTGACCACGGAGGACTTTATCAGTAGTATCCAGCATTTAGAGGTGGCCACATATTCATGAGTTACTCCACTGTATGTTAATATCTTGTATGTTAATGCATGGGGAGAGAGTTGTTATTAAGTAGTCCAACAAAAAACATCATTAACTAATCTTGTATTCATTTAATTGGAACGAACGGACATTCCATTAAAAAGACTTCCATTAAAAAAAAGAATTCATAGCATTTCTCCATGAAAATAATAGATTAAAACTATGCATAAAATCAGACGAATACAAAATAAAACAAAAGGCAGAATGAAAACATGATTCAATACCGGATATATATTGAAGACAGTAGCACATATTTCTGGCACCTGTCAAAGTTTTCCTAATTTCCAAGTTTTCATAACTATTTTGTTCTATTTATATTCCTTTCAAACTTCCTATGTAATGAATGGTGACCAATGTAGTGTCAACTCCTGGATAAAACAATTTTAATTTTCTTCGCCATTAAAAACTCTGGTATTTATTATCAAATTTGGCCTGTTCATAACATTAATAGAGAATGTTAAGTATTAGGTTACAAATGTTACAAAAAACGGGTGAAGATCCAAGATACACCTTGGGTTGTGAAGAGTGCAGACAAGATGAAATAAAGCAGTTTTTTCATAATTTAAGAGTCGTAACCCAAATTATTATAATCAAAATTTGCTCATTCAAGAACCAAGTGCATTATATTTTCTTAGTTCCCTTTGGAGACGTAGTGCTTATTATTATAGAGTTTACAATTTAAAGGGAATATATTGGCAAATGACACTCAAAAGCTACACTTGGATATTTTCTGTATATGTTATACACAGAAAATAGTTTATCGGCAGACATTAGAAAATATTGTGCAATATCTACATTGGTCTCCTTAAACATTTCGAACATAGCTTTGTATTTCTGAAAATTTCCTTGCACACACCTATTGGTTGAAATAAACATTTTAAAACATGTGCACAAGTAATTGTGTCAACAATATTTTCAACGCAACATTTCAATGTAATGTTACGTTGATGTAGTCTGGTCAAACCGCTGTACCTTGATGATCTCACTTTGTTTCAATATTTGTTAGGTACACTTTGGTTATAACGTGGTCCGATAAAACGCAAAACTCGTTAGAACGCGATTTTTCTATGGCTCTCAAATTTAAAATTGATGTTTTCAACCGGATTTATTAACAAACTAATTGATGAATTGATGGAAAATCTCAAATAAATTGTCAAGTTTGCAAGCTTGTTACGTTTTTTCAAACTGTGACCATGTATTTATGCATCAATTACACTTTGTTATATAAAACTGGAATGATAGGTTCTTATTGTTGTAAACAACATGGCTTTTAATGGATTTACGCCGACAAACATTGATCTGTCATATATATCACACATTTTCGCATGTGTGTTTACGGTACTTCAACCGGAAACCGTATTGCCAAATAATAAAGCGCAGTTCCTTGTATATCGGGGTTCCGTTTCATAGATTCCGGCTACTGCATAATAACGAGACCCGAGTGTACCTTAACAAAAAAAAGCAGTTAATTATTAGTAAATAGATTCTTTAAAAAATTTGACCATTGCCTATTTGTTAGTGTTTACATCAATTGTAAAAGGTGCAATATAATTGTATACTTTGCATACCCGAATGCGTAAGTTATATACCGGGTTCCAGGTATATATATATATCTACACTGTTTTTATTATTTTTTTTTTATTTTTTTTAATTTTTTTTTTTAAAAATTACTCCCTTAAAGCTATACACTCAGGGAGGAAACCTTAATTCTTTCATCAGTGCTAGTGAGTGGTTCACGAAGATCATTTGTATCCACTGTGACCTTGATAAATATTGTATCATCCTTTATAAAACCATCAGATGGATTTGTCAAAGACTCCAGTCGAATGAACAGTGGACATCCACTTGCTATGTTCATGTCTGATGTTGGTCGCTTGAATGAAGAACTTTGTGGATCTGGCCGAAAAGAATCCAAAACATGCTCTGCACCATTCTGGTTCACCAGGCAAAACGATACTCTCTGTTTGAAGGGCCAGCTCTGCAGGGCGTCGTAATGTCCTCTCATCACGACAAAGAAAAGAGAAAGGTGCGAACCCTTTCCCATTCCATCTCCATTAGGATAGAGGCGTGCACACATCTTGAATCCTCTACGACTTGTATAGAAGAAAGGAGAGTAGAGACTGATACTTCTCCCAGCAAGAGCATCTTGTTGTTTCTTGCTGAACTCTGTCACCTTCCAAACAAATGATCCATCATAACTGGCCCACTCCAGTGATTGTACCCTCAAATCAAGTTCTGCTATAGCAATATCTTTCAAAGCCAGTGTTCTTTCCAACGTTCTTAATTTCTGTGTGTTCTGGTCTGTTGTCTCCTTATTCTGTCTTCTTAAGTTTTCAAACTGCTCCATACCTCCAATTGTTTTGCCTAGTTCCCTATGAAGAGCAGAGGCAATACCTTCAAATGTTCCAGTCTTCATTTCGAGTGCCTGACATCTGTCACTAATACCTGTCTGTTGCAGCTCCACAGTTTGCCGAATCTTCAGGTCGATATTCTGTCCTGGGGGAAGGCCATGATTGATCACGTCCACTAGCTGGCGCTCAATTGCAGCGATTCTATTTTCTGTTTCTTGAATGTGATTCTGAACTTTGGCTCCAAGGTCACTGAGGCCAGCGCTGGTAGAAATCTGCAACTGATTTACCTGACTCTGTGTTGTGCCAATACTCTGTACCATCCAGGTCATGTGCAGAGGAACATTGGCATTGAAGTGGTCCTGTAATTGAAAATGTATTGCAAAATTTTTTCATTGGTTTAAAATGCCCACTTGGAGTCATCCTGTAACTTCCTCTTACAATCATCTGAAAATGTATGACAAAATTCATTCTCATATGTTAATTTTAACATGCATTAGTAAGATGATTTACTGATTTATCATCTTGTTTAAATTCTTGCTCTGTATTATTAACCTGAGATAGTATAATTTTACTAAATTTCAAATACTTGTGTGGATATGTGTGTGTGTGTGTGTGCAGGTAAATGTGTGTGTGTGAATGTATATATGAATGCATATATGCAGGTGTGTATGAGAGGATGTATATACATGGGAATAACGGTTGTGTATGGCACGAGTATTATATGTGCGGGTGTTGTTCATATGTAGATGAAAGTGTGGGCAATCTGTATATGAATGTATATGCATGTGTGAATATGTGTATGTATATATATATGTATGTACCAGGCCTTCTAAAATTCCAAAATGCAAATCGGTCCAGGTTTTTTACTACCGTAAGAATCGCACTTATTTTAATATAAATCACTAAAATTGCCTTACATTATGCCTTTACATGTATGCATACCTCACCCACCATGTCAGCTGCATCATGTATTTTCTCCGTTTATTTATTAATAGGGAACGATTTAAGGTTTATTTGTGTATTGTTTGTAACATACTTTATCACAATGTGTACATTTTAATGACTGACATTATGTTTCCGCTTTACTGAATAATTTTCATTATATTAAAAATGTTCTATCGAAACGGAAGTGTTGCAAGTTCCGGAAGCTGCGTGAAATAATCACCATGGAAACCAATGTAACGGTTCAACCACCAAAATAAATCATTCAGAACCTGTCCCACATCAAAACAAAATCGGTCCGGGTTTTATCACTTTCGTTAATAAATGTCATTAGTTTTAAAATAAGTTATCTTTTAAAAAAAATGAAACAAACAAGTAACACTGCACGTTTTATCAAATATTTTAATGATGTAAACAATATTCGGTCTGACCATCCCAGCTTTGGCTAGCGGTATATCAAAGAAATTACGGACGCAAACACAGTCTTTTGATGAACCGACAGAACACTATAGGTCGCTGATCACACACCGAAGGTGTGCTACATAGCGATAGACTCTTCCGATAAACTCCCTTAATACCGTCAATGGTTTAGTCAAAATTGACATCATTTCGCACAGCAGGTGACAAAACAAACAGACTATTGGATCAAATGATATTGCCGTAAGGCGTATTTCACAGGTCAGTATGGCATGGTAAGAGCAATTTATGAGATTTTATACGACCGATAGAAAATATCTGGACTGATTTTTTATTGAACTTTGAATATATCTGGACCGATTTTGTATAAAACTTTGAAATGAAAACCGGTTTTGAACTTCAGAAATCGGTCCAAAAACCGGCAATTTTAGAAGGCCTGGTATGTACGTGTGTGTATGCTTATGCTATATGCATGTAAGTAAAAAAACAAAAAAAAACAAACAAAAAACATATTAAGTATCTTTGTTACTGTCGGCAAATAGCTTTGCAGCTAGTGTTTTATATTTGTAAATCTGACACAAAATAATGTTTCTTGTGACTTTTATCTTGTATTTTATTAGTCATTTTCATGAGCCCAAAAATGCTCACTTGAACAAATAATAAAGGACTATATATAATTTTTTTTTTTTTTTACAAATTATGGCAATGGGACAGGGTATTATATGTATTATAAAACATGTTAGTTGCATCTGGCTAGTTTGGGAAATGGCAAGTTAAAAAGTTTGAACTGATAAAGCGAGTTTAGGTATTGGCAAACACTCTGTAAGTCATTGTGTGGAAATGACAATTTCATACTTTTAATTCAACAAATTACATATCAGCATATTACCATGTACATTATGTCAGGTGGCAGGTTAGCTATTCTGTTCAGTATAGGCTGGTGTGCATGCTTATATCTGAGGCAGTATGTAATATTTCATGGGTCATAAAAGTCAAGATCAGTTGCAGGGTGAAAAGTTAATATTAATTTTGCCTTTAAATTATTAAATTGTGTTGCAAGCAATTCATAATTAAGTGTGCTTAGCTTGCAGCTGTATATGATGGAACTTTGCATAAATGTGTATTCTTGTACTTTGAGGCAGTATATAACATATTGGTCTCTTAACTTAAAAGTTAAGGTCAAATTGCAGGGTGAAAAGGTCATATTTTGTGTTTAAAATCTGCTTTAAAGTTTTGGTGCAATTTGTGATTTACTGTGCAGGCTTACATTTATGGGAATAGAACTCTCTGTTTATACCTCTAAGAATGTACTATAGAATGGTTTCCTCAGATTATTGTGTATAGTATAGAATATTTGAACTTTTGGGTTGGGTATCTAATGTTCACTTTGGCGATGTATGCACTAATATATTAACTAGATGACATCACATTGAACAAAGAAGGAAATGTGAAAATGAAGTATAATAATTATTAAGTTTTATTTTATGCTTTTTGATGAATTAATTATTATAGAGATTTCTCAGTGGGTTATTTATGGTAATTTACTGTTTCAAACAATGAAATTATGGGGGGAAAAATTAAAATCACTAAAAATGATATTCTCACTCGTGGCAAGCCGCTCGTGAGAATATGACTTTTGGTGATCACTTGATGAAATAGGATTTGATCTTGCACCAAAACAAACAAATATCCTCTATATATATTATGGCATATCTAATTATATTGATGTAGAAAGACCTCAGAACGAATCCGAGTAGAACCACCGTCCTTCCGCAAGTAACTGGCAAACTTCCTCACATAAAGGTTTTACTATAGAATCCACAATCTCAGCTGTGAGAGTTAAGTTACCATTAGATGATGACATTGCCTTGGATGACTCAGCTACAGAGGGTCCTTTTTGGCCCTATAAAATGTAATCAGCGAAAGAAATACATACCTGACCACATCCAACAGGACAAGTGTCACTGTTGTCTGTATCCATGGTCTCCATCTGGGAAAGAAAATAAACAATAAATCATATACAGTAAAACCTGTGTAAGCAGTCACCTCTATTAACCAGCCACCTGTCTAAAGCAACTATATTTGCTATTTCCCATTTTTATTATTTCAGAGTAAATTAACCTGTATTTAGCAACAACCTGTCTTAAAAGGCCACATTTTCCCTTTCACTTGACTGGCTGCTTAAGACAGGTTAAGACAGGTTTGACTGTACATGAAAAAACCAAATAAACATGAAGTAAACTATTAACATGAACTAAACATGAAATAAACAATTATTATAAAATAAACAATTAGCATTAAAGGCTCATTAAACTTCCTAAATGGTCATTTTTTGTTTTAATTTAAGTTGGTTTTACTTGTCAAGATGATAGAATACATGTTTATTTGATCACTGAGAGACTTTGCAAATAAATATAAAGCACATTATTAGTACATAATTAAGAACAGGTTTTGTATACAAATAATGTTCGTCTCTTTCAGATAAACACCTTCGGCAGTAAACGGGGAGTTGTGAAGCTTGTTCGGAAACGCGTCGGTCGGTAATTTTAATTTATGATCAATTCACTTCAGAGAGAAACATAGTATGGGGAACTGTAGGGATGCGGTTAAAAATGAAATAATCCCATGCAGTTAGATAGTTTTTAAGAACATCCCCTTTATTCCCCTCAGTGTATAAATGAACTGGAACCCACGAGCTAATTTAATGCATGTAAGCGATAAAATGTCCATATAAAAATTAAAAGTAAAATTACTTTTTTAATAACTGAACTGAAGAAATCACCCTTGGTAGCCTCTCAATATTGACTGTAATAAAATGATTTGTGACATAATAGTTTGTGCGATAGTATTTATAACGTGTATATGCAAAGGAGGATCCTGAGCAAGAGTTACTAGACCAAACTAGTATTCCGTACTCATTGTTTTTCAGTGCGTATAAATGCGTACTACGTTCAATACAGTTTTATTGCAGAAATCAACATATTTAAAAATTTAATATATTTCTTATCTTGTTGATGAACCCCCCATCTAAGTCTTAGTCCGCACACTTCCACTGCAGTTTTCATTTGTGTACTTCCCAACACTGGCTGAGATACAGTCTGAGAGCAACCGAGTCATCACGGAATTACAAAAATGTAAACAAAAGTTAAAAGTTCGGTCCGCTCGTCTAAAAAATACACATTTTGACACTCAGCATTTAGAGGAGAGTTCTAGGTCTGGTTGGCCCAGTGTCAATATAATGTGACTGGGTGGGGTATCATACTATGTGTCTGCAGCATGATACTCCAGTGTGACAGCGCTTAGAATACGGTCTCAAGTAGACACCGTCGCGATATGTCTGAAAAATTGTTGAAAGCGACGCTAAACACCATACAACAACAACATAATTACAATCACTTTTAGCTCTACTGGCTAAAGGCCAGAAGGGCTTATGCGATGGCGCGTTGTCCGTCGTCTGTCGTCCGTAGTCTGTCGTCTGTCATATGGATGTTTCTATTGCATAGGAGACTATACAGAAGATTTTTTTATATTTAAAATTCGAGATGGCCGCATACAAAAAATATTCCAAAACTTCAAAAAAATATTCTTCTCATGAATGGCCCAACAGATTTTCAAAATGTTTATGTAGTAATGATAACCAACTATTGTTTTGTTAGATTTGTTCAAATGGTGTCCCTAGGGTTAAAAATGACCCCGTCCCATGGGTTCAATTAGGGGACACATGTCATTATAATAAATATTAATTAGAATATTAATAGAATAAATGGGACTCCACTTAGGAGTCTGAAACTGAAAAAATAAAAAAAATAGAAAAAATAAAAACAAGAAATGTCACTGGTAAGTGTCGCATGCCCCCCGAATGTTCGTTGAAAAATAACACCGGGTTCGACATTAACCCATGTCTGACCATGTTATAATTTTTATCAGTCCAAAAAATCTATAGAAGAACTTAAATTATAACATTCAACACAATATTTTATGGAACTGCAATGAAAAGGACATTTATACATTGGTGCAGTCAATGTATGTGTTCATCATGGACTCTCGGAACTTTCTAAATGTAATATAAGAAGGCAAGACTGTATATTTGCTGCATTTGTATTTTGCTCTTTTAAAAATAATCTTTTAAATTTCTTAAGAGAATAAAAAAAAATCTCTATATATAACATGTTTTTTTTATGTTTCCCATATTTGAAATTAATATTTTGAACTGATTCATGGTAACAATTTGGTGAATTCATCGAGAAACTGAATCAAGATTTTTATTCAATCTTATTTGCATTTTTAGCTTACCTGAAAATTCCAACATTTGACTACTTTTCATTACAAATAAACAAGGGCAACAGGACAGAACGTATTATCCACAAGGGGTTGAAATCACCTCCCCCTCCCCCACCCCCCACCCCAGCTGAACTCCACTAGTTTTGGAAACATTGCTATAATCAAATCTTAATATTCAGGTCTATACTAAAATATAGCCTGTGTGGTTCTGGCTAAGAATAGAATCACTGTCGATCTCTGCAGAGGGGTAGAAATCCTCTGAATGGGTTTCATGTTCATTTTATCATTTTTTGTCATGTTCACTATTTTGGTTAAATTGTCAACCCCTGTGTGGTTCCAGGGAGTCATATGAGTGATGGCAAGAATAGGATCACTCTAACTCATGCATGTCGTAGGAAGCGACAATTTGGGTAATACGATAAATTTGCTGAAACTCAACAGTTCTGCAGGTATCAAGATTCTAGGTTCATTCTGCATATTCCTTTGTTGATATATTTTTTTGACTATGTTAATTTGTTGTTGTGTACATGTAGAGTGAACCTGGAATATTTGTTCCTGTTGGCGTCGGATAACCTATAATGAGTTGGTGTGCCGTAAAACCCCTTCCATCATTCATTATACTAAAATATGGATATAACATCTCCATCATGGCTGTATAACCTATAATCTGTTGGTATGCCGTAAAACCCCATGCATTCATTCATTATACTAAAATATGGATATAACATCTCCATCATGGCTGTATGTTTGTATGAATAAAGATTGATTTGATGTGTGCAGTTGGAAAAACAAAATCATTTTCAACATTGCCATGATTGTGTCCATTTAAATATTTTCTTTATAAATTGTTAAACTTTTAACTATTGTAGAGTTATAATTATTCTTGTAACCAGAATTACACACATTGTGGTTAGATCAAAATTCCTGTATAGCGGTGTAGTAGTCAATCCTTCCCTTGTCTAAAAGTCCCTCCCCCTAGTTAATTATATCCCCATAGAAAGTCAAAATATAAGTGGGGGAAGTATCAGCTAGCCAATTCTCCCCCCCCCCACCCCTCCCCCCTCCGCACCAAGAGAAAGTCAAAATTTAAGGGATGAGAATCAGCTAGCCAATTCTCCCCCCACCCCATAGAAAGTAAAAATATAAGGGGGAAAAGAATCAGCTTGTCAATTCTAACCCCCCTCCCCCCCCCACCTCATAGAAAGTCAAAATATAAGGGATGAGCATCAGCATATCTAATTATATTGATGTAGAAAGACCTCAGAACGAATCCGAGTAGAACCACCGTCCTTCCGCAAGTAACTGGCAAACTTCCTCACATAAAGGTTTTACTATAGAATCCACAATCTTAGCTGTGAGAGTTAAGTTGCCATTAGATGATGACATTGCCTTGGATGACTCGGCTACAGAGGGTCCTTTTTGGCCCTATAAAATGTAATCAGCGAAAGAAATACATACCTGACCACATCCAACAGGACAAGTGTCACTGTTGTCTGTATCCATGGTCTCCATCTGGGAAAGAAAATAAACAATAAATCATATACAGTAAAACCTGTGTAAGCAGTCACCTCTATTAACCAGCCACCTGTCTAGAGCAACTATATTTGCTATTTCTCATTTTTATTATTTCAGAGTAAATTAACCTGTATTTAGCAACAACCTGTCTTAAAAGGCCACATTTTCCCTTTCACTTGACTGGCTGCTTAAGACAGGTTAAGACAGGTTTGACTGTACATGAAAAAACCAAATAAACATGAAGTAAACTATTAACATGAACTAAACATGAAATAAACAATTATTATAAAATAAACAATTAGCATTAAAGGCTCATTAAACTTCCTAAATGGTCATTTTTTGTTTTAATTTAAGTTGGTTTTACTTGTCAAGATGATAGAATACATGTTTATTTGATCACTGAGAGACTTTGCAAATAAATATAAAGCACATTATTAGTACATAATTAAGAACAGGTTTTGTATACAAATAATGTTCGTCTCTTTCAGATAAACACCTTCGGCAGTAAACGGGGAGTTGTGAAGCTTGTTCGGAAACGCGTCGGTCGGTAATTTTAATTTATGATCAATTCACTTCAGAGAGAAACATAGTATGGGGAACTGTAGGGATGCGGTTAAAAATGAAATAATCCCATGCAGTTAGATAGTTTTTAAGAACATCCCCTTTATTCCCCTCAGTGTATAAATGAACTGGAACCCACGAGCTAATTTAATGCATGTAAGCGATAAAACGTCCATATAAAAATTAAAAGTAAAATTACTTTTTTAATAACTGAACTGAAGAAATCACCCTTGGTAGCCTCTCAATATTGACTGTAATAAAATGATTTGTGACATAATAGTTTGTGCGATAGTATTTATAACGTGTATATGCAAAGGAGGATCCTGAGCAAGAGTTACTAGACCAAACTAGTATTCCGTACTCATTGTTTTTCAGTGCGTATAAATGCGTACTACGTTCAATACAGTTTTATTGCAGAAATCAACATATTTAAAAATTTAATATATTTCTTATCTTGTTGATGAACCCCCCATCTAAGTCTTAGTCCGCACACTTCCACTGCAGTTTTCATTTGTGTACTTCCCAACACTAGCTGAGATACAGTCTGAGAGCAACCGAGTCATCACGGAATAACAAAAATGTAAACAAAAGTTAAAAGTTCGGTCCGCTCGTCTAAAAAATACACATTTTGACGCTCAGCATTTAGAGGAGAGTTCTAGGTCTGGTTGGCCCAGTGTCAATATAATGTGACTGGGTGGGGTATCATACTATGTGTCTGCAGCATGATACTCCAGTGTGACAGCGCTTAGAATACGGTCTTAAGTAGACACCGTCGCGATATGTCTGAAAAATTGTTGAAAGCGACGCTAAACACCATACAACAACAACATAATTACAATCACTTTTAGCTCTACTGGCTAAAGGCCAGAAGGGCTTATGCGATGGCGCGTTGTCCGTCGTCTGTCGTCCGTAGTCTGTCGTCTGTCATATGGATGTTTCTATTGCATAGGAGACTATACAGAAGATTTTTTTATATTTAAAATTCGAGATGGCCGCATACAAAAAATATTCCAAAACTTCAAAAAAATATTCTTCTCATGAATGGCCCAACAGATTTTCAAAATGTTTATGTAGTAATGATAACCAACTATTGTTTTGTTAGATTTGTTCAAATGGTGTCCCTAGGGTTAAAAATGACCCCGTCCCATGGGTTCAATTAGGGGACACATGTCATTATAATAAATATTAATTAGAATATTAATAGAATAAATGGGACTCCACTTAGGAGTCTGAAATTAAAAAAAAAAAAAAAATAGAAAAAATAAAAACAAGAAATGTCACTGGTAAGTGTCGCATGCCCCCCGAATGTTCGTTGAAAAATAACACCGGGTTCGACATTAACCCATGTCTGACCATGTTATAATTTTTATCAGTCCAAAAAATCTATAGAAGAACTTAAATTATAACATTCAACACAATATTTTATGGAACTGCAATGAAAAGGACATTTATACATTGGTGCAGTCAATGTATGTGTTCATCATGGACTCTCGGAACTTTCTAAATGTAATATAAGAAGGCAAGACTGTATATTTGCTGCATTTGTATTTTGCTCTTTTAAAAATAATCTTTTAAATTACTTAGAGAATAAAAAAAAATCTCTATATATAACATGTTTTTTTTATGTTTCCCATATTTGAAATTAATATTTTGAACTGATTCATGGTAACAATTTGGTGAATTCATCGAGAAACTGAATCAAGATTTTTATTCAATCTTATTTGCATTTTTAGCTTACCTGAAAATTCCAACATTTGACTACTTTTCATTACAAATAAACAAGGGCAACAGGACAGAACGTATTATCCACAAGGGGTTGAAATCACCTCCCCCTCCCCCCACCCCCCACCCCAGCTGAACTCCACTAGTTTTGGAAACATTGCTATAATCAAATCTTAATATTCAGGTCTATACTAAAATATAGCCTGTGTGGTTCTGGCTAAGAATAGAATCACTGTCGATCTCTGCAGAGGGGTAGAAATCCTCTGAATGGGTTTCATGTTCATTTTATCATTTTTTGTCATGTTCACTATTTTGGTTAAATTGTCAACCCCTGTGTGGTTCCAGGGAGTCATATGAGTGATGGCAAGAATAGGATCACTCTAACTCATGCATGTCGTAGGAAGCGACAATTTGGGTAATACGATAAATTTGCTGAAACTCAACAGTTCTGCAGGTATCAAGATTCTAGGTTCATTCTGCATATTCCTTTGTTGATATATTTTTTTGACTATGTTAATTTGTTGTTGTGTACATGTAGAGTGAACCTGGAATATTTGTTCCTGTTGGCGTCGGATAACCTATAATGAGTTGGTGTGCCGTAAAACCCCTTCCATCATTCATTATACTAAAATATGGATATAACATCTCCATCATGGCTGTATAACCTATAATCTGTTGGTATGCCGTAAAACCCCATGCATTCATTCATTATACTAAAATATGGATATAACATCTCCATCATGGCTGTATGTTTGTATGAATAAAGATTGATTTGATGTGTGCAGTTGGAAAAACAAAATCATTTTCAACATTGCCATGATTGTGTCCATTTAAATATTTTCTTTATAAATTGTTAAACTTTTAACTATTGTAGAGTTATAATTATTCTTGTAACCAGAATTACACACATTGTGGTTAGATCAAAATTCCTGTATAGCGGTGTAGTAGTCAATCCTTCCCCTGTCTAAAAGTCCCTCCCCCTAGTTGATTATATCCCCATAGAAAGTCAAAATATAAGTGGGGGAAGTATCAGCTAGCCAATTCTCCCCCCCCCCACCCCCCCCCCCCCTCCGCACCAAGAGAAAGTCAAAATTTAAGGGATGAGAATCAGCTAGCCAATTCTCCCCCACCCCATAGAAAGTAAAAATATAAGGGGGAAAAGAATCAGCTTGTCAATTCTAACCCCCCCCCCCCCACCTCATAGAAAGTCAAAATATAAGGGATGAGCATCAGCATATCTAATTATATTGATGTAGAAAGACCTCAGAACGAATCCGAGTAGAACCACCGTCCTTCCGCAAGTAACTGGCAAACTTCCTCACATAAAGGTTTTACTATAGAATCCACAATCTTAGCTGTGAGAGTTAAGTTGCCATTAGATGATGACATTGCCTTGGATGACTCAGCTACAGAGGGTCCTTTTTGGCCCTATAAAATGTAATCAGCGAAAGAAATACATACCTGACCACATCCAACAGGACAAGTGTCACTGTTGTCTGTATCCATGGTCTCCATCTGGGAAAGAAAATAAACAATAAATCATATACAGTAAAACCTGTGTAAGCAGTCACCTCTATTAACCAGCCACCTGTCTAGAGCAACTTTATTTGCTATTTCCCATTTTTATTATTTCAGAGTAAATTAACCTGTATTTAGCAACAACCTGTCTTAAAAGGCCACATTTTCCCTTTCACTTGACTGGCTGCTTAAGACAGGTTTGACTGTACATGAAAAAAACAAATAAACATAAAGTAAACTATTAACATGAACTAAACATGAAATAAACAATTATTATAAAATAAACAATTAGCATTAAAGGCTCATTAAACTTCCTAAATGGTCGTTTTTTGTTTTAATTTAAGTTGGTTTTACTCATCAAGATGATAAAATACATGTTATTTGATCACTGAGAGACTTTGCAAATAAATATAAAGCACATTATTAGTACATAATTAAGAACAGGTTTTGTATACAAATAATGTTCGTCTCTTTCAGATAAACACCTTCGTCAGTAAACGGGGAGTTGTGAAGCTTGTTCGGAAACGCGTCGGTCGGTAATTTTAATTTATGATCAATTCACTTCAGAGAGAAACATAGTATGGGGAACTGTAGGGATGCGGTTAAAAATGAAATAATCCCATGCAGTTAGATAGTTTTTAAGAACATCCCCTTTATTCCACTCAGTGTATAAATGAACTGGAACCCACGAGCTAATTTAATGCACGTAAGCGATAAAATGTCCATATAAAAATTAAAAGTAAAATTACTTTTTTAATAACTGAACTGAAGAAATCACCCTTGGTAGCCTCTCAATATTGACTGTAATAAAATGATTTGTGACATAATAGTTTGTGTGATAGTATTTATAACGTGTATATGCAAAGGAGGATCCTGAGCAAGAGTTACTAGACCAAACTAGTATTCCATACTCATTGTTTTTCAGTGCGTATAAATGCGTACTACGTTCAATACAGTTTCATTGCAGAAATCAACATATTTAAAAATTTAATATATTTCTTATCTTGTTGATGAACCCCTCATCTTAGTCTTAGTCCGCACACTTCCACTGCAGTTTTCATTTGTGTACTTCCCAACACTGGCTGAGATACAGTCTGAGAGCAACCGAGTCATCACGGAATTACAAAAATGTAAACAAAAGTTAAAAGTTCGGTCCGCTCGTCTAAAAAATACACATTTTGACGCTCAGCATTTAGAGGAGAGTTCTAGGTCTGGTTGGCCCAGTGTCAATATAATGTGACTGGGTGGGGTATCATACCATGTGTCTGCAGCATGATACTCCAGTGTGACAGCGCTTAGAATACGGTCTCAAGTAGACACCGTCGCGATATGACTGAAAAACTGTTGAAAGCGACGCTAAACACCATACAACAACAACATAATTACAATCACTTTTAGCTCTACTGGCTAAAGGCCAGAAGGGCTTATGCGATGGCGCGTTGTCCGTCGTCTGTCGTCCGTAGTCTGTCGTCTGTCATATGGATGTTTCTATTGCATAGGAGACTATACAGAAGATTTTTTTATATTTAAAATTCAAGATGGCCGCATACAAAAAATATTCCAAAACTTCAAAAAAATATTCTTCTCATGAATGGCCCAACAGATTTTCAAAATGTTTATGTAGTAATGATAACCAACTATTGTTTTGTTAGATTTGTTCAAATGGTGTCCCTAGGGTTAAAAATGACCCCGTCCCATGGGTTCAATTAGGGGACACTTGTCATTATAATAAATATTAATTAGAATATTAATAGAATAAATGGGACTCCACTTAGGAGTCTGAAACTGAAAAAATAAAAAAAATAGAAAAAATAAAAACAAGAAATGTCACTGGTAAGTGTCGCATGCCCCCCGAATGTTCGTTGAAAAATAACACCGGGTTCGACATTAACCCATGTCTGACCATGTTATAATTTTTATCAGTCCAAAAAATCTATAGAAGAACTTAAATTATAACATTCAACACAATATTTTATGGAACTGCAATGAAAAGGACATTTATACATTGGTGCAGTCAATGTATGTGTTCATCATGGACTCTCGGAACTTTCTAAATGTAATATAAGAAGGCAAGACTGTATATTTGCTGCATTTGTATTTTGCTCTTTTAAAAATAATCTTTTAAATTACTTAGAGAATAAAAAAAAATCTCTATATATAACATGTTTTTTTTATGTTTCCCATATTTGAAATTAATATTTTGAACTGATTCATGGTAACAATTTGGTGAATTCATCGAGAAACTGAATCAAGATTTTTATTCAATCTTATTTGCATTTTTAGCTTACCTGAAAATTCCAACATTTGACTACTTTTCATTACAAATAAACAAGGGCAACAGGACAGAATGTATTATCCACAAGGGGTTGAAATCACCTCCCCCTCCCCCCACCCCCCACCCCAGCTGAACTCCACTAGTTTTGGAAACATTGCTATAATCAAATCTTAATATTCAGGTCTATACTAAAATATAGCCTGTGTGGTTCTGGCTAAGAATAGAATCACTGTCGATCTCTGCAGAGGGGTAGAAATCCTCTGAATGGGTTTCATGTTCATTTTATCATTTTTTGTCATGTTCACTATTTTGGTTAAATTGTCAACCCCTGTGTGGTTCCAGGGAGTCATATGAGTGATGGCAAGAATAGGATCACTCTAACTCTTGCATGTCGTAGGAAGCGACAATTTGGGTAATACGATAAATTTGCTGAAACTCAACAGTTCTGCAGGTATCAAGATTCTAGGTTCATTCTGCATATTCCTTTGTTGATATATTTTTTTGACTATGTTAATTTGTTGTTTTGTACATGTAGAGTGAACCTGGAATATTTCTTCCTGTTGGCGTCGGATAACCTATAATGAGTTGGTGTGCCGTAAAACCCATTCCATCATTCATTATACTAAAATATGGATATAACATCTCCATCATGGCTGTATAACCTATAATCTGTTGGTATGCCGTAAATCCCCATGCATTCATTCATTATACTAAAATATGGATATAACATCTCCATCATGGCTGTATGTTTGTATGAATAAAGATTGATTTGATGTGTGCAGTTGGAAAAACAAAATCATTTTCAACATTGCCATGATTGTGTCCATTTAAATATTTTCTTTATAAATTGTTAAACTTTTAACTATTGTAGAGTTATAATTATTCTTGTAACCAGAATTACACACATTGTGGTTAGATCAAAATTCCTGTATAGCGGTGTAGTAGTCAATCCTTCCCCTGTCTAAAAGTCCCTCCCCCTAGTTAATTATATCCCCATAGAAAGTCAAAATATAAGTGGGGGAAGTATCAGCTAGCCAATTCTCCCCCCCCCCCCCCACCCCCCCCCCCCCCCCCCCCCTCCGCACCAAGAGAAAGTCAAAATTTAAGGGATGAGAATCAGCTAGCCAATTCTCCCCCACCCCATAGAAAGTAAAAATATAAGGGGGAAAAGAATCAGCTTGTCAATTCTAACCCCCCTCCCCCCCCCATAGAAAGTCAAAATATAAGGGATGAGCATCAGCATATCTAATTATATTGATGTAGAAAGACCTCAGAACGAATCCGAGTAGAACCACCGTCCTTCCGCAAGTAACTGGCAAACTTCCTCACATAAAGGTTTTACTATAGAATCCACAATCTTAGCTGTGAGAGTTAAGTTGCCATTAGATGATGACATTGCCTTGGATGACTCAGCTACAGAGGGTCCTTTTTGGCCCTATAAAATGTAATCAGCCAAAGAAATACATACCTGACCACATCCAACAGGACAAGTGTCACTGTTGTCTGTATCCATGGTCTCCATCTGGGAAAGAAAATAAACAATAAATCATATACAGTAAAACCTGTGTAAGCAGTCACCTCTATTAACCAGCCACCTGTCTAGAGCAACTTTATTTGCTATTTCCCATTTTTATTATTTCAGAGTAAATTAACCTGTATTTAGCAACAACCTGTCTTAAAAGGCCACATTTTCCCTTTCACTTGACTGGCTGCTTAAGACAGGTTTGACTGTACATGAAAAAAACAAATAAACATAAAGTAAACTATTAACATGAACTAAACATGAAATAAACAATTATTATAAAATAAACAATTAGCATTAAAGGCTCATTAAACTTCCTAAATGGTCGTTTTTTGTTTTAATTTAAGTTGGTTTTACTCATCAAGATGATAAAATACATGTTATTTGATCACTGAGAGACTTTGCAAATAAATATAAAGCACATTATTAGTACATAATTAAGAACAGGTTTTGTATACAAATAATGTTCGTCTCTTTCAGATAAACACCTTCGTCAGTAAACGGGGAGTTGTGAAGCTTGTTCGGAAACGCGTCGGTCGGTAATTTTAATTTATGATCAATTCACTTCAGAGAGAAACATAGTATGGGGAACTGTAGGGATGCGGTTAAAAATGAAATAATCCCATGCAGTTAGATAGTTTTTAAGAACATCCCCTTTATTCCACTCAGTGTATAAATGAACTGGAACCCACGAGCTAATTTAATGCACGTAAGCGATAAAATGTCCATATAAAAATTAAAAGTAAAATTACTTTTTTAATAACTGAACTGAAGAAATCACCCTTGGTAGCCTCTCAATATTGACTGTAATAAAATGATTTGTGACATAATAGTTTGTGTGATAGTATTTATAACGTGTATATGCAAAGGAGGATCCTGAGCAAGAGTTACTAGACCAAACTAGTATTCCATACTCATTGTTTTTCAGTGCGTATAAATGCGTACTACGTTCAATACAGTTTCATTGCAGAAATCAACATATTTAAAAATTTAATATATTTCTTATCTTGTTGATGAACCCCTCATCTTAGTCTTAGTCCGCACACTTCCACTGCAGTTTTCATTTGTGTACTTCCCAACACTGGCTGAGATACAGTCTGAGAGCAACCGAGTCATCACGGAATTACAAAAATGTAAACAAAAGTTAAAAGTTCGGTCCGCTCGTCTAAAAAATACACATTTTGACGCTCAGCATTTAGAGGAGAGTTCTAGGTCTGGTTGGCCCAGTGTCAATATAATGTGACTGGGTGGGGTATCATACCATGTGTCTGCAGCATGATACTCCAGTGTGACAGCGCTTAGAATACGGTCTCAAGTAGACACCGTCGCGATATGACTGAAAAATTGTTGAAAGCGACGCTAAACACCATACAACAACAACATAATTACAATCACTTTTAGCTCTACTGGCTAAAGGCCAGAAGGGCTTATGCGATGGCGCGTTGTCCGTCGTCTGTCGTCCGTAGTCTGTCGTCTGTCATATGGATGTTTCTATTGCATAGGAGACTATACAGAAGATTTTTTTATATTTAAAATTCAAGATGGCCGCATACAAAAAATATTCCAAAACTTCAAAAAAATATTCTTCTCATGAATGGCCCAACAGATTTTCAAAATGTTTATGTAGTAATGATAACCAACTATTGTTTTGTTAGATTTGTTCAAATGGTGTCCCTAGGGTTAAAAATGACCCCGTCCCATGGGTTCAATTAGGGGACACTTGTCATTATAATAAATATTAATTAGAATATTAATAGAATAAATGGGACTCCACTTAGGAGTCTGAAACTGAAAAAATAAAAAAAATAGAAAAAATAAAAACAAGAAATGTCACTGGTAAGTGTCGCATGCCCCCCGAATGTTCGTTGAAAAATAACACCGGGTTCGACATTAACCCATGTCTGACCATGTTATAATTTTTATCAGTCCAAAAAATCTATAGAAGAACTTAAATTATAACATTCAACACAATATTTTATGGAACTGCAATGAAAAGGACATTTATACATTGGTGCAGTCAATGTATGTGTTCATCATGGACTCTCGGAACTTTCTAAATGTAATATAAGAAGGCAAGACTGTATATTTGCTGCATTTGTATTTTGCTCTTTTAAAAATAATCTTTTAAATTACTAAGAGAATAAAAAAAAAATCTCTATATATAACATGTTTTTTTTATGTTTCCCATATTTGAAATTAATATTTTGAACTGATTCATGGTAACAATTTGGTGAATTCATCGAGAAACTGAATCAAGATTTTTATTCAATCTTATTTGCATTTTTAGCTTACCTGAAAATTCCAACATTTGACTACTTTTCATTACAAATAAACAAGGGCAACAGGACAGAACGTATTATCCACAAGGGGTTGAAATCACCTCCCCCTCCCCCCACCCCCACACCCCAGCTGAACTCCACTAGTTTTGGAAACATTGCTATAATCAAATCTTAATATTCAGGTCTACACTAAAATATAGCCTGTGTGGTTCTGGCTAAGAATAGAATCACTGTCAATCTCTGCAGAGGGGTAGAAATCCTCTGAATGGGTTTCATGTTCATTTTATCATTTTTTGTCATGTTCACTATTTTGGTTAAATTGTCAACCCCTGTGTGGTTCCAGGGAGTCATATGAGTGATGGCAAGAATAGGATCACTCTAACTCATGCATGTCGTAGGAAGCGACAATTTGGGTAATACGATAAATTTGCTGAAACTCTGCAGTTCTGCAGGTATCAAGATTCTAGGTTCATTCTGCATATTCCTATGTTAATTTGTTGTTTTGTACATGTAGAGTGAACCTGGAATATTTCTTCCTGTTGGCGTCGGATAACCTATAATGAGTTGGTATGCCGTAAAACCCCTTCCATCATACATTATACTAAAGTATGGATATAACATCTCCATCATGGCTGTATAACCTATAATCTGTTGGTATGCCGTAAAACCCCATGCATTCATTCATTATACTAAAATATGGATATAACATCTCCCTCATGGCTGTATGTGTGTATGAATAAAGATTGATTTGATGTGTGCAGTTGGAAAAACAAAATCATTTTCAACATTGCCATGATTGTGTCCATTTAAATATTTTCTTTATAAATTGTTAAACTTTTAACTATTGTAGAGTTATAATTATTCTTGTAACCAGAATTACACACATTGTGGTTAGATAAAAATTCCTGTATAGCGGTGTAGTAGTCAATCCTTCCCCTGTCTAAAAGTCCCTCCCCCTAGTTAATTATATCCCCATAGAAAGTCAAAATATAAGTGGGGGAAGAATCAGCTAGCCAATCCCCCCCCCCCCCCCCCCCACACACACAAGGAGAAAGTCAAAATTTAAGGGATGAGAATCAGCTAGCCAATTCTCCCCCCACCCCATAGACAGTAAAAATATAAGGGGGGAAAAGAATCAGCTTGTCAATTCTACCCCCCCCCCCCCTACCCCCCCCCCCCCCCCCCCCCCCCCCACCACCTCATAGAAAGTCAAAATATAAGGGATGAGCATCAGCTAACCAATTCTTTCCCCGGGGAAATAATCAGCTGGTGTGGAAATTCAGCGGCACATGGAGCTTCATAATTATTATAATGATACTTCCCATTTCCCATTAATTTGATAAGATTTAACCACTAAGGGTAGATTATTATAAAGATAATAATGTTACAAAAATTACCACTTTAAAACTTTTTATTTGTAAATAATTGTCTTCTTAAATTTCATACAGTCATAACCTTGACATAATTTTGCTAACCACATGATATTAACTAATATAGAGATCAGAACACATGTGTGACACAATAATTATCATGTTAGCAAAATTTTATACAATTGATACAATTTATGTACTTGTGGTTGTTGTTGAATGGTTTATGTGGTACAAATTTGGAATAAAATGTGTTCTTGCATAGGTAAAGGAAATATATCGGGATAAAAAGTTTAAAATGTTTTAAAAAAATTAAATAATTATCAAAACGGATAAAAAGCATCTCATTATCATTAATAAATATAATATGAATAGTTCAGTATGTCTATCAACAAAACGTGAAAAATTGGTAAACTTGGAATGAAATCCCCATTCTAAAAATAGACGGCAGTGGTATACTGTTTGATGACCATCACTTCGTCATTCAAACTATTTCTAAGATGAAACGATTTTTACTCTGTGTAAATGAGTCAAATTCAAATCAATATGAAATCGCACGACTCATTTAATTTGTCGCAAAATATGTTGCAATTTAAAGTGGGAAATCTATTTCAGTCTAACCGAGGTGCGTAGCCCAATTAAGTTAGAAAAGCTCATTTCCGCATGTTGAAGTGGATAGCCCTTTGGCAATATCGGGTCTGAGTATATAATTATAGGCATGGCATATTAGAAAAAAATGTTTTAAGCCAGTTTTAAAATTTTGAAAAATCCTGATATACCCGGTATTCCCTTTTAGGGAAGAAAAGCAGATTTATATCTTTACAGTTGGTCATAATGTTTTGAATTAGGCTTGATCGGAAATTGATACTAGCTTAACACTTCCATGAAATCTCTAATGCTAGTTTCCTGAGCAGCCACTGGGATGTTTGGTTATCAATTATTTTTTTTTTTTTGAATGGGGTTTAACGCCATTTTCAACACATTTCAGGTTATGTATGACGTATCCAGTTTTACTGGTGGAGGAAGACCTCAGACTGAGTCAGACTGAGTAGAACCACCGTCCTTCCGCAAGTAACTGGAAACTTTCTCACATAAAGTTTTTGGAGCGACCGGGACTCGAACCTACGACCATAGCGGTGAGAGGTAAATGATCTTGAGACGGCGCCTTAGACCACTCGGCCACGGAGGACCCTTTGGTTATCAATTAAATTATTATCCTAATTTTTCTTAAAAACAGGGAGTGCAGGAGGATTTTTTATTTTTTTTTTTTTTTTTAAATTTTAAAATAAATAAAAAGGGTCGGGGTGGCATGAAAATTAGAGGGCAGGTGGTAATAATAATTTAGCAATTAATTTATTATGACCTTAAAAAACAACAACATAAAAAAGCGTACATCACACCTCCAAACTCTCATATTGTATTAAAATCCACTATATTTCTACTGTAAAACACGTGTGCCCAGATTTTGTGTTGCTATCTAATGACCTGTTTCCTCTCACCACAGAGGTACTGGGTTCAAGCCCAGCTCTTTCCAAAAAAGTTTGCCCTAGTTACCTGCAGAAGTATAGTTTATCTACTCAGACTCATTATGCCAGGTCTCCCTTCATCAATAATACTGGTATACAAAATAACCTACTATAGGTTAAACATGAGATAATAACCCCATTGTATAGAGTACTGGTACTTATTTTTTGTACAGAAATTATAATACAAGCTTCCAAATACTCACACTTCGATACTATTTTAACGATGAAATTGTTTTAAACTATAATACAATATTATACAATCTATATAAATAAATATTTTGCAAATCTTCAGCTTTTCACAGGAGATTCCGCGCAGCTGTATAATAAATTATAGGTTTGTCTTCAACATGGAAGCCATATTGTGTGTAGGATCAGGTGTATTAGTCACACTCATCAGGGGGAAAGGTTTCTTGAATACCATACACCCGCTAAATGGTCAAGTAACCTCGCCCTAGAGTGTCATTCACTGAACACAATACGTGGGAATCAATCCTGAAATTTCACTCACAATTGTTGCTCATCATTATAAGTTTGGTGGAATGTTTTTTATTGGGAAGTTTGTATAATTTCTGTGGGTAGTTTAAGTTGTACAGATATAGTCAGTCAAGATTTCTATAGCACAATATGGCCAGTGCACTCCAATAAGCAGAACTGAAAACAAAATTGTTGTTTATATTCAGCTTTAAATGAAGCATAATTATATCATGAGTGTTTAGAGTTTTAAAGTTGGCAAAAACATTATTTTCCAATATATGATGCCTAAATAGTTATTATACTCAATGCTGGATCAAGTAAAGAGTTATAAGATGTCATAAAATACTGTAAATATAAGGACAAACGTGAAATTTGTAAAAATTGGCGGCGATTTTAGTGGCCATCTTGAATTTCCACCATTTTGAAAGTGGGTCTCAGTGTTAAGAAAATCAGTTAACCTTGTACTATGTTTGTGCCAAGTTTTGTGCTTTTCTCAAAAAAGGCACAATTCTCTCAATATTCTGCACCATATTGCCCCACCAGAGATATATAGTCTTTGGTTTAGAACTATCAGAATTGTATAAGTTTGTATTATTTTGTTCTAAACCTTTATGCTTTGAATATTGTACATGTTTTTCTGTGGATATTTGTAATTGGAAGCCATGGGCAGGGGTTTTCCCCTGGTTATTCTTACTTAAATACCTGGCTTTTTTCAGCTGAGTTTCTTCTGTTTCTTGTGGAGGACCCCCAGAACCCCCCTCTACTTTTTTCCTTTAACCTTCCTACTTCAAAACATAATGAAAGCCCAGCACTTGAAATAAAATAGGTTTTATATCTAAACATATTTAAACTGGATTTTACGTTATACTTTGGGCCAACATTCTTGCTAACGCAACTGCACCTACAGTTTTAGTCAATTCAAATGTCTCCCATTACATGTAAAAAAACAGTGAAACTGATATGTATGCAGATAAACTACCATTAATTGATGCACTGTTTGGGGTAACTGCACTAAAGACAGGCTTGATCGAATACTAAAATTACAGAAAAGAGCAACAAGAAGGCAGATCCTCTTTCCGCTATGCTAACCTACTTTGTAACATATCTGCATGGGTGGTGATCTTCAGATTACCATTTCAGCGATTAACCAGACAACCATAGTGTTAATGGATCTGGGGGTTCAGGTAAGACACCACAGCTGCTTATAAGACACTTTGAAAAATGCAGAAAATCAAATTAATGATATTTACAGCAATGCAATATACTGAAAATGTCACTTAATTTAGGCCACATTTCTCCTTCATTTCTTCGGCCATTTTGGATCCCGGACGTATCGGTTCACCACTAGTCATGTGTTATATAAGAGATTTTTTTCTGCTCAGCGTGTACACTGTTTACTTCCGAAATCATGTATTCATACCCCAATTTCCAAGCATTATTTCATTTTTCTAAATTCTCAATTCAAACATGACAATGCTTTCAAAATGTTCAAAGTATACCAATAATGCCATTCAAATAAAAAAATGAGCATTAAAATAAGGAAAATGCATTTTTTAAGAAGAAAAAACAAGGACTATTTATAACCGCTATTATGCGACTACCCTACGGAAACACTTCCTTTTTCTTGTGGTGGTACTGTGCCTGCAGAGCAAGTTCATGATCTGAATATGTGCCTATGGTATCACAGGAGTTTCAGTTAAGTTATTTTCATGGAGTTAATGCCCCTTGTTCTTTCAACTTATATAGACAAACTTAACTAAACTAAAAACATAACTTTTGATAATGAAAATGAAAAGTGTTGGTGAATTATTTTGCTAATTTTGTTTGTAATAGATAAGCAATAATTATAGTTTAATTTTACCATCCCTGAATTTTAATTGTCTTCCATTTGTTGTTTTAGAACAGCATCTAAAAAGACGAATGCGCTGTCGCTCTGACAGCTCTTGTTTATGAAGTTATTACCCGTTGTTATTTAAACTTTCTAAGATGAAACAAGTTTGACTAGGTGTAAAACTCGCAGTATAACAGATCAAATTGAAATGAAAAAATGAACTTGCGTGACTCATTTTATACGTCTCAAAATAGTTACCATTTAATAGGGAAATCTATTTTAGTCTTACCTATGTGCATCCAGCCTAAGTTAGGAAAGTCCTTTTCAATAAAAAATTTTTGGCATGTTTAAATATAGATACATCCAATCCAAATGGTTTGATATGTTAAATCCACCGAAATGTGACAAAATAGATGTTTCAATCAGAGTGTTAATCTTGAAATTCTAAAACTATGACCTAGATGCGACTCAAAATATATTGGAATTGCAGGCAAATCGTAGAAAGAGCATGTACTGGCCGTCACAGCAAAATCAATTGCAGCAAGGCTGATGGTCATGATCAAAACTTCTGTCCTGCGAATCCAAAGCGTAAGAGGTCACAGACAGGTCTTACATGGTCGTGGAAGCAATACCATTTGTGCATAATTGCGGCCCATGTAGTCACATGACTGGTCCTGTCATCTCACAATTGATAGCGTGACCAGTCACAACCTATTCAGATTGGCTGCATGACCTTATAATTAATGGTACCACCAGTCTTAAGCTCACAGACAATATATTTAGAGTGACTTTTGGGATTTGGTCACTCTCCACTATGACACCAGAAGAGAGCATATCACTATGGCTGGTACACCAGTGTTGCCGAGAAGACTTATTGGCTTGTACTTCAGATTGAACAACAACAGCTGGGTGCCTTGGCCGTTTCTGTACCAGACCTGTTTACTTCTACAGATTTCAGTATTTTATACGGATTTAGGTAAAAAACTATGCACTATGGATAGGTGGTCAGTTGCTAACAATCAAAATTTTGTAAATTTCGAGCTATTTTGTTCGTTTTCGGTTCTTCGTAGCTCCGCAATCGGGATCTTGGACGCTTTTTGTGAATATGAAGAGAGAGCAAGCGTCTCGCTCACGAGGCTTTCCGATATGTCGAAGAGACAAGTATTGGCTGATGATTCTCCAAAGAAAAAGAAAACTAGAAGTAGTCAACAGTTCAGACAAACAGGTGGCCACAAATGAAAATCTACCACGTGGATCTGGATAAGCTATCACTTTCGCTTCTTACTGTGGAAATCATCAACAATGATGTTACAAAGTTTTACTAAAATGTGTGTGAAAAAAAAGTCTTTGTAACTTATTTTCACACCAAACTTCTTCTGGTATCTGAGAACAGACTCTCTTTCCCTTGACAAACAAACCCCTCTGATACTAGCAATACTTAACAAACAATATATGACCAATGGCTTCTCATTCATTTATCATAAACTCGTATATAATACAACTTCTATTTGTGTATCAGCCAAGAATATCATATTTCCATTTAAGGCTTTACTAACTTTCAATTTAAAAGTAATGATCAAATTTACCCCTTAATCATAATCATTACATAAAAGATTACCAAATCTGCTTACTGTATCTTTGTATTCACAAAAGAGTATGTCTGTTTGTAATTGTTCCCGAATGAATGCTGTATGATACCACGTGGTGGTACTGAGCGGGAAATGTTCATGCTACAACGACACCTGTCGAGTAGGGAAATTAAAACACTGATCAAGGGAGACAAACATGCTATGTGTGTTGTAACAAAGCTCACCAAGAGTTAATTTTCCTACTCCGATCACAATCATGGGAAAACAGGGAATTGAGGGGGTGTGGAATAGACATATCAGGAAACCTCTGCAAATAACTAGCAAACTTTAAAGGTTTTGGAGCTAGTGGGACTCAAATCTACAACATTATAGCAGTGAAAGGTAAAGTGGTCTTGAGACTGCGCCTTCGGCTACAGAGGACCCTTAATTTAATACCGGTACTAGTAATATACACATTCATACGTGTTTCCCTATATATATTTTATGTATGAACAGGTTCTTATCATCTCATAATTTTCAGGATGAGCAATAATAAATAGTTGGACTAGTCAATGCAACAGCTATTCCAGCTTTTAATAATTATGAGTTCTAAATTGTGGTCTGTGATGATTCTCATACTTGACTGTTTTAAAATGATTATATTGGCAAATTAGGCATAAAAGCTCATAAAACCATGTTTGTGTACCGATTCAATGCCTTAATTAACCTTGACTAAAATAATCAATTCATGGTTTAGGTGTAACCCCACCATTAATTTTGTTCTTTATTCTATAGTAAATAATAAAAGTTTGAAGGCTTGTCATTCATAGAGGGACCCAAATGAAAGAAGTGAAACTTACATATTCCTGTTTGCCAACCTCTGCACTACCAAAATATGATGAAAAAAGTGGGGGTCATGTGTCATATAAGAGATTTTTTTTATGTCAAGTGTAAACACCGTTGAAAAAACGGAAGTAAACTTCCAAAATATTGTATTCATACCCCCCATCTCAAAAACTTTTTTTCTTCTTCTAGATTCACAATTCAAACATGACAATGCTTCTGAAATGTTCCAAATAGGTTAACAATGCCACCCAAACCAAAAAATGACAATAAAAAATGTGAAAATGCATTTTAAGAGAAAAAGAAACTAGGATTATTTATGGCAGCCATCATGCGACTACCCCACGGAAGCACTTCCTGTTTTGCAATGGTGGCACTATGCCTATAAGGAATTTTTTTATTTTTTATAAATTGGTTTAAACCTTCTGTATGGAAAACAATACCAATTTCCAGCAATATTGCCAACTTACAGGCATTTAACACTGAAAATTTGGTCAAAATATCATTTTCTAGACGGTCATAGTGCCAGTCAGCAGCTGGCGGCCAAAACTGTATTTTAGGCATTTTCAGTGATTTAACCATTTTAATTCATGGACATCAAAACCCGTCATTTTTTTACATTATAATAGTCTCATGACATTTTCAACATATGTGTTGTCTAAATGAAAACTTAAAATATTGTTCAAAATGTGAAATTTGCAGTTTTTTTGGACTTCAAAACAAAAAAATCACAAAAAAAACAATGATTTTTCATATAAATCCATGATAAATATGCAACTGTGACTTCAATTTCTGTAATAAAATATCAATTAATGCTGTTTAATTAAGGAGGTGTTTCTTATTTAACATTTCAGACCATAACAATGTAAAAAAAAAGTTATTTCACCAATTTTTACCAATTATCAGGTCAATGGTGCATTACTGAAAATGGTGTGAAAAACAGTCTCCACAAAGCAGACCAAACTTTAGCAAACTTGAACCCAAATTTCATATCATAAGGTGTTAAACTAGGGTTTGAATAGGTAGGTAAACACATTAAAGTAGGTTATAATCACCAAACATAAATTTTGCAACTTTTTTTTACATTTTTTATGCTTTTATGGGTGACAAAATGCGAAAAAAGAAATTCTCGAGAGAGAAACACTGTAGAAATATAGGATTTAAGAAAGGTGTTCAAAGTGGTCAAAAAGGTAAAATTTATTCATTCTGTAATGAAAGAAATGATAAGAAATATGTAAGACTCTTGAAAGAGTCATTTGATGAAAGAGTTGTGGTAAATAAGGGAAAGCTTACCTTGAGAGATATCGATGGTTCCGAAACCAATGTCGCTCCGCTACGTCCCGTGGTTAAGCGTAACACACTGCTCGATGCATACGCCAGTGCTGACAAAACTGAGGTTCACCCTGACTCGTTCACTAACAAACTATATAGTCAGGCACGTGTACAGGCAATGTTCAACACTGAAATAAAAAAACATTGTTTGTATGGTAATGCATGTGAAGGTGAATTAAATATTGATGCCGCAGCATCAAACAAATGGGGTCTAGCTTGGACAGAGCGACTAAAATGTTCAAAATGCCCCTACATAAGTAAATATTATAAACTGTATGATGAGATAAAAACAAACAAAAGAGGCAGGAAAGCTGCACAGGTAAATGTAGGTTTCCAAATAGGTCTAATGACTACTACCATCAGTAATACTGGGGCCTCCAGAATACTTGTAAACTCAAATATCATACCACCTTCAAGAAATGCTATGCAAAAACTTGCTAACAAGGTTGGTAAGGATGTACAAACTCTAAACCAAATTAAAATGACTGAAATAAGGGGAAAAAATAAAAGCTGACAACAAACTTTGTGGTAATAAAAATGAAAATGAGGTAATTTGTGAAGGTAACAGTTGTTACAATAACCCGTTGTTCAATTCTGAGAGTACGCCTTTTCAGGAAGGCACAATAGTCACTGCTACCATGTGTGAATATATTTTATTGTATAATATAAATAAATCGGATGCGAACAGGCAATTGATGCTACAATCGAAAAAGAATTATAAATATTATTGCAGAAAATGTAAATATGCGTACAATCGGAACTTAGGATATAAGATGAACGAAATGAGACTGAAGAGGTCAAAAGAATTCTGGAACATGTTTAAAACACGTAAAAAACAGAGTATCAGTGATATACCATTGGGTAAATTCTATGACCACTTTAAAAACTTATCATCGGATGTCACTATAAATCCTGATAACGAATGCGAGAATTTCTTAGATAACTTCGATGGCTTTATAAATCCAAGTACTTTTTTTGAATTAGACAACCCCATTAATCGTGAAGAAATAATTTCTGCGGCTAAGAGACTTGGCACGAATAAATCAAGCTCACTGGATAATATGCTCTATGAGTACTTTAAAGAGACAATCGACCTAACAGCGAAGTCGCTGGAGATTTTATTTAATTATATTTTAAATACAAATAACTTTCCAAAAAATTGGTCAAAAGGAATCATTATCCCATTGCATAAAAAAGGAAGCATGAGCGATCCGAATAATTACCGTGGGATCACTTTGATAAGCTGTTTAGCCAAACTGTTTACCGTTATAATCAATGAACGGCTTAAAAAATGGGCAACACAGAACGACATTTTAACAGATGTGCAGTTTGGATTTAAAGCAAATTATAGTACAATAGATGCAATTTTTATACTTAACTCTTTTATCGAAAAGAATAACAATTCAAAGAAAAAATTGTATTGTTGCTTCGTAGATTTTAAAAAAGCCTTTGACTCGGTGTACCGAAACGGGCTTTGGTTTAAATTAATCAAACTTGGTATAGATGGTAAATTGTTAAATCTACTCAGGTCTATGTATAATGACATCAAATTATGTGTTAAACACTTGAATAATTTGTCAGACTTTTTTGATTGCGAAGTAGGGCTATTGCAAGGGGAGATAACCTCGCCGATATTTTTCTCGTTATTTTTAAATGACATTGAACTGTCTCTTCAGGGTAACACCGATATAGGAATAACACTTGATCAGCTATCTATTTATCTTTTGATGTTTGCTGATGATGCAGTGTTATGTTCAGAAACAAAAAAGGGATTACAAGCGTCACTTAATAATCTAGAAATATATTGCCACAAATGGAATTTAACAGTTAATACAGAAAAAACTAAGATCGTTGTATTTCGAAAGGGCGGGATGTTAAGTAAAAATGATAAATGGACATATTCCGGGTCAGAAATTGAAATAGTCAATAGTTTCAATTATCTAGGTATAGTATTGTCAAGTGGAGGGTCATTTATTAAAAACGCGAGCACTCTATCTGGTAAAGCCTTGCGGGCAATGAGTACCTTGCTTAGCGTAACAAAAACATATGAAATACCTATCAATATAATGTTTAACCTATTTGACTTATACGTTCTATCTGTCTTGAATTATGGTTGCGAAATATGGGGTTTTGATAAATCAGAGCAGCTGGAAAGGGTGCATAGAAAATTCTGTAAATGGACACTAAATGTAAAAATGTCTACAAATAGTTTATCTTTATACTCAGAAACGGGTAGATTCCCACTGTATATTGAAAGGTATATACGAATAATAAAATACTGGCTCAATTTACATAAAGAAAAAAGCCGAAATTGTGTTTTAAACACAATTAAAAATGTACAGAGACAAGAAATTGAAACAAACCACAATGCAAAAATCTTGTCTTCGAAAGTGCGAAATTTATTGTGCCAAAGCAGTTTTGCAGAAATATGGATGTATCCGGAATCAGTTATTGTAAACTTGTTCATACCTTTGTTAAGGAATAGATTAAGAGATATTCATATAAATCATTGGCAAGAAACTATTTTAATCCACACTTCGTTGTCTTTGTACAGAAATATCAAACATACTTACCAAATATCAGACTACTTGATAAAACTGAACAACAAAAAACATAGACACATTATTGCCAAAATAAGATTGTCATCTCATTGTTTGTACATAGAAACCGGACGTCACAGGAACATAGTTAGAAATGAAAGGAAATGTGTGCTTTGTAACAAAAACGATATAGAAGATGAATATCACTTTATTTTAATCTGTCCTCATTATAATGATATGCGAAAGCAATATATTCCAAACTATTATATCAATAAACCTAGTATGTTTAAATTCATTAATCTTCTGCAGTCAAACAAAAAGTCTGTCTTAAACAAACTTGCATCATATTGTATCAACGCATTTAAAATGCGAGAACAGGTGCTTAATGTAAACACCTAATTAGCTAATATTTTTTATTACATTATAATAAGTCATATGTTAATAACAAGTCAACCAGCCATGTTATTCACTCTCACTATAATTACTATTACCACCATAATTATTATTATTACTACCATATTTTCTAAAATGTTTGTATTTAATATTGATATGCATTTTTGCATGTGCCTTATGTATTTGATTATGTATTTATATATGTTATTTATGGTGAAAAGCTTTTGTAATGCTTAAGCCAAAATAAAGGAATGTTCTGTTCTGTTCTGTTCTGTGAAAATAACACAAGAAACAAACATATAATAGGTGCTTATGTTGTTTGTAAAATATGTCCAGTTTCAACAAAATTAAAAAACAATGGTAGCAAAGTTACTGGTGGAGAAAGACCTTAGACTGAATAGAACCACCGTCCTGCTGCAAATAACTGTCAAACTTTTTCACATAAAGTTTTTGGAGCAAGTGGGTCTCGAACCTACGACCTTAGCAGTGAGAGGTAAGCGCTATTGAGACAGGGCCTTAGACCACTCGGCAACAGAGGACCCTGTTTATAATAATACTTTAATTATAATGGTATTGTTATAGATAAAATGTGCCTGACTGTCATCCATTTAACAGGTTTCTTATATTAGACCAGATCTGGCTATTACCTATTCTTGACTATCTTTTGTAATATGTGTATAATGTTACTGCAAACTATTTGACACAAAACCTTTAAACATATTTACAAAGTACAGTCAAACCTGTGTAAATGGCCACCTCTATTAAGCAGCCACATTTGCTATTTCCCATTTCTATGTTTTCGGAGCAAATAAACCTGTATTAAGGAAACACCTGTCTTAAAAGGTCACTTTTGCTCCTTCCCTTAACTGGCTGTTTAACACAGGTTTCTCACCCCATATTATTTTTGTTTTATAAAAAAAAAGAAGAGACTTTGAACAAAAATTAAATGGTTAATAGTTACTGTTCTGTTGTGTTCTAGACAATGGACACTTATATGAGTATCCCTTCTAAATCACTTTCAAAGAGAGGTATTAATTAGCCTTAATCTTCAGGAATGTTTACACAGGTCAGATGTGAATGAATTGATTACAGCACACCCTTTCCTCCATCCCCCACACCCCTGAGAATTTTAAAATACATTCAGTTATCAGATCATAAAACACAGTTTAACCAGTATAGAAATACACATGCTGAAAGATATAAAAACTTAATTTTCAAATTATGAACTACTTATATCAATAAGTAAATATTGTATTTTGACCTTAACATTTATTAAACTGTCAACAAATTTAAATTAACAGATGTAGTCAGACTTATATCTCAATTATTATCCGAGATAGCCATGTAATCTCTATGTATGCTAGTGTTGCTGTAAGACAGGACGTGCTCCTAACCTCATTCTGGTGTAGTTATGCATATTCATGAGATAATATTAAGAATGGTCTTTTATTAGCAAACAGAGTAAACCCTGATCAGGCAGCTCCTACTCTGTTTGTAAAGGTTGTAAGAAGTCGTATATATATGGAGTAAAGGGTTAATTGAACATAGATCAACAATATCAAAACTTAATTAATATTCTCAATTACTAAATAACAGTCACCTGAGTGGTCTAAGGCATCTTAACTCTCATCACTGATATGAGGTCATTGGTTCGTGCCCCTCAGCTTGGTCCAAACACATTATGTGACAAAATTTGCCAGTTACTTGTTGAGGGACTGTCAGGTTGTGAAATGAATAGAGTGTTAGTCATTGATGCCGGAGGTTGCAGGTTCGATCCCCAGCTCGACCAAATGCCTCTCATAAAACAACTCTCAGTACTGCATGGTTCCACCCAGGAAGTGGTTCATATAAGCTCCAAGCTTTCATAGCAATCAAGCTAAAATAAATTAGTATAAACTAAACTAAATTAAGACTACAGTTTTATCAAATATTAATTAATATGACATAATAAATATCAATATATGCATATGACATAACTGGCAAGTAAAACATCGACATAATCTACTTTGAATACATAACAAAAGACCTAGTTGTCAGATATAGTTAAACACCCGGCAAGGTTATCATATTTCATATCATATCAGGAAGTAATATCCAGGCCTGACCTAGCAAATGTCCTGGATAATTACACAAAACCAAATTTGTAAATATTAAATAATTATACTCTTACAAAACCAATGTTAATTTCCAAATACTAAAATGTGCAAAAGGATGAAAGGAATAACTAGTGTGCAGAAATTGCAAAATGAAATTAGAAAAGTGTGCTTGCAGAGTGTTTTATTCAATGATCATTGATAAGCAATGGATTATGACAAGTGTTCACAGCTATCATTACACATATGATAGGCTGGATAATTATAAGTAAGTTGTTTGCATATGCATTATGCATTCTGCATAAATGTATCTGTCTATCTATCTATTTATTTATCTATCTTTGGTTACAGCTAAACCCCCTTTTGGGTATTACTAACAAGCCTGGAATGTTTCCAAGGGAGGATAGTGGGCATTTGAATCAATAATTAACACAGAAATTCAATGAGATATTTCAGGTGCACTGGGTATGAGACTCCCTGTGCATGGGCCAACTTTAAAAGCCACTTTTTCTCCTTCTCTAGATTGGCTGCTTAAGACAGGTTTGACTGTATATGGCGTATCCAGTTTTAAGGGAATGGCCGTATCTAATGTTGAGAGAACTTGTGGCCAGACCCTTTTGCCTTAAAGTATATTTAATTAATATACATGATGTATAATACCGCAGCGTGATTTAGTGGTAGAGTGTCCACCTCGCATGCGGAAGGTCGTGGGTTTGATTCCCCAACAGGGTCATACCAAAGACTTTAAAAATGATACTAAAAGCTTCCTCGCTTGAAGTTCAGCATTTAGAGGAAAGTTCTAGGTCTGGTCGTCCCAGTGTCAGTATAATGTGACTGAGTGGGGTATCATACCATGCGTCTGCGACATGATACACCAGTGTGACAGCGCTCAGAATACTGTTTCAAGTAGACACTGTTGCGATATAACTGAAAAATTGTTGAAAGCGACACTAAACACCACACAACAATATCATACTGGAGACTGTTTTCTAGGTCACACCGGGGCAGAGCTAAATCTACTTCCTCTTCTAAATCATACCTAGGGAGATAGGGCAGAGAGCTTAAAGATGTATATACACCTTAATTTAAATGGTTGAAAGAAGTAAACTATAGATACTGTAAATATTGCAATATCTGTATAAAGCATTCTACATACAACTCTGTCATCATCACCAGGCTAACTTTGAAATATATACATCGTGTACCCTACAACTCCTTTTGCAATTTTCCAGGCCATTCCCTTCAATCTTAAACAGTCAAACCTGGTTTAGTGGTCACCTCTATTAAGCAAACACTTGTCTTAAACATCCACATGTTCTATTTACCATATTTTTACTTTAAGTTAAAATCAACCTGTATTAAGCAGTCACCTGTTTTAAGGGGTCATTTTTGCTCTTTCTATTGAGTGGCTGCTTAAGACAGGTTTGATTATAACTATACATTATTATTTTTATCATTACAATTTTTGTTTCCTGCACCTCCTATTAAAGTTTTCAAGGTCATTTCCATCAAGATTACAAAGCAGCACAGTCTTGATTTCAGGATGTACGCTTGAAAGTTGCGAAATCCTTGATTTTCTTTTAGCTTTCAAACTGACATGATGCAGCTTGATTAGATAAGGTTGTGACCTTTGTATGCAATACTTTTGTACATGTGCTGGGAACCCCAATTCATTAATTCAATTTACATTCATGACTTGAAATTGCCCCTTCCTGAAAATTACTTAAAATAGGAAAAATCATTGGATGTTCATATATATAGCTTGATAAGGAAGCTTGGAATTGCTTTTGAGCAAATAAAGGTCAAGGTCACTGTTACTAATAATAGAAAAAATGGTTTCCAGTTTAATACTTTTATTAGAATCCTTTAAAATATTGTAGGCATGTGAGTGTACATAATACATTGAGCACTTTCTTTAACCCTTTACTTCATATAGACGCCTTTTGACACCTCTAATATAGAAGGCTTTTGAATTATTTTGTGAAATATGTTTATATTAACTGAGTGGAAAACCTTGCAGTAAGTGTTCAGATTGCTCATTAAATGTTAATTAATATGACTTCAGTGTTTTGAAGTGTTGAGAATAGGAGCTGAAACTTTTAAATTAGATAGTCACATATTTGAGATGATCATTTAATTATTAAAATTGTTATTAATTTATAATCTTTCTCTCTATAACCCAGTATGGTTCCAGTCAGGTGTCTGACCTTTTATGCTCCCCCAAAGGGGGTAAGCATATAGTCGCTGCTTCGTCCGTCCGTGTGTGCGTGCGTGTGTCCATCCGTGTGTCCCCTAGTTTTTGTCCAGGCTATTTCTCTACAACCTCTGGTTGGAATTTTATGAAACTTGCTAGGATGCATCATTACCAAATGCAGATGTGCATACTGTCTTTGTGTTCCCGTTCAATGACTTTTCACAGAGTTATGGCCCTTTGATTCTATTTGTGACCAAATTCTTGTCCGCTCTATTTCTCTACAATCCCATGTTGGAATTTTATGAAACTTGCTAGGATGTATTATTACCAAGTGTAAATGCGCATATTGTCTAAGTGTTCTGGTTCGATGATTTTTCACGGAGTTATTGCCCTTTGATTGAGTTTTATTTAACGAAACCCGACTCAATTCTCATTCAAACAGTTTTCAATTTAGTTACTAGGAAGAGCGGCAACTCTTACACAGTATAGGGTTTTGTATATGCTACTTTATAATTATAAAAGTTTTTGCAACAGTTATTACTATTTAAATTGTTTTTTTTAAATATTATGTGACCTAACTGGGTTTCAAAAAAACATTTCTGTATGTCTTTTAAGGTAATGATTTTAATAGTCAGTTTTTTAAGGTAAATACTTTTTCTATGTTATAGTATATGTGTATCTCTTTACCTATGTTTACCTATATCTCGGTAATTTAGGACAATTATTCAACTTGAAAAGATCATGCTTTCATTGCATGAAGTAAATAGAAGCCTAAAGCAGGAAATATATGAAAGTTTGCATTAATTTTTATTTTTAACTTTCATCAACAAAATAATAGAACAAACTTGAAGAAAAAAAAAATCATTTAAAAAAAAAAAAGTTTCCATATAATAAGTGCATAAATCTGAGTTATATGAACATTAAATTTCTAAACATGAATTCTCCACCATCCACAGTGCCGCCATATATATTGTCGACAGTAAAACTTGTAATGATACAGTCTCTAGCCAGACAATAATTATTTAGTTTTACATACTGTCTGCAAATATAGGATTTTGCGAATACGGTAGTAACCTTACCCAATCAGCAGTGTTTATTGCACGGTTGTTGATCTGTCAATATTCATATGACATGTGGGGTTTTTACCGGAAATGAATGTGGTATTTTTAGATCTCATGCCATATTACGGAAAAAAAATAAACGAAAAATACTTATTCGTTTATTTTTTCACGTTTCATGTTATTGTATGGTATATTTGAGCTGTTTGATATAGTGTCACTGTAGAAAATAATAAATACATGATATATTTGAATGGTGGGGATACTATAAAAGTTTTTGATGATCCAAGTTACTAAGTTGATCGTATTAAATGGCTACACTTGGAGTCAGATTGTGTCCCTTTATATATGTAAACAATTTGTTGCTATCATTAAAATAAAATTATTTTTTAAAATGGATAAATTGCATCATTCTGATTATCATAAATAAAGACAATCCCAATGGTTTGGTATGTAAAACTCTACAAAACGTGACAAAATCAATATTTAAATTAGATTTGTATCTCTCCAAACTGGAAAGTCACACATTGTCAATTTCCATGAATAGATACATTTTACCTGTCTATTCTGATAGAGCAGAAAACAGTGCAGAATCTGTTCGAGATCTACACTGTTTTTCAAAAGCCTTTTATATTAGAGGTATTTAAAGGTGTCCATATGAATTAAAGGGTTAAGACAGGATTGTCTGTATTATGTATGAGCATGGAAGGTTTTAAATAGCTTATTTATAAATATCAGATTACCAAGTTTATACATGTGCAATACACCCAGTCGGGTAGATCTGAGATTGTGAAGATCTTAAATAAGAAAAAACACCTTTAAGAGTCACTGTGGCAGTTAGCCGAAATCATGTTAGGTAGATCTAAAAAAAATCTAAAGATCTAAATTTATGCGATAGATCATTTACAAAGAATTGTCAAATTTGTGTCGGAACTCAAAGCCAGATATTTTTCTCATATATATGGAATAATAATTTTAAGCAGTCATGATATAATAATATGAGAGGAATATAAAAATATCTTTTTGGTTATAGAGCTTTAATTTAAAAAAAAAAAAAATGATTTGATTGTAACAAAGGGTTAACAATATTAGGAATAACAGTTCTATTTGTTTACCTTAACGACCATTTTTGTCATGCGATTTTTCGTGAACCGCAGCCCAAGAGTCGAGTGTTAGCTGCAGATTGAGGAATGAACGACTGTTTAGAAACTGATTCAGAAATTGACAAACATCATTGATACATGTAAGTGGGAGACTATGCAATAAAATGGATTATTACGAATATGTAAGTACTAATACTCATACTGGAAAAAGGTATGTGTAGGAATTTTTATTTGTTATTGGATTTAAAGCGTTGAAGTGATGTTGGTCACAGTTTGTCCATTGTCACACTGTAGCTGTGGTCTAGAGGTAGATCATCGTCTCTCATATGGAAGGTCATGGGTTCAATCCCCGGCTGGGTCATACCAAATACTTGGATAATGGTACCAGAAGCTTCCTTGCCTGACACTTAGTATTCAGAGGATAGTTCTATGTCTGGTCGGCCAAGTGTCTGTATAATAGGACTTGGTAGGGAATCATACCAGGTGTCTGCAGCATGATATTCCAGTGTTGCAGCAATTAGAAAAGCTGTCTCAAGTAGACACCATTGTTATATGACTTAAAATTGTTGAAAACATCGCTGAACACCATACAACAATTGTCCATCGTCTGTCTGTCCATTAACATTTCTTATTTTGTTGAATGGAAAACCAGTCCAAGCATATAATTCTGTGCTTTTGAATTGTCTAAAATCTACTTGTTTACATGTAACTATTGGAAGTTGTATTTTGATATTAACAAAACTTGGATATGTTGTATATAACTATTATAAGACCTCGGACACTTAGTTAAAAAGAAAAACAGATTTAATTCTGTCTCGCAGAACTGTTGCACCCTTGAATTATGGAAAACTTTTTTTTGTTTGTTTATAGAATGGGAGTTTAAATATAATAACCAGTCTTTGATAATATATTCATTATGTGTACAAAGCATAAAATCTAGAATGAGTTTGAAAGCAGACCTTTTCAGTTGAAAGGTTAAATTTATAACAATTCAAGAGAACTTACTTAACATACTATGTGCGCTTGAATTGAATTTCAGATGGAAGTATGTGCTCTTGAGTTGTAATTTAAATGGAAGTATGTGCTCTCAAGTTGTAATTTAGATGGAAGTACGCGCTCTCAAGTTGTAATTTAGATGGAAGTACGCGCTCTTGAGTTGTAATTTAGATGGAAGTATGTGCTCTCAAGTTGTAATTTAGATGGAAGTATGCGCTCTCGAGTTGTAATTTAGATGGAAGTATGCGCTCTTGAGTTGTAATTTAAATGGAAGTACGCGCTCTTGAGTTGTAATTTAGATGGAAGTACACGCTCTTGAGTTGTAATTTAAATGGAAGTATGTGCTCTTGAGTTGTAATTGAGATGGAAGTACACGCTCTTGAGTTGTAATTTAGATGGAAGTATGTGCTCTTGAGTTGTAATTTAAATGGAAGTATGTGCTCTTGAGTTGTAATTTAAATGGAAGTATGTGCTCTTGAGTTGTAATTTAAATGGAAGTACGCACTCTTGAGTTGTAATTTAGATGGAAGTACACGCTCTTGAGTTGTAATTTAGATGGAAGTATGTGCTCTCGAGTTGTAATTTAGATGGAAGTATGTGCTCTCGAGTTGAGTTGTAGTTTAGATGGAAGTACGTGCTCTCGAGTTGTAGTTTAGATGGAAGTACGTGCTCTTGAGTTGTAATTTAGATGGAAGTATGTGCTCTCGAGTTGTAATTTAGATGGAAGTACGTGCTCTCGAGTTGTAGTTTAGATGGAAGTATGTGCTCTCGAGTTGTAGTTTAGATGGAAGTACGTGCTCTCGAGTTGTAATTTAGATGGAAGTATGTGCTCTTGAGTTGTAATTTAGATGGAAGTACGTGCTTTCGAGTTGTAATTTAGATGGAAGTACGTGCTCTTGAGTTGTAATTTAAATGGAAGTATGTGCTCTTGAGTTGTAATTTAACTGGAAGTATGTGCTCTTGAGTTGTAATTTAAATGGAAGTACGCGCTCTTGAGTTGTAATTTAGATGGAAGTACACGCTCTTGAGTTGTAATTTAAATGGAAGTATGTGCTCTTGAGTTGTAATTTAAATGGAAGTACGTGCTCTTGAGTTGTAATTCAAATGGAAGTATGTGCTCTCAAGTTTTAATTTAGATGGAAGTATGTGCTCTTGAGTTGTAATTTAAATGGAAGTATGTGCTCTTGAGTTGTAATTTAGATGGAAGTATGTGCTCTCAATTTTTAATTTAGATGGAAGAATGTGCTCTTGAGTTGTAATTTAAATGGAAGTACGCGCTCTTGAGTTGTAATTTAGATGGAAGTATGTGCTCTTGAGTTGTAATTTAAATGGAAGTATGTGCTCTTGAGTTGTAATTTAAATGAAAGTATGTGCTCTCAAGTTTTAATTTAGATGGAAGTATGTGCTCTTGAGTTGTAATTTAAATGGAAGTACGTGCTCTTGAGTTGTAATTTAGATGGAAGTATGTGCTCTCAATTTTTAATTTAGATGGAAGAATGTGCTCTTGAGTTGTAATTTAAATGGAAGTACGCGCTCTTGAGTTGTAATTTAGATGGAAGTATGTGCTCTTGAGTTGTAATTTAAATGGAAGTATGCGCTCTTGAGTTGTAATTTAGATGGAAGTATGTGCTCTCGAGTTGTAGTTTAGATGGAAGTACATGCTCTTGAGTTGTAATTTAGATGGAAGTTTGTGCTCTTGAGTTGTAATTTAAATGGAAGTATGTGCTCTTGAGTTGTAATATAAATGGAAGTACGCGCTCTTGAGTTGTAATTTAGATTGAAGTATGTGCTCTCGAGTTGTAATTTAAATGGAAGTTTGTTCTCTTGAGTTGTAATTTAGATGGAAGTATGTGCTCTCGAGTTGTAATTTAGATGGAAGTAAGTGCTCTCGAGTTGTAGTTTAGATGGAAGTACGTGCTCTTGACTTGTAATTTAAATGGAAGTACGTGCTCTTGAGTTGTAATTCAGATGGAAGTACGCGCTCTTGAGTTGTAATTTAGATGGAAGTACGTGCTCTTGAGTTGTAGTTTAGATGGAATTACGTGCTCTTGAGTTGTAATTTAAATGGAAGTATGTGCTCTTGAGTTGTAATTTAGATGGAAGTACATGCTCTTGAGTTGTAATTTAGATGGAAGTACGTGCTCTTGAGTTGTAGTTTAGATGGAAGTACATGCTCTTGAGTTGTAATTTAGATGGAAGTATGTGCTCTTGAGTTGTAATTTAGATGGAAGTATGTGCTCTTGAGTTGTAGTTTAGATGGAAGTACGTGCTCTTGAGTTGTAGTTTAGATGGAAGTACATGCTCTTAAGTTGTAATTTAGATGGAAGTATGTGCTCTTGAGTTGTAATTTAGATGGAAGTATGTGCTCTTGAGTTGTAATTTAAATGGAAGTACGCGCTCTTGAGTTGTAATTTAGATTGAAGTACGTGCTCTCGAGTTGTAATTTAGATGGAAGTACGTGCTCTCGAGTTGTAGTTTAGATCGAAGTACGTACTCTTGAGTTGTAATTTAAATGGAAGTAGGTGCTCTTGAGTTGTAATTCAGATGGAAGTACGTGCTCTTGAGTTGTAATTTAGATGGAAGTACGTGCTCTTGAGTTGTAATTTAGATGGAAGTACGCGCTCTTGAGTTGTAATTTAGATGGAAGTACGCGCTCTTGAGTTGTAATTTAAATGGAAGGACGCGCTCTTGAGTTGTAATTTAGATGGAAGTACGCGCTCTTGAGTTGTAATTTAAATGGAAGTATGTGCTCTTGAGTTGTAATTTAAATGGAAGTATGTGCTCTTGAGTTGTAATTGAGATGGAAGTACACGCTCTTGAGTTGTAATTTAGATGGAAGTATGTGCTCTTGAGTTGTAATTTAAATGGAAGTATGTGCTCTTGATTTGTAATTTAAATGGAAGTACGTGCTCTTGAGTTGTAATTTAAATGGAAGTACGCACTCTTGAGTTGTAATTTAGATGGAAGTATGTGCTCTTGAGTTGTAATTTAGATGGAAGTATGTGCTCTCGAGTTGTAATTTAGATGGAAGTATGTGCTCTTGAGTTGTAGTTTAGATGGAAGTATGTGCTCTCGAGTTGTAATTTAGATGGAAGTATATGCTCTCGAGTTGAGTTGTAGTTTAGATGGAAGTATGTGCTCTCGAGTTGTAGTTTAGATGGAAGTATGTGCTCTTGTGTTGTAATTTAGATGGAAGGATGTGCTCTCAAGTTGTAATTTAGATGGAAGTATGCGCTCTTGAGTTGTAATATAAATGGAAGTACGCGCTCTTGAGTTGTAATTTAGATTGAAGTATGTGCTCTCGAGTTGTAATTTAAATGGAAGTTTGTTATCTTGAGTTGTAATTTAGATGGAAGTATGTGCTCTCGGGTTGTAATTTAGATGGAAGTAAGTGCTCTCGAGTTGTAGTTTAGATGGAAGTACGTGCTCTTGACTTGTAATTTAGATGGAAGTACGTGCTCTTGAGTTGTAATTCAGATGGAAGTATGTGCTCTTGAGTTGTAATTTAGATGGAAGTACGTGCTCTTGAGTTGTAGTTTAGATGGAAGTACGTGCTCTTGAGTTGTAATTTAAATGGAAGTACGTGCTCTTGAGTTGTAATTTAGATCGAAGTACGTGCTCTTGAGTTGTAATTTAGATGGAAGTACGTGCTTTTGAGTTGTAATTTAGATGGAAGTACGTGCTCTTGAGTTGTAATTTAAATGGAAGTATGCGCTCTTGAGTTGTAATTTAGATGGAAGTATGCGGTCTTGAGTTGTAATTTAGATGGAAGGACGCGCTCTTGAGTTGTAATTTAGATGGAAGTACACGCTCTTGAGTTGTAATTTAAATGGAAGTATGTGCTCTTGAGTTGTAATTTAAATGGAAGTATGTGCTCTTGAGTTGTAATTTAGATGGAAGTACACGCTCTTGAGTTGTAATTTAGATGGAAGTATGTGCTCTTGAGTTGTAATTTAAATGGAAGTATGTGCTCTTGATTTGTAATTTAAATGGAAGTACGTGCTCTTGAGTTGTAATTTAAATGGAAGTACGCACTCTTGAGTTGTAATTTAGATGGAAGTACACGCTCTTGAGTTGTAATGTAGATAGAAGTATGTGCTCTCGAGTTGTAATTTAGATGGAAGTATGTGCTTGTGAGTTGTAGTTTAGATGGAAGTATGTGCTCTCGAGTTGTAATTTAGATGGAAGTATGTGCTCTCGAGTTGAGTTGTAGTTTAGATGGAAGTATGTGCTCTCGAGTTGTAGTTTAGATGGAAGTATGTGCTCTTGAGTTGTAATTTAGATGGAAGTATGTGCTCTCGAGTTGTAATTTAGATGGAAGTACGTGCTCTCAATTGTAGTTTAGATGGAAGTACGTGCTCTCGAGTTGTAGTTTAGATGGAAGTACATGCTCTCGAGTTGTAATTTAGATGGATGTATGTGCTCTTGAGTTGTAATTTAGATGGAAGTACGTTCTCATAAGTTTTAATTTAGATGGAAGTATGTGCTCTTGAGTTGTAATTTAAATGGAAGTATGTGCTCTCGAGTTGTAATTTAGATGGAAGTACACGCTCTTGAGTTGTAATTTAAATGGAAGTATGTGCTCTTGAGTTGTAATTTAAATGGAAGTACATGCTCTTGAGTTGTAATTTAAATGGAAGTATGTGCTCTCAAGTTTTAATTTAGATGGAAGTATGTGCTCTTGAGTTGTAATTTAAATGGAAGTTTGTGCTCTCGAGTTGTAATTTAGATGGAAGTATGTGCTCTTGAGTTGTAATTTAAATGGAAGTACATGCTCTTGAGTTGTAATTTAAATGGAAGTATGTGCTCTCAAGTTTTAATTTAGATGGAAGTACATGCTCTTGAGTTGTAATTTAAATGGAAGTACATGCTCTCGAGTTGTAATTTAGATGGAAGTATGTGCTCTTGAGTTGTAATTTAGATGGAAGTACGTGCTCATAAGTTTTAATTTAGATGGAAGTACGCACTCTTGAGTTGTAATTTAAATGGAAGTATGTGCTCTCGAGTTGTAATTTAGATGGAAGTACACGCTCTTGAGTTGTAATTTAAATGGAAGTATGTGCTCTTGAGTTGTAATTTAAATGGAAGTACATGCTCTTGAGTTGTAATTTAAATGGAAGTATGTGCTCTCAAGTTTTAATTTAGATGGAAGTATGTGCTCTTGAGTTGTAATTTAAATGGAAGTTTGTGCTCTTGAGTTGTAATTTAGATGGAAGTATGTGCTCTCAATTTTTAATTTAGATGGAAGAATGTGCTCTTGAGTTGTAATTTAAATGGAAGTACGCGCTCTTGAGTTGTAATTTAGATGGAAGTATGAGCTCTTGAGTTGTAATTTAAATGGAAGTACGCACTCTTGAGTTGTAATTTAGATGGAAGTATGTGCTCTCGAGTTGTAGTTTAGATGGAAGTACATGCTCTTGAGTTGTAATTTAGATGGAAGTATGTGCTCTTGAGTTGTAATATAAATGGAAGTATGCGCTCTTGAGTTGTAATTTAGATTGAAGTATGTGCTCTCGAGTTGAAATTTAGATGGAAGTTTGTTCTCTTGAGTTGTAATTTAGATGGAAGTATGTGCTCTCGAGTTGTAATTTAGATGGAAGTACGTGCTCTCGAGTTGTAGTTTAGATGGAAGTACGTGCTCTTGACTTGTAATTTAAATGGAAGTATGTGCTCTTGAGTTGTAATTCAGATGAAAGTATGTGCTCATGAGTTGTAATTTAGATGGAAGTATGTGCTCTTGAGTTGTAGTTTAGATGGAAGTACGTGCTCTTGACTTGTAATTTAAATGGAAGTATGTGCTCTTGAGTTGTAATTTAGATGGAAGTATGTGCTCTTGAGTTGTAATTTAAATGGAAGTATGTGCTCTTAAGTTGTAATTGAGATGGAAGTACGTGCTCTTGAGTTGTAGTTTAGATGGAAGTACATGCTCTTGAGTTGTAATTTAGATGGAAGTTTGTGCTCTTGAGTTGTAATTTAAATGGAAGTATGTGCTCTTGAGTTGTAATTTAAATGGAAGTACGCGCTCTTGAGTTGTTATTTAGATTGAAGTATGTGCTCTCGAGTTGTAATTTAGACGGAAGTATGTGCTCTTGAGTTGTAGTTTAGATGGAAGTACGTACTCTTGAGTTGTAATTTAAATGGAAGTACGTGCTCTTGAGTTGTAATTCAGATGGAAGTACGTGCTCTTGAGTTGTAATTTAGATGGAAGTACGTGCTCTTGAGATGTAGTTTAGATGGAAGTACGTGCTCTTGAGTTGTAATTTAGATGGAAGTACGTGCTCTTAAGTTGTAATTTAGATGGAAGTATGTGCTCTCGAGTTGTAGTTTAGATGGAAGTATGTGCTCTCGAGTTGTAGTTTAGATGGAAGTATGTGCTCTCCAGTTGTAATTTAAATGGAAATATGTGCTCTTGAATTGTAATTTAAACTTTTTATCAATGAGGGTATTGATGAAAACAGTATTTGTTGTAAAATTCCACAAGTGAGTGGAATGTATCTAAAAACCAGGCCTCTCCCAAGTTGTCTGACCTTGAATAATTGAAAAATGCTATAATCGCGTGTTTTGATTGTGTTTATTCAATAAAATACTATTTTTGGGGGGATTTTTAAGATAAAAATACAGGATAATGGTAATTGTAACATCTTATCCTTCTCATAACTTTCAATCCCTCCTGGACTTTAAAAATATGGTACTAGAAGCTTCCTTGCTTAGCAGTCAGCATTTAGAGGATCATAATGTAGGTCTGGTTGGCCCTCAGTGTCAGTTACTAATTTGACTGGGTGGGGTGTAATACCATATAGCTGGGTGGTATGTCATACCATGTGTCTGTGTAACGAGCAATCTGAAGGATAGATGGATTTGATTCATATTTGGTAGAAAGATGTATGGTGATTTTTGAGTTTGATTTCCGTCAAAATCTCTGCATATTAATTTGGTGGTCTCGGCTCTGATTGGCTGATAGTTTCCGACCTCTAAAGGTCTCACTGAACAATTACCTCCCTTGCATGACGGTAGCAAGATTATTACGCCCAAGAAATTAGAGCTGTGTAAAACGGTTGGGTAATTTTTTTTTTAAAAATGCATAAAATGTCATATTTCTTTGTGCATATGAGAACATTGGAACATTTTCATGATTCCTGCAAAGTTTGGGTGACCCTGGGAACTGTTTGATGATGCTATAACAGTTTAAAGATGCATAATGATACACTGCAACAAATGGGCAGAATTGTCAAAAATGAAGGGGTGCCATCAAACCATCGAAATTGTGAAAAAGCAACCTGGTCAACCCCATGTTTTTTTCTGCATATTTGGACCAACAGAGGACTTACTATGGGAATAAGGCATTTTTAGAACCATTGGTAATGTATCCAGTGTTCCAGAAGTGCATGTCTCTATATGTAGAACAGTACAAAATTAATTGGTGTGTGAGACGTTCAAGAATCAGATCATTTTCGGTAGACGCTGGGAGGAAACTGCATCTTTGTGATTCAGATTTACTTTCTTTTTGAAAATATGTCACTTTCTATGGGAAATACTGTATTTGAAACCTCTAAATGGAAAAATAAATGTATTTTTGTGAAAAATGGATGACTTTGAGTGTAATAAAGAAGTGTCACACAGGCAAAACCAAACTTGAAGCTAAAACAGTAAAGCAAATAGGGCAATGAGACTGAGCAGCTGAAAATTTGTCATGGAAATGTTGGAATCAGGATTTATTCAATTCAATGGAAGGAACACAAAGTGAGATCATCTATTTAACTGAAAAAGAAATGATCATGTATGCAAATATGCTTTGCTGCATCATGTGATAAGACTTGATTTTAGCCATCTGTCTCAAAATCCTGGCTAAAATGAATAGAAGTTTGCACTTAAAAACACTTGAAAGTCACACACAGAGATAGTGATGCTAATATATCACAACAAAAGCATGTCTAGAGCATTCACTGCATCCAGATTTCATGATTCATGTAAGTTTAAACCATTTTTTTGTGTTAAACTCATTATTTATGTATAATTCATACCCCACCCACATAAAAATGGTAACATTTGTCGCGATACTGTTTCCACTCTTTAGCGCATGCTTTTTGACAATACGGTTGGTCGCGTATGAGCAATATTGTTTTTATGTCGCTGTTTATCAATTAATATTATATTGATCATGAATTATGGAGAAATTTCCTGTTTCATTATTTTGTCATTGATATTTGTTATCAACAGCTCTGTATCCAGTTTTCGATATACTGACCGCCAAACTGTCGCGTTTCATTTTAATGGTATGGCGTATGACTGCCATTTTTGTTTTACTCTCATTTTTTTCTCCTCATTGTTGATATTTATGCGGCTGGGTCTGGCTTATACACAGTATTTACCTACTCTTGGACATTAAGGTAAATTGTAAAATGTGACATCTTTGAAATGACGCGAAACAGATTCGCGTAATAATTTCTCAGCGTTTAGTTAACCTGTGCTTGAAACTTTTGTACCATCATCTGATTTCTTTCGGTTGTTCTTCTTACTTTTTTGTCAAATAAAAATACATGATACTTGCTATAGAATATAGATTTTTCTCATTGAAGATGATGTTTTTTCAATGTCTGTTATTGAATGTGTCCAATATTTTTCTCCATATTCAACGGTATAGCATTCTCCAATATGACAATTTCTAATTTTCATATAATTGTTGCAACAACTCTATTTTAACTGCCCATTTTTTTATGCCAGTTTTGGAAAATCTGTAAAGTACTGAGTCATCTCGCGACAAATATTTCTTATCGCGATATTCTTTGATATATTTATTTCAAACTAATTTGTCGTAAAGAGATGCGCTTTAGCAAACCGTCTTTTTGCAATGAGCTTATCTGTCCAGCCAAATATGCTGTATCCATATTTTGTCTCATTTTCATCCATCGTTTCATTTTCTTGCTTTAAAGTGATTTTCATGAACACTTTACTTTCATTTGCAATTTTTATTGATAAAATAAACAAAATAGTATTGGAATTTAATATATGCCTAATAGATACCTCAATTGGTAAGGGATATATTCATAGTTGATAATGAATCTAATGCATGTACAAAAGTATGTTATTCATTCATGTATTGAAAAAGGGGGCATGGTTAGTGTCAGTGACATGCAAATTACTGCTGGGCACCTTCAAACATTAATATTTGTTTGTTATAGATATAAAAAAAGTCAAATATATAGTTTTGCAACAAAACAGAGCATTATTTGAAGCAAAAACAACTATTTATCCATATATGGTCATGTATTTTGACACTTAAGTTATGTAATGTTGCATATACAATAAAATGAATATGCAGTCAGATAGATACACTATAGGAGGCAATACAAGGACATTTTCAAAGTATTTCTTTTTCTAGAATTATTTTTATTAAGGTACAATGGCTAAAAAATTTTGGCAGTTTTTCCTGTTTTCGAGTCGTCCAAAACTGATTTATGCATGTGTAACCGCCATCTTATTTTGGTGCATGAATTCGAAAACAGTTGCGCGATGAATTCAAAAGGCGTACTTTTATATTTAGAAATGGTAAAGGTTTGTTCGACAAAAATTTCAGTCACATGTCATGACAATTTCTACTCTTCAAGGTCTCACTGAACAATTACCTCCCTTGCATGACGGTAGCAAGATTATTACGCCCAAGAAATTAGAGCTGTGTAAAGCAGTTGGGTAATATTTTTTTTTAAAAATGCATAAAATGTCATATTTCTTTGTGCATATGGGAACATTGGAACATTTTCATGATTCCTGCAAAGTTTGGGTGACCCTGGGAACTGTTTGATGATGCTATAACAGTTTAAAGATGCGTAGTGATACACTGCAACAAATGGGCAGAATTGTCAAAAATGAAGGGGTGCCATCAAACCATCGAAATTGTGAAAAAGCAACCTGGTCAACCCCATGTTTTTTTCTGCATATTTGGACCAACAGAGGACTTACTATGGGAATAAGGCATTTTTAGAACCATTGGTAATGTATCCAGTGTTTCAGAAGTGCATGTCTCTATATGTAGAACAGTACAAAATTAATTGGTGTGTGAGACGTAAAGTCTTTATTTATCGACCGATTTTGCCGAAAATTCATCAAGTGCCAGCTGTGCATGTGTAATACCCAACCCACAAAAATATATATTACATTTTAGTTAGGTTTGATTAATAACAAAAAAAGTCAAAGATATGTTAATGATATAGGTTCATATTTGAATTTCAAATTAGATGAAGTATAATCTTTTTTATTTTGGTTCAATAATACCAAGCAATTTTTGACTGAATGTCACGCGAGTCCTGCTCCTCAATGGCGGCTGATTTATGAAGGTCATTCCAATTTGGCTGGTATACTTTACATTAGTATATATATAATTATATATCTTAATGTATGAATAGAAAAACAGTATCGCACTTATGATCTTAAACAATTATTCTTTGAAACAAAATAATAGACTAAAGTTTAATTTAGTTACCTTCAAGAAATTTGACAAGTCGTGAATGCAGCCATGTGTTAAAAATAGCCGTCATGCTATTATCTAATCTGACTTGGCTGATTTTAAAGATATATATCAGTTTACAAACAATACACGTGTCTTTTGAAATAAATATATATTAGATTTAATTTACCGTAAAGTTTTGTATTGAGATGCCACCTTCGATACACTCAATGAATGATTGAGTTACCAATTTTACGAATAATTCATAATACGAAAAAATGCTTGTTCCCGAATAGAGTATTTTTCTGAACAATAACACTTTTAATTATTTTATGAAAGTGCAGTTCAGCAGTGCAAACAATTGATATTAATAATTCTTATATACTGAAAAAAAAAAACAACACATAATTATATTATTATGTTTTAACATGAATTTTACTTACAAATTGTTCTTGAGGATTTTGTTTTCAGTATCATTGATTTTTCAAAACATGGTATCAGTGATATTACATTACAAAAGAATGTAATTATAACAAAGCGTTCTATCACAGTGCCTGTTTAACCCTTTGTTCCATAAGCATATTTATGCTCCCCACAAGGGGGAAGCATATAGTTGCCGCTTCGTCCGTGTGTGTGTGTGTTTCCCCAAGTTCTTAACCAGGCTATTTCTATACAACCTCTGGTTGGTATATAATGAAACTTGCTATGATGCATCATTACCAAGTGCAGATGCACATATTGTCTTTGTGTTACGGTTTGATGATTTTTCCTGGAGTTATGGCCCTTTGATTCTGTCTGTGACCAAATTCTTGTTTGCTCTATTTCTCCACAACCCCATGTTGGAAATTTATGAAACTTGCTAGGATGCATCACTACTAAGTGGAGATGCACAAATTGTCTTTGTGTTCTGGTTTGATGATTTTTTCACGGAGTTATTGCCCTTTCATTGAGTCTAACCAAATTATTGACTGCGCTATTTCTCTACAACCTCAGGTTGGAATTTTATGAAACTTGCTATAATGTATGTGCTCCAGTTCGATGATTTTTCATGGAGTTATGGCCCCTTCATTCTGTCTGTGACCAAATTCTTCTCCGCTCAAGTTCTCTACCACCTCTGGTTGAAATTTTATGAAACTTGCTAAGATGCATCATTACCAAGTGGAGATGTGCATATTGTCTTCATGACAATATTTTACTACAACCTCTGGTTTTAATTTTGTAAAACTAGCTAGGATATGCGCATATTGTCATTTTGTTCCAGTTCAATGACTTGCGATGGTATAGAGTCAAACACTCGGTTCCACCGATATTTTCTTGTTAGCACTACTGGCCAAAGGCAAATTAGATTTGGTTCAACAAGGAAGATGAAATTTCCAAAAAGACCCAAAGGGCAACAAAAGGGTTAAAATTGTGAAATTAAGGCCAACTCTTATCATCAGATTTTCACTAAACTTATATAGTAGTTATATAAGCATAATATCTAGGACAAGTTTTTGAACTGGCCAAATTGGATTATAAATGTCAGAGTTATGGCCCTTGAAACATTAAAAAATTCACTATTTGACAGTGTGTGCACTCTAGCACCTGTATTTTTCATTGATCCTCACCAAACTTGCACAGTATTTATATAAGCATAATATCTAGGACAAGATTTTGAACTGGCCAAATTGGGATTATTAATGTCAGAGTTATGGCCCTTGAAACATTAAAAAATGCACTATTTGACTGTGTGTGCACTCTTAACACCTGCAATTTTTATTTGATCTTTACCAAACTTGCACAGCAGTTATATAATCATAATATCTTGAACAAATTCTTGAACTGGCCGATCAGATTTGTAATGTCGGAGTTATGACCCTTGAATTATTAAAAAATGCACTATTTGATTGTGTGTGCACTCTAGCACCTCCATTTTTCATTTGATTCTCAAAAAATTTACACAGGAGCTTAGTATCCATAATATCTCGGACAAGTTCTATAACTGGCCAAATCAGATTATCAATGTAAGAGTAATGGCCCTTGAATTGTCAAAAACTGCCCTCTAGCACCATCAAACTTACACAGTAGTTATATAACCATATCTCAGACAATTATTTGGTCTGACCAAATCGGGTAATTGATGTTAGAGTTATGGCCCTTGACTCATAAAAAATTGCATTATTTGACCTTGTGTGCATTCTAGTGCTCACAACTTGATGTCCAACAAAATATAACCATAATATATTGAACTGGTCAAATCGGATAATTATTGTGACAGTTATGGCCTTGGAATCATCAAAAATGCGTTATTTGACGTTGCGTACACTCCAGCACTTGCAGTTTTTATTTGATCCTCATTAAACTGTCACAGTAGTTATATAACTATAATATCTAGGACAAGTTTTTGAACTTGTCATATTGAATAATTAGTGTTGGAGTTGCGGCTCTTGAAGTGTCAAAATTTGTGTGCATCCAACACTTGCAGTTTTCATTTAATCTTCGACAGACTTACACAGTTATTATGTAACCATAATAATTATAATGAACAAGTTCTTGAATTGGCCAATCAGATAAACATTGTAAGAGTTATAGTCCTTGAATTGTCAAAAATTGTGTGTATTTTATGTTGTGTTACATGCACTCAGTTTTTATTTGATATACATTAAACTTGCACATCCGTTATGTAACCACAATATCTTGGACAAGTCCTTGAAATTGCAAAATTGGATAATTTATGTCAGGTGTTATGGTCCTTGAATCAACAAAAATTGCATTATATGAATTTATGTACAATCTAGCACCTGCAAAAATTGTCATCTTTAGACTGGCCCTCTTGTTATCATATATTTTAGGAATCATTTTAATCATCTTGAAAGGGCTCTCTCGAAAATTTTATGTGAGAAAGTTTCCAGTTACTTGTGGAAGGACGGTGGTTCTACACAGTCTGAGGTCTTTGTCCACCAGTAAAAATGCCATTTATAACATGAAATGTGTTGAAAATGGCATTTAACCCCATTTAAAAAAAAAATCATCTTGAGGTCTGAAGTATTGTTTAGTCACATAATGGTTGAGGCTTAGTCCTTAAAGGGGGATTTAACATCCATAAGGGGCCAGTAGGGGTCCAGAAAGGGATAAAAAGGGATCTCAGGAACTGATGTACCAAATTTGTTTATGTTTGGTATAAATAACCTCTGAATAGGGGTGTCAAATTTGTTAAAATAAAGGGGCTAGGTGTCATAAGGGTCCAGTAAAGGGATTTTGAATTTTACATAGGAATACTATGGGAAAGCAGAAAATTATGTTTTTCTCTTTTTGGTTAGGTCGCATGAGCTGAACCCTATATAAGGGAATATATATAAGTTTAGAAATTGACTCTGGGCGATGCCATATTAAAACGTCACGATCACCCGTTAAAACACGACATTCACCACATGGAGGTTGTTTTTCTAAACGGTGCATTATGGGAATGTACAAACCAGTATTGATATTAAAACCTGGTCATGTTCCAGCTGTTCCGACCACTTTCCGGCTAAAAAGATATTTTAAATGCGGTGTGTGTAACAATTGATTGTTACGTTTTAATGTACTAATTGAGATCACTATGAATTTTTTCTTTGCATATTTAATCAGGGACTAATGCCTTAAACCAAGGAATTTTCTAAAAGGTCTTGAAACGTATCTTTTTTGACAATTTATCGCCATTTCTGACAGATTCCTACCGAGTTAATGTTAATAATTTTCAAATAACCATGAATGTACTCAATTATTATAATATGCTGAACCCATAACAATGGAAAAAATAAAAAAATTAAACAGTACAGTTGTTTATTTTACTCGATACAACAGTAATATAAAGATAGTTTACCGGTGTGACATATTTTCAGCATGTCGTCAGAATCAGATATATCGCAGAACATGCACAAGTTTTGGAAAAACAGTAATTTTTAACTATTATTTTTCAAAAATAATATATCCACAAATTAATTTAAAATATGTATTCAAATTATTTAAAATATATTATGATCATAGTAGAAAATTGTATAGAACATAGCAGTAAGAACGTTAGACAATATATAAAGTATGTTCCTTTTTAAATATACAATAATGATTGAGATCAGTACATTTAAACATCAAAGTTACTATCAGGCACACCTGCAGCCGGGAATTTGCTGTGTCAGACGGAACTGTGTCGGGATTTGGTATCACCAATGTATTAAGTACCCTGTACAAGGAAGTAAACTTACACATTGATTCACTTTAATTGCCACATCTTTTATAAGACCTAACCATTGGATGCTTTTTAAAAGCAGCCAACTTGTTATTTTAGGTATTATTTCAAACATCTTGATACAGTTGAGACTGGGTGATTAAAAGGAATTTAATATATGTAAGGTTCAGCAGGGGCCCATATATATCAAAGTTTATATCATGTCATTGTGAGTTTATCAGGCACATGATGTCATTATGTATAATCATCTGTTTAGACCTGGACAGAATCTCCAGAAGCTATAAAAAAAGTCTGATGCGCAGATTTTCAACTTCATCAAAAAAGACGAATTAGAAATATTGATATGATAAAGCAAATACCATGTTAAGGCCTTTTTCCATGGCACGTATTATCTGGATGGTTTCGGCACTTAAATTGCTGGGGTTTGTATGCGCAGAACAGGCGCTGCTTTTGTAAAAATCGCTTCACACTATCTAGCATACTTTCATTTCCATTGGAGCAGATTTCTGCGCTGACTAATAACTACATGGATAAAAGTCACCATTATAGGCAATTTTTCTACGCATGTCTGCATGTACACAACCTGTTCAATATAAAACGTAACACTTTTGAATGACTAAATCAGATTTACTTGCATGGTTTTAAATGATTTCATTGTAGCAAATTTTCAACTTGTGCCCCATGACAATAGTAAATCATTCTACATCTCCGTGGCCAGCTTGCAAGTGTCCTGTTAATGTATGTTTGCTCAAGTTTTCTCCACTCATCTTTTAGAGCTTGTTTAAGTCCAGTAAGGGTGTGTATTTTGTGCTTCTGCAATCTGCGTTTCAGATTTCCCCAGATTCTGTAGTCCATTGGAGAAGCACCGGGACTCTTTGGCATCCACTCTGCGGGGTTATGTACTTTACTTTATGTTTGTTCATGAATTCAATCGTCTTTCTGGCTGCATGGCTAGATGCCGAGTCCTGATGGAACATCATATCACTTTCATGTCCAGGGACCAGTCGCGGGACATCTTTCGTAACGAATGGCTTCAGCACTTTGTTGATGTCGGCATTGACTTTAGCACCTTTCTCGATGAATCTAAGTGACGTCTTTCCATAGAAGCTAACTCCAGCCCACACCATGAAGCCAGGGCTGTGATAATGGACAGTAAACCAATGTGCTGCGTCTTTTAAGATATTTGTTTGTTTTATATAAATAAAGGATGGATTATTAACCACATTGCTATGCACGTACGTATATGAAAACAGAGGTCATTAATGCGGGTCTCACAGTTTTGCCCCAGGGATGGGGGCCCTTAAAACATTTAGTGCCTCATACCTATATACAAGGAGTGTATGTGTGTCAAGGTAAGTTTACTTCTCTTACCTATGTACCTTTTAATACCTGTATGTGTATGTGTGTCGCTGTAAAAAGAGTGTAAAATTATTGAAAAAAAGTTTTCCAATTGTCAGTTTATTCAAGTTTGCTTAAATGGTAACGATTTAATTTTTACAAAATTGATAATTAAAAGCAAACATTTTTAAAAATTAATCAGGAATTTTAACTATTATAATTAATGTACAGTGTAAGTTTAATGCAGCTTCAAAATGCATCCTTATAGTACAATGAAGTACATCTGTCTTTAAGATGGAAAATGTTGGTTCAATCCCAACTAAGGATATCTGTTGGAGGCTTCATACTACGTATTGTAAATCAGTTTTGAATTTATGAAATGAGGATAGTGAAAAATGCTTATATTAGTAAGTAAGTTTGTGTTTATTTCAGGAATGGTAGCATAATTTTGAGTTTGATCCAGTGATGAAAAACAGGCTAGATTAATGTCTGAATTCTGAACTAGACTAGAGAATGTTTTTCATCTTTCAATGAAAACTCAAAATTGTATAATTTACAATATATTTTCAAATTATTTAAGATGAAAGAATAACTATGATGATGTTTTTTTATATTAAAAAAAACAGAAGTATCTAGCTACCAATTTAATGTCATTGTTTGAATAGTGACTTTGTTCCAAGTCCTGTTGAATAAGCACAGTTGTGCACATCTTTATGGTTACCTAGGCTACATTAAGCATCCCATGAAATGTAATGTCCTACAAGCTAAAAGCAAAGCAACATCATGGTGCCAATGAAATGCAAACTGGTACTTTAAGCACTACCCAAATTCAATTGATTTTCATAGAGAAACGAAATGCAGTTTCTATTGTTTCAACATTGCACATCATTAACACATAACGCACAATTTTCTATATATCAGATGTCCACTCTCTTCGCTAAATGACCATAAAATATGTTACTAATTCTATTTTTGGCCTGCTGTATGTGAACCTTTGACAGTGTCATATATCAAAAGTTCAAACTAATTAGTATCTCCAAATCTTAAATAACTAAATGCTTGTTCTTATAGCATGCCATACACACCAGTATTATTTTGGGTTTAAGTTTTACATTATTAAAAAAATAGAATACAATAATTAATAATTGAAGTGAAGTGACTGACAATAACACACTATATATATAGTTGACATACAGACTGAATGATTGTATGCAAGTATTTCAATATTCTTTATTTTCATTTCAATTTGCCTTACTGAATGGAAACTAAATAGGGTTTAAAAAGTTTATAAGTTAAACTTTGCTTAATGTTTGTCTCATTTGTATAAATAAGCCATATTTCATACCAAATATTTTAACCAAAGTCCACAACATTGCACAATTGAAAGCCTTTATTATATATCATTATGAAAAAGTAATGGAAGTCTATCAATTTGTCCAAGGTCAGACTTGAACTGACATCTCACTCCTTGGAGGAGTTTGTACTTTCTTGTACTACAAAGACTTTCTCCCTGATAGACTTCCTGTCTAAAGCTAAGAAAGTATTACCTCTTTTCTCGAAGAGTAAACGTTTGTTGAGACTGCAGTATACTGTTATAGATCTGTTTGGGGGGGGGGGGGGGGGGGTCATTTTAATGCGGTGTATTATTTTGATGTTTTTGCTTTTAGACTCTTATAATGGCAGTTCCATATACATCTTTGTATGTGTGTTGTGTGTGTGTGTGTGTGTGTGTGTGTGTGTGTAAGGGAAGGGGCGGGGGGGGGGGGGGGGGGGGGGGTAACAAATTTTGTAATGAAGGTATATAAGTTATCGATTTACATTGTTATACTCATAAAAAACTAAAAATAACAAACTCCCACTGGTAAAACCAAATTTTAAAGTCACATTTTTATGCTATTTACAGAACTCTGATCGAAAAACACCTACCAGTCAATGTCTAAATGTTATTTCTCCTTCACAATGTAGAAAAATATAATGTATATTCTTCAAGAGAATATCATTTTTCCTTCACAATGCAGAAAAATGTAATAAACAGATAAACGTCAAGAAGGTTCAATACTCTCTAAAAATGGAGGTTTGGGTTTTTCATATTCGCAGGAGAGATATTGCGAATATGAAAAAATATTGATCATGCGCAATGACAGGGGAACCTTCTTGATAAATGGCCTCTTCCTTTTTAATAACATGTGTTAATTATTGTCATCACAACATGGTAAATAGGTGATGCACTTATAGTGTTTTAGAGTAGATATGATAACATGTGAACTAGTGAATAATTAAATAAACAATGCTTAGTGTTTAACAATAAGACAGTAAATAATATGAATTTATATAATTATGTAAATTGAATATTAATATGTAATAAATTAATTTACTTTTAAAATATATTTGATTGAAATATTGTGTAAATGTTCTTTTTTTTAAAGGAAAAGGATAAATGTGATGGTAAAACAGGTCATGGTCAAGGTCAAGGTCACTGTTGCTAAACAATAGAAAAAAAATTGCCTTTGACAACTTTTGTTTTCCTATTACATAATTTGATGAAAGTTTGTGAATTTAAGGTTCTCAAGTAATAGTTTAAGTGATTTGAAATTAGCTTTGAGTTAAATCAAGTCAAGGTCACTCTTACATAAAAATCTTCACAGGAACTGAGAGACCAAATTTATTTATATTTGTTTTAAATGATCTCAATCAATCAGGTTTTCGAGTTTGTTTAAGTAAAGGGAATAGGGTCCATTGGGGCCTAGTAAGGGGACTGATTTTAATACTATGGAAAAACAGGAAATAATGTTTTTCTTGTTTATTTTTCCGTGATATTTCTTGTAATGTATTGAAAATTACTATGTTATTATATTATAAAACTAAAAAATCAAGACACCATGACTTGCTTACTACCAAATATTAAGAACGTAAAAGAACAAAAACCAAGATTTCTATTTAAAAACCTGGTGAAGTCTTCCATTAACATTCTATTTGCTTTGTACCGTTCTCATTCACATTTAAAATTTAAAAATAATTCTTTTTTTTGTGTGTATTTATTTTTTTTAAAGAATTTCATTTAATGAATAAATGCAATACCACAAGACAAAATGCTGTATTTGTAGAGTCGGTGCTAATTTGTTATACCTCAGTGATTTGACTTATATTTTTGGATGATGTGTAACCAGTGCTAATTTCCAATAATTTGCACTTATTTTCCACTGAAAAAAAAAATTTAAAAAAAATGGTAGTTTAGGAATACAGCGTTAAGTGTACTTAAAGCAACACATCCACGTTTAATCTTTTTTAAAAAGTTTTTCAATTGAGTTGTGAGCACATTTCCCATACATAAATATATGGTCAGTGAGCTGTATATGTGCTAACAAACACTATCCAGAACGCTTTAGAATTATAAAAAAAGATGTCCAAATTATAAAGTGTGACAAACGCTTTATAAATTATTCTTAAATTGCCGAGGATTCCAACTTGGCTTCAAATTGAGTCGTATTAAAAAACTTCACGTTTTAGTGCGTAGTGTACTTAACCTGCCTTGAAAGTCATTTTGACAATTTTTTTTGACTCGGGTGAGTTACACGCTTGTTTTATAAAGTGTTAGTCACGCATTATAATTTGGGCATCATTTTGTTCGGGATTGTGTTTATATGCTCATATACAGCTAATTGATCATATGTTTGTATGGGAAATGTGCTCATAACTCAATTAAAAACAAAACTGTTCTTGAGAAATGAGACATACTGTCAGAGACTGCAACGTAACTATTATGCTGTAGACTTCCATCTTCTCCCCGGAAGTAAATAACCATTGGATGCAGTGTTACTTGTGATGAGTTCTAGTATGCTGTCTGGATCTCATTAGAAGTTTTGCAAGAATGTTTGTAGTCCTGTGTTCCATTTGGAGAAACATCTCACCTTCTAAATACATTTTTGCGGTCTTGGTAAAGTCTCTGTATCTTGGCTCCCGAAAGCGGCATGCTGAAACATACGTTACCGAAACTGGATAAAGGTAGTTCCAGCTAAAATGTTTAAAACACAGTTTCATACTTATGCAAGTTGCATGTAACTAATAATTAGCATGTATTATATCAAAGAATTATGCAGATTTTAGTGCTTAATACTCATTATTAAAAAACATATGTTGATATTTTAACAATCTCTTAGAGTTTTCAACGATGGCACATTTTCCACAATAAAATGATGACAACAAGTTTCTTGTTTGTTTTTTGCTAATAAAATATAATGAGTTGACACAAAACAGTTAGTCAGAAAGAGATATTTATTTGTATAAACATACGTTACTTTTTCATTACCTAGGGCGACTCTTTTTTCTGTACGAAGTGCTTCAAGTACAAATTTGCATTATTTATTTACATAGAAAAATACATTAACAGCTTAAAAAACAAATAACTACACATAAAACGATCATTATAGTGAAGATATAGATTATTACCTGACATGAGGGTATTTCGGGATAATCCTCTAACTGGAAGTTTCGTTTCTCTTCAAAAATCAAATTGCTAGGGCCTTAAAATCACAGTAGCGATTTTGTTGATGATGTCATTGTACGATAAAACTCAGACCCTATACAATCTAACCTGGACATTATCTGTATTTCATCAGATGGCATATTCTTGGTAACGTATGTTTTCATAACATATGTTAGATTTCAACTTTGTAATGCTGTTAAAAATTACTGTGCTGGTGCTTTGCAAAGCCATTACACAGTCATGATCAATATATTCGTCTAGAATAATAATAGCTGAGCGTGGTATACCTGTAGGTATAAAGGTGACCTTTAAAACCCATGTAACGTATGTTTCATTCTTAAATACGGATGCTATTTTTCTCAGTCAAAATCGAAAATACTGAGAATATGCACTTATTGTACCAGATCTGAAGTCAATTCCATAAATGTCCATATATTAATTATTGTTTGAAGCAGAAATCATCAGAAATTTACTATTCTGTGTAATCTTCACACTGACGCCAAATGAGGCATCCCTTTTTACAGAAGTTTGGCGACATCCGATAATTTAGTATAACAACGCGGTTAAATCCTAAAACAGTATAATGGTCAAGCGTACATGTTCAGCACACATACATTTTGTAGTTTATTCATATTAAAAGCATGAAAAAGCTACAAGTATCACATATACAATGCCTGACGTTAAACAAAAGGGCCAAGATGGCCCTATATCGCTCACCTGACTGACCTTGAGTCACCCAACATAAGTAGATTATATAATACATGTACGCTCAAAATTCCAGAAAGACAAGATGGGCAAGTAGTTAGAATTTTGATTTGTTTTGAAGATGTAACAGATGCGTAGAAGAGTTCAAACTTGGTAGAGGTTCACCCATGGTAAATGTCACTGAAATTACATAAATATCAGGTCAGTAGATTCTGACAAGAAGGCTTTTGAAGTTTTTACTATAGATGCTAAGTCTTCAAACTAAGATAAAAATCCAGTTCCAGCACAAAACTAACCTGTTATGTTTGAGAACGGTTTCAAACTAAAGCATTAGACTAAACTATTGTGCATGAAACAATCCGCAGTTCCAGCATAATAAATATTCCTTTGAGTTTCAAACACAAGCCTTCCCAAAGTATATTGCTTGAAAGAATCTTTGTCGCAGTGCACTCTCCCCCTAAAACAATTAAGCTCCTCCTCCAAGACTTCAAGTACACTTTGACACTGAAAATCTCAAGCAGACTTCTTGCTGTTATGAAACTAGTTAAAAATATGGTATTGCTTTATTATGAAGCAGTAAACCATCCCTGTCTAAACCATAAAAGCTCTGACTTTTATATTCAGAAAAACACCTATTTTAACATGGTTCATGATATTTGAATAATATGATTAATATTTCAATCATTGGTTATAATTGTATCATTCATTTTTTTATGATGAATTATCTTTTAAAACTTATATCTGGTATAATATTGTATAATAATAGCAAACAAAAGTTTATTTAAAGAGTTTATTAACTCTTATAATAATTGCTATATACAGTCATTTATGCTATAAAACAGGAGAAGTAATTTGACATAAAACTAACCCCAGCCCCTGGCTGCCATGTTTTTTGATGAATCATGGTGGCTTGAACAAACTTGGTAGAGAGTCACCCAAGACATTTCTGTGAAATTATTTTAAAATCAAGCCAGTAGTTTCTGACAAGAAGATTTTTTAAGTTTTTTCTATAGCTTATATAGTAAACTAACCCCACCCTCTGGCCGTCATGTTTTTTGACGAATCAAGATGGCTTGAACAAACTTGGTAGAGGGTCACCCAAGGAACATTTCTGTGAAATTATTTTAAAATCCAGCCAGTAGTTTCTGACAAGAAGATTTTTTAAGTTTTTACTATTTAACTTGCCCCGCCCCCTGGTGGCCATGTTTTTTGATGAATCAATATGACTTGAACAAACTTGGTAGAGGGTCACCCCAGGAACATTCCTATAAAGTTATATAAAAATTGGCCCAGTGGTTTCAGAGAAGAAGTTGTTAATAGCTAAAAGTTAACGACGGACGACAAACGACGGCCGACGGATGACAGACGACGGACACCAGGCGATCACAAAAGTTCACCTGTGAGCCTTAGGCACTAGTGTGTCAATATTACACAACATATTAAACTATAAGACCTTGTCCCAGGTTGCCTACAGCGGCATATACAATAAAATAATCATATTGGTACATAAAACCTTTCTGATAAGGAAATATCCTTTGGAACATTTTATTGAGATTATTAGCTAAAACATGGCCGACCTTGGATGAATTAGCTGAATTCTTAGGTCATGACATTCCTACTGATATGTGATAAAGGTATGGTATACATAATTATTGTCAATGACTTAAACTAATTATAACCGAACAAAAGAAATAGATATGTTTTCTTTAAATACCTTTAGAATTTGAACTATTTTTTTTTGTTTCAAACCACGTGTCTGCATTAAGGAGCGGTAATTGTTAACACGAAACCAATCGCCACTATATATATATAGTGTCCGTTGACCTGTGAACATTTAATAGTCGTACACATTGTGCGTGTGGGAGTTGTTCCCCTTTGTTTTGTTTTCTCCATTTGTTCGTTCATTGAACGCTACATTTAATAAACATAAAGTCTATCCCGTATTCTTGTTTACTGGCGTGGTGGCAGCTGGATGACGACCCAGACCTCCAGAAAAATTGATATCTATCGTCATTAACGGACAGTCTACAAAAATATAGCCAAAAGCGGCCGGGAAGGACAGTTTATTTACAAATCAGTTCGAATCAAATTTCAAAATGGCCACTCATCGTGCTCCAAAACAATGGACTCTGTCAAAGCATGAGACAATTACTTCGTTTGAGTCTTGGCACCAAAATCTCCACTACATTCTTTCCTTGAACACAAACTTTGCTCCTTTTTTGGTTGATGGGTTTATATGGAAAAAAAATCGGGTAATCCCTTGCGTGGTTAAACTGATGATGGCGAAACAGTTCCGGAGGCAAAACGACGTACACGTCTCACACCACTATTACATTTCCCATAGGGCTCCATTGTAACATTTATGTCCAAAACAGAGTGAAAAATTAAATTCTGCAGCATGTGTCTGGGCTCAAATTCTTCATTGGTTCAAGATATGCAATTATAAAGAAAAAAAAGTATACCTTGACCAGGTTGTTTTTTTTTAAATTCAATGCTTTTGTGAGACCTACCAATTTCCAGAGTAACGATATGTCAACTATTCGCCCTAGATGCGGTTCGAACCAACAATTCTGAAATGACACAGAATTGTCCAGAAAGCTGGTATCAGCATCAAATTTTTTAGTGGTGATTTCTAAAATACTGACCATTTAATTCATGCTAGCAAAAAACAAAACACTGCAGTACAAAGCCCTGAAAAAAGAAGAAAAAGAGAACTAAAGTTTTATTTCTACCTCCTTCATCTGTAGGTCCGGAGTACTCAAGGGAGATAATAGTGGTGTGAGTCCTGAAGAGGACTTTTTTTTTTAAATTTAAGATTCTAAATTTTCATATTATGTAACAATACTCAATACAAGTTCAATAAAGCTAAATGCATCCCTATATCTGAACTAGTTCTGAAATAAAATAAGTTTTAGTGACACATGGTTTCAGTCAAAATGCTGCCATTTCATGTAAAAAAGCAAGAATTCACAACCCTACAGTCTAAATTTCATGATAACTTGACCAATTGTATCTAAAAAGGTCTGAAACTTTCACAACTACATGGTAAAATGAAAAGGTGTCTGAAAATGGGAAGAAAAACAGACATCTTGATTACAAAAAAAATGATATTGTGGAACAAAACTTATTAAACTTAACATATTTTAGATAAAATTTCAATATCAGAATGATATGGCAGCAGCACAAGCAAACAATTCAAGCTATTTTCATGCTAAAGTACTCCATTACCCTGTCTACACATCAATTCCAATATAAGAAGGGCAACACAGGCTCAACAGATAATGCATACATGACATTCAATGTAAAATTCTGCATATTTATAGCATTTTCTATAAAAATGGAGTACAAGCAAAAACTTCGCCAAATTCAATGATTCGACGCAGAATTTAATGCGACGACAACCGAAAACAACCGAAGTTAACCGTAAACTGGCCGCTTGGCAAGATTGCAACTACTGCCTTTTCATAATTAAACAATAAAAATTAGTACCAACTCCCGTTCCACTGTAAATATGCAATTTATTTCATTTTGCAAACAATTCTATTTTTGTATTCAGAAATAAGTGGGTGGGGTAATAAATTAATGTAAATATCAGCTTAAAATTCACAATCTGAGCAATAAGCATGCCCACTGGAATTCAGTGTGATCTTGCAGATACTTCAACCTGAATTAAGGGTTGGTAGTTCTACAGAAATATGGCAAAACCACACATAATGGAGAGAGTGTCACAAATGGGATCTGTCTATGAGGACAGGTGTTCATGAAATATGAGACTGGACACTGCTCATAAACCTAAACTTATGGCAAGGAAACACCAAAATGACCATCTACAGAGTAAACCAGCATTCTGGCATGCATTAGACATGATGTATCTCTCTTTTTGTTTCCACATTTAACAGAATACTAAATCATACATGGATAACATGAATATCAAGAAATTGACATGTACAAAGTTTGGTCAATGTGTGTAATCTCTATCATAAATGCATGAAAAAAAAAATGCAAATCTGCACCATCAGTTATATTGAAATGTTTAAAAACTCAGATTGTGTTCAGCTATTCATAACATGTCCAAATTATAGTTTAATACCTTCTATTTAAAGAAATCAGCATTCCTCAACACTGCAACATGCAGATCTGTCAGTTTCTGTTAATGTCTCACACCACTATTACATTTCCCATAGGGCTCCATTGTAACATTTATGTCCAAAACAGAGTGAAAAATTAAATTCTGCAGCATGTGTCTGGGCTCAAATTCTTCATTGGCTCAAGATATGCAATTATAAAGAAAAAAAAGTATACCTTGACCAGGTTTTTTTTTTTAAATTCAATGCTTTTGTGAGACCTACCAATTTCCAGAGTAACGATATGTCAACTATTCGCCCTAGATGCGGTTCGAACCAACAATTCTGAAATGACACAGAATTGTCCAGAAAGCTGGTATCAGCATCAAATTTTTTAGTGGTGATTTCTAAAATACTGACCATTTAATTCATGCTAGCAAAAAACAAAACACTGCAGTACAAAGCCCTGAAAAAAGAAGAAAAAGAGAACTAAAGTTTTATTTCTACCTCCTTCATCTGTAGGTCCGGAGTACTCAAGGGAGATAATAGTGGTGTGAGTCCTGAAGAGGACTTTTTTTTTTAAATTTAAGATTCTAAATTTTCATATTATGTAACAATACTCAATACAAGTTCAATAAAGCTAAATGCATCCCTATATCTGAACTAGTTCTGAAATAAAATAAGTTTTAGTGACACATGGTTTCAGTCAAAATGCTGCCATTTCATGTAAAAAAGCAAGAATTCACAACCCTACAGTCTAAATTTCATGATAACTTGACCAATTGTATCTAAAAAGGTCTGAAACTTTCACAACTACATGGTAAAATGAAAAGGTGTCTGAAAATGGGAAGAAAAACAGACATCTTGATTACAAAAAAAATGATATTGTGGAACAAAACTTATTAAACTTAACATATTTTAGATAAAATTTCAATATCAGAATGATATGGCAGCAGCACAAGCAAACAATTCAAGCTATTTTCATGCTAAAGTACTCCATTACCCTGTCTACACATCAATTCCAATATAAGAAGGGCAACACAGGCTCAACAGATAATGCATACATGACATTCAATGTAAAATTCTGCATATTTATAGCATTTTCTATAAAAATGGAGTACAAGCAAAAACTTCGCCAAATTCAATGATTCGACGCAGAATTTAATGCGACGACAACCGAAAACAACCGAAGTTAACCGTAAACTGGCCGCTTGGCAAGATTGCAACTACTGCCTTTTCATAATTAAACAATAAAAATTAGTACCAACTCCCGTTCCACTGTAAATATGCAATTTATTTCATTTTGCAAACAATTCTATTTTTGTATTCAGAAATAAGTGGGTGGGGTAATAAATTAATGTAAATATCAGCTTAAAATTCACAATCTGAGCAATAAGCATGCCCACTGGAATTCAGTGTGATCTTGCAGATACTTCAACCTGAATTAAGGGTTGGTAGTTCTACAGAAATATGGCAAAACCACACATAATGGAGAGAGTGTCACAAATGGGATCTGTCTATGAGGACAGGTGTTCATGAAATATGAGACTGGACACTGCTCATAAACCTAAACTTATGGCAAGGAAACACCAAAATGACCATCTACAGAGTAAACCAGCATTCTGGCATGCATTAGACATGATGTATCTCTCTTTTTGTTTCCACATTTAACAGAATACTAAATCATACATGGATAACATGAATATCAAGAAATTGACATGTACAAAGTTTGGTCAATGTGTGTAATCTCTATCATAAATGCATGAAAAAAAAAATGCAAATCTGCACCATCAGTTATATTGAAATGTTTAAAAACTCAGATTGTGTTCAGCTATTCATAACATGTCCAAATTATAGTTTAATACCTTCTATTTAAAGAAATCAGCATTCCTCAACACTGCAACATGCAGATCTGTCAGTTTCTGTTAACGTCTCACACCACTATTACATTTCCCATAGGGCTCCATTGTAACATTTATGTCCAAAACAGAGTGAAAAATTAAATTCTGCAGCATGTGTCTGGGCTCAAATTCTTCATTGGCTCAAGATATGCAATTATAAAGAAAAAAAAGTATACCTTGACCAGGTTTTTTTTTTTAAATTCAATGCTTTTGTGAGACCTACCAATTTCCAGAGTAACGATATGTCAACTATTCGCCCTAGATGCGGTTCGAACCAACAATTCTGAAATGACACAGAATTGTCCAGAAAGCTGGTATCAGCATCAAATTTTTTAGTGGTGATTTCTAAAATACTGACCATTTAATTCATGCTAGCAAAAAACAAAACACTGCAGTACAAAGCCCTGAAAAAAGAAGAAAAAGAGAACTAAAGTTTTATTTCTACCTCCTTCATCTGTAGGTCCGGAGTACTCAAGGGAGATAATAGTGGTGTGAGTCCTACAGCGGAACAGAAAGTGACTCGCCTCGATTTAATGCTAGGACAAAGTGCGAACTATTGCCCTATCATTTCAAGAAATACAATAGTAAAGAATTCAACATCCCTTGTAAACATATGGCAGGCTATTCGTCTACATTGTGGCTTTCAAAGCTCAGGGTCAAACTTTTTGAACTTCAATGACATCAAATTGGAACCTGACGAGCGCCCTGATGATTTGTACCAGAGACTAATTAATTTTGCAGAAGACAACCTCCTCAAGGCAGGCGGCAATATTACACATCACGGGGACGTTCCAACAGAAGATGAAGATCTTACCCCATCCATTGAAAATTTCATCATTTTTACATGGCTTCGCTTAATTGATCCAGGTCTCCCAGCTCTTATCAAACAGCGCTATGGAACAGACCTCCGGTTGAAGACACTAGCTTCTATCAAACCCGAAATCTCACAGGGGTTAGACAGCTTACTGGACAAAGTCCAATCAATCAACGAATCCAAGGTTCTGAGAACTGCATTCAAATCCAAATTACCTTCAAATCCGAAACGAACACCAACCTGCCCACTCTGTAAACAAGCTGGCAGATCACGTTACCAACATTATTTAAGCAAATGTAACTTTTTACCAGACTCTGATAAACAGTTCTTCAATTCCAGAGTGAGACAGACCACCGAAGATAACGCTTACGTTGAGAATTGTTATCAAACAGATGATCAGTATGAGCATGATCAATATGAGCACACGCCTGATGTCCCACCCCCATCTTCGCGTAGAGTTAGTACTAAGAAATCGCCTTCGATGAAAGTTTTTCATAAGCATTATGCGTTAACTGTCACGCTTGATATTGGCGCGGAAATAAATATGATCAAAAGTTCTGTTGCTAAACATATTGGAGCAACTATTCAGTCAACCAGTCAAAATGCGCTTCAAGCAGATGGGTCAACTCCGCTTAACATTACAGGGGAGACACATATCACACTTTCACGGGGGATAAAACACTTCAAACTTGATGCGCTTGTAGTTGAAAATCTCGATGTTGATGTTTTAGCTGGTGTTACCTTTATGGCATACAATGACATCTCAGTCAGACCTTCGAAACATGAAATCACTATAGGTGACTCTGAGAAAATCAACTATGGTGCTTTTAGATCCGAAACTGACAACTCTAACATCCGTCATGTCCGGCCGTTTGTTTTGCGTATCACCTCTACAGTAGTTTGGCCCGGTGAATACAATGAAGTAGGTATTTCAAGTGACGCTCACCCAGATGCTACTCTTGCCATCGAAAGGCGTTATGATTGTGACAAGACTGTTGCTGACTGGCCATTTCCTCAGATAATACAGGCTGTTGATGGCAGGATTCGCATACTTAATGACTCTAGGGAACCGCAAAAGCTTGATAAGCATGATCACTTTTGCCAAGCAAGACTTACCTCCCCTCTTACAACTGTGCAATCAGCTTTAGATTCCCCTATTTCACCCCCTTCTTCGGCTCATTTGAAGAATTTCCGTGACAACCTCACTGCTAACTCAGATTCGGTTAACCTAGATCCAAACAACATCCTTACACCCAAGTCACGCTCTGAATTTCAGGCCCTCCATGACCAGTTTGATAATGTTTTCAGTACTGACATAACTAAAGGATACAATGGTGCTGTAGGTCCTTTTCAGGCTAAAGTCAACATGGGTCCTGTACAACCTCCCCAACGAAAAGGGAGAGTACCCCAATATAACCGAGATAAATTAGTTCAGTTACAGCAAAAATTTGATGAACTTGAACATCAAGGCGTTTTCTGCCGTCCAGAAGATCTTAATATGTCTGTTGAATATCTTAACCCATCATTTTTGGTAAAAAAAACCCAGGGGGGTTACAGATTAGTTACAGATTTTGCCGATGTTGGCCGGTACAGTAAGCCCCAACCATCCCTTATGTCTGATGTAGATTCTACTCTTCGCATTATTGCTCCTTGGAAGTACATTATTAAAACTGACCTTACAAGTGCTTTCTACCAAATTCCACTTTCCAAGGATTCTATGAAATACTGTGGTGTTGCAACACCATTTAAAGGCGTAAGGGTCTATACTCGCACTGCTATGGGTATGCCAGGGTCTGAGACAGCATTGGAAGAGCTCATGTGTCGAGTTCTTGGCGACTGTCTTCAAGAAAGCATTGTTGCTAAGTTGGCTGATGACCTATATTGTGGTGGTAACAGTCCCGATGAGTTATACACAAATTGGAAACGTGTCCTTACAGCCCTTAATAAGTCCAATTTGAGATTGTCACCTTCCAAAACTGTTGTCGCCCCTACTTCAACAACAATTCTAGGTTGGACATGGTCAAATGGTATCATCACTGCCAATGCCCACCGCATCTCTGTACTGTCCTCTTGCCCACCTCCTACAACGGTACGTGGCCTTAGGTCATTCATTGGCGCTTACAAAGTGCTTGCAAGGGTTATACCTAATTGCTCCTCTATACTTTCCCCACTTGATGACACAATCGCAGGCCGACCTTCACAGGAAAAGCTTGAGTGGACTGATGACTTAAATGTTCACTTTGCGAACGCTCAAAAACTTTTAATGACGCATAAGGCTATCATACTTCCTAGGGCTTCAGACCAATTATTGATTGTTACTGATGTTGTCAGACGCGGCATAGGCGCAACACTTTACGTGACAAGACACAATAAATTGTCACTAGCTAGCTTCTTTAGTGCTAAGTTAAGAAAGCACCAAGTTACGTGGCTCCCTTGCGAAATTGAAGTGCTCGCGATTGCCGCTGCAATCAAACATTTCAGTCCATATATTGTTCAGTCTAAACATAGATCATGTATTTTGACAGATAGCAAGCCATGCGTTCAAGCTGTTGAGAAACTCTACCGTGGGGAGTTTTCTGCCAGCCCTAGATTGACATCGTTTTTGTCGTTAGTTAGCCGGTACAGCCTTAACATTAGACATTTAGCAGGATCCGTGAACATACCATCGGACTTCGCAAGTCGCAATGCCCCAGACTGCACAGAACCGCACTGTCAGATCTGCTCTTTCATAATTGAAACAGAAGATTCTGTTGTTAGATCGGTTCAGGTGAATGACATTCTGAATAATTTGTCCAATTTACCGTTCACTACCCGTTCTGCATGGTCAGATATCCAGTCTGAATACCCAGATCTTCGCAGAACTCATGCTCATCTTAAACAAGGCACTCGTCCTTCAAAGAAACTGACTAATATTAAAGACGTTAAGCGTTATCTTAATGTGGTCTCAATCGCAAGGGATAATCTATTGGTGGTACCGAAAAATGATCCACTTACACCCTACAATGAACTCATTGTTGTACCGCGCTCAGTCATTGATGGACTTGTGACAGCACTCCATCTAAAGCTGAATCATCCAACCAAGCATCAAGTGCAACTTGTAATGAAAAGGCACTTTTATGCTCTGGACATGAATAAAGCCGTTGATCGCGTCTGTGAATCGTGTCATACCTGTGCATCATTGCAGAAGTATCCAGCTACCCTGAACGAACAGTCAACAACACCTCCACCAGAGGTGTTTGGAATTTCTTTCGCGGCTGACGTTTTAAAACGAAATAAACAATTGATACTGGTGCTTCGTGAAACTGTGAGCTCTTATACAGCAGCTTGTATAATTGAAAATGAAAAACATGATACACTACAGATTGCTTTGTTGAAGCTTATCCTCGGGTTACATCCACTTGAGGGTCCATATGCTATTATCAGATGTGACGCAGCTCCAGGGTTTGTAGCCTTGCGAGACGACAAAACACTCAAATCCCTCAGAATTTTACTTGAAATTGGCTGTGTGAAAAATGTTAATAAGAATCCTGTAGCAGAGAGGGCAATTCTTGAATTTAAAAATGAACTACTCCGTCATGATCCATCTGGTAGTCCACTTTCAGAATTAGGTCTTTCAATTGTTATCGCAAGACTGAATTCGCGCATTCGTAATTGTGGCTTATCAGCACGTGAACTGTGGTCTCAACGAAACCAATTTACAAACGAGCAGTTACCAATATCAGATAGAGCTGTGATTTTAAATCAACACGAAAACCGTCTTCATAATCATCCATACAGTGAAAAATCAAAAATGAAGGGAGATAAGCCTTCGACATGTCAAGAGTTATCAGTGGGTGATATTGTTTACCTTGTTTCTGAGAAAAGCAAGCTCCGGGGTCGCGACAGATATTTAATCGTCTCTATTGAAAATCCATGGTGTTACATTAAGAAATTCTCTGGATCACAATTAAGAGCAACATCCTACAAAATAAAACTTAGCGAGTGTTACAGAGTTCCAAGTCAATTTAGTGAGTGTATACCCAATCAAGTGAAATATGAAAGTAATGATGATCTTAATGAACCTGAAAACACGGTACCACCAATTATTAACATTCCGGACACTCTTTCTTGTCCGGCATATGAACCGCAAAATCCTGTACAAAATGAAAGTGATTTGTTGTCCATGGAATCGCATGTGGGAGTTGCTGATGAGTCTGATCAAACCTGTGTGGATTCTAGTGTTGAACTCTCAGATAGTAATACAACAAAAAGGCCGCAAAGGGCTCGAAAGCCTCCACGTTATCTCAATGACTATGAGTTATCTTAATATGACATGATAATATGTATATAATGTCTGCACATTTTCATTAGTTGGTATGAATATTACCGGTAATCTACAGTTAATATACCTTTTGAATTTACATGTTATTATTTTCAAAATGTTAATTTTGCTTAAAACTGACCAGAAGCTATAGTTGACCATTTCATTTATAGATGACACATATCATTACTTGTTCAACTTTATTATTAGTAGGGGAAAGGAAAAAGGAGTCACGCCACTATATATATATAGTGTCCGTTGACCTGTGAACATTTAGTAGTAGTACACATTGTGCATATGGGAGTTGTTCCCCTTTGTTTTGTTCTCTCCATTTGTTCGTTCATTGAACGCTGCATTTAATAAACATAAAGTCTATCCCGTATTCTTGATTTCTGGCGAATGTAGTTTAATGTATCGGAAAGAACCCGTCACAAATAAAATTTTACGGAATCAAAACACATTCTTTTTTTCCCCCTCAAATTAATGAGAATGCATATTTCAAACATAATTAAAGCATTGCTGCCCGTTCAATTGTAGATTGTGCAACAATTATTAAAACAAACCTTGCGGTGCATAAAAAGGCAATGTGCAGTCCTATAGTCAAAAGAAAAATTACCATCAACTCTTTAAAAAGCTTATATAAAGACCCATTATTAAATATTTGCATGTTGGACAATGTAATGATGAACCAATGGACATATGTTCGAATCTCGTGCACTGTCATTTAAATTTTGGCAATGATTTGGTTGTTTTTTTTTCAATGCCAGCGTCTGTATGGAGGAGCGGTAATTGTTAACATGACACGAATGTAGTTTAATGTATTGAATAGAACCCGTCACGAATAAAATTTTACGAAATCAAAAAACATTCTTTTTGTTTTTTCACAAATTAATGAGAATGCATATTTCAAACATAATTAACAGCGTTGCTGCCCTGGGTTCAATTGAACATTATGCAACAATAATTAAAACAAACCTTGCGGTGCATGAAAAGGCAATGTGCAGTCGTATAGTCAAAAGAAAAATTTCCATCAACACTTTAAAAAGCTTATATAAAGACCCATTATTAAATATTTGCATGTTGGACAATGTAATGATGAACCAATGGTCAAATGTTCGAATCTCGTGCACTGTCATTTAAATTTTGGCAATGATTTGATTTGTTTCCTCACTCAAATAGTTGGGGGTTCTCCATGTCCCAGTGGTCTTGAGATGTTTAATGACGATGTTACTCTTGTCACTGAGCTTGTAAGTTTGAGTCAGGCTCTGCCAAAAAACTGTATGAGAAATAGTTTGCCTGAGTTACTTGTGGACGGATTGTGGTTCTTTTAAAGCCCGTTTTCCATGATGCGTAATTTTGCTATGCTGTTTTTTCCCTAAGCTACTTTTTGTCGCACGGTATTAACAGGTGCAAAGACAATCAATTTCCGTGATGCAGATTGTCTTAGCAGAGTTTATAGAGGAACGTGCGTGGAAATACACATGTATTTATAGTGTAGTGCCCATCCAAAGTGAATGTCCACGCATTGTACATGCAGAAAAGTGTAGAAAAATTGCCTATACTGGCGACTTTTGTCCATGTGGTTATAAGTCAGCACAGAAATCTGCTCTGATGGAAACGAAAGTATGCTAGATAGTGTGAAGCGATTTTTACAAAAGCAGCGCCTGTTCTGCACATACAAACCCCAGCAATTTAAGTGCTGAAACCATCAGAATAATATGCACCATGGAAAATGGCCTTTAGATTCAGTCTTCATCTGCCAATAAAACTGGATGCAGTTATAATCTGTTGTGTGTGTTGAAAAAATGGTGTTAAACCACTTGTATTCAAAACTGCTAGTGCATATCAGCACTCCGCTGTCACATGGATGGTACCCACTGTGCAATGTTCATCTCCGTTCCTGGCGGCCATCCCAACATGGTCGTCAACGAGTCACATGATCTGAGGAGAACTCTGTATTGGACGGATTCAAAGCTAGACGTGATTGGTCATGTGTTTCTGGATGATGAAAATAGAACAAGGAATGAAATGTCATTGTCAAATGGATGGTGAGAGTAATCTTATTTATATGAGTTAATCAAAGGCACAAACATCATTATATGTACGATTACAATAACATTATAACCGCAGCAGTGGTCTAGTTATAGAGGGGCCACCTCACGTCGACCCGGTGTCAGTATAATATGACTAGTTGGGGTATCACACCATGTCTACGGCATAATACTGCCGTGTGGCAGCACTCAGTTTACTGTCTAAAGTAAACACCGTCGCGATATGACTGAAATATTGTTGAAAGTGACAATAAGTACCATAAACAAACAACAACATAACTAGTCAAACCTGTCTTAAGCAGCCAGCCAAGGGGAGGAGCAAAAGTGGCATTTTAAGACAGGTTGTTGCTTAATATAGGTAAACTTGCTCTGGAAGCATAGAATTGGGAAAGACAAAATGTGGCTGCTTAAGAGACAAGTGGCTGCTTAAAAGAGGTGACCTCTTACACAGGTTTAACTGTAAATGCTATACACAAGCATCATTGGTGCAGTTATCTTTATGTTTTAGTGTCACTAATACATTGATATTAATGTCACTTATACAGTTATTTATCTATTTGGTTTACTGTCACTAATATAGTTATATTATCTATTTCTTTTAGATTAATGTCACTGATACATTAATGTCACTGATTCACTTAATTTATGTATTTGTTTTAGTGTCACTAGTACAGTATTATATAAATGTCACTTATACAGTGACATAAGAGTTAAAATAGAATGTAAAAATCATAAACTTCATTTTAATATTTAAATTATTAAGCTGGCTGTAATGTAGTGGACAGTGGTCCCAGGTTTAATCTTCTGGTGACCACTAATAAACAAAACTGTATACTTATTCTACGCAAGAAACAGACTAGAGAGCAATTCTGGTCCTCCGTGGCTGAGTAGTGTTATTGATTGGAGGGTTGTGGGTCCAATTCTCTGCCACGGCTATATGTTGTGTCCTTGAACAAGACACTTAATTCGCGTTTAGTACTGGTTCTTAGATACCCAGGAAACAGATTAGAAAGTGATTCTGGTCCTGCATGGCTGAGTGGTCTAACTGTAATCTAACAACCACTAAACTCTCATTGCTGAAGTCTCAGGTTCGAGAAGTACTGTCCAAAAATTTGTGAAAAAGTTTACCAGTTATTTATTCTGGTTTTCCTTCATCAATAAAATAAGATATGCCATCACAGGTCAACTTGGGCATTGGATCTGCAACCTATGGGAGCAGTCAATTCTATCCATTGCACTATCACCCTGCTTAACAGATATGTGTTGACGATTACAACAAAATACATGTTTCACAAACCTTCCACAAAAAAAATCTAAAATAATAAATTGACCTACTCTATTGAAGTTAATAGTTGTGACATAGGGACTATTATCATTATCAAGCAAGAGTGGAGCATGTGGTGCAGTGGTAGAGCACCGAACCCATGGTCGGAGGGTTGTGGGTTTGATCCTCGGTCACGGCTATGTGTGTGGGAAGTCTTCCTGGTTAGAACCAATACTAAGCATATGAAGAAAAAGTGTCTTGCTCAAAGACACCACGCATAGCCATGGCGGAGGATCAAACCCATGACCCTCCGATCATGAGGGCCGATGCTCTTAGTTACTTCAACTACATGCAAGTTTGCTGTTTACTTTTCAAGCAGTATGTAAACATTGAAGCAATAGAGAAATAAAAGTGGTGCATGTTTACAATCTGCAAACTTGCTATATAGAAAATATATTGATTGGGTATGAAAATATAACTTGCTATAGAAAATTTATTGAAAGGGACTATGAAAAGAAATAATTCAATTCTTTGTTTTTTACAGTGTAAACTTTGGAAGCTTTGTTATTCACAAAACAACTTGACATTGCAATATGCAATGAAGCAGTATAGCACTGAATAAGCTCAAATTTCATTTTCAGTAAAAAATATAATTTCAGAAAAGTTTCAATATTGATGCACATTTTTACATTAATATATATTTAAGTTTTTTTATTTAAAACATTTTAGATGCAAATATTTACCTAAGGGCCAGCAATGCATACTTAAGTTGAGATATTTTGTGAAAACAGGGTCAGTACCCTATGCAGTGTTTTGCTTTGTAAATTATGATAACTCATTGTTCTACTACTCATTTTATTGATAATACAAGGGTTTAATAACTCACTTATCAGACAAAAACAAAAGTGATATTATTCTATGTTCGTGTTTTCAGGAACCCCCATCCATTTGGAATAGTGATGACAGACTCCACCATATATTACACAAACTTGAACACCCATCATATCTTCTGTGTAGAGAGGGCTGACTCCACCGTTCATAACATGTCACTGGGATTGGGCAGTCTGTACGGACTAGATATGATAGTTCCAGCACAAACAATAGGTAAATAGGGCTGACTCCACCATTCATAACATGTCACTGGGACTGGGAAATCCGAACAGACTAGATACGATAGTTCCAGCACAACCAATAGGTAAAAAGGGCTGACTCCACCATTCATAACATGTCACTGGGACTGGGTAGTCTGTATGGACTAGACATGATAGTTCCAGCACAAATAATAGGTAAAAAGGGCTGACTCCACCATTCACAACATGTCACTGGGACTGGGAAGTCTGTTTTACCATAACAACAACAACCAATTCATGTTTTATTTGTTTATTTGATTCTGCCAACTGTACTTACTTTTGACAAAGATTGTTGGCGAGTTGTTTTAACTGAACTTTTTGCAGTTTTAGGCCATTAACAAATTTTTAAATTCTTATTATATAGTCCTCTGTCTTCCTATTATATGTATTGCATATCATTTTCAATATTGCTCAAATATATATATATTTTTTTTAACTAATGTTTATAACAAAATTCATATATCCAAAAGTCATTCCGAAATTCTGAAATGCAGTAAAACCTGTGCAAGCCGTCACCTCTAATGAGCAGCCACTTATCTTAAGCAACCACATTTGCTATTTCCTTTTTCTATGCTTTCAGACTAATTTAACCTGTATTAAGCAACAGTCTGTCTTAATCCTTTACTCCATAGATATGCGTTTTCCCGCACCAATCACAAAAGGCCTTTGAAAACAGTGCAGGAAGAGTTAAGAGCAATCTGAACACTTCCTACACTGTTTTCCACTCTGTCAGTTAATATAAACATAATTCACCCATTGCTGATACGTAGTGAATTAATGCTTTCAATATTAGAGGTGTCCAAAGGTGTCTATATGAAGTAAAGGGTTTAAAGGCCACATTTGCCAATTCCATTGACTGGCTATTGTTGGTTCCATTATTTAAACTTAATGCTTAAGACATAAGATTGACAGCAGAAAAATGAGTGAAAGAATATGATCGAGGGAGTGTTTATATGGAAATATGGAATACATGTATTGTTATTGCTAAAACTTGTTCCTTAATCTTGCTCAAACATGTAATTATTCATGTTGTTAATTGGGAAATAAATGGGCCACCACATTGTGGAATGGTTGGTAAAAAAAAAATAAAATAAATGAACAAAGCAAGGGTATTAGGTAGGGCTTTCCCACAATTCCATTTCAGATGTATAGGTGATTGCTAAACTGTGAGGCTGTTTCCAAAGTATGTTTATTTCTGACATTTTCAGAGATTACCAATGGCTGCTCACACAGAAATGGTGGTTGTGCTGCTCTGTGTTTGGCTTAACCCCAAGGTCAGAAGTTATGTGTGTGTCCACCAGGATCTGAGTCCACAGACAATACAACGTGTACAGGTATAAGTAATATTGCTAATGTTTAAATACACTATAAAGTGGTTTGTTTTTATCCAGTTTTATTAGTGGAGGGATACCTAAGTTCTTATGGATACGAATAAAACCACCATCCATGTTTAAGTTACACATTTTCCTGCTTGAATTTTTTGTACTAATCAGAACCTAACTTGCACCGTAAACTTGTCAGTGAGAGTTGAGCTTTTTTCTTTTTGAACCGGGTTTAATGCCATTTTCAAAACATTTTAGTTTGTAATTTTATATGGTATACCCAATTTTATTGGTGAATGAAAACGTCAGAACAAATTGTGAGTAAAACCACTGTCCTTCCGCAAGTAGCTGGCAAACTTTCTTTTCGGTTTTTGGAGCGAGCGGGACTCAAACGTACAACCTTAGTGGTGCAATGTTAGTGATTTTGTGATGGCGCCTTAGACTATTCGGCCACAGAGGCTCAAGAATGATCTTTAGACAGCAAGCTATTGACCAATTTGATCTATTTATGATAACATATTGTTTGAGGCACATATATATTTGATAGAAATATTCTTTCATATAATTTTAAATCTTGTTTGCAATCGTGATGTTTATTGTTGTTTTTTAGCTCGCCGGGACTAAGTCCATGGAGAGCTATTGTCATAACCCCGGTGGCGTCATCGTCTGTAGACACCCAGGTTAAACTTTTGCGTACAAGTTTCAGATATATAAAAATTATGCAACCACTCATTGGATGTCAATGAAACTTTGCATGTGTGTTCACCATCATCAATGGAACAAGAACCATAACTCTGGATGGCATTTTGGCACAGTTATGACCCTTTTTGGACTTAAGACACCCACAGGCGAGCTTTGTTTTTTTCTGACAGCTCTTGTTTATCAGTGCAATAATTTAGAAAATGCTTATTAGTCTTATATGGTCAAATGAGAAGTTTCATAGGGATAAACAAAATGCCTGATTCATATGATACTGCAAAGATTGTAAATGGAAAAAAAATAAATAACAAAAATTATTGTAACTAAATTTGTTGATAGTATTGCTAAAACCATTCCTGTAGACCCCTTAGAAAATGTTTTTAAAAAGCGAGAAAATAAATAACTTCGATCGAAATGTGTGTATCTAAGACAAGCGGACCAAGCTTTTAACTTTTGTTCACATTTTTGTAATTCTGTAATGACTCGGTTGCTTTCTGACTGTACCTCCACCAGTGTTCGGAAGTACACCATGAATACTGCAGTGGTAGTGTGTGGATTAAGATCGTTAGATAAGCGGTTCATTAACAAGATTAGAAAAAATATGGCTCCACTTATATTATGTATCGTTATTTGGTTTTCTTTTTTTTAAAAACATGTTGTCTGCAATAAAACTGTATCGAACGTAGTATGCATTATATTATTTATACGCACTGAAAAACAATGAGAACAGAATACTTGTTTGGTCAAGTAACTCTCGTATCTAGTGATACTGTCGCACGCGCTATTACGTCAAAAATCACTTTATCCCAGTTAATATTGGGAGGCTTCCAAGGGTGGTTTGTTTAGTACAGTTATTAATAAGGTAATTTTATTTTTAATTTTATATGAGCGATTCGTCACTTACATGCAATAAAGTAGCTCGTGGGTTCCAGTTCATTAATACACTGAGGGGAATAAAGGGGACGTTAAAAAAAACTATCTAATCGCAAGCGGTTATTCAATTTTAACGCATCCCCTACAGCTCCCCATACTACGTTTCTCTCTGAAGTGAATTGATCATATATTACCGACAGATGCGTTTCTGAACAAGCTTTGTAACTCTCACCTTTCTGCCGAAGGTGTTTATCGGAAAGAGACAAACATTCATTTGTAAACGTTCTTAATTATGTACTTAAATAATGTGCTTTATATTCATTTTTCATTTGCAAAGTTAAAACTAAAAACAACTGTTTCGGAAGTTTAACAAGCCTTTGAATAAACTATATTATTTTCAAATTTAAAACCTCATCTCATAGTTACCCAACCACAAATCTCGTAGTTACCTCACCACAAACCTCGTAGTTACCCCACCACAAACCTCGTAGTTACCCCGCCACAAACCTCGTAGTTACCCCACCACAAACCTCGTAGTTACCCCACCACAAACCTCATAGTTATCCCAACACAAGGTCACTTGCCCTTCATCACTGAGGTTGTATAATAGAATCCAGCTAAGGTCCAAAACCGTGTTAATGTGAGAATGTTTGCCAGTTACTTACTGAATAACGGGAATTCTACACTGTATCTGGATCTAATTCCTTTCCATCAGCCGGACCCCGATAAGCTCAGTCGGTTACTCGTCTGACTATCAATCCAGGGGTCGTGAGTTCAAATCCCAACCTGGCAACAGTCTCTGTGATGAAGGATATACGACTTTGTGTCTCATTATCATTCATCTCTCACAGCTGATTCAAGTGGGAAAGTTATTTGCGGAGTTTGGGTGTGCTGGAGTACTGGTTAACATTTCAGGATGCCAGGAAACAGTGGTTAGGTTAACTGATCGTCTTTTAACCCTCGATGGCATAAAAATAATAATAAATATTCAATCAACCTGAATCAATCAATCCTTTTCATCAATAATATTTGTTATCACTTAAAATCTGCTATGGTGTTAAAACCTACCGGTATTTATCAAAACAATATTTTTTTAAATCAGTTTCCTTTTGGAATCAATTGTTTTTATATGCAGTTTATTACCATTTTCAACACATAATGGTATATATGGCATTTTTAGTTGTACTGGTGGAGAAATATGTCAAAATGAATTCAAGTAGAACTCGCGTCTTTCGGCAAGTAACTGACTATCTTTCTCTGAAAGTTTATGGACTGAGCTAGGCTCAAACTCTTGACTTTGGGTGTGAGAGGTAGTTGGTAATTAGATGGCGGTGCCTTAGGCCACCAGGCCATGGAGACCCCTTTAATCGATTTTTAATATACTGATTAGAGAAAGCCTTAGCAGTGGTGTATTAGTTGCTAGACTTATTGTTGTCAATTCTCTGAAAAAGCAAAATAGTTGGGCTGTCACTTCCTCAGACAGCTTTTATGTTATTATTTTGTTTTATATAGTTTGATACATATGTTTATTTTTTGTTCAGGCACACCACAACTGGAGGTAAACAGACTGGGCACCAACCTTAAAACTAATGTCAGTTCTTCACCCCCTGGAATCAAACTTGAAACCATGGTCATTTCTCCACCCCTTGGCACCAAACCTAAACCCAAGTTCACTTCTCAATCCCCGGGCACCAACCCTAAACCCAAGGCCACCTTTCCACCCTTGGGCACTAAACTTAAACCCAAGGTCACCTCCCCATCCTTGGGCAATAAACTTAAACCCAAGGTCACCTCCCTATCCTTGGGCACTAAACTTAAAACCAAGGACACCTCTCTAGCAGCTACATTCAGCAGTGTTACCCCACACCCAGGTAACCATAACAACACATAACAGACGGTTGGTAACCATGGCAAGACGAAGACGAGTTCTGTAAACATCTGGTTGGTTGCCGGTCTGGTTGTAGGGTGTGGCCTTGTATTGGTTATCATTCTGGGAGTCTATTATAGGAAAACACGGTAAGTAATAATATAAATATCACGACATACACACCAAGGTTAGACAAACATTCATCCCGACTAAAAAATTAGTCATGTTTGAGCAGATTTGGTATTCTAAATGATTTGTACTTTAACTTTAAATAATAGATAGGTGCTTTATATTCATTCTAAATTTTAGGAAATATAAAGAGTTTACCCGACACATTGCCTTCAAAAGTTCCATTCCCCATCCCAAACATGTATTTTTGCAGCTAAAGTTAAAATTCCTCTTAATTTTTTTTTTTTATTTTAAATGTGTTTTTTAATGGGGTTTAATGCCAGTTTAAAATGATGAAGAATAGGTGTAAATTTCTTTAAACATAGTTGCATACCTACAATTTTCTTGTATTGTTTTTTCCCATTTTTATCATAACCATGCTATTTTCCCTATGGAAGAGACCTGTCCCCACACCCCTAAAATAAAAACAAAAACACTGGATTCTAATGGAGTGTTGACGACTCATGCCATAGGTTGTTGGTTCAATCCTACCTTGACCTAAAGCAAAACACCATGTGCTAGAACAGTGTGTACTTGTAACCCAGAGAACAGATGCAAGAGTGGATCAGATTCCTCGGCAATTATTAAAATATACAAAAAATATATTATTTTGTCAAAGCAGCAACTGTCATAAAGTCGACAATCTGTACTGTCTATTTTTAGAATGGCGATTTCTTTTTAAGTTTAGCACTCCAATTTTTATGGATTTAACATACTGGTACTAAACTATTTGATTTATATTGATTTATGATAATATATGAGATGCTTTTTATCCATTTTGATAATGATTTTATTTTTTTAGACATTTATAGCATTTTATCTTGATACACCCCTTTAACCTGTGAGTGTACAATTTGTTTGTTCTAAAATAAAAGCTGCTATTTTCATTATACACTTCATAAATTATTTCCCACCACCGCTTGTAGAGGGGATATAGAAATGGGCTGTGTCCGTCTGTCGGTGTGTCCGTGAGTACTTCCCCTGCTGTCCACACTGTATCTTCTTCAGTGAAGATTGAAATTTTTAAATAACTTGGCACAAATGTTCACAAGGACAAGACGGAGTGTCATGCAAATGACATTGGGCTGTTCGTCAAAGGTCAAGGTCATAGTTCAAGGGTTTGGAAATCAAATGTATACACTGTGTTTCCTCTTGTCTGGATCATTTCTTCTTTGTTGTGGTTGGGTCTGTTTGTTAAAGGTCAATGTCATAGCTCAAGGTCAAGTGTTTGAAAATCCAACATATACACTGTGTTTTGTCCTGTCAGGACCGTATCTTCTTTAGTTGTGATTGTATTTTTAAATAAATTGGCACAAATGCTAACCAGCCCAAGACGACGTGTCGTGCGAACGAGTTGGGTCTGTTCATCAAATATAATTTTTCTTTTGTTTTGTGGTTATAACTTACATATTTATGGTACAATTTAGAACATCACACCAGTGCTCACTGGGCCAAGATGCTACGTATTTCAGTTTGCTGCATTTACATGTGATTTCTGTGCTTGGCGACTTTTTCATTTTGCATAATTTAAATCCACTTCTCTGGAAATGCCTCTATGGCAACCACTTGTTTCTGTAAAAGTATAATCTTTTTTTCAACTGATTTCATGTTCTCATTCACAGAGTACAAAGAAATTGGATGGTTGGTTTGATTAAGTATATAAAGGACCCAAATCCGACGGAGGAGTCTGAGGAGCTGGTACCAAGCGACACACCGTCCAATAACAGCTTCCAGAACTTTGGTGATGTAAGTCTGCAGGTGCTGCAGGTTCTGCTGATAAATATCATTTACATTTACAATACATTACATTACATTACATTACATTACATTTACATTACATTACATTACATTTACATTACATTACATTACATTACATTACATTACATTACATTTACATTACATTACATTTACATTACATTACATTTACATTACATTACATTTACATTACATTACATTACATTTACATTACATTACATTTACATTACATTACATTACATTACATTTACATTTACATTACATTTACATTACATTTACATTACATTTACATTTACATTACATTACATTACATTACATTTACATTTACATTACATTTACATTACATTTACATTACATTTACATTACATTTACATTACATTACATTTACATTACATTACATTACATTACATTACATTACATTTACATTGCATTGCATTGCATTGCATTGCATTGCATTACATTACATTTCATTACATTACATTACATTACATTACATTACATTACATTACATTACATTACATTACATTACATTACATTACATTACATTACATTACATTTACATTACATTACATTACATTACATTACATTTCATTTACATTTACTATACATTATATTACATTTACATTTACATTTAATAACATTACATATACATTACATTTACATTACATTTACATTACATTTACATTTTCAATACATTACATTACAGTTACATTTAACAACATTACATATACATTACATTTACATTACATTTGCATTACATTAATATTTATATTACATTTATATTTACATTTACATAACATTTATATTTACATTACATTTATATTTACATTACATTACATTTACATTACATTACTTTACATTTACAATTACAATTACAGTTATATGGGAGCATAACTTGACCTTAGTACAATGGCAGGTGCCTAGCCAGCATGTAATTCTATTTTCTGCCCATAAATAGTACCTTACCAAATTTTGTTTGTTGCAAAGTCATTTTCTATCCATTAAGAATGGTGCTGAAATTTTTTTAATAGTGAATACTGATAATTGACAACTTGTAATAGAAAGATATGATAACAAATGTGTTTTTTACTGATAGATACATCTGCGATATTCATAGTCAACCATGAATTTGAAAGAAAACTAGAAATAAATGTTGGGGTGACACAGCGTAGGGATAGGGGTGACACAGCATAGAGAGGGGGGTGACACAGCATAGAGAGGGGGGTGACACAGCATAGAGAGTGGGGTGACACAGCATAGAGAGGTGGGTGACACAGCATAGGGAGTGGGTGACACAGCATAGAGAGGGGGATGACACAGCATAGAGAGGGGGATGACACAGCATAGTGAGGGGGATGACACAGCATAGAGAGGGGGGTGACACAGCATAGAGAGGGGGGTGACACAGCATAGACAGGGGGTGACACAGCATAGAGAGGTGGGTGACACAGCATAGAGAGGGGGGTGACACAGCATAGAGAGGGGGGTTACACAGCATAGAGAGGTGGGTGACTCGGCGTATAGAGGGGGGTGACACAGCATAGAGAGGTGGGTGACACAGCGTATAGAGGGGGGGGGGGGGGGTGACACAGCATAGAGAGGTGGGTGACACAGCATAGAGAGGGGGGTGACACAGCACAGAGAGGGGGTGACACAGCATAGAGAGGTGAGTGACACAGCGTAGAGAGGGGGGGTGACACAGCGTAAAGAGGGGGGTGACACAGCATAGAGAGGTTGGTGACACAGCATAGAGAGGTGGGTGACACAGCATAGAGAGGGGGATGTCACAGCATAGTGAGGGGGATGACACAGCATAGAGAGGTGGGTGACACAGCATAGGGATAGGGATGACACAGCAAAGAGAGGGGGGTGACACAGCATAGGAAGGTGGGTGACACAGCATAGAGAGGGGGGTGACACAGCATAGAGAGGTGGGTGACACGGCATAGGGAGTGGGTGACACAGCATAGAGAGGGACCCGACACAGCATAGAGAGGAAGATGACACAGTATAGGGAGTGGGTGACACAGCATAGGGAGTGGGTGACACAGCATAGGGAGTGGGTGACACAGCATAGGGAGTGGGTGACACAGCATAGAGAGGGGGTGGCACAGCATAGAGAGGGGGGTGACACAGCATAGGGAGTGGTGTGACACAGCATAGAGAGGTCGGTGACACAGCGTAGGGAGTGGTGTGACACAGCATAGAGAGGGGGGTGACACAGCATAGGGAGTGGGTGACACAGCATAGGGAGTGGGTGACACAGCATAGAGAGGGGGATGACACAGCATAGGGAGTGGGTGACACAGCATAGAGAGGGGGGGTGACACAGCATAGGGAGTGGGTGACACAGCATAGGGAGTGGGTGACACAGCATAGAGAGGTGGGTGACACAGCATAGAGAGGGGGGTGACACAGCATAGAGAGGGGGGTGACACAGCATAGTGAGGGGGATGACACAGCATAGAGAGGTGGGTGACATAGCGTAGGGATAGGGATGACACAGCAAAGAGAGGGGGGTGACACAGCATAGGGAGGTTGGTGACACAGCATAGAGAGGGGGGTGACACAGCATAGAGAGGTGGGTGACACAGCATAGGGAGTGGGTGACACAGCATAGAGAGGGACCTGACACAGCATAGAGAGGAAGATGACACAGTATAGGGAGTGGGTGACACAGCATAGGGAGTGGGTGACACAGCATAGGGAGTGGGTGACACAGCATAGAGAGGGGGGGCACAGCATAGAGAGGGGGGTGACACAGCATAGGGAGTGGTGTGACACAGCATAGAGAGATGGGTGACACAGCGTAGGGAGTGGTGTGACACAGCGTAGGGAGTGGGTGACACAGCATAGAGAGGGACCCAACACAGCATAGAGAGGAAGATGACACAGTATAGGGAGTGGGTGACACAGCATAGGGAGTGGGTGACACATCATAGGGAGTGGGTGACACAGCATAAGGATTGGGTGACACAGCATAGAGAGGGGGGTGGCACAGCATAGAGAGGGGGGTGACACAGCATTGGGAGTGGGTGACACAGCATAGGGAGTGGGTGACACAGCATAGAGAGGGACCCGACACAGCATAGAGAGGGAGATGACACAGTATAGGGAGTGGGTGACACAGCATAGGGAGTAGGTGACACATCATAGGGAGTGGGTGACACAGCATAGGGAGTGGGTGACACAGCATAGAGAGGGGGGTTGCACAGCATAGAGAGGGGGTGACACAGCATAGGGAGGTGGGTGACACAGCATAGGGAGTGGTGTGACACAGCATAGAGAGGTGGGTGACACAGCATAGGGAGTGGTGTGACACAGCATAGGGAGTGGGTGACACAGCATAGGGAGTGGGTGACAATAAAACTGGTTGCAGTGTATGTGTTTGTCTCTATGAGGGCAGTTTGGTCCAAAGACTTCTTCTTAACAAGCTATTACCTGTGGAATGTAACTATCTTCTATGGTTTGAGGTGCGGATGGAAAATTCTGTCCCTCAGGACAACTGTTTTGGTGGTCACAGACTCTGAAGAACCTCAATACCTCAGAAACAGTTGTCCCTCGAGAGGGAATTTTCAAACTGCACTGAAAAACCCAGGAAAGATACTTTTTCCTGTTTACAAGCCTAACTAAACTATTTGATTTGTTAAAGATTTTTTATTCTGGTTCATTTTTTAAAGTAGCAAAAGGGTACCACAGTACTTATGAATGAAATATGTCATAGTGTGAGGAATTTGTCATAGCGCGAGCATTTTGTGAATGGCTTTACTTCATAGTGTGAGGAATTTGTCATAGCTTGAGCATTTTGTGAATGGCTTTACTTCATAGTGTGAGGAATTTGACATAGTGCAACGATTTTATAAATGGCATTAGGTCATAGTGCTAGGAGGGTAGGATAAGGGTGTGCTGGGGGTGTAGGATGAAAAATTCATACCCGGTAAAAAATTGTGGAAATCTTTGTCTGTTAAACATGAATGAAGGTGTCCTATGCCCAGATTGATTCTGATGTCTTTCTCCAACAGTAAAACTGAATGCTGCGATTCTGCTATTACTTGTAACATTGAAAATTGTATTTGACCCCCTCTTGTTGGCCGTGGACATGGATTTTACCCAATTATAATTGTACACTTTAATGATTATTTATATATTTTAATGGTGTTTAACACCATTTTCAACACATTTCAGGTAATTTAAGGCATATCCAGTTTTACTGGTGGAGGAAGACCTCAGACTGAGTCAGACTGAAAAGAACCACCCTCCTTCTGCAAGTAACTGGAAACATTCTTACATAATGTTTTTGGAGCGAGCGGGACTCAAACCTACAACCTTAGCAGTGAGAGGTAAGTGATCTTAAGACAGCGCCTTAGACCACTCGGCCACGGAAGACCCTCGATGGTTATAAAGTAAAAACTTCAAAAGTTTGATTTATAGCGCTAAAATTTGATGATTTATGGTCTAAGTTCCATAACCAAACAAGTTAATGATTTTGAAAGAAATCTTCAGGTCAAAATACAATAATGCTGTAATTATGCTCATAATTATGTGCTGTGGTAATTCCGTATTCAGAACCTTATGAAGTGGAAGAATGAATTCATTTTATACATCTGTGTGTATTCATGTACTTGTATGCAAAAAATACATTTTATGGTATAAATTAGTTGTTTTTTTAAAGAAAATAGAAGACTTTATAATAACAAACAACAGTGAAACCTTGATAGTGGGTGGGGATTTTAACACAGTAATAAATGTAGATCTAGATAAAAAACGTGATAATTTAGACAATAATAAAAGAAATAGGGACACAATAAACGATATAATACAAAATAATGAAATGAACGACATATGGAGAATATTAAATCCAAACATTAAACATTATACGTGGCATTCAAACACTAAACCAAAAATATTCTGTAGGCTTGATTATTTTTTAGTTTCAAATAATCTTGTGAATACTATAACTGATTGTCAAATTACAACAGGTTTTCGATCTGATCATTCTATTGTATATTTTAAACTGACCACTGAAAAACATAATCGTGGACCAGGATATTTTAAACTTAATAATAGCGTCATACTAGAAAAAGAATATCAAGACAAAATCAAACGATCTATAAAGGAAATAGCGGAAATAAATAAAGAAGCAAATATAACTGGCGACCAATAAGTTTATTAAATATAGATTATAAGACCACAACAAAAGCAATAGCTAACAGAATGAAAAAGGTTTTAAACACAATTATAAATGACAGTCAAACGGGGTTCCTAAAAGGATGCTATATTGGTGAAAACATACAAACCATTTTTGAAGTGATTGAAAGTTTAAATGATGAAAACAAACCTGGTTTAATCTTTTTTGCCGATTTTGAAAAAGCTTTCGATAGTATTGACCACAATTATATCTTAATTATTTTAATTTTGGAAATTCTTTTATTAGTTGGATTAAAATGTTTTATACTGATGCACAAAGCTGTGTAATAAATAATGGACACATGTCAGAATTCTTTAAAGTAGATAGGGGAGTAAGACAAGGATGTCCACTATCGCCATATCTGTTTATTTTAGCTATTGAAGTTTTATATAAATCTGTTCAAAACGATGTTAATATTAAAGGCATAACCATATACGACAGAGAGATTAAAAATACTGCTTTTGCAGATGATGCCACATTTATGCTGGATGGAACAAAAAATACTTTTACAACCTTAATAAAGAAAATTGACAAATTCAGTAAACTATCAGGTCTTAAACTTAATTCTAGTAAATCAATAATTTTACGCTCAGGTGCTTTAAAAAACTCAAATGAAACTTTTAATACCAAAACAAAATTCATATGGACATCTGACAGTGCAGCTACCCTGGGAATCACATTTACAAATAAAAAACAACTATATCATGAATTGAACCTTCTTCCAAAAATAAACCAATTTTGTAATTGCCTTAATCGATGGAAGAAGTATAATTTATCTATAATCGGAAAAATTGTAGTGATTAAAACATTTGCATTACCAAAACTGATATATCCGCTAACCGTACTAGAAAATCCACCAATCGAATATTTTGATTTAATAAATAAGAGCATGTATAACTTTTTATGGGATAATAAACCAGATAAAATTAATAGAAAAACAATTATACAAAACTTCGAAAATGGGGGTTTAAAAATGATAGATCTGCAATTATTTATAAAATCGATTAAAGCCGGGTGGGTCAAACGTATTATAAATGATCAAAATAAAGGGGACTGGAAACACATATACTTAAAACAATTAGATAAATTGGGAGGATGATTTATATTTGAATGTAACATCAAAGGGACAGACCTAAACAATACAACTCAAATAACTTCTAAATTTTTATCAGACATAGTATCATCATGGTCAAATATAAACTTTAGTGAACATACTGAAAATGTAAAAACGCAGGTAATATGGAACAACTCCTTTATTAAAACAATAACAAAACACTTTTCTACAAACCATGGTATGATAAAGGAATAAAATATATTGACCAACTCTTTGATAACAGACATAAATTATTTCATACCTTTCAGTATATGAAAACTATACATGCTTTAGACAACACAGTTTTTTTAAAATATCATAAACTTATTCAAAGTATACCTCGCTCTTCGAAGGTTAAACTCAAGAATGATATTATATCACCAAATACGCAACAAACAAAACTAGTAAAACAAATTAAGACTTCAAACAGTCCAAACAAATATTTATATAATAAAAAGTTAAATTGTATCGAAAACACGTCAGTCATCAAGCCGCATATTAAATGGGAGCAAGAAATAAATAACATAAACTGGAAAACTGTACATACTATACCTATCAAATCTTTAATAAATACAAAATTAAGGGCGTTTCAATATAAAAATTTGATGAGAATAATCCCAAACAAAAAATTTCTGTTTAAATGTAATATTAATAACACAAGCTTGTGTGATTTTTGCAACATGCATGAAGAATCAAATAAACACTTGTTTTGGGAATGTCATATTTCGAGAAGTTTTTGGACAGAAATTCAAATGTTTTTAAATGAAAAACAAATACACATACATTTGAATTATTCAATGATCTCCTTTGGATATGTGGACAAGAGTAGCTTCACTAACTTATTAAACTGTATATTGATATATGCAAAATACTTCATTTTTAAAAACAAATATGCAAACACAATACCGAATTTTAACAATTTCAAAAAATATTTAAAATACCATGAAAACCTTGAAAGATTAATTGCACTGACAAAAGGCAAAATTACACAACATGAAAACAAATGGAATAAACTGCAACTTTTCTAATACGAAATGTTAATCTATAAAGTGTCAGTGTGGAGTAATTTACCTTTCTTTCTAAACAAAAAAGTCTTATTCTTCGCCTTTTTTTCTCTTCTCTCCGACCTATTCTGTCAAATACCTAACTTTATTTCTGATATTACGTTCATAAACAAATATATATGAAGATTGTAAATTGCATTATGTATGTAATAATAAATTGTATGTGAATGTACTATGGAAATAAAAAAAATTGAAAAAAAAAAAAAAAAAAAAAAAGTTATACTATCCACAATTAATATATGATATAGAAATAAGCAAGTAATACTATCCACAATTAATATATTATATAGAAATAAGCAAGTTATACTATCCGCAATCAATATATGATATAGAAATAAGCAATTTATACTATCTGCAATCAATATATTATGATATAGAAATAAGCAATTTATACTCTCCGATTTCTCAGTTATGCTGTGAAACTTACAGTTCATGGTATATCTTTTCCTGGTTCCTCCATGTCCGGATGGTCTTAAACGTTCCTCTCACCGCTGTAGGTTCAGGGTTTTATCTCAGCTCGGTCCGAAAACTGTATGTGATAAAATTTCCAAATTAGATGACGAAGATCAAATTACTACGGATGACAATGTTGAAGTCTTATTTGAATCTGGATTTAAATGTACACTTCTCTTTTTTCTTAAGTTGTAATACCTTAAGTTGTAATACCTTCTCAAAAGCAAGTTCTAAAGGCAAATGAAAATAAACAATGAGTCATTCTGCAAATGGAAAATTTCGAAACAGCCCTTTTCTCAATATTTCTGCTCTAGCGTGACCTACCATTAAATTCAAACAATGATCCGTCTGTTCAAGCATATCCGTTTGATACGGGTTAATAGCTTTGTAACTAATACAATGTAACATGCATACCTTTTCAAGTTTCCACAGTCCATGTTCAAGGTTTAAAGAAATGTAGTAAGTTCAACATTAGCGGATTAAAGATTTTATTTTTGGATGGATGTAGATATGTTAACAAAGTTGAAATAAGTGCACGCTCGTTCGTTTGTGCGTGCGTGTGTGTGCGCTTTCAAGTGCGTGCATGTGTGTGTTTGTGTGGGTTGGGATGAGAGGGTGTAAATCATGATTATTTTTAGAGAGCGCACGCACGCACGCACATGTGGAGTGACAGGGACAACGACGGATTTTCAATCAATTTAACTATACGTATCTAGTTTTAGGGCTGGACTCGCTAAGTGACCTCGTTAAAAAGGAAATAGTCTCTTTAAAAAATATTTCTCAAATGTATTTTAATTGCCATAGGAAATATGAAGAGAAAAGGGAAACATAATTTTTTATATTTCAAGAGAGATGGACAAGCGGATACCGATTTCCATTGTCCCACTTTCCCCTCCCCATTGTCCCACTTTCCCTCCCCCATTGTCCCACTTTCCCTCCCCATTGTCCCACTTTCCCTCCCGTTTGTCCCACTTATCTCCCCCATTGTCCCACTTTCCCTCCCCCATTGTCCCACTTTCCCTCCCCCATTGTCCCACTTTCCCTCCCCCATTGTCCCACTTTCCCTCCCCATTGTCCCACTTTCCCCTCCCATTGTCCTACTTTCCCTCCCCGTTTAGCATCACTCCTCTCCCCCAAAAATTCATCTCTCCTTATTGATATAACGTGAAAGAAATATAATATATATATAATTGTTTGGGGACTTGTTTTAGCCGAATGTGTTTTTGGCTTTTATAAAAGCAATTTCAGTTGGATACGTACATGTATATGATATGTAAGGTCCGTAACCAACCCGTAAATTTGACTGAGGATAACGGGGCCCGATGACTTGCTCCTCCTGGTGTGCGATTTTCTGCCTTTTACTGGTATTGTGACGTCATAATGGCGGATTATAAATCGAAATTGAATAGAAATGCTACCGCGGGCTCGGATAATGGCAGTTATAAATAATCATTGTTTCTTCTTTTATAAAAATGCATTTTTCTTATTTTAATGCTCATTTTTTCATTATTTAATTGGCATTATTGACATATTTTTAATATGCTTAAAGCATTGTCATGTTTGAATTGCGAATTGAGAAAAAAAAATGATGCTTGGAAAATGGGGTAAATAGATGATATATGACGTCTACTTTCACTTTGTCAACAGTGTACACAACTGAAGAGAAAAAAAAACAACTGTCATATGCTACATGACCCTACTTTTCTTATTATTATATTTGGTGCTGCAGAGGTTGACAAACAATAAAATGTAAGTTTCACTGCTTTCATTTAGGTTTCTCTGTGAATGACAGAATACACACTCTTTATTATTTATTATAGAATAAAAAACAATAATCAACGGTGGGCTTACACCTGTAGTTAGGGGAATATAGAGGCATAGTACCACCATTGGAAAAATGAAGTGCTTCCGTGGGGTATCGCATAATGGCGGTTATAAATAATCCTCGTTTCTTCTTCTTTAAAAATGCATTTTCCTTATTTTAATGCTCATTTTTTTATTTGAATGGCTTTATTGATGTATTTTGAACATTTTGATAGCATTGTCATGTTTGTATTGTGAATTTAGAAGAAAAAAATTGATGCTTGGAAATTGGGGTATGAATACATGATTTCGGAAGTCTACTTTCACTTTGTCACCAGTGTACACACTGAGCAGAAAAAAAAATCTCTTATATGACACATGACCCCTACTTTTTTCATCATATTTTGATAGTGCAGAGGTTGACAAACAGTAAAATGTAAGTCTCACTTCTTTAATTTGGTACTCTCTATGAATGACAAGCCTTCAAACTTTTATTATTTACTATAGAATAAAGAACAAAAATCAATGGTGGGCTTACACCTAGAAGTACACTGTTGGACATGATTTGCATTCCCCCTTATTCTGCTGAAGTCCTGTCCGGATTCACCCAAGGATCAGTCCTGCGACCAGTTTTGTTTAAAAAAATACTTTTTATTAATGACCATCCAGACGGAATCACGACTTCCGTCTGACTCTTTGCCTTCCTGAAACATTCCAAAGAGAAAGTGCGGTACATCAGGAAGACCTTTAATTACAAACAAGCTCTTTGGGAAATGACTAGTTAATGGAAGTTTACGTTGCTAAATGTCATACTATTTGGCGTTACCAATCGCTATACTAACGTGCATACGCCATATAACCCATGATTACACTTTCCATGGACAAATACTTGAGAGTTCTACAATATTAACGAACTTCATGAAATTATTTGTTGGTTATCTTAAAAAATAACGTTGAATGGGGTCCTTATATTCGTAATATCTCAAATTCAAGTCTGTAGAATGGACCCAGTTTTGCCGATTGGGTCCGTTACATACCGATGCGTTTGAGCACGTTGATTGGTCAGTTGCTTCAGCGAAAGTTTGAATGACGTCATTGTTTAGTAAGTGTTCAATAGATATGATTTGTGGGACAGACATGGAATTTCACCCCACCCTCTCTCTGCTTTTTGAATGGTTGTAATAGACCCGATTCGGGTCTGTGATATACTAGATCAACTCAAATAAGATCACTAAGATTCTTTGTTTCTAAAGGTGTAATTTGACATCAGCTCCAAAATCAACAAATCAAGTTTCCTACAAAACTCTGATCCAGACTCATATGTGGAGCCGCTGGAGCGCGTTGTCCAGTGGTAGTGCATGGGACTCAACCGGAATAGGAGGGTCGTGGGTCCGTTCCTCCACCATGGTTATTTGTGGCTCAAGGACATCACACACAGCCGTTGTGGAGGATCAAACACACGGTTCTTCGATCCTGGGTTCTATGCTCTACCACTGGACCACGCAACAACAACAACAACAACAACAACAACAACAACAACAACAACAACAACAACAACAACAACAACAACAACAACAACAACAACAACAACAACAACAACAACAACAACAACAACAACAACAACAACAAATGCAACCAGGTTGCCATTTGCATAAAGCAAGTCATGTTGGGTAAATACCCAATAAGCTAGGTTGGTAAAAAAAGGACATTATCTTTGCTCTGTTAATCAGACATGCCAGAATCAAATCCTAATACTGCAGATATAGTGACACTTTCTCTTTTGCTTATAAGTTTCCTTTCTTTGCCTCTGTTCCGCAGTGGAATAGTTTTTCTGTCTCTACAGTCAATACGGATACTGTCAAGGAACTATAGAAGAAGCTATCTCTAATTCCTAGGATACTGGAGAAGGTAAGTTGCATAGACCAAGGAATTATATAGAGAATGAAATGCAACTGATTGCCAGTTTGTAAACGCTCGCGTATTCACGCAAAATCTCGCAATATCTCGTTTTCAATTATCTTGACTTCTATTCACCTCAGGAACACAAATCCAAATTCTTACATTGCATAATGAATTTCATCAAATCAATATCATTCCCAACAATTTTCAGTTTAAAATTGTTGAAGAACTTGTGATTACAAAATGTGTATACTGCAGCTAAAATAACGACAAATTACGAGAAATGTTCCTTCAAACCTCAATATCTATAATTCAATATCATTATGCATGATCGAAACATGTTTAAAGATCTAAGATTACATACATTATACAGTTTATGTTAAGAATTCAGTTGCCTGTGAGTTATGAATGATAAATTTGCCAAATAATGAATCCTTCATGTGCTTTTTTTTCAACATTTAGTCAGGAGATACAAGTAACCTATCCTTCTATACAAGTCCTTGATAGTAGATGGTGTTTTTTTAATAATGTGTTAGTAGTTTTTCCTCTAATTTTCTTTTTCAGGCATAGAAATGTTATCAGGACCAAACTGATGAATACTACATTATAATGAACACGTATTAAACCAGAGATATATAGCATGAAGTTTAGTCACTGGTTAAACCAGTGACATTTATTACAGGTAGCTGGTTAAATCAATGACTAAAGCAGAACCATATACAATTTTATTAAGATATCCTTGATAAAATTGCTTAAATTAACGCAACACAATTTTATAGTTCAATTTAACCACTTGATATGTCTCTGATTTAACATCATAAGGAATTAGTTTCATTTTAACCCTCAATTCAGATTTCGTTAGCTCTAACAAAAGTGCTTATATTATATGCACCCGTCTTGGTAACAGTACACAATTACACACGGTAGCCGTGTCTATAGTCAATTGCTGGACGGGTTCCTTCTCAGATTGACTAATTTTATGCCATTGAACATACAATATGGGACACAGTCAGCGTCCTTGGATTTTCTGACAACAAACCAGGTGCTTGATTCTCTTTTCTCATTTTCGTAATTTAATTGGTTAAAATATGTGTAATTGTTTAATATTCAGAGAATATGACCGTATTAAATACTCAGTACACGATAATCTGCTGAAGAAGTGTGATTAAGGAAGGCGATAAAGTTTTTAAAAAAAATAAGAGGAAATGGTGATATATTTGACTGCTCAGCTGCTCAGTTCATATTTTTCCCAGCAACCTGAAGTTCTTTATTTATATAGAACTATAGTTTGTATTATATTGTTGTGCAGAATACTATGGCGCCCTTAGTATACCGTATATTCCCTTATTAACGCCCCCACTCTAATAAACGCACCCCCCCCCCCTCCCACCTATTTTTCTTGAAAATTAAAAAATAAAACGCATATGCCCATCTTTCCCAGATTGATTATTTTGTTACACAGACAAAAATAAAAGGAGTGTTTGTTACCTTTGAACTCTTTAACCAATTGTTTATATCTTGGGTGACCACTTAACCAATTTTGGTTTAATAAACACTTCCCCATATTTGCCGTTTAAAACTAGTAAAAATGCCGTCTGTCGATTAAAACATAACAAAATGTCGGGAAATGCTGTTAGTCTGTGTACACTGAAAGCTCATTGTTCCACGTTGATAAGAGCAAGCGTCCAAGTGATTTAAAGTGAAGAGTACACTGACCATAAATTCGGATATTCCAGTACGCAGACTAGTAATTTCATACAGATTTTCAGCTTTTTTTCAACCTATGTCGATTTTTTCATCCACTCTCAAATAATTCTGAACCATTCTTTACGGGGATTTAAACCGGATTTAAGGTTTTTTCCAGGGCTTTATTGGTTTTATTGTATTTTTAACTGTTGTGAAATTTGCTTTTTTTTATCTTTTATAAACGCCCCCCCACCTTGTTAAATGTAACGCCCCCGGGGGCGTTAATAAGGGAATATATACGGTATATAATATACTTGCTCCAAGATCGAGAGGTCCCGCGCCTAGTTGGATCACGTCCGTTTCTTTCAATAATTTAAAGTGACAGTGGTCACCCATCCAAGTACTAACTCCATACTTCTTTGCTTAACTCTCAATACATTCAGTGCACTTCAACCATGTTACTATAAAAGCTAGCTTAACAGCGAGTCTGTTGTAAGTGACCTAGATGTACATTCACTACACTCCTCCCCTCTTTAAACTTTAGAGCTTATCCCCAACTGCACAGTCTGTGGCTTTTGCTGTAGACACCACATGCTCTGATATCCCACTCAGTCACATTATACTGACACCGGGCCATTTATCTTTAGTATGACCTGGCCAGGGATCGAACACTTGACCACCTGTCTGCGAGACAGATGCTCTACCACTAGACCACTACTAAAGTGAAAGCAGTCACCTATGTACATGCACTATATTCCTTATTCCCCTCTTTAACCTTTAGGGCTTGACCCCCAAACTGCAAAGCCTGTGACTTTCAGCATTTCCTAGCCACATCCTGTCCAATCAAAAAGAATTTATGTAGAGATTGGTTCGAAAGTTACTTCTGACACCATTAAAGTGACAGTGATCACATTTTTGCATAATTTCTAATACTTCTACCATAAAGCTAGCTAAACTGTTACTATCGACAGCATGGTTGTTGTAAGTAAGCCAGAGCTCCAGATAATTTTTTAAGCCAATGAGTAATTATTCATCAAAATCAGAGTAGATGATTATTCTTGAGTTTTTCAGAATAGTAATGAGTAATACGCATATGATATACAACCAAACCTGTGTTGAGTTGCAGCATACAGTGGGGATGTACTAAAATGACCCCTTAGAGCATGTGGTTGTTGAATACAGACCAAGTTTGGCTGTCAATATAAAACTAAAATATTTGGCTGCTTAACTAACAGAGGTAATTGCAAACTCCTGTTAAATTGCTACGATATTTTGTGTTAAGCTGATGTTTAAACTGGTATTTGAAAGTCGCGCATGTGCGTCTCGATACCTTACAAAACAAAATAGGACATTCAACATCAAAAGTTTCTCAGAGTATGTCATCTACAGGTACATTTTAAACAATAAAATAACATGACTTTTTAAACAAAGTTTCATGATTTCCACATTTCATCTTATATATCAACAACTTAAAACCTGGTTATATTAGTGATATTGTTGCTTCGTACGTTTTTTTCAAAGACGTTTTCTTCAAATTACAAAAAAAATTCATTTAAGTCATTTATGATTTACCCAGACGAGTGAGCGTATATTATATAAAAATAATCTCTATATGTTGTTGGATAGGATTTTCAACCAGCGATATACCTAAAATATTGAAACAGCTCTAGGAATAACAGGTATCCCGCCGCATCAGCTTTCCAAAGTTGGTGTCCCGTCAAGAAAAAATCAAGCAACTTAGCGACATTGTTTATTAATCGATTGACTGGGTTACCATTATAACCGGTAAAATTTAATTGAAACCATTCAGCTATTTATTTACGCGGATAAGTTAAAATTACTTATTAGTGCAATGAAGATCAATTTTCAGAGAATGTAAACTTATTTACGCATATAAAATTGATTTTAGCGAAAAACTTGTTGCTGATGTGTAATTGATACGCACGTAAAACAAATCTGATGTGTATTAACAAAATTTTAATGCGTCATATACGCAGATACACATCTTATCTGGAGCTCTGTAACCTATACATGTATTACAAGACAGTATTAGTCTTAAGATTTGAATAAAATCGGTTTTTCAGATGCTTCTAGGTCTTTGTAGAAAACAGTTAAATATTTTTGATTGTCACACTTTTGTCATTCATAATGTTTACCAGTTACTTTGATTTGTTTTTGTTTTAAATATAAACATGTGCTATGAACATTTAATTAAAGTTAACCTAAGTGGTCCCTTTCAGCACCATTTTGTTTCTTTTCCCATATTTTCTTTTTAAATTCTAATATAAGGCAAATATCTGTTCACTTGGCAAAGGTTTTTTTCAGTTGTTCCAATTTCAGAAGTCCACAGTACATTGCATCTGTTGTGATTCCAGTTAAATTTTGTTTTATTTGATATACTTATTTTTCATATTTTGTAGACTCGGTGGACTGTAAACCATACAGCAGATTTTATAATTGAATGATGTCAGATTTTTATTCGGATGAAGATGACGAGCTGGACGAGGGAAGGGGTGCTGAACCAATAGTGGTAGAGGTCAGAGGTCATGGAACTAGAAGAAGTCCTGTCACGGCACGCCGCAGTGCAAGTAGAAACTCACGTAGTGCAAGTCGGAACTCACAAAGACATGATGATGGTATTTCTGAGTACGTTTATCCCGATGTTTTCTTTGAAATTCACAATGTTTACTCTGATTTTAACTCCGATGCTTAATTTGATGTTTACTCCGATGTCTACTCTGAAATTTACTTCAATGTTTACTCAGATGTCTTCTCTGAAATTTACTTTGATGTCTACTTTAAAGTTTACTCTGATGTTTATTCTGATGTTTTACTCTGATGTTTACTCTGATGTTTACTCAGATGTTTACTCTGATGTTTTCTCAGGTGTTTTCTCAGATATTTACTCTGATGTTTTACTCTGATGTTTTACTCTGATGTTTACTCTGATGTTTACTCTGATGTTTTACTCTGATATTTTACTCTGATGTTTACTCTGATGTTTTACTCTGATGTTTTACTCTGATGTTTACTCTGATGTTTTACTCTGATGTTTACTCTGATGTTTTACTCTGATGTTTACTCTGATATTTTACTCTGATGTTTACTCTGATGTTTTACTCTGATGTTTACTCTGATGTTTACTCTGATATTTTACTCTGATGTTTTACTCTGATATTTTACTCTGATATTTTACTCTGATGTTTTACTCTGATATTTTACTCTGATGTTTACTCTGTTGTCTACTCTGATGTTTACTCCAATGTTTTACTCCGATGTTTATGCAAATGTTTACTCTGTTGTTTACTCATATGTTTACTCTGATGTTAACTCAGATATTTATTCTGTTGTTTACTCAGATGTTTACTCAGATGTTTACTCCAACATATTACTCTGGTGTTAACTCAGATGTTTATTCTGATGTTTACTCCAACAATTTACTCCAATGTTTACTCAGATGTTTACTCTGTTGTTTACTCTGTTGTTTACTCCAATGTTTACTATCTAAGTCTGCTCATAGATAACATCTATGCATGAAAAACAAATGAAAATTTGAGAAAAATACCAATTATGTACTATAAAAACTAACTGTATACCATACAAGTGATTTTCTGTCTTTCTGTCTATGTGCAGATAGACATCAGCTGTTTATATGCTCAGCGTGTTGGTAAATATTTGGCTTCACTCAAAGAATTGGTTTAAAGGTTTATCTTTTAATCTATTGAACTTAAATAGAAATTGAATTGGTCAATAAGTACAGTCAAACCTGTGTAAGTGGCCACCTGTATTAAGCAGCCACTTGTCTTAAGCAGCCACATTTGCTATTTCCCATTTCTATATTTTCAGAACAAATTAACCTGTATTAAACTACAACCTGTCTTAAAAGGTCACTATTGCTTCTTCCCTTGACTGATTGCTTAAGACAGGTTTGACTGTATTAATTTATGAACATTACACATAATGTAATTATTTACTAATAGAATTTGTCAATATTAATATTTACATGTACAACATACAATTTTTAGTGAAGAAGAAGAAGATGATGATGATGACGACGATGATGATGACGATGATGGTTATGAGGAGATAAGGACATCGAGACACAGTGCTAGACGTCCACACACATCGAGAAATATGAAAACAACAAATGGAAAGAAATCTGTCAATATGACCACTCCCGACAAACTTCTAGCAAAGGCCGTCAAGCTGGCCCAGAAATTTTCTAGATCTAAAAAGGTTGGTATAATATGGAATCAATGTAAGATGATCATATACTAACTTCTATGGTGATGAGTGTCCCGCCTCTTAGTATGTGGGGAAGTAGTCAATGACCTGGAGAGATAAGGTGTGTCAAGTACTGGTTAACCAGTATATATCTGATCACAAGAATGATGATAAGAACATTGGCTGTGGTTACATAATCTAAATACCAATTCTATTGCAGGGCTTTACATTTACACTTTACTCCATAGATACACATTTTCCTGCACCAATCACAGAAGACCTTTGAAAACAGTGCAGAAAGAGTTCAGATTGCTCGTAACGAGCAATCTGAACACTTCCTGCACTGTTTTCCACTCTGTCAGTTAATATAAACATAATTCACCCAATAATTCAAAAGCTTTCTATATTACGTGTCCAAAGGTGTCTATAGTAGAGGTGTCAAAAGGCGTCTATATGAAGTAAAGGGTTAACGCGTGCCCGACTGTCTGGGACAACTGAATTGTGGGTACGGAAAAGTAAAATATAAGGCTGCTAGCCAGACTGGACAAGTGAAAATTCAACACGGCATCTCTTTTTTTGCACATTCCCTGTTTTCTAACTTGAATAAAACAGATTAAAGTAAGGACAAGTTGTTTTTGGTCAGGACAAGCAGATTTTAGAAATACTTGTCTGTCTGGACAAGTGACATAAAAAATTAATGTAATGGCCTGCTGTTGAAAAAAGAGGGAGTCGGGGACATATTCAAAACTAAATAACTAAAATGTTCTTTCAGAATGTAACAGGATGAGAAAAATATGCAGCCTGTCCGGATCAAACCCAGGACCCTTCGCTTACAGGGCGAATGCTCTACTGACTGAGTTAACCGAACCGCTTACATACATTTCTCTCCTAGTTGGTTACATACACACTGTGACAAGAATAATAAATATTATTCATTATGTAGACTATCCTTAAAAAAATGTTTATGCCTAGTATGCAGATATCCACACTTATTTTATAGTATTTCAAATGGTTGATTTTTTTGTATAATTTTTATCCATCTTTTGTAAACAGCCTTGCAAAGAAATGGAAATGCTGCATGTACCATTATCTATTTACTTATGTCCATTAAATAATATTAAGTATACATGAACATGTAGTCTGAAAAAAGCATGTAACATTGAAATCAACTTGGCTTTCTGTAGAAATTCTTTTTGCTCTCTAGAAATTTGTTTATAACTTGTCTATGAGCAGTTGTATTGTTACAGTAAAATCACCATTTATTATTTCACTTATTTTTCAGGCTGACAAGGCAATCCATGAGCGAGTTCGGATACTAGCACTTACCAGAATTGTATATGGAAGCAGTCATTGGAAATTAGCAGAGGCCCATGTGGACTTAGCCGAGGACTACCTGGAGTTAAAAGGTGATTACTGCTTGATTGTAAATGCAATGCTACAACTGGATCAACTACTGCAATGGTGGTCTAGGTTAGAGCGTCCACCTTGCATGTGGAGGTTTATTTGTTGGAATCCTGGCAGTGTCATATCCGACTGATTATAACGTAAAAAAACGTCACAGTAATTAACATTTATTGACATTGTGAAGTAACAGCTCCTAAACAAAGGGTGTTAACTTTGCCGTTCCATTAATTGACTTTAACCCTTTACTCCATAGATACGCGTTTTCCTGCACCAATCACAGAAGGCCTTTGAAAACAGTAACGAGCAATCTGAACACTTCCTGCACTGTTTTCCGCTCTGTCAGTTAATATAAACATAATTCACCCAATAATTCAAAAGCCTTCTATATTAGGTGTCCAAAGGTGTCTATATTAGAGGTGTTCAAAGGCGTCTATATTAGGTGTCCAAAGGCTTTGAAGTAAAGGGTTAACTTAAGGATGCAAAATATACCTGACATGGATATTGGTGCTGAATACGTCTTAGGTTGAGAGTAAATGGGTGATTGCTAAATTGTACGGGAATCTCATCAACCAAATGCATTTCACCACTTTCACCGAGATGGCACATATTTTGATTGAAATTCCAGTTGGCGGAGAGTTGTGATAATTTCTTCAGAGATTCCTCATTCCTACAGGCGGGGAGTTCCTGTAACTAGTGTTGGGAATCAGAGATGAAAATTGACTCAAGTAACTATTTATCACTAGTTCACTCATTTTGATATCATAAAATATACGAAACAGAAAGCTTTTCACCCTTTTATATGAGTTATGCCCTTTATATAGGAACGATATTAGCTCTGCACATGTATTCTTATTCAGTAAGGGGTCTTTTGTGGCCGAGTGGTCTAAGGCGCCGTCTTAAGGTCACTTACCTCTCACAACTAAAGTCGTAGGTTCAAATACTGCTTACTCAGTAAAACTTTATGTGAGAAAGTTTGCCAGTTACATGCGGAAGGATGGTGGGTCTACTCAGATTCATTTTGAGGTCTACAGCCACCCATATAACTGGATTTAACCTGAAATGTGTTGAAAATGGTGTTAAACCTCATTAAAAAAAAATATTTTGTTCGGTATTTGCACCCTGTAGATATCTTAATTTTAGATTGAGCTAAAAATTCACCAGAATTACTGTGAGTCACTTTCAATGACTCCGCTTTCTAATGTAAGTTTAAATAATTTGTTCTGCAGGGTATAATGCTCAAGCTGAGTACCACACAGAGAATGCCATGACGATAATGCTCAACTCTGTAACCACAACAACAAATGAAAAGGAGAAAGCGGATGTGTTTGGTATTCTGTTCCGCATTAACTACATACAGGGAAAATCTCAGCTGGCAATGAAAAAATATAATGAGGCTGAGACGTCTCTACTGAAGGTCAGTATTCCATTGTTTAGCATCACTTTCAATTTTCTTTTTAAAGTTAGTATGGAAATTGTCAAATCTTGTAATAATATTATTAATAAACAAATGAAGCATGTTAAATGTTTATAAATAAATAATCATTGATCAATATCTATCTAATCGTATAAACTAAATAGCTTTAAAATAGAACTTTTAAAAAGATATTTGGGAATCCAAAAATTAATGAACGTGTTGAACGTATAAAAAGCTTATCCATGTACCATTTATCATAATTATGTTTAAAAAAAAGCTGGATTTAATCAAACTGATTTAGGTTTGATTTTTATATTTAATAAAGAATAGCAATATATTTACATAAAAACTGACCTTTGACATTTGTTCAATAACCAAAACTCTGATATTGTAAAGCGGAATTTGACAGACTGGTAGTATTGAAGCTAATGGCATTCTCTGTTCATCCAGTGTTCTTCTCTGGTTTATCATATTTATTTTTAATTTCTCTAACAATACCCCCTTCCCCCCACCCAAGCATCTACCAGATGATAATGCATTGAAAATGTTCATTTTTAAATAAAAAGGACAAAGTCCAAGAACCATAATTTTTATTTTTAAAGATAAAACGGGCAGATAGCCTCATCCTGTATCTGCAGCCTACATACGGGATAATGAAAATCTAAGACTAGCGGCACATTTCAGTGCTTCTTATTGAATTGGATCATGTTGTGTTGACTGTGTTTATGCTTGTACAGGCAGACAGAGCGTACCAAGCTTGTTCCAAACTTTCCTGTGTTACAGACGATCAATGTGATGACATGGAAATAAAACTGACCCAATCTACAGCCAGGTAAGTTTCCATCCATTCTTCTGTTCATTCAGCCATCCTTCTGTTCATCCATCCATCCTTCTGTTCATCCATCCATCCTTCTGTGCATCCATCCATCCTCCTGTCCATCCATCCATCCATCCATCCATCCATCCATCCATCCATCCATCCATCCATCTGTCTAAAAAGCAACTGCCATCTTTGTTGCTGTTTGTTTTGCAATGTGTGTGATAATCGGCTATATTTTTTATCCGCTAAAAAAGTAGTTCTTGGTAAAAATCAAAGTAAGTCACTAAACTGTTGGAAACATTAAATTTTAATACATTTTACAAAAAATAGTAATTTAAATTGACAAACAGATTTATTTAAACTACAGTTTTCTAAAAGACATAGTAATACATAGAACATGAGACCTGGTGTTTTTACCGATGGTATATACAGTTTTTAATACCCGCAAATCTAAGAGCAATTAAATCACCGGAAATTTCTAAAGGATGTTAGAAAAGCTGTACTTTGTAAAATGTGTCTATCGACTCAGTTGCTTGTCACAACAAATAAGCATTTTTCCAGGATGAGTAAGACCAAAAAAAAGTATTGATTGATTGATTGATTGAATATTTAGCGTCATTTTTATGCCATCGAGGGCTAACAGACGATCAGTTAACCTAACCACTGTTTCCTGGGGTTAACCAGTACTCGAGCACACCCCATCTCCGCAAGTAACTGATAACTTTCCCACTTGAATCAGTGGTGAGAGACGAATGATAATGAGACACAATGTCGTATATCAATCATCACGGAGACTGTTGCCGGGCGGGGGATTCGAACTCACGACCCTGGATTGATAGTCAGACGCGTAACCGACTGAGCTAATCGGGCCCGGCAAAAAAAAAAAAAAAAAAAAAAAAAAGTAAGCTTGATATTTATTTAATTTTAGCATTTGAAAAAAATATTTCGAAATTTCAAGCCCCGACTTGAAAATGCTGTTATTTATTTATTGAAATTTGATAAAATTTTCATGTCTTAATTTTTTTCCAGTTTACAATGAGTAGTTTAGTGCATTGAATAACCTGAAACATGAATCCTGCATAACCATTAACTAACATGTCACGTGATAATATTTTCCAGGTTGTCATGGAGACAGAAAAAATATGCTGTGGCTGGTACCCAGTTTGATAAGGTGATAGATCTAACAAGACGCTTATATGGGGATGATGCCATTGAGTTGATATCACTATATCAGGAATCTGGCAGAATATCCTTTGTTTTTTATTCGATTGTATGTTGTTAAATGTTGCTTTCTTCAATTTTGCAGTTATATCGTGACAGTGTACACTTGTTACAGTATTCCAAGCTCTGCCGTACTGGAGTATCATGCCACAGTCTTTGGTATGACCCAGCCAGGGATCGAACCCACAACCTTCTGCATATGAGGCGGACAACTCTATCACTAGACCATCATTGCAGTTCAAAATTCTTGATTACTTTCCTTAACATTTGTCCACCTGGAACAATCTAAAGGTCGCCTTGCCAACCATGATAAAGCAATAGAGATGTTCCTTCAGGCACATTCCATAGCAGGCGCCAGGTAAGTAACTTTTGGTGAGATTTACCTGTATATATATATACCTATAAAATCAGAGGGTAATATTCCACCACAAAATATATTACAAGATGAAAAAAAATTCTACAATATGTAACCAATAAAAGGGATTCCTCCGTGACTGAGTGATCCAAGACCACTCAACCTGTAATGACCGCTTACCTCTCAGTGCTGAGATCCTGGGTTTGAGCCTTGCTCACTTCTCATGTGAGAAAGTCAGCCAGTTACTTGCAGAAGGACAGTGGTTCCACTCAGTTTCAATCTGAGGTCTTTCTTCACCAATTAAACTGGATATACCATATATAATCTTTCATGTATTGAAAAAGGCATAAAACTCCATTCTTAAGAAGAAAAAAAAAAATAGTCACTAAATATGTTGCAATTTTAAGAGGGAAATATATTGTAGTCAAGTTAGGAAAACTCTTTTCAATATATTATGTTTGAATAAACATCTGAACATCATTATGCAATACAGTCATTTGAAAAATTTGAACAATTCTGATATATTTCCTTTAAGATTGAGGTAATGTGTAAATGCAGGTAATGTACCTTTCCTCAGTATAAATATTTAAGTTTATTTCTTTATAGGCATCTCTGTCATTAACACATTTCTAGTTTTTGTTTTAAATATCCATTTTATAGATATAAAGACACTAGTGAGGAACTCGTGGATACTGCATTGGCCCTGGCGCAAGCATACTCTAGTACAGGCAGAGATGGGGCAGAGAGTAAGTACTGATACTTCAGAGCATCAATTTGATGTTTATTATTAAATTAAAGATATTTTTTTTTTAAAGGTACAGTGACTGATTTCTGCCATTTCGTATTATTTAGGCATGTTAATATGGGTTCAGTGAGTATATATAGGCATGATATATGGGGAAAAAGTATTTTTAGGCAATTTTGAAATTTTGAAAAATCCTGATATATTTACTTTAAACATATGTTCATATTTTGATGTATAGTTTCCATTCAAAGTTAATAGTTTTGATGGTCATACCACAGTTTCTGAAGTGGTTTTAGAAGCTTCCTTGCTATGGCCTCCGCAATTAGAAGACATGTTGTTGCTTAATACAGGTTAGTATGCTCTGAAATCATAGAAATGGAAAATAGTAAATGTGGCTGCTTAATAGAGGTGGCCTTTTACACAGGTTAGACTGTATCAGTAAATTGATTCGGAGCTTCTGTGGATCTGTTTCCTTAGTAGAACTAGTAGAGGGTCAGTTTATGAGAGGCCAACACCCTATCCAATGCCCAGCTTTGTTTCTGAATCAATAATCAATAATTAATTAACCTATGGTTGGCGAGTTGTGGGTTCGAATCTTCCCCATGGCTATGTGAGGTGTCCTTGAGCAAGACATGATTTGTATAAATTGTAATAACTTGTTTCACAATCAAAGTAAAATAAATAAGTTTTAAGATTAAACAAAAGCAACACTCTATATGATGCATATTCATTATCATCTTATCTTGTGACCGCATGTTGAAAATAGCACTTAATTTTTAAAAAAAAAAGTGTTTTCTGATGTCTACAGGTTCAGCGGAGAGTTACCTTAATGAATGTCTGACGTCCTGTACTGTGGTATATGGACCAAATCATAAAAAAACACTGGAAGTACAAGATGAACTGGCCCGACTACTTGCACGCACAGAGAGAGAATCGGTACGTATAGATTGATTGATCTTGCATACTGGACAAGGATTTCCGTGTATTTTTACCGAGTACTGATTTTTCATCCTCCACTCGCTCCACATGCTCATTCTACCCTGCTGTGATGTTAGAACAATTTATGGTGAGAGAGACAAAAAAATGCCCCCAACTCCTTATAAACAAACCCCACCCATTTTTATGAAAAATAAGACGACTTCACTTTCTCAAAGTTGATTTTCAATACATATAAATCACATTTAGATTTCAAGTCTGCTTTAACCCTTTACTTCATATAGACGCCTTTGGACACCTCTAATATTGAAAGTATTAATTCACCACATATCAGCAGTTATGTTTATATTAACTGACAGAGTGAAAAACAATGCAGGAAGTGTTCAGATTGCTCATTACGAGCAATCTGAACTCTTCCTGCACTGTTTTCAAAGGCTTTCTGTGATTGGTACGGGAAAACGCGTATCTATGTAGTTAAGGGTTAAACAATTTTAAGTTATCAGTTATTTGCAGAAATTGGTGTGCTCAAGTACTTCTCGGATCCCAGGAAAGAGTGGTTGGGTTAACTTATCCTGTGTTAGTCCTCGATGGCATAAAAAAGATGCTAGACATTTAAACAAATCTATCTAAATTGCCCAACCCCATAATAGATTTACAGAGATTTCAAAGTGAAATTTCACTGTTTTCAATCATAAAATATAATACCAGTATTACTTGCTTTGAAATTTCGATATAATTTCACTCGTGAATGCACTAGTGAGCATTTCCCTTACACTGTTCATTCAATGAATTAAAAAGGAAATTTCACAATTATTCTGCGTGTAACTTTAGAAAATAATAACAAATAAAGTGAATATGAGGGTAAAATGCTTGAAACCATACAACTTGATATGATACAAAAATATTTTTTAATGTAAATCTATATCATTTTATATTTTGTCATATTTTAGGAAGCCCTAGATATTTTACGCTCGAGTATTGCAATGAAGAACGAAATATACGGCGACTACTCGGAGAATGTGTCTGACACATATAAGCTGATTGCATCCATTCATCTGGCACAAGGCAATATTGAGAAATCTCTCAGATGTTACAAAAAGGTATTACTGAGATAAAAAAATAATGCTTGTGTAATAAGATAAACATGTAAAATATATTTTTAGCTCACCCAAGTCAAAGGTGAGCTATTGTGATCACTCTTTGCCTCTCTGTATGTCACTCTGTCCATCTGTCTGTAACCAATTGCTTCAAACGACATTTAAGAATATTCAATTACTCATTCATTGTTTTAAGCTCTACTGGCCAGAGGCCAGCAGGGCTTATGTCATGGTAAATTGTCCGTTGTCCGTCCATTAACCTTTTTCTAGTAGACGCGATATCATCTTCATTTTTCATTGCAACTTAACCAAACTTGCACAGCAGTTATATAACCATAACATCACGGATGAGTTCTTGAAACAGCGTCATTTGACCACAAATGTCCACGCCACAGGGCTTATAAGCACTTTTTAATCGAAACTTTAAAAAACATTTTCTCCAAAAAGTCTAGACCTTAGATATTTTAGATGTAGCATTGCATCGGGGTCCCCTAAAAGATCTGTTGAAGTAGGGTCCCTGGCCTCAAATTTGGGGCTACCACAGGGGATACTGTTTTACATGAACATATAGTTATATAGGGAAAATATTGTAGACGCGATAGCACCTTCTTTTTTTATTGAATCTTAACCAAACTTGCACAGCAGTTATAAAACCACAAGATCTTGGACAAGTTCTTGAACCAGCATCATTGGACCACAAATGCCCCCGCCACAGGGCTTATAAGCACATTTTAAAGACTCATTAAACGGTTGATAAAATAAAAATAAAGCAAATTATTAGTACATAATTAAGAACTGGTTTTGTTTACAAATTAATGTTTGTCTCTTTCTGATAAACGCATTCGGCAGAAAACGGAGCGTAAAGCAGCTTGTTCAGAAATGGGTCGGTCGGTAACACTTCAGAGAGAAACATAGCATAGGGAACTGTGGGGGATGCGGTTAGATAGTTTTTAACATCCCTTTTATTCCCCTCAGTAATGAACTGGAGCTCATGAGGCAATTTATTGCACGTAAGAGACGAATCATTATTATAAAATTAAAAATAAAATTATTTTTTTAATAACTGTACTAAACAAACCACCATTGGTAGCCTCTCAATATGACTGCGATAAAGTGATTTGTGACGTAATAGCATGGGCGATAGTATCACGCGTATATGCAAGGGAGGATCCTGAGCAAGAGTAACTAGACCAAACTAGTATTCCGTACTCGTTGTTTTTCAGTGCGTGTTAATGATATAATGCGTACTACGTTCGATACAGTTTTATTGCAGACATCAATATAATTTTTAAAAAAGAAAATCCAATAAAAATACATAATATTAGTGAAGCCATAACTTTTCTTATCTTGTTAAGGAACCCCTTATATAACGGTCTTAATCCGCACACTTCCACTGCAGTATTCACTCGTGTTCTTCCGAACACTGGTGGAGGTACAGTCAGAAAGCAACCGAGTCATTACAGAATTACAAAAATGTTTACAAAAGTTAAAAGTTTGGTCTGCTCGCCTAAGAAACACACATTTCAATCGAAGTTATTTATTAACTGGCTTTTTGAAAACAGTCACTTATGGATCTACAGGAATGGTTTTAGCAACACTATCAACACATGGGCCTCTTGTTAAAACCAAAGTGTCCAAAAAAATGGATTACATTAACAAAAAAAAAAGTATTCCTAGGATTCCAAGTTCAAAGTTTGTTGTTGGCTTGGCTAGCTCAGGAGTTAAAGTATTTGACTGTCAATCCAGGGGTCGGTCACGATCTTTGAGATGACTGACCTTGACCTTGACCTTTGTTCTATGGCAATGAATCTCCCACCTCTCTGATAATGTGGGGAAGTAATCATTGACTTGCAGAGACGAGATGCGTCCGGTACTGATTGTGGAGTACGTGGCCCAGTGGTAGAGTATCAAATCCAGGATTGTAGGGTTGCGAGTTTGATCCTCCCCTCACAGCTATACGGTAGTGGGTCCGGTACTCCCCGCACAGCTATATGGTCGTGGGTCGGATACTCCCCACACAGCTATATGGTCGTGGGTCCGATCCTCCCCATACAGCTATATGGTCGTGGGCCCGATACTCCCCACACAGCTATATGGCTGTAGGTCCGATACTCCCCACACAGCTATATGGTCGTGGGTCTGGTACGCCCAACACAGCTATATGGTCGTGGGTCCGATACTCCCCACACAGTTATATGGTCGTTGGTCCAATACTCCCCACACAGCTATATGGTCATGGGTCCGGTACTTCCCACACAGCTATATGGTCGTGGGTCAGATACTCCCCACACAGCTATATAGTCGTGGGTCCGATCCTCCCCATACAGCTATATGGTCGTGGGTCCGATACTCCCCACACAGCTGTAAGGTCGTGGGTCTGGTACGCCCAACACAGCTATATGGTCGTGGGTCCGATACTCCCCACACAGTTATATGGTCGTTATTCCAATACTCCCCACACAGCTATATGGTTGTGGTCTGATACTCCCTACACAGCTATATGGTCGTGGGTCCGATACTCCCCACACAGCTATATGGTCGTTGGTCCAATACTCCCCACACAGCTATATGGCTGTAGGTCTGATACTCCCCACACAGCTATAAGGTCGTGGGTCTGGTAAGCCCAACACAGCTATATGGTCGTAGGTCCGATACTCCCCACACAGTTATATGGTCGTTGGTCCAATACTCCCTACACAGCTATATGGCTGTAGGTCCGATACTCCCCACACAGCTATATGGTCATGGGTACGATACACCCCACACAGCTATATGGTCATGGGTCCGATACACCCCACACAGCTATATGGTCATGGGTCTGATACTCCCCACACAGCTATATGGTCATGGGTCCGATACTCCTCACACAGCTATATGGTCGTGGGTCCGATACTCCCCACACAGCTATATGGTCATGGGTCCGATACTCCCCACACAGCTATATGGTCGTGGGTCCGATACTCCCTACACAGCTATATGGTCATGGGTCCGATACACTTCACACAGCTATATGGTCGTGGGTCCGATACTCCTCACACAGCTATATGGTCATGGGTCCGATACTCCTCACACAGCTATATGGTCATGGGTCCGATACACCCCACACAGCTATATGGTCATGGGTCCGATACTCCCCACACAGCTATATGGTCGTGGGTCCGATACTCCTCACACAGCTATATGGTCGTGGGTCCGATACTCCCCACACAGCTATATGGTCATGGGTCCGATACTCCCCACACAGCTATATGGTTGTGGTCTGATACTCCCCACACAGCTATATGGTCATGGGTCCGATACACCCCACACAGCTATATGGTCATGGGTCCAATACTCCTCACACAGCTATATGGTCGTGTGTCCGATACTCCCCACACAGCTATATGGTCATGGGTCCGATACTCCCCACACAGCTATATGGTCATGGGTCCGATACTCCCCACACAGCTATATGGTCGTGGGTCCGATACTCCTCACACAGCTATATGGTCGTGGGTCCGATACTCCTCACACAGCTATATGGTCATGGGTCCGATACTCCCCACACAGCTATATGGTTGTGGTCTGATACTCCCCACACAGCTATATGGTCATGGGTCCAATACTCATGACACAGCTATATGGTCATGGGTCCAATACTCCTCACACAGCTATATGATTGTGGGTCCGATACTCCCCACACAGCTATATGGTCATGGGTTCGATACATCCCACACAGCTTTATGGTCGTGGTCCGATACTCCCCACACAGCTATATGGTCGTTGGTCCAATACTTCTCACACAGCTATATGGTCGTGGGTCCGATACTCCGCAACGTGTGATGTCCTTAAGCAAAACATTTTTTCTCCATATGCTTAGTACTGGTTCTAGCGAGGAAGACTTCCAGCATGCATGATTTGTATAAGTTTTAATAACTTGTGTCACAATTGAAGTAAAATAAATAACTAATTGCCTAGCAGATGTCTCAATACTGGTAAACTGCCTAGCTGATCTCAGGAACGGTGAGATGTGTTGACCACCACTCTGTAACTGAATATTGGTGAAAAAATGCACAAACCCCCATACAAACATAGTTTGTAACCAGTTCAAGATTTCAAAGTTACTGACACAGTTGTCTCAACATCACTGATCTATTAAGTAAGGGTGGACTGACATGATAGAGTTTTGGTTGATTTGTTTGAGTATTAAGCATCAGTTTTATGCTATCAATGTCTAACAACTAACCTTGCCACTCTTTTCTTGAATCCTGGAAGGTTAACCATACTTGAGCACACCCATCTCTGCAAGTAACTGATAAATTTCCCACTTGAATCAACAGTGAGACATGAATGATGATGAAATGCAATGTCATATACTGCGGCCAGGCAGGGATTCGAACTACGACCCTGGATTGATAGATGCACAAACGAGATACCAGGACCAGGCTACACCATTTAATATATAATTCACCTTTGTGCTTATTTATTTCAGTGTCAAAATATTGAAGTTCTAGTTCTGGGTAAAAACCACAGGAAGGCAAAGGATACAGAAAGGACCATAGATATTCTTATGGCGTAAGTACAAAAAGGTTAACTCTATTTAATTTTGTAATAATCGGAATACATCCTGCATTATTAGTGATTGATTGACTGAATATTAAGCATCATTTTTATGCCATCAAAGGCTAACAGATGATCAATTAACTTATCTGCTGTTTTCTGGGATCCTGAAAGGTTAACCAGTACTTGAGTGCACCCCGTTTCCGCAAGTGACTGATTACTGTCCTACTTGAATCAGTGGTGAGAGACAAATGATAATGAGACTCAATGTCGTATATCAGTCATCACAGAGACTGTTGCTAGGTGGGAATTCCAACTCGCAACCCTTGGATTGATAGTCAGACGCATAACCGACTGAGCTAATCGGGCCCGGCATCTGCATAATTAAGATACAAATTTGTCACACATGGTTTGTTAGGAGGCTTATCATTGGTGTATGGTATTTAGTATTACTTTCAACAGTTTTTCAGTCATATTGTGTCTACTTGAGACATTATTCTGAGCGCTGCCACACTGTTGTATACTGCAGACGCATGGTATGATACCCCTACCAGCTAAAAAAAAAATAACTTCAGCACAAGATGCAATTTATAAAAACGAAAAACAAAACAACTTAGAATTTCATAACATGCTATCAAATGTTGTTTTCTCTTTTCAGGAGTCCAGGCTTGTCAAAGAAATTCGTTCTTAACAAAGAAGATGAACTGAAAAAGCGACCAAGATTTAACGCAATTTCAAAAACTAACAAATAACCCGACGCAGTGCAGATTTGCATCATTTATTTTATGATTAGTCAATATTCTCAGCTACATTTAGATATTAGAAACCTTTATATATATTAGTAACTTCTGTTTTTAATAGATTAAATAGATAGATTTTCTCTGTTCAACAATGGTATTCTTTAAAAATGGTCGTAAAAACAAATGAAAAAAAACAACAACATAATAATTAAAGGTTAGTGTTCGTTTGTAACTAGTTTTCTTCTTAAATGTTTATTTTCAGTATACTAATTTCTTAAAAAAAAGAATTATTATTAAATTGATAAAATCTGTAAAGAGAGTTATGTTTATAACTACACATGCCTAAATTTATGTACAGAACGAACACGCTGTCCCTTGCATTAACACCTTGTGCCGATGATGTCACTCTGACAGTGAAACAAACATTATTATGACACATGTTATTTCACTAAGTGGGTATCTTGGACATTTTTGATGGAAGGAAACAAAAGGAATTCCATCGGTGTAATGTACAAAAATTCCTTGAAAGTGTCAGACATCTTTTAAAAAATTTAAACACTTGTCGTTTTTATATGCTCCAACCAAAATCTTTTTATGTGGGCAGATGGGTATCTATCTAGTACTGATTAACATTCTAGTGGATGCAGCTTCAATGAAGGTTTAATGTCACAAATATAAGTGTATATTTATATATATAGATTTGGAATTTATGTAAAATGAGTATACATGTATACATAATTTTTTATTTATTACTCATTAAATATGTTCAGAATACATCTAACTTGTTTTATTATTTTTTCAAATAAGAGTATGGATTTTGTATTTACTCTGTACCAACAAAAAAAAGTTCGGAACAAGATAGTCCAGTTTTACTCTATGTACGAAAACAACAAATCTGGAGACGTGCAAAATGCCAAACTTGTTTCCAAAACTGCAAATCCCAGCAAAATCTATTCAGGGTTGGTAGTCATCAACCATTCTTAAGAATATTCTTAAGACTTAAACCCAATAATGATTTTTGAAAAACACACAAAGAGGCCATTTCTTTAGGCCAAAATTTGCAAACATGTAAGGACACCCTGTTATATATAGTCCAATAAACTCTCGCAATTATTCTATCTGTCATAGTTTAATAGATATCTCGGGGTTGAAATGTTGATTTTCAAGAATGGTGGGTGAATATGACCCCAGTAATCTCTATAAAACATAAAGGCTTTATTCTTGCCATCAGTCGTGTGGCAAGTTAAAATAGACTGATTCATTGAGGAAGACTTTGACCCAACAAGATTGTGTAGCTTGCCATGTTTTTGTTTCGGAATAGGGTATAACACCATTTTCAACACATTTTATGTAAAAATGTGGCATATCCAGTTTTATTGTGGAGGATTACCTTAGAATGAATCTGAGTAGAACCACCATCCTTTGGCAAGTAACTTTCTCACATAAAATATTTTGAGTGAGCGTGTTTTGAACCTACGGCCTTTGCAGTGATCTTAAGATGGCGCCTCTGATCACGGAGTAATCGTAATAACATCTGGTCGGACCTCCGTATTTACATGTGGGTACAAACCTAGCAGCTCCATTGCTTGTTGATAGTTACTAGTTTAGAAAAAATAACAGGGTTCCCACCAGGAATTTTTGAAGGCATGTTGCTAAAAATGGGAGGGGTGGGTACGGGAGGGGTGTCCCCTCTCGTGTTGACATTCATGAATGGTGTATTTTTAAGTATGTGTTTCTATTTAAATTATTGCTGCAATAAAATGAATACAAAGAAATTTAAAGTTTTTTAATGGATGACTAGCAAGGAATTATATAGAGAAGGAAAGGCAAATGATTGAGATTTTGTGAACGATTGTGTATTTGCACAAAATCTCACAATATCTTGTTTTCAATTGTCTAACTTCCATTCAAAACTCAAAATTCTTGCATTGCAGAGATATATTCTCATCAAAACAATACCAGAAACTCCTGTTTAAAACTGCTGAAACACATTTGATTTCAAAATATCTATACTGCAGCTAACATAATGACAAGTTAACTATGATATATTTTCCTTCAAGCTTCAGTATCTAGCCAAATAATTAATCCTTTGTGTGCTATTTCATCAACACTTAATCTGGAGATGCAAGTTCCTATCCAATACAAGTTTCCTATTCTATTCTATACAAGTTCTTGATGACTAGTCATATTTGAAAGTTACAATTTATATTTTAATGTTTAATTCAATATACACTGTAGAAGCAAATTATATTTTTCATAAAGTATTTGTGTATTTCCAAATGAATACCAATTTTATAAAAGAAAACACAGATAGATTATTCTTAAAAATTATTTTTCCCCTATCCCCTAAATATCCTGCATAAACAGGATCACAGTAACCAAATTTTGACCGTCGCCACATCTGGGTATTTCCAATGAACAAAAATGCTTTAATCGATGTTAAAAATTTAAACCGTTTTAAGTGGGAATTTTATTTGTTGAAATAAGATGCTGATAAACCGTGGGGTATCCAACTAGCCATTAAATTAAATGTGCATTTCAAATGTATGTTTCTATCCTATATTAGAATATTATTGCCATAAAAATATAGTAAAGGAGTGTTTATAAATGGACAACTTGTCATATTTCAAAGTTAATACAAATGAGAATTTTGCATTTTTAATATTTGATTCTGTATTGGTGTATTTTCAAATAAATATTTTATGAAAGGAAACATTAATAGTTAAGTCTTAAACATCCCTAATAAACGGGACTGCTATAACCGATGCACCGATTTTTAAGGATCCAACTTTTGAAGGCGCCAACCGGGTTTCTCAAATTTGTTAACACCTGGTAGGAACATACGGGTGTTTTTCGTATTTTTCTCAATTTATGTACAAAATAAACCATTTTAAGTGGGGATTTTATTCTAGCTTTGTTGAAATAAGATTTCATTGTTTTGCTTACTTGCATAAAGCCTTACTATACACTGCGATCTATTTGTAGCTTGATCTGAGAAATGGTCATGACACACTTTATTAAATGTTTTGTTCCGATTGATTGCATTATACATACTACACAGACTTCACGTGATTGGGAGGTTAATGAATCAATTGAAAGGTAATGCCGACACCTTGGTCAGTAGTCGATTTTAAATCTTGTGAAAAACAATCTCAAATCAAGAAATTTCACAGGACATCGCATTCTATATTGAGGCGGAGCAACCTTCAAATGACTCATTCTGATTGGCTTACCTGTACACGCCTCCAGTTCACACTTGCGAGTGATTGACAAATCTGTGAATTGATCAATTGAATAGGTCAATTGATCACAGGGTCACTTGTTTAATTACTGATGGGCTTGTGTAATGGGATTATCTAACAGTAGTTGCAACGGGTGGGAAGGCATGTCGGATCACTTAAGGGATGTCGCTAATCAACCATATATTTTGAAGGGATGTCGAATGCGACATGCTTTATGACTCTTGGGGAAACCCTGAATAATGAATGAATAGGGTTTTACAGCATACCAACACATTATAGGTAATTCAACCCCAACAGGAATGAAGATTTCAGTTTCACGCTATATGTACAATGAATGAATGAATGAAGAAAGAATGAATAGGGTTTTAGGGCGTACCATCACATTAAAGGTTATTCGACGCCAACAGGAAGGAGGATTCCAGGTTCACTCCACATGTACAAAAACAACAAATTACATACAGATTGAAAAAAATACATCAACAAATGAATATGCAGAATGAACCTGGAACTTTGATACCTGCAGAACTGCAGAGTTTCAGCAAATTCTATCGTATTACTCAAATTGTTGCTTCTTACGACATGCATAAACTACAGTGATCCTATTCTTGCTATCATTCATGGCTCCCTGGAACCACACAGGTGTTGATAATTTAACAATAGTGAACATGACAAAAAATGATAAAATAACAGGACACCCATTAAGAGTATTCCTAACCCTCTGCAGAGATCGACAGTGATTCTCTTCTTAGATGGAACCACATGGGCTCTATATGTACAAAAACAACAAATTAACAATCAGATAAAAAAAATTACATCAAATGAATATGCAGAATGAACCTAGAACCTTGATACCTGCAGAACTGCAGAGTTTCAGCAAATTCTATCGTATTACTCAAATTGTTGCTTCCTACAACCTGCATGAGCCACAGTGATCTTATTCTTGCAATCACTCATATGGCTCCCTGGAACCACACAGGGGTTGATAATTTAACCACAATAGTGAACATGACAAAAAATAATAAAACGAACATGTCACCCAGTCGGATTCTACCCCTCTGCAGAGATTGACAGTGATTTACTCAGAACCACACGGGCTCAGTAACTGTGAAATTTATTAATATCTAAAAGAATCTAACATGAGTTTGAGGTTATGATTGAAAATTCCTTTTATCCTAAGGGAAAGAATTTTCTATCTGTGCCGAAAAAAGCCATGTAAGATTAATTTTCTTGCATATAAAACACACTGAATGATTATTTTAATTTAAAGGCTCATGGTTCTTTGTTTTTTAGTGCGTATAAATAATATAATGCATACTACGTTCTATACAGTTTCATTGCAAACATCAATTTTTTTTTTTAAACAGAAAACCCAAGAACGATTCATAATATAAGTGAAGCCATAATTTTTCTAATCTTGTTAATGAACCCCTTATCTCATGGTCATTATCTGCACGCTGCCACTGCGGTATTCATTTGTGTACTTCTGAACACTAGCGGAGGTACAGTCGGAAAAAAAAACGTGTCATTGTGGATTTACAAAAATGTAAACAAAAGTTAAAACCTCATTCCGCTCGCCTAAGAAGTATTCATTTTGATCAAAGTTATTTTATTTTCTGGCTGTTTTAAAAACAGTGATTAAGGGGTCTACAGGAATGGTTTAAGCAATACTTTAAACACATTTAATTACAATCATTTTTGTTATTATCAAAAACTGCATTTCGGAAGTATGTGAGGCTTTGAATTATCAATATATTTTTACCATGACGACTTTAAAGAAGTCAAATTAGATGTTATGTTACGTCATATGTTTTATTATGTTACATTATAAATGGTTGCAATGTCACAGGTAGGATCAGCAATTGGAAGGGGTCTAGGTTAAAAAATTTATACCTGGTAAAAATACGCAGAAATCCTTGTCCGGTATGCAAGAAAACCTCAATGGGTCGCTCATTCCTGACTAAGAATGTTACTATTTTTGTATCGCTAAGATTTGTGCTGTATCGATGTTTCTCCAGTAAATTGCCAATGTTTTTAAATTTAACACCAATATAATTTATGATGAAAGTTTTTTAACTTGTGCTCAAGGTAAGATCTGTAAATGGACAACAAAATAAAAAGTACAAAAAGAAATGATTCTGATTTTATTCAGTTTTATGTTGCACTTGCTCTCATTACCCCCTTGGGTGTCATTTTCAAAATGTACATACCAAGTATAGTTCAAATAATTTACCGTAAGGCCATTATAAATTAATTGCTAGATTATCATCCAAATTTTTCTTAAAAACGGGGAGAGCTGGAGAATTTTATTTTTCATTTTCATTTTTAAAATGATGTTCTTTTAATATATATATATATATATAATTATATATATTTCATGAAAATAAAAAAGGCTTGGGGCGGTATGAAAATCAGGGGGCGGGCGGGGATGATAATCTAGCAATTAATTTATCATATCCTAAACATATTTTATTGCTTTTTGTATACATGGAATAGCAAAAATGTTCGGTCACAAGATCCGCCATTCCTTACAGCTTATTTACATAAAACAATCAAGATGGCAATGAAACATTTTCATATAGTCAGCTACTACCATTTAGAGGAGCTCTCCGATTGGTTTGAAAAAGTATAGGGATGTTCAGGGCATATATTTTTATAGTAAGCTTATTTCTGGTTGGATGAAAATGTCAAACTGGCAAGTGGTCACAATAAAATATAAGTTTATTATGTTTGTGTCAAGAAAAAAATTAAGTTATGTTTCTGTGACTGACTAAATTCATTTTATTAAGGAAACTGTATGGGAAGTAAAATTGGTAAAAAAAAAAAAAAGGGATACTGCTAGTACTTTAATATGATGTAGGACTATTTGGTCAGCGAATGTTAGAAATAGTGAAAATTAGGTCAAATGTTTTAATGCAAGTCTATGGAAAACGCAATGGTGGTAGCTGACCATATCGGAAGAAATAATTGTTTTTGGTATTAACTAGCTGTAAATAACAGAATGTAATTTTATTAAAGATAATGTATATTAAAAAGTTAAATAAATATGAAAATAATTAAGAAATACTTTTAATGCAAGTCAACATGGAATGAATTGATAAAAAGACATATACAGACAAATCTGTCTTAAGCAGCCAGTCAAGAGAAGGTACACAAGTGGCCTTTTATGACAGGTTGTTGCTTAATACTGAATTTGCCCTGAAAGCATAGAAATGGGAAATAGCAAATGTGGCTGCTTAAGACAAGTGGCTGCTTAAAAGAGGTGACCGCTTGCATAGGTTTATTATATATATATAAATATTTAGTTGATGTCGATGAATATCAAATTTGACCTGTATTTTATAATTATAAAACTACACACCAATTATTAATTAAATAATAGATCCTTGCAGACGTTATTCATAGCAATCTAAATTGATGGAAAGATGCAAATACGGACAGGGGTGATGCTTAAAGCCTCTTCACCATTCTTTGGATAAATAGAGCATTAAAAACTAGAAATGCGTCCAAGGGACACAGATGCTATTTCCAGAGTTATGGTTCTTTTATGTGTGTGTTCCATTGATAATAGTGAACACACATGCAAAGTTTCATTCGCATCCAATGAATGGTTGCATAGATATCTTAAACTTAAAAAAAAAAGAAAAGTTTAACCTTGGTGTCTACAGATGCCGATGATGATGCCACCGGAGTCATGGCAATAGCTTTCCTTGGACTTCGTCCTGGTGAGCTAAAAAGCCTTTGAAACAGTTGATCATCATATTTTATGTGGTAAAATAAAGTAAATGGGTGTTAAAAATACTGATTGGTTCATGTCTTATTTAAAAGGAAGAAAACAAACAGTTAGTGTTAACACTGTATTTTCAGAGTATAAATCTGTAACATGTGGAGTTCCACAGGGTAGCATCTTAGGCTCTATTCTGTTTTTATGCTATGCAAATGGTATGATTATAAGAATTGACCCCAAATGTAAACTAGAGCTATCACTGAAGGTGATGAATACCCCCGAACGCCACCATGACAGAAAATGGTTTACCATTGTATGAAGTTTTATTAAATTATATCCAATAGTTTAAAAGTAATGCTCCGGACAAGGGAAATATATCAAAGGGCAATAACTCTGTAATAAGCAAGAATAGAGTTATGTTTCTTGTACACTGCACTTCCTCTCATTATATTCTACCATTGTATGAAGCTTCATGAAATTCCATCCGGTACTTTTCAAGTTATGCTCCGGACAAGAAAAAATATCAAAGGGCAATAACTCTATAATTAGCAAGAATAGAGTTATGTTTCTTGTACGCTGCACTTCCTCTCATTATATTCTACCATTGTATGACGTTTGATGAAATTCCATCCAGTACTTTTCAAGTGATGCTCCGGACAAGGAAAATTGCAACGGACAGACCCACCGACCAACAGACCGACCACAGGGTGACTCCAATATACCCCCTCAAACTTCGTTTGTCGGGAGTATAATTAATTCTATATGCTGATGAAAGTGCAATTCTTATAGCTCGTAACGATAATAGTGTTATTTCTTCTTTACTTGGAAGTGTATTAGAATCTTGCTCATCTTGTCTAGTAGATAATAAGCTGTCCCTACATCTTGGTAAAACTGAGTGTGTTATTTTTGGCTCAAAACATAAATTAAAGCTAGGAGTCCACAGTCTGTGAAATATCTAGGTCTTACTATTGATAATTCTTTGTCAGGTGAAACTACTGTAGACAGTATTGTGAGTAAGGTAAATTCATGTCTTAAATTTTTGTATAGACAAGCAAAGTTCTTAGATTTTAAAACTAGAAAATATTTATAAAACACATTATTATGTATGTCCAATGTTGCATTAACTGAATACTCCTTTGATATTTGCCATTCGTTTCATTTAAGTTAACACAGTTTTCTATAGAATATTTTATTGTGATAGATCATTAACTTTTTAACACTGGATTTTGCCAAAACAGTAGTATATAATTGCATTCTGTGATACTTTATATTTAATAAGTTGCAATACTTAATTAATTTTATGTAATATGGTTGATAGTTATAAAATTACCTTTTACTTAGGTATGTATAAATTATTTTTTATTTGTAATCGAGTATGTATATTTAATGTTACCTGTATATGTGTGTTTTAACCTGAATAAATATCAATCAATCAATCTATCATAAAAAGAATTAAATAATTGCATTATTATATAAATTTGAATCCTCAGTATCACAGGTTTGGTGAGCACCTCGGCCGAGACTCAGTTCAGATATCAATGATGAAACCTCGGTTTAGAAAATCCTCCGAATACTTAATCTTATACCCATGAAAGATTCTTACAATTTAGCATACATGTAAACATATTCTCCAAATTATAATATGATTTATATAATATTTCTAATTAAATATAGATTTCCCTGAAATTATGAAGTCTCTTATCATGGTCTCACGACACAGTTAAATTTTGTTCTATGCTTATGCATGATCTGAGGACACGTGGTCCTGGGGTAGAGCACCGAACCCATGATTGGAGGGTCGTGGTTTCGTTCCTCCTCAACGGCTATAGGTGGTGTCCTTGAGCAAGACACGTTTCCGCATATGCTTAGTACTGGTTTTAACTAGGAAGACTTCGAACATGATTTGCCTAAGTTGTCAGAACTTGTTTCACAATTGAAGTAAAATAAATAAGTTTAAACTATCATTGCTCTCCATTCAAAATGTAACAAACTTTTCAGGAGGTATAAAATTTATAATTTTCTCAAATACACCGAAATCTTTAGAAATGCAACCCTCAGATAAACAGCAATAAAACATTGAGTTTTTCATCAATAATTTAAAAAATTACTTTTATTTGTCAATTTTAACATCTTTCTGCCTATTCCTGAAAAATTTCATCATAATCTATTGTGAATATCACTTCTCTTTATTGATTTAAAAAAAACCCCATACAACCCGGGAAATTCTCGAAGTCAGTATCTTGCATTAATGCACGCATGACAGCGAATTTACATTGTGAATATAGGTAACGGGGGTTGTATGATTAAAATCAACAAGAGTTGTCAGTAGACAACAAAGCTTGCCGATGGGGATAAAACTCACCAAAGATAGAGATTGGAGGCAAACACTAAAACTTAAACGCAACTAAACGCAAAAGTTTAACCTGGGTGTCTACAGACGAAAAATTAAGTCTAAAAGGGTCATAACTCTGCCAAAATGCAACTCAAAGTTATGGTTCTTGTCTCAGTGTGTTCCAACAATGATGGTGAACACACATGCGAAGTTTCATTCATATCCAATGAGTGGTTGCAGTGATATCTTACCAGATAAATAACTTTAACCTGAAAAATTAAGTCCAAAAAGGGCCATTACTTTGGCAAAATGCAACTCAAAGTTATGGTTCTTGTCTGTGTGTGTTCCATTGGTGATGGTCAAGACACATGCGAAGTTTCATTCACATCCAATGAGTGGTTGCATAGATATGTTAAACTTAAAAGCAAAAGTTTAACCTTGGTGTCTAAATAAAAAAAAGGGCCATAACTGTGACAAAATGCAACCCAGAGTTATGGTTCTTGTCTGTGTGTGTTTCATTGGTGATGGTAAAGACACATGCGAAGTTTCATTCACATCCAATGAGTGGTTGCATAGATATGTTAAACTTAAACGCAAAAGTTTAACCTTGGTGTCTAAGTCCAAAAAAGGGCCATAACTGTGGCAAAATGCAACCCAGAGTTATGGTTCTTGTCTCTGTGTGTTCCATTGATGATGGTAAAGACACATGCGAAGTTTCATTCACATCCAATGAGTGGTTGCATAGATATGTTAAACTTAAACGCAAAAGTTTAACCTTGGTGTCTAAGTCCAAAAAAGGACCATAACTGTGGCAAAATGCAACCCAGAGTTATGGTTCTTGTCTGTGTGTGTTCCATTGGTGATGGTAAAGACACATGCGAAGTTTCATTCACATCCAATGAGTGGTTGCATAGATATGTTAAACTTAAACGCAAAAGTTTAATCTTGGTGTCCAAGTCCAAAAAAGGGCCATAACTGTGACAAAATGCAACCCAGAGTTATGGTTCTTGTCTGTGTGTGTTCCATTGGTGATGGTAAAGACACATGCGAAGTTTCATTCACATCCAATGAGTGGTTGCATAGATATGTTAAACTTAAACACAAAAGTTTAACCTGGGTGCCTACATATGACGCCGGGGTCATGGAAAGAGAAAGCTCTCCTTGGACTTCATCCCGGCGAGCTAATAAAAAGAAGTGATAATAACAATATAAGATGTTGAGGGTGAAAATTTCCAGGAAAAGTAGAAAAAAGTTATATTATCAAATGAAATAAATTTTTAAAAAATCAATAACAAACTCATTGTTTTATGGCTGTTTATCTGAGTGTTGTGTTTCTAAAGTCTTTCAATGTAGTTTGATAATTGATAACAAACCTAAAATCTTTTTAGAAAAAAAAAAAAGTATTACAACATGACATTTTTCACTGCAGAGTACTCACATGTAGTAGAAAATGTGGTTTCAACATTTAAATACGCTTTTCTTGAAAAATGCCATTATTTTATTTATATTATTATTATTTCGGAATTTCAGCCTAATAAAAGTTTATCAGCATTTTGATATTGCAAATTTGTTCTTTTTGCATTTTGCACATGTTCACGTGTTCAAAATCACAAGTTCTGATTGGATATAAACTTTGTTGTTTTGCAAGAAGATGCAATATTAACTTCCGCACATTTTAATGTGAAATCTTGAAAATACTCAAATTGGATATGTTTGGCATTTTGAATATAATAAAGTCTAGAATTGCCATTGCAAAAAATATACACCTAGAAAAGTTTTTTTTTTTTTCATATTTTTTTTCAAAGTGCTCAGTAATGCATCAGCTCATATCAGCTTGTTTTATTTGTTTAAAGCCATTGCAGTGATATCTCTAAAAAAATCTCTGAAAAAGATGTCACTTTTTGATCATCAGTATTCTGCTATGCCAGCTTCTGCCCGATGCATCTGCTGCAAGAATTCGAGATCTATATCGAACCATTTTGAAAATATTCCAAACCAATTTACCTACTGGTAGGATATTAACTGGAATACCATCACTAAAGTTGGGCACAACTCTGCAGAGAGACTTACAGTCTATATCAATATTGCACTCTATTTCTCTATTGCATCGAATATGTTTGCGATATCGAAGGCAGTTTTATTTAATCCAACCGACATCATATTTACTATTATAGCCACCACAACTCCCTGTGGTTGTCCCTTAGCTACTGCTCTATTCTGTTTCCCTTGATTTGAACTACACTCTTTAGCCTGTGGTAGATTTTGTTCACATTGATCTGAAATACACTTTTCAGCCTGTGCAGGTAGACTAGGTCCACATTGATTTGAATTGAACTCTTCATCCTGTGGAGGTAAAATCAGTAACACGCTGCTGCCCCCAACAGCACCTCCAGTATGGGACACAAAGAATCTCTGCTGTCGACAGCATCCATATTGCTGTATAGACTCCCACACTCCCCAGCCCAGCCCGTAGTGACCACCCGCTATACTGCCCCACTGTTTTGTCTTATCCACAGCTGACCACATCTGCTGCATAGTTCCTGGTTTCAGGTATCCTGGCAATAAATTATTGTGATTTTCATTGGCTGTCGAGCGAGATTCTGCACTTCCTGAAACATTCTTCATTGAATTAATTTTTGCAAAATTGGCTTTATTTATGCTTTTTTGTTGGTTGCTATGGAAACTGTCCCCATGGTAACTGTACAGCATGACATTGCCAAACTTGACAAGATCAAGGACATTTGAGATGAGGCCACCACCAGCCCACTTGTAGGATAGGTCTACGTATGGGGCATTCACCAGACGGCCTTCATCGTTCTTCACATAATGCCTGCAATTACATGAAATGAAAATTAGATAAAATAAAAATACAAACAAGAGTTGTCAGAAAACAACAGATCTCGCCTATGGGATAAAACTCACCACCCATGCAAAAATTGAGATTGGAGGCAAACACCAGAACTTAAATGCAACTAAAAGCAAAAGTTTAACCTGGGTGACTACAGACGCCGCCGAGGTCATGGCAATAGCTCTCCTGGGGAGCGTTTCACAAAAAAAACTTACGACAAAAATCATCATAAGCGTAAACCAACAATCATTCATAATATGTTTAATTTTCATCCAAATGAAGCCAAATTGGCTGAAATCATGCCGAATGTTATGTATTTTCCGAAAATGCAATCATTTTAAATGTCGATCAAAATTTGAACAAACAACGGAGAAATTGTCAAATGACTTACGTCGATTTTTATCGTAAGTTATTTTGTGAAACGCAGCCCAGGACATTTGTCCCTAGGGGTTAAAAAAGGCACTACTTTTCTATAAATAGGCCTATATCAAATATATGAGTCTTAAATCTTGCATCCCGGATGTGTGTATGTGTGAAAAAGAGACTGTCTTTTTATGATGTTGATCTAAAAATGGGGTGGTAGTGCAGTGGATAATGTTAGCCACTCTTACTACATGTCTTGGGTTTTCCAAGCTTGACCTGATAGCCTCTCAAAAAAATATTCCGTACTTGTTCTATCCAAGCATGAATGTGATTCATATGAGCGTTCTTTCCAATAAATTCCAAGCCTAAAAAAACATACATAAGCATGATGTTGTGACGATAGCCTTCATTTTAAGGCGTCTATTTGCATGTCATCCGTGGCCATTTATTTTTGTCTTCACTCCATAACTTACTTTAAAAGTTGTTTGTTTATTAACTATTTTATTACCACTTTAAATACTGAAATTCTTAAATGATAGATTTACTTCACAGATTGACAGTTTTGCTTGATTTCAAGAACATTTTATGGAATTTCTTTTTCTTGTATCAATACGTCACATTTTTTTTTTTGTACAGGTGAGAATTTGAAACATGTTCATGAGATCTGCCAACTTAAAATGACATTGGGTGCTGTTGGATTAAGATGTGACACATGGATGAAATACAAAAAATGAAAGGGTTCAACCGTTTGAAATTGTGAAATTGCAATCTTATCAACCTCATGTTTTTTTTCCTGCATATTTGGTGCAATAAATGACTATCTATGGACAGAAGATATTTTTAGAACCACTAACAATTATTAAATGTTAAACAGTGAAATGTATAACATACATACAGAATCTTACATAACTGCTCATTTATTACTGAATTTATTAAACGAGTTGTGATACGAAAAACACTGAATGATGACTTGGTAGTGATATTACATTGGGTTAAAGCAACACATCCACGTTTGAACTTTAAAAAAAAAAAAATTTAATTGAGTTATTAGCACATTTCCCATACAAACATATGATCAATTAGCTGTATATGAGCATATAAACACAATCCCGAACAAGATGATGCCCAAATTGTAATGCGTGACTAACACTTTATAAAACAAGCGTGTAACTCACCTAAGTAAAAAAAAATTGTCAAAATGACTTTCAAGGCAGGTAAAGTACACTACGCACTAAAACGTGAAGATTTTTAATACGACTCGCATAATTCAATTTGAAGCCAAGTTGGAATCCTTGGCAATTTAAAAATAATTTATAAAGCGTTTGTCACGCTTTATAATTTGGACATCTTTTTTTATAATTCTAAAGTGTTCTGGATAGTGTTTGTTAGCACATATACAGCTCACAGACCATAAATTTATGTATGGGAAATGTGCTCACAACTGAATTGAAAAACTTTTTAAAAAAGTTTAAATGTGGATGTGTTGCTTTAATATAAAAAAAAAGTGATTGGGGTTTATTACACTCCTACATATTCATATATTCTTTGATTTATACTATTAAATTCATTTAAGAATGATTGTGAAATACACTCAGAGCTTAAGTTAATCACTCGCTAATCCATAATAATCTTGAGTAGAACCAAGACTGGATATGTAGCTCGTGCATCGAAGGGATACAGAAAATAATCATGTTCGCTACAGTTGTATACCTTCCTCTGTTATACACCAACGGGTCATTTTCCTCCAGATACGTGTGATCCATACCCAGTTCTGACAACACGCGCCTCAGGTACTTTTCAAACTTCACCTTGGCCGCAGCTTCTACCACCGCGCTGACAACTGTCCAACCGTGACTCGTATACAGAAACTTAGTCCCTAAAGTAAAGAAAATAAAAAAAAATAAGCAGTGACTCTATGCTTGAAAGTATTGCTTAATATATACCAAATTTCAGAGAAATGAGTTTGGAACTTGTGTGAATCGCTCTAACGTCCATATATCTGTATATTTATTACTTGGTATGGTATATTAGGGGTCATCAGATCAAGCATAGGATAGAGCAAATGACCTTTGATATGAGTGGTCATATGACATTTTCATTCATAAATATCTTGCACAATTACATATTCCTTCACAAATACTGTGGTAACTGTGCACTCCTATAAACATAGACTGGAATAAAAATCTTTAAAAACCACACCGTTGGGGTTGTATGCAAGAACAAGAGTTGTCAGAAGACAACAAAGCTCGCCGATTGATAAAACTCACAAAAGTTTAACCTGCTTGTATGGCTAAGATCAATGGTAGACTGCCTTACCTGGGTCAGTATATATATCAAAAGCATAAAAAGCAATGTGTAATAAAATAGGAAAGCAAATGTGAACAGAATCAGAAAGGTAGTTTGGGACTTGGAAGCAAAAACCAAAACTTAAACACAACTAAACGCAAAAGTTTAACCTGCTTGTATAGCTAAGTCCAATAGTAGATGCCTCACCTGGGTCAATATATATATCAAATGCATAAAAAGCAATGTGTAATGAAGCAGGAAAGTAAATGTGAACAGAATCAGAAAGATAGTTTAGGACTTGGAGGAAAAAAACAAAATTTAAACGCAAAAGTTTAACTTGGGTGTCTACAGACAACGCCGGGGTCATGGCAATAGCTCTCCTTGGAGATTTATCACTGCGAGCTAAAAAGTATTTCTCATGGGGTTTTTGGTCTGGATGGAAATTTCATTCCTCAGGACAACTGTTTTGGCATTACAACCAAAACACATTTCATTTAGGACTGAACTGCCCATCAGCACCTCAAACCTATGAATGATACTTATAATCTACTACTACCCACCCAATGTTGAAAGTTCAGCTACCTGCAGTATGTGTATGTAGTATTTATGAGTATTATCTGCATTTCTGACACTATCAAATGATGATTCAGGGGACTGTAATTGGGTGCAAAGCTCCCTCCCAGATTAGTGATTGCTCCCAATGATTGCTCAAATCTGATCTTGTTTTACAAGGGAGATAAACACAGTAGTCACAGCAAGGGAGGTATATACAATAGTCACAGCAAGGGAGGTATATACAATAGTCACAGTAAGGGAGACAAACACAATAGTCACAGCAAGGGAGATAAGCACAATAGTCACAGCAAGGGAGATAAACACAATAGTCACAGCAAGGGAGGTAAACAATAGTCACAGCAAGGCAGATAAACACAATAGTCACAGCAACATACAATAGTCACAGCAAGGAAGGTAAACAATAGTCACAGCAAGGGAGATAAACACAATAGTCACAGCAAGGGAGATAAACATTACCTGGTTTATGGACTAACGGATCATCTTTAAACAGTTCCATACTCTCTGTCACTGATGCATAATTCTTTTGTATGTAATACTCTTCCAGCAGCATTTCATTCTTCGCAGCCTGTGATTGGTTAGTTTTGGAATTATTGGATTTTGATTGGTCACAACTTGCTGACTGACTGAATGACATCTTGTCAGACTTCTGCTGATGGCCTTTCATTAGGTTTTTGGACTTTTCTTGAATTTTTGATTGCTTTACTTTTTCATCCTCATCCTAGGTATGAAAATATTACTTCAATTAACAAGACATTTTCTACATTTTGATCATAAAATTGTTTATATTCATCACGCTACTTATATAGAAGGATAAGTATATTGATAAAATGACATGAAGGAAAAAAATTAATGTAAGTTGTATGTAATCTTAGATGTTTTAAAATGTTTTGATCATGAAAAATGATCTTGAATTAAAGATATTGAGGTTTGAATTAATATGTTTCATAATTTGTTGTTAGTTTAGCTCCAGTATACAATTTTTTTTAAATCAGAAGTACATACTTCAACAATTTTACACACAAATTGCTCCGAATGGTATTGTTGTGATGAGAATTTCATTCTACAATGTAAGAATTTGGATTTGTGTTTCTGAGATGAAAGAAAGCTAAGATAATTGAAAACGAGATATTGCGAGATTTTGTGTGAATATGCGAGTGTTCACAAAATATCAATCAGCTGCTTTTCCTTCTCTATATAATTCCTTGAATTCATGCACATACTAATTGACAAACCATATGAATATGGACAACAGGTTAACATAGAATATAAAGAAATGTAACTTTAGTCCTTTTCTCTTCACACGATGATTTAAAATTCATAGAGAGGTCAAGGTTCAATTATCAATAGTAAGGATATGAAAAGATACGCCATATACAGTCAAACCTGTGTAATGGGTAATCTTACTTGGGCAGCCACTTGTCTTAATCAGCCACATAAGGCTGTTTACCATTTCTATTCTTTCAAAGCAAATTGGCCGTGACCGATTAGATCGGTCGGTTTCGCGCCTAACTATCAATCCAGGGGTTGTGAGTTCGAATCCCCCGCCCAGCAACAGTCTCCATGATGATTGACATACGACATTGTGTCTCATTATCATTCGTCACCACTGATTCAAGTGGGAAAGTTACAAGTTACTTGCGGAGATGGGGCGTGCTCGAGTACTGATTAATTCCAGGAAACAGTGGTTAGGTTAACTGATCGTCTGTTAGCCTATATTAAGCAACAACCTGTCACTTTTGCTATTTCCCTTGACTGGCAACTTTAGAAGATTTGACTGTATATTTTAGTCTACTTTATTTCTCCCCAATACATGTCGAATTCGGATTTCATTTTTAACATTGCAAGAATTGTAAAAACGTCCGACAGGGCTTCCAAGGCATTTCCAGGTTCCTTCTTTATAAAGACCCAATTAATATTATATGCCTTTTTTCACAGAGGTTGGGACAAATGTAGTAAGTGATTTACATGTGGTCTAGTGGTAGAATGTGGTAATACAACAGACTTAAAACTTGTGGGTATGATCTCCAACTGTGGTCATGTGCAGTGTTATTGGGCAAGACATTTTATTTGCATAACAAGTGGTTCCTCGAGCAGTTGCAACATTGTGTTTGTAAAGGGAGATGAAGTAATGGTAAAATAACTCGAGAATAATTCAAGTTAGATTTTAGTACCCTGCATTTCCTCTTGCCCTATATGCATGGTGTCTTAGTCATGCTGGATTTGCTTCCATTTATTTGAAGGTATGCTCCAGACAGACAATAATGTTGTTGTTATTGTTGTTTGGTGTTTAGCGCCGCTTTCAAAAATGTTTCGGTTGTATCGCCAGGGTGTTTTCTTGAGATAGTTTTTTCATTATTCAAGAAAGAATTATAGCTCTTTCACTCTGCACTTCCACACATTACCCTCTATACATATTCCAAGTGACGTTGGATTTCCTTTAGTAATTTAAAGCTACGTTCTGATCAAGTAGGTAGAGAGATAGATAAAACGGTAGCTATTTACTAACCCTTCAGCGGAGCATGAAAATAATGGGGATATAATCATTCTATTACAGTAACCTTGTACTGACCTTTTCAGCGGCATCTTTCATGTAGTCTTTATCATAGTGCCGTATCCCTGAAAGATGACACAGGAGTTGTCTTGTTGTTATGGTAACCTGAAACACAGTCAAACCCGTGTAAGCTGTCATCTCTTTTAAGCAACCACTTGTCTTAAGCAGCCACATTTGCTATTTCCGGTTTCTATGCTTAAAGAGCAAATAAACCTGTATTAAGCAACAACCTGTGTTAAAAGGTCATTATTGCTAATTCCTTTGACTGGCTGCTTAAGACAGGTTTTGCTACATGTATATATAAATCTCAAAAAATGTCCTCTTTTTATTGTGTAATGTACTACTGATTTATAAGTTTTAATTATATGCTATGTTACTAAGTTATGGCAAGGTTTGACATGGCCAACATAAATGTCCAAGGTAGCCTCAAAATCACTAACCTCTGAATGCTGAGACCGCGAGTGTCGAGTCCAGCTTGGTTAAAACACAGTGGGTCAGTTCTTAAGCCAGTTACTTATATGTGCATGTTACATGTATGTCTGTCTGTCAATGTACAGATTTATTCTCCACCTTCAAAACTTGATTCAATAATAACCTGCAGGTGAGTGGGGTGGGGTGGGGGACCCACAATATGATAATCATGTACAGATAAGGCCATTATAAATTAATTGCTAGATTATCATCCAAATTTTTCTTAAAAACCGTGAGGGCGGGAGAATTTTATTATTTATTTATTTTTTTTTAAATTTTTGATGTTTAAATTAATTGCTAGATTATTATCCACGCCCGCCTTCTTATTTTCATGCTGCCCCGACTATTTTTATTTTCATAAAAAAAATAATATATATATATTTTTTGTTTAAAAACATGGATGGGGGGGAGATGATAATCTAGCAATTAATTTAAGTAAAAATTCTTATTCACGTGTCTATGGACATTGAAAAGTCGGATAATTTTGCAATGATAGCCTTTATCACGGGTCTATCATTTGACTATCAGAGATGATGAATGGGAGACAAAAAAAATCGACCACAGCTTCATTCCATATGTAAAAAAAATCTCACCCACTGGGTCAAAATAATTTTGTCCACATGGATAATAAGAATATTAAATGGAGGTTTGAATAGAAAACAGTTTCGGAGGGAACGAGGCTCTGCAAAAACAGTTATCCCACCCCAAGGAATGGAATTTTTAATCTCAACCAAAAAAAAGTCATATAAGATTTTTTTTTTTTGAATACCAAACACATTCAAATTTTAATTACTATTATTTATACCACGATGGCTTTTTAGACATATAATAAGATATATTACGTCATATGTTTTGATACGTCACGTCATAAATTGTTCCAACATCACAGCAGGGCAAGACGAGTGTGTGGAGGTGTAGGATGAAAATACGCAGAAATCCTTGTCTGGTATGCAAAATCTTATAATCTCCCATGTGGTAATCCAGCATATCATCCTAACCCAGTATGCACAAATTTACCTTTTCCCCATTCCACAGCTTCTCTGGGAATGTTGGCAAGTAGTACTGTATTGGCTTGTCTAGGTCAAGGTCACCATTTTCCCAAAGCTTGGCAACAGTTGTCATGGTGATGGATTTGCTGATGCTAGCTATACGTAACACAGTTTCTGGACTGCATGGAAGTCGGTTCTCAACATCAGAGAATCCGAGACCTAAAATGTCAATAATTATGAAGTATCATTTGAAGTTCTAACAGTCCCATCATTGGATACCCGCAGGTGTCAGTTCCAATACTCTCCATCCATCATCTGTGGGAAAATATGCTAGCTCTGCGTCGTTATATTTGAACAGAATAGAACAAAATACAGCAAACATTAACATCATATCAAAATGGCATTTACATGAAACTGGAGTTGTGATTGGATAACATTCATTTCATGAAATTGTGAAGAAACCAATCATATTGTTGCATTGTGGCTTGGTAGAAATGACGCAAAACTAGTGCAACCTCCCACAGGTAATGAATGGAGAGTATTGGAATGGATTACGCCTGGGTAATTGATGTTATAACAGCCCGAACAGAATGTCAAAACCCTATTTTGCAATAACACAGGTTTTATAAATGCATTAATCAGCAAAAATTAACCAAATCAATTTACAGAAAACCAATGTTGATATTTTGCCCAATCTTCCAATAAAGTATGTATTTTTAAAAAGTCATTTTTTGCTATTAAACAACTGAATTTCATGCATTATGTTAAAGGGACACACTTTATTGAATATAACATTTCAAAGTTTAAACCTGACTTGTTGCATAATTATTTGATAATTAACATTTTGAGTAAATCATCATCTAAAACTTGAAGTTTATCACATACCTTCTGACCAAACTGTCCGTCCATCTACAGATACAGCAATGGCCAGTCCTGGACTTCCCGTCTCATCCTGAAAAAACAAAAAACCCACATACAAAACAGGGACACTAGTGAAACTGGATCCACTTAAGGATTAAAGACAGTATATCAGGAAAAAATGCTGTAAATGTCTTAAAAAATAAAAAAGTTTATAAAATGGATAAAAAACATCTCGTTATCTTTAATTACTAACAGTCAAATGGTTTGGTATATAAAACCCACCAAAATGTGACAAAATTGATATTAATTTTTGGAGTTTAACTTGAAACGAAATTCCCATTCTAACAAGAAGCCCAAGACGGCCACAATATTTACCCTCTTTTGGAGGGGGGGGGTCGTCTTTACAATTTATGGGTAAATACCCCCATCACATCCATACTGAACAAAAATTTAATTGCTATGAAAAGGAAATACTTTAAATTCCCATACCATTCATCTTAAAAAAAATATAGTCCCTTGTACAGAACCCTTACACAACCAAGTCCTTAATTTGTCAGAACTTCAATTACACTCATTTTTTGATTTGTTTAGAGCAGAAATGATTCAAATTTTAAAAAGAAGTTTTTTTGTACACATGGATGCAAAATGAAAAAAATCATTTTTCCCTATAATATTCCTATGTAAAAGTCACATTACAGGGCCCCAATTTATCCCAGCCCTTTGTTATGCAGAATCTTCAATCGTTGCTAATGTAAGGATAATTTATATCAAATATGAACTAGTTTGCCTGAAAGGTTATTGAGAGGAAATTTCTGAAAATTCCCAATTTTTACCTTATTGCCCCATCCACCCCCTGGCCCCTTATGGAAATTCAATCCTCTTTATTGTACAAAATCAAATTTATTGTTACTAGATAATGCTTTAGATCTCAAATTGAACAAGATATTTACCAAAATGGACAAAAAAATGAGAATTTTCCATTTTCCCATAGTATCCCTATGTAAAACTCAAAGACCCCTTACTGGGCCTCTATACATCCCAGTGTCCCTTGATTTGTACAAACTTAGAACTCTAAATCATAGGGACAATTTATATTAAATATGAACAAATTTGACTGACCAGTTGTTGAAAATAAGATTTATGACAATGTTCAATTTTAACCATTATTCTATTTTCGTATCGAACAAAATCATATTTTTTATGATTAGAAGTAGCTTCAATACTCAGACTGAATAAAAAAAAGTCATAAATGAATAGCAAAAAAGAGAATTTTCCATTTTCCAATAGAATTCCTAAATAAAACTCAATGTCCCCTTACAGGGCCCTGTAAATTCAAAGACACTTGATTTGTACAAACTTTAAACCAATTCTTATTGGGACAATCCATATCAAATATAAACACATTTGACTGACCGGTTGTTGAGAAGATTTTTGTAAATTTTCTAAATTAACCCTTTTTTGACCCACCCTGGCCCCTTATGGAAAGTCAATTCTCCTTATTGAGCCAAGTCTTATTTCCTATGACTACATGATGCTTCAGAACTCAAACTGAATAATAATTTTGCCTAAATAGATGAGAATTTTTTTTTTTCTGTTAACCCATAGTATTCCTACGTAAAAGTCCTCTTACAAGGCCCCTTATATTTAAGCCCCTAAATTCTTCTCTGCAATCAAACCCCTACACATAGGGACAATTTATGCCAAATATGAACAAATCTGATATACAGGTTCTTAAGAAAAAGATTTTTGTAATTCCCAATTTTTACCCTTTTGGGGCCCTTCCTGACCCCTTAAGACAGTGGAACCCAGTCATTTTTACAAATCTGAACCTCCTTCACCAAACAATGCTTCTGTGAAGATATAGGCAAAATTATTTCCATTTTATAAAAAAATAAATTAATATTTATTATAATGACATGTCCCCTAATTGAACCCTCAGGGCAGGGTCATTTTTAATTTTATGGACACCTTTGAAAAAATCTAACAAAACTATAGCTGGTTATCATTACTACATAAACATTTTGAAAATCTGTTGGACCATTCATGAGAAGAAGATTTTTTAGTAACTATTTTAAGTAATAGCGGCCATTTTGAATTTCAGATAAAAAAATAATTCTGTATAGTCTCCTATGCATTCATGTGAAGTTTCAGTTTCAGTTTAATTGGCCTGGAGGTTTTAGAAAAAGTGTTGCTAACGGACGACGGACAATGCGCAATCGCATAATTCCTTCTGGCCTTTGGCCAGTAGAGCTAAAAATAAAAAGCACTAAAATACTGCTTGACAACCTTTACATCATAAAACAACTTTTACCACATGTTCCGGGCCCAATTAACTCAGTCGGTTATGCGCCTGACTATAAATCCAGGGGTCGTGAGTTTGAATCCCAGCCAGGCAAGTCTCCATGATGATTGATATACGACATTGTGTCTCATTATCATTCGTCTTTCACCGCTGATTCAAGTGGGGAATTTATCAGTTACTTGCTTGAGTACTGATTAACCTTTCAGGATCCCAGGAAACAGTGGTTAGGTTAACTGATCATCTGTCCTCAATGGCATAAAAATGACGCTAAATATTCAATCAATCAATCATATAGTTTATTTAGACTGAGTGCAAAAGAAATGTGAACATAATGATCTGATGATATATTTTGCAGGATGTACAACTGACAGAACATGGTAACTATTACTTTCTTCTCCAGACTGCAGCATGGTCTAGTGGTAGAGCATCTGCCTCGCATGCAGAAGGTTGCAGGTTCCATCCCCAACCGGGTCATACCAAAAGCTTTAAAAATGGTACTAGAAGCTTCCTCGCTTGACATTCAGCATTTAGAGGAGAGTTCTAGGTTTTGTCGGCCCGGTGTCAGTATAATGTGACTGGGTGGGGTATCATACCATGTGTCTGGGGCATAATACTCCAGTGTGACTGCGCTCAGAATACTGTCTCAAGTAGACACTGTCGACTGAAAAATTGTTGAAAGCGACGCTAAACACCATACAACAACTTTATTCTCCAGATTTTCCAGACATTGAAATCAGTCCTAGACCAGGAAATCCTGTGATTTTAGAACTAACTGAACTGAATTGAATTCTACCAGTATTCAGAAGTTATCACTAACTTACACTAAAAAATGATTAAAAGATAAATCCTACCTTAATTCTCTGAACACGATCTCGGCTGATGTTGATTGCTTCTTGCAGAGTTATTTTCCTTACTTCATCGGTTCCCTGACTGATGTCACTGGTTTGCCCGGACCCAGTCATAAGAATATCATTACCACCGCTGGTTTCCTGCTCCTTTGCTTCTACACCCGTTTTAAGCAGCTATGGAAAAATAATTGAATAATAAAGTTTCAATAAAGAATCTTTGTCATATTGTAATACAGTAAAACCTAAGCAGGTAATCACCTCTATTAAGCAACCACTTGTCATAAACAGTCATGTTTTCTATTTATCATTTTTATAATTTCAGTTTTAATCAACCTTTACTTTCTATAGACGCCTTTGGACACCTCTAATATAGACGCCTTTGGACACCTCTAATATAGACGCCTTTGGACACCTCTAATATAGACGCCTTTTGACACATGATATAGAAGGCTTTTGAATTATTGGGTGAAATATGTTTATATTAACTGACAGAGTGGAAAACAGTGCAGGAAGTGTTCAGATTGCTCATTACGAGCAACTTAACCTGCACTGTTTTCAAAGGCGTTCTGTGATTGGTGCGGGAAAACACGTATCTATGAAGTAAAGGGTTAAGCAGTCACCTGCCTTAAGGGGTCATTTTTGCTCTTTCCCTTGAGTGACTGCTTAAGACACGATTTTTCTCTCTCAACTTTTGTGTAAATTAATTGCTTGATTATCATACAATTTTTTCTTAAAAATGGGGAGGGCGGAAGTATTTTATTTTTTCATTTTCATTATCATTTTTTGATGTTTCTTTAATAAAAAAAAAAAAAAAAAAAAATATAATATATATATATTTTCTTTTTATGAAAATAAAAAGGTCTGAGGGTGGCATTAAAATTAGGGGGTGGGCGGAGATGAAAATCTAGCAATTAATTCATTATGACCTAATGAAGTCTACATTAGACAGGGTAGTCCAATGTGTCAGAGCGGTCAAACACAATATTTTAAAACACGTGTTAGTCACTGATGAGGTCATGGGTTCGAGCCAAGCTTGTCTAAAAATGTTTCTAAAAAAAAAAAGTCAGTTTCATGCTCATTTTTCAGTTTTGCTTCGTATTCGCAGAAAAATAAGTGTGGAGTACAATAATCATCTAGTGGTAGAGCAATGGACCCAAGATTTATTTTGAGGTCTTCCTCCAATAATAAAACTGGATATGACAAATATTACCTGTAATGTGTAGTAAATGATGTTAAACTACATTAAAAAAAATGTTAAAATGTTATTAGAATTAAATGAAAGAAAATGTAGTTAATTTGTATAATAATTGATTTTTTACAACATTAATTGATTCTTAGTGTATGTTGTAAATTATCAACTTGATGAATTCAAGTATTTTAAATTATAAATTTAAAAAAAATGATATCTTTTTAACACTGGGATTTAACACCACTTTTAGGGGTCCTTTGTGGCTGAGTGGTCTAATGTGCAGTTGCAAGATCACTTTCCCGTCACCGCTAATGTTGTAGGTTTGAGTCCTGCTTGCTCCAAAAACTTAATATGAGAAAGTTTCCAGCATAAAGACGGTGGTTCTACTCAGTCTGAGGTCTTCCTCCACCAGTAAAACTGGATATGCCATATATAACCCTAAATGTGTTGAAAATTGTGTTAAACCCCATTCACAAAAAAAATATAACATCATTTTTAAGCCACATGACAGAGTATATTTATCAAGTTTAGAGTAAGAAGACCTCAGACTGAGTGAAATCTTCAACCAGTAACTGAGTAGGAAGACCTCAGACTGAGTGAAATCTTCAACAAGTAACTGAGTAGGAAAACCTCAGACTGTTCAATCAGTAACTGAGAAGGAAGACCTCAGACTGTTCAACCAGTAACTGAGTAGGAAGACACCAGACTGTTCAACATGTAACTGAGTAGGAAGACCTCAGACTGAGTGAAATCTTCAACATGTAACTGAGTAGGAAAACCTCAGACTGTTCAACCAGTAACTGAGTAGGAAGACCTCAGACTGTTCAACCAGTAACTGAGTAGGAAGACCTCAGACTGAGTGAAATCTTCAACATGTAACTGAGTAGGAAGATCTCAGACTGAGTGAAATCTTCAACAAGTAACTGAGTAGGAAGACCTCAGACTGACTGGAATCTTCAACCAGTAACTGAGTAGGAATACCTCAGACTGAGTGAAATCTTCAACAGGTAACTGAGTAGGAAGACCTCAGACTGAGTGGAATCTTCAACATGTAACTGAGTAGGATGACCTCAGACTGTTCAACAAGTAACTGAGTAGGAAGACACCAGACTGTTCAACAAGTAACTGAGTAGGAAGACCTCAGACTGAGTGGAATCTTCAACAAGTAACTGGTAGGAAGACCTCAGACTGAGTGGAATCTTCAACAAGTAACTGAGTAGGAAGACCCCAGACTGAGTGGAATCTTCAACAAGTAACTGAGAAGGAAGACCTCAGACTGAGTGAAATCTTCAACAAGTAACTGAGTAGGAAGACCTCAGACTGTTCAACAAGTAACGGAGTAGGAAGACCTCAGACTGAGTGGAATCTTCAACAAGTAACTGAGAAGGAAGACCTCAGACTGAGTGAAATCTTCAACAAGTAACTGAGTAGGAAGACCTCAGACTGTTCAACAAGTAACTGAGTAGGAAGACCTCAGACTGAGTGGAATCTTCAACAAGTAACTGAGTAGGAAGACCCCAGACTGTTCAACAAGTAACTGAGTAGGAAGACACCAGACTGTTCAACAAGTAACTGAGTAGGAAGACCTCAGACTGTTCAACAAGTAACTGAGTAGGAAGACCCCAGACTGTTCAACAAGTAACTGAGTAGGAAGACACCAGACTGTTCAACAAGTAACTGAGTAGGAAGACCTCAGTGAGTAGGAAGACCCCAGACTGTTCAACAAGTAACTGAGTAGGAAGACACCAGACTGTTCAACAAGTAACTGAGTAGGAAGACCTCAGACTGAGTGGAATCTTCAACAAGTAACTGGTAGGAAGACCTCAGACTGAGTGGAATCTTCAACAAGTAACTGAGTAGGAAGACACCAGACTGTTCAACAAGTAACTGAGTAGGAAGACCTCAGACTGTTCAACAAGTAACTGAGTAGGAAGACCTCAGACTAAGTGGAATCTTCAACAAGTAACTGGTAGGAAGACCTCAGACTGAGTGGAATCTTCAACAAGTAACTGAGTAGGAAGACACCAGACTGTTCAACAAGTAACTGAGTAGGAAGACCTCAGACTGAGTGGAATCTTCAACAAGTAACTGAGTAGGAAGACCTCAGACTGAGTGGAATCTTCAACAAGTAACAGAGAAGCTTTAACACATAAAAGTTTTTGGAGCGAGCGGGACTCGACCCATTAGAGGTAAGAAAGAGTTCATAAGACGACAATGCCTTAAACCACTCTGCTTCTTGGTAGGAGCATTCTGATAAAAATATTGTGAGATTATTGTTGCCGAAGAAAGAAAAGTTATCCTGCTTACAAACTCAGAAAAAATTAAATGGACATGAAAATGACATGATTGTTTAAAATTAAAAATGCATTCATTCAAATGTTAGATTGCACAGGGGGGGTATGGTGTTGAGAGATGATACCTGGGTTTCATCCCAGGCTCATCCCCAGTTTCATAAACAACACCCAGAACTGGTTCTACCAAGCAAACAAACTCCACAGTGATTGAAACCCCTAAAAAATCAGTACAACATAAATTAAATAACAAAAGTTCTCACGTGTAACAGAAATCCTCCCAGTAAAATCCCTCCGCCCAACAGAATTTTTGCCCAATGCAGGAAACATCTTTTAGAATCTGTACCAGTACTTGAAATTTGAATTGTGGGTGCTTTTCCTCCTGTCTGGTCCATATGAAATAACCTGACAGGTGCTACCTGTAGTTGCCTGGCAACACCTGATGTGTTGAGCAGTTTCAAAACAGGTGCTGCCTGTAGTTGCCTGGCAACACCTGTGTTGAGCAGTTTCAAAACAGATGCTGCCTGTAGTTGCCTGGCAATACCTGATGTGTTGAGCAGTTTCAAAACTGGTGCTACCTGTAGCTGCCTGGCAACACCGAATGTTTTGGCACTATCAAATGGCTGGCAAGTATAAGTGTTTGATGTTAACTGATGATGGTATTGGACACGACTTATTGTTCCAGCACTCTGCTGCAAACTTGCAATGCATTTTATGTTGTTTAATGATGAGACAACAGGACGGCACAGAATCCTCTGTATGTATGCCGGTTTTCGAAGAAAAATATAACTACCACAAGCCAGCAACTTCATGGTGGTTCTTTCTCAACAGTCAGTGTCTGGACTAACACATTCTGGAAACAAAAAATCAACAGTAAAATATTATTAACTCTAGTATAAACGTTGAGAATTACTACATTCTGGAAATAAAAAGCAGACTTGCATGCGGTTCATGTAAACTCTGAGTTTTCATCGCAATCAAGCTAAAAAAAATTCTTTAAACTCAGGTAATGAAATATTTCTAACTAACATTTAGCTTAAAAACTTGTTTATTTCACACTGATTTACCTGGTTTAAGAAGCTTGTGAAATGCAATTTTTTATTACCTATTTCACATTGAAACAAGATTTTTAAAAATAACTCAGTTTTCCTGAGACAAACCACTAATAAGAATACATGTAAGTGTATAAACTACCGTTGCTATGGCGATGTACAGAACCAGATCATAGGTCCAATTCCCCACTTATACATACTTACAAATCCACTTACAAGTTTTAATACTTGTGACATTAAATAACTTACCAGTGCCTTATGTTTAAATCAACATGTGACATTATTCTTATCACATTCTTGTGTCTGATATGGTATAAATGAGGTAAAGCAAATACATGTATGCACATCTGACAGAAAATAGATAAGATAGACCAGATCACCACCTGCAGTATTGTTGTTTAGGCCGTCCTTGAAAAATAGATTGTTTGCCGTTATCCTACCTACTCACTCAAAATTGTCGCTACCAAAACTTTTTTATTGACTTTCAATGAATGAATGAATGAATAGGGTTTTACGGCGTACAAACACATTATAGGTTATTCGACGCCAATAGGAAGGAAGATTCCAGGTTCACTCTACATGTACAAAAACAACAAAATAACATACAGATTTAAAAAAAATACATCAACAAATGAATATGCAGAATGAAACTAGAACCTTGATACCTGCAGAACTGCAGAGTTTCAGCAAATTCTATCGTATTATTCAATTTGTCGCTTCTTACGACATGCATAAGCCACAGTGATCCTATTCTTGCCATCACTCATATGGCTCCCTGGAACCACACAGGGATTGATAACTTTCAAAGCATTTAATTTTTTTTTTCATAATTTATGTCCATTTTTGTTTAAATTCAAAATTTGGCAAAAAAAATGAAGTTAATAAAATAAAGAGTTAATAACCTACCTACACATGAAAAATACTGGGTCGGAGCAAGATACAAGAAACTTTATTTTGTGTCGGATTTACAAATATAAAACACTGGCTGTAAAGCTATTTGCAGACAGCAAACAAACATTACTTTAAAAATGGCCTTGTTGAATTTATTAAAGTCGTTGAAAAAATGACATAATGATCAGCAGAGCCAGGCATAAATGTGTACTTGTTTAATAAATTCAATAATACATGAGCATGCATCATGATGCATGTAAGATCCTCTATATAGGCAGAGCAAGCATGGTTCCAGCTAAGAATAGAATCACTGCAGGTCTCTGCAGAGGAGTAGGAATCCTCTGAATGGGTGTCATGATCATTTTATCATTTTTTGTCATGTCCACTATTGTGGTTAAATTATCAACCCCTGTGCGGTTTCAGGGAGCCATATGAGTGATGGCAAGAATAAGACCACTGTGGCGCATGCATGTCGTAAGAAGCTACAATTTGAGTAATACGATAGAATTTGCTGAAACTCTGCAGTTCTGCAGGTATCAAGGTTTTAGGTTCATGCTGCATTTTCATTTGTTGGTGTATTTTTTTTTTTAAATCTGTATGTTAATTTGTTGTTTTGGTACATGTAGAGTGAACCTGGAATCTTCCTTCCTGTTGGCGTTGAATAACCTATAATGTGTTCGTAAGCCGCAAAACCCTATTCATTCATTCATTCTATATAGGCAGAGACATATGAACATGTAATTAAGCTATATATAATTCCATCCTTATCTTATTCCCCAAAATTAACATTTATTAAACAAATATACTTGAACTAAATATTTTTTATTATTTTAAAAACAAACTGGTGGATGGTCAAGAATAGGAGTTTTGTCTGACCAGTGACATAATTACATATATTGCTTGCACATCTCTAGGGACATACACACTGTTGTTTGGTCTCAAATATCATATCCTGACTTGATTAATATCACTTGTTCTTTCAATCAATGTGCCAAAGATATTTGACCTAATAAAAAATCTAATATTTTTTCTGCGTCCAGATTTTTTTCAGTAGATCTTAATCTAACCTGATTAAGTAAGCTTGGATGGACAGTTTTTTTGTTATTTGGATATCTGATTTGCTGTCTCGGGAGATGCAAAATAAACACATCTTTAAAAGCCTCTTTAAAGAAATACAATATGTTGAACTAATCTACATCTTTATTGAATTGATGAATAATCAAGACAAGTATCTGTCCATGTTTTGATACTGCTCTGCCTGCCTGCCTGCCTATCTGTCTGTCCGTTTGTCTGTCCGTCTGTCTGTCTGTCAATGCTGAGCATCATGGCAGGTGGGGTGGTGGCAACTTGCAAAGATCAATAACAAAGTCGCTATAAAAAGTAAAACTACATTATATTATACAAAGAGTATAAGGTAACTATAAAAAAAAAAAATCAACAGCATACCCAGTTCAAGTCTACAACTTGGACTTGAACTCATTAATAGTCTCCGAGGACACAGTCTCACACGGAAGGAATTCTTAGAAAGAAGGATTGATTGATTGATTGAATATTAGCGTCATTTTTATGCCATCGAGGGCTAACAGACGATCGGTTAACTTAACCACTGTTTCCTGGGATTAACCAGTACTCAAGCACACACCATCTCCGCAAGTAACTGATAACTTTCCCACTTGAATCAGTGGTGAGAGACGAATGATAATGAGACACAATGTCACCAAACGGGGGATTCAAACTCACGACCCCTGGATTGAAAATCAGCCACGTAACCAACTGAGCTAATCGGGCCTGGCTGGAAAGAAGGAGAATTTTAGGGAATTAGTATAGGTGAGGGAATACTGAAAAGGGTGGGATGAAAATGACCTTAAGGATAGCTGGGATTGGATATGTGACAGATAATTGTCCTTGCCAACAGAGACAATACCGTGATGTATTATATAGAATTTGATTGACTGAATATTTAGCATCATTTTTATGCCATTAAGGGCTAACAGGCAATCAGTTAACCTAACCACTGTTTCCTGGGATCCTGAAAGGTTAACCAGTACTCGAGCACACCCCATCTCCACAAGTAACTGAGAATTTCCCCACTTGAATCAACGGTGAGAGACGAATTATCATGAGACACAATGTTGTATTGTATAGAAAAAGGCAAGAGTAATAACAACCAATTAACCAAAAAATTGGATAGTTTTCTGATTCAGTAAATCAATCAATCTAAAGTTGCCTTTGCTTTTTAATTTTATAGTTTAAATAAAATTTACTTATATAGGAAATTTGCATCTCCTGAATAAATGTTGATAAAATAGCACACGAAGGATTACTAATTTGGCAAAATAATCATTCATATTCCGCACAGGTGACTGATTTCTTGTACATAAACTGTAAGATGTTAAAACATGTTTCAGTCATACAAAATGATCTTGAATTAACCCTTTAATAATACTTCATATAGACGCTTTGGACACCTGTAAATAGACGCCTCTGGACACCTTTAAATAGAGGCCTTTGGACACCTTTAAATAGAGGCCTTTGGACACCTTTAAAAAGACGCCTTTGGACACCTTTAAATAGACGCATTTGGACACCTAATATAGATGCCTTTGGACACCTTTAAAAAGACGCCTTTGGACACCTAATATAGAAGGCTTTTGAGTTATTGGATGAATTATGTTTATAATAATTGACAGAGTGGAAAACAGTGCAGGAAGTGTTCAGATTGCTCGTTACAAGCAATCTGAACTCTTCCTGCACTGTTTTCAAAGGCTTTCTGTGATCTATGGAGTAAAGGGTTAATGAAAATATTGAGGTTTGAAGGAAAATTTCTCGTAATTTGTTGTTATTTTAGCTGCAGTATACGAAATTTGTAAACAAAAGTACTTCAATGATTTTAAACACAAATTTCTGGGAACGATATCGTTTTGATGAGAATTTCATTCTGCAGTGTAAGAATTTTGATTTGTGTTCCTGAGATAAATGCAAGTTAAGATAAATGAAAACAAGATATTGTGAGATTTAGCGTGTGAATATGTGACGTTCACAAAATTTCAATCAGTTGCTTTTCCTTCTCTATACAATTCCTAGCTTACTTCTTTGTTAACTATCAATTTTAATCATAAAGAGGAATGGCACAAAAGTGTGATTTTCATGAGGCCATAATGAATTAATTGCTAGATTATCATCCCTGCCTGCCCCCTAGTTTTCATGCCACCCTGACCCTTTTTATTTTCATTAAAAAAAACTTTTTATTAAACCAAAAATCATCAAAAATTTTAAAAATAAAAAATAAAGTCCCGTTTTTAAGAAAAATTTTGATGATAATCTACAATGGGGGATCATATTATAAACAAAATGGCTGACACAAATATCGATCTACAAATGGGTCATGTTTAAAAGCATATTAAACTGGTTTTCCGAGAATGGATATCATGTTTTATGACTCAGCGTAATGAATGACGTTATATAGATGACGTCACATTACAGTTGTGACATATTTTCTGTATTATTGTAAACATACCATGTGATATTAAATAAACTATGGGAAAATCCAAAGATTTGACAACGTCTGTCAAAAATATAATCGTATAGAGTTATGGGAAGGGTAAAAAATAGGCAGAAATTGCAAGGAATCTTGGTATTAATAGGTGTGTTGTATATGCAGTGGTTAAATGTTTTTTTACAGTGAGGGAATCTAGAGAATAAAGCGAGAATGGGTAGGAAAGGAAAACTGTACGAAAAAGACAAGCGTAAACTTTTGAGGTTGGTAAAAGCTAACTGAATATTACCTTTGTCTGAAATAACTAAAATATTTAATCAGCCCACATACCAGACTGTTTCAGAGGGAACTGTAAAAAGATGTTTACATAGAAATAAATTCCACAGGAAGGTTGTTCGAAAGAGTATTCGGATTGGGACAGTGAACATTAAGAACCGCCTGGCATGGGCAATGGGAAAGAGATATTGGAAGGTGGACAGAGAATGGAAAAAGAGTGATATTTTCTGATGAGTGTAAGGTAGCTATTGGAGAAAACAATAGAGTTTATGTCTGGCACAAGCCTGGGGAAGAGAATAGACCGGAATGTCTCGCACCAGGTTGTCTGACTAAGTTTAGCTTGATGATTTGGGGGGTGCATTAGTTGGCATGGCGTAACTACTGTGGCTGTTGTAAATGGAAACATTAATGCAGAAAAGTATATTTGGCCAGTTATTGCCAGACATTTTCTGGCAAATAATTACATATTCCAGGATGACGATGTGCCCCCCACCCCCATACACAGGGCAAGCATTATTCTGGCATACAAACAGGAAAACAGTATATCGGGTATGTTATGGCCTGCCCAGTCCCCAGATGCCAATATTATTGAAAACTGTTGGCTTCTGTTGAAAAAATATTCTCAGAAAACGAAAACAAGAATTCAAAGTGCAGAAGAACTTGAACATGAAATTAAGAATCTCTGGAGTAACATTCCGTTAACCTACATAAGAAGCTTATATTCATCTCTACTAAAGCGAATTCTAAAATTTATCTGAGGAAAGGGTCATATAACAAAGTATTAAGGTAAAATATCATTAATTAATGTTGTTTTATTGTTGTTGATTGCCATCAATTATGTCTAGAACGTCGTTCATTGTGTTGTGATGTTGACAATTTGTTTATTATTATATGGAGCTATATATTTGCTGTAGCAAAAAAATTATAAAAGCCTGACGTACGGTATTCACAAATGTTCAAAGTCAAGTATTTCATCTTAATGCCAGCATAAAAAGTTGATTTACCTGCATAAAAATTTAAGAATACCAGAAAAACCAACAGTATTTTCATTCACCAGATGTAAACACTAACACCGATACTAAAACCAGGAGGCTAAACCAGGAGGCTACATAAAATACCGGACTTATTTTTGGCGTATAGCACGGTACGCCTTAGCCTGATTAAATAAGGCGTGAATGGATGAAAATATAGGAATTAATTTATAACGATCTAATCAAAATTAAAAGTTTTATAACTAATAATTGTTCATATCAGTTATGCACGAAACGATCTATATAAAACGCTACCTGAGCTTGGTACAAACAACACATACACATGTATATGCCAAGATTGTTTGTCTGCGGATATATGAATTCCCTTTCCACACATAAGAGATAACGTTTATTAAGAACAAAACCATTTAATGCACCAAACCAGATTTAATTCAGTTCAGTATACAAATATGCATTATCATGTGACACTGTCATTTACTGTCAGTTGCTTTTTCTGGAGTAACGTAACATGTGGTAGTTTGTGGTAGTATGCCATAGTATGTGGTAGTATGCGTTAGTTTGTGGTAGCATGCGATAGTTTGTGGTAGTATGCGATAGTATGTGGTAGTTTTTGTTAGTTTACAGTGATATTATGCGGTAGTTTGTGGTAGTATATGGTAGTTTGTGGTAATTTACAGTGATATTATGCGGTAGTTTGTGATAATATGCAGTAGTATATGGTAGTTTGTGGTAGTATGTGGAAGTTTGCGGTAGTATGCGGTTGTATATGGTAGTTTGCGGTAGAATGAGATAGTTTGTGGTAATATGCGGTAGTATGTGGTAGTTTGCGGTAATATATGGTAGTATGTGGTAGTTTGTGATAGTTGTAGTTTGTGGTAGTTTGTGATATTATATGGTATTATGTTGTAGTGTGTGGTAGTATGCGGTAGTATATGGTAATTTGTGGTAGTTTGCGATATTATGTGGTAGTTTGTGGTAGTATGCGGTAGTTTTCGGTAGTATGTGATAGTATGTGGTAGTTTGAGGTAGTATGCGGTTGTATATGGTAGTTTGCGGTAGAATGAGATAGTTTGTGGTAATATGCGGTAGTATGTGGTAGTTTGCGGTAGTTTGTGGTAGTTTGTGATATTATATGGTATTATGTTGTAGTGTGTGGTAGTATGCGGTAGTATATGGTAATTTGTGGTAGTTTGCGATATTATGCGGTAGTTTGTGGTAGTATGCGGTAGTTTTCGGTAGTATGTGATAGTATGTGGTAGTTTGAGGTAGTATTAGGTAGTATGCGGTAGTTTGAGGTAGTATGTGGTAGTTTGCGGTAGTATACAGTAGTATGCGGTAGTATGCGATAGTTTGTGGTAGTTTGTGATATTATGTGGTAGTATGGGGTAGCTTGTGGTAGTATGCAATAGTTTGTGGTAGTATAAGGTAGTTTGTGGTAATTTGTGGTAGTTTGTGATACTATGTGGTAGTTTGTAGTAGAATGCGGTAGTATGTGATAGTTTTCGGTAATATGTGGTAGTGTGGTAGTTTGTGATAGTTTGCGATATTATGCGGTAATATGCGGTAGTTTGCGGTAATATGCAGTAGGATGCAGTAGTCTGCGGTAGTTTGTGGACGTTTGAGGTATTATGGGGTAGTTTTTGGTAGTATGCGGTAGTATGTGGTAGTATGCGGTTGTTTGTGGTTGTTTGTGATAGTATGCGGTATTATGTGGTAGTTTGTGGTAGTATGTGGTTGTTTGTGGTAGATTGTGATAGTATGTGGTAGTATGTGGTAGTTTGTGGTAGTATGTGGTTGTTTGTTGTAGTATGTGGTAGTTTGTGGTAGTATGTGATAGTTGTGGTAGATTGTGGTGGATTATGGTAGTATGTGATAGTTTGCGGTAGATTGTGGTTGTTTATGGTAGTATGTGGTAGTATGTGGTAGTTTGTGGCAGTATGCAGTAGTATGCGGTATTTTGTGATAGTATGCGGTATTATGTGGTAGTTTGTGGTAGTATGTGGTTGTTTGTGGTAGATTGTGATAGTATGTGGTAGTATGTGGTAGTTTGTGGTAGTATGTGGTTGTTTGTTGTAGTATGTGGTAGTTTGTGGTAGTATGTGATAGTTGTGGTAGATTGTGGTGGATTATGGTAGTATGTGATAGTTTGCGGTAGATTGTGGTTGTTTATGGTAGTATGTGGTAGTATGTGGTAGTTTGTGGCAGTATGCAGTAGTATGCGGTATTTTGTTGTAGATTGTGATTGTTTGTGGTAGAATGTGGTAGTTTGTGGTAGTATGCGGTATTTTGTAGAAGTATGCGGTAGTTTGTGGTAGATTGTGGTTGTTTGTCGTAGTATGTGGTAGTATGTGGCAGTATGCAGTAGTTTGCGGTAGAATGCGGTAGTTTGTGGCAGTAAACAGTAGTTTGCGGTAGTATGCGATAGTTTGTTGTAGATTGTGATTGTTTGTGGTAGTATGTGGTAGTTTGTGGTAGTATGCTGTATTTTGTGGAAGTGTGGAAGTATGCGGTAGTTTGTGGTAGATTGTGGTTGTTTGTCGTAGTATGTGGTAGTTTGTCGTAGTATGCGGTAGTATGCGGTAGTATGTGATAGTTTGTGGTAGTATGTGGTAGTATGTGGTAATTTGTGGTAGTATTTGGTAGTTTGTGGTAGAATTTGGTAGTATTTGGTATTATATGGTAGTTTATGGTAGTATGTGGTAGTTTGTGGTAGTATGTGGTAATTTGTTGTAGTATGTGGTATTTTCACGGTGGTAGTTTATGGTAATATCTGGTAGTATCTGGTAGTATGTGGTGGTATGTGGTGAAATTGGGTAGTATCGGGCAAATCTTTATATATTTATAAAATTTATAAGCTAAGAACATAAATATAAATATGCGATTTGACGTTGATTTGCCGCTTCATCAGACCATATTATGATAATTGTTATAGGACGCACCTCATTATTATCTCCCTTGAATACTCCGGACAGATTAATAAGGTAGAAGTAAACATTTAATTTTCTGTTTCTTCTTTTTTCAGGACTTTAGATTGCAGTAATGTATTTTTTCCTACCAGATGTTAAATGGTCAGTATTTTAGATATCACCACTGACCATTGTTTTTTGTTCAATAGGAAATAAAACAAAGTTTGCATGTTTGTCATGCATTGAAGCGCCCAAATAAAAGAAGTGAAACTAACATTTTATTGTTTGTGAACATCTGCACAACCAAAATATGATGAGAAATGTAGGGAAAGTAAGGGTATTATCCAAGACATACCTTTTGTTCAATGAGTACACTGTTGACAAAGTGACAATATGTATTCATACCCTAATTTCAAGGCATCATTTTTGTTTTTCTAAATTCAAACATGACAATGCTTTCAAAATGTTCAAAATTTTCCAATAATGCCACTCAAAATAAAAAAAGGGCATTAGGCTATAATAAATTAATTACTAGATTATCATCCCCGCCTGTCCCATAATTTACATGTCGTGCCGATACTTTTTATTTTCCTAAACAAATAATTAAAAAAGAAATCCCGCCACCTTCCTCTTTTTAAGCCGGAAAACTGCGGCGTAGCTTCATATAGGCACGTTAAGCATGTACCTGCACTTTTTTGTCTGAGAAATTAAAAATATAAAAATGCCAAAAAAAATGCAATAAAATCTGACCTTTATGCTACTCCATTTTTGCCTTTAATCTTAAAGCATAACATTTATTTGGTTATAAAACAGTGAATTCAAGGTTAATGTTAAGGCTAACCACGTTTCTAAAAATAAGAAATGTACGTCAAAACGCACCTGCGACCGTCTTGCTGATTTATTTTTCGAACCCCCTAAAACTGTGCCTACACATCGGTTTCAGCCAAGCTACATCCCTGAATCAATTTATAATAGCTTTAAGATAATGATAATGCATATTTAAATTCGAAAAAAAATCAACAATTATTATCTATAACCGCCGTTTTGCGTCAGACCTCACGGAAGCCTCAAAGAGTCCATGTTTTAACTAACACGATGCACGTGCATCTGCGTGTTCCAACGCTGCATTTGCGAAATATTAGAGAGGTCCCGAAATTACAGGTAGATACTATTTAGAAACTCGTAGGTTGGAAGTCAGTCAGTCGGCCGTCCGGGGCGTCCGTCCGTCCATCCGTCATTTCATCTATTAGTTAGGTTACACTTATCTATTTTACTCCGATTGTGACAATTAAGCTATTACAACTAAGACAAATCACACTCGAGGTCTTCCTGGGTAAAAACCAGTACTAAGAATGTGCGAAAAAGGTGTCTCGCTCAGTTATCTTAGACCCTCAGATCGTGGGACCGATGCTCAACCACTGAAACACGCCAACCCTACAATTCATCTATCTAATGATCTAAATGACCCAGTCCCTATATTTTATGCAGTATGTCTACTGGACAATGTGGACGGCACACGGCAATACTAAATTACGGAAATGACAATAAATGTGTCACCGAGGCGCAAATAAATAATTTATTTACACATATAAATGTCCTTGTTATTATTTAACGACCGTATAAGGTAACCTTAACACGAACTGCCGTTTTATGTATCAGTCACGCTTGCGATTGTTTGTGAGGTGCACACTTATAATATAAGAAAATTATTTTTTTGGGGTAATTTTTAATGATTTTTAAGCAAAGCACCACCATTGGAAACAGGAAATGTTTCTCTACGGTAGTCGGATAAGGGCGGTTCCGTTTTTTTCTGTAAAAATACATTTTCCGCATTTTTATGCTTATTTTTCTATGATTAAAATTGCATTATTGATGTATATCAAATATTTTGAATTTGAATTGTGAATTTAGAGAAAAAAATGTTGCTTTGAAACTTGGGTATGAATTCATGATTTCAGAAGTCTACCTTTACTTTGTCAACAATGTACACACTGAACAGAAATGATTTTTATGCTACATGGCCCCTTCATTTCTCGTCATACTTTTGTAGTAAAGAGTTCACTACTTTCATTTTAGTATCTTTATAAATGACAAGAATGCAAACTTTCATTTTATATATTATAGAACATAGAACAAAAACCAATGGTGAGCATACACATTAACGCCATTTTCAGCATGTGTTTTTGCATGTGGAATGCAGTTTCATTGTTCCAGGAAAGTCTCAAAATATATGCGCATGCGCCGGAGTAGAAACATCGCCTTTCCACAAGTATATGTAGCTGGCACACTTGATCACATTCAATGTTTGAACCGAGCTGGATTCGAACTAACGACCATGTAGCGGAAAGTTAACGTCTCACCGCACAGTTGCGCCCTCCCTTTTCCCCCACGGTAACATGCTTCTTCATAATGGTTCATAGTGGTTGTTATTTCTTGCTGCATATAAGTAGAGCAAAAGCTGGCATAAAAGACACTGCAGTAGGACATCACAGGACATCACTAGTGTTAAAAACGTTACTTTTATCATATTTTAACAGATGCATGTATTTATGAACATTTGAGGACTTCTTATTTAAAAAAAAAGTCGTAAGGTGTCACTGCACCGTTTTTATTTAAAAAAAAGCTGGCCAACCTACCATTTATTGTGTATTTTTAAGTGGGGCTATATTCCTCCTATGAAAAAAAGTTCTTACAAAAATTCTGTGTGGAATATCTTTCACCGTGGAAATTCTAGACCTTATTACATATAGAACGAAAAACAAAATTCAACTGTATAGTGAGACCTGCAGCGATTTTGAGACGGCACCTTAAACCGCCGTACACTCGACCACGGAGGACCAATTACGGAATTTTTCTTCTGGCTACACATATAGTAAATCACTCTTGATTATCTTTTTTCACTATCTTCCAAGCCGGACTCGATTAGCTCAGTCGGTAACGCGTCTGACTATCAACACAGGGGTCGTGAGTTCGAATCCCCGCCCAGCAACAGTCTCCGTGATGATTGATATACGACATTGCGTATAATTATCATTTGTCTCTCACCGCTGAATCAAGTTGGAAAGTTATCAGTTACTTGCAGAGATGGGGTGTGCTCGAGTACTGGTAAACCTTTCACGATCGTAAGAAACAGTGGTTAGGTTAACTGATCGTCTGTTAGCCTTCGATGGCATAAAATGACGCTAAATATTCAATTAGTCAATCATTAGCTTCCCTTGACAGCAAATTAATGTTACGCTCGACCTATACATCTGTATATGTCTATATCTATATACAGTAACACGATCAACTACATGAATATATAAACTTGTTAATAAAGTCTAGATTTTGATGTATATATTCCATTGTTTGATCTTGTTATCTATGTAACGATGTCGGACGTGATCAAATGGATACATATATTACCTACACACTTATATTACACGACTTGTATGTTAAGTCTAACAATATAGATTTTGTCGAAGTTTTATTATCTTTATAAACTTGTATAGCTTAAATTTATTTATTTTACTTCGATTGTGAAACAAGTTCTTACAACTTAGGCAAATCACTCTTGAAGTCATCCCGGTTAGAACCAGTATTAAGTATATGCGGAAAAGTGTCTTACTAAAGGACACCACACATAGCCGTGGCGGAGGATCGAACCCACAGCCCTCCGGTCATGGGTCAGGTGCTCTACCACTGGACCACGCACTCCACAAATAAATCACTCAGTACTGGTTCCACCCAAGAAGTACACTTGAGAGTGGTTAATATAAACCCTGAACAGTTATTATGCTGGTCCGTCACGTCAAATATAGTTTAAACTTATTTATTTTATTTCGATTGTGAAACAAGTTCTTACAACTTCGGCAAATCCCACTTGAAGTCTTCTTGGTTCGAACCAGTTTTTTGATTGATTGATTGAATATTTAGCGTCATTTTTATGCCATCGAGGGCTAACAGACGATCAGTTAACCTAACCACTGTTTCCTAGGATTAACCAGTACTCGAGCACACCCCATCTCCGCAAGTAATCGAACCAGTACTAAGTATATGCGGATAAAGTGTCTTGCTCAAGGACACCACACATAGCCGTGTGTATATATACACAGTCGAACAAAGCCTGAAACTCCGATCTACATATTTGTTAATAATATGATATATATCAAGCGCTTTATGATATCGTATATACTGTTTATTAGATTTGTCGCTAGAGTTGTAATCATTGATTATTCCTTATGGGTCCCAGACCTTCTGGAAATAATGGAAATAAACATGTCAAACTTGTCAAACTTGTCATGTATTGTTTTCTCTATTTGACACTGACTCCGTAATGATTGTTATACGATATCTCGTCTTATTGTCATTCGTATCTCACCGCTGTATGAAAGTTACCAGTTACTTGCGGAGATATATGTGCTTGGGTACTGGTTAACCTTCCAGGATCCCAGGAAAGAGTTACTAGTTTATCTGCCGCCCCTGTTACCCCCCGATGGTATAAAAATGAGGCTAAAATACCCAATCGTTTGTTTTTTTATATGCCGCATCTGGCAGACATTTAGGACAGTGTACATCGAAACATGATTTATGCGTATTTTAGTACTACATTCACACAAAGCCGATATTGTATGACATTGCAATACTCTCACCATCACGTGGCAACCATAAATGTGCCGTCCTGACCATGAAAGGAAGACATCAGCTGCAATAATGGGACCATCGCATTAAAATATTCACGTTGTTGCAGTGTCGTTTGTATTTGAAGGGACACTCATTTGTTATGTGTTTTTGTAAACTTTTGTATTTTACCTTTTACAAGTTATTGCCACTTAGACACATCATGTTTGGGGACTTCCTATATAGAACCGGTTCTAAGCGTATTCGGATATAATGTCTTACCCAAGGACATCACACATAGCCGTGGCGGAGTATCGGATCCACGACCCCCCGATCATGAGTTCGATGCTCTACCATTGTACCAGGCGCTCTGCACATAGAGGACTCGATTTTACTCACAAGTTCACGAGTCAAACCAATATTTAGTATACAATACTGTGAACACTAGTCAGTATTTACAATATAGCAACTTTCATGACACAATATGTAATAGAAAAAGGTAAACATTTGAATGCATACACGACTTGTGTTTTTCCATTTAAAGTGCCAGACATATACCCAACTTCGAATTATTTTCAGAAGTGTAGTTGTATTCTAAAATGTTATACTTTTTACTAGATACTTTTCTTTAATCCACCCCATTTTAATATTGGTTTGTACTATATTCTCTAATGTTACTTTACCCATATTAGCCATCATTGTGTGTACAATTCATTTATAAGGAGTTACTTGCGGAGATGGGGTGTGCTCGAGTACTGGTTAATCCCAGGAAACAGTGGTTAGGTTAACTGATCGTCTGTAAGCCCTCGATGGCATAAAAATGACGCTAAATATTCAATCAATCAATCAATCAATCAATCAATCAATCAATCAATCAATCATTTATAAGGAAGACAAGTATATTGCATCTGTCCTTGCTACAGTGATTTTAGGAAGACGTATATAAATAAACATGTTTTTCAAAGACCGTCCATGTACAAGCTTATGGAATTGCTTAAAACAAATGACGAAAGTATTTTAGTCGGTTTTGCTCAGTATATTAAAAAACTCTGAAATTAAGAAACAGCATTTTAAATGTTTAATATAATATGTATATATATTGAATATCTTTTATCTTCTTTCGGAAACAATCTCTGAATCAATGAAAGAAAATCATTTAAATATTTAATAAATTTGTTCATCCTCTTATTTTTAGGAATTGATGACTTTCATGCATTATTTCGATATTGATAATAAAACAAATGAATTTGCTAAAAAAAGTTAATTGTTTTGCAAAGATGCCAATTATGATATAAACATGTTCAACTAGTAAACCATATTGTAAATAATTTCATGGCACAGTATGTAATAGCAAAAGTGTAGTGTTTCTCGGTTTCCCCATTTAAATAGTCAGACCTAATTTGGTTTAAACATATTTATTCATTCAAATGTACATATATACACATAAGTTTAGGTATAAATATGGATTTGAACGGAAGATAAAATCTTATAAAGTTCTTTTCTATGACATATATCAATTGTGAACAAATTTGGCAGAATATTAACACTCTGATTTATGCTCTTAGCATTACGAATATAATATAGTTCAAAATATATTTAATAAAAACGTTTAACATACTTTTAGCAATATTGTTTCTGATATATTTAAGAAACTTAGAAAATGAAGTGAGTAATTAGAAAAAAAAACAAAGGTGATTAAAATGATTAAAGTAATGGATAATTATGTGAATTCACATAATAATAATGGTTAACATTTTTGGACAAGTTCTGAACGGCATGGACGAAATTGGGAGACGGGCTGACCTCACCACGTAAATAGAACTAGCTTTGTTATTTCTTCAGACTTACTTACATGTTCAGGAGAAACGATTGGTGGATAAAATGTATTTGTGAACTGCTTCAAATATTTTAACATTATTGTCATAAGAGAGTTGTGGTTCACCAAAAAGAAGTATATTTAAAGAAACTGTACATAACTCACTGACAGATGTCAGGAGTGGTATGCGTTGATGCTGGTAAAGGTGACAATTGAGAAAGAAGTGAGCTGTGCCTTCTGTTTGTCCACATGTACACAGGGGGGAGTCTTCAATGAAGAAATAGATGTTGCTTAAGTGCACTACAACTCGTTCGGAGGCGGGCATGCAATAATTGGCATTTCTTTGTACCTATGTAATAGAATTTAGGTACTTTTGGTTCGTTACCTTCGAGTTTATGTTTAAAAGCATTCAGAGAAGAGGCTTGTTTTGTTTCAAGTGGAAGAGTGTTCCAGTCACGGACAACGGAAGGAATAAAGGAATTTGAGTACAGAGCTGTTCTTGAAGAAGGAATTTGAATATTATTATTATTTCTGAGGTTGTACGTGGAACTTGCATTTGTAAGAGAAGGAACCAATGCACATAGATATGGTGGGACCATTCCGTGGTTCATTTTATAAAAAAGAGTAAGTTTGTGTTTAGTTTGACAAATACGTTTTCAAAAGTGTATTTATATTCAGCAGTTTACTGATACACGAGAGCGACTAGGAAAAAATAACGCCGGGTGAATTTCAGAGTCACATTTTCAAACTAGTGTAAGCGGTAGTTACAGTTTTAGATTAAGTATGTAAGGGTTTATCACCAAGGAACTATAGAAGAATTCTATATCTAAATCCTTGATATCGTTAATGATTTTCTCATTATGATCATAACTATCGTTTATAGAGGGTCTGTTAATTTGCATATGCCGTATGGGCCCTATTATTTTTTTGCATATGCCATATAAGCGAAATCTTTTTTGGCATATGCCATATGAGGTTATTGATTTTTTTCCATATGCTATTCGAAAATTGAATTAAATTCTAATACTCTTTTTTCTATTTTGAGTCTTTTGATCTATTTTGAGCTATTTTGAGTCTTTTGATCTTTTTTGATCTATTTTGATCTGTTTTGATTTTGATCTATTTTGATCTATTTTGAGTATTTTGATCGATTTTGATATATTTTGAGTCTTTTGATCTGTTTTGATCTGTTTTGAGCTATTTTGATCTATTTTGAGCTATTTTGAGCTATTTTCGAGCCTCGATTTTGATATATTTTGAGTCTTTTGATCTGTTTTGATCTGTTTTGAGCTATTTTGATCTATTTTGAGCTATTTTTAGCTATTTTCGAGCCTCTTAAAGATCTTAAATGCAGTTTGACCATTTTCCTACTCAAAATTATACATACAATTAGAGACGCGTAGCAATCTTAAACTCTAATTTCTCCATATAGAATTTTTTTTTCGCATATGCCATATGAGGTCATTTATATTTTGCATATGCCATATGGGCACCCCCGTAACAGACCCTTTATATACGCATATTCTAAAACTGTAAGAAACGCTTACAATAGTTTGATAATATATGGCTATGAAATTTACCCAGCGTTTTTTTTATTTTTTTCAGTATATTCAACTTTTTACTAGATAATCTTTACTAATTCATTGTAATCCCTCCAATTTCAACATTGTTTTGTTCACTATTCTCTACAACTTTAAAACTTAATGTTAATTGCTCATTTTAATGGGATTATGATCGACCTCATACATCCAATGTTTGCCATAATTGTATGTACAATTTATTTGAAGAAAAATGTCTATGACATCATGAATATCAATTGCTGAACAGGCATGAAATACCTGCAGCGGTAGGTGATTTCACTGTAGCAATAGTGAAGATACGCAATTGTATGTATGCAACGTATATAATAAACGTGTACATCTCGTGACACGTTAACAGACTATCCAATATTAAATCTGTATTAATGTCGTAGATTTTTTAACAGTACTGCTATACACTGCATTACTTTAGGAATTAGTAAAAAAGCAAAACCAAACAGTGAAATGGACATTGGAATAAAAAAACTAAGGCTGATTTTAGATATTTTTATTCATTTTACACAGGTTATTATTATTAAACAAATGAATGTATCGATTTACAGAGAAAAATTTCTTCCACAACAGAATTTTATCAAATGTAAACTAAACGTGTGTTTTGCGTATTCTTTCAGTGAAAACACAAAATATATTAACGTTTCTTGATATTGTTTCACAGAAATATTTACTCTTTGCGAACACAATTTTGATTTTCACAACAGATTTTTATCATGTCATTAAGCAATCGATATTGGTTACTACTTTGCCATATTCCTAAGACAAGCAAACTCTTTCCATGTAAACACTACCTTGTATTACATTGTATTTATTTGGACAAGCAACGCCATGTGGCCAAATGGGCGTAGCGATAGCCGCTCTCGTGGTATATTCACATATGTATTCAGTTCTTTTTCCAAAACACTTACATCAACTAAAGTCTAAGATGTCACGCCAGTTCGGTAGATCGAAGTGTTTGTTGAAGGTCCCATATACATCAGGACTATTTAATGTACATTAAAGGAATATCACTCATTTTCTAGGGATGTATACAACTGATTTGATCAAAGTCCGCTGGGTATTAAGAAAATTATCAAACGAATTATTATCTGTATGGCGACTAGGTGTCTGGGTATTTACAAACCATTTTTAGGATGCTCTTACATTTGAACTCAAAGATAAATTTCGAAAAAAAACCCCACTGATGCTGAGACCAAAGTTATCAAGCTAGCATGGACACCTAGTGTAGAGTCAATACACTGTCACAAGTACTCTATATGTCAGGGTAAACTAGATATCTAAGGTTGAACTTTTGCAAGCACAAGTCTAAGACATTTTTCAATACTGGTAGATGGATCTAATCCCTGTTTGTACTATACTGAGCAAAAGTAGAAACGTCCCACTTATGGATCCGACATATATCCAGCTATGTTTATGTTACACATTCAGTAAATGTACATGCGAAATATATATACATATACACTCGAAAACATTTCATCGCAGCAAAATTAGGTCAACTAATATGGATTCACAAATGAATAAACTTCATTTTCTGTATAGGTGTTAGTACCACCAACCTTATAAATTTCAAGCAATCTTTCTTTGAATATGATTGGACGTTTCTACATTTGCTCAGTATATTTGTAGAATAAGTCCTCGTATTCAAATACACGCTAATGAGCCTTCGTTAGTGGCGTAGCTTCCTATAGGCACTGTAGGCACGTGCCTACACTTTTTTTCTGAGAAATCGAAAAAGTAAAAGTATCAAAAATGTAATAAAAATCGGACTCCTTGAGGGTAGCGGGATTAAATCGTAATTCTGATATATATGATGAAAATGATTAATTAAATTGAATTATAACAAATGTTTAAATATACACGATTCAATAAAAAAAGAAAAAAACAACATATAATAACCAAGCCCATAAAAACATAAGAAATATACGCTTAAATGCACATACGGCGGTCTAGCTGAAAATAAATTCCGGGGAGCATGAACCGGACCCCACTACAACTGTGCCTACACATCGTTTTCAGCAAAGCTACGCCCTTGATCATGTTTCGGATTATTAGATAATTGTTTTTGTTCTGTCATAACTTGCTTATTATAAAGGTGTCCATTTTCAACACACACGTTAATCTAGGTATTAAAAAAGTCGATGAAGATTATTTTGTGAATACTTCGAGAACTGTTCGTTTTAAAAAAAATAATTCTGGCAATTTCGAAACTTTATAACCTGGTCATATCTTAAACAGGGCTCCCCATAATTGTTTATTTTTATTATTATTATTATAATAATTATTATTTTTGTTATTATTATATTATCTTTCAATTACTTTGAATCTCATGATAGACTGAGGCCGGTTTCACTAGACATCTGAAGCTGGTTTTCCTCGACTCAAAAATATCAATTTCTATAAATGATAACTTGAACTCATTATATACATAATCGAAGTCAAAACAAATCAATACTCATTGGATAAGGATAGTATGCGATATGATCAATGTAAATATAGCGATAGCAATTCAAAATTTTGAACTAAGGATAATCTCAAGTTGAGATGTTTAGTGAATCTAGGACCAGACAATATACTGTAAACCACATTTATATATGTAACTTAATATTGAATTGAATCACACACACGGCGTGTCGAGGTGTTACTCATTAACGTAAAAATTCACCTTTAATATAACCCCACTTTAGCACCTGTGATGCATATAACTGCCGACGCACTACTTTTTGCGCGCAGTCTCAATATATCACTCAAAAACAACTATCGTCACAATCCTATTAATACATTCTGAACAAACAAATAGCCTTTTCCCTTCTCACACAGAACGTTTATCACAGTTCTCCAGTTTGGCTATGCTCCTATTTATAACTCTTTCCTTTCTTTACATACCACATACGTGAAGTTTCGGAAAACACCGGAACGAAAATTCTCGTTTATGTATTATAATGGTATAATATGAAAGCATTCAAAATAAATTAAATATTTTAAATTCGTTTTATACACCTACGATAAAAGTTGCATTTCCCGGAACTTTTATTCCTTGACCCCCCGAAGCCACTTGGATTTGTCCCATAGTGCCACCCACTGTTATAGTCTGGGTTTTATGTCCGGTGTTACCCAAATGTATTACCTGACTTGGCCCGCCATTTTGACCAATAACTGTTATTCCACGCCCCTTCCCTTTACCACCTATTGATACTGTGGCGGCGCTGCTCACACTCCCGCCTGACCCTGACACAACACTGGTTGCAACTGCATTAGTGCCTTGACCTGCCGATGCAGACGCCGTGGACATAGACGCGGCAGCCGAAACTCCGACTGCAGGCTTTGCATTTGTACCGGCTACATTTGCCACGACTACGCCGTTTGTGGATCCAGGTACAGAAACAGTCTGCGTTCCAACACGTGTTGCAGCAACAGGAGCATTATTTGTAATTAAAGTTTTTCCTGAAAGCGTTAATGATCCACCAGTATTAGAGTTAATTCTTAAAGAAGTTGCATTATTTATTTTCTGACCAGGCAGTCGTTCCTCTGCTTCCATTTCTTCAAATTCTGTATGTTTTCTAACCTGAGCTCCCGTTCGTGTAATGCCATTCAATATGTCCGCGCCGATTGTAACAGTTCCGCCAGGTCCAGTGAGTATGAGATCACCATTTCTATTTTTTCCTTGAACAGATATTGGATTTTTGGCATTTCCGGCACTTAAAGCACCCATAAGAGTGGGTCCGCCTATTACGTTGGGTGAACTAAAACCGTTAGCATTGTTTAGAAGAAACCCTCCAGGCTGAATGCTTGTATTGGGCACTGCTACAACGTTTTGAACTCCTTGTCCGGATACAACCGGTAGTTGACCGGCAACGAGTATCGTTCCACCAGCAGCCAGTCCTGCATTTGTGCCACCAATAAATGCCAGTCCAGGCGGTAGTTGCGCAGCATTGGTCCTATATTGTATGTTTGCCGATGACAATTGTACAGGACTGTGTGATCTAGATGCGTGGGTGAAGATGGGTACAACATGCCGAAGGCCACGCGGTGAAATAGAACCAACTTGTTGACCAACAATGACGTTTCTTCCACCATTGCCGGTTATGACTGGACTATTCTGTCTTACGACATTATGCAGCAGAGGACGTCTTTGAACCGTTCTCCTACCTTGCTGAGCATGGCCTCCATGTCTCTGAATGATCTGCATGGGCCGTATTCTGTGCACCATTCGCGTAGGACCTCGTTGAGAGATTGAGCCTCTTTGCAAAGTGGGGCCTCTCCTAGATAGCAACATTACACCGCCGTTCTCACGTCTGTTATTTATTCTGCGTGTTGGTACGTGTGGTCGAACCCCTGGAAATATACATCCTGCGTTAGACTGTTTTAAATATATTTTATTACGCTTTTCATATCAAGTTATAGTTCCGCATTTCTAAAAAAGCATCGCTTCATGAAAATTGAAGAAACATCGTGCAAAGTACTCTAAAATATTCAAGATGTCATATGCAGTTGTCATTAGAAGCATTGTTCATATTCAACAGATGTCCATTAGACTGGCGCACAACGTCAAAGAAAACATTGACCGATCGATTTAAGGCACCATCCGTTGTCTAATGCCATTTTTAAAATTCCTCATCTCTGTGGTCCTGACTCTGAGACCAGCTCGGTCCAATAACTTTATGTGAGAATGTTTGTCAGATTCAATCTGAGGCCTTCCGCGACCAATAGAATTGAATATTCAATATATAATCTGTCGTTTATTCTAAATGGTGTTAAGCCCCATTTGATTGGTTGTACATGGCGCACTTTTGTCATACTTAACTATATTGTTTGGGTAGGGATATGTAGGGGTTTGGGGGTATGGTGGGGAAGCAATTATCACGAATACTGTGGCCGGATGGGGTGTCGAATTCACGACCCATTAATTGAAAGTCAAATGCGCTACCGACTGAGCTAATTAGGCCCGACACCCTAAAATTGTTAACAGTGGTGGATTACAAACACACGTACATGTATAGACATTTGAGACTGACATAGGTTACGCCATATATTTATAGACTTAATTACAGAGATGGAGTTACTTTCTGCCTACATTCTTGTCAAGTAACCCAAAACAACTTAAAGAGAATATATGAGAATTAACCAATTTATCATGCCTTTGTATACTCGCTGATTATGTATTGTCATTACTATATCTATTTAAACATGCCATTAAAATAACAAATTGAAAAGGAATTTCCTTACGTGGCCTATGCTTTAAGAATGGTGTTAAATCCTATACAACTATTGGTTAAGTACACCGATACTTACCAGCTATTCCACGTCTGAATCCGGAAAACGATGACGAGCCTGCAGAAGATGATGCCGATGACGACGTTCCAGATGACGCTGCAGAAGTGGCGGACGATGATGCCGATGATGACGCTCGGGACAAGGCAAATGGATCAACTGAAAAGAGCGGCTGCCCAACCCTACCCACCGGCCCTCTTCCCTGAAACAGATTGTAGCGTCAACATAGATAAAAACAAACGAATGAATGAATTGGTGTATACATACGTTACATGTATGCGATGCCAACGGAAAGGGTATTTCCAGGCTCTAACTCCATGGTCCATGCTCACTAAAATTATTATACAGATTAAAAAAAAAAAAGCCCCCCCCCCCCCTCACCCCACAACAAAAAAAACAACAACAAAAAAAACCCTAAACAACAACAGCAAAAAACCCAGCAAAACAACAACAACCAAATAAATATGCAGTATAGACCTAGAACATGCAGTGTTTCAATTAATTCTAAATAGAAAACTCAAACTGATTGATTGATTGATTGATTGATTGATTGATTGATTGATTGATTGATTGATTTATTGATTGATTATTAACTCAAACTGTCGCCTCATACATTTTTTTTAAAAATATTTAAAATGATTGTTACCATGCCTTAAAGATCAATAACTAATACATACAAAAATTGAAATTCTGTTTATCAATTCAGTTAAAACGAGTTAAAATTGATAATTCAGGTGTTGTTTTTATAAAAGTATTCAAATTGTGTTTTTCGTTGCACAATTAATTAAACTGATGCTTTTCTATGATAATCAGTTGTGCCTATGATGTACAGAAGATGTGTCTTTACCGTAGTCTATTCGAGAACCTGATATCTCATGAACCAGGTCTATTAACCATCGATGAAAAAGAAGGGAATTCTATGCCTGTCCCACAATTCATAGTAATTGAACGATAACAAAACAGTGAAGCAATTTGCCAGTCATCTTGTTCAAATTGGGCTTTCACAACTTCGCTATTTAACGAACCGAGTCGGGAAAGCTGGGTCCGTTCCACAGGCTAACATAACCTTAAAAAAATTTAATGGCGTAATGATGTTAGACGAGATCTTAATGTTTTGCATATTTTGAAGAGCATTTAGATAACAACGTAGAATAGACAAAGTATCACCATTGGAAACTGGCATTGCTTCTGTCGCATAATGGCGGCTATTAATAATCATTGTTTCTTCGTATTAAAAAATGCATAAATGCATTTTCCTTATTTTAATGGTCATTTTTATTTGAATGGCATTATCGATGAATTTTAAAAGCATTGTCATGTTTGAATTGTGAATTTAGAAAAATATGATGCTTTGAAATTCGGGTACGAATGCATGCTTTCTGAAGTCTACTTTAACTTTGTCAACAGTGTATGTAACGAACAGAAAAAAAATATCTTGGATGAAATATGAACCCAACTTTTCTCCTCATATTTTGGATGTACAGAGGTTGACAAACAATAAAATGTTTCCCTATTTTCATTTGTGTCTCTCTATGAATGACAAGCATACAGTAATTTGTTATTTACTATAGAAAAAGAACAAAAATCAATGGTGGGCTTACATCTTTAACGAAGTCTAGTATTTGATCATTTTTTTTATTAATAGACCATACTAGATGTGTGATATTTGATTCGTTTATGAAAAAGAGGCTATTGAAAAGCATAAAGAATTTGATTGGAGGGTGTAGTCAATTCAACTCGTAGGATTAGACCAATGGCTTTTTTTTGTAGTTTTAGTAATTTGCAGAGCACCGACCCCATAATATACACCCGTAATCAAACAGGGTAATATACTCTATGCATTAAAGAACATTTTCATACTATCCTGATCGGTGAAATTTGATAGCAATTTCATAAGAGTTTTCTTGTAATATTCTGACTGACACTATACTGTACATGTATCTGATTAAATTACCAACGTATCAGTGGCAAAGATATTAAACTTACGCGAGTTTGAATAATTATGCAGCATGCCTCGACACACAGGTTAATTTCTGACCTTAACCTATCATTATGCGCTGGTGACCGCCAATAAATGTCAACGGAGAAGGTGATAAACCGTAGTTTTAACAATCCGTATGCTTACAGGAAGTTGCTTAATTACCATAGTTTTAACAGTCCGTATGCTTAAAGGAAGTTGCTTAACTACCGCAGTTTTAAAATCCGTATACTTACAGGAAGTTACTTAATTGGCATTTAATGAGGCTCACCAATATCTACACTATATTTGCTATTTCTTTACACAAGCAAAATAAACTAATATAAAATATATTTCAAAGGGATTCTATTCAATAATATATATTGTATAACATCTAAATAACCTTTATTGAAATATATTTGTATAGTGATTACATTTATTTATCTATATTAATTTAAATCTATATAGGGATTTTATTCACTAATATAGTTTGTATAATATCTGTAGAGGGATTCGTTTCACTCATTTTTTATTGTAATATATATGTATAGTGATTCTATTCAATATCAAACATTGTATAATATCTGTATAGTGATTATATTTAATAACATATATTTATTATGCTTGTATAGTGATTCTATTCAATAACCCCTGTTGTATTATATCTGTATATTGATTATATTCAATAACATATATTGTATAATATATGTAGAAGGATCCGTTTAAATCACTTGATATTGTAACATATCTGTAAAGTGATTCTATTCAATAACATATTTTGTAATATATCTGTATGGTGATTCTCTTCAATAACATATATTGTAACATATCTGTATAGTGATTCTATTCAATAACATATATTGTAACATATCTGTATAGTGATTCTATTCAATAACATATATTGTATAATATATGTAGAAGGATTCGTTTCAATCACTTTATATTGTAACATATCTGTAAAGTTATTCTATTCAATAACATATATATTGTATAATATATGTAGAAGGATTCGTTTCAATCACTTCATATTGTAACATATCTGTATAGTGATTCTATTCAATAACGTATTTTGTAATATATCTGTATGGTGATTCTCTTCAATAACATATATTGTATACATGTAATATATGTAGAATGATTCGTTTAAATCACTTTATATTGTAACATATCTGTATAGTGATTCTATTCAATAACATATTTTGTAATATACCTGTATAGTGATTCTATTCAATAACATATTTTATAATATATCTGTATGGTGATTTTATTCAATAACATATTTTGTAATATATTCATATAGTGATTCTATTCAATAACATATATTGTATAATATATGTAGAAGGATTCGTTTAAATCACTTCATATTGTACATGTAACATATCTGTATATTGATTATATTCAATAACATATATATTGTATAATATATGTAGAAGGATTCGTTTCAATCACTTCATATTGTAACATATCTGTAAAGTGATTCTATTCAATAACATATTTTGTAATATATCTGTATGGTGATTCTCTTCAATAACACATATTGTAACATATCTGTATGGTGATTCTATTCAATAACATATATTGTAACATATCTGTATAGTGATTCTATTCAATAACATATATTGTATAATATATGTAGAAGGATTCGTTTCAATCACTTTATATTGTAACATATCTGTAAAGTTATTCTATTCAATAACATATATATTGTATAATATATGTAGAAGGATTCGTTTCAATCACTTCATATTGTAACATATCTGTATAGTGATTCTATTTAATAACGTATTTTGTAATATATCTGTATGGTGATTCTCTTCAATAACATATATTGTATACATGTAATATATGTAGAATAATTCGTTTAAATCACTTTATATTGTAACATATCTGTAAAGTGATTCTATTCAATAACATATTTTGTAATATACCTGTATAGTGATTCTATTCAATAACATATTTTATAATATATCTGTACGGTGATTTTATTCAATAACATATATTGTATAATATATGTAGAAGGATTCGTTTAAATCACTTCATATTGTACATGTAACATATCTGTATATTGATTATATTCAATAACATATATATTGTATAATATATGTAGAAGGATTCGTTTAAATCACTTCATATTGTAACATATCTGTATGGTGTTTCTGTTCAATAACATATTTTTTAACATATCTGTATGGTGATTCTATTCAATAACATATATTGTATACATGTAATATATGTAGAATAATTCGTTTAAATCACTTTATATTGTAACATATCTGTAAAGTGATTCTATTCAATAACATATTTTGTAATATACCTGTATAGTGATTCTATTCAATAACATATTTTATAATATATCTGTACGGTGATTTTATTCAATAACATATATTGTATAATATATGTAGAAGGATTCGTTTAAATCACTTCATATTGTACATGTAACATATCTGTATATTGATTATATTCAATAACATATATATTGTATAATATATGTAGAAGGATTCGTTTAAATCACTTCATATTGTAACATATCTGTATGGTGTTTCTGTTCAATAACATATTTTTTAACATATCTGTATGGTGATTCTATTCAATAACATATATTGTATTATATCTGTATGGTGATTCTATTCAATAACATATATTGTATTATATCTGTATAGTGATTCTATTCAATAACATATATTTTATTATATATGTATAGTGATTCTATTCAATAACATATATTGTATTATATCTGTATAGTGATTCTATTCAAAAACATATATTTTATTATATATGTATAGTGATTCTATTCAATAACATATATTGTATTATATCTGTATAGTGATTCTATTCAATAACATATATTGTATTATATCTGTATAGTGATTCTATTCAATAATATATATTGTATTATATCTGTATATTGATTATATTCAATAACATATTTATAACATATTTTGTAATATATCTGTAGAGTGATTCTATTCAATAACATATATTGTATTATATCTGTATAGTGATTCTATTCAATAAAATATTTATAACATATTTTGTAACATATCTGTATAGTGATTCTATTCAATAACATATTTATAACATATTTTGTAATATACCTGTATAGTGATTCTATTCAATAACATATATTGTATAATATATGTAGAAGGATTTGTTTAAATCACTTCATATTGTAACATATCTGTATAGTGTTTCTATTCAATAACAGTTGTTGTGTAGTATATGTAGAGAAATCATAAACTACAACTCATTAGAAAAGTAAGGTCAATGTTCCATCAAAGAGATTGTTGGCAAAAAGGAGTAAGATCTCAGAAATAATCTATTCACGCCCCAATAACCAAGCATCAATATTTTTCTCAATTCGCAATTCGCAATTCGCAATTCAAACACAAGGCAAAGCTTTAAAAATGCTTCAAGTACACCAATACATTCAAATCACAAAAGGAGCATTAAAACTAGCTTGAAGCAAACGCTTCATTAAATTAGGAGAAACAATGATTTGTTATTACCATCATTATGCGAATACCCCACGGAAGCACTTCTTGTTTCCAGGTAAGCATGTCCAGCTTCCAATGGAAACACATATATATATGCATAAAATGATGACGTTATCAGTAATTCTAAGTCTATCCCGAATCAGGTCTATTAACCATCGATGGAAATGCAGTGAAGTTTATGCCTGTCCTACAATTAAAAGCAGTTGAACGCTTACTAAATCATGACGTCATTAAAACTTTCAGTTGAAACAACTGACCAATCAACGTGCTCTAATGCGGCTTTCCTATATTGCTATTTAATGGACCCAATCGGGAGAGCTGGGTCGGTACATCCTCTTAATTTCACGCTCTTTTTTAGGATAAACAACGTGAAGGTCATTTACTGACGTCACAATGTTATTGGTGCAGTTCTTTGATAGACAAAGTGTACCTGAAGTCGATCCACACTATCTTTCGGACAAAATGTTTATTTGAAAATTAAAACAATAAGATGGAAGAAGGGAAACCGAATTTGCTTTAATGTCATGTTCAACATCTACTGGTATCTGACTATGGTTTCACCAACGATTTGCAATTTTTGTTTAGTATTTCTTAACAGTATTTCAGTAAATTAACGGCGGACAGGCATGAAGTTAACCGGTATAGACACACCTTGTCATTGACTGTTCAGGGTCATAGCCACTGAATTAAACGGAGGCACACTTGCTTCCTGTATAGAATTTGAGGAGGTTCGATTTTTGTTATCGATTTAAAAGGCTTAACAAATGTCTCTCAGATAATCAGTATCAAGAAAAACGCAGAAAATGCATTCTAGGATCTAGGATTAGGGGCGAGGTTGGTTTTGTGTCTCCTATGAAATCAAACTCTGACTTCGTAGATCATCGCCAAACATCGCAGTGGACGTGGCTCGCATTTTTAAGTATGGGCATATGTTTAATAGCTTAAAAACTAAAAAGAACCCAATGACAACTCCTACTTATATATGAAATAAAGATCAAGAGGAGTATATAATTGATGCTAATGTTTTTGAAATGACAACGAACGTTTAAGACTCTGCTTGAGGTCACGCAGGGGTCAGCAGCCTTCTTCAAAGATGAGATGACGAGTCGCTTAATATAGTAATCAATGTTTCTATATGATATCAAATATTTAATAGTTTTTAAGAACTATATATTTTATGAACTAGTCTAGATCATTATTGACGCTTGTTTTTTCTACAAACGTCTTGAAAAGAACCGGGAATAAAATTGTAACGGTTAACTTAAATTTTGATTGGTTGATTCAAACAATCGGGATATCTCAGACATTTCCATAGTATTTCAATAGAGTATTGTTTGGATGTTTATTACTATATTCATATTTTTTATATTATTAGATATGACAAAGTTCTTGCCATGACTTCCGTCCGAATAAATATTTTTAAATTTTGTTCCAACATAAGCATTGCAGAAATGTGCTTGTTTCAGCTAATCAGATCTTTCTTCCAGATTTAAGCGTCTCCTCTGCATAACTTGTCAAGACGTTTGTCTTTTAGAAATGCAAGTATTGCCGATGGCCAAGACTACTTATGTGCCTCATTTGACTAGACTGGTCCCGACAATCGTATATTACTCGTTTTCGACATTTTTGGCCATAAACTACTCTTTAACTGGTGATAAAATGAAACTTGGCAATAAACTGTCACACGAATGACAAAGTCAATTATCATCGTTGTCGTCCATTGTAAGGTAAGAGGCACTCACCTTTTCACCGTAAATATACAGAGCATTAACGCTTTGCATCATTTATTCTACAAAACACTGGGTCAATATATTAATTATTCATACGTCTATTGTACAGCAGGTGTTCAAATCATGCATAGAATAAATGTTGTATTTAGCGATATATCAATTTTATTTCACTGAGCGAGTACTAAAATAAGATGGATGAGAATGGGCAAAATCGCAAGTTAGTGTGCCACTAGTGATATTTCAATGGAATCAACACTTTTTATACTTTATTCAGTGAAATTACCATTGATATTGTCAATGGTTTTAACAGAGAAATTAACAAAACATTAATTCATTGAGAAATTTCTACACTTTATTAAGGAAGCACAAAATAAAATATCATATTGCAACCTATGTATGTTAATAAAGAAAGAAAAATGACTATCAAGCGTCATTTTATGCCATCGAGAGCTAACAAATGATCAGTAATGCTAACTCTTTCCTTTCCTAGGATCATGGAAGGTTAACCAGTACTCTAGCACAACCCATCTCTGCCAGTAACTAATAACTTTCCAACTTGAATCAGTGGTGAGAGACGAATGATTATGAGACACAATGTCGTATATATTATTATAAGTAGCCTGTTTATCATCATATGTTTGTAATAAAGTACATGTCAATGTTAATTATAGAAATTTGTGTTTATCATGATGAATAAAAAAAAATACTTTATACCAAAGTGATCAATAACCTTCTTGTTTTTTTAAATAATTTTTCCATTGCTTCAGTTATGTATTCAGATATGCAAAGGTACGATGTCTGTTGTCCACTAGCAGCACTTTCTCTGAATTTACTAGGACAGTTACACCCGAACTTTATATGGATACTTCCCATGTTTTGAGAATACACACGCTTAAGAGACGAATGAAAGTTGGGATCAATGTCGTATATCAGTCATAATGGAGATTGTCGCCGGGTTGGGATTCGAACGCACGACCCTGGATTAATAGTCATTGTCATCTTTTAGCCATCGATGGCATAATACGCTATATATATTCAAACAAACATATTATATACTAAGAGAACGCAACTGTGATATAGTCCGCGGTCGAGTCTTACAAGCGACAAAAAATAGTACTAGAAGCGTCCTCGTTTGGTACTCATCGTGTAGAGGATAGTTCTAAGTCTGGTCGATCCGGTGTCTGTACAATATGACTGTTTGGGGTATCATACCCTTCGTCTGTGGCATGATACTCTAGTATGGCAGCGCTCAGAATACTGTCTCAAGTAGACACCGTGGCAATATGACTGAAAAATTGTTGTAAGTGACACTAAACACCATACAACATTATCATCATCATCAACAACAACAACAACAACAGTATTAGTATCAGCATCAGCAACAACAACAACAACAATAACAACAGCAGCAGCAAGCAACATCAACAACAATAACAACAACAGCAGCAGCAACAAAAACAACAACAACACAGAGGGTACAGCAGCTGCAATAAATCAGTTTAACAAATAATTGCGTGGATGTGAAAAGTAATTGTCTCGCCGACAGATGCTCAACACCTACACAGTGAACAATAACACTCCGGACAGACAGAGCTGACTGAATTAATGGCAGTTCATAGACTACTACTCATGTTAATGATGTGCCTATTATTATTTAATTAATCAATCTGGCCAGTAGGTCAGCTGGTAATAGGTGAACAGATTGTATCAGAACTAGGCTACTAGTACAATATATGGGACTAACTGGTCAACCCCTCGGTAACTTCCAGTCGCTGCAGTCAGTTGCTACCGTTATCGTGTGCATTAACTAGAAAACTAGATAATTTTCGCAAAAATAAAACTTTATCGCGTTAGTTAAATGAATAACTGATGACAGAAATATGCCACCATAAATATGTTTTTATTTTTAAATCAAAGACATTAACTACTTGACCTTCCTAACTTGCCGAACATGTTGAGTAAAAAATAACCTTGAATGAAAGTGAACAACAAGACTTATCAAATATGATACAACAAACGAATGACATAGAGGGTGCGGAGTCGTAACGTTTATATTTCAAATCAAATAGATCAACCACACACACCGACCCATCGCTGCTTGTCAAACAGGTAACGAAACAGTGACCAAAATAAAAACAGTGACTAAACAAATATAACAAGCATCTACAAACAAAAGACCCAGACGTTCGCATTTGTGACGTTTTATATTCAAACCAAACACAGAAACCACTGAAGCTTCGGCTGCTGACGGCATAATAATGTAAAAAAATAAATGACTTCAACACACACGCCTAGCTTCGAAAGAAATGGCAAGAAATCGAACACAGCGACCATTAAAACATCGTCTGTCGTTGAACATAGCGATAAAATAATAGTTACACATATATCACACACCTACGAAATACGTGGAGTGGCGAAGATTTGCATTTGGGGCGTTAAAATTTCAAACCAAACACTCAGTCATTGAACGAGCGTCTGAACCATTGTCTGTTGCCGGACATGACGACGAAACAATTATGTAAATGAAAAAATGTAACTTTACAAATGTAACAAACACCTAAGAAAGACATGGAGCGACGAGGGTTTGCAATTGTGATGTTTCAATGTCAAATCAAACACAGTAGCCATTGGAACTACCAATTTATGTAAATGAAAAATATAAGAAACACGTACTAAAGAGATGGATTTTTGACGTTTTAATTTCATAAGAAACACTGCAGCAATTATACCATCGCCTGGACCATTGTCGGTTGACGAAACGATAATGTAAACGAATAAAATAACTTTACAAATATATCACACGCGTACAAAAGAGATGGAATTGCGAAGGTTTGCTTTTATGACGATTCAATTTTATATCAAACAAAGTTACCATTGGGACATAGTCTGTCGCCAGACAAGACAACGAAACAATAACGTGAATTTTACATTTGCATATAACAAATATATATATATTCAGTGATTGTGAAAACTCACAACTTACATACAGGTAATTTTAGTGCAAAAATGTCATCCGATTTCAAAGACAGCTTATGTACGTTAAGAGTACCATCTCTTCCATTAACTGTCCAAATTTTATGACTGAAACTTGAGTGAAAATTCGAAAAAATGGAGAAAAAATTGATATCTCAGTCATAAAATTTTGACAGTAAAAGACAGAGAAAGCATTCTTAACGTATATAAACTTTCTTTGAAATTAGATGACATTTTCTGCAATAAAATTACTTGTATGCAAGTGGTGCGTTTTCAAAGTTCGTGATTGTATATAAAACAGTCTTACGAAAATAAACAAAAGGAAATTGAGGTCACACTCTAGCGACGTTTTAATTTCAAATCAAAGGCACCAGCCTATAACTGTGTCATATTTACTCGTACAATATGGCGACTACACAATAACGTGTAATATAAGCTAATATATGCAAAAAAACCCGCTCAAAAACCCTAATAAATAATCGTTATTTCTGTGTTCTCCTTCGTCATCCCGGAAATCTAACGATTACTGAAAATAGCGATCTTTGATAATAAATGTCCTCACAACGTTTTGTTAATGGTGACCTATCGGTGTCATATTACGAGCTGTTCGCGAGGACACGCCCATAACGTGTGCTACTGTACCGTTATATACTTATTAGTTTACTTGTTTGATTTCCAGCGTTGACCAAATTAGCCTAGTTTTATAACAGATGTATTTAATCTTATATTCTTATAGCGTTTTCAATCTTTATTTAGTTTTATAACACAAAAACAAACTTAATAGAATATGTTTTAAACGATGTAGTTCTGGTTAATTATAAAATAAGTTTGATATTTAACTTTTTATAGGTGTTAGGAAATTTATTTAAATACATATTATTAATAAAATTCTACAATTATTAAGTTAATGTTGGTGTAATAATACATATAATTATTCATGTCATTTTTAATATTATTACAATAAAATTAAATTGGAAAACAAATATGTGCTATATCAATTATCTTTTATTTTCTTCAAATATTATAAATGTTTTTCAAATACATAACAAATGAATTGAATTAAAGCCATTTCAACGCATTGTGCATATACATGTACGTGTATAATGGACATCCAGTTACTCTGACGGAAGAATTCTAATATTATTACAATAATTAATAATGTTTAAATTAAATAAAAATATGTGATATATCAATTATCTTTTATTTTCTTCAATTATTACAGATGTTTTTCAAATTATTTAATGAATATTGAATCAACGTTTGCAACCTTAAAGATTAAATGCATTACAAATTAAAGAATTTGAATACAGCCATTTTAACGCATTTTGCATATACATGTACGTGTATATGGGACATCCAGTTACTCTGGCGAAAGAATTCTAATACTATTACAATATGTTTAAATTAAAAATAATATGTGATATATCAATTATCTTTTATTTTCTTCAAATATTACAGATGTTTTTCAAATTATTTAATGAATAATTAATAAATGTATGCAACCTTAAAGATTAAATACATTACAAATTAAAAAATTTGAATTAAAGCCATTTTAACGCATTTTGCATATACATGTGCGTGTATATGGGACATCCAGTAATACTGGCGGAAGAATTCTAAATTAACCCAGCACATGCCTGAGTAGAACAATCATTCTTCCGCCAAAACAAAATAGTACCATATCTACAGCAACTGGTGATTACCATTTTGAAATTAACATTGTTGTTTAGATTTTTGTGCATTAATGTATAATGGCATAAAGTTATCAACATATTATCATAAAACATCAAATAAGAAACAAGGTCTAATCAATCAGGCAAATGAAAATCGAGGATTCCTCAATAAACTCCTGCAGTACTAAAACAAATTAAGTATAATGCCTTGGTCTAAGGATACACCACGTGATTTTAGCGGAGAATAAATCCAACGGCCCCAAAACCTGTTATCCGACACTTCATAATGAGAGCCATTATAGCCTATGTACATGTATGTCTATTAACACGAAACTTATATCAAACATTTGATTGGTTAAAATTCCTTCGGTAGTATCAGATACAAAGAGCACATGGGAGTACATATCGCGCCAAAGAAAAAGACATGGAGTCAGTTCATGAGAATTTGCAACACCAACCATGCCCCGAAACACATTTTAAGCGATATTCTTGTTTCGAAATAAAGGGAATAAGCGCCATCCTGATTCCAAGGAATCAGAGATGATAACAATGAGAGTTATCAAATACCAAGTGGTTTAAAATAAGTATGGTTTGTGCTTCTAATTGCAGTCACCCAGGATTCGTTTCATTCATTTTAACTGATCATTGAAATGAAACTGAAACTTAAATGAACATCTAGTACAATCGTTAAGTGATATGTGAATATTTGCCCAACGAAGGGGATCGTACTTTGTGGGAAACAGTTTCCCCATGAAGGGAGTTGTGTTGTATGTAGACTATTTGGCCCCCAAGAAGGGACTGGTATATATTTGATGTTTTTAGGGCTGTTTATTTGCATTTGACGGTAGCCCGGTATATTACGCTGTGGCCAAACACTGCTAAATTTAAAATTAGATTTTTAATTGATGTTTAATTGACAGGATCTGTTTTAATGCATTATTCAACGACCCTGATTCAGAACAAGGCGAGTTTCTACGGCCATTACACAGCTGCTGATGTGGTATTCAATGCTCTCTAATAACGTATATATTGACAGCATATAATTCACCAAAGAAAATAAAACATATGACTTAAAACACAATCACGTTTACTTTAAAATTAAGTGTATTTCTACCTTTTGTGCCTTTCTCATTATATAAAAACATAAATTTAATCTTTAAATAAACACCAGGGCCCAGTTGTTCAAAGCTCGGTTATCTTAACCATGGGTTAAATGAAATTGTCAAATTAATATATTTTTGAATTTACAGCATTTTAGGTTATTATTTTATTGAAAATTATGAAAATATGCCATTTTGTTTCTGAAATGCATTGAAATTGCCGTAAAATCATTAAGTATAGAAAATAAATACTGAAGTTAAAAAAATCACTTAACAGGTGTTTGAGCTAACAGAGCTTTAAACAACTTGGTCCATCCCAAGAGTATGTATCACATTGAAGGTATAACTATCTATTCAGATAATCCAATGGTTAAACACTAAAAGGACATCACAATATATATATATATATATATATATATATATATACGCATACATTTTAAAACTTATATGAGACTAATACATTTCTAGCAAACAATGTGACTTCACATGTATCTTGTCTTGTTTAAATATGTTAACGTGTACACATGTTTTATTTCTATCAATGTTCATACGCAGAAGTGTAGAAATGTACTAAATACAGAAATGTATTAAATGTACACAACGCATTGATATAAACACAACTGTACATACCCACGAGGTGTGTCTCGCATAAATACATCCCACGAGAATACATATCCAAACTAAGTTTAGCGTTTTAGCACCCATAACACTGCGTTATTTTGTACGGGTAACTCTTGATTTAAATGGATACGTTATCTCCCCCACATTCCACGCGGTCAGCACATCTGGCGAGTTTATCCAATTGACTGCGCTCACCTTTACCGTGACGTCACTACAACGGCTGTTAACGTTCGATTGTCCTCGGTATTTTAGCCTAATTGTTTATGGTCACATACCACCATGTACAAATACTACGCGATGACCTTTAACAATACTTACTGAATATATATACATATGTAGCTTTTTGTCAAAACTCACATATGAATGAATATAAATCATAAATTGACTAGTACATATTTGTTATATAATTTTGTTATACACATATATTGCAATCCTAGTACATACACATTATATATACATATACATTGCAATCCTAAGACATGTATATTATATATATACATATATTGCGATACTTGTACATACATACATACATACATACATACATACATACATACATACATACATACATACATACATACATTACAATAGTACAATCCTAGAACATATATATTATATATACACATATATTGCGATCCTTGTACATATATACTATATATACATATATATTGCAATCCTTGTACAGATACATATAAGCTATTATAGTTTTCTTCTAAATCACATTCGCTTGTTATCTAATGAGTATATTGAGCGTATGACTACCATGTATATTGTTTATAAAATACTGTTTAAACTAATCTTAGTACATAAACGTTATAATTTATATACATATATGTTGCAATCCTAGTACATAAACATATATATACTTATGTTGCCATCGTTACGGAAATGCGAGTTGGTGGTTGTAAATAAAACCCACACTAATAATTACACAGAGTTAAAAATGAAAGTCATCCATTGACTTAACATCAACGTTTACCGATTTATAAAATTACTGGTTTCCATTCTGCTATACCAATTAATAAGACGTGGGAACAAGATATACCAAACTATTACATTGGTACATTTTTAATTGTTAGTAATTGTTTTTCTAGTCACACATTTATACTTTACTCGTGATACAATGAAACCAGCTAGGGAATCAGAAGATCGGACCAAGTTATTAGACACAGTACACCGGGAAATAAATCCAACAGAAAACGAAACCAGAAGATCAGATCGAGTTATTAAGGCAGAATAAACCAGGGAAGTAAACCAACATCTAGGGAATCAGAATATAGAACCAAATTATTTAGACAGAATAAAGACCTACGGCATATGAAATAGACGATCGAATCAAATTATTTAGACATAATACAAAGGGAGGAAAACCAACAGCTAGATAATCTGAAGATCGAATCAAATTATTTAGACATAATACAAAGGGAGGAAAACCAACAGCTAGATAATCTGAAGATCGAATCAAATTATTTAGACATAATACAAAGGGAGGAAAACCAACAGCTAGATAATCTGAAGATTGGATCAAATTATTTAGACATAATACAAAGGGAGGAAAACCAACAGCTAGATAATCTGAAGATTGGATCAAATTATTTAGACATAATACAAAGGGAGGAAAACCAACAGCTAGATAATCTGAAGATTGGATCAAATTATTTAGACATAATACAAAGGGAGGAAAACCAACAGCTAGATAATCTGAAGATTGGATCAAATTATTTAGACATAATACAAAGGGAGGAAAACCAACAGCTAGATAATCTGAAGATTGGATCAAATTATTTAGACATAATACAAAGGGAGGAAAACCAACAGCTAGATAATCTGAAGATTGGATCAAATTATTTAGACATAATACAAAGGGAGGAAAACCAACAGCTAGATAATCTGAAGATCAAATCAAATTATTTAGACATAATACAAAGGGAGGAAAACCAACAGCTAGATAATCTGAAGATTGGATCAAATTATTTAGACATAATACAAAGGGAGGAAAACCAACAGCTAGATAATCTGAAGATTGGATCAAATTATTTAGACAGAGTTCGCAAGGAAAGTAAACACATAAGCTGCAAAATCAGAATATAATACCGTGTTATTTAGATACAATACGCATTGGAAGTAAAATATACCGCCGCGGTATCCAGAGATCAGACCATGTTATTTAGATACCATACGTAAGGGAAGTAAAACCAACAGCCGCAGAATCAGAATACCGGACCAAGTTATTAAGATACAATACGCAAGGGAAGTAAAGTCAACAGCCACAGAATCAGAAGATCAGACGAATTTATTAAGATACTATACGCAAGGAAAGTAAAGCCAACAGCCAGGGAATCAGAAGATCAGACGAAGTTATTTAGATACAATACGTAAGGAAAGTAAAACTAACAGCCGGGGAATCAGAAGATCAGACTATGCTATTAAAATACAATACGCAAGGAAAGTAAAACCAACAGCTGCGGAATAGATCGGACCAAGCTATTGAGTCAGATTACACAAGAGAAGTAAACCAAACAAGGGAAAAAAGGGGACGACGTTATTGAGAAATGCGTAAAAAATCCCACGTTAATGTTGTCAACTCTAAGCCGATATAAAACTACAACGGTGATGTCTGACCTAATAAACACATTGTATAGTGTCCGGCTACTATGAATAGCTAATGAGAGCGCACACATAAGTAATATAATATTCTATATACACGCGTGGTGTATAAAAATGATTAATTAATGTGCAATTAGTAAATACATGTATATCACAGATGCCCCTCTGATATTTGGATTACTTGCCACATACTTTATTCGTACCCTTCTTATTTATTTTTTAAATATAACGAATGGACAAAAGATTTCATAATCACATTATCGAACTATTGTAAGCATTATTTACAACTGTAAATGGATTTTGTCAATAATACTAATCAAATTGACAAATAATTTGACTCTTTCATGATCGTTTCATAATATACCAACAGGAAGTACATGCATATATGTGTGAATATATCTAACTACACTAAAATATGCAGGCATCTACGTAATAACAATGCTAGAATGTCTTGCGTGTTATTTTTTGTTTATTTTTTTATTTCTGGTTAGATTGACATTCGCTCTTTTATTCCTAAGTCCAAAGTTTTATGTCTATATAAATTTCAAATTAATATAGATAAATGATTCATGTTTTGATTTATTTTAACTAATTGTAGCAACTGTGTTATTGATGGTAATTTTTAGACTAGATTGGAATTCATGGACATTTAAACTGATGTCTGATTTAATAACAATGTGTGAATAGAAAATAAGAATAGAGATTCAGTCTAGATCTGTTTCGACATGTTTTAATTATAAAACTTGACTAATAAGTTGTAATTTATATGTGTATTCTCTAGTTATTGGTACCTGGCACATCATATATGCTACTGTAGCACTGTAGCCATTTAGCAAGGATATTTCCTGTTGCAAACCAAACATAAATACTCGTAGGTCTGAGCTAATTCCATGATGTGACGGCAATGGTATATGAAGAGCGAGGATAAACGCTCTCTCGTCGATTTGACCTGATAAATTGACCTTATTTGAAGACGTTATGTCAAGAGCCTTACGCTATTTAACTTTGCCATTTCGTTTAATTAATGGAATATTATATGAACACTCATGTTTTCCTATTCATGCTAGTAATTATTCGTATTTTAGTGTAAACTGGTGATGTACTGACATACTCTAATACTCGAACTTCGAATTCGGAGACCGTAAATGCAAAAGAAATTATGAAAAAATAAAATCGTAATTGAAATGATTGTAATTTATTTTGTAATGTACTTATAATGCAAAAATTATTCATATGAAAAGTACACTGTTTTAAAATACATACAAAACTCTCTGAACAACCCTTACTACCTTAGTGTAGCCAAAAACGAATCCTAGATTTGTAAACCAAAACGTGTTGCAAAACCCGTACCTAGGACAATGAGTCGTCACCACTGCAAGCATTGCTATATAAAGGTTAAACAGTATTAACAAACATGATAGCAGAATGTTTTGGTGTCACCGTGGGATGATCTTTCCTTTATAAGTCTCCCGACGACTTTAGAGAAGAGATAAGACGACGTGCTTTTCAGACGTAAGAGACTAGATCTTATCGTATGAGTTGGGCATATATAAACAAAATGGCGGCCAGGAATAACATATTGGTTCTATTTCTACACTTGTGTATTCTATATGAAAGTTTTGCAAACGGTACGTGATTTACTTAAATAAAAACAGAGAGTGTCGTCTGGTCATTTTATAATTATTAATGTATTTAAAAGCTCTCAGTTTAAACACAACTAATTACGTATGTTATATTTACATCAACATATACTAATAGATATTACATGGTAAAACTATATAACAAATGCAAACGGATTGAACTACAAATTATAACAACATTAACGGTTCTCTCTTAAAAAGTTCTTCAGCCCAATAAAACTTATTTATTGGCCATCGCTGTAAAACATATATATTGGTAAAGGTCAAGAAAAAGCTAGATTTGTTGTAAAATCTCTTCATCTCTGTAAAACATATATGTTGGTAAAGGTCAAGCAATTTAAGATGCGGTGACCTATAAGATATTTCGTGTGAGTTAAGATTGCTGTCGACCGATTGTAATTGAACGAGTGATTACTGTATAAAATGCACTTCAGTTAATCGATTACCGTATAAATTGTACTTCAGTTAATTGATTATTGTATATGTTCTTCAGTTAATTGATAACTGAATGAATGAATCAATGAGCTGTTTATTTACTTGTTCTCTTTGAATGTTTTATTCTATGTATAAGATGTTTAGTGCGTATCGACATCCTAATAGGGTAGGCTATAATATGTAGTTACTAGTCAGTTCCTATTGCAATATATATCATTGGAGTATCCAGGGCATGTTGTAGTAACATTAGTATATTCTATACCTAATGCGATACATAACATTTCAATATTAACTACATTTTGTCATATACAACATTGTTTTACTCAGTAAATATTAAAATGTCATTGGAGCATTCAGTACACGTTTTATCGACATTGTGCTTATTCTATTCCTTTTTCATTATTTATGAACATTGGAATATTCAGTACAAAATTTTATATCATTGAAATATTCATTCTATGTTTTAGTAATCAGTATACATGTATTTTGTATTTATAATAAGTCTATCCCAGTACATGACATCTCCCAATGCAGGTCTGTTATACCCTGATATAAAAGCATGGAATTCCCTGCATTTCCCACAATTCATTATGCGTTAACTCCGTTTAAGCAATTGACCAATCAGTGAGCTCGCATGTCACTGCGGTGTATCAGTCACGAGCGGAATCTAGGACCATGTCTTTAGACTAATTTATAGTTGATAGCTAGTTTATAGTAGGGTTAATGTTAAAGCTTCATCTCACACAAATGTTTTCAGACTGCTCTACCAACCAGAAAGGTTCATGTATCAACTACAGATATAGTCACTGTTTGTCCGGCCAGTATTACACGTTTAGCGGGTGTGATGTGGGCGAGATGTGTTGCTATGCGGGTACCAGTACGAACCATCTGCCAGCCATAAGGCCAGGTTAGTGCCAACGAGGTAGTGGTTACTATCTTTTAAACACCCATTTAGTTAGTTGAGACCACAACAAAACCTATTTTTTGAGAGTAAACAAAAACAAACTAATTTATAAAGCAGATAAAAAAAAACAAATAGGTGGATTAAGGGAAACATACACAAAGTGGTACATGTCCATTTTTCAAAAGACGGTACACTTTAAAATAAAGAAGAAAAACTAATTAAAGGTTAAAAATAGGTTTGATTGTTTAATCAAGTTTTAATGATTACAAACTAATACATTAGATATGAATCTGATTAAATATGAACAATATTTATTAATTATGACTGCCACAATCAGGAAGGACTTTTCTTCAATATAAACCAAATTAATTAACCATATATGAGTGCCACAATCAGGAACGAGTTTTCTTAAATATAAACCGTATTCATTAACCATATATGAGTGCCACAATCAGGAACGAGTTTTCTTAAATATGAACCATATTCATTAACCATATATGAGTGCCACAATCAGGAACGAGTTGTCTTAAATATGAACCATATTTCATTAACCATATATGAGTACCACAATCAGGAACGAGTTTTCTTGAATATGAACCGTATTCATTAACCATATATGAGTGCCACAATCAGAAACGAGTTTTCTTAAATATGAACCATATTCATTAACCATATATGAGTGCCACAATCAGGAACGAGTTGTCTTAAATATGAACCAAATTCATTAACCATATATGAGTGCCACAATCAGGAACGAGATTTCTTCAATATGAACCACATCATTAACCATATATGAGTGCCACAATCAGGAACGAGTTTTCTTAAATATGAACCGTATTCATTAACCATATATGAGTGCCACAATCAGGAACGAGTTTTCTTAAATATGAACCAAATTCATTAGCCATATATGAGTGCCACAATCAGGAACGAGTTTTCTTAAATATGAACCGTATTCATTAACCATATATGAGTGCCACAATCAGGAACGAGTGTTCTTAAATATGAACCATATTCATTAACCATATATGAGTACCACAATCAGGAACGAGTTTTCTTAAATATAAACCGTATTCATTAACCATATATGAGTGCCACAATCAGGAACGAGTTTTCTTAAATATGAACCATATTCATTAACCATATATGAGTGCCACAATCAGGAACGAGTTTTCTTAAATATGAACCATATTCATTAACCATATATGAGTGCCACAATCAGGAACGAGTTTTCTTAAATATGAACCATATTCATTAACCATATATGAGTGCCACAATCAGGAACGAGTTTTCTCAAATATGAATCTTATTCATTAACCATATATGAGTGCCACAATCAGGAACGAGTTTTCTTCAATATGAACCAAATTCATTAACCATATATGAGTGCCACAATCAGGAACGAGATTTCTTAAATATGAACCATATTCATTAACCATATATGAGTGCCACAATCAGGAACGAGTTTTCTTAAATATGAACCATATTCATTAACCATATATGAGTGCCACAATCAGGAACGAGTTTTCTTGAATATGAACCGTATTCATTAACCATATATGAGTGCCACAATCAGAAATGAGTTTTCTTAAATATGAACCATATTCATTAACCATATATGAGTGCCACAATCAGGAACAAGTTGTCTTAAATATGAACCAAATTCATTAACCATATATGAGTGCCACAATCAGGAACAAGATTTCCTAAATATGAACTATATTCATTAACCATATATGAGTGCCACAATCAGGAACGAGTTTTCTTAAATATGAACCGTATTCATTAACCATATATGAGTGCCACAATCAGGAACGAGTTATTTTTTTAAATATGAACTATATTCATTAACCATATATGAGTACCACAATCAGGAACGAGTTTTCTTGAATATAAACCGTATTCATTAACCATATATGAGTGCCATATTCAGGAACGAGTTTTCTTAAATATGAACCATATTCATTAACCATATATGAGTGCCACAATCAGGAAGAGTTTTCTTAAATATGAACCATATTCATTAACCATATATGAGTGCCACAATCAAGAACGAGTTTTCTTAAATATGAACCAAATTCATTAACCATATATGAGTGCCACAATCAGGAACGAGTTTTCTTAAATATGAACCTTATTCATTAACCATATATGAGTGCCACAATCAGGAACGGGTTTTCTTCAATTTGAACCAAATTCATTAACCATATATGAGTGCCACAATCAGGAACGAGATTTCTTAAATATGAACCATATTCATTAACCATATATGAGTGCCACAATCAGGAACGAGATTTCTTAAATATGAACCATATTCATTAACCATATATGAGTGCCACAATCAGATACGAGTGTTCTTAAATATGAACCAAATTCATTAACCATATATGAGTGCCACAATCAGGAACGAGTTTTCTTAAATATGAACCATATTCATTAACCATATATGAGTGCCACAATCAGGAACGAGTTTTCTTAAATATGAACCGTATTCATTAACCATATATGAGTGCCACAATCAGGAACGAGTTTTCTTAAATATGAACCGTAATCATTAACCATATATGAGTGCTATAATCAGGAACGAGATTTCTTAAATATGAACCATATTCATTAACCATATATGAGTGCCACAATGAGGAACGAGTTTTCTTAAATATAAACCAAATTCATTAACCATATATGAGTGTCACAATCAGGAAGAGTTTTCTTAAATATAAACCAAATTCATTAACCATATATGAGTGCCACAATCAGGAACGAGTTTTCTTGAATATGAACCAAATTCATTTACCATATATGAGTGCCACAATCAGGAACGAGTTTTCTTAAATATGAACCATATTCATTAACCATATATGAGTGCCACAATCAGGAACGAGTTTTCTTCAATATAAACCAAATTCATTTACCATATATGAGTGCCACAATCAGGAACGAGTGTTCTTAAATATGAACCAAATTCATTAACCATATATGAGTGCCACAATCAGGAACGAGTTTTCTTAAATATGAACCAAATTCATTAACCATATATGAGTGCCACAATCAGGAACGAGTTTTCTTAAATATGAACCAAATTCATTAACCATATATGAGTGCCACAATCAGGAACGAGTTTTCTTAAATATAAACCATATTCATTAACCATATATGAGTACCACAATTAGGAACGAGTTTTCTTCAATATAAACCAAATTCATTAACCATATATGAGTGCCACAATCAGGAACGAGTGTTCTTAAATATGAACCAAATTCATTAACCATATATGAGTGCCACAGTCTGGAAAGAGTTTTCTTAAATATGAACCATATTCATTAACCATATATGAGTGCCACAATCAGGAACAAGTTTTCTTAAATATGAACAATATTCATTAACCATATATGAGTGCCACAATCAGGAACGAGTTTTCTTAACTATAAACCTAATTCATTAACCATATATGAGTGCCACAATCAGGAACGAGTTTTCTTAAATATGAACCATATTCATTAACCATATATGACTGTCACAATCAGGAACGAGTTTTCTTAAATATGAACCAAATTCATTTACCATATATGAGTGCCACAATCAGGATCGAGTTTTCTTAACTATAAACCAAATTCATTAACCATATATGAGTGCCACAATCAGGAACAAGTTTTCTTAAATATGAACCAAATTCATTAACCATATATGAGTGCCACAATTAGTGACGACTTTTCATAAATATGAACAATATTCATTAACCATATATGAGTGCCACAATCAGGAACGAGTTTTCTTAAATATGAACCAAATTCATTAACCATATATGAGTGCTACAATCAGGAACGAGTTTTCTTAACTATAAATCGAATTCATTAACCTTATATGAGTGCCACAATCAGGAACGAGTTTTCTTAAATATGAACCATTTTCATTAACCATATATGAGTGCCACAATCAGGAACGGGTTTTCTTAAATATAAACCAAATATATTAACCATAAATGAGTGCCACAATCAGAAACGAGTTTTCTTAAATATGAACCATATTCATAAACCATATATGAGTGCCACAATTAGGAACGAGTTTTCTCAAATATGAACCATATATATTAACAATATATGAGTGCCACAATCAGGAACGAGTTTTCTTAAATATGAACCACATTCATTAACCATATATGAGTGCCACAATCAGGAACGAGTTTTCTTAAATATGAACCATATTCATGAACCATATATGAGTGCCACAATCAGGAACGAGTTTTCTTAAATATAACCAAATTCATTAACCATATATGAGTGCCACAATCAGGAACGAGTTTTCTTAAATATGAACCATATTCATTAACCATATATGAGTGCCACAATCAGGAACGAGTTTTTTTTTAAATATGAACCATATTCATTAACCATATATAAGTGCCACAATCAGGAACGAGTTTTCTTAATAATAAAATTTTATAAAAAAGAAAAATGACTGGTGTATATTTTTTATTTTGAAATCCAGTAACCACAAATTGTTTAAAATTATTTCCAATAGATGATGACGCGTTAAACGAAAACACTACATAAATCACTAAACATACAGAACAGCTAGCCAGTTACTTTTTTATTTCAAAATATCTTCGTTAAAATATGGATTAGCGCTATTAATATTTGTATTTGACATTAACAGACAATAATGAATTTTTGCATGGCCTAAATGTTTTTTCTTATTCAAGTAAAATTTCCAACGAAATTGCTTTTATACTTTTTGAGACAATACATAAAATGTCAGGAATATGAAATGTCTGGTATATGAAATGTCAGGTATGAAATGTCAGGTATATAAAATGTCAGGTATATGAAATGTCAGGTATATGAAAGGTCAAGTATATGATTTGCCAGGTAACGTTTTATCTGTTTCGTTCAGTATATGATTAAGGATATGCACACTATACTTACTAGTAAGTACCATACATCTATACAGAATGCATATACCATGTACTTTTCCCCTTCAACACCTGCTGTGCATGCTATTGCGTTTGCAGCCCGGGTTTGTGTTTAGTTACAAGATCACGTTTAATGACTTGTCTACGGGGTAAAGAGCGAATTTTGTGCACCAGTAAACAATGCTTGTTCTCCTTTATGACGGATTTGCTACTGAACGTAAGATTATATGTTTGAAGATGTAAAGATTTATTAGAAAGGTTAAAAAATTATCTCTTTGAAATATTTGTTAAATTACTAAACTCGTATTGACATTATTCGTATGTAACTAAACGACAACACAATCTATTTTAATGCAACCAGCAAGACATTTGACGAAACTTGTTAAACAGTTTTTGAAGAAGCCGTTTCAAACTGTTCATATATATTATTCTAACTGGACAGATGCTCCGTTATTGTTATTTTCCACTGAAAAACCTGTTTTGATATTGCAGATCAATGTGGACTGAGCACTCCAATAACAACCATCACCGACAAGATCGTCGGGGGTACAATGGCGGCGGCAGGAGAGTTTCCTTGGCAGGTACGTGAACACATATATTTAATGGTAACGCATGATGAGACGAAGGGGGAAGAGTGAGGTTGGAGTCCGTTGTCAACCAAGTTTAAGCTACACGCAGTTTTACGACCTATCCTTTCAATTCCTGTTGTAACTACTGCATGCATGTATTGGACTTGATGTTGATTATTCTATTAACAGTCAGACCTGCCTTAAGCAGCCACTCAGGAGAAAGAACAACAGTGACCCTTTAAGGCAGGTGACTGCTTGATACAGATTGATTATAAATAAAATTATAAAAATGGTAAATAGAAAATATGGCTGTTTAAGACAGGTGTTTGCTTAAAAGAGTGACCACTAACACATGTTTTACTGTATTGATTCTCGTTATGGTATTGTGGCAGTTGTGTCATTGGAATACTGCTTATACTGTAGGAGGATACAGATGTTCTTCTTTTATCATATATTTATCTTAACTTTCAAATTTACACGTATTGTGTCCAATGTGAACGAGCATATGCGTAAACATAACAATTTATAAATAGAAACATATGTGTGATACATGTAACATATACATGAACCATTTGATAAAAGAATCCCAAAGAAACACATAATGCACCCAAGAAAAGAAACTCAATTCTTTTCAGTCTGTTCACAACAGGCAGAGACATACATTCCACTAGCACTGCATTAAGAAGGTAGACATTTCCAGGAACGATGAATAATTTCCATGACGCATGGAACTTGAAATGATAACACTGAATATTTATTGATACTTTACGATATACATATATATATATATTAAGCTGAATTAAAGTCAGTGAACACAGTTGCTATCGCTTAGCCAATCAAATTGCAACTTACAAATATGGTCTTTTGAATCGTTCAAAAACAAACACAATGACGTAAGTTGCTGAGTCTAAATTTAGCATCCATGGGTACATGTGAATACTGTTGGTGTCATTTATTGTTAACCCGTTTATAAAAATATCAGAAATTTTTATTGACTTGCAGGTATCGTTACGTAGCTATGGAGACCACATGTGCGGTGGTATACTGATAGACAAAAAATGGATCCTTACTGCGGCCCACTGCTTCAGACAGTGCGTACTTTTCCAAACATTTTTTTATATTTTTATATTTTTGACGGTTTGTAAACGCTCAACCTATGAAACAGGTTTATTTTACTAACAACATTTATACGATCCGCTGTCTCCAATTCAATACAAACTTTTGTTTTTTTATATACATTAATGTGTGTACAATCTAGCATAACTGTTAATGATGGTTCTATTTTCCATAAACTATGTTTTAGTTGTTTTAAAGTTATTTATTAAGTTCTTACAACTGTGACAACTCACGCTCTAGGTCTTCCTGTGTAGAACCGGTACTAAGCATATGTGGATAAAGTGTCTTGCTAAAGGACACAACATATTGTCGTGGCGGAGGATCGAATTCACGATCCCACGATCCATGGGTCTGGTGCTTTACCACTGGATCACGGGCTCCATATAACCATTATCGCACACACAACAAGTTTGATGCGAACACGTTTAATTTTGTTAAACTACTAAGATCTCTTATGTATTCGCACGTCCGGCGTGTTCATTAATTTTTAGCGTCCCATCATCAATTGTTTAAGAATTAGTAATACACAAGTTCAATAGATAATACATTGGTATATATAAAAAAGCTTCTTATACAATAATTCGTAAAAAGTCGGACAATTTGGCTCTTTAAGATCTTCTTTTATATCTTTTTGTTTTCATTCTCGAATACATGGACTATGCTTCTATGTTTATATAATTCCAATTAACATTATGTATGTAAAGCGTTTACATAAGTTTAATACGTTTTTTTCCTACAGAAATATCTACTTATATATCTTGACCCATATATCTTATTGTACCGCTTGTGGTATGTTCTAATTGACACCTCCAATATTTATCAGTTGTGTTAGTGGATGTTTTATAACTGAGTCACGTGTGTGGTTATGGTGTTGTAAAGATATTACTATTTTATAGGAACCATTATCCGCCGTCGTGGTCAGTTGTAGTGGGTGAAAATGACAGGGCCTTTATTGAAGGTCAGGAGATGATAATGAAGGTAACATTGGAATACTCATTCATATTATTTGCATAACTATCTGTCCGTCTGGCTTGTCTTGTCTGGTCTGGTCTGGTCTGTCTGTCTGTCTGTCTGTCTGTCTGTCTGTCTGTCTGTCTGTCTGTCTGTCTGTCTGTCTGTCTGTCGGTCTGTTCTTCTGGAGCGGCAGTTGTGGGTTGCGTTGCCAGTACAGAATGGCATTGTGTTTTTTTTGGTACTTGTGGGGTGCAAATGTGCACGCCACAAGTGCGAAATGCGTACAGAATGGCATTTTCGGGTTAATACCATTTTTTAAACATTTTTCTTTTACTTTTTTTATAACCTTTTTTCATTCTTTTTTAGTGTCATTAGGGTTGGATCTCAAGGTTTGTGACATTAGGGTTAGAAAGAAAATAGGTTTTGTTTTGTTTTATGAAAAAAAAGATATTTTTATAACATATAAAAACCGCACCCCACAACATCACTTCCACCAGAACGTCCGTCCGTCCGTCCGTCGGTCCGTCCGTCCGCCCGCCTGCCTGTCCGTATCTCTCTGAATGACATCACGACAGCATTCTCTATCCGTTCGTCCGTCTGTTCGATGTTAATCGATAGCTGTGATATTTTCTAGTCTAACAGTCTTTATAAAGACCAAAGGACAAGAGTGCAGATATGAAAATATTAAATACACACGATTTCACTTTTTGATGAATATAACTGCATTCATATGTTATATGCAACTCAACTGTGAAGCTATATGCTTTAATTTTGTTACTGTGTTTCGTTCATTTTTAGGTTGACACACTGTTCGTTCACTCTGGCTATGATCAAAATACTTACACCAACGATATCGCCATGGTAAAGCTTGTTGACGACGTCAAAATCAGTCCTTATATACGTCCAGTTTGTTTACCCGACAAAACCGAGTCCTTCATATCTCACACGTGTGTGGTAACAGGATGGGGTGCTGCCTTCACAGGTGATTTGAATTTGATAGAACTTGACGATTATATTTTCAAAGTCGAACATCAGTATATCTCAGACAATCCCCAATTCATGTCTGTTAATGCATGGAATTCCCTGTCTGTCCCCACAGTTTATAGCACTAAAACGAGTATGTAATATTGTCACGTGTCTCGGCTTCCGCTAAAGCAACTTACCAATCAACGTGCTCGTATATCACAGCTATGTAACGGTCCCTAGCAGAGGGAGAGAGCTAGGACCGATTATACAGACTAGTTAGATATACATTGTAAATTATGGCAAAACCACAGACTTTGTATTTATATATTTATGAAAGTGTCATTTCAAACGTTATTTTATAAGAATATGTTACCCCTAAAATAAACATTCCTATTTCAATATTAAGCTTAACATCATGGATGAATAAAATGAACATTTTATTTTAATTGATTTTATAACTGATCATCCTAAAATGGCCAATGCATAATTCTTCTAAAAATACATTCCAATGTCAGAAACACGCAAGAAATAATGTTATGTTAAAATCGACGTTAGGCCTTAGGCAAGAGATGTGTTCACACTTGGAATATACTTGTGTAACCACTCGATTAGTTAAATTATCGTTTCTATCGAGAGATTTAACAATTTATACACTGGTTAATTCGATTTGGCTTTATATATATGTAAATACACCAATATAGATTCCGCAAGTAGAGGCAAATACGTCTTGCCATTGGACCCGCAAAAATATTTTATAAGAAAATGCATACTATACAGAACAGAACAGCTAACCCTCCACCTGACATTTTATGTACCTGACATTTTATGCATTCCCTCAAAAACCATCAAAGCAATTTTCTTTGAATTTGGACTTGAATAAGAAACAATAGTTTGGCTATGTAAAATCAATACTTACTTGTCTGTTTATGTCATATGTCAATTTTAATTACGCTACTCGATGTATTTCCGAAGAAATACAAAAGAAATACAAAAGTTGCGGGGTAGGTGTTCCGTTCAGTGTCTTGAATGTTGGAATAGAGTTGCCGAACCTGTAATACTAATTTAACAAGTATTATAGAATCAACACCTCTATTCTTAGTGTCAAACTTGTACTTTAGGTTCACCAACTATATTCCAAATAGTATTATAGACTTCAACACTTAAGGTTATACTTACATAAAAACATTTTTTCAAAAACGTTGCCATAAAGAAAAATGTTAAAATATATGATTTATAATGCATATTGTTTTAAATATAGTAATATATGCACATTTAGGTTGGCCATGGTATAAAAATGGTACTATCATAAATTTTTCAATATGACTTATATTGGAATAAAACACATTGAACATCTTTATGTAAATGCACAGTAAAGTCTAGACACGCTATATATAGTGATAACCTAACACGACAGACTTAATGATTGAGTTGAAAAGTACTCTTTAAAGTCCAAGATCGTAATAAAAATTTATATACAAGTCTATTACTTTTTTATAAGAGCTGTATTTGTGGATTGAAGACTTTTTTTTCAAAATTGAACATGATCATGATCAAGTATAATCCTATTGTTCAAACAAGTTAGAAAATAACTACTGTGCTGGGATCCTTTATAAGGAATTACATAACTCTATTTCTAGGGGGTCACGGTACACATGCAATGTGCGTAGTCCGATATTGAATCCTTCATTAGGATAACTGTACATGTATTTCTAGGGAGTCACGGTACACATGCTTTGTGCGTAGTCCGATATTGAACCCTCCATTAGGATAACTGTACATGTATTTCTAGGGGGTCACGGTACACATGCATTGTGCATAGTCCGATATTGAACCCTTCATTAGGAAAACTGTATATGTATTTCTAGGGGTTCACGGTACACATGCATTGTGCGTAGTCCGATATTGAACCCTTCATTAGGATAACTGTATATGTATTTCTAGGGGGTCACGGTACACATGCATTGTGCATAGTCCGATATTGAACCCTTCATTAGGATAACTGTACATGTATTTCTAGGGGGTCACGGTACATATGCATTGTGCATAGTCCGATATTGAACCCTTCATTAGGATAACTGTACATGTATTTCTAGGGGGTCACGGTACATATGCATTGTGCATAGTCCGATATTGAACCCTTCATTAGGATAACTGTACATGTATTTCTAGGGGGTCACGGTACATATGCATTGTGCATAGTCCGATATTAAACCCTTCATTAGGATAACTGTACATATATTTCTAGGGGGTCACGGTACACATGCATTGTGGATATTCCGATATTGAACCCTTCATTAGGATAACTGTACATGTATTTCTAAGGGGTCACGGTACATATGCATTGTAGAAAACACCATTTTAAATCCTTCATTAGGATAACTATACATGTATTTCTAGGGGTCACGGTACAAATGTATTGTACAAAACACCATCTTAAATCCTTCATTAGGATAACTGTACATGTATTTCTTGGGGGTCACGGCACATATGCACTGTTCAAAGCACCATCTTAAATCCTTCATTAGGATAACTGTACATGTTTTCCGAGTGCGTCACGGTACATATACACTGTACAAAGCACCATCTTAAATCCTTCATTAGGATAACTGTACATGTTTTCCTAGTGCGTCATGGTACATATACACTGTACAAAGCACCATCTTAAATCCTTCATTAGGAAAATTGTACGAATATTTCTAGGGGGTCACGGTACACATGCGCTGTACAAAGCCAATGTACCGGTTTTGGATCAGCCCGTTTGTAAATATCTACTGGACAGGCCCATCCCAGAAACGATGATTTGTGCCGGACTGAAACAAGGTGGAGTTGATTCTTGTCAGGTAATGCAAATACGCACCCGAGCGCGCGCATGCGCATACATATATATACAATGACACACACACACACACACACACACACACACACACACACTGACTGCTTTATTGCGTAATGAGAATCAGTGACTTAACGAGTCCGTGCGAGTGTTTTATTTTGGCGAAAATTTAGTTTCTTTTGTATACTGACATTGTGTACTAACCCGTTTACATATTATGGCAATCAAATATGTTAAACTAGGTTAATTTTGTTTGCGTAGTGGTTAAAATATTTTATTTCATAAACATTACAACATAGTATTTACAAAATGAATCGGAACAAAAGCTTAGCTTAATAAGTTCATTTGCCATGCTTAATAAGATGGTGCCAACGTAGAAGAAATACAAAAAATATGAAGCTTGAATATTAATGCACTTGATCTAAGGACAACAATGCGTTCTGTCTTTAAGCAAGATACTTTATACGTATTTTATTAGTATTGGTTCTATCCGCTTGACGCTCAGCATTTAGAGGAAAGTTCTTGGTCTGGTCGGCCCGGTGTCAGTATAATGTGACTGGGTGGGGTATCATAACATGTGTCTGTGGCATGATACTCCAGTGTGACAGCGCTTAGAATGCTGTCTCAAGTAGACACCGTCGCGATATAACTGAAAAATTGTCGAAAGCGACGCTAAACACCATACAACAGCAACATATATCCGGGAAGATTTCGAGCGTGATTTGTCTAAGTTGTAAGAACTCAACAACTTAAATATCGTAATAGAATAATTAAACCCTTTCTCATCCTTTTAACATAATTATAGATAGCTCTTTTATAATTATACATGTATCACAGGTTAAACATGATGCACCTATGAAGCATAGTACCACCATTAGAAAAGGAAATGTTTCCGCAGGGTATTATGCATAATTGCGAATATATATAATCCATTTTTCTTCTTCATTGGAATTAATTTTTTCTTATCTTAATGCTCAGTTGTTTATTTGAATAGCTTTATTGGTGTATTTTTAAAATTGCAAAAAAAAAAGCATTGTCATGTTTGAAATGTGAATTTAAAAACAAAAATTTATGCTTGGAAATTGAATACATGATGTCGGGAGCCTACTCTTACGTTTTCAACGGTGTACACACTGAATAGAAAAAGAAAATCGTATATGCTACCCCTACTTTTCTCATTATGTTTTGGTAGTGTTTGCAGATGTAACCAAACAATATAATGTGAGTTTCACTTCTTTCATTTGGGTCTCTCTATAAATGACAAACACGCAAACTTGTTTTATTTACTATAGCATATAGAACACATATCAATGGTGGGCTTACACATATAAAGAGACAAGACTCGTCTATCGTACTATATAAATATCATATTCTAATGAATATGAAAGTAATACTGTCAACCCGAGGTACTTGCTGTCGAATGAGACGAATTATGTGTTCCAAAGTTTGTGAATATTACTGTCACCTTGAACAAAATATTAAATTTATCATTTATAAAGGCATGCCAGTTAAGCTATGTCCTGAAGTCACTTTATAAATACCGTTACAAACTTGAATAGTTTGCAACAGTATTTATTGATACTACCAACTATTTTTAAAGGATAAAGCAACGCCTGGGTGGGTTTCAGAACGATATCATCAACCTATTGTAAGCTATAGAATATTCATGTGGAGGTATTTCATTCATGATTTTGTCAGTAAGATCATTATTACCTTTAAATTTAACTTAATATTCTAAAAACTGTAAATATTGCTTACAATATTTCGATAACGTGGCTCTGAAATTTACCCGGCGTTTCTTTTTCCTTTTAGTATATTATTCGCCATCTTGTGGGTATTTGAAATACTACTTCAGGTGTAGCAGAATAAACGGTTCTCGTATATGTTTCATTAATATCAGGGCGACAGCGGTGGACCGATGGTGTGTGAATCTAATGGGATATTCAAGATAGCGGGAATCGTGTCCTGGGGCTATTCCTGTGCAGAACAGTACACTCCAGGGGTCTACACCAACGTTCCGAAATTCATAGATTGGATCCACTCAGTATTGAACGCATACGATCCGCATTCGATCATTCTAGGGAAACGTAGCGACCCGCAAGATGTCAAAGTATATTATTAATGTGTTACATAACTTTTCTTAATAATAAACTCAAGACGAACTCACTGTGCCTCCTTTACCTCTTGCTTCAATCCAATCAAACAACTATTGAGAACGTCACGTGACATATCAGCACGTTCTGATTCTACAGTCAAACCTGTTTAAGCAGTCACCTCTATTGAACACTAACTTGTTTTAAGAATCAACATCTACTATTTTCCGTTTCTATCTTTTCAGGGAAATCAGTCTTGTAAGGCCATCTTTGGTCCATCTCTTGACTGACTGCTTAAGACAGGTTTGGTTGGCATTTCTTGTACAGTAATACATCATAGTAGTTTTGCAAGGAATGTTTACATATTTTTTTGTTTATTTTGACCTCAAGTCCTTTTTTTAAAATATTTTAAAAATATATTTTTTTTTAAATTGATATTTAAGGACAAAAAAGATACAACAACTTTTTTTCATACTTTCACTGTTTGAAACGGTGGATTACCATAAACAATCCACTAAAAGATCTCTATAATCCATCAAAAAGATAAAATAAAAATGAAGGACTGAATGAATTGAAGTTTATAAGACAGGTATCTAAGTTCTTCCTATGATTCCTAGAAACTATGATTGTAATCCACACAATTTTAATTTTCGTAAAAAGTATAAATGGAATACTAGAACAATTCCTTTTACTACAATGACAAAAAAGAGCGCCAATAGCTCTGTATGAATAGGCACTTACCTAGTATTCTCTATACATTGTGATACTAAGTATTTATGTATTTGATTGATTGACAACACCAACCTCTGTTGTATGACGTAAACGATAGAATCTGGTTCTGTTTCCTTGAAGCCCATGTGGTACCGGCTAAGAATAGAATCACTGTCGATCTCTGCAGAGGAGAGGACTCCTCCGAATGGGTGTCATGTTCATTCTATCATGTTTTTGTCATGTTCACTATTGTGGTTAAATTATCAACCCCTGTGTTGTTCCAGGGAGCCATATGAGTGATGGCAAGAATAGGACCACTGTGGCTTATGTATGTCGTAAGACAAATTGAGTAATACGATAGAATTTGCTGAAACTCTGCAGTTCTGCAGGTATCAAGGTTCTAGGTTCATTCTGCATATTCATTTGTTGATGTATTATTTTAAATCTCTATGTTAATCTGTTGTTTTTGTACATGTAGAGTGAACCTTGAATCTTCTTTCCTGTTGGCGTCGATTACCTATAATGTGTTGGTACGCCGTAAAACCGTTTTCATTCATTCATTCATTCATTCATTCATTCATTCATTCATTCATTCATTCATTCATTCATTCATTCATTCATTCTTTCATTCATTCATTCATTCATTCATTCTTTCATTCATTCATTTATTCTGTTTCCTTGAAGTAGTCGCTACAATTACAAGTACTTTATCTACTTTGTACGTTTTTCAAGTTCGGATAATCTGAACTAGATTTCACAATCCAAGATCTCCGTAAGGACAACAGGCGAATATTAAATTGTGAGGATATTAAATTAATGTATGTATTGTACTTGAAAATAGACATACGACACAAATGAGATACCGGTACTTTTATTAAACAAATATTAACAGTGTTGGAGATGACAAACTCTTTCTCTAGCAACAATAACTAATAACATATGAACATACTAACAAACCAGTGTAAATTGCATCTAACGAAATCATCTCACACGAATTCCAAATGATTACGCAGCACAGTGCGATTAAAGTTAATATACGTGTACTGAATAGAACAACGATGGCATCAATTGACATTTTATGTATTTTATTTCAAAATATAGCGAATTAAATTCATTGAAATAAATAGGAAAGAACAATGATCAAATTTGTACTATTAAATTTGACAGTAATTGGAATGATTTTAATCATTATAAAGTTGTTTAATATTTTGACGAAGATATTTGAAATACAAAAGTGGCAGGTTACTTGTTTCGTTCAGTATATATTAAATAGCTGCACATATTTCAATAAAATACTGTTTAAACTAAATATTTCGATTGCGTTCTGGTGGACACAAATAATAATAATTATTTTAAATGTTAATAATTGAAATTAATGTTACATTGTTTTAAAGAGCAAATGTAGCACGTGATTTGTATGTTAAAAACCATTTTCCTTGTCTAGATAAAACTTACTTTGTCGTTAGCATATTGCCTTATTTTCTTTATATCCTTAATACATGTATTTCAATGACTGTTTAAAAAATCATTGTTATTCTAGAGTTTTAAAGAACCAATTCAACAAATGTTGTTTGTTTGCTTAAAGACATTACATTTCTTACTTCTGTATTTAATGCACTACGTGTTAGCATATTGTCTAAAAAAATTATATCTGTTAATACTTTACTGACATTTTAAAAAATTATTATTATTTTATTGTCTTTAAGACATAATGACGCAACTGGTTTGTATGTTTAAACTCATTGCTTTTTTCCTTGGTCTTGGTATAATGTACCACGTGATTAACTACCGTCTTAGTCTGGATATAGGCAGTCCATGTAACACGTGACCTAAATGTTTCAATAACTGAATGCACCTTGTAAACATGAAGCCATTATACCAGACCAGCATTTTTGGCCATGCTATAAAATACGCCTCTGTGGTCCTGCAGTAATGTACTTGGTGAGTCAAATTCCTTTATATATCCGGCATCCAGTACCATGACCCTGTAATGAAGAAAAATCAAAGTAATTACATCATGAGATAGATGAGATACTGAGCGATACCAGTAAAGACATAAACGACGTCGGAAGATGAGAGAAAAATCAGAGAAAATCAGAGAACCCGATAAAAAAAACTCCGGTCTGATAAGCTGGATAGCAGACTGGTTACTGATTATAACAGTTATAAAGTATTTGTAGAAATAACGGCTAGGGTAATATATCCCAGTCTCTGATTTCTCCCGAGTCAGATCAGTTCAACCACAATGAAAAAGCAGACAGTGTTTTGCTTGTGCCGCAATTCATAGCACTTCAACTGTGACGTGATTCAGCTTTCACTAAAGCAACTGACCAATAAGTGCCCAGTTGGAACAGTTCTACAGTCTAGTGCAGAGGCGGAACTGTTGGGAATTAAAAGACAAGAAGTTGTTGCAAATATGAAATAAAAGAAACAAGACCGTTACAGCGACGCCCGGGGTTCGTCAATCGGAAAATGCTGACCGGAAAAAAACCTTAAACCCTCAACTTTTACTGCCAAGGAAGTTAACATTTGTAAGTGGAGACTATTAAATTACTAGCTACACTAGGCTATCTTTTGATGGTGAATTAACACAGATCCATGTGTATAGAGTGCAACATCCTCGTATTTCACATTTTGGGCAGTTGAGTTTAAATTGCATATGACAAACACATTTTGGAAACAATTGTTTTGCCAATTAAAAGTATAAACATTAGTCGTGTAGTAGTATGCAACATTATAACAAAAACATTGATGATTGTGAAATTTTGAAAAAGAGTCCACTGATTTGAATCATGTAATGGATTATATAAAACCTGCTCCTGAGCCATATTGCGCCTTTTATATGGCAGTTGGGGCTTTAATGATTTTTTTCAGAAAAAATAAACTGAAGTAAAAATCTGTAAGTTTTGCATGTATATTACAAAATAACAAAACTATTTTTAATGATAATATTTGACGTTTATTTATTATCAATTTCTATTTATGCAAGAGGAGTTTAACTTCAGTGCAGTTTAAAATAATAACTAATGAAAATGATTATTTTAGCGAAATTGTTTTTTTCTGATAAAAATGTTATTTTTAGTAAAAAGAAAGGCTACTGTACTGTAGTAAGGCTATTTATTCTAGTGAAATGGTTTATTTTAATGAAAATGTTTTTTTCACTCCTGAAAATGGTTATTCTAGCAACACAAGTTATTCCAGTGAAAATGGTTATATTAGCAACAAAAGTTATTCTAGTGAAAATGGTTATATTAGCAACAATAGTTATTCTAGCAACAAAAGTTATTTTAGTGAAAATGGTTATTCTAGCAACAATAGTTATTCTAGCAACAAAAGTTATTCTAGTGAAAATGGTTATATTAGCAAAAATAGTTATTCTAGTAACAATAGGTATTCTAGTGTAAATGGTTATTCTAACAACAATAGTTATTCTAGCAACAATAGTTATTCTAGCAACAAAAGTTATTCTAGCAACAAAAGCTATTCTAGTGAAAATGGTTATATTAGCAAAAATAGTTATTCTAGTAACAATAGTTATTCTAGTGTAAATGGTTATTCTAACAACAATAGTTATTCTAGCAACAATAGTTATTCTAGTGTAAATGGTTATTCTAGCAACAATAGTTATTCTAGTGAAAATGGTTATTCTAGCAAAAATAGTTATTCTAGCAACAATAGTTATTCTAGTGAAAATGGTTATTATAGCAACAAAAGTTATTGTAGTGGAATGGAATAGAATGGAAGTCTTTATTTAAAGAGGGTAGACCAATTAGTTTGAAACTAATCTTCCTTTTAGCCCTCTAATGATACATTTACATGTTATTTACTAAATACAATAACAGAACAAAACAAAACATTTTAAGCTTTGCAAGCAAATTGATTATATTTGAAATATGATAACTACATATATATCATTTTTTTAGTTTTTTAAGCAATCCTTTGAAAGTCTTTTTGACTAAAACAACAACAACAACAATATATATACATATATAATTATATGTGTACATTGGAGGTGGTGATTTATTTGTAGCATTTACGATAATAATTGTTTATTTATAACCAAATATTATCTTCGGGCCATATGAAGTAGTTCATTCTGTTTGTAACCATTTAACACAATTTGCTGTAAATAAGCTTTTGGCTGTAATACAGTTTTTGATATTAAATGGTATACTATTCCATATTAAAGTTCCAGTGTAAGACAGACTACCTTTGAATAATTCTATGTTGGTTTTTGGTGTGATTAAGTATAATTCATTTGTTGAACGTAGAATTCTATGAACGTTATCATCGGTATTAAACATATCTGTTATATATGAAGGTGTATTGTTTTTTGAAACTCTGTACATACATTTTGCTTTTTGGAGAAATATTCTTTGATCAATGGAAAGTGCATTTATAAATTTCATAGCGTCTGCAAATGCTGAATATTGATCACCTAAGATAATACGACACGCTCTCTTTTGCAAATGGTTACATTAGCAAAAATAGTTATTCTAGCAACAATAGTTATTCTAGTGAAAATGGTTATTCTAGCAATAATAGTTATTCTAGAAACAAAAGTTATTCCAGTGAAAATGGTTATTCTAGCAAAAATAATTGTTCTAGCAACAATTGTTATTCTAGTGAAAATGGTTATTCTAGCAAAAATAGTTGTTCAAGCAACACTAATTATTCTAGCAACAATAGTTTTTTTTAGTGAAAATGGTTATTCAAGGTTTTTTTCTAGTAAAACCAATAGTGTAATATATATATATATATATATATATTTATTTAATAACAAATTAAAAATTAGCGTTTTCCCTTTTAAACAACGGTACAGTACCTATCGTAATCCATGATGGTGTTGAGCCTGTGAGCCACCGTGATTATTGTACACTCCTTAAACTGTGTCCGGATTGTATCTGTTCAGAAAGAAGAATCATTATCAACGGCTGATTTAAGATAAACAAGATATACAAGGTATACATACACATATATTCCTTTAAATACGACAACCTACAATAACATGTACATACACGTATAAATACAACGTTCGTGGTCAATAACAAAAGACTGATAGAAGCATTCTTAAGACAATTTAACGTGTGTCCATCAGTTCTATGCAATAACTTTCCAAAGAGAAAACAATATAATAAAGAAAACAACAATATAAATAGAAGTCAAAGTTAACACTTTATCTCAAATTCATGTCCTCTTTATCAAGACTCTGAAAACAATCATCGCATTGTCACATTCATATGGGTGACTTAGAATGACTAGATATTAGTATAACTGTTTTCAATCTTCGTTGATAAAGCAGCCCTGCGATCATGATCACAAAGGACCCAGGGGAACACAAAGTTAAATTTCAAACTGTCCGGCTGATCGATCCGACAGGGCCTGGAACCCAGACCATGTTTCACAAAAATATTTTACTTTATATTTTACTTTATAATACCAGACTTGAGTATTGTCGTGAAACTTGGCCTGTTTCTTTAGCTAACCTTCGCAAGTCTGAAGATTTTCCTACGAACGACCTGGACACCTAGTTGAGGTATTTCAAATTTAAATGTAACTATCATTTACTCTACTTACGAGATGTCAGTGACATACTGAACGATGTTCACAACTTGTTTCCCTAATTTGAGACATAACGCTAAGAATTTTTTAAAGGTAAGAACGTTAGGGAAACGGTCCCGGGTATGTGTTAATGGGAAGGATTAGGCTCCCCCATCTGCACTTATAACACACTTACAAGAAAGCAAAAGGTACAAATAAATAATAGAAAAGAATGTGAAAAAAGTCATACAAACAAACAAACGAACAAAACAAATAAAAATAGCAACATACACAACAAAACCAATTACCTTGTATAAGATCGTCGGTCTCCATGTCAACAGCGGCCGTTGCTTCGTCCAATATCAGAACGTTAGTTTTATGCAACAGTGTCCTGGCGAGACAGACCAGCTGTCGCTGTCCTACACTGTAAATATAGGGACGTTTCCGCCAGTTTATAATCATTGGGTACCATTTATATTTGATTTTTTCTTTAAAGAAATAATATTTACAGTTTAATGAATAGTTACAGTTTTATAGAGTACGAAACATTTCAAGATTATTAAGTTTTGAAACTTGAATATCAGTTAATTCTAAAAAGTAAGCGTTTATTTCTGCAATTGAATTGGGCATGTCTTTATCTGTTCTTGCGGACAACAGCCTTGAAATTCACATTGTTTATCTCTTAAGTGTCATTAGAAATGAACGGAATCAAAAGAAAATTAAAATTATTGCTAAGCATCAATATCTCCTCACTCATTCTACCTCACCCATCAAAGAAAATCCCCGAATAAAACCAACACACAAAAATGTACGAACAGGAAAAACACAAAAAAAAAAGAAATTCTAAATCTAAACTTAATGCTTGAGCATGCCATCAATATCAAACAACTTGGTCACGATGGTCATTGCATCGCTAACTCTTTTCAGCTGACTTAATTAACCTACCAATTGTTCCATGTTATTAGGCTGACATGTTAGTAGAGGACTATCCAAGAACGATTTTTGTTAAAGTGTTTTGAATTTGCAACGTTAGTGGCCGAGAAAAAAATGTTTTCCTTCTATAAACACTTCATATAGATATATTAATAAAAATAAACACTGACCGCTATGTTTTTACATCGGATGAACAGTATCAGAGGAGATGTCATTTAAAAAAAATGTTTACGGAGGACGGACGAAGTGATCACAATAGCTCAACTTCGTCTCAGGTGAGCTTAAAAGTTAGTATCAAATATCAAATGAAAAGCGAGCAAATGACAATAAACAAATTCATCAATTGAATTTGACTCACCTTAAATTCTGCCCACCTTCACCACAATCGTAGTTCAGACCCTCCTCAAGACCCCTAACAAACACCTTTAGATGGGCACATTCTAGGGCGTACCAAATGTTATCATCGTCGTATCTACCGAAGGGGTCAAGGTTGCTCCGCATCGACCCAGAGAATATGACTGGGTCCTTGAAAATGGATTTGAATTGTTATATATTTAAAGAATAATTGTTGATTTGGTCGAATCAGCACTTACGTACGGTGTCCCATTGGGGTCATCGCGCCATACTTATTATTTTAAGTCGAAACAACGTAGTTTCAACTTTTCACCATCATTCTTTTGATTGTTTAGACTTTTCACCATTGTAGTTTCGTTGTTTCGACTTTTGTTAATTCAATAGATATGCCGCGATGACCCAAACGGGATACTTCAGTGAAGCGGTATGTTCACGAGAGTGAAGTTAACTCACAATTACATTCCATCTATATGAGAACGCAACGTATTTAGTATATATCAATATCCCAGAGTAATTATTGTCTGTTTGTGTTATTGGTTGTTAACTGGAGAAGCGTTGCGTTTTCACGTCTCTCCATGTTTTATATAAGAACAAATAAAAAAATACAAACCAGCGAATGTAGGTTTTAAATTGATTGTTAATTCCAGTTCAATGTAATAACCTGTACCTGTTTTTGCTACAGGTTTATTGGTTATTTCATCAAAATAAGATTGGAAAGCTTCAACAGCAATAGGTACTTCCATTTTGCAATACATATTTCGTCATCTATTAAATGACGTGTATTTATTTCATATTATGAAATAAGTGCTTACGAATTCTACATATCTTGCTCCATGTCTCTCTGGACAAAACTGCTGCTTAACATATGCACACTTAACCTGACGTGGCTGTCAACCAAACAAGTCGATACTCCACTCAGAGATCAATGTCAGTTGCTATACTGTCGTTTTCCTTAGACAAGCTAATGATGCCTTGGTTAACACTACATTGTATTTACTTTGACAATCAGTGCAACGTGGACAGTGGATGGAACGTTAATCTTCAGGTACGTAACCACGAGCATGAAACATACATACCTGTGGCAGAATAGTAAGTTTGGTTCGCAAATCATGAAGGCCAATTTTTGAAATGTCAACACCGTCTATAACTATACTACCGCCTGCAGACTCTATCAGCCGAAATAAACACATCGTAAGTGACGATTTTCCCGCTCCCGTCCGGCCTACTATACCAATCTGCAATAAACATGTTCCATTTATCACATACTCATTGTCATATCGAATCTTTTTATGGCAGAGCAGATAATGAAAACAACTACGCTTCGTCTTATCAATTTTAATGAGCATGATTCAAATATCACATACTCATTTGTATATCTCAATATTTTTTCCAATTTGAAATTTATATGTGCACAGTATTTAACTAAAACATATCATGTTGAATTAATGGATTTGTTTTTGAAACTAAGCAATGAAAGTGCATTTTATGGATTAACCTGCACGGCCTGTCAATCAAACAAGTCGATGATCCAATCAGTGATTGATATTGGTTCTCGAGCGTCGACATTTTCGTTAGATAAGCTAACGATCTCTAAGTAAACACTACATTGTATTTACTTGGACAAATAACGTCACGTGACCAGTGGGCGGAGCGATATTCGTTCTCGTGTCAGATCAGTTATGTTATGACTTTATTGCACATCTTTTAATACACATATTTGAAAATAACCACCATTTACCTTTTCCCCATCTTGTATGCTACAATTTATCCCCCTCAACACCAAGTCAAGACCATCCCTGTACCTCGTCATGAAGTTACGGAACTCTATTCTACCAGAACGAGGCCAGCCTTCATCAGTTTTGGATGTTTCCATAACCCAACCAGCCTTTTAAAATAACATAAATACATGTATGTTAAACATCTATTTTAATGTACATGTACTTCATTTTAAAGGAAATCGATTTTGAAGTGTTTCCTTTGAATGAACTTGAAACATTGAATATTACTTTGACATACAGTTTAACTATGTTTTTTCATCACATTGTAAGTTATATATTGTAAGTTATATATTGTATCCTTAATATATGTGTTGCTTTCATTTAATACACCTATATTTACGGTTTCTGTAAAACAGTTCTCAAATTTAAGATGGCCGGTAACTGCCAATAGATTCATATATTACCTTTATTTATGGCATGGCATTCATTACGTATATAACTATATACATTATATACTGAACGGAATAGCTAACTCGCCACTTTTGTATATCTAATATAATTGCCGAAGTAATGAATAGCGATATTGAAATTTGTATACAACAGTAACAGACAAATATGTAAAATTTTTCACAGACCTAGGCTGCGTTTCACAAAAAAAAAAAAAACTTACGAAAATTTCTCCGTTGTGTGTTGAAATTTTGATCGACATTTAAAATGATTGTATCTTCAGAAACTATGTAACTTTCTGCATGATTTAAGCAAATCTGGCTTCATTTGGAAGAAAATTAAAAATATCATGAACAATTGTTGTTTTACGTTTACGACGATTTTTATCGTTAGTTTCTTTTTGTGAATCTCAGCCCTTCATCATTATCATCCTAAATGTTCTTTCTCGCTCAAGTTCACATTTATAGGCCATTTTCTTTGATACTTTTTGAGAAATTACGTAAAATGTCAGGCGGCGGGTTAGCTGTTTCATTCAGTTTAGTATATATGACGTCATACCTCTGTCGGCAGCGTCGTGTATTCGGTGACCCTTTCAGCCGACACGATGTTCATTTCCATCTCACTGACCGCCAATACCACCAGGTTCATCGTTATTGTTATCTGTTAATGAGGTCAAGCATGGTGGGAAAATGGTCATATATATTTGCATATATTTCGCATTTTCTTAAAGCAATGCGTAGATTACAACTTGCACAGCAGCGGTGGTCAAGCGGTAGAGCGTCCGCCTCGTATGCGGTAGGTTGTGGGTTCGATCCCCTGCCAGGTCATACCTAATACTTAAAAAAAATGTTCTACAAGCCTAACCGCTTTAAGATAGCATTAGATGATAATCTTTTCGACTGGTCAGTCAGCTGTCAGTATAATGTAAATGGCTGCGGTTTCATACCATTTGTCTGCGGCATGATACTTCAGTGTGGCAGCGCTTAGAATACTGTCTAGAAACTTGACACGATATGACTACAACAACAACAACAACAACTATACTTGCATCTTTCGCAATAAAACGTTCATCTATTAAAGGTATTTTCCCAACTGACCGACCAATGTGTTCAAACTTAAAAGTTATGTAACGAACCCAATTTGGAGAGCTAGGTGCATTCTACAGACTAAAGCATAACTCAGTTATACAGGTTATTATAAACAAAACGGGTACCATTTTGATGATTAATGACTCTTCTTATGTCTCGATTCGACGATATGAAATTTCATCATACAGACACGTGTATGGGAAGTTAGTTACACTAGCACCTCTATGGCTCAAACCAAACGAGACTGGACAAAATATATCGAGTTTTTTTTAATCGGCGTTGTTATATGCTTGGACCATAGAGTCAAGTTAAGATGACTTGAACATAAAAAAAACACTGCTGAAATCGGGGATTATGTGAGAGAGTGTTAGATAATGAATAAATAAAATCAAAGAATAGGTCGGAGAGAAAAGCAAAAAAGGAGGTAGAAGATCAAGCATTTTTAAGAAAGAAAGGTAGATTACTTCACACTGTCGCTTCGTAGATTAAATTATTTTACTTAGAAAAGTTGCAGTCTATGAGACATAGTTACAGTCACACCAACGAACCTGCACTGCGTATGTTAATGACAATCCGACGTCTGCACCACTTAACTCGTCTGATACCATAGAAAACACGGTGGCTAAAAATACGATAATATTTCCAAGCACTTCTAAGCGAACTCCGACCCATCTGAAAATGATTTTACACAAAATTTAAAAAAACGACAACAAAGTTAACATATGAACTGGATAACATAACATTATTAAATGCAATTCAAAACAAAACAATAAGCAACACCATACTCCCCTCCCCGTAAAACAAACAGCCTCCCCAAAAAAAACAACAAAATAACTTTTAAAAATTACATCAAAATGAAACACAGGAAAAATATATGCCATACAAAAATCAAAGCATTCAATATACAGAGTCACAACACCACCACTACCATCACCACCACCACCACCACCACCACCACCATCACCACCACCACCTCCACCAACAACAAAACAACAACAACAACAACAACAACAACAACAACAACAAAAACAACAACAGCAACAAAAGCAGCAGTATCAAGAACAAGAACAATATAAGTATAAAGAGTGCATTAAATGCTAATACTTGCTATATGCTACGGCTGTATGAACATGCACACATGCGTTCATTACCTTCCACCGGTGTTACACCACCACCACCACCACCACCACACATGCGTTCATTACCTTCCACAGGTGTTACAACACCACCACACATGCGTTCATTACCTTCCACCGGTGTTAGCAGCAAAATAAAACTTGATGTTTTTATCCACTCTGCGCCGAAACTCGTCTATAAATCTGTTCGCACATCTGTAGGATCTTATCACACTACCGCCGGTGATGGTTTCGCTGAAGTGGTTGTAAATTGGCGATCTGCACACTGACTCTGTACGACGCATTTGACGTGCAGTTGGTAAGTAAAATTTCTTAATAAAAAAGATAAGATACATTATAAGCCATGGCATTGAAAAAACAGTTTTTATCTTTTATTCAAACAAATGTTTATTACCTACACATTGATTCTGTATGACGATTTTGACGTACAGTTGGTAAAAAAATTCTTAATAAAATTATAAAATAAATATTAACCAAGAAATTGGAAAAACTTTCTCTTTTATTCAAACAGATGTTTGTTATCTGCACACTGACGCTGTACGACGCATCTGACGTACAGTTAGTAAAAAGAAATTCTAAATAAAAAATATAAAATGTATATTAACCATGATATTGGAAAAGCAAACTTTATTTTTTTATTCAAACAAATATTTGTTATCTACACAATGACTCTGTATGACGAATTTGACATACAGTTGGTAAATAAAATTTCTTAATAAAATTATAAAATAAATATTGACCAAGAAATTGGAAAAACAAACTTTCTCTTTTATTCAAACAGATGTTTGTTAAATACACATTGATTCTGTATGACGAATTTGACATACAGTTGGTAAATAAAATTTCTTAATAAAATATAAAATTAATTATTAGCCATGGCATTGGAAAAAACAATCTTCTATATATGAGTCCTTGGCTGCAACGAGAATATCAGCAATAGTTCAGTAACGTATACCATGTATTATATAACATTAAAAGTTCCACATATCAAACTTAGTAAAACACATATATTATGACTGACCCACTTACCACAAAGAATATGTAGAATATAGCAATAGGAATGATAGCAGCAATAAAAATGGGCGTGGTCACCCCCACAACGACGAGGACAGCAACAGTAGAAAATATCATGATGGTCCAGAGACGGAAACTCTCCGGTAGTTTGTTATCCATGATATCGATGTCACTTGAAAACCTGAAATACGAGGAATAGCAGGGATGGTATTCACCATACACTTTTAAGAATAGTTTTAGACTTGAAATCGAGAATGAATTCTGAAAAACACATTTTTTGAGGCCATGATTTGCCAGCATGTAGGGACACCTAATATATATTCAAATAAACTCTCATACTTATTCTTTCTGTCATGTTAAACTAGATATCTAAGGTTGAAATTTGGTTTGTCAAGCTAAAGTCTAAGAATATCGCCAAGAATGGTTGGTGAAAACGACTCCAGAACTCTTGATGCAGGAAGCATAAGTCATGACCAAATATTAGAGAAATAAAATAAGCATTCACTTATTGTCAAACGTTGAAATGAGACTACTACTACTTTAGTCTATCCCATAACCTGATATCTCCCGAATCAGGTCTATAAACCCCCAATGAAAAACAGGTAATTCTATGCCTGTCTCACAATTCATAGCAATTGAACGTTTACTGAAATGCTACATCATTCAAACGTTCCCTGAAGAGACTGACCAATCAACGTGTTCAAATGTGGCTTTCCCAACATTGCTATTTAACGGACCCAATCGGGAGAGCTAAATTCATTCTACAGACTAAAGATACTTTGAATTGAATTACATATTGAAAACGCCAGCGCAAATAGGACACTTCTGGAGTTCCATGAGTACCCGTGTGTCTAGATAGTTGTAGGTACATGTGTACCTAAATAGTTTTGGGTATTTGTGTGCATAGATAGTTGTAGGTACATTTGTACAAGAGTACCTAAATAGTTGTAGGCACATGTGTACCAAAATAGCTGTAGGTACATAAATACCCAAATGATTGTAGGTACATATGTACCCAAATAGTTATAGGTACATGTTAGCCCAAAGAGTTATTTCTTTAAAGAAACACACATGGTTTTTCATCTCTTAGAGCTTGTAAATTGTTGAAAGTTATCCTATTTTGCACATGCCTGGTCTTTGATGACATACAATATAAACCATATCTTTAATCTTTTCTGTTTAAATAGATACGGTAGATTTAAAAAAAAACACCATTAAATAAAAATGTTTTTACTCAACCAAAATATCTAAATTCCCACGGCATGACTTGTTTTCATAAAACAATGTTGATAATTTCTTGAATTTTAATGTCTCTGTTGGTGATTCATATCTCCATACGTTGAAACTTTCTTAAGCGTAGAGATTGATTTGATTCCACAAGCCATGAGGCCATAATAAATTAATTACTTAATTGCTTGATTATCATCCCCGCCAGATTCCTATTTTTATGCCGCTCAGACACTTTTTATTTTTTTTAAAAAAGAAAACAAAACTCATCTCTCCCCCTTTTTAAGGAATATTTGGATGAGAATCTAGCAATTAATTTACAATGGCGTAACTACAATCGATATCAATATAGATGCTGTGTCCTTCCCGCCTCCCGTGTCCACAATTTGACTTAATACCTGTTCATCATTCTTCCTATGGGCGTGGTGTCGAAGAACGACATTGGTGACCGTAAAATACTCGTCAACATACGATTGTGCAATTTTCCAGATGCATTCACCATTCTTGTAAGTGCCATGTAAAACGAGATAAATATAAATATACCTGAAATTAAAAAAAGAACTTTAACATGAATATGAAAAATAGGGAACACACTCATGACTAACAGAAAGTAGTTATAGAGACCACAACTTACATAACATCCGTAAAACAAACCATTCACAGTATAATCTAAAATGACCTGTCGCGAGATGACTAGCCACGTGACATTGTTTGTGCAAGTAAATACAATGTAGTGTTTACTTAGTTACCGTTTGTTTGTCCAAGTAAATACAATGTAGTGTTTACTTAGTCACCGTTTGTTTGTCCAAGTAAAATTGCGGCGTAGTAACCAATATCGATCGCTGATTGGATAATTGGCATGCTTGATTAACAGCCCGTGTCGGGTCAATTTCGATCGCTGATTGGATAATTGGCATGCTTGATTGACAGCCGTCGTCAGGTCAATATAGATCGCTGATTGGATAATCGGCATGCTTGATTAACAGCCCGTGTCAGGTCAATATCGATCGTGATTGGATAATCGGCATGTTTGATTGACAGCCTGTGTCAGGTCAATATCGACCGCTGATTGGATAATCGGCATGTTTGATTGACAGCGCGTTTCAAGTCAATATCGATCGCTGATTGGATAATCGGCATGTTTGATTGACAGCCCGTGTCATGTCAATATCGATTGCTGATAGGATAATCGGCATGCTTGATTGACAGCCCGTGTCAGGTCAATTATATGTGCCATTAATAAACATAGACGAAATGACAACAATAGCGGATAAGTGGTTCAGTGGTTTAGGCCTTGGAGTGCAAACCCAGGGGTCGCCGGAACGGTCTCCCGCTTCTCCTGACAATATTCTGCAACAAATGCATTTCCGGCGGTTTCGTTTTTCGAACGCTGCGAATTCAACATTTCGCAAATGAATTATATAGGGCAAATCAGGGTAAACTCGCGAAATAAAGTTCACGCTAATATAAAGTGTTTAACAGTATAAAGGACAAAGGGGTTTACCTTGTAGGACACCCATAAGTAGATACATGAGTAAATAGTACATATATTGATCCTCATATTCCTGTGTGTCAGACAAGCTAGTGTTTTTCAATAGGTCATCTTCCGTCCAATAGGTGAGCCAGAAATTGGAGAAAACATTGAGACCTTGAAACAAGCTCATAGTGATGAAGACTATTATGACCGTCGCTATTCCCATGGCACGCATGTACGTGAAGAGAACAGTTCCCTTGATCTGTAATAAAGATAGAAAAGAATTTACTTACTGTAGAACTTCGATGGCTCGAACAAAGATTGCTGGAACACAACATATATGTCGAACTACTTATCTGGTCCCTCTTGAATTTTGATTTTACTCATGTACATGTATGGTATGATGTTTAAAATACTTAGCTCGAATAATACTTATCTCTATTTTGTCCAATCCCGCCGGATTCGAGCCATCGAAGTTCTGCCGTTTTTTAATTAAAACGAAACAATACCGCAAAATAATATTTTTAACGATTTTTTTATACAATGAGTCAAACCAAAACAATATGAATGATATTTTCTCATATGAATGAATATGCCACAAAAAAGTAACTTTATAATTTATAGAAATTACTCATAAGAATTGAAAACAATATAGCTAATGAATGACGACTGTATAATATGATTAAAAATATCACATAAACATGAAAAGATTATTGAATATTAATAAAGAATTTAATACCTAAACTATAGTTTTTTTTATAAAGAAACATTTTATTCTGCAACGAATAACATAATATTATCTATTATATATTTTTCCATCAGAGAAATGTTCTCAACAGTTCAAAATATTTTCATGAAATTTAAAATTATTAAAAATAGAATTGACAACTATTGATACCCAGCATTTATTATAAGAAATATGCCGAACGGAAATTGATGGAAGGTGTAACTATATACTGTACGGAACAGCTAACCCGCCATGTTTGTATTTCCAATATCTTCGTCAAAATATTAGGTAGCGTTATCATAATATGTATACGATATTAACAGACGGACAGACAGACAGACAGTTTTGTATTGATTTTACAAAGCAGTGTTCTTTTTTTGTATAGTCCAAATTTCAAGAATATTGCTATGATACTTTTTGAGAAAATACATAAACCGTCAGGTACATATATTGTCCGGTGTCGGCTTAGCTGTTCCGTTCAGTATACTACTTTCGTTTATTACAATTCACCTTTGCTGTAATGTAATGTAAGCACAGCTTTTTGTGATAAAAAAACCCCCCCACAAAACAAGTCCATTTCTTAAATATAAACAGTACTGTTATTTTAGAAAAGTCATCGGGACCATTCTTAGATTCCTGATGATATATTTGTAAGTGTCAGTGTTCGACTAACAGCAATTTTAAATATTTGTTTAAGGTATAAAATGCATTGACTTAAAATAGAGTGAACACATCATCGGCGTTAATGATAACGAATACTTTTTCGTTCATACTAATTAATTTAAGCTTGAGTGCAAAGTTTTTAAGAGTCGGCTTCGTGTCCGTTTTCTTGGAAAAACCAGAACATGGTGATGCTTTTGAGAAACCAACCTGAACTCGCAATCTGTTGTGTTGTTTCTGTGCATGTAAGCTAGATAAACCCGACTTATTTATAGATGATGGAAATGATTTTTTGTTTGGAATAAATAAAAATGGAAATTTCAGTTGTTTGAAATGAACTTACGGATCCTTCTTCAGAGGTTTCGTCTACAGTTAGACGTGTTAGGTCCGTTACTGTATTAGTTTGTGATTCTGACTTGTGTCTTGACGTCGAACGTGAAAATGATTTAGTCGACCTTCGCCTTAAATGTATAACAGTTTTTATTTTAATTATTAGTGATGGTGTAACAAAAATGCACTAAGCGTATTCAATTATAGGAAAAAGTATTCCAAGAATTGTAAATCATTTTTGGTAATACATGAACATGTAAGGTCATGCATGATAATGTATCTTAAAAACTATGTTATGTGTGCGTATACCGTGAGCACTACAATAAATATTCAAATGGTTTATTTTCGGTTGAATTTTGTTATTAAAGTTTCAATTCAAAATGACCGTTTTCACTTGCAAACAAAACCACCGATTCTACAAGTATTAAGCTGGATTATTCCCAATACCTTCTCAACCCCCCCCCCCCACCCAACACACAAAAATATACCCCCCCCCCCCTTAAAAAGCTGTTTAAAGATATCCACGTACCGGCGTCTTTGACTCAAGGTAATGGAGTCGTCCTCTGACGTCACACCTCCGTCAGATTTGAGCTCATCCACATGTGACCTTATTTCATCTTTAAGACGTTGTACTGAAACAGATGATTATTTGAAACGATTAGATGAAGTTTATATTACAGAAAACCAAAACAAGGGCGCATTGTTCCCTTTGAATGTATCCATAATAGCTTACCCATAGTTTATCGCATAAAAAAAGCGTTTCAAATTCTCTAATACATACACTCATTCGTTTGGATACATGCATTCGTTATTGACGCCTGTGATTTTTCACTTTTGCGGGTAGTTTGGAAAATTGGAAAAAATTGCATCAATAATTCAAGTCTCAGTCATGACATTTTAACAGTAGAAGAGAAGGCAGAGAAGCCACTCTTAACGTATATAAAATTTCTTTGAAATCGGATGACATTTTCTGCACTAAAAGTACCAGTTAAAAGGTTACTATTTTCCTTATCTGAAATGTCATTCTGTTACACAGATATGCACCATTCCAAGCGTTAGACAGAAGAAATGCTTCCTTGTATGGCTTCAATCTCAATAACTGATTGCTGTAAATCAGTATATACATGCTCTAAATACGTAACTGAGCAAAATATTAAAATGATCAACTACACACATATAATTTTTCTTATATCCTTTATTATATACTTTGGGCGATGGCTCTTCTTGGAATTATTTTTAAGTCTCTCAATCCCAATGAAACTTGTTGCCATAGACGTTTGTATTATATGTAATGTGTTAAAAATGGCTTTACTAATCCTTACTTTCGGGATCGTCTTCTTCGTCGTCCGATTCATTATGAAGATACTGATGAAGAAACTGCGCGAATGCTCCATCATGGCTGATAAGTTCCTCGTAGGATCCTGACTCCGATATGACACCGTCGCTTAATACAATAATTCGATCCACCATTGGTAACCAGTGTACACCGTGAGTCACCAAAATGCGAGTCTGAAATAGAAAAATGACACATCAGGGGAACATGTACAATGTAATATATACTTTTTTTTAGAACGTCCAATATACTTTTTGTTTGTTTTTGAGCCCCTCCACATGCTATCAAATATGATTTTCACAGTGTTGTTGACAATAATGTTACAATGTAGCCCTATTGGATAATTAATAGTGGTGTGAGACGTAAATTACTCAGAATGAACTATGTTAAATACTGTGTCTGGTCATATGTTAACTCTAACTTACTTTGTGTCGAAGAAGGCCTTCGTTGCCGATAACCTTTTGGTATAGATGTTTACCCACGTGAGAATCTACAGCACTCAAAGGGTCGTCCAAGAAGTACACGTCCGCGTTGTTGTATACCGCACGTGCTAGACTTACCCGTTGTTTTTGTCCACCGCTTATATTAATGCCCTTAAAATAAATACATAGGGGTATATTTACATTTGCTTTTTACATTGTCATTTGAGTTGCTTACCGTTCATGCTACATTAGTGCCAATGGTAATAACACCGGAAATAGTTAATTTCAAGTGATGTAGGTCACCTGCCCATAATACAAATATACACTAATTAGTGTATAATTATATAGCAATATGCCATAATAACAAAAGCAATATCAGGAAGTATGAAGTAACAATCATCGAGTTTCTAACATGTAAAATCAACGTGACATTGACAAGTATTACTTGAATCTTATCAACGATTGAGCCTAATAATGTTTAAGTTTAAATAAGTTGGAATTTAAACATAGTGTGTTTGGTAATTGGACGTTTCCAGTACCATATTTCCGTTTCCATTTGGAAAGTTTTAGCAACATAATAGTTTCTCATTAAATTATAGAATAATTTATTGTATTCAACAAAGTGCCCGTCTGCCGGTCCAAGTTGTCTGCCTTTTAAGGAAATGTTATTCCAACGGAATAACATATCGGATATCTTTTATGATGTGCAATATAAATTTTGCTGGTTACATTTTTGTACATCTTAATTAAAGAAAGTTATAAAACCTGGAATGTATGCATTACAATTGATGCATTAATATATGAAATTCAATATGTACATACAGAAGAGAGGGTACACTAGAGGTCGTTGCCTGGTAAAATCGCCATTAAGGCTTTTATGCCCATTTTATGGGTACACCCATCCTCGCTCTCTCCCTTTTCGACACATCATACAGCAAGTATATCAACCAGTTCGCCGTCGTAACTAATATTTATTAAATCTACCCACCTTTTCTCCTATCTCTGTCATATCACCACCGGCCAAAATCTTCAAGTCTGGAAGAAGAGCACACGCATCAAGTACCTTGTTGTACTTTTTCTCATTGTAGTCCTTGCCAAACAGTATGTTGTCCCGCAAGGTCATATTCTGGATCCAGGCTTCCTGTGGCACGTACGCAATCTTGCCCTACAATTTTGATAAACACGTTCTTATTGATTGTTTCATGGATTAACAAGAAGTATCACATGCCCCCCAAATGGTCTGTGATAATTACAATATAAATTTTATAATAAGTAGCGATGTAGAAAATTATAAGTCTACAATGTGTTATAACAAGAGTTGTCAGAAGACAACAAAGCTCGCCGATGGGATTAAACTCACCAACCAAGCAAAGATTGAGATTGGAAGCAAACACTAAAACTTAAACGAAACTTTACGCAAAAGTTTAACCAGGGTGTCTACAGACGAACAATTAAGTCCAAAAGGGTAATAACTCTGCCAAAATGCAACCCAAAGTTATGGTTCTTGTCATAATGTATTCCACCGATGATGGTGAACACACACGCGAAGTTTCATTCATATCCAATCAGTGGTTGCATAATTATCTTACCTAATAAAAAACTTTTACCTGAAACATTAAGTAAAAAAGGGCCATTTCTCTGCCAAAATGCAATCCAGAGTTATGGTTCTTGTCTCTTTGTGTTCCATTGATGATTGTGAACACACATGCTAAGTTTCATTCATATCCAATCAGTGGTTGCATACATATCTTAAACTTAAACGCAACTAAACGCAAAAGTTTAACCTGGGTGTCTACAGACGAAAGATTAAGTCCAAAAGGGCCATTACTCTGCCAAAATGGAACCAAGAGTTATGGTTCTTGTCTCTGTGTGTTCCATTGATGATGGTGAACACACATGCGAAGTTTCATTCACATCCAATGAATGATTGCATAGAAATCTGAAACTTAAATGAAAAAATTAACCTGGATGTCAACAGACGACGCCGACAACGACGACGCCGGGGTCATGGCAATAGCTCTCCTTGGACTTCGGCCCGGCGAGCTAAAAAGTATATTCGTGGTTTAACATACACAATAGAAATATATGCAAATATTATAATAAGAAGTAATTAACATAACAATTAACACAATCAAAAGCATCTTCTTTGAAGTAACAACTTTAATGCATATTATAATAAACACTGTCTGATATATGAAAAATATAAATGATAAGTAGAATGTTACCTGAATTGTTACTTGTCCTTTCAGTCTTTCCATCTCTCCTAAGCAAGCCGCCATCAGAGACGATTTACCACTACCTACTTGACCCACCACGGCAATTATCTGGCCATCAGAAACCCGTAAATTAATGCTGAAATTCCAAAAAGGTAGCAAAATAATAACATCAAAGAACAATAGTGAAAACGGTCATCTAGGCCTGGAGGTCTGCAGCGCTGTTTCAAAATTGTTAATCACTGACTCCCGACGTCGTGGGTTCGCGCCAATTTCGCTGAAAACATTATATGTAAGAAATATTGGTAGTTACTGGGGGAAGTAAATTGCTTCTATTTAGATTCACGTATATGCATATGAGGACTTCCACAACTGATAAAACTTTCAGCTGCCATGTAATCTGTAATGCTTTGAAGAAATATTACCAGAGTGATTAAAATTCTTTATTAAGACCAAAGGGAGGTAATGCTATTAGCATTATGTGAACGTATATGCAAGAGTAGGTTTTTGTGGAACAATGAAAAAAATGTATTACGATATAAATTCATGGAACAACAGACAAAATAACCACACTAAAAATCCGTTTTAATAACAAATAAAAACCACGTGTAAATTTAAAATAAATGCTTAATCGGTTTCTTATTAAGATCTCGGTGAACATTTGTGTATGTTCACATCTTTAGTTACATCATCTTAATGAAAACAAATATGAGATAATAATGTGTCCGTTTCATTTGAATGTATTATTTCAATTAGTAAAGACTACTTATTTAGGTCTGACTGCACTGCTGAATTTCGCTATATGAGCTATATAAAATAGTTAATGTCTTTTTGTATAAGGATAGTGAAGTGACAACCCTCTGTTGCTTTAAAAAGTGTCTTCGAATGCTCTAAATACACATGTCTATTAAAATACAATAAAAATCTCACTAAAAATACTAGTGGTGGACTATATATAAAAAGGGAGATAATTAAATTCACAACAACGGAATTAACGGTTTTTGGGATCTTTTCAGATGCTCATTAAAAATGCATTATATATATATATATAAAACCCACTTACCCTCTTAACGTAGGGAGGGGTGCTTCCAAATCCCAGGCAAAGTCACCATTCTTTACGTGAACAGGATGTTCTGCAAAACATAAAACAAATCTATTTTTAGCAAACTTCGCATTGTCACGTTATATAAGTATATTGTCATTAAAGGGTCACTATCTCATGTGCAAGTTGGAACGGGCGGTCTAAAACAATTAACGTAGCTATTGAGCGTCATCCTGGTTGACTGATGAAATTTATCTTGGTTTAAACATATTTATTCATTCAAATGTACATATATACACATACGTTTAGGTATAAATATGGATTGGAACGGAAGATAAAATCGATCTTCCTATTACCCATCGTCTTATCATATTTAAGCGGAGCGGTAGTGCAATGGGTAGAGTGTTGGTCACTCACGCTAGTGGTTGCGGTTCCGATCACCGGCTCGACCCGGTGGTTCTCAGAAAACAACACTCAGTACTGGTTCTACCCAGGAGGCCGACTCTATAGCGATTCATATAAGCTCTGAGTTTTTATCACATTCGAGTTAAAACAAATATAAACTAAATCACATAACGACATGACGTCACTAATATATTGCTCAACCATTCACTTCATTTACAAATGGGATAACTTTCACGTGTGTCTCGTGCGAGGTAGATTTGTATTTCTTATTTAAAATATTTACTGAAATGTGTTTTTTCTTATTTCTGAGGTAGTGTCCTTTAAATACTTTTTCTACGTACGCTGTATGCTGTTATTTCTGATTGCAAAAAGTGTCCATCGTTTCAGACCGATAATTCGCATAGATACATTTGAACACATTCACAGTATAATCTATTACAATACTGCGGATCTTTCCAGTCAGTTAAAAGAGAAATCAAAGTTTCACATGAACTGTTATCCCGGATTTAATAAATATTCATAAACCTTCTTGCTTCTACAATATGTATATATTGTACTGGTACGTATTGTGGAGAAAATCATATTGGACTATATGCAAACGGCGTTTCATCCATTATACTATTCACTACAATAGGTACTCGTATAATATATTTAATTACTGTACAAAACACTGTAAAGTAACCTTATAATCTGCTGTCAATCTTTGTAAAATCTCAAGCTGTGAAAATAGAAAAAAAATGCCTTCCTCGACAAACTAATAAACTAATATCTCTATTACAATTAATAGAAAATATTGTTTCGATTACTCAAGAAAGAAAAATGAAATGATCAGTGGAATTGTTAATGATATCAAACCCTATATAAAATATAAAATATATATAAGCTTTGTTTTTATCGATTTTCATATAGTCTATCTCAGAACATGATATCTCCCGAATCAGGTCTATTACCCCCAAATGAAAAAAAACAGGGAATTATATGCCTGTCCCACAGTTCATAGCAATTGGCTTACTTAACTGTGACATCAGCCAAACTTTCCGTTGAAGCAATTGACCAATCAACGTGCTCAAATGCGGCTTTCCCAACATTGCTATTGAACGGACCCAGAGCTGGTTCCGTACTACATACTATATTAAACCCCTTATAAAATAAAGCATTGTTTTATCGATTTCCTTAGAATGGAAAGAAAGTCAATGTCTTATTTACCAGCTTCAGTGACAAAGTTCACGTTATCTTGGCTGATGTCATCCGTCCAAAGGAATTGTTGAATTCGGCCAATGGATACCAGTGCCTGTCAAACAAATGAGTTTGTTTTAAATATAACTTAACATCTTTATAAAACAATGACATTAACCATGATTATTCATAACACAAATAAAAATCTTCAAAAATAAAATAAATGATGTTTCCTTATATATTTCATCATATCGATACAAGCTGATGGAATTAGCTTATCATTAGGTGATGAAACACATTTGAAATTTTGTTACAAATGTCAACAAAAATACGAAATAGGATGCCTTTTAGGCATGCACCAATTCCTCTTTTCATAAACGAAATGAAATCAAGGACAAAGTGAGATTGGATGTCTGCTAATGTTTGCAAGCGACAACGTGGTATAACGTTAACTGTACTTCTCCGTTAAAGAGAAAAGAACAAAGTGAGATATCTGAGAATGTTAAAAATAGGGAATGTGGTAAAATGTTTTTTCCTGCTTTTCTCCGTTAACCATGAAAGGACAACGTGATATAGGTTATTGGAGAATGGTTACAGAAGACTAAGTGGTATACTGTTTTACCTGTACTGCTCCATTAACGAGGAAAGGACAAAGTGCTATAGGATAGCGGAGGATGTTAACAATAGACAACGTGGTGAAGGCTTCTTCGGCGGTTAACGAATGTGTCGGAGACGTAAGCACGTATATAAGAACAAGGACAAAGTTAATCTGAAAAGAAAACAGAATCCATTAATTTGGACAAAGCAATTTAATTGATTTTTGATAAAAATGATTGTTTGGAAGAGCTTAATGCACCACAGAAAGAATAAACAATCGCCGGCTAGGTCGATTCGAGTAGAAACAAGTAAAAAAGTGCATATCAAATCATGTATTTGCCATGAAGGACTCCAGACGGAGGGAATAACAAAATAAGGAAAGCTGCACCTACCAGGAAGAGACCATGGTCGAAGAAAGGTATAAAACAGTTATAGGTATTTATATATTACAAATATTTACTTGCCATAAAGGGACTGTGGACGGAAAAAACTATTGTTGTAGCAGACAACCAGGCGTACTTCCACAGGCGCTCGATCTCCTTGCTCCGTATCTTTTGTATATTTTTCATAAACGATGGTTCCCATGCATACATCTTTAACACCTGAACTCGAACAAAAAAAATGAAAGTGAACTGAAGGCCCTCATTTATTCATCTTTTAATGAATGATATTTAAAGGTAATAGAGGTTCCAATACCTTGACGATTTAGTTGACGGTAAAGCGAAAGTTTTCAAATTTAACAGCTTAAAACAGAATTTGTCAGGTTTTTTTTCTCAAAATTTTAAAATTTACTAAAAGCATATTTTCCAATATATCATGCCCATATATTTATTTACTGACCCTTTATCTCGAAAAGGATATGTATTGAAATTACCCGATGTTTTACGATTGAAACAGTGTGCTCAATCTTAAGTATGAAATTGAACACACTATTGAGTTGAACAGTTTAAGTATAATAACAGACTTATGTATTTTCCAGAAACCGGAGCCCTGTACTTTGATTAAATTAAATGCTGCTCTTATTTGTACATATAATAACGTTTTCTTTATGGTTATCTTACAATACACACATGTTCTAGATTATTTTATTATGTCCTTAGTAACGTGTACAACGTTAAAAACTATTTATTGTTCTTTTATCATAATTAATAGCTTTTTAACAGTTACAATGTATCCTACTGCTGAGCTGATAAAGTCGGCGTTTATGTCAGTAGTGTTGTATTTTGTCAATTTTACATGTTGTGTGTCGGCTGCAAAATGGTGCTAGGTGCGTTAACGCCCATATTTAGCCTAATTTTAAAATGAAAGGTAACACATATATTTATAATCCAAATTATATGTATTTTATGGGAAAACACATTTTAAAAGAAATATATTACGGATAAACTATATTTCATAATGTTTTGAAAAGTCATGTATGACATGATTTTACAAGCTGTAAAAGGGGGGTATAGGAAATATATTTGTTATGGGTATTTAATTTATCTTCATTTTACAATCAAAACTAATTTTTATCGTACACATATTGTATGTTTAAATTTGTGTGATACAAATGTAAGTATTTGTAAAGCGGAAATGAGGTAAAAAGGGAGATAACTCTATGAAAACTATGAAATCGTACAAAAAATTGCATTTTTGCAGTAGTTTCACCATTCACTGAATATAAAAATTAAAAAAGACAAGTTTACATTATGATTACAGTTATGTTTCCTGATTTCCCTTTTCCATACAATAGTTGTAAAAAAATTAATATGGTCTGCGTAAACCTTGGCAACGGCTTACATTGCTAACCTTAATACATTGAATGGCTATTTGATTGCTTCTTAAAATAATCTCTCATGGACAGACGCGATAAAACCGAGTCTGTCAGTATTTTATTTTGTTGGACTTGCAAAGGATATTTTCAAACAAACTTAATAGTCTCTTTATGTATATTACAATACAGCTCTATGTAATCGGTTCTCACATTTCTGTTGTTATAGCTCTCTAATCTATTTTAATATCCGAGGTATGCTGTCGATATGCAGAAAAATACCAACTTTTATTCCGCTTATAACTTCATTTAGAATCTTGATTCGGTTGCCTTTTAAGTAGAGGAGATCTTTTTGTAACACATATAGTTTCGTCGCAATGAAGCCAACGGTTGGCAATACGACCAGAATAACTGCTAAACCACCTAGACTTGCGATACCTGAAATTTAGGGAAAGCTTTAATTTAAACATATTTGTTGCTGACAAAAAGACAATAATATTAATCACGATAGTAGTATAACATATATAAACAAGATGGTGGGGCCACGAGTTCTGCCAGCATTAAACAAACAAGATAAACTAAACAATAACAACGATTTAAAAATAATGATAAGCAATATGAAAAAGAAAAATGCAATTAATTATATAACTACAACTTTTATTAATACATAATATTGATCATGAACGTGTAAATGTAACATACCCATAAGATCCCACAGTTGTATAGTTGCTATAATCAGTATAAGAAATATAAGGATGACGTAGAAGGAGAAGAGGAAGGCGTCCTGTATTCTCTGGCAATCCACGGACATCAGATTGACAATCTCGCCGACAGTGGTTGCTTTCGTTCCACTACGCTTCATTGTCAGTGCCTGTTATATCAATTTATGGATAACGACAGTTATATCTTTGCCAGAAACATACATATATTGTCAGTGCCTGTTATATCAATGTGTGTATAATGACAGTTATATCTTTGCCAGAAACATACATATATTGTCAGTGCCTGTTATATCAATTTGTGTATAATGACTGTTATATCAATTTATGGATAATGACAGTTATATCTTTGCCAGAAACATACATATAATGTCAGTGTCTGTTATATCAATTTATGGATAATGATGATTTTAAATGTGCCAAAAACATACATTTTGTTATAGGATTAAGTTATTTGTTTATTTTTTTTTAGCATATGTAAAGAATGTCGAACATTTGTGCTTAACAGATGCATACAAAGCAGGAAAATATTTGTTTAACGTTATAATTCTAATCCTGGCGGTAAAAAATGTTTTCTTAATTTTAAACGCCTACAAGTTAAGTATAAGAATGCAAATTTAAACTATCACCAGCATAGTTAACTAGGAACGTCTCAATGTTGTTTATCGAAGTATTAAATAAGGTGTTATTTAATTAAAATGCTATATATATATATAAGTGAGATTGTCTTTATAACAACGTAAACGAATGGACAAACTTCCCAGACCTACCCTCTGAGTTTATGACACGAGTTCAATAAAAAGTCTTTTTTTTCCAACATTAAAAAACATCAACAAACATCAACATTTGGATGAATACTTCCCCTAATGGCAAAGTTGAGTGTATTTTGTCTTTTTTTACCAAAATAATTTATTAAAACCTCAATTCAATTCAAACAACCTACAACGTCTGAGTTCGCCCACAAATATCAAATGTGTACACAAATATCCCTCCAGGAAAGATGGACATATGCATCTTCCAGGAAAGATGGACATATGCATCTTAATAGCTTACAAATTATATCTTGTTATAAGACTGATATCAAGTTGACAAACAATATATCATAAAATATGTTTATATATATAAATTTGTAACATACCATAACATTTTCAATGACGTTATATTAATGTCAAATATAAAAAAAACATAGTACTGAAACTACTGATAGCAGTGTTTTAATAAATATAGCGTTTGGTTTACTATATACAACACATTTAAAAACGACATAATACAATGTCCTCAATCTATTTTCATTATTTTGAATGGTTACATATACAAGATAATGAACAATGAAATTCGACGAATAAAAAGTAATCACTGACACGTATGCTTGTTTTTGACATTGAATAAGACAGCGGTTTCAAAGCTTGATCACCCGAAATAAGTGGGGCTATGCATTTGGCATAAAGCCTGGTAGACCGCAGCGTGGTCTAATGGTAGAGCGTCCGCCTCGCATGCGGAAAGTCATGGGTTCGATCCCAGACCGGGTAATTCTAAACACTATAAAAATTGTACTAGAAGCTTCCTCGCTTGACGCTCAGCTATTAGATGATAGTATTAGGTCCGGCCCGGCCCGGCCCGGCCCGGTGTCAGTACAATGTGACTGGGTTGGGTATCATACCATGTGTCTGCGGCATGATACTCCAGTGTGACAGCGCTCAGAATACTGTCTCAAGTAGACACCGTCGCGATATGACTGAAACATTGTCGAAAGCGACGCTAAACATCATACAACAATAACAACAACAACACCAACAGCGTAAACCCTGGCTATAAACATGTCTTTGCATGCATATTCATTATAAAATAAATCATGCTAGTTTTCATGATTTCTATTATTATATATAAGGGAGGCCTCCGTGGCCGAGTGGTCTATCATTAGATATTCATAATAAATCCTTTTTTACATTAAGAAACACACTAAATTTAATGCCATAAAAGTAGTACGTGTACCTTTTTATAGATCAGACATATCAATGCTGTTTTGACCTTCAGTCCCAAGGTCATCATGTGATGGAAGGCAATATGATACATGATTGAATTGATGCAAAGCACAACAAAGAGAAGCAAAGAATAGAAGTACGCCTTCCAGACCGGTTCTGTGATAATTGCTTTATTGTCTATTAACTGGATGATGAACCTGCAACAAAACAAATGTTACGTGTTGAAAACTTGTCATGAAAAGTGTGAAGCATCTGGACTCAATTTTCACTGAATATCTCAAGTTGATACTTACATGAACTTGGCCCCAGTTCATGAGATGCTGAAACTTCATTTACACAAATCATCCTGCCTATTATCCTTTACCAATGATTAAGGATTAATCATGCCTTCAATTCCATTTCATCTAATGTGTAATGAGCTCAAGTAATCATTTAGAGAAAATAAGAAATTTGAGTTGAAGAAAATCTCAGCTTGAGATGTGTAGTGAACATATTGATTATTTGAACAAATTATGCATTAAATGGCCTAAATCTAATTTCAATTTGAATACATCATTTGTAAAGTATTACACGGAACATGAAAAATGTCAATGAAGCTGTGATATTTGAAAAATGAAGTGAGGAATATCTGATATTGAGATGTTTAGTGAAACTACTGCCTTGTTTTAAGCAGTAGCATTAATATAATCAATATGAGAGCATAGAGTAATCATAGTATGTCATCAATACAAGAGCATAAAGTAATCATAGTATGTCATCAATACAAGAGCATAGAGTAATCATAGTATGTAATGATGCTTATTAGTACGAAATTAAGTTTCATGGACTATTCTGTTAATAAAAGTAACATGTTTTTTTACCATTGATTTGATTGTTTGTTTGAATATTAAGCGTTATTTGTATGTCATCTGGGGTTAATAGACGGTCAGTTAACCTTACCACTTTTCCTAGAATTATGCATGGTTAACAGTACTCAAGCACATCCATCTCAACAAGTACGTTATTACTTTCCCGCTTGAATCAGCAGTGACAGAAGAAAGACAACGCGATGCAATGTCGTATGCCAATCATCATGGAGGATGTGATACGGGACCCGATTAGCTCAGTCGATAGTGAATCTGACTATCCATCCATGGATCGGAAGTTCGAATCCCCGTCCGGCTACAGTTCTTGTGAAGGTTGATATACGGCATTGCGGCTCATTCAAGTGTATAGTTATATTTAGATAAAGCAAGGAAAGTGATCACGTGATATCGAGAAAGCGCCTACGTTCACTTGGTCTTGCCAACATGCTTAGCTGTATTTACATACGGGAAACAATGGTTGATTGATTGATTGGTTGAATATTTAGCGTCATTTTTATGCCATCGAGGGTTAACAGACGAACAGTTAACCTAATCACTGTTTCCTGGGATTAACCAGTACTCGAGTACACCCCATCACCGCAAGTAACTGATAACTTTCCTACTTGAATCAGTGGTGAGAGACAAATGCTAATGAGCTACAATGTCGTATATCAATCATCACGGAGACTGTTGCCTGGCGGGGGATTAGAACTCACGACCCCTGGTAACAATGGTAGCCGCACACTTTATTTTTGTTATGTGGCTGTTTTACATGTTGGATATAAGACGAAACAAAAGAATTACGTAATATCGAAGATAACTGGACGAGGCAAAATAAGTAATATAATAGTTTACCTCAAGACGATTGGTTGTATGAACCACGTGACCTCTCCTATTGCCATGAACGACGTTGCTTCAGCCCAGAATATCCAGAACACTTTAAATATGGTCCGGTATAAATTAGGTTTTGGAATGTTGTTGTCGTCATCTAGATAGGAGAAAAAAAAACGGATGTTAGATAGGTATTCCTTACAGAAAGGATTATACAATACAAAATAAGATAGAAGCGATATGATAATTACCCATTTATTAGTCCCTGTATTTAGTTTTAAACCTTTTTGTTTCACTTCGATTACAACTTAGACAAATCATGCTCGAAGTCTTTCTGTGTAGAATTCAGTACTTAGTTCATGCGGAAAAAGTATCTTGCCCAAGGACACCACACATAGCCGCCAGTGGTGGAGGATCAAAACCCACGAACCTCCAATCATGGGTTCGATGCTCTACCACTAGACCACTCGCTCCACAAAATAATACAAATCAGACATGAAAACCCTTTTGTTCTTATATATGATATATGATCCATTACATATTTTACATTACATGGGTTAAGAAACGTCAGATGCTTATGCATAAACTGGTGAACAAGTGATGAAAGTGTTTGACTTTAAAATGCATCTGTTTTGAAAAATAGAATGCAAACGGAACTTAAGGAACATTTAGGAATCTGCCACTATAATGTATAGTTGTTATTCAATTACTTCAGCACAAACACGGAACCTCCATAAAATCATCAAAACTTTAATGTTTTATGTTAATAACACTTTGAAACAAAACCGTTATTCACAATTCTATGATAATTTCTTAGTGTAATTTTAGAAAGGAATAGCCTGCTTAAAAGAATCAGTTAAAACTATTGATAAAAAAATATAATTGAAAAAAAAACCCCGTAAGAAACGCCCTTTACTTTTTACATTCACACATTCAGCTGAATTTTCATTTTTCGCTAAATAAAATATTGTGTGAAGTTTATTAATATTATATGATACCTTTTTTATATGTTATTTCATTGATATTAATGTCAATATAACTAATAATGATATAATAATATATAGTTTATTATTATTAATGACAATAGTGACAATGTGTTTATTCAGTAATTTATGCCTCTGGCCTATAATACAACGTGTACGGAAACATCAGAAGTATATGACTAGATAACAGAATTATGTACAGAATCGTAATTTTTAGTTGTAATAATAATAGTAGTAGTAGTAGTAGTAGTAGTAGTAGTAGTAGTAGTAGTAGTAGTATATGTAGTAGTAATAATAGTAGTAGAAGTAGTAGTAGTAGTAATAGTAGTTGTAAAAGTAGTAGAGTAGTAGCAGCAGTAGCAGCAGTAGCAGCAGTAGTAGTAGTAGTAGAAGTAGTAGTAGTAGTAGTAGTATTAATTGTAGTAGTAGTAGTAGTAGTAGTAGTAGTAGTAGTAGTAGTAGTAGTAGTAGTTATAGTAGTAGTAGTATTAGTATTATTAGTAGTAGTAGTAGTAGTAGTATTAGTAGTAGTAGTAGTAGTAGTAGTAGTTGTAGAAGAAAAAGAAGAAGAAGTAGTAGTAGTAGTAGTAGTAGTAGTAGTAGTAGTAGTAGTAGTAGAAGAAGTAGTAGTAGTAGTAGTAGTAGTAGTAGTAGTAGTAGTAGTAGTAGTAGAAGTAGTAGTAGTAGTAGAAGAAGTATTTGTAGTAGTAGTTGTAGAAGAAGAAGTAGTAGTAGTAGTAGTAGTAGTAGTAGTAGTAGTAGTAGTAGAAAAGAACAAGTAGTAGTAGTAGTAGTTGTAGAAGAAGAAGAAGTAGTAGTAGTAGTAGTAGAAGAAGTAGTTGTAGTAGTAGTTGTAGAAGAAGAAGAAAAAGTAGTAGTAGTAGTAGTAGTAGTAGTAGTAGTAGTAGTAGTACTAGTAGTAGAAGTAGTAGTAGTAGTAGAAGTAGTAGTAGAAGTAGTAGAAGTAGTTGTAGTAGAAGAAGTAGTAGTTGTAGTAGTATTAGTAGTAGTATACAATTAACAATGATTGTTTAAATATATTTTAAAGGTGTGTTTATATCATTGGAATTATGTATGCATAGACTAACAAAGTTACAGTTATATAAATGTGTAATAGTCTATTATAATTCTTTTATGTGGTATTTTGTTGATGAGAAATTTTATCATGATAACAATTAGACGTTAATATATATATGATATTATGCACAAACATTATAATTATTATATATATTAACATATTAATAATGAAACTGTACACAATTTATAATTACACGTGACTAAAATATGGTCACCTTTTAAGTAAGAGGGAACACCGTGTTTTCCACTGTTGAGAAGAGGTGTGGCCTCCGCAGGCACGCCGTTTGATAATCCATTCGTTGCACCGGTTGATTTTTGCGCATGCGCCACATATCGTCTAATGTAAAAAAGATAAGAAATGATTTAACTTAAGATTCTTTGACATCAGAACAAGTTATACATCTTACTCTCTTAAAATGAACACTTAACTAGCCTACACATGGAGTATTATTAGTATACTTATTATAATGATAAGTAGTATGTGGAATAGCAGAACTTGCAGTAATAATTATAGTATTAGCAGTAGTAGAAGTCATATCATATCTTATCATATCAAATTATACCTTGCTATTTGACAGCGCCTGTTTTCTTCCTTCCAGGCCTCTTCAAGTACTGGGCCTATATTGTCGCACCTTAATCGAGTTACTGGTTCCCAGAATTCACTCACCTTAAACGTTTTCCTATAGCTTTTCCATACCACTCTAAAATACAATTTAATCATTAAATGATAAGATTTTACTGAAATGTATATCAATTAATATATGTACGATATGTGTTTTTATCAACTATTCAATCATTGGGGAATGTTAGATATGTATTTCTTTTTCAGAAATAAACAGCAGATCTGCTGAACGCTCTTTAAATATGAACATAGATATACCTCAAGCGAACTTTAGATTTTACGTTTATGTTCATATACACATACAACATACACAACACAAAAACGTTCATATAACAGAAAGACATATATCGTGTTACTGCATCCAGTTACGGTGGTTTAGTGGGTATCATGCTTGCTCTTCCCGGTTCGAATCCCGGTAGGAACCTGTGCGCGTAACTTCTATGTTAATTAGTGATTAAAATGCCTACAAATATCCCTAAAAAGCGAGGTTCCCAATAATTGATTCCTGGATGTACCAGAAGAAACAATGGAAGTCTGTAGTGATGTGCCCGATGGTTGAGCCCTTTAAAACCATACCTCTTATACACTAGCACGTCTTGAATACATCTTTATGACTGTATTAACCATCAACTTACGGCGTAATCCATTCAAAACATACACGACTCAAAATGGATGCCTTCTCCTCCGGACACTCGTTCTGAAACGGCAAATAATATTGTGTATTGTGACATTAAAATACTAAAAGGATTAAGAAACGACGTGTGGATTTCAAAGCGTCATTATCAAACTAGTGTATGCGAAATTTACAGTTTTAGAATACATACGTAAATGTATTTTATTAATGATTTTGTTAATATGAAAAGATCAGTAATGAAATAACTAAACATACATATTCTAAAACTGCAAATATCGCATACGATAGTTCAAATGTGTCTCACAAATTCACCCGGTGTTCCTTCATCTTTTGAATACATATGACCGACCTATTTCGCTCCTTTAAGTAGCAAGGGCTTTGAAAAGATAAAATACAGGATATCGTTGCATGTCTATTTTTCTTCTCCTTTTCCATTATTCTCTTTTTTTCTTCTTGTTTCCTTTTGACAAGAGTGATACAAGGCAGAATGTATAAAAAAAAAACAAAAAAAAACAAACAAACAAACAAAAAAAATAACATTTTTACGTGTCGAATTTCACCTCTTGGAATGAACTCTTAAAAGGCAAAATCTTGAAAGTGTCCATGATGAATTTTATTCATGGCAAACGCTTTTGGAACATCAACTTTTTTATTTAAAATGAAACAATATTTTGGGTAGTAGTGCTTGTTTAATTAAATCTTAACTTGATTCATCCAAGGGAATTCAATTTATTTGGCTGGACATACGGATAGTAAGACCTGTACTCACAGACACTTCCACATATGTGGAGTCATCTTAAATTCCAATTTTTTAATTATTATAACATTAATTATTTAAACATACTTTTTTGAAAAGTTTCAAGTACACTGTCAATTGTTACAATAATATTAATATGCTTAAGTTTTGTATTTAGAACATTTTAATCGCAAAATGTAGTCATATATATATATATATATTTTTTAAAAAAAAAATAAGCTAGGTGTACACTCACTTTCGAGAAGATGGTTACCACTGTTGTTTTAACTTTTCAATATAACAAGGCACAATGAAACTTTTTTCATTATTCATTTGACTTTTATCTTACAAACTTATTATTTGTGTAAAAATAATATTGCTTTTATTTCGTTAACTTTAAATGTCCAGCTCAAAATATCCGCAAATTACCAGGAAATAAATTGAAAGAAGGTACAGTGCAAAAAAAGTCATTGGAAACTGAGAATTCCATTTGGAAATTATATTTTTCGACCGGACGATTCAAAGGGGATGATTTATGATGGTTATGATGTTGTGATAACTGTTTCATTTGCATGTTAAATGTGGTAGATATATTTTCTTATATTTCAGAATTAGTTAAAACATATATGGTTGCCATATCAACACATACTATAATATATATCATGCATATAAATCAAATACAATTGAAGGCAAAAGGTTCTGGTCAATATCTGTGAATACGGGAATGACCGCCGGAATGACATATAGACCTTTCTACTCAACATTTCATTCTCAATACCGCGGGATAAAATTAAAAGTAGAAATCAGTTTGTACATACATCATTCTCCAATTCATGGTATCCTTGTCTGGAATGTCGTTCAGCAAAACAATGAAGAACAAACTGTACACATGCCACGCCGAAGTATGCAAAGTAAACATAGTCCTCGTTACAATAGCTCTGTAAAACAAAGTAAACATAGTCCTCGTTACAATAGCTCTGTAAAACAAAGTAAACATAGTCCTCGTTACAATAGCTCTGTAAAACAAAGTAAACATAGTCCTCGTTACAATAGCTCTGTAAAACAAAGTAAACATAGTCCTCGTTACAATAGCTCTGTAAAACAAATTAACAAAGTCGTCGTCTAGTCGAAATTATCAAAGGCCATTTGGACGAGTTTTACATAATTAACTATTTAAATTGTTTGATTCAATGGTAAAACCTATTTTGTGTTACGCATCAGAGATATGGGGTTACGAATATTCAAGTACAATTGAGTCAGTTCAAGTTGATTTTTGTAAATACTTTTTAGGTGTTAATAGTTTTGTAAATAATAGCGTAGCGCTCGGCGAGTGCAGAAGGCTTCCTTTGTGTGTTACTTATCATACAAATTGCATTAAGTACTGGTATAAAATAATACATATGCCAAATCACCGATATCCAATCATTGTTATAAAATGCTTAAATATTTAGATGATGTTGGAAGAAAAACTTGGGCTTCAAGTGTCAAGAAATAATTGTTTCGATATGGATTCGGGTATGTTTGGATTTCACAGGAAGTGGAGGATATTAATTTGTTTATTTTAGCATTTAAACAACGACTTTCAGATTGCGTGACCCTGTACTGGCATGATAGCATTGCAGAATTTCAAAACTTTATTAAATCCAGAAAAATATCTTTGTATTGAAATTCCCTTTTTAAATAAAAATTCTCTTGCCCGTTTTCGATGTTCTAGTCACAAACTTAAAATAGAAACTGATCGCCATGATAATATTGAAAGGCAATACCGAAAGTGTACATATTATTATATTCATGCAAATATAAACACTCTAAAAGACGAATATCATGTATTTTTTCTGTGTCCGAGATATGCGGATCTGAGACTACAATGTTTACAGTCTTGGTATTCCGGTGAAGTGAGACCTTAAGACAAACTTACCGGTCTTATTGCGTGTGTGTAGAGTGGCAGCATGTCACAGATAGCCAGAAGCATCCAAAATGTGAACGGCACCCCGGACGTCTTGATTCCTCGGCTTCGTTGTATTTGCTGTAACACTATTGACAATAGCTGAAAAAAAAGAAACACATACTTTTACACTTAGTATATATTATTAAAATTAGGTGTACATGTAGTTGAATGAATAGAACTTTAACATTTCATATACATTTAATTATTGTTTTTTATTTTTATTTTAAGAAAACATAATTGGACTCCGGCTAATTATACAAATAAACACATGGTAAACAAGAGTTGTATTACCATAAATACAAATAACAATTAAATTAAATTGAAAGTGGTTCATTTAAACCCTGAACATTCTTAGCAATCCACAAATAAATTACACAGTACTGGTTCCACCCAGGAAGTACACTTGAGAGTGGTTCATATAAACCCTGAACATTCTTAGCAATCCACAAATAAATTACTCAGTACTGGTTCCACCCAGGAAGTACACTTGAGAGTGGTTCATATAAACCCTGAACATTCTAAGCAATCCACAAATAAATTACTCAGTACTGGTTCCACCCAGGAAGTACACTTGAGAGTTGTTCATATAAAACCTGAACATTCTTAGCAATCGAGCTACAGTAAATTAGTAAACACCCATTTTATCACATTTTTCATTATAAGTTTACAAATAAATAGTAACACGTATACAAAGCATTAAAATGGTACAGATATTTGATAACTTAATCAATATATAGAATGATAATGATTATATTATCAATATATTAACAGGCAGAGGAAGTAACCACGTTGGAACAGTTCGAATGAGATGACATTTATTGCAACCATTTCTATGTGATGTTTTTTTTATTGCACTTATTATTGATAATTGATATACGATTGTTATATTTCGATGTAGTGATCATGCTTATGTGGTTGGTGACTGTCCTTTCGGAATGCCATATACATGTATATGTTATTTCATTAACTTGATTTCTAATTATATCGTCAGAATAGAAAACAATGCTCACAAATGTCGCAAACTTGAGGGCAGTGGCAGTGTATGCAGCTTGGGAAATGGGTATTGTGACGTCACACGCATACCCATCGTGCTCCTGGAATAGAAGCTGAAGGACCACAAGACATGCCAGCACAAACGACAGTATCTACAACAAATGATCATTTAACAAACAATATTATTTGAAGTGTAGTAAATGCATGTACCCACATCAAACGAATATGAAATGCTTTAATTCGAACAAAAAATAAAAATGCGCATGTCCAATTCTCCAAACAACTTCGAACTATTTGAACAGAATGTAGAAGTATTTAAAAAAACATTCTGGTTCAATAATATGGAGTATATGCTAGGAAATATTAAAGAAAACATCTCCAGTTATGGTATTTCATAGCAATGTAATCAGAAGGATGAAAAGTGTATAGTTCTCTATGTGTCTGTGTATGTGTGTAGTTCTATATGTTGTCTGTGAATGTGTGTAGTCCTATATGTTATCAGTGTATGTGTGTAATTCTATAAGATGTTTGTGTATGTTGATAGTCCTATATGTTGTCAGTGTATGAGTGTAGTCCTATTTATTGTCTGTGTATGTATGCAGTTCTATATGATGTATGTGTATGTGTGTAGCTCTATATGTTGTCTATGTATGGGTGTAGCTATATATGTTTTCTGTGTATGTGTGTAGTCCTGTATGTTGTCTGTGTATGTGTGTAGCTTTATATGTTTGTGTATGTGTGTAGCTCTATATGTTGTCTGTGTATGTGTGTAGTTTTATATGTTGTCTGTGTATGTGTGTAGTTCTATATATTGTCTGTGTATGTGTGTAGTTCTATATGTTGTCTGTGTATGTGTGTACATGATCATATTAATAGTTAATACAACAACGCTCCGTAAATTACTATTGATATAAACGCTTTTAATGTTAATTCCATATTTTATATAGTACAAATAGAGGGCCGCATGAAATTTTAGTTTTAAATCCTATAAAGGTTTCACTACACAGTTGAATTTTGTTCTTTGTTCTATATAAAATAAGGATTTCCACGGAAAAAAAATATTTCATATAGAATTATTATGTTTTCTATCCATAGCAGTAATGTATCCCCACATAAAAATGCACAATAACTGGTAAGATGGCCAGCTTTGGTTTTTAAAGAGGGTGCACTGACGCCCTAAGATTTTAAAAAAAAAAGGAATCCTCCAATGCTCATAATTACATGCATCTGTTAAAATTCTATACCAATCACTTTATAACACCAGTGATGTCTTATTACAATATATGCTATGCCAGTTTTTTCACTTATCTGCAGCAAGAAATCACAACCACTATGAGCCATTTTGAAAATATTCCAAACCAAATAACATGGAAAAGTGGCGCAATTGCGTAGTGATACGTATACAAAGTTATTTATCTTATCTTATCCTAGCAGATATATGTGTACAGTATACTTATATTGACACAGGTAGAGTTTGGTCAGATACCTATAATATTTGTTAATTGTTCATGGAAAATAATTTGGTCAGATAACACACTATCTGTTCACATGGAATCAGTTTGGTTAGATAGGAATACTATATGTATAAATATTAACCGTTTGGTCCGGTACAAACAACATATATCAGAATAAGAGAAATAGTTTTGGTAAGATAAAATATATATTAGTCAGATATGAAATATATATGTTAAAATGGAAACTACTTAGTCAGAAATGAGCCGTATTGGCCAACAAGAAAATAGTTTGGTCAGATATGAAAAAAATATGTGTGAAAACATTTATCGGATTCTGTATATGGATATTTAAATTGGATACGTTATGTGTTGAATGCTTCCAGCTATAGCAACAAAACGCGCAGTCTAGCTGTAAAAAAAATGTAAATTTCAATTAGAAAGAAAAAAATATTTCCAATCTAAACCAAACGATATACTGTGTTTAATATTTTGCAATATATAAAATGTTTGGTAGTTTATCTGAAATAAAAAAATTGAATGGAACGATAAATATTGATAAATTTATAGATATAAGAGATATAACAACGCAGCGCAGGGCGTAGAGGGGATTTACTTATGTCAACAAATGCAAGAGTAACCAAATTATTCAGCGAGATCTCAAGTAAAAAACCAGTAACTTTAACGGATACTAATTACTGTAAGATATGGATCGTGACATGTATTGTATATACACTCGTGCTAAATATCTTGCATTTTCATATATTTTCTTACATTGCGTTTCCCTATCTCTTCTTGTATTGTGTCATTTGCATACTAATTCATACTCACAGACTTTGAAATATTCAAACCAGCAGTGGAGAGCGGTGTATACTTCTTGCTCTTGTACATGAATAAGATAAAGAAGGGTGCACTGATCCACAAGAATGCGCTCGGGCACCACACTAGCACAGTTTCGAGGAAGCATGTTGAGAACTCGGGTAGTTCCGCGTCTAACTTTGCTGGTTCCTGTTTAATAATAAAACAAGTAGAACAACACAGTATGTGTACATGGATGGACATTTACTTGCACCCAGATGTAGATAAAGGCGCCGAATTAGATTTATAAGGAAGCAAATTTATGTAATTTACTTCTTCAAATGTGTCAGTTATATTTTGCAAACGAAGTATATCATTTAACTGTGGTCAACGGAACTTCAGGTAGGCGGTTAATCAGTTCTATAAATACATTTTGACTACAGGAATCCGGTAGGCGGTTAATCAGTTCTATAAATACATTTGGACTACTTTAACACATAATTATCAGCGGGGTACTCATTGCCGTAGTAAATCTTAGCAGACAATATGAGTGGACAAGGATTTGGAACACACGACCCCTTGATTGATATTCAGACGCGTTACCGTCTAAGCTTGCATGGCACGGCACCAGTGGTACAGTTATGGAAGCTTTCAACGTATAATAATATTTGATTATCTAAATGGATTTTAAATCATTTAAATATCCTTCCGCGTTTTATTCACAATGCAAAGGAGAATTTTAATGTTTGACAATCAAGTGTTTTCGTGCAAATTTCAAGTTAATAAAGCAGTCGGCCATATCTTGCCTTTGGCCATTTACAAAATATTACCAAGAACAAAGAAGAAGGTAACAGAAAAATATATGATAAACATGTTTAGCATTCATAACCATAAACCATTATAAGTTCCATATTTTTACGAAATAGTCATGTTTATCAAGTTATTTGTTCTTATTTCAAGAGCATTTGTCACAAAATTCGATATTTCTAACCATATTTTCCAAGTTTTTGTCGACTTGATTGATTTAAATGCATTAATGTAGCCTACCTATACGGTCCAAGGTGCTTAAACGAATATCGTTATATTGAGTGCAACACAAATTCTTTATCTGCATCTTTGATATATCTTTCACATGGTTTTACCTCTGATTTCAAACAGTTTTGTAAATAAAAAGGCATTTTTTTTTTCAATAGTAATATTTTTGTCGGAACTTACATGTTTTCGAATATAGTAAACATTCGGACAGTAAACATGATTGGAATTTTAACGAAATACTTGAATTCGCGAGGGATGGAAGTCGGGAATATTAGCGAAAATAAAGTTCTCACTAATAAAACGTGTTTTACAGTATATGGATTTTCATGAAGGTCCATATAGTAACAGTTGATGAAAAAAATCAAAGTGACTAAACATGGATAGCTGTGAAAATGTATTTAAGATTTCTATAGTGCCTTGTGTCTCTTCAAAATTTCTATACTTACAGTAAAGAATTTTTAATAAAATGACATAACGATATTGAAAAGTAATACTTCAGTTCTAAAGTTTCTCTATATACTAAGGTTATCATACACATATGTCATGCTTAAAACTCTATATAGTAGAATGCATGATATTGAATATTTAAATATCTTACACGTATAATGATGTTGAATATTTAAGTTAGCAAGATATACTCTTACGGATCATGATTTTGAATATTTATGTCAATAAAATATACTCTATCTTTGTACATGCTGTTGAATAGAAGCGACCATGTACGTATATTCCGTGGTTAATACTTTAACTATGATAATTACATAGCGTATATCTATCAATCCTTTGTTGACCGGGTCGTATATCAGTGAGTGGTCCTACTTCTGATTGCTGACCCGATATAGCATAACGCGTATTATTCCACTATTTTAAACATACTTTAAGTAGTAAAGTATCTATAGTTATCAGTTCTTTGTGGACGGGTTCATTTATCAGTAAGGCCGTAGTTCAGGTAGATCCGATATTTCATAACTCCTTTGTATACCCCTATATTAAACATAATTTAGGTCATAAAGTATCTATATGTACATGTATAATTCAACATTCTTGCATACCGGTAAATCATTTCCGCGTATTGTTACCAGGTACGGACATTGTACTCTTGCACACCGGATAAGGATACCTGCATTTTTACCAGGGTTATATTTTTCTATCCCACCCTAGGGCCGAGAAAAAATTCTGGCGCTGTTACGTGATGCCATCCATAAAGTCCTCACGTTATGGCAAATTTCTTGCGCTATGACGTAACGCCCTTCATAAAATCCTAGTGCTATGACGTATTAATTGGGGTTGAAAAATTTCACCGCACCGAAAAACCCATACAACCCCTCCACGTGCTCATCCTACCCACTTCGCACTATGACGTAACACTATATGACGTTTTCATTCATGTCTCTCGCTACAACGTATCTGTTCATAAATACTTTGATATCTTTGCGATACGTTAAGAAATACAGGAATTAAAATCTTTAAAAATCATATAGTTAGGTTTGCAAGAATAGTTAGTTTTCATGAGGTTTTCGGTCAAAACTGTGCTAAAAGAATCAATATTGTATTAAAAAGCATACATAATATGTTACAAAGCATCAATATTATATTAAAAAGCATAAGTACTGTATTTAAAAGCATCAATACTGTGTTTAAACTTATAAATACTGTATTACAAAGCAGAAATACTGTGTTAAAAAGAATCAAACTTTATTAAAAAGCACCATTTCTGTGTTAAAAGGCATCAAAACTGTGTAAAACAATCAATATTGTGTTTAAAAGAATAAATACTGTGTTAAAAAGAATCAAACTATGTTAAAAAGCATCAAAACTGTGTAAAAAATCAATATTGTGTTTAAAAGCATTAATAAGGAACTTGTCAGCTGATGAAATAGAGTTGTCTGTGAAACATTTCGAAGATTTATCTCTCGGATTGTTTGGTGAGATTTATATTTGTATTTGCTCAGCGGTTCCTAGTGGGATGACAGTCTTTCCAGTGTAACTAAATATGAACATAGCACATTTAATACAAAAAGAATTGCTGTTAGTAAATGAACATGTGAAAAATTGCCGAAGTAGAATTTCGATAGCTCGAACCCGACGGACGGTACAAAATAGTTCGAGTTAATGATTGTTCGAGCCAAGTATTGTTCAACATCATATAACCATACATTACATAGAAATAGGAATTCGGCTGGAACCAGGTAATGGTTCGAGCTATATGTGGTGTCCCAGACATCTGTGTTGGAGCCAACCAAATTATATATATAAAATTAAATTCGATAAATTGATTATGTGGTGTTCATTAAATAAACACTGAATACATGTATGATTTACTGATGATTCAGACTCAATCATTGAAAAAAAATTAAACGAATCACTCACCCAAAATGGTACACCTCCACAAAAATCATATAAAATATCCTGGCTCACGTTTGACATGGTTCCTCGTTAACTTCTAAAATGCCACAGCACTTAAAGTCTTATTTACTGTTCATAAAGGATTAATACCGAGTCATTTTTCCACTTGTCTAAACAGCATTAAATTTAATTCATTTTAATTTCAATGAACTAGATAAACGGCATGCGTGTGTATATCAGTCCACCTAAGTTATAAAGTGAGTACCATTTACGGTTGCTATCAGTAGAAATTAGCCTAATGACATATACAATTATGCCGTTCCACACCTAAAGAGTAGTGGACAGCTCTTTCATTTATTAATTCTGGGTTTCTTTATATTTTATCGACAGAATTAATTAAAACTGTAACTTCAATAAGAATAGAAGAGTCAATTGCATATATTTACTATCTAGTATTTGATTTTTGGTCATTTTACTAATTCATCTTAGCGCCATTGCGAAGTAAGCTCAAAGCTGAAATCAACATATACTGAGTTTTGTCTATAGAGTCTTAAGAGTCGAGCTGTGGATCGAACCTGCAACATTTAACGAGAACGGTCATCATTCTATCCATAGCACTACCGTCACGCTTTCAATACTTTAAAGACCAAATACTAGTGTTTAAATATATCATCTAATTTATGAAAATATATACAAGTTTCTACATGTTTTATAATAATATACGTTATAAATGGTCTAATTTATTTAAGGAAAATACATACTATCATACTGTTTATTGTACATTAAAAAGCGACTAGGCACATAGTTTGTCTATTGTTTTGTTTTATAGAGAAACAATTATTTAAACATTATTAAAACAATTGATAAACTGTCATGATATTCTATTGTATTATTAAATAAAATAAAACATCATTTTTTAATTAGAATATAGAACAGAATTTCTGAAAACGTTGTCCTACTTTTTTATAGCGCTTGGTCATTCTGTTTTGAGTAATCAGTCGGAGTCAAAATCTATAAATAGATTTAACCCCTAACTATAGCCTGTCTTTGGCTGCTTGCCTTGCTAAAATGAATGTATATATATCCACGAACAGATAATGTAGTAAACTGTATTTCCCGTCTTATGGGGTGACAAGAGGGGATAGCGATATTGTGTCCGCTAGTTATTCAGATTTAATCGATTTTCCTAAACACCGAAGGATGACGGAATTGGTCAAGTATGTGCGATTGAACCCAGCGATGTCCTTCGGTACCAATTGGTCCAATGCGGTGACCCCTGTTGGAATTCTTTCTTTATGTATTATACTTTGTAAACCAACTCTATATTTAACATACTGCTGTCCTTTAACTACTACGTCTCAAGTTAATTATATATTTTCCTATTTGTTGCACGTAAATTAAACTATTCATTGTGAAGTCATCATCTTAAGAATCAAATCCTTTTATTCTGTTTCAGTCATCTAAATTTGAAGTGCTTTTGTATTGAACGTTGAAGCTGTCACTCTAAAGTTCTATTAGGTCCATTAGAACCACATACAACCAAAGACAGAAACATATTGTAATATATATTTCTAACGAAGAAAGTCAAGCGGCGTCTGTTTTAAAAATAAGTATTGTTTATAAGTGTTAATTAACTACTATTATTTTCAGAATATATAGAAACTGTTCACTGCTACATGATCCTGATGCTACTATGCGGATGAATTTTCAGCACGTCAAGTCGCGACTTTGGAATTATAAATATTCAAATATATACAGCACTGGGAGGTGTGCCAAAGTGGGCGTGCGTAGGCATACTAAAATACTATACATTGCTGTACTATATACTATACTAGTATACTGTATAGTATGGAGTATTCGTTTTTTTCTCACGTGCAGACATTAACCGCTTAACAGTAGTGCGTGTATTTCGGAAATAAACACAAAGTATACACACTAGATACTAGTTTTTCCAAGAAGTATTGGTCTTATAATAACTAACAATTTAGTTTTATAGCGGCTTACAAAAACGATATTTTGAACCTTGAAACAGTTTTCAGGACATGTTCTATTTGACTCATCAGAGCATCAATACGCTATGTGCCTTCGTGTTTCATATACACATATCACCTTGTTGCTCTAAGTGGTCATATTGTAAATTATATGCGTACACATGCCCAAGCCTGACAGTTAAAATGTAGTTCTTTGTTGGTACTATATACGATTTATTTTCGTCATTTTGTATGGAAGGCATAAAACACTGCTTGTTGTGCTACAGAATATGAAACCCATTTTTACATATTACAAAATGACCGATAAGCACGTTTTACCAATGGTAGGAAAGCGTAGTGAAACATTTAATTGACGAAGAAATGGGGTCTTAGCTGACGCTACATTGCGTATATGACTTATTATGGAAGGACAGGTTCACACATACAAAACTGTTTATTTTTGGGACATAACGTGGAATCTATTTAAATATTGCATCATAATTATTCAAGCGACAGTATGACCGATATATAATCGTTTCACTTATGATGGAAAAGGGTTCTTTTACATTAAAAAAGAAGAAATTGGGGCTTGGCTGACACTTTAAACGATTCACGTTTGTTTCCATATGGTATGAAAAACAAAGGCATACAAAACCGTTGTGACTTTTGCTATCAATTGTGAAATACATTTAAATATTGCGTAAGCTAAAGTATGGCCGATAAACAGACTTTGACAATGATGGGAAAGCAAACAATTGCTTATTTTGTAAGTGGGACTGTGAGATAATCAATATGCAGTCGGCCGCTTTTTTAGTTCGAAGCCAAAGTCGACCAAATAGCCTCAACAAAACAATTTCTGTTACTAGTTCAACCAAGGGAACAGACTCTGGAAGGAATCCTGAAAGTTCGGGGCGTACTTTTGAATCGATGTAAGATGGATATGCATAGGAGTTGTATATATATTACGAAACGTGAGGTCTATAAGAATCACTGATAAAATACAAATAACAACTTTTAGCAGAAGGGGTAATACTTATTTTTTTTAATCGTGATGACCAGTCACATTTAACTCCGTTGTGAAAGGAGTCCTGGTTAGCAACGTTAGGGTTGTTCAGGGCATCTGTTTTGACAGTAAGATTATTTTGCTGGTCAGATGCAAAAATCAAACTGGCAACTGATCGCAATAAGCTGTCAATGTTTATTTGTTTTGTCATAAGCATATTTTACTAAGAAAAGTATGTGAAAAGTAAATTTGAGAAATTTAGATTTTCTTCATTATGACACTGCAGGGGTCGGGGGCAAAAAAAAAAAATGTTTGACGAATTTTCTCTCTTTTTGATACATTTTATTTTAAGTCGTGGGGCCGTAATCATAAAGCTTCCTAAATATATGCTTAGAAATTATCTTAACTCAGTACTACTTTCTTAGCTAGGATGAAAACAATTTCTTAACTTAGGTGGGATTCATAAAACTACTAAGACAAATCTTAGCTAAAAATAAGTCTAAGAAAATAATTATTCTTAGATCAAATATTTCATCTTTAAATTTTTTTTTAACTCGGTAACTAAGGAAGTCTGGGATTTCCAAATCTTAAAAAAATATCGGAGGTGATACCTTCTATACTGTAATCTTCTTGAAATGAGTATTGAAATGATAATGTGGTATATGAGCTTGTGTGTAGTGTGTTTGTGTATATATACGTATGTGTGTGTAGTGTATCTGTGTTTGTTTGTATGTGTATATAAAATATGTAATGTAGTCACTCAACCCGTTTTGTGTTTATGTGTATAAAATATACATGTTACTGCAACAGTGTACTTTGATGAGAAACTGTGTATGGTCTTCTTCTTCTTCTTTTTCTTCTTCTTCTTCTTCTTCTTCTACTTCTTCTTCTTCTTATTCTTCTTCTTCTTAATCTTCTATAACTAGAAAATGGAAAATCAAATACAGGGAAACGCGATACTCGTGTACTTTATTTAAACAAAACAATGAATTATGGTTTATAAATATGTCCTTTAAATAGCATGTGAGTAGTCATGAATCTTTAACTGGATCCTACTCATATAAAGCTAACAGTTCATGTATGTTAATTTGTCCACTCTGTCCAAATGTGTTGCATGTAATTCCATAGTATATAAGTCATGATCGACACCAAATTTATTGGTTTGGCAGAGGCCTTGATATTGTATCTATGGTTTGTATTGTAGCTAGGCGCATTTGTCGTAGTCTGGTCTGTACATTTATGTCTTGGTTATTCATAAATAATTATCTATATATAGTTTAATATATCTTCGCTTGACAATAAACATATTTAACAATGTGGGGTTTAACCAATGATACTTTAAAGTATATTCTTCTGTTTAATGTTGTAAAAAATCAATTACCTCCGTTATGATACATTTTAATTATATTTTGTATGTGTATCTATTTGTCATATATTATATTTGTAATGATGAATAACTGTAAAAGTTAAAATCAATAAAATATATCTATCTATCTAAAATTATATTATATAAATTAAACTCTGTCTAAATATAGACATTCGGGCTGTTACAACCTAAGTTTATGTTAACCCAACAAATGTCTCAATATTGAAAAAAAGCAGTATAATGTGTTACCTACCATAAGTCTGCAGATCTATTTTCCAGAAATATCATTGATTGTTAATCCTCTGTTTAGGACTTTATCACATAAAAATAGTCTTTAAAATCAAACACTTTATAATTTAAGAATCTTGTCACACAAGATATCCACTATAAAAACAGTTTACTAATTATAATTTGTCTGGAGTATGAAACTTATTATTTACAGTATTATGACTACGAAATGATTGGCTATGCAATAAAAACAACTCAAAGTTAATTGTAATGTGACGAAGAGGGCGGAGCAACACGAGAAAGGGTGGGTGTGAAAAATGCTGGACTCAACAACAACAACAACAACAACAACAACAACAACAACAACAACAACAACAACAACAACAACAACAACAACAACAACAACAAAGTAGTAAAAATGTTTCATCTCAGAAATAGTCAGAATGACGATTATCAAACAGTATTGAAGTTCTGCCTATTTTTAGAATAGGGATTTTATTTTAAGTTTATCATTCCAATTCACATATCGATTTTGTCACGTTTTGTTAGATTTGACATATCAAAATATCCAGTTTATATGTACTAATGATAATGAGATGCTTTTTATCTATCTTGATAATCATTTTATTTTTCAAGAAATTTATAACGTTTTATCCTTATAAACTATTTAAAGCCGTTTGATGTACGTGGAGAAAAGAGCGAATTTCCTTCAGCAGTCAAACTAGAATCAAGAATTAATTAGAAAAAAAAATATTCCTTTGTGATTCTTGTTGGTCTTTTATTTTTACATACATTAACTGCTTTTAAGTTTGAAAGACACACTATAGACAGTAGAACGCTCAGCTGGGAATCGTAACACAACAGTGACACAAGAGACAGCTGATTGGTCCGTTCATTCAAATGAAGTTGAATTACAGTTTGGCAAACCGTTATAGTAACCATGAATTGTTGAAAAGACAGGGAAGTCATTGCTTTTAAAACACTGCTATGACGTCATCCTTTGTTCTCGCAGTACTGTATATTTAATACTCAATTCAATTCAATTCAATTCAATTCAATATTTTATTCAGCATAAACATACATTATGTTTATCGCCATTACACTTTTTTTTATTGTTTTGGCGGTTTAAACAATACAAACATGAATACAAGCATGAGTATTAAAAAAACATGGAAAATGAAAAAAGCATGAACAAAAGTATCATACATTGAAGGAATAATGTATGCATTGCCTTTGTATTCGTTATAATTTGTTATTTGACATAATTTATAATAAAATAAAAAGTAGCATTGATTTTAACATGTTGGTTCATTTGGCAATATACAGGCCCTCCCAGAGGGGGTCACTGTTCTCTGGATCTCTTAAAGTAATGTCTATTGTTCCCCAGATCTCCAAAAGTAATTGCCAAAGTTCCCCAAAAGTATTTTGTCCATGTTCCCCAGATCTCTAAAAGTATTTCCATTGTTCCCTAGATCTCCAAAAGTTTTAAACATAGTTCCCTGAAAGTACCAAATAGTGTTTCTTTAAGTAAAACGTCTACTATAATGTTCTCTATTATTATTTATACATCATGATAACAAGCAAAATCCATGTACTGTCTTCTTTTACTTGTTTAAAATATCTATGGTCTATGGCTTGAACTTTCAGAGAAAAGTTATTCTTTAAGTTTCCTTAAAAATGTGCTTGTAAGCCCTGTGGCAGGGAACATTTGTGGTTCAATCCCGCTGGTTAAAAAAACTTCAAGAGTTTGTGATTATACAAATGCTGTGCGAGTTTGGATAAGATTCTTTGAAAAATGTGGGGGATGCTATAGCTTCTACAAAAAAAAGTTAACGGATGGACGACGGACAATTTATCAGAACATAAGCCCTGCTGGCCTTTGGCAAGTAGAGCCAAAGAAGATATCGATGGAAGGACAGAAAAGAAAAAAAAAGAATAGCTAAGCGGTTGATTTACAAAAGGCAATAAATACGCATAAATAATTGACTTTATTGTGTAAACACGATCTATTTAAAAAAAGTAGATACCGGGTGGGATTGAACACCAGTCCTTACGATCCAAAATCGACGATATTAACCACTGTACTATTCTGCCTATATTCAGCAGTAGTGTAAATATATCTTTGTTCGGAATTACCATCCAAAATTTATTTTGGGTACATGAAGTTGTGCAGGGGCCCAGACTAACACGTAAGAAACGTCCAAAGCTGTCAAAAGCTGTTTCAGTCAGTCGACATCTCATTTATGATCAAGTATAAAAATTATACATAAAATCAGTGACTTAATTACAGAGACTGGCATGCTAATAGCAATACAATGTCCACGGCACTTTTATTATTTCTATAATTAACTTTTCGAATCTTGGTCCGATTTAAAAATTATGGTGCCAAAGTAAAGCTGATAAACATGATGACCAACTCCAATTATCAATTATTTAATATTTTTCTTCTGAATTTTAATTATTACGGATTGAAATCGAAATATGTTGAAATTTCAGGAAAAAAAAAAAAATTAAAACAAAAATCGGTTGTTTTGATTTTACTAATACCATGTACGTTTAAACAAAACAATACAAATATAAATATTAGGTAAAAAGATGAAGCAGTAAGTTTTTAATCGGTGGCGAAAATTTCATATTGATATTTATTGAAGTCGTTTTTCTTATTTCTTATTTAAAAAATGGGCTTAAAAGAGAAAATGATCACTCAAAAAAAAACTTTAAGCATAAAATTCTTCATTTCTTTAAATTTAATTTAAAAAAGAATAAATAAATTTCCCAAATCAAGCCCTTTCTTTTGATACCATAATCACAAAAAGATTTTGTTTGATTCTAGAGGATGTGTGTTTCCATGATTTAGAAAACGCCACGTGGTCTAGTGATAAAGCACCGAAACCCTGATCGGAGGGTCGTGGGTATTTCAATCCTCCGCCACGACTATGTGTGGTGTTCTTAAGAAAAACACTTTTTCCACATATGCTTAGTACTGGTTATGCCCAGGAAGACTTCGAGCGTGATTTGTTTAAGTCGTAAGAACTTGTTTCAAAATCGAAGTAAAATAAATAAGTTCAAACTAAACTAGAAAAAGCCAAAATGTGTCACCTAATATTTAGACAAGTGCCTTCAGTTGCCTATCTCTGTTTATATGTCTCTGATAAAATTGATCAAATAAGTTACTTTTTTTCATTAAAAACAATATCCCTAGATTTCTAAAATTAGACCTTTGATCCCTAGATCCCTAGATCCCTAAAAGTAATGGCCAATGTTTCCCAGATCTATGAAAATAAGTGGCAATGTTCTCCAGATCTCCAAAACCCCGGGAGGGCCTCAATATAGGGACATTTAATTTTTAAATTATTTGCTTATTACTATTTACTTACTTACACTGTATGTTATGTACATAACATTATGAATAGATAAGCGTAATAATCACCCGCAGGCCAACAAAATGAAACTTTCATATAGGTGACAGGTGATATTGTCTCGTGCAAAACATGAAAATCACGTGTCTGGTCTAAACATGAATGGAAGGCGTTTCTGTGTAAGCAAAGACTCGCCTTATTGTGTGTGTACCTGTGCCGACACTGTAATGAATGATTGACCCTATAGATTATTAGACACGTGGATAAACATTTCATTAAATAATAAGGATTACGCTAGTGTTGTATTATTTACCAAAGTAGGTCAGAGTAAGTACATGTGTGTACAATAGAACTATTAGAATAAAAATAAAATAATGAGTGCTCAATAGTTTGTGGTAAGAATTATTTCGAAGGAAATTCGAAAGTCAATATTTGGAAATAATTTGCTTGAAATTGGATGACATGAATGGATATTATAGCACAGTGTCGGTAAGTCAATTTAAACGTAAACTTATAATATATTATAACAACAATGAAATGCATTTATATCTATATATATTTATCACTCAATCACCTGTATTTGGATAAATACAGCAGCGGATTCCAAATAACTTAGATGTTGTTCGTGTCGTTCCTACTCTATGCATGATTGTATGTGTATTTACAAATGATACAACACAAAGAAGAAAAAAACCCAACCCCCCCCCCCCCAAAAACAAAACAAAAAACAAAACTAAACTAACATAGCAACAACACAATGACATAATTATTTAATAAATGTGTTTTTTTGAAGGGTTCATAGTTGTAACTGAGAGTACTTGATATTAATATGTTAGGCGCTAATTATTTGCTAAGTAAACAAACTTTGCTAACTTAGCGAGGAGAACCTTTTGTTTTGATTGCTCTTCAAAATCACTGTCAGCTCAGCAACAAGCAGAACCAGCGAGTTCCACTGGAGCCATGTTACATTTCATTGACCCTAGCACAAATATTGTTTTCACTGGTGGTTCTTGCAAATGGAACCCTTGTGCTACAGGTGAATGCACATTACCTTGCCAAAATCAAGGACAGGTTAAACTTTTTAAAAACAACCCATGTCTAAGCTTGTTTCAATTCTTCTTTGAGAAGTGCATCTCGGAAGAATTGGAGAGGCGACCAGTTGACTTAGTACACTTTTTTTCTGTCTGCCAATCAGCCACTGGAATCCTAATACTTGATTCAGATGCCAAGTCACATATTCATCTAGCGCAGAAAATAATAAGGTTACGACCAGTCAGCCACTGACTATAGAATATAAACTCGTACTGTATGCTTGCAAGGCAATAGTTACGTCCTATTTCGTTGCCTGCCTTCAACAGTCGCTGAAGGGAGTAAACTTGTACTACATACTTGACATTAGTACGACAATGGTTACGTCCCGTTTTTACCTACCTGCCTTTTTTATGATGAAGAAAACATGACTGCAATGGTTTCATACTAGTTTTGCCTTGCTATCAACTTAACTTCCTATCTGTCTGGCTTCTCTCTCTCGCTATTCTCACGGGTAATCCTTATGTGTAACTCGGACCATCCTTGTGTGTAACACGGGCCGTCTGTGTGTGCAAACTGGCCGTCCTGATGTGTAATCGGGCCATCCTTGTGTGAAACATGCGCCATCATTATGTGTAACACGTACCATCATTATGTGTAACACGGGCCATCATTATGTGTAACACGTGCCATCATTATGGGTAACACGGGCCATCATTATATGTAACATGCGCCATCATTATATGTAAAATGCGCCATAATTATATGTAAAATGCGCCATCATTATGTGAAACACGGGCAAACCTTATGTGTAACACGCGCCATTCTTATGTGAATCACGGGTCGTCCTGGTGTGTAACATGGGCCAACCTTTTGTGTTACACGAGCCATTCTTATGTGTAACATGGGCCATCCTTATGTGTAACACGGGCCATCCTTATGTGTAACACGGGCCATCCTTATGTGTAACACGGGCCATCCTTATGTGTAACATGGGCCATCCTTATGTGTAACAAAGGCCATCCTTATGTGTAACACGGGCCAACCTCATGTGTAACACGGGCCAACCTCATGTGTAACACGGGCCAACCTCATGTGTAACACGGGCAATCATTATGTGTAACACGAACCAACCTCATGTGTAACACGGGCCAACCTCATGTGTAACACGGGCCATCATTATGTGTAACACGGGCCAACCTCACGTGTAACACGGGCAATCATTATGTGTAACACGGGCCAACCTCATGTGTAACACGGACCAACCTCATGTGTAACACGGGCCATCATTATGTGTAACACGGGCCAACCTCATGTGTAACACGGGCCAACCTCATGTGTAACACGGGCCAACCTCATGTGTAATACGGGCCATCATTATGTTTCACGAGGTTAATACTAATAAAAATGATTAATAATAAAATAAACTTTTTGTGTTTTGGTTAGCAGATGCATAGTTCCAACCTTTACAACGTGTGTTGGAAGATGTAAATCAAATTTTAAATGTAAAACCAGTATTAATATATCTATAGATCTACATCATCTTTGTTGATTTAACTAACAGAGGAAAAGCTGTTTTAACTTCAAGTTTTCTTTATTACAATCGATGTATAACTCCGCGTTTCTGATACCATTGCAGTATGGGCTTGAAAGGTTACATGCATAGATTTAAACTTACAAAATAAAACATGTGATTTTTTTTTTGTTACACTTTTTAATTTTAATTATACGTACATAAATATTACTTGTTAATGTTTCGATATCCAGTGAACCTTAATCTATATTACATTCATACTCGAACCCTAATGACGAACATTTAAGCTTCTTATTTTAATGTTCCGATAGCTGCCATTTTCCAGCGGCCATTTGCACATCGGTCATGGCCGCTATTTCAGGCCTCCATAAACTGTTTTTAAATTTCTTTAAATTTAACACGAAATTAATTATAGGCAATGATCGATGATTATTTAATGAATGTATCATAGACTGAAATTATTAAATGAAAGTTTTACCACAAAAACGGCCATTTTACTTACTATTCACGTGACATTGATAGAGCGCCCGACTCGCATGTCAAAGGTAATGGGTTCGATCCCCGGCCGGGTCATACCAAAGACTTTAGAAATGGTACTAAAAGCTTCCTCGCTTGACGCTTAGCATTAAGAGGAGAGTTCTAGGTTTGGTCGGCCCGGTGTCAGTATAATGTGACTGGGTGGGGTATCATACCATGTGTTTGCGGCATGATACTCTAGTGTGTCAGCGCTTAGAATAATGTCTCAAGTAGACACCGTCGCGATATGAGTGAACAACTGTTGAAAGCGACGCTAAACACCATACAGCATATTATACTGACGAACTACATTGACAGAAATGGCAATAGATGCCCTTATTTTTAACTAGTGTCAGAACAATGGCAATTCTTGTATGCAAGGGTAATAAAGAATAAAAAATGTAACAAAGCGGCCCCCTTCAAGATCATAACAGAAAGAAAAAAGAAATTAAACACAACGTCATATACAAATGTTACATATACAAATTCATTTTACCCTTAAATTTGTATTTATGGCATTATAATGGACCCTGCCAGGTCCGGTTGTCTCAATCGGTAGCACATCTAACTTTCAATTCAGGGGTCATGAGTTCGAATCCCTGTCCGTTTTGTGGTCGTGATGATTGATATACGACATTGCGTCTCAATGCCATTCGTCTCTCACTGGTAACATACAACAGTTTTGTTCGTCCTTTCGTTCATTTCTTCCTTCGTTCCGTTTTCTGTTTGTACTGAAGCACAGTTGCCATAAACGTATTTTAACGATTTTTTTCCAGTTATTCGTTTTATATTTTTATTAGTATGATCGTTTGGGAACTGCTAGTTCATTTAGTAAATATGACTTAATAAAACTTAATGCAATTTCCGTTTTCTCTTTTAATAAAAATAAAACAAGTATTTCACGGTGAACCGCTGCAAATGACGGACACCAGAGCAAAAAGAAAGAAAAAAAACAACAACAGAATAAAAGAGATTCATTTCATAATCTGTACAATGCCTCTTATCTGAATCCGTACATGCACTTTATATAATGTTTGCAGTAGGTCTGAGAATATGTTTATGCATACCAAATGTAACTTTTATCAAATAGGCGACCTAGGAGGGCACGGCGATTGCAATTAAATTGTGTAATACCATAGGCGTAGTAGCATTTCAATAATTGTCTGGGCAACCTGGGACCGATCTCTCCTCTTCTTCTTCAGATTTTTGGTAAATGGTGATTTTAAAATAGTTTACCAAAACATTTTGGGTGGGGTTGAGGGGAGTAATGCTGCCCCCACCCCCTCTACCTGAACATTTGTGGACCCCATCCCCTCTTGGCTACTACGCATACGTATAATGCACATATTGGTGTTGATTAAAATAACTTAAACGCTCATACACGATTCAATATAAGGCACGATTATGTAATCAGGTTGCTTTGTTTTATTTTAGCAACTGGTCTACATGCCAAAAAAAACAACAACAAAAGTTCATTCAAACTGACCAAATGAGTTACTTGATCACAGGAAACCTTTCAACCAATGAAAAGCCATCGTTTCTTTCCGCAGTGCAGATGATTGGTCAAAAGTCACATAACAGCACATCCGGAGATTGACGAGCTAATATTTTTTTCCTTCCGTACTGCGCATTATAACTGAAAGAACGTGTTTTATTATTGGACTAAGGATGGTAGCGCGAGTTAAACTGTGCTTTTGTCTGTTTTATGAGATGTTTTATTGCAATATGTACCGTTTTCATTTATTTTAATAATGTTTTGTGTATTTTCTAAACCTTTAGGTACATGAACGGAAGTGTGTGATGTCCTTGACTTTATTCGTATATGCTTAGTACTGGTTATTTCGTGGGTATTTCAATCCTTTGCCACGACTATGTGTGGTTTCCATGAGAAAGACACCTTTTCCACATATGCTTAGTACTGGTTATACCCAGGTAGATTTCGAGCGTGATTTGCCTAAGTTGTGAGAACTTGTTTCACAATCGAAGTAAAATAAATAGGTTTATACTAAACTAACGGAAGTCTACACCGCCGATTCTCGATTCGAACTAAGTCAGTTGCCATAACTATGCATATATGCCCTTAAAAAAGGCATTGATTAGAAAACTAATTAGCTGCTACCAGAAGTTTTATTAATTTTAAATAATGTATTACCGTTACAATCGGAATCGGAAGAAAGCAATGGAGAAATGGAACTATCAAGGTACGAATCTTTTGGGAGGACCGAACTAATATTGCCAAAACGTGTGGCCCAAATGAGACTCAACATTGCTTTAATTAAGTTGGCAATAGAATATAATTATACTTATACGAATGTTTGTTTAAAATTACTACGATTCATTAACAGATAGGTCGCCTTCTACAGTATCTTTGGTTACGTCATCTGCGCGACAGGCTGTGTGTGATTGTCCAGAGACTCTCGCATTAGGAGGATCGGGAAAAACTTGAAAGTTTACATGTATTTAAAGTGTACAGCGTGTCTACCGGCGAAGATGTACTGTTTTATAGTACTACCCAGATCCCCTGTCTGGGAAGGTATTTAAAAGTGTGTGTCCGTGAACAATACTATATTTGCAAAAATAAAAACTTATATTATCATCGTTTTCAGAAGTTTCTTGCAGACAGACAGTTATGAGATGTGTTGGCAGTAAAACAGATATTGTTGCAGTGCACAGTTTGCTTCAGATGGTGAGTATTACAATATCCTGTTCTCTACTCAGTCTTATTCTCATACAAGTTACACAGCTGTCCGTTGATATTGCTTTTCGTAATATGATAGCTGCTTGATGCATACCTAATTGGTATGTTTTACTGAAGGTATGAACAGTGAATGATATTTTAGTCTACCGAGATATTATTTAAAGTGTACAGCGTGTCTACCATCGAAGGTGTACTGTTTTATCATACCTGAATCTCCAGCCTGAAAAGTTATTTACTAGTGGGTGAACAATACCATATTTGCAAAAATAAAAACTTATATAATCATTATTTTCAGAAGTTGCTTGCAGACAGTTTTGCAATTGGTTGTTTTGTTGGCAGTGAAACGGATATTGCTGCAATACATAGTTGGCTTCAGATGGTGAGAATAACAATATCCTGTTCTTTATTGTCTAATTCTTATACACGTTACACAGCTGTCCGATGCTATTGCTTTTCGTAATGATAGTATAATTTTATAAAATAATCATAAAAATATACCCATATAAATTCATATACTCATATAAACCTTTAGAAATAAACTCATAATTATAAAATCATATAATAAATGCTCATATATAAGTCACACATATAATATATCATATAAAAAGTCATGTATATGTCATACAAAATAAAACTCTTATTTATTGCACTTATAATAAAATCATATTAAAATCACACTAAACACTCATAAATTGGAACCATGATAAAATACACACTTTAAAAACAGCTATACACATCATGAAAAAATATATAACTGGTAAATAAATTTTAAGATAAAATATAAACCAAAATAAACCAAGAAAAATCTGAAAATACACAATACTGAAACCGGCATAAAATGATTATTTCAAATTAGAATTTGCATCGAGGCAAACTGCATTCATCATGAAAATGACATAAAAATGATAAAACTGATAACTATCTAAGAATACACTTATAGAAATTGCATAATAATAAAATCCTATTAAATAGATATAATAAATTGCACATATTATAAAAAAAAACCCCCAAAAAACTTATAGAAATTGCATACATATAAATAAAATAAACTTTTAAATTGCACATATAATAGCAAATCATATAAACTGTATCATATAAATTGCATACGTAATAAACACCTATAAATACATACTCATATAAATTGCAAATACAAATTAAATCATATAAATAAGTATATGAGCACAATACAAAATAATATAAACTATATTCTTATATTAAATTGTACATGCAACAGATCATATAAAATAAAGTTCTATATGTTTCAAATAATTGATTGATTCTTTAGCGTCATTTTTATGCCATCGAGGGCTAACAGAAGATCAATTAACCTAACCATTGTTTCTGGTATTAACCAGTACTCGAGCACACCCCATCTCCGCAAGTAACTGATAACTTTCCCACTTGAATCAGCGATGAGAGACGAATGATAATGAGACACAATGTCGTATATCATTCATCGCGGAGACTGTTGCCGGGCGGGGATTCGAACTCACGACCACTGGATTGATAGTCAGACGCGTAACCGACTGAGCTAATCGGGGCCCGGTATATATATTAACAAATCATTAAAAAAGAGTTTGATTCTGATCAAAATATAATTTAAATTTGATAATTAAAAGATAAACTAATTTCGGATTAGGTATTCATGAAATGTCATACAAATAGGAAACGTTCCTTGCGGACTTTCATTTCCTGGCAAAAGTTCTCTGCAGCAATGCAATATGATGGACATGTTTTAACGTTTAATAATTTCATCTCACAGTCAAGACATTCATTGTGATAGTATTTTATCCTGGTGTACAACCTTTAACATTTTTTTTATAGAACTGTTGACGAAATATTTACAATTACAAATATAATATAATCTGGAGTGTTTTTTCTCTCATCCATGTCTGTAATAGCCGATGATATAACTAACATATAATGAGCACTTTTTGTAATTTTTTAATGAATGTACGCCTTTTAAATATCTGCCAGAATTGTACCTCTTTGTAATATAGAAATATAGAAACAAAACTAAGCGGCTGAATACATACTGGACTAATTGATTAGTCAATTTGCACATTCTATATACATGATAGATTTTTCAAAAATTATTTTTTGATTTTTTTTTAAAAATTGTCACGTTAAGGTGTAAACCCACCATTGATTGTTTTTTTTGTTCTACAGTAATTAAAAAATGTTTGCATTCTTGTCAATTATAGGAGATGTGAAACTTACTTATTTTATTGTTTTTTTATGCTTTTGTATAATTGCTTTGAGTAGGATGTCTTTTAATCGAATGGATGTAGAAATTCAAAACCCTTAACTCCATTTTTAACATATCGTGCTATTAAATAACTTGACAATCGGAAATCCGAATAGTAGTTTTCAGTTTTGTTCAGTATAAATCTCGCGAGATTTCAGTGATAACGATAATAAAACTAATTCGCATTCACAGACTCAATTCTTGTCTGAAAGCAAAAGAAGACTTTGGAAATCTTGTACTCATACCCAAATGTTCAAGCATCAAGTTCTTTTTTTCTAAAGTTGGTGAAAAATACCATATTTGCAAAAATAAAAACTTATATAATCATTATTTTCAGAAGTTGCTTGCAGACAGTTTTGCAATTGGTTGTTTGGTTGGTAGTAAAATAGATATTGTTACAGTACACAGTTTGCTTCAGATGGTGAGTATAACAATATCCTGTTCTCTACTCAGTCTTATTTTCATACACATTTATGATAGCCTTATATGTATTTTTACTAAAAAATAATAACATTGAATACTATTTAAATCCTCTGTGATAATATTTCGGTCAGTGCTGCATCGTGTAAACACAGAGTGCCGTTTTTTCGTTGAAATCTTGTTAAAATCTGATGTATATCACAAATATAGTAATGCCGGGCCCGATTAGCTCAGTCGGTTTCGCGTCTAACTATCAATCCAGGGGTCGTGAGTTCGAATCCCCCACCCGGCAACAGTCTCCGTGATGATTGATATTCGACATTGTGTCTCATTATCATTCGTCTCTCACCGCTGATTCAAGTGGGAAAGTTATCAGTTACTTGCGGAGATAGGGTGTGCTCGAGTACTGGTTAATCCCAGGAAACAGTGGTTAGGTAAACTGATCGTCTGTTAGTCCTCGATGACACAACAATGACGCTAAATATTCAATCAATCAATAAATCAATCAATCAATATAAATTCACAATTCAAACATGTTCAAACCGGACCCGATTAGCTCAGTCGGTTACACGTCTTACTATCAATCCAGGGGTCGTGAGTTCGAACCCCTCGCCCGGCAACAGTCTCGAACATTCAAACATGTTCAAACCGGACCCGATTAGCTCAGTCGGTTACACGTCTTACTACCAATCCAGGGGTCGTGAGTTCGAATCCCCCGCCCGGCAACAGTCTCCGCGATGATTGATATACGACATTGTGTCTCATTATCATTCGTCTCTTACCACTGATTCAAGTGGGAAAGTGATCAGTAACTTGCTGTGACGGGTGTGCTCGAGTACTGGTTAATCCCAGGAAACAGTGGTTAGGTAAACTGATGGTCTGTAAGCCCTCGATGGCATTAAAATGACGATAACTATTCAATCAATCAATCAATCAATCAATCAATCAATCAATCAATCAATCAATCAATCAATCAATCAATCAATCTTAATTCACAATTCAAACATGTTAATGCTTTCAAAATGTTAAAAATGCTAATGAAATAAAAATGAACATGAAAATAAAGATAATACATTTTTAAATAAGAAAAAATGATTGTTTATAACCACCAGTATGCAACTACCCCACGGACACATATCCTGGTTCCAGTGGTGGTACTATGCCGTTAAGCCCTGCATTGATATATGTTTGCCTAAAAATAAATCTTATCACATTTTTGTCGTGTGTGCGTGTCTATGTGTGACAATGTGGGCGATTTTTATTTCTAAAATCTCGCCCATCGACTAATATTTAAAGTACGAAATACCTATGACTGTACCGTATCACGGTGATATTTCTCATACCAGGTGTGTTACGCCATATGTGAGTGGTGTTCATAATAAATAAACATTTAATACTTTTATATATAGATATATAGATCCGTATAAACGATCTGCAGTATTAAACCAAACCGCATCGTTAATGAAAAGTGACAGCTTAATACTTACAGTACATAAAGCGGCCCTATGCCGCGCTCACTTCACTCGTTACGTGGTCTTCGCGCGGAACAAGTCAAGTAACGGCGGTCGTTGTCAGTGTTTGATCTTCGGTGTCGCTGACAATACAATATGTTTTGTTTAACACATATCAATGTGATTGCGATAATGTTGTGGATTATGTTATATGATACTGAAAGTCGACATGTGCCTGTGGTAAGTCCATGTTCACTGATTATATACATGTAAGTGTTCGGGAATGGTTTGAAATTTGTTCATAAGAGGTTGCATTTTGTTTTTGTGACTATTGACTTCGGTAATAAATGCGTCGCGTGAGACTAGATATGTTTGCACCATGCTCGGTTTTGGGTTCGATACATCACCTGACCATATCAATTTTAACAAAAATTGTAACCGAGAGCGATTACTTAACAAGACCATCACCATTTAATAGTTCGTTCTCAGACTGGTCGATTATTGTTCTGTATAATTTAAATGAGTGAGTATCATACCGCAATTGGAATGCGACTGCTCATCTATGTGACATCGGTATGAGTCGTCGTCCAGGCTTATCTCCAATATAACCTGAATTTGAGTCCCCGTTGTGTCTGCTTATACACCGATGAGACCCTGGTTTGATTCCCCGCCTCGGTTACTTGATTTGAGTTCCAGTCTCAGCTTCTCACCCATATGACCTCAGTTTAAATCCCGTTCTCAGCTTCTCACCCATGTGGCCTCAGTTTAAATCCCGTTCTCGGCTACTTACCCATGTGGACTCAGTTTAAATCCTGTTCTCGGCTTCTCACCCATGTGGCCTCAGTTTAAATCCCGTTCTCGGCTTCTCACCCATGTGGCCTCAGTTTAAATCCCGTTCTCGGCTACTCACCCATGTGGCCTCAGTTTAAATCCCGTTCTCGGCTTCTCACTCATGTGGCCTCAGTTAAAATCCCGTTCTCGGCTTCTCACCCATGTGGCCTCAGTTTAAATCCCGTTCTCGGCTTCTCACCCATGTGGCCTCAGTTTAAATCTCGTTCTCGGCTTCTCACCCATGTGGCCTCAGTTTAAATCCCGTACTCGGCTACTCACCCATGTGGCTTCAGTTTAAATCCCGTTCTCGGCTTCTCACACATGTGGCCTCAGTTTAAATCCCGTTCTCGGCTTCTCACCCATGTGGCCTCAGTTTAAATCCCGTTCTCGGCTTCTCACTCATGTGGCCTCAGTTTAAATCCCGTTCTCAACTTCTCACCCATGTGGCCTCAGTTTAAATCCCGTACTCGGCTACTCACCCATGTGGCCTTAGTGTAAATCCCGTTCTCGGCTATTCACCCATGTGGTCTCAGTGTAAATTCCGTTTTCGGCTACTCACCCATGTGGCCTCAGTGTAAATTCCGTTTTCGGCTAATCACCCATGTGACCTCAGTGTAAATCCCGTTCTCGGCTACTCACCCATGTGGCCTCAGTTTAAATCCCGTTCTCAGCTACTAACCCATGTGGCTTCAGTTTAAATCCCGTTCTCAGCTACTCACCCATGTGGCCTCAGTTTAAATCCCGTTCTCGGCTACTCACCCATGTGACCTCAGTGTAAATCCCGTTCTCAGCTACTTACTCATGTGACCTCAGTGTAAAGTCCGTTCTCAGCTACACATCCACGTGACCTCAGTGTAAATTCCGTTTTCGGCTATTCACCCCTGTGACCTCAGTTTAAATCCCGTTCTCGGCTACTCACCCATGTAGCCTCAGTTTAAATTCCATTCTCAACATCTCACCCCTATGACCTCAGTTTAAATTCCGTTCTCAGCTACTCACCCATGTGACCTCAGTTTAAGTCCCGTTCTCAGCTACTTACTCCTGTGACCTCAGTTTAAATCTCGTTCTCAGCTTCTCATCCCTGTGACCTCAGTTTAAATCCCGTTCTCAGCTTCTCATCCTTGTGACCTCAGTTTAAATCCCGTTCTCAGCTACTCACCCCTGTGACCTCAGTTTAAATCCCGTTCTCAGCTTCTCACCCCTGTGACCTCAGTTTAAATCCCGTTCTCAGCTACTCACCAATGTGACCTCAGTTTAAATCTTGTTCTCAGCTACTCACCCATGTGACCTCAGTGTAAATTCCGTTTTCAGCTACTCACCCCTGTGGCCTCAGTTTAAATCTCGTTCTCAGCTACTCACCCATGTGACCTAAGTGTAAATTCCGTTCTCAGCTACACATCCACGTGACCTCAGTGTTAATTCCGTTCTCAGCTACTCACCCCTGCGACCTCAGTTTAAATCCCGTTCTCGGTTACACACCCCTATGGCCTCAGTTTAAATTCCATTCTCAACATCTCATCCCTATGACCTCAGTTTAAATTCCGTTTTCAGCTACTCACACATGTGACCATAGTTAAAATCCCGTTCTCAGTTCCCGTTGAACCTTCGTTTGTCTCCCAATTAAGTTTATACTATTTTTTTTTAACCTCGATTGCGATGAAAGCTCAGAGCTTATATGAATCGCTCTCGATTCCATTTCCTTGGTAAAACCAGTACTGAGTTTGTTCTATGAGAGGCATTGGGTCGAACTGAAGCTCGAACTCACAACCTCTAGCGTGAGTGGCCAACACTCTATCCATTACTTTAACACCCGCATTGACTCCCAGTTTCGGCTCCTCACCAATGTGACCCTGGTTTGAGTTCCAGTTGTGTCGGCTTATATACCGATGGAACCTTCGTTTGTCTCCCAGAATCCGCTGCTGATCAATGTTACCTTGGTTTGAGTCCCCGCTGTGTCTACTTATATACCGATGAGTCCTCCGTTTGACTGTTCCTAACCAATGTGGTCTTGGTCGCAACCACACGATTCGGACCTAATTCGATACTTTTGAAATACGTTTTTGAACGTCCTATTTCCAGATTTATTATCATTGTTACTATAAATAATGAAACATTGATATCCTTATGTGTGCTAAGGTTTTTTGAGGTCTTTTTCTTATTATCATTGCTTTTTTTATTGCTATGCTGCGACAGACAGTCAGATGGATTGACGGACAGACAGACAGACAGACAGACAGACAGACAGACAGACAGACAGACAGACAGACAGACAGACAGACAGACAGACAGACAGACAGACAGACAGACAGACAGACACGTCGGACCATTCATAAGGTTGTTTGTTATTCATTTTTCGTTTTTCATAATTATCCTTAACCTAACCTTACCTCAAATTTTGAAGAGTTCCATTTACTTGAATACCGAGAATACTTGTCGACCATAAAATTATGTGCATTCTACATGATATAGATATAATACAAACATGGTTTCAGCAATGAATATCGAGATGGGAGAATCAGTAACACAAAAATCGCATCACAGTGTTATAATAAAATATAGAAATTGAACCAACGACTTTTCTTGCTAGGTCCAAAACGATTATTAACCACCTTGTCATAAACATGCTAGTAAAATGTCATAAAACCGACACAAATGAGTGGCATTTTTTTTCCGCGATTCGATGATCATATTACCTGTAATTCCTATAATATGTTATTTAATTACCTGGGCATAAAATTGCAATAAAAACACTTGTTAATTGATCAATACGCTATTTCTAATACTTATGTTCACCATGTATTGTCTCTCATAAGCCATCAAACACATTATAAACTGATCGACGAGGCAGTCAATGTCCGCATATAGCATGCTGATACATTTTGATAAGTTTACCGCTAATATGCCTCATCAGGTGAGGGAGACATCGAACTTACTTTCGTTGGTTTCTCACCCTCCGTAATAAGCAGCTAGCGGTTTTGCGTCTCTTATTTGATTATTTGGGACCCGGGGCCCGGGGATTAAAAATATCTATGTAAGAATTTAGGAAATACACACACGCCGGCTTTGATGGGTTTTAACGATATTTTTCAAGAAATTTCAAATGCTATAGCACCATTGTCCTTCCATGGGTACATTCTTTTGGAAACGTTTTCAAATAAAGATTTTAAACACAACTAGGATCAAAAGTAATTCAAGGTAAGCGGTTATCTGTGATTCAAGGTGAAAGTTTAGCTGTGATCACATGTGAGAGATTAACTGTGATCAATGGTGAAAGGTTAGCTTTGATCAATGGTGAAAGGTTAGCTGTGATCAATGGTGAGAGGTTAGCTGTATTCAAATGTGAGAGGTTAGCTGTGATCAATGCTGAGAGGTTAGCTGTGATCAATGATGAGAGGTTAGTTGTGATCACTGGTGAGAGGTTAGCTGTGATCACTGGTGAGAGATTAGCTGTGATCAATGGTGAGAGGTTAGCTGTGATCACTGGTGAGAGGTTAGCTGTGATAAATGGTGATAGGTTAGCTGTGGTCACTAGTGAGAGGTTAGCTGTTTTCAAATGTGAGATGTTAGCTCTGATCAATGGTGAGAAGTTAGCTGTGATTAATGGTGAGAGGTTAACTGTGATCAATGTTGAGATGTTAGCTGTGATCAATGTTGAGAGGTTAGCTGTGATCAAATGTGAGAGGTTAGCTGTGATCAATGTTAAGAGGTTAGCTGTGATCAATGGTGAGAGGTAAGCTGTGATCAATGGTGAGAGGTCAGCTGTGATCAATGGTGAGAGGTCAGCTGTGATCAATGGTGAGAGGTTAGCTGTGATCAATGTTGAGAGGTTAACTGTGATCAATGGTGACAGGTTAGCTGGTATCAATGTATAGAGGTTAGCTGTGATCAATGGTGAGCGGTTAGCTGTGATCAATGTTGAGAGGTTAGCTGTGATCATTGGTTAGCTGTGATCAATGTTGAGAGGTTAGCTGTGATCAATGGTGAGAGGTTAGCTGTAATCAATGTTGAGAGGTTAGCTGTGATCACTGGTGAGAGGTTAGCTGTGATCAATGGTGATAGGATAGCTGTGGTCACTGGTGAGAGGTTAGCTGTATTCAAATGTGAGAGGTTAGCTGTGATCAATGTTGAGAGATTAGCTGTCATCAATGGTGAGAGGTTAGCTGTGATCAATGGTGAGAGGTTAGCTGTGATCAATGTTGAGAGGTTAGCTGTGATCAATGTTGAGAGGTTAGCTGTGATCACTGGTGAGAGATTAGCTGTGATCAATGGTGAGAGGTTAGCTGTGATCAATTGTGAGAGGTTAGCTGTGATCAATGTTGAGAGGTTAGCTGTGATCAATGGTAAGAGGTGAACTGTGATCAATGTTGAGAGGTTAACTGTGATCAATGTTGAGAGGTTAGCTGTGATCAATGGTGAGAGGTTAGCTGTGATCAGTGGTGAGAGGTTAGCTGTGATCACTGGTGAGAGGTTAGCTGTGATCAATGGTGAGAGGTTAGCTGTAATTAATGGTGAGAGGTTAGCTGTGATCAATGTTGAGAGGTTAGCTGTGATCAATGTTGAGAGGTTAGCTGTATTCAAATGTGAGAGGTTAGCTGTGATCAATGGTGAGAAGTTAGCTGTTATCAAAAGTTATAATTAGACTGTTAATGTGTTCAACTGTTAATGTAAGGATCGTGAATTTGAAAATCCGGTCACAGTATATGTGCTGATTGGTCATGAATTTATTCAACGGCCATGAATAGCCCACCCTATATGTTGGGAAAGACATCAGTGACTTGCAGAGATAGTGTCTGTCTAGTGCTGGTTAACATTTAACGACCTAGCGGATCTTTGGAACGATAACAACTGTTCAAAAACTGCCCCACTCAAACCCCCCAACCCAACCCCCCCCCCCCCCCCCCCCCAAAAAAAAAGAACAACGAAAAAAACCCAAACTGAAATAGTATCCATAAATGCACGAAAGTCGTTAAACAATGCCAAACTTTGATTTGCATAATTTTGTTTCGGTGTAGGCCTCTTTGAAGAACCTCTTACACTAAAAACGTATCATCTAAAATTAAATGAAGTTTTTGTTGATGGATCGCATACGCGTTCAGAGCTTTTAAGGATAAAAACATCGACTGTGCAGTTATGTTTTTATTATGGAGTGTTGCTATATAAAAACGCGGATAATACTTCAATAATAATCAAAACTTGTATTGATAAAAATATATATGTTTGTCTGTCTATAGTGTTTAACCTAATCTAACATCTAGTAGTAGTCAGATTACTTTGATTTTCAAACATCGCAGCGGTTGTCTAGTGGTAGAGCTTCCGCCTTGGAATCGAATGGTCGTGAGTTGGATCCCCGGTCAGGTCATACCAATGGCATGAACAATCATATTAAAAGATTCATAGCTAAGCGCTCATCAATTACAGTTCTAGGCCCCAGTATCCAAGTTGTGAAGGCTGTGATAATCACTAATTCATTTTGGAGTTTTAGGTCTCAGTATCCAAGTTGTGAAGGCTGTGATAATCACTAATTCATTTAGAGTTCTAGGTCTCAGTATCCAAGTTGTGAAGGCTGTGATAATCACTAATTCATTTAGAGTTCTAGGTCTCAGTATCCAAGTTGTGAAGGCTGTGATAATCACTCATTCATTTAGAGTTCTAGGTCTCAATATCCAAGTTGTGAAGGCTGTGATAATCACTAGTTCATTTTGGAGTTCTAGGTCCCAGTATCCAAGTTGTGATGGCTGTGATAATCACTAATTCATTTAGAGTTTTAGGTCTCAATATCCAAGTGGTGAAGGCTGTGATACTCACTAATTCATTTAGAGTTCTAGGTCTCAGTATCCAAGTTGTGAAGGCTGTGATAATCACTAAATCATTTAAAGTTCTAGGTATAAGTTTCCAAGTTGTGAAGGCTGTGATAATCACTAATTCATTTAGAGTTCTAGGTCTCAATATCCAAGTTGTGAAGGCTGTGATAATCACTAATTCATTTAGAGTTCTAGGTCCCAGTATCCAAGTTGTGAAAGCTGTGATAATCACTCATTCATTTAGAGTTCTAGGTCTCAATATCATAGTTGTGAAGGCTGTGATAATCACTAATTCATTTAGAGTTCTAAGTCTCAGTATCCAAGTTGTGATGGCTGTGATAATCACTAATTCATTCAGAGTTCTAGGTCCCATTAACCAAGTTGTGAAGGCTGTGATAATCGCTAATTCATTTTGGAGGTCTAGGTCTAAGTTTCCAAGTTGTAAAGACTGTGATAATCACTAATTCATTTAGAGTTCTATGTCCCAGTATCCAAGTTGTGAAGGCTGTGATAATCACTCATTCATTTAGAGTTCTAGGTCTCAGTATCCAAGTTGTGAAGGCTGTGATAATCACTAATTCATTTAGAGTTATAGGTCCCAGTATCCAAGTTGTGAAAGCTGTGATAATCACTAATTCATTAAGAGTTCTAGGTCTCAGTTTCCAAGTTGTGAAGGCTGTGATAATCACTAATTCATTTTGGAGTTCTAGGTCTCAGTATCCAAGTTGTGAAGGCTGTGATAATCACTAATTCATTTAGAGTTCTAGGTCTCAGTATCCAAGTTGTGAAGGCTGTGATAATCACTAATTCATTTAGAGTTCTAGGTCTCAGTATCCAAGTTGTGAAGGCTGTGATAATCACTCATTCATTTAGAGTTCTAGGTCTCAATATCCAAGTTGTGAAGGCTGTGATAATCACTAGTTCATTTTGGAGTTCTAGGTCCCAGTATCCAAGTTGTGATGGCTGTGATAATCACTAATTCATTTAGAGTTTTAGGTCTCAATATCCAAGTGGTGAAGGCTGTGATACTCACTAATTCATTTAGAGTTCTAGGTCTCAGTATCCAAGTTGTGAAGGCTGTGATAATCACTAAATCATTTAAAGTTCTAGGTATAAGTTTCCAAGTTGTGAAGGCTGTGATAATCACTAATTCATTTAGAGTTCTAGGTCTCAATATCCAAGTTGTGAAGGCTGTGATAATCACTAATTCATTTAGAGTTCTAGGTCCCAGTATCCAAGTTGTGAAAGCTGTGATAATCACTCATTCATTTAGAGTTCTAGGTCTCAATATCATAGTTGTGAAGGCTGTGATAATCACTAATTCATTTAGAGTTCTAAGTCTCAGTATCCAAGTTGTGATGGCTGTGATAATCACTAATTCATTCAGAGTTCTAGGTCCCAGTAACCAAGTTGTGAAGGCTGTGATAATCGCTAATTCATTTTGGAGGTCTAGGTCTAAGTTTCCAAGTTGTAAAGACTGTGATAATCACTAATTCATTTAGAGTTCTATGTCCCAGTATCCAAGTTGTGAAGGCTGTGATAATCACTCATTCATTTAGAGTTCTAGGTCTCAGTATCCAAGTTGTGAAGGCTGTGATAATCACTAATTCATTTAGATTTCTAGGTCTCAGTATCCAAGTTATGAAGGCTGTGATAATCACTAATTCATTTAGAGTTCTAGGTCTCAGTATCCAAGTTGTGAAGGCTGTGATAATCACTAATTCATTTAGAGTTCTAGGTCCCGGTATCCAAGTTGTGAAGGCTGTGATAATCACTAATTCATTTAGAGTTCTAGGTCTCGGTATCCAAGTTGTGAAGGCTGTGATAATCACTAATTCATTTAAAGTTCTAGGTCTCGGTATCCAAATTGTGAAGGCTGTGATAATCACTAATTCATTTAAAGTTCTAGGTCTCAGTATCCAAGTTGTGAAGGCTGTGATACTCACTAACTCATTTACAGTTCTAGGTCTCAGTATCCAAGTTGTGAAAGCTGTGATAATCACTAATTCATTTAGAGTTCTAGGTCTCAGTATCCAAGTTGTGAAGGCTGTGATAATCACTAAATCATTTAAAGTTCTAGGTATAAGTTTCCAAGTTGTGAAGGCTGTGATAATCACTAATTCATTAAGAGTTCTAGGTCTCAATATCCAAGTTGCGAAGGCTGTGATAATCACTAATTCATTTAGAGTTCTAGGTCCCAGTATCCAAGTTGTGAAGGCTTTGATAATCACTAATTCATTTTGGAGTTCTAGGTCTCAATATCCAAGTTGTGAAGGCTGTGAAAATCACTCATTCATTTAGAGTTCTAGGTCTAAGTATCCAAGTTGTGAAGGCTGTGATAATCACTCATTCATTTAGAGTTGTTCTAGGTCCCAGTATCCAAGTTGTGAAGGCTGTGATAATCACTAATTCATTTAGAGTTGTTCTAGGTCCCAGTATCCAAGTTGTGAAGGCTGTGATAATCACTATTTCATTTTGGAGTTCTAGGTCCCAGTATCCAAGTTGTGAAAGCTGTGATAATCACTCATTCATTTAGAGTTCTAGGTCTCAATATCATAGTTGTGAAGGCTGTGATAATCACTAATTCATTTAGAGTTCTAAGTCTCAGTATCCAAGTTGTGATGGCTGTGATAATCACTAATTCATTTATAGTTCTAGGTCCCAGTATCCAAGTTGTGAAGGCTGTGATAATCACTAATTCATTTTGGAGGTCTAGGTCTCAGTATCCAAGTTGTGAAAGCTGTGTAATAACTAATTCATTTAGAGTTCTAGGTCTCAGTATCCAAGTTATGAAGGCTGTGATAATCAATAATTCATTAAGAGTTGTTCTAGGTCCCAGTATCCAAGTTGTGAAGGCTGTGATAATCACTAATTCATTTAGAGTTGTTCTAGGTCCCAGTGTCCAAGTTGTGAAGGCTGTGATAATTACTAATTCATTTAGAGTTCTAGGTCTCAGTATCCAAATTGTGAAGGCTGTGATAATCACTAAATCATTTAAAGTTCTAGGTATAAGTTTCCAAGTTGTGAAGGCTGTGATAATCACTAATTCATTAAGAGTTCTAGGTCTCAATATCCAAGTTGTGAAGGATGTGATAATCACTAATTTATTTAGAGTTCTAGGTCCCAGTATCCAACTTGTGAAGGCTTTGATAATCACTACTTCATTTTGGAGTTCTAGGTCTCAGTATCCAAGTTGTGAAGGCTGTGATAATTACTCATTCATTTATAGTTCTAGGTCTCAGTATCCAAGTTGTGAAGGCTGTGATAATCACTCATTCATTTAGAGTTGTTCTAGGTCCCAGTATCCAAGTTGTGAAGGCTGTGATAATCACTAATTCATTTAGAGTTGTTCTAGGTCTCAGTATCCAAGTTGTGAAGGCTGTGATAATCACTAATTCATTTTGGAGTTCTAGGTCCCAGTATCCAATTTGTGAAGGCTGTAATAATCACGAATTCATTTAGAGTTCTTGGTCTCAGTATCCAAGTTGTGAAGGTTGTGATAATCACTAATTCATTAATAGTTCTATGTCCCAGTATCCAAGATGTGAAGGCTGTGATAATCACTCATTCTTTTAGAGTTCTAGGTCTCAATATCATAGTTGTGAAGGCTGTGATAATCACTTATTCATTTAGAGTTCTAGGTCTCAGTATCCAAGTTGTGATGGCTGTGATAATCACTAATTCATTCAGAGTTATAGGTCCCAGTATCCATATAGTGAAGGCTGTGATAATCACTAATTCATTTTGGAGGTCTAGGTCTCATTATCCAAGTTGTGAAGGCTGTGTAATAACTAATTCATTTAGAGTTCTAGGTCTCAGTATCCAAGTTATGAAGGCTGTGATAATCACTAATTCATTAAGAGTTGTTCTAGGTCCCAGTATCCAAGTTGTGAAGGCTGTGATAATCACTCATTCATTTAGAGTTGTTCTAGGTCCCAGTATCCAAGTTGTGAAGGCTGTGATAATCACTAATTCATTTTGGAGTTCTATGTCCCAGTATCCAAATTGTGAAGGCTGTGATAATCAATAATTCATTTATAGTTCTAGGTCCCAGTATCCACGTTGTGAAGGCTGTGATAATCACTAATTCATTTAGAGTTCTAGGTCCCAGTATCCAAGTTGTGAAGGCTTTGATAATCACTAATTCATTTTGGAGTTCTAGGTCTCAATATCCAAGTTGTGAAGGCTGTGATAATCACTCATTCATTTAGAGTTGTTCTAGGTCCCAGTATCCAAGTTGTGAAGGCTGTGATAATCACTAATTCATTTAGAGTTGTTCTAGGTCCCAGTATCCAAGTTGTGAAGGCTGTGATAATCACTATTTCATTTTGGAGTTCTAGGTCCCAGTATCCAAGTTGTGAAAGCTGTGATAATCACTAATTCATTTAGAGTTCTAGGTCTCAATATCATAGTTGTGAAGGCTGTGATAATCACTAATTCATTTAGAGTTCTAAGTCTCAGTATCCAAGTTGTGATGGCTGTGATAATCACTAATTCATTGATAGTTCTAGGTCCCAGTATCCAAGTTGTGAAGGCTGTGATAATCACTAATTCATTTTGGAGGTCTAGGTCTCAGTATCCAAGTTGTGAAAGCTGTGTAATAACTAATTCATTTAGAGTTCTAGGTCTCAGTATCCAAGTTATGAAGGCTGTGATAATCAATAATTCATTAAGAGTTGTTCTAGGTCCCAGTATCCAAGTTGTGAAGGCTGTGATAATCACTAATTCATTTAGAGTTGTTCTAGGTCCCAGTGTCCAAGTTGTGAAGGCTGTGATAATTACTAATTCATTTAGAGTTCTAGGTCTCAGTATCCAAGTTGTGAAGGCTGTGATAATCACTAAATCATTTAAAGTTCTAGGTATAAGTTTCCAAGTTGTGAAGGCTGTGATAATCACTAATTCATTAAGAGTTCTAGGTCTCAATATCCAAGTTGTGAAGGCTGTGATAATCACTAATTTATTTAGAGTTGTAGGTCCCAGTATCCAACTTGTGAAGGCTTTGATAATCACTACTTCATTTTGGAGTTCTAGGTCTCAGTATCCAAGTTGTGAAGGCTGTGATAATTACTCATTCATTTATAGTTCTAGGTCTCAGTATCCAAGTTGTGAAGGCTGTGATAATCACTCATTCATTTAGAGTTGTTCTAGGTCCCAGTATCCAAGTTGTGAAGGCTGTGATAATCACTAATTCATTTAGAGTTGTTCTAGGTCTCAGTATCCAAGTTGTGAAGGCTGTGATAATCACTAATTCATTTTGGAGTTCTAGGTCCCAGTATCCAATTTGTGAAGGCTGTAATAATCACGAATTCATTTAGAGTTCTTGGTCTCAGTATCCAAGTTGTGAAGGTTGTGATAATCACTAATTCATTAATAGTTCTATGTCCCAGTATCCAAGATGTGAAGGCTGTGATAATCACTCATTCTTTTAGAGTTCTAGGTCTCAATATCATAGTTGTGAAGGCTGTGATAATCACTTATTCATTTAGAGTTCTAAGTCTCAGTATCCAAGTTGTGATGGCTGTGATAATCACTAATTCATTCAGAGTTATAGGTCCCAGTATCCATATAGTGAAGGCTGTGATAATCACTAATTCATTTTGGAGGTCTAGGTCTCATTATCCAAGTTGTGAAGGCTGTGTAATAACTAATTCATTTAGAGTTCTAGGTCTCAGTATCCAAGTTATGAAGGCTGTGATAATCACTAATTCATTAAGAGTTGTTCTAGGTCCCAGTATCCAAGTTGTGAAGGCTGTGATAATCACTAATTCATTTAGAGTTGTTCTAGGTCCCAGTATCCAAGTTGTGAAGGCTGTGATAATCACTAATTCATTTTGGAGTTCTATGTCCCAGTATCCAAATTGTGAAGGCTGTGATAATCACTAATTCATTTATAGTTCTAGGTCCCAGTATCCACGTTGTGAAGGCTGTGATAATCACTAATTCATTTATAGTTCTAGGTCCCAGTATCCACGTTGTGAAGGCTGTGATAATCACTAATTCATTTATAGTTCTAGGTCTCAGTATCCAAGTTGTGAAGGCTGTGATAATCACTCATTCATTAAGAGTTCTAGGTCTCAATATCCAAGTTGTGAAGGCTGTGATAATTACTAATTCATTTAGAGTTGTTCTAGGTCCCAGTATCCAAGTTGTAAAGGCTGTGATAATCACTTATTCATTTAGAGTTCTAGGTCTCAGTATCCAAGTTGTGAAGGCTGTGATAATCACTCATTCATTTAGAGTTCTTGGTCTCAATATCCAAGTTGTGAAGGCTGTGATAATTACTAATTCATTTAGAGTTGTTCTAGGTTCCAGTATCCAAGTTTTGAAGGCTGTATAATTACTAATTCATTTAGAGTTTTAGGTCTCAGTATCCAATATGTGAAGGCTGTGATAATCACTAATTCATTTAGAGTTCTTGGTCTCAGTATCCAAGTTGTGAAGGCTGTGATAACCACTAATTCATTTAGAGTTCTAGGTCTCAATATCCAAGTTGTGAAGGCTGTGATAATCACTAATTCATTTAGAGTTCTAGGTCTCAATATCCAAGTTGTGAAGGCTGTGATAATAACTAATTCTTTTCGAGTTTTTGGTCTCAGTATCCAAGTTGTGAAGGCTGTGATAATCACTAATTCATTTAGAATTCTAGGTCTCAATATCCAAGTTGTGAAGGCTGTGATAATTACTAATTCATTTTGGAGTTCTAGGTCTCAGTATCCAAGTTGTGAAGGCTGTGATAATCACTAATTCATTTTGGAGTTCTAGGTCCCAGTATCCAAGTTATGATGGCTGTGATAATCACTAATTCATTTAGAGTTCTAGGTCTCAATATCCAAGTTGTGAAGGCTGTGATAATCACTAATTCATTTTGGAGTTCTAGGTCCCAGTATCCAAGTTGTGATGGCTGTGATAATCACTCATTCATTTAGAATTCTAGGTCTCAATATCCAAGTTGTGAAGGCTGTGATAATCACGAATTCATTTAGAGTTCTAGGTCTCAGTATCCAAGTTGTGAAAGCTGTGATAATCACTCATTCATTTAGAGTTCTAGGTCTCAATATCCAAGTTGTGAAGGCTCTGATAATCACTAATTCATTTAGAGTTCTAGGTCTCAGTATCCAAGTTGTGAAGGCTGTGATAATCACTCATTCATTTTGGAGTTCTAGGTCTCAGTATCCAAGTTGTGAAGGCTGTGATAATCACTCATTCATTTAGAGTTCTAGATCTCAATATCCAAGTTGTGAAGGCTGTGATAATCACGAATTCATTGAGAGTTCTTGGTCTCAGTATCCAAGTTGTGAAGGCTGTGATAATCACTAATTCATTTATAGTTCTAGGTCCCAGTATCCAAGTTGTGAAGGCTGTGATAATCACTCATTCATTTAGAGTTCTAGGTCTTAGTATCCACGTTGTGAAGGCTGTGATAATCACTAATTCATTTAGAGGTCTAGGTCTCAGTATCCAAGTTGTGAAGGCTGTGATAATTACTAATTCATTTTGGAGTTCTAGGTCTCAGTATCCAAGTTGTGAATGCTGTGATAATCACTAATTCATTTAGAATTCTAGGTCCCAGTATCCAAGTTGTGAAGGCTGTGTAATAACTAATTAATTTATTGTTCGCTAATTTAGGATTTAAAACGTTCAGACAAAGTCCTAAGTAGAAGTAATAATGAGCAAGTTGTATTCGGATTTTGCTTTCCAGTGGTAAATTGAATAAAATATTGATTTGTGTTTATTATTTGAACATGTTTAAATGATTGTGGTTTATTTCTTATCTTCAATTAAATGGCTATATTATCATATGATCGATCAGCTTAAATGTCCGATAACGGAATGATGGTTTTTGGGTCCTATTCCTAACACCGGTATACGACGCGTTTACCATGGCTGGTTAACCGATCGCATTGATATTTTATTTCTTCTAAAATACACAGAAAGTTCATACATTGTATCAGTGTATTATATGTAATGAAGCTAAACGTGACCTTTCTCATATATCTTGATAAATTGATCATCTAATAGATAGCTATAGTGTTTGACCCAGTGATGCTAATTTCTAAACCACATAATTTACATATTTTTATTATTTAACATGCAAATATACCATTAAAATAGCGTTAAAATTGCAAAACCTTTCAAGGTATGACAAGCATTTCGTTGACAGCAAATTAAAGGATTGTGATTTATTGTTTTTAAAGTCGTTTTCAAGAAATCGTCATAAATAACGTGGACATTTATTTACACACAAGATATATAGATGCCGTGAAACTCGTCTTCCAACGAACGTCCGTATAAAATATTCTCTATTGGGCAAACGATGACCAGGTACAGGCATAATACCAATATTGTAAAAACGAAATACTTCCGTGCGGTAGTCTCATAATTGCGGTTATAAATAATCCTTGTTTCTTCTTCTTTAAAAATGCATTTTCCTTATTCTAATGCTCATTTTTTTTTATTTGAATGGCATTATTGGTGTATTTTGAACATTTTGAAAGCATTGTCCACATATCGTGCTAATGGAAAACAAACTAACCAAAATACAGCTAGTAAAAAGGGATCACCTGATCCTGTCAAACAAACACAAGCATTATTATACTTATATAAAATATTAATTGTATGTAAAGTAAAAATCAATCAACCGGATGTACTTGTTTTATGTGTTCTTTCTTAAACAATATAACATCTTTTTGATGGAGCTCAACACCGCTAACAGCTCAATCTGTCCGGAATACTGATATTAAGTTAAAAGCTGTGTCAAGCCATAAAATGTATTTATCAAACAAATATTCAATGTTACTTTTTGTGTGATTTTAACGTATTAACCGCCGAGACACGATCAGAAACCCACAATGACAATGTATATCAGTGTAACAATCTGATATATGAAGAAAAACCCACCACAAAATACACTGACATGAGCTGTATAAGTTTAATAACAATCTCATAATTGATGCAATTATATTTAATTAACAATGGGCCTAAAACCACACAAAAATAATTAACAACAAAAACATCAAAATACTGGTGATGAGTGTGATAGTACTTTGGCATGTTTGTTATATTTCTTTTTATATTCTTTAACGGAAGATAATCCATGTATTTTAGAAAATTGGTCCCACTGATTAATGACTAATATTTAGTTTTTTTTAAACATGTTGTAAACTTCAGTACTAAATTGTGTTTGTTTTCGTTTTGTTTGTATGGGGTTTCGCGATTTTTTTTTCAACAGAATTTCATTGATTCAATGGTGGTCACCGCACCTAATTCATGGGATCCGTTAGACGACGAACTAGTGCTATACAAACATTTTAGCTGCAAATTTTTCACTTAAATTTTAAGATTTTGGAGAACAGATGTGCATTAAACACAAGTACAGAAGATTGTGCTTGTTTTTTTTTTTTTTACAGATTTAGTTTGTTTTCGTGAGTTTTAGATTTTAAAGCGTGGCTGCGCATTATAAACAAGTGCGCATTATCTGTGGAAAACCCGTTAATCAGGGGCTGGCAATTATTGGCGGTTAAACAAAATTCATATTCAATCATCACAGAGACTGGTATCTTTTGCTTATTAATCATATTTACGTAGTACATTAAAAATGATTTACAAAATCATTTTCAAGCAAAATGAGCAATATGAAAAGAAACAATTTCTCAAGTTACAAATATATGTAGATCTGTTATCTTTATTTAACTCTTGTATTAGCCTTGTCGACGTGCAACATATTTATTTTTGAATTAAATGATGTGAATTGGATCGATACGAACAGAACTAATAAAAAAGGGGGAAAAAGTCAATTATGAACCAGAACTAGGCTAATTAATCAAATAAATAGTACAATTGTTATTACTTGAATGAGTTTATATTGGCCGAAACACATGCGTGAAATAAAAATCGTGTAACATTCAGAAACGGGTTGAAATTCTGAAAAAATATTTTCAACACTTTGAAATAAAGCTTGTTTCTGATAAAAGGAATGAAAATAATGATAATGATGATGATGATGATGATGATTATGCTGATGATGATGATTACTACTACTACTACTACCATTACTACTACTACTACTACTACTACTACTACACTACTACACTACTGCTATAACTACTACTACTACTGCTTCTACTACTACTACTACTACTACTACCATTACTACTACTACTACTACTACTACTACTACTACTACTACTACTACTACACTACTGCCACTACTACTACTACTGCTTCTTCTACTACTACTACTACTTCTACTACTACTATTACTACTTCTACCACTACTACTACTACTACTACTACTACTACTACTACTACTACTACCACTACTACTACTACTACTACCTACGACTACTACTACTACTACTACTACCTACGACTATTGCTACTACTAATACTATTAAAACGAACAACTGAAGAGACCCTGATCATCATTAGCTTAACATTTAGATATATACTGAACGGGACAGCTAACCCACACGTGACCTTTTATTTAATGTATTTTCTCAAAAAACTATCAAAGCAATTTCCTTGAAATATTGAACTGAACAAAAAAGAACATTTAGGCTCTGTAAAGTCAATACATGTTGTATGTTAATGGCGTCAACGCTACTCAATGTTTTGACGAAGTTACAGGAAATACAACAGTGACGGGTTCGCTGTTTCGTTCAATATATGTTTGTGTGTAACGTATGGTTGAATATACAATGTACACAATTATTACTGAAATTTCATGTATGTGCTTTCCTCATTTCATTTAAATTCATCGTTTACCATCTGTCATTATTCATTCAAAATATCTCACTAGCAGGTTTCTGGGTCATTTCCTCATTTGTTATAACGTGATAATTGCCAATTACACCACACTTGAGGTGACAGTCTAATACACATTGATGGACGCTACTTCAAACACTCACACGCGGCGGCGAAAATTATCTGTATACTAGTTAATAATAATATGAAATCAGAAAAAAGTGTTTTTTTCGGCAATGTCAATTTGTGTATGTAATTAAAACTGGAACCAAGGGGATGTAACCAAGACAGAGTTGTTCAGTTGTAAATAATATTACTAATACTACAATTCCAATAATGCTGATTCTAATACTTAAAATAATAATGCTATAAACGATAACAAAAATAATAATATTAATAATAATGATAACAATGATATTAATTATAACTTATAATATTAATATAATATAATAATATCAATACTTCTACTACTACTACTACTACAACTACTACTACTGCTGCTGCTGCTGCTGCTGCTTCTGCTGCTGCTGCTACTACTACTATTACTGCTACTTCTACTACTACTACTACTACTACTTCTACTACTACTATTACTACTTCTACCACTACTACTACTACTACTACTACTACTACTTCTACTACTACTACTACTACTACTACTACTACTACTTCTACTACTACTACTACTACTACTACTACTACTACTACTTCTACTACTACTACTGCTGCTGCTGCTTCTGCTGCTGCTGCTACTTCTATGACAACTGCCTTACTTCTTGTTTTATAATCATGTGTAATACCTTATAAGTATATGTGCCCCTGTGAATTCTCCATAATGTTGTTGATGATTTTGTTAATACATGTATATTACAATATTATGATAAATTAAGTAGACTTACTAATGACACACAAAGATAAATTGAGAAGAAGTTTGAATAATGTATACTCGTATATGTATATTTAAGATTCATTGACCGGTCGACCTTGACCCGATCAACCGTAGCTTCAAATTAAAGAACCAGGTGACATTGTACTTTCTTAAGAGATGTTATCAATAATACACCATTTTACTGCGGTGTCGGGCAATATATCACGGCGTTGCGTAAAAAGGAGTAAAATACGTGAATTAATGTGAAACGCGCTGTTTTTATAATGTACCAAATCTCACGCTCGTAATTCAATGTACGTCCGTGGCATGCTCTTGTACATGTCTGGTTTATATTGAACATAATACGAATTGTCATAATTCGATACATTGTGATTAAAGTATCTCCGCAATATTTTTCTCTTACATATAAGACATCATGTACAAGTGCACGGCATAAAACACCATTATATCCCATTACCTGACATATTTCACGATCCAGGTATGTTCTATCATAATTTTAAAGCATGGAATTCCTGCAATAACCAAACTGTGACGACGTTCAATATCCCACGAAGCAACTGACCAATCACCGTGCGTGTATATCACTGATTTGCTACTTTTCGACAGTCTAGTAAATCACAGAAAAATAATTGAATAATAACGAAATTACTAATGAGTGCTAACCGTTGGATGCACTTTATAATAGAAACAGTTTAATTGGATTTGTACGAGAAACTACATTTATAGCACATCCTTTGTTGATATTTGTCTTTCGGCGCCATTGGCGTAACTTCGTTCAGCGGATTGATTCTAATGCCTAAACGAACAAGTGCGTTGAAATAGGATTTAATATAGCGTAAGAATACGGCGACAGCGAATATGCAGTCGTTAAAACAACAATTTTGCGATTATCAAAACCTCATATACGTTAAACAAAATTAAAATTGCAATAAACATAACCCTATAATTTCAACATGGGACTACTTCTTTGATAAAAATAACATCTTCTCATACACGTCTTTAATACTGCTGCATAGCTACACGGTATGAGCTGTGTATGGTTAAATATCGCTAATGCATTTTGCTGATCATCTTACGTATTTTTTCCGTTGAATCCATCATGCCTTGAATGATTTATTGCACGCTTATCTATTGTCAAGTCACATTTAATGATACGCGTATGCATAAATCGGTGAAATGAGGAAGACATTACCGTATGACAATCATATGTATATATATATACACAGGTGCTTGCATATGTACACGTGACAATATCCTCTCTTTAAAAAGGAATATGTATTTGTTTATTTTTTTAACATTATGTACAGCGGTTATTACTCCGTAATCTGTCAACAATCAATCAATTAACCCATTTTTATGACACCGTATTAAAACATAGCTTAACAAATAACAGTTCAGACATAGGAATAGTTGTTCTTTTCATATTAAACCAACACCAGAAACGTATATATTTGCGTAATTAGCAGCTGACTTAAAGAAAACTTGATACATACTACTTACGTTTAATAATCATATATATATTTGAAATTCTACAGAGCTACATAGCAGTATCCGAAAGATAAAAGATTCATTTAATACGTATATATGTATACCATATGTGTGTGATGGCACTCTACCAAACAATGTTTATGTATTGTGAAGCACCGTGGGAAATTAGTACAATGTTTAGCTTTAACATGTCTGTTATAAGACTACATCTAGAATATATTTGTTTTTAAAATGACGTCAATACGTTAAAAGTACACCATGTTTTAAGAAAAATTATTCGAAATTAAAACGTTTATCAGCAAGTTGAATAACAAGACATAAGGCAGATTTGAGCACGTTGATTGGTCAGTTGCTTCAGGTAAAGTTAAATGGCTATGCAGCACAGGATTGAGGATTGAACATACCTGGCTCGGGAGAGATTAGGACTGAAATAGACTAGAAATTAAATCATGTGAGTTTGTGTTATATATGTAACTGCAAACACACTGTTAGCTTACACGACTCTCTGTTCTGTCATTGATTCCTTAATTTGCGTTTTTACCCCTTTTTTATATACTTTAGATATAGATATATGTCTTTAAATACATTGATTGATTCTTAAAATCGTCATAGTTGAAGACAATGATCGCATCTTATGTTGAAAGAACTTGTACGCAGACCCTTTAGCCTATAAGATATTTTTATAAGTTAAATTCAGAATGTACTATATCAAGTTTTTTTTCCATGGATATTGGAAAAAGGCCCAATCCTTCGAGATTGGGAGAAATAGCACGATTGAGTGGACATTTGGAATTTTAAGGCTATGTAAGCTGATTTTTCTTTTATCATTTTTTTCCATTTTGGGCTTCAGATGGAAAAAAAAAAAAACATGTTTTTTTTTTATTTTGAAAGTAGACGAATGTCGGCATCTGTTTATTAAGGTAAAAAAAGTCACTTAAAAGGCAAGAAAATATGTTTTAAAATGAATTAAATTGAATTTAATTAACAATGAAAAAAGGTATGAATGATACAATGTTCTTACATGTACATACGATTTAAATCTTGTCAGGCTAACTCTTTCTTTTTCCCCCGACAGTCTTTGACAAGGAATGTAATAAAACATGTGTTACTATGTCACTGTCGATAGATGAGAGACACTTTGTTACATACCAAAGGCAACATTTTGTTTGAAAGTTTATATGTAACAATTATCACATCAATTATAGAATGTATCACGTTTTGCACTTCAAAATGTCTTGATTTATATTATCTGTCACCCCCTCTTTCTTATACGCTCTGTTCTGTAATATAAAGATGAGTTCGTCCAATATTACGATGATTTGCTTACAGTGTGTTTTACCAATGTAAAATAAGGTTATATTTTTAATAAATATGAATAAATCTTGATTTGATGCTTAAAGTCCGCCTTACATTCAATGCCCTGTCGAGTTGCCATATCAACAACTATTAATATATTTTGCACCTTTAATGTACCATCAGCATATTTTTAAACCTTCAGCATAAATACAGTTTTATCATTATTTCTGTTTTGTCACGTAACACTTCTACTACCATTATTTTTTGCTAAACGCCTCACATTCGATGCCCCATCGAGTCATATCAACATTTAGTAATATATTTTGCACCTTTAATGTACCATCAGCATATTTTTAAAACTTTAGCATAAATACAGTTTTATCATTATTTATGTTTTGTCACGTAATAATAATGCTATCATTACTTTACACTAAAAATTCGCCTCACATTCGATGCCATGCCGAGCCATATCAGCACTTTTTAATAAATTATGCAATTTTACATATTTGAAACCTAAGCACTTAAATTATTTTTTTCTCACGTTTATCATTTACTATTTTCATATTATTTTTTAATTTGCAGTCAGCACAGAGAAGACGTGCACAGACGCGCCCTAGGTTATTGGTACTGCGGCCACCGGCTGGTAGCGGACAACCTAATCGAGTAGTAGTGCTAACCAATCCTCGCTTCTCTCAGCAAGATGCCGATAAGATCCGATCTGATCCAACTCTAAGGCGCATTGCAGCACGAACATCGATACCTGGGCAACCCGAAGTTTCACCATCGGCACCATTAAAAGATTCCGGTATGTACCTGTGTATTATACATTTTTATTTTCTTCAATTTTAATACTTTTGTGATGACCTTTGTCCCTACTTTGACCCCCCAAATACATGAATTATTCAGTCTTGATTGTAGCTGTAAATCGGCTTACACTTAGAGAACGATGTAACAGAAAAAGAAAATATCTTATATCATAAACGGAGAAATACTATTAAATGCTAGTTAATTAAAGATAAAACAAGTGACCTTGAGCGAGCTGTCAATCAAACATGTCAATCATCCAATCATTGGTCGACAATGGTTCCAGCGCCGCTATTATCTACAGACAAGCTGTCGTTGTCTAATCAAGCACTACATGAAACAACGCCACGTGGCAAGTGGGCGGACTGATAGTTTTTCTCTTGGAACGTCAATTAGTCCACTTTTCGTTACAATACAAGCAAGCTGGTAGTTATGCAAATCGCCCACTGCTTCCTACAGTTAAATATATGGAAAGTATATATCTTTATTTAAGTCTCATCTATGTACAAACATATAAATAAAACATACAGTAACACATACAACGTACATAGCCATTCAATATTAGAATTACAAGAGACTATCGCTATAATATTAATTGACATAAAATATATACAACTATCACAGATTATTCATGCATTATTTTTGAAAAAGATGTATACTATAAAGCATTATACACTAAGAATTGAGACACCGGCGCTAATCTTGGCTCGAGACCTAAAAGATTATTAAAATAACTTTTGTTAAATCGTGAAAGGAAAAATAAATGCAAATGCATCGCTATATAGTCAAAAGCTTTTTAAAAAATATTTTAAAAGATCAGTTATCACCCCAGATCAGATCTGGAATGACCTGATTAGCACCGATTTCTCAACATGATATAAAATTAATTTGTTTTACATTTAAGATATAATACATTATTTATATAAAATATTTCTACGTTTTTGTAGTATTGTAAAACAGGTTTTGGCACATATTCTTATCATATCTTTATTGGAAAAGAGAAACTTCATTTTATTACAGTCATCAAAATTATTAAAGTTTGCATCTATGCTTACTGCTTTAAGCATCAGATCTGTCCTAATATCTTTATAAGAGGCACATTTTAAAATAACATGACACTCATCTTCTATAGCATCATTACAGAAAGGACATAACCGGTCATTCTCATTAATACCCTCATATCGACCAGTTTCTAGTTTTAATGGCGCAACACCACATCTGAATTTTGCAAACGCTGATCTATGCTTCATTGGTAGCACAATTTTACAGTAATTTTCTACTTCATAATCATTTTTAAAAAGCCTATAAGTTCTTAATTTGTTACGTCCATTACCACGTATACTAGTTGTTTGATTTACACTTGCTTTCCACTCCGTAATATATATAGACATCATCTTTTCAAATACAGTATCAACAAATTTAATTTTGTTAATATTTGAGTATGTATGAATATGAAGCTGTAAACTATCAAATTGATTTATAACTGTGAAAACCCAATTTTTACAAGAGTTATTAGCTTTATTTCGTGCCCAAATAAATATTCTTTTATTTAATCTTGTATCAATTGTATAGATGTTGCGTACCCAATGTCTGGCTATACATTTCCATTGTTTGACTATTGGAGGGACCCAACCCATATCGCCTGAAATGGCTGCAGTAGGTGTATATTTGCCAGTTCCAAGAAAAAATCGCATCGCCCTATTTTGTATTGAATTTATGCACGAATAAGATTTAACGCCCCATATTGTAGCTCCATACGATATAACAGACCAAACAAGTGAATTAAACAACTTTGTAAATACTTTATGGGGCATTCCACCTAAGCTTTTATACCTGGCAATAAGTAAACCTAGAGCACGACCAGTGCTTTGAGCCACTATTTTTGCAGTTACATTAAAATCTAGATGCTCTGTCAATGTTAATCCAAGATATACATATTTATCAGTATAAGTTAGAACATTGTCACCGCAAGTAAATACAATATCTGATTTAGCAATTGACAATGGTCTGAAATGTACGATGCTACTCTTAGTAATGTTAATTGTCATACTGTTAATACTACACCAGCTATTTAACTCATTAAGCATATGCTGCAGGTTTTCTTCATTTTCAGCAAGAAGTACAATATCATCAGCATACATTAAAATGCTAACATTTTCATTATCAATACAGATACCTTTACCAAGGGATTTTATACGTAATGCTAGGTCATTTATAAACAAATTGAATAATACGGGTGACAATGAACAGCCTTGTCTTAAACCAGAATTCACTGGAAACCAGTTGGTATAAAAATTATTTACCCTCACACAGGAGGAAACAGATGCATATAAAGATTTGACAGCTACAAGCATTTTACTAGAAACACCAATACATTGCAACCTTTCCCAAAGCTTGTCTCTATTGATGTAATCGTAAGCTTTTTTAAAATCAATGAAAGCACAGAATGTAGAGCGTTTAAGCTTTTTCCTAGTATCTATAATATTTGTTAGAGATGAAAGTTGGTCTATTGTGCTACGTTTTTTCCGAAAACCATTCTGCTCGTCAACAATTTTATTATTATTTTCCGACCAAATATATAGACGATTATTCAATATAGAACTATACAATTTATACATGGATGATGATAATGATATACCCCTATAAGAGAGTGGGTCTTTTGGGTCGGCGGAGCTTGACTTAGGTATAGGATTTATAATAGATTTACCCCATAAAGATGGAATACAACCTTTATTAAAACAAACATTAAAAAGAACATGTAAAAAGTATACCGAAGTATCATTTTTAAGAACATCCACCGGTATTTTATCTATACCATGTGCTTTACCTTTTTTAGCATTTTCAATAGCTTTTTTTACTTCTAGAATAGATATATGCTCATCCAAAATAAAACTAGTATTCGTGTTACCAACATTATTATGATCATTAATTCTTATGGAATCAATAGTAGAGTTATAAAGGTTACTATAATCTTTCTCCCATTTACTTAAAACATCCTTAACATCTGAAGTCAAGTTACCATCATCCAGAAGAACCTCCATTGGAATTGACTTTTTCTTGTTATTATGTATGCCTATTTTACCAATAGATTTCCAGAATTCTTTCGGATCATTATTTATATCATTTAACATATCATCTTGTATTTTATACCAATGATGGCGTTTAGAGCGTTGAACCTCTCTATCAAATAACTTTCTAGCATAACAGTAATCAGATTTGAGTTTATTTTTTAGATAAATAACATTACAGTTTAACCAATCTTTTTCAGACTTACAAACAGAGTTCCATAAATCAGTCAAAGTATTATTCCACCAAGGCTTTCCAATGCGCCTTTTCTTATTGTTAATGCTGCAACATACAGACCTAAAAGGCAGCCGGTTATACATTTCATGATTAACAATGTCACACCAGCCATTAAAAGCCACATCGATATCAGTTTGTGAACGGAGACTGCCTTCCAAGTCTGCAATTGCGGCATTAACCTTGGTAACAATATCAGTACCAGCCAAAAAATCATTTGGCATACTATGTACGTCAAATTTATCGTATCCATCAGTAACATCTGATTTATTCGTAAAAACAGTTGGATTTTCAAACTTTATACACCATGTTAATACTGAATGATCTGGAATACTTGTTGGAGCAATTGCACAAATATTATTACAAAGGTTGACGGCATCAACAGCACGTACAACTGAAAAATCATCGAACAGTGATAGATTATCATGACTTACTAAACAGAAGTCAACAACGGAACAACCTTTAGTAGAAATAGATGTAAAATCATTGTTTATAAAATTACGACCATTAAGAATACACATATTGGCATTAATAAGAAATTCAATTAAAATATCACCAAATGCATTGGTCTTAAAATCAACGACATTTCTTTCACACAAAGAATCAACACCAACAATAAAATCATTGTTATCGCCACAACGGCTATTGAAATCTCCACATATAAACGGTATTCCTACATTTTGGTATTCATACATATCCGTCAAAAGATTATCGTAAAAATTAAAAGCATCTACGTGACGGGACGAGTTCTCGGGAGGAAGGTAAAATACGCATGGTAAAATCACGATATCTTCTGTTTTATGAGTAAGTTGTAACCAAAGAACACCTTCTCTAGTGTTATCTAGAACAGATATATTAAACCACTTTACAATGTCATTGCGAATAAAAAGTCCAACTCCCCCAGAACCCGTCCTAGCCCGTATATGTAAGTTTTTGCGATTATTACCGTACCATTGGTAACCTTCTAGCTGTAGTACATCACTAGCTTTAAGATGGGATTCGGCAATGCCTATAATATCTAGGTTTAGAGAGTTCAAACATGATGACCTCAACATAAAATTATCACTAGTAGAATCACAATTCCAACCCCTAACATTCCAGAACCCGACGTGTACCTAGCAACGACCTCTATGTCCATTACCACGTCGACCATATCCTCGACCGCCACGCCTGCCATTTGCCGTGTTCCAGCTGTGCTGGCTCTGTCTGTTTGAGTTCTGACCTTGTTGACCCGAGGTTTGAGCAGCACCAGAGTGTGAAACCGATCCCGTAGAAGCGTCAGTTGAATTATCGGACCTGGGCCTCGTACTACCGCCTCGAGTATGATAGCCGTTATCACGAGTGTTACCATTGTGGTGGTTGCGTCTATTCACAACTCGCGAACCATGTAGTGACAATTTATCACCGCGGTTGATGGCATCAATGATGGTTTTGAAATTATTAGACATCAAGCGATCGTCTCTTGTTTGGTCATTATGGATAAAAACGTCAGGATATTGATGATTATTCTTTAATGAAGACTTGGAAGACATTACCTTACTTTTATCGGCACTAGATTTCAACTTAGCGATTACCACACCGGCTCTACTGTTATTATTTGACAGTTTACGTTCTGTACTGGCAACAGAAACAGAATTAATTTTCAGGCCATGTGAAATAAGTGAGTTGACCTTCTCATCCAGATTTTCGTTGACACTTTCGGGGAGATTTCTAATGACAACATTCAGAGAAATATCCGGTGTATTGTTTGTCGCAGGAGTCATAAGAGAACTCATTTTATTGTTTATCTCTTGAAGATCATCAGCGATCTCTTCACGTAATGTGTCTCTGAAAGTGTCGAGTTTAGAGTCGACATCTTTCTTAATGCGCCCTAGTTCCACGTTGACGCGTTTGTCCAACAGTTGAGCCACTTTGGCAGATATCCGTTGCTCAAGTCCGGATTCTAACTTATCAATACGCTCGGACAGCGAGGTAAAAAGCATATGCATGTCTGCGGACATCTTGGCTAGAATATCCTTAACACCTATATCCGAGTCGTGATGGACCTCCGCCTGAGTAACATTGATATTACGGGGAGCAGGAGTAGGCGCGGCTTGATAAAGCGAACGTTTAGCGGTCACCCTAACGCGACACGGATCGTCATTTCTGGCCTTCTTCACTGTACTATCATTAGCGAGGGGAACAGAAAGATGTCTCTTACGTCCACTATGTTGTGGCGTATTAACTCGCGTTATCCGTTGGGACGACATGATAGAATCAACATAAGCCTCCGCATCTTGGGTTATATTGTCATAGTTAAGACAAGACATCTTAAATGTTCGGTGATGCTTAATTTGAACAGGTGAACCGTTGATTCGTGCACTTCTCTTGTCGTGTATTACAACATAAACTTATCGTGTGTACTCAAGCGTGACGAATTTCCCGCTCTGCCCGTGGGGTATAAGCTTGTATACACCCCACCCACCAAATATAATACAGCGGTACACCTCCAAAAATGACAATCAAATATCACGATAACTAGTCTGTATTTCAAAAATGCAAATCGACAGATATGTTCAATACCTTATAAGCTGTGTGTCCTGTTAATATAAACGTATTCTAACCACAGAAAATGATTTAATCGAAAAAACAGTATCATCGATAAATTTCACAAGTTGTAAACAGGTTACACACCACTAAAAACCTAAAGTATGTGGAACACAATAAATTATTACTAACAGAATTTACTAAATATTTACTATTACTAAAATTCACGGGAACATGTGTTTTTTGTCATCCATATTTTAAAGTACACCGAGATTACAATTACATTGCTAATATTGTACACACTTTGTGAAGCAATATACCCTGCTATAAACAATATACCCTTTAGTAGGCAATTTACTTATAGTAAACAATATACCCAGTAGTAAACAATATACCCTGTTGTACACAATATACCCTATAGTAAACAATATACCCTGTAATTCATAATTTGCAATGTAGTAAACAATATACACCGTTATAAACACTATTCCTTGTAGTAAACAATTTACCCTGTAGTAAACAGTAAACAATATACCTTGTAGTAAACAATATACCCTGTAGTCCACAATATATACAATGTACCCTGTAGTCCACAATATACCCTGTAGTTAACAATATAGCCTATAGTCCACAATTTACCCTGTAGTAAACAATATACCCTGTAGTTAACAATATACCCTATAGTCCACAATATAGCCTGTAGTAAACAATCTACCCTGTAGTACACAATAAACCATGTAGTAAACAATATATCCCGTAATAAAAAATATACACAGTAACAAACAATATACTCGGTAACCAACAAATGCTATTCTGTTTACTTTAGAACTTATATTTAATAGATCAGTCTTTAGGTAATTCCGCATTTATTGTCCTTATTAAAAAATTGCATTGTTCTTATTTCCATATACATGTATGTATTTTTATTGTTCCATATTTACACATTTGCATTGTTGTTATTCCAAATTTGCATTGTTCTATTTCCATATTTCCACATTTGCATTGTTGTTATTCCATATTTGTATTATATCCTTATTCCAAAATATCTTAATTACATTGTTCTAACCTCACATTTCCACATTTGCAATGTTCTAATACCAAATTTCTCTAGTTGCATTAATCGAACCCCACATATCACCATTTCCACACTTATGTTGTTGTAGTTCCAAAATTCGCGAATGAATATAAGATTACAGGGTTTTCAAATACTTTATATGTGGAGAACTATGTCAAAGTTACTGCTGAAAGACAGTGATGCAATCACTTTTTCATTTTCCAAGTTATAAAGAGAGATCAAAATACACACAACAACTTGTGTTGCATCTTACGTACTTCTGTGATTATAGAGCAATTGATTTTAATTGCAGACATTCATCCGAACTCCCGTGCTCGACGCCTGGAGGCGAACAGGGCGAGCGGTTCTAGAAGTGTGAGAAACATGCTTGCCGGAATACGTAACCAACCACGTGCATCGCGTGCACAATCGTCAAATATAGCACGCAGATCCGAAAGTGTACCCCGGGCTATGGGCCCAATGGTGCCACGAAGAAACAGGTACGTTAATTAAAGTGTTAACATATACCTTCCAAGTGTTCAAACTCCACACATGCCCAGTTAGATAAAATGTTGGTTAAAACACGACATAAAAAGCTGCGGTTCGAGTCCCATCCGCTCCAATATCTGTGTGAGAAAGTTTCGAGTTACTTGCGAATTGACAGTGGTTCTACTCGGTCAGTATGAGGTCTTTCTCCACCAGTAAAACTGGATATGCCATACAACGTATATAAACTGAAATGTGTTGAAAATGGCGTTAAACCGAACTCTAAAAATAAATAAATAAAAAAATAAATTAATGAACAATGGAAAAAATGACAAGAATCACAGTGTTTTACTTTTATGTTGATCAAAATTAATTTCATAATGAGTAAAACAAGTAATCTTTCCTTAAGAAACATAACCCCTAACAGAAGACAACAAAGCTTGCTCCTGGGTTTCTAAGTCCTAACAGGGCCATAACTGTGCCAAACTGCACTCCAGAGTTATGGTTCTTGTCCGTGTGTTCCATTGGTGATGGTGAACACACATGCGAAGTTTCATTCACATCCAATGAGTGATTGCATAGATATCTTAAACTTAAACGCAAAAGTTTAACCTGGGTGTCTACAGATGACTTCGAGCTAAAAAGTGATTGACAAAGTCCTTCAATTTTCAGCAGCATTTATTACTGCAAACACGTGGAACGCATCGGTCTAATGTAGCTGCCCATTGAATCCTGTGGTATTGCATGTAACTATGTAAATGTAGCCTCTGTATCAAGCTATACATAGTGACATTACTCTACTATATGTAGTGTACTGGAGTGAGTCCTGGAGTAAGACACTTTATCAGTATATGCTAAGTACTGGTTCTAGTTAAAAAAAACACGTCGATCTTGATTTGTTAAATCTTGTAATAGAAATAAGTTGAAAACAAATCCAATGGGTTAGTAATACTGCGTTTATATCGACGGATTTTTTTTTTTTACATAACTTTGATTTTAGAGTGTAGCGATGTTTAGTATCTTGATATCTATTTGAATAATTATGGTATTTTACCAAATTACAGGTTCGGAGAATTAAACATGCCAAGGCGAATAGAAATGGCCCTTCGCCGAATGCAGCAATCCAGACAACGTGGAGGCGTTCATAGTGATGCGCAAGGTACACCTACGCAACAAATAAGAACACAATCGTCGAAACAACAATCTTCTTCCAACGTTCCTCGAGAAACTCTAGATCTGTCTGGTATGTCTTCTAATGCGGTCGCTTCTTCTTCAGTAAAATCAAGTCCAGCAGTCAAATCCACTCACGGAACACGCACAAACATGGATAATAATGGTCTTCGTAGAAGTTCGGTCCCGAGAGTTAACTCTCATCGAGCTAATACGGTGAGAAATGGCCGAGGTGGACCATCACGCTTCGTACATAGTAATGGTATGATGAACAGTATAAAACCTGGCAACACCGGGTCCAATCGACGCTCTATGGATACAAGAAACACATTTTTAAGAAACGGTATTCAACCAGCTGGGAGTATTTTCAGGACGACATCGTCACCACCACATAACTCGCCGTTGAAAATATCAGCAAAACTTAATGCGACCGCAAAGGTTCAAGCATCTGTTAACAGCACAAACACTAACACAACTCGTACAAAATCTGTTAAAACAAAAACAATCAAAGTAACTACTGTAGTGAAGGGCGGTACGGCAGCTGATGTAGCAGCTGCTGCGGCGGGTCAGGCACAATTGGCAAACGCTGTTGCACAAGGTAAAGACATCAATAGTTCATCACTGACAAAACTGGTCTCAAAGGCAATCCCAAAGAAGCCATCGCCACCAGTAGGCTCTATAACTATAAGACGGGAACCAAACGGTGTATCTGTAATAACATTGTCGGATGGGTTAGGGGAGCCAGTCATTCTCCGTGCAACAGGACCTGTTAAAATTGATAGAATTATCAAACCTGATGGAAGAGTTCAGTTCCTGATAAACCCCGTGAAACCAACAGTTAATCCACTAGATGGAGAAGCTGAAATGGAAGATATCACAACAACAATTTCTCCTGTCATGTTCCTTGATTTGGGTAATCGAATTAACAACAGATTGATACCAACGACAATAGCACCGCCTTTAGTTAAAACAACAATTGCTAAAACTGTACCAACAACACCTGAACTATTAAATCTGTCGGCTAAATTACCTGTTACGACAGTCCCTGTAAGTTCTAATTCCAATTTGAATCTTCCATTATCTTCAACGCAATCTGCAGTACTTAAAACCTTACCTATATTGACAACTGCAGTCAATGCAGTGAAGAAAAAGAAGACATTGGCTAATGGTGAACATAGCGGTACAACTGTTTCAAATATTGCAAACAGCAACATTGTGACTAAACGAGCTATTGCTAGTAAGGTCCTTGGCACTGGTAGAAACGGTGCTGACGTTGGGCGTAAAAGAAGCTCTTTAATTGATATTATAAAAACAAGTTTAAAAAGAAATAACATGACTTCTAATTTCAGCGCAGGCAAGAACGGATTGTCTCCATTTGGTGGACCTGGATTAGACAGAGCGAATGCAAATAACGTTAAAAATGGACTTAAAGCAAGCCGTTTAACAAATAATAGTAGTGTAGACTTTTCATCTTTCTTCCAAAAACCGAAAATACCAAGACCTCCAAGGTTTTCAGATCTATTTGGCAATCACACTTCATTAAGAGATAACGTTAGGCATATTGGAACAAGATCTAAACTACCTCAAAAGACACCAATAACCGCTTTTACAACTACTGTCTCTCCAGTGTCCGTCTCGGCGCCATCACACGTGACAACTGCATCTTCAGATGTATCAACTACCATATCTGCCCCAAGTTCAACGAGTTTATCAAAACAAACGGAAACGGTTACCTCTTCTACAGATGCTATGCCCCAATACGAACATATCAAATCGACTGCTGGTTTAGAAATTGTTCCCCGCAAAGAAGGCACTACAGTACCATCGTAAGCAGATTTCGGACAGTCGTCTAACCACATAGACAGTCTTTGATTTGATTTGATTGGTCTCACCATTTTCCAAATGGTGAGCAGCGTATAGTAATCGATTGTGTTTGGGGAGATTTGGGGAGATTTTAACAAATTTCAAACCAATTGTTTGGTAATGTTCTGGGCAGAGAAATACGTTAATTTATGCAAGTAAGATATTACAGTTACATCTACTAGAGAAGGTATTGTTAGAAGCATTCAACAAGGCGGATTAACGACTCTTTAAGACATTTTAAGAGTCGCTTAACGAGGGAATAAATACTTACCTAGAATGGTTCGTTGTGAGACGAGATGTTTGGGCGAAGACGTGAGGATCACTGCACTCTTTTGTATTTGCTGTGTCCTGCATACTATTTGTATATTACCACCAGTGGCGTTGTTATCAAGGTGTATTGTTTTACTAACCAGTTGTTTGTGAATCGTATCTCATTTTTTTCCATATGTGGGCCCGTACATTTTAGTTTATTAACAGGCTTGCATACATGAAATCTGCATTGCCGAACATATAGGCAAATGTTTTTACTGTTTTTAAGTAGTAGCGTTTTTGAAAATATGATTTTGTTTCTAAATGTGTACATATTGATTTGACCATACTATATATGAGTGTGAGTACAGAGTGCAAATGTTCCGAATCCCTTTTTTATAAATACAGTTTCCAAAAGATTTCTGTAGAAACTGTATGAGAGAATAGTAATTTCGATGTCTTATGTACCAATACAGTATTAATGATAGTCTGTAAAATAATGTTTTTCTCTTTATCAGCATTGTTGTTCATAATTATACATTAACTCGTTTTGTGTGGTATACTAAGCATTTTATTTATAAGCAAGACAAAACTGAATGACAAGACAAACCTTACACTGACAACAAGGCTGACAACTCAATAGGTATAAAACTGAAATTTTGCTCTTTTACTAGACTTGATAAACTACCAGAGAAACACGACATCTAGTAAAATTTACAGAAATACGAAGTTGAATTACTTGGTATACCACCAGAAAACAAAGTGTGAAGTGTATGGTTTACTCTTAGAAATACGACATCAAATTGCCTGGAATACTATCAGAAACATACGACATTGAATAGACTGGTTTACTTCCAAAATGTTGAAGAGACTGGAAATACGACGCTGAATTACCTGGTATACAGTTAGAAATGCGACATTTGTATACAATCATACATACGACATTGAATGGGCAATTATACAACCAGAAATGCGACAAAAATACGACACTACATGGCTTTGTAAACGTTCAGAAATGCGACAAAAATACGACATTGCATGGCCTGGTATACGTCCAGAAGTGCAACAAAAAAATCGATATTACATGATCTGTTATATTACCTTAAAAACAACGTTGAAATACCTGGTACTCTACCAAAATGAATGAAAATGGTCTGATATATAAGGGGTTGAATAGACTCTATCAGAAATAAGACATTAACTAGTATATTACAAGAACTACGACATTTAAAAGCTTTGTACATGGACTGGTATTCTATCAGAAATAAAACGTTAACTAGTTTATAAGCTGAACTACGATATTGAATGACCTGGTACATGGACTGGTATTCTATCAGAAATAAGACATTAACCAGTTTATTACCTGAACTACGATATTGAATGACCTGGTACATGGACTGGTATTCTATCAGAAATAAAACATTAACCAGTATATTCCCTGAACTACGTCAGTGTTTGTTAATAATCCATGTATAACGCTCACTTACATGTGTTTATTATGTTCCGTTTACGAAGAGCTTGTTTTACAAACACCTAACGTATTATTTGATATGCATTTTTATTTGAACAAATGTTCCGTATCATTATTTATTAAATTAAATTCAACGGAACATAAGAATAAGACATGGCCTCATATGTACCGCATTGTAATGAACTACTGATGACAAGTCTTATGTTCAGATCTTTTTATGTCTAAGTAATTCCAAAACGATAATCTACCTCAATAGAAACGTGTTCATTGCACACATTATCTATACGATAATTGTATTAAAGTTTTACTTCGCTTGATATATAATGGATGGCAAAAGATAAATATAAAATCATATCAACCTGTCTAATTAGAAATATGAGAGACTATAAAACAAAATCTTTATTCACATATAATAAAACATATGCAAAAGCATTTACCCTTAAGTAAGATTATAGAATATTATAAGTAGAAATATGAGAGACTCTAGAACAAAATCTTTATTCACATATACTAAAACACGCACATATTCACATGTAAACTTAACCATTTTTGCATGATGCATACATTGTTATACAAGAAAAATAAAATTATAGAAACCTTTCTAAGTGGAAATATGAGAGACTATAACACAATTAATATCCATCCATATATAACTAAACAAATTCAATCTTCACATGTAAACGTGACCTCTCGTGATATTCATTCTGGGATATACATAAACATTCAAAATCAGATAATTTATTTTATTATATATTTTTTTTTAAAAGTTACCAAAGCATGCAAAAAACAGATATGCTTATAATTTTATGTACATGTAATTGGTACATCAATGATTGTATGAAATATTTCTTTTTATATGCAAATATATGCTGCCGATGGCTGTGTAATTATTTTTAAAATGTTATTTTCATTACCCATGGTCAGATAATTGCATATTAAGCAGACACGACTATACTGTTGTTAAATGAGGTTCCTGCCAACGAGATTACAATTGTAGATTCGGAAAAGAAATATACAACTCACATATATAAAAATTAAAAAATAGTTTGCATGTGTTTTTGTTACATGTATCCATCTCTAAACGATACAATTGTTTCATTCAAAAGTGAAGAAGTTGTAAGAACTGGATTGCATTTGTACATGACATCGCTTTTTATGGGGCGCGTGGTCCAGTGGTAGAGCACCGAGCCCATGACCGGAAGGTAGTGGGCTCTACCCTCCGCCACGGCTATGTGTGGTGTCCTTGAGCCAGACACTTTTCCACATGTGCTCAGTACTGGCTCTAACCAGGAAGACTTCGAGCGTAATTTGTCTAAGTTTTAAGAACTTGTTTCGCAATCGAATTAAAATAAATAAGTTTAAAGCAATTGCTTTTTATTCGGTATTGTTTGCAAGTCGGATTGGTATATCAATTATATAGTACATGGGTTGATTATAACAGATATCTTTTACGGGAAGTAAAGTAAAGTTTATTTAAATTAATATCATGATTCATTTCAAAGAAAGATTATGGTCTCGTTACACAGTTGAATTTTGTTCTTTGTTCTATATAAAATAAGGTGTAGGAGTTCCACGGTAAAATAATATTCCAAATAGATTTCATAGCAGGAGTGTATACCCACATAAAAGTGCACAATAACCTGTAAGTTACCAACTTTTCCTTTAAAATGGGTACAATGATTCCCTAAAATGTTTTTTTTTTAAAATATGACCTCAAATGCTATTAAATACATGCAATTATTAAAATCCTAAAAATAATCACGTTTTAACACCAGTGATATCTTATTGCTGAATATTCCATGCCAGCTTAACCTCATCTGCAGCAGGTTGCAAAAAAAACAACAGTGGACCTAGAAAAGACTCCTTAACCCCATTGATTTATGTAAAGAATTTGAATTTGAAATAATAACAGATGTCCTTGTATGCTTATTTTGATAATTTTCGTTGATGTTTTTATCCTTATTTAGTATATGAGCTATTAATTTAATTATCATTTTAATAAATTATAATATGATGATCAACATTGTTTATGGTTTATTTCGTGTATTGCCATACAGTATGTCCTGCATATCTTGTATCCAGCGGGGGAACTATATGAACATTTACTATTTGTGATATATTTAACGGAAAAGCAATAAAAGGTAACCATATGCCCTGGGCCCGGTTAGGTCAGTCCGCGTCTGCACGTCAAACCAATGGGAAAAAGTACCTATTACTTGCGGAGTACGGGTTAACATACCAAGATCCCAAATAAAAAGTGGTTAAGTTAACTGCCATCTCAATGACATTAGAATGTCACTTAATATTTAAATAATAACCATATTACGCTGCCGAGTATACCATTCTTTTTTTAAAGTACATTCATTTTACTTCAGCATTTCAGGTGTTTTATTGTTTGTCAAAATCTTGTTCTTTCTTACTTAGTGTATTTTGTAGTTGTTTGTATAAATACAATGTGTATGTGTTTGTTTAAAAACAATGTGTAGGTGTTTGTATAAATACAATGTGTAGGTGTTTGTATCAATACAATATGCAAGTGTTTGTATCAATACAATATGCAGAGGTGTTTGTATCAATACAATATGTAGGTGTTTATATAAATACAATATGTAGGTGTTTGTATAAATACAATATATAGATGTTAGTATCAATACAAAATGTAGGTGTTTGTATCAATACAATATGTAGGTGTTTTTATAATTACAATAATAACAAAAAAAAATATAATACTTTAATAATTTTGGTAAATGTAATAATAAAAAAATACCTCATACCATTTGCCTTACACATACAACATAAAAAAGCCCTGATGATTGACTAAGAAGCACCTGTATATGTTAATACAGTCCAGGCGTTTTATGACTGTACTTTATCCATTTGTTTTATGTTTTATGATCGGCGCTACTCATGTTCGATTACGCTGTAATACCTATACAATGTGTTCTAGGTAATATATGTTTATGATATACCGACAATAAATAACGTAGTAGGTGCGGCCGTATTACTTTATGTCTTCTTTGGACATTGATGTAAACTCTGCAAAGACACATAACTGTTATTATTGGGAGCTTAAGGCTGTACCTGTTTTAATACGTGCATTTGTTCGTATAGTAAATAATTGCGCTGAATTAAATTGTTTTTACTTTTATGATTATTGTTTTAAAATTCTTAGGTTATTTAGTTTGCATTTCATCATTGATGGTTGCTGTTTTTTTGTAGTAGTAGTAGCAGCAGCGGTATTATTATTATTATTGTAAGTAGTAGTATATAGTAGTAACAGAAGTGATAGAAAAAGTAGTTGTAATATCAGTACTAGAAGTAGTAGTAATATCAGTACTAGTAATATCAGTAGTAATTGCAAAAAAGAGCAGCAGTAGTAGAAAAATAGCAGTAGTTATAGTAGCAGTAGAAGTTAATAGAAGTAGTTGTAATTATTGTTGTCGAATTAGTAGTAAAAATATAACGCGCGATATTAATATTATACAAATACATTGTCAACTATAAAAGTCATGATAACCATAATACCATCAATCGATATCTAAATAACTAAACTAACTGGTATATTTAAACCATACAACATCAACTATTACTACATGGATTAGTTTCAGTGTACAACGTTTTCTAGCTTATACACTACCCGATGATTGAGCCCATTTGTGCCCGGACATTACTGTCCTGTAGCAATACTATTGTATATCAGTGGTATTTAAACAATCCGATATGCTACATTTAAATATTGAAGTGTTCGTATCGCTGTGTTTTACATTGTTTATATTTTGTTGTTGATAGGTAGTAGGATGGCTCAATGTTGAACACAAGGCAAATGTGTATATCTTTATTAAACCAAGGAAAACAACTCTGGCTTGTCTAGACCGACATACATGTACGAGTTGTCCATACTTGTACCGTTTGCGGTGTATCCGAGATATTGAGATAAATATATATAATTATTACTCGGTTTTAATCCTTAGTTTTAAAGATTAAAAATTCGAATTGCCGGCAGTAAAACTAGTTTTTTAATTTAATTTTCAATTAATAAAAACGCTTGTTATTGAAGTTTCTATATTGTATTCATGGGTTTGTCGAAGATCATATTCAATAAACTTTATTATTTTGTCTGAATACTAACATTGGAAAATTGTATTTAAATCTGACTCTTACGGAATGAATTTCATTAGTTGAAATTTAATGCTATATAAACTTATATGTTCCGAGTGGCGTGCAAACTAATTGAACACCAATGCCGTTCATATAAACTGTGACCCTTGTAGGCTATGTGAGGTCATATATCGTGAATGTTCAACAACTGAAGTTATTTTTTATATTCATATTGCTAATAAAATCAGTCTGTACCTACATGTCCTTATTGTCCAGAAAGTTATACTGGTAAATAAATTATGAAATGGAAAATTTGCAAATCCTCGTTTCCTTGCCATGTCTTGCTCCGTTGGATAATTTACAATCGTTAGGAAGTGATGCATTTGATAAGTTCGTATGTTTGTGTCAATGGAATCTTAAACTTTGCTGCTATAAGATATTTTAATTAGATATTTTTTCTAAATATTTCTTATTGGTATGTAAAATTATGAATTTCTATTTTTGATTAAGTGAACAATTTAGACATTATGACAAATATATCGTTTTTTATATATTTTTTTAGAAACCAATTTAAACCATTTTCAAAAGTCAAAACATGGATTCATATCATTGTCACAATCAACACTTTAAACCTTGGCTGAACTCTGTCCTAAACTAATCAGATGCAATGGGGGAAAATTTTCGGCTGAAAGGGTAGAAGCGTTTTGTACAAGATCACAAATAACAGAGGAAAATATTAACTTCTTTATTGGACCTTTTATAAAGTTAACCGTGTCAGCTTCATAAGCTACCGTGTCAGTCGCTTTGTCAATTTTGCGCTGAACATTCTAACTGGGCATTACTTGTCCAAACAAATTAGTTTATTTATCATTTCCCTATAGTTTCTGTCAATATACTATAGATTAACAATTGGAGGATTTATTAACAATTGGAACATATGTCTACGTCGATTGGTGCTTTTTTGATTATTAATTGATTCAATCTTTGTCCACAATAAAACACACAAAATTCCTATTAAACATAATATTCGAATGGCTATATTACGTTTTCTGTCAAATACAAGTAAGTCTTTTAACAAAGTACATTCATTTGATATGATGTGCTGACTGTTTGTGTTATGCTGATTTATGTTTTGTCAAAACTAGAGTAAAATTGATCAAACTGGCTAAACTCGTTACTGGATTTATGATGATGTTGTTATTTATCAATATTTGTCCAACTTGCCTAACATATAGCATAATTGATCATAAAAATAAGAAAATAAAAACGTGAAACTCAAAATACACTGCGAACCGCGCCGCTTAAGTTTGCGGGTTCGACCCGATGCCTCTCATCCAAAGTACTGGCTCAACCCGGAAAATGGATATGAGAGCGGATTTCTTACACCGCAATCGAACCGTGTTGGGACCATCAGTAACAAAGTACGCTACTGTGGAGATTAAACCTGGTGACAACAGCGGACACCGTGTTGGGACAATCAGTAACAAAGTACGCTACTAAGGAGATTAAACTTGGTGACAACAGCGGACACCGTGTTGGGACCATCAGAAACAAAGTACGCTACTGAGGAGATAAAACCTGGTGACAACAGCGGACACCGTGTTGGGACCATCAGAAACAAAGTACGCTACTGAGGAGATAAAACCTGATGACAACAGCGGACACCTTGTTGGGACCATCAGAAACAAAGTACGCTACTGTGGAGATTAAACCTGGTGACAACAGCGGACACCGTGTTGGGACAATCAGAAACAAAGTACGCTACTGTGGAGATTAAACCTGGTGACAACAGCGGACACCGTGTTGGGACAATCAGTAACAAAGTACGCTACTAAGGAGATTAAACTTGGTGACAACAGCGGACACCGTGTTGGGACCATCAGAAACAAAGTACGCTACTGAGGAGATAAAACCTGGTGACAACAGCGGACACCGTGTTGGGACCATCAGAAACAAAGTACGCTACTGAGGAGATAAAACCTGGTAACAACAGCGGACACCGTGTTGGGACCATCAGAAACAAAGTACGCTACTGAGGAGATAAAACCTGATGACAACAGCGGACACCTTGTTGGGACCATCAGAAACAAAGTACGCTACCGGGGAGATTAAACCTGGTGACAACAGCGGACATCGTCTTAAGATCACCATTAACAAAGTACGCTACTGAGGAGATTAAACCCGGTTAACCAAGAACACCTCATTGTGATGATTGTTCTGCTTATTATTCAATCAATTTGAATACTTAAATATAACTCGCCTACATTCTATGCGTTCTCTCATTGTTTAAATAAAAGTCAATTTTGTAAGAATAGTTCACAAGTTTGACAAAAGTCCGTAGCATTTCAATGCAAACAATGCTGAATTGAATAATATTTTCTGGTTTATCAGAAAAACACATTTTGGTCTCAATACACATTTTAAATTGAATTTCGTTCTTTGTTCTATATAAAGTAATGTCTAGGATTTCCACGGTAAAATATTCCCCATAGAATGATTTATAAAGTGTGTATTTCATAGCAGGAATCTATCCCCATATAAAAACTATATTTATTGTGGGTTTACGTGTAATGTTCAGTCAAGGGTATAGAGCACGAGCCAACTCGTGCGATACAGCCGGTATAGAAGTGATACAAGTGTAGGCCCTCTCCATTCGAGGTCATTGCGTTTGCCGAATAGTTACGTCGTTAACACATATTTTCATAAGATTGGCTATGAAAACTTAGTCGAAGGCGACGTTTTTTGTTATTTGTCGTAACTATAGTTTAAACTTTTAAATGTAGAGCTTACAGGAATTAGATATATGTACTATGTTGCTTTAAGATGGAGCTGATGTTTAATGTCACTAGCTGCGGGGAACATCAGAACTGTTGTGATATATTCATGTTATTAGAAAAATGACTCATGAAGTTATAAACCTAAATTGCCACAAGTTCATCACTTTGATCAACAGACTGGACAGCTTGACAAACACCAGTTCAGGAGACGGACACTCATGCCGGGAGAAAAGTAGGCCTCAGCCGACTGTTCTCTGTCCGGAGCTGCACATAAACCACCATTGCTTGGACAAAAGGTGATATGTTACGATGAGAGCTCCGGCTCAAATGTTAGTATGAGACAACTGTTACAGTCAGATACTTTCTAAGATAAGTATACTACTTAATCATCACAGAGCTTAAGTTACATAAAACTTTAGTTAGACCAGTGTTTAATTATAGAAACGTGGTATGTTATAGTGTTACAGTAATGATACAATTATACTAATAATACTTAATATAAGATGTAAGAGATAAAGATACGAAATAGTTCTTTTTTTCATATCTATTGCATATAACAGTGTACTTTTTGGTTTGCAGTCTGATGATGTGCAATACTCCCATGCCAGTATTGTAAATTCGAAGAGTTATTGTAGCTATAAGGAAATTATCAGATTATCAGATGTTATCATAGTGATACGGTAAAATGATGGTATTGTGAGGATAATAGTAATGTAAAATTATAATGCGACAGTGTTATGACATGACTTGTGATCACGATATATTAAAGATGTATGATTATCATAATAATATCTGATAGTGATAATGACGATGGCTTTATTTTTACTCGATTGAGAACACTCAACAATAATATAAGTATGAACAAGAATATCATGTTCAACAAATTATTGCCTAATAAACTGATCAAAACGGGAGATATTCGAAACATTAATTTCAGTCCGCGTGCACCACTGAACATTTAAAGATATTTTTATTAGTTATATAAGTACAAGCTGTAGGAAACAGGGGCGTAGCCTGATCAATTTAAACGTGAAGGCCTATATATATGTAAATTGCCAATGGCAAATAATCAGGGGTCGTGTGTGTGTTTTTTCTATGTAAAACATACCAAATTACTTATAGCAATTTCAATTAATTCAGATTCTTTTGATTTTTTCTTGGGAAAAGTGCAGACATGGGCCTGCATTGCATACTTGTCACTACGCCGGTGGAAAATATAGCTATCATGACATTATTATAGATGTTTGATATTGCATGCATTAGAGAGCATGTCTTTAAGATTAAATAGAGTAAACTCTTATGATCTCTGATATCATAGGAGAACATCTTGTGAATAGTGTAATACAGAATAAGTGGTTATTTTTTTGGTAGTTTAACACGAAATATATACTAACGCACTGAATATAACATTTATTCTAAAGGTACGAGACACCAACCTGTGTGGTTGCAATATAAAATATGTTTGGTACAGTTTAGTTTAAAAGGACACGGTAAAACGTTTGTAATCTTTCCGGAACTTTGGGAAAAGCACTACACAGAATATTGATTGATTGATTGATTGATTGAATAGTTAGCGTCATTTTTATGCCATCGAGGGCTAACAAACGATCAGTTAACCTAACAACTGTTTCCTGGGATTAACCAGTAATCGAGCACACAAGTAACTGATAACTTTCCCACTTGAATCAGCGGTGAGAGACGAATGATAATGAGACACAATGTCGTATATCAATAATCACGGAGACTGTTGCCGGGCAGGGATTCGAACTCACTATACATAATAATTCATAATTGGATAAAACAGACATGAGATTATAGCATTAGAAGTAAGTTTATATTGCAAGGGGGTTTCAAAGGGGGCTCACCCATTAACGAAATTTCATTGATCCGCCCATGCATCGCGATGAATTTACTATGCATGTAGTGCCCGGACGTGGTGGAAAGCGAATTTATCGTTTATTGTAATTTACATCTATACACACATTCCATTGCTTGAATTTAGTTAATCACAAGCGATGTGTGAACGCATGAAATAATACTGCTTGTCTGACTTGCAGGGTTTGACTACCAAGGTGTATTGTCCGAAAATTCTACACGCAGTCATACCGACTCTTATTAACCAAAGAGGTTTATCATGGGTTTTTATACATAATATATATGTATGTACATAGTGCAATATTCACGGGAGTTTATATAAATACATATATACAAAGTGCAATATACAAGGGAGTTTATATAGATACATACATGTATGTACATAGTGCAATATTCACGGGAGTTTGTATAGATACATATGCACATAGTGCAATATTCACGGGAGTTTATATAAATACATATATACAAAGTGCAATATACAAGGGAGTTTATATAGATACATATGCACAAAGTGCAATATTCACGGGAGTTTGTATAGATACATATGCATATTGTGCAATATTCACGGGAGTTTGTATAGATACATATGTGCATAGTGCAATATTCACGGGAGTTTATATAGAAACATATGTACATAGTGCAATATTCACGGGAGTTTATATAGATACATATGTACAAAGTGCTATATTCACGGGAGTTTATAAAGATAATTGTAAATGTATGGAGTATGTGGGTATTGTTTATTCAGAAATGGAAGAATGAATACAATGGTACAGTCGATTCAGAAATGGAAGAATGAATACAATGGTACAGTCGATTTAGAAATGGTAGAATAAATACAATTGTACAGTCGATTTAGAAATGGAAGAATGAATACAATGGTAAAGTCGATTAAGAAATGGAAGAATGAATACAATGGTACAGTCGATTAAAATTTGAATGCAAATGAGATACGGTCATTGCTTTTTGATATAGGTAAAGTAGGTAAATCTTGCCTGGCAAACACGTGATTAACTATATATTAGTAATAAAGCAAACTCTTCAAATCAATAATAAGATACCTGTGTTTACAACGGTTATCGGGTTAATAAAAATCACCTGTTGCACGGTAATCCTAACAATACATATGCATTGTCTTATGTAAGTGCAAATTTAGACTTTCGTCAGAAATGGATGTCGTTGGTTATGGACTGTGTATTTGTACGAGTAATGTATTACTAATAATACAGTTTCTATTATTGTAGTGTAACCTCTTTGTCAGGAATGTTTTAATATAGTGTTTGAGTAGTTTAAAGTTGCTTGGTACAGACTTGAGACTTAATGTCGTCTGGTACGAACTGTGTATTTGATTGAATACTTAAAATAATACTTATACGGTATAATATATGTAAATGAAAAGGTCACTTTTTAACAGGGAATGTTTGCTGGTAGATATTCAATATTTGTCAGTTTAACCTAGAGCCATAAGCCCGTTTACGGACTGATATTTGCCTTAGTATTGCTATACAGCATGTATGTCGTAAGAGCATATGTCTATTTTAAATGAGAATACATATCGTTTTGGTACAGAGAGTGTATACTATTATGCACAATAATGTAAAACTAATACTACTGTTGTATTTATTTTAGTGAAAATGTTGTATCATTTGTCGGGAAATGCATATACTGATCAGCCTAAAGTTGCTCGCTACAGACTGGATCCCATGACAGTTTGATATAGTCTATTTATATTAAAAAAAAACAAGATAGAACCGAAAGAAAATGTACTTTGTGTCCCTTTCATGACATTGAAGTTAAGTATCATTTTGTGATAATATGTCCTTTCTATGAATTATTAAGAATTTAGATCGTCCCTGAATGTTTTTACCGACGTCGAAGTATGCATACATTTATTGACTTAATTGATTTAATGCTTTAAATTCAAACAACTGATTTGTAAATGTACATTAATTTGTAACTATATGTTTTATTATTTATTTCAGAATATATTCATGTATGTAACATAATTATGTTCACTCTCGTACAGCTGCATACATGTATGGTATTGTTTGGGTAAATAACGATGAACTGTATATGTTCAAGTTATATTGAAGACAATTCTGTTCTGTTCTATACAGCACTAACTGTCGTTCATTGAGCAGTTTAAAGAGTTTTGGTATAGAGTCTTTAGACCAATTACGTTGTTTACACATATTTCCATAAACTCCCCCACCCCCACTGAAAAGAGGTCAAAGTAAAGTAAAAAATGACCACATGGTGTTTATGTGGTATTTAACTGTATATGCAGTATGAGGTAGATATTGTGGTAATGGTGTAATTATATTTGAAAGTTGGTATATACTTTCTATCAGATGTTGGTAATTTTTAGTAAGGTTGTAATTTTTTGAGTTTGTATATTGACAGCTAGCCATTGCAAGACAAGGGTACTTCATGCGAATAAAACCTCCATTGAATCAGCTGTTGCAGATCCTTTTATTATGACAGGATGTTTGACAGATCGTTTTGTGCATCTTTACTGTAAAAATATGTTATAACGGCAATGAAAGTGACAAATCCTATACCATGTCTTGTTCTCTTTAATTCCCTGAGTTTACTTTGAAAAGAACATACATGATTTATTTTCGTTTGAGCAAAGCGAATTAGAAAAATAATACACAATTAATGGTATGTTGATCAGCTGGGTTTTATTTTAAAGAGGGTGCAGTGACACCCTAAGATTTATTTTTAAAAATAAGTCCTCAAATGCTCATCAATACATGGATATGTAAAAATTCAAAAAGGTCCGTTTTTAAACACCAGTGATGTCTTATTATGTTTTATTATTTACTTCAAAATATATTCATGTATGTAACATAATTATGTTCACTCTCGTATAGCTGCATGCATGTATGGTATTGTTTGGGTAAATAACGATGAACTGTATATATTCAAGTTATATTGAATACAATTCTGTTCTGTTCTATACAGCACTAACTATCGTTCATTGAGCAGTTTAAAGAGTTTTGGTATAGAGTCTTTAGACCAATTACGTTGTTTACACATATTTCCATAAAATCCCCACCCGACCGAAAAGCGGTCAAAGTAAAGTAAAAACTGACCACATGGTGTTTATGTGGTATTTAACTGTATATGCAGTATGAGGTAGATATTGTGGTAATGGTGTAATTATATTTGAAAGTTAGTTTATACTTTCTGTCAGATGTTGGTCATTTTTAGTAAGGTTGTAATTTTTTGAGTTTGTATATTGACAGATAGTCAATGCAGGACAAGGGTGCTTCATACGAATAAAACCTCCATGGAATCAGCTGTTGCAGATCCTCCTATTATGACAGGATGTTTGACAAATCGTTTTGTGCATTTTTACTGTAAAAGTATGTTATAACGGCAATGAAAGTGACAAATCCTATACCATGTCTTGTTCTCTTTAATTCCCTGAGTTTACTTTGAAAAGAACATAAATGTTTTATTTTCGTTTGAATAAAGCGAATTAGAAAATAATGCACAATTAATGGTAGGTTGGTCATCTTGGTTTTATTTAAAAGAGGGTACAATGACACCCTAAAATTTATTTTGAAAAATAAGTCCTCAAATGCTCATAAATACATTCATATGTAAAAATAAAAAAAGGTCCATTTTTAAACACAAGTGATAACTTGCCATGTTTTATTTTATTATTTACTTCAGAATATATTCATGTATGTAACATAATTTTGTTCACTCTCGTATAGCTGCATGCATGTATTGTATCGTTTGGGTAAATAACGATGAACTGTATATGTTCGAGTTATATTAAATACAATTCTGTTATGTTCTTTACAGTAATAACTATCGTTCATTGAGCAGTTTAAAGAGTTTTGGTATAGAGTCTTTAGACCAATTTCGTTGTTTACACATATTTCAATAAGATGCCCCAGCCCCACCGAAAAGCGGTCAAAGTAAAGTAAATAATGACCACATGGTGTTTATGTGGTATTTAACTGTATATGCAGTATGAGGTAGATATTGTGGTAATGGTGTAATTATATTTGAAAGTTGGTATATACTTTCTGTCAGATGTTGGTCATTTTTAGTAAGGTTGTAATTTTTTGAGTTTGTATATTGACAGATAGCCATTGCAGGATAAAGCTGCTTCATGCGAATAAAACCTCCATGGAATTAGCTGTTGCAGATCCTCCTATTATGACAGGATGTTTGACAGATCGTTTTGTGCATTTTTACTGTAAAAATATGGTATAACGGCAATGAAAGTGAAAAATCCTATACCATGTCTTGTTCTCTTTAATTATCTGAGTTTACTTTGAAAAGAGCATAAATGATTTATTTTCGTTTGAGCAAAGCGAATTTGAAAATAATACACAATTAATGGTATGTTGATCAGCTGGGTTTTATTTTAAAGAGGGTGCAGTGACACCCTAAGATTTATTTTGAAAAATAAGTCCTCAAATGCTCATAAATACATTCATATGTAAAAATCCAAAAAGGTCCACTATTAAACACCAGTGATGTCTTATTGCAGTATATGTTATGCCAGTTTTTGCTTTACTCATCTGCAGCAAGAATCAGAACCATTATGAACCATTTTGAAAATATTTCAAACCAAATAACCTAGGACTTTTTTAGCACAAGTTTCATGATACCGTGTAAAAATGGGGCACAACTGTATTGGTAGTTGTTTAAGAGATACTGTTTTGTCAATCAGATGCGGTGGTTCATTTGCTATGTATTGCTTCACTACAATAAACCATATGCAATCGGACAAAAAAAAAGATGGTAGACAATTTCTGTCATAAATCTGTAATAAATGCCTCATATTCCACTAGTATTACACCGGTGGTGTTAATGGAAGATCTTATTAAACGGTCAAGTTTATATCAGAAATACTCTATCATGCAACAAACAGTTATGTCAGTGTGAATTTATTTAATGTCCTTGTAAAGCTGTTGAGGAATTAGTGTCCTCAAAACATTAAAACATATAGAATTATTATTTCATCTGCGCTGTCGTATGATGACCACATACCTCTCAACACTGAGGTCGTTTGGTCGAGTCCCAACACGCCATGTCTTTTTATGACAGAAAGTTTGTCAGTAACTTGCCGAAGGACGGTGATTCTACTCAATTTCATTTTAGGTCTTATTCTACCAATAACACTGGATATACTCTACATACCTATCTGTTATGTGTTAAAAATGAAGGTAACCCCAATTCCAAATTTTTTCATGTGTTGCTGTATATTGTAAATTGTTAACAGACAATCGAACGTGGTGTATTGAGAAAGATGGGAAAACGAGATTTAGCATATGACAGCTAGCCCGCCAACTGATATTTTATGTACATTTTCTAAAAATGTATCAAAGCAATTGACTTTAAATTTAGACTTGCATAAGAAAGAACATCCGGGCTATTAAAAAACAACTTTTGATATTAATATTTTGACGAAGATTTTGGACATAGTAAAATGGCGGTTTAGCTGAACAAAGCGATAGCATACCTGCAATTATGGCACAAATATTCTATATATACACATCATTTTAATCGCTCTATCAAATTATTAGTTATTTATTATTTGTTTTTATATTTATAATGTATCATATAAGTATGAAATAGAAAGTGTTAATCAGGCTGCCAACGTGGGAATTTGTCTTTATTACTGTCCATAATGGTGTGTGAGTAACAGAACTATGACACTATGTTAATCATTGGCCGCTTATTGGTCACCAATTTAGGTATTCAGCCGTCACCACGGTACTCAACAAAGTATTCTATTCGTAGTATAATACCTGGGACCGGTTTCACTAAAGATCTCAAGCTGAAATTTTCCTCTTTTCTAAATGTTTAATTTTTGTAAATCATTACTTGAATTCATTACACGATAAATGACCACACATAGTAAAGTTGGAACACATCTTGATGCATTAGAAAAGGATAGCATGCAAAATCATCAATGTAAATAATGTGATAACAGTTAAAAAATTTGAGTTGAGGAAAATCTCAAGTTGAGATGTGTATAACCGGGACCAGAAAAACTCTGTAGTCAAATTCATGCCAAAACTATAAGTTTCTGTATTGATAAAATTATTCTCTAATACAGTAATTCAGTTCCTGTAATATAACAAAGTAAGTATTACTCTGTCATGTTAGATCAACCAGATTGAAAACTGGTGCCTTACTTAGTCTCCTTGCAGTTGTTTGCCTTTTGACCGTTTGCTGAACTCTTTGTCCTAAACATATATGGATAACTTTTTGGCAGTTAAGTTGGACATGTTTTGTATAAATGACAAATTACAGAGTTAATATACAACGTCGCCATGACGGATTATATGCTGTTATTGACTTCTTCTATATTGCCTTAAATAAATTTATCAGTGATGGCCTCAAGAACCAATGTGTCAGTCACATTGTCAATAATGTACATTATCTAACACTGAGAACCAATGTGTCAGTCACTTAGACAATAATGTACATTATCTAACACTGAGAACCAATGTGTCAGTCACTTTGTCAATAGTGTACATTATCTAACACTGAGAACCAATGTGTCAGTCATTTAGTCAATAATGTACATTATCTAACACTGAGAACCAATGTGTCAGTCACATTGTCAATAATGTACATTATCTAACACTGAGAACCAATGTGTCAGTCACATTGTCAATAATATACATTATGTAACACTGAGAACCAATGTGTCAGTCACATTGTCAATAATGTACATTATCTAACACTGAGAACCAATGTGTCAGTCACTTTGTCAATAATGTACATTACCTAACACTGAGAACAAACGTGTCAGTCACTTAGTCAATAATGTACATTATCTAACACTGAGAACAAATGTGTCAGTCACATTGTCAATAATGTACATTATCTAACACTGAGAACCAATGTGTCAGTCACTTTGTCAATAATGTACATTATCTAACACTGAGAACCAATGTGTCAGTCACTTTGTCAATAATGTACATTATCTAACACTGAGAACCAATGTGTCAGTCACATTGTCAATAATGTACATTATCTAACACTGAGAACCAATGTGTCAGTCACTTTGTCAATAATGTACATTATCTAACACTAAGAACGAATGTGTCAGTCACTTTGTCAATAATGTACATTATCTAACACTAAGAAATGTGTCAGTCACATTGTCAATAATATACATTATCTAACACTAAGAACCAATGTGTCAGTCACATTGTCAATAATGTACATTATCTAACACTAAAAACCAATGTGTCAGTCACATTGTCAATAATGTACATTATCTAACACTAAGAACCAATGTGTCAGTCACTTTGTCAATAATATACATTATCTAACACTAAGAAAAACTAATTGGACATAACTTGAATATTCATAAAATACACAACGAAACACTTTTAAGGTTGTTTATACTACATGCACACTGTTTATTTATAACAAATATTTATCTGCTATATACTGGTCATACCTTAAAAATTTCAACCATGTAAAGAATGGCATCAATACTAAACAGTAATTAAGTTACTTAAGTGTGCTGAGTAAAAACAGTTTGCGATACGAAATGCACACAAATGCCGACGCTAACGGAAGTTGGAGCTTTGCGCATGTCTTCCCAGATTGTTATTATACGGGCATTCGCGGTAATAGGTATATCGCAGTATAAGGTATACAAGGGATATATTTAAATGTGCATTTCACAAAACAGTATTATAGAAAATAGTAAACTGAACGGATAGGCTAAACCGACACTTTTGTTTTTCAAATATCTTTGTCAAAATCGTGAGTAGCGTTTAACTTAGTCTTTCTTTGTAAGACATGAACAGATATGTATAGATAATATAATAATAATAATATAGATGTTCTTACTTATTCAAATCTAAATTTCTTTTCAGAAATTCCTTAAAATGCCAGGCACATACAATACCAGATGGCAGGTTAGCTGTTCCGCACAGTATAATATTACATATAACACTTTATCGACCTTTAACCAGTAGAGCATCAAAGTGTTATATGTACAGTCAAACCGGTGTAAGCGACCACCTCTATTAAGCAACCACTTGTCTTAAACAACTATATTTTCTATTTCCCATTTCTATGTTTTCAGAGTAAAATGACTTGTATTAAGCAACAACCTGTCTTAAAAGGCCACTTTTGCACCTTCCATTGACTGGCTGCTTAAGACAGGTTTGACTGTATTTGAAACATGTAGGCACATAGCACCTTGGATACTCCAAGTGGTCATAATATGTTCATAGCGTCTGGCACTATTCTACTTTAATCGTACTATACCAACAACAAGCTCTTGAACCCGCTGAAAATGACAATTGACTGACTTGCCTTCTATGTGCTGACTCCATACTGACACGGTCTTACTACATACTGGCTACATACTGACTGTGGTATTGGAATGTGCTGACACAGGTCAATCTCATAAGACTGTAAAGTGTATTATAATGCCTTAAACTTCGGTCTTACTAGTACTTTAATTATGTGATCAGCAAACACTTTAACAGCTTCCAAAATCGCTATGTATATACTAAAAAAAAATATACATATATGTACGTCTGTCATGTGTCTATTACAAGTATGATGATGCCTCAGAAGTCTGTCGTGTGTCTATTACAAGTATGACGTGTGTCTATTACAAGTATGACGATGCCTCAGAAGTCTGTCGTGTGTCCATTACAAGTATGACGATGCCTCAGAAATCTGTCGTGTGTCTATTACAAGTATAACGATATGCCTCAGAAGTCTGTCGTGTGTTTATAACAAGTCTGTCGTGTGTCTATAACAAGTATGACGATGCCTCAGAAGTATGTCGTGTGTCTATAACAAGTATGACGATGCCTCAGAAGTCTGTCGTGTGTCTATTACAAGTATGACGATGCCTCAGAAGTCTGTCGTGTGTCTATTACAAGTATGACGTGTGTCTATTACAAGTATGACGATGCCTCAGAAGTATGTCGTGTGTCTATTACAAGTATAACGATATGCCTCAGAAGTCTGTCGTGTGTTTATAACAAGTATGACGTGTGTCTATAACAAGTATGACGATGCCTCAGAAGTATGTCGTGTGTCTATAACAAGTATGACGATGCCTCAGAAGTCTGTCGTGTGTCTATTACAAGTATGACGATGCCTCAGAAGTCTGTCGTGTGTCTATTACAAGTATGACGATGCCTCAAAAGTCTGTCGTGTGTCTATTACAAGTATGACGATGCCTCAGAAGTCTGTCGTGTGTCTATTACAAGTATGACGGTGCCTCAGAAGTCTGTCGTGTGTCTATTACAAGTATGACGGTGCCTCAGAAGTCTGTCGTGTGTCTGTTACAAGTATGACGATGCCTCAGAAGTCTGTCGTGTGTCTATTACAAGTATGACGGTGCCTCAGAAGTATGTCGTGTGTCTATAACAAGTATGACGGTGCCTCATCAATCTGTCGCGTGTCTATTACAAGTATCACGGTGCCTCAGAAGTCTGCCGTGTGTCTATTACAAGTATGACGATGCCTCAGAAGTCTGTCGCGTGTCTATTACAAGTATCACGGTGCCTCAGAAGTCTGCCGTGTGTCTATTACAAGTATGACGATGCCTCAGAAGTCTGTCGCGTGTCTATTACAAGTATCACGGTGCCTCAGAAGTCTGTAGCATTTCTATTACAAGTATGACGATGCCTCAGAAGTATGTCGTGTGTCTATAACAAGTATGACGATGCCTCATCAATCTGTCGCGTGTCTATTACAAGTATCACGGTGCCTCAGAAGTCTGTCGTGTGTCTATTACAAGTATCACGATGCCTCAGAAGTATGTCGTGTGTCTATTACAAGTATCACGATGCCTCAGAAGTCTGTCGCGTGTCTATTACAAGTATCACGGTGCCTCAGAAGTCTGTCGTGTGTCAATTACAAGTATGACGATGCCTCAGAAGTCTGTCGTGTGTCGTGTGTCTATTACAAGTCTGTCGCGTGTCTATTACAAGTATGACGATGCCTCAGAAGTCTGTCGTGTGTCGTGTGTCTATTACAAGTATGACGTGTGTCAATTACAAGTATCACGATGCCTCAGAAGTCTGTCGCGTGTCTATTACAAGTATCACGGTGCCTCAGAAGTCTGTCGTGTGTCTATTACACGTATGACGATGCCTCAGAAGTCTGTCGCGTGTCTATTACAAGTATGACGGTGCCTCAGAAGTATGTCGCGTGTCTATTACAAGTATGACGGTGCCTCAGAAGTCTGTCGTGTGTCTATTACAAGTATGACGATATGCCACAGAAGTCTGTCGTGTGTCTATTACAAGTATAACGGTGCTTCAGAAGTATGTCGTGTGTCTTTTACAAGTTTGACGATATGCCTCAGAAGTCTGTCGCGTGTCTATTACAAGTATGACGATGCCTCAGAAGTATGTTGCGTGTCTATTACAAGTATGACGATGCCTCAGAAGTCTGTCGCGTGTCTATTACAAGTATGACGATGCCTCAGAAGCAGTTTTATCTCTAACAGAATCGTGATTCTTACTGATGCTCAACGAAGTGGGATAATTATATTTGATCCAACTGTCACTCTTTGTAAACGGTCAATAACACACGCAAAATAACAATTTTTTTATAGACATTATAAGGACTGTAACGACGGATTCCAGACTTCGGAGAATCTTTGAAGACAGGAAGCAAGATCCCTGACTGTGATTAAATATCGTTTTTTATTTACTTGGTTCGTTAAATCGCATCAAGCGATTATCTTTCCTATCGAAATAAATCTAAGAATCGATTATTGGATAATTAGAACGATAGAGGATGATTTATTTTTCGCGACAGTTAAAGTTAATCAAAACTTGATATTATTGATGGTTCATGTCTCGAGGAGATGTTGGTGTTATATTGAATGATGGTTGAATATTCAGGATATTAGGTATTATGAGGATTAAATATTCAGAATTGTATTTAGGGCCACAAAAAAAATCGATGTATGTTCGTTAATTAACGTAAGCCATCACGCAATACGTATCACGTGACATCTATTGAGTTTCTTTATATCAACCTTAAGAAATGCAAATTCGGATGACAAATTCGGATATCACTCCATTATTTCATAACATTAATAAAAATATGTAAACAGAAAAGAAAAATAATTTAAATAAGTTAACGCTGAGCATATGCATTTTATTATGCTAATTACTTACTTATAAAGTTATCAGGGTTTGCACGAAATATTTTTTTCAGTTCTCTTTGTTTGAATATTTAGCATTATTTCTATGTTACCGAGAGCGAACAGATGATCAGTTAATCTCAACACTCACTCCTTGGACTTGGAAGTTTAAAGTTTGTGTGGAGCGCGTGGTCCAGTGGTAGAGCACCGAACCCATGATCGGAGGGTCGTGGGTTCGATCCTCCGCTACGACTATGTGTGGTGTCCTTGAGCAAGGCACCTTTTCCGCATATGCTTTGTACTGGTACTACCCAGGAAGACTTCGAGCGTGATTTGTCTAAGTTGTAAGAACTTGTTTCACAATCGAAGTAAAATAAATAAGTTTAAAACAAAAAACAAAGTTTAACAAATACTCAAGCGCAACCATCTCCGCAAGTAATTTATTACATTCTCACTTGAATCAGTGGTGAGAGACGAATGACATTGTCGTATATTAATCACCAGATATACTGTTGCCGGTTGGGATTTGAAGCCATGACCATTGACTTGATAGTCAGACGAGCTATCGACTAAGCTAACCGGGCTCCGCTTTCTTCCATATTATTGTTCTGTGTTATTATTTTGATTTTGGCTATTGCAATAGTTATTTCCGCTGAAATTTGTATCTCCCGTTTAACACATATTTCCTGTTTTTTTTCTTTAGCATGAAGACAATGATGCTATAAACTGCGTGTTAGAAATACGATATATTCTGTCATTCAATTATTCAATGTAAATTATTAAAATGAATACGTCTAGCCGGGGTTTCAGACGGGCAGTGTGTTTGAAGTCGGTGCCTTGAAACTTATCTATTTTACTTTGATTGTGAAACAAGTTGTACAAATAACATTTCTTCCTGAGTTAAACCATTACTTAGCATAATGCTCAATGACATATGGCTGTAGGAAAGGATCGATCCCACGACCCTCCGATCGTCGATTCGATGCTTTACCACTGCACCACCTCGTCCACCTCAAGTCTTGAAAACATAGATTGATTTGCTTCAACAGTGTTAATTACTCAAACGGAAAATATTTATTGCTCATGTGTAGGAAACTGAACGTTGTAGTTTTGTATAAATATGCAATTCAAAGAAATTAAATTTTGAACGACTACTATTGAGGAGCAAAATATGTAAATTGGATCGGAATTGAATCGGATTTCTAGGGAAGAGTTTAATTTGAAAGAGCTTGCGATGTTGAAGTGGAAAGCAAATTACTGTGTTTGTAATATGGGAGAGATACTTGTGGCGATTGTATGTTACAATTTGTTGCAAGATGTCCTAATTGAATGTTTATCACACCTGATCCAAATAGTTGGCAAACGTTCTCTTTCTTTAAGACTGAAATATTGACAACAAATACGTTAATAGTACCAAGGCTGATAAAGAACAATGATTAGATTTAGTTTTATGTTTTAAAATAAAGAGTGGCTCTTTCCATAAGGAAAATGTTTATGGGATATGTATCCTGGGGTTCGGCAGGTTAGGAGTTCATCTTGTCAGGTTAGGATTATCCTTTCTCATTTCAAATCGGGATTTCTATTTATAAATGTTATCTTATTAATAGATCCTATTTTCTTCACTCTTATATATACATGTAAAGTATCGGAAATTCTGTACATTTAAATGGGATTTTCTCTTTGGGGAGGGCTATTGCTAAGTTTTTAAGTTAAACATTTATTTTCCAATACACGAACATATCTGCTCCATAAAATACACAATTGTCTAGTAAATAATGCAGGTTAAATATATGTGATAATGCCTGACACAATATGTCAGATGTTAGAACCAGTGAATTCTCTCTGCAGTGTACTCTATACAAGAGTTTGCTCTACCACCTGTGTCAACAAGTTATATGTACTAGTACCTGACACAATATGTCAGATGTTAGAACCAGTGAGATCACTCTGCAGTGTACTCTATACACGAGTTTGTTCTAACACCTGTGTCAACTAATTATACTATATTTTATTTTTTTGTAATCCAATGGGGCTAAACACCATTTTCGACACATTTCATTTTATTTATGGCATATCGAGTTATATCGATGGAAGAAGACCTTAGAATAAATCTGTGTAGACCATCGTCCTTCCGCAAGTTACTGGCGAACTTTCTCACATAAAGTTTTCGGAGTGAGCGGGACTCGAAACCTACAACCTTAGCGGTGAGAGATGAGTGACCTTGAGACTGCGCCTTACACAACCACCCAGCCACGGACGATCCTGTTCCTTGTATGTGTACTATAATGGAAGGTTAGAAATAACATTTATATTTCTTGGTATTTGTACTATAAGGTAAGCTGTAGAAAGCAAAAATCTCTATATTTCCACTATTAAGGTTGCTCTTGTATGAAACGAATCCCATTTGACATTCTGTTTAAATGAGCTTTTTAAAATATTTAATATTGTTTATTTTTCCAGCTTTGACAAAGCTTGTTCTGATTTCCTGATAACGAGCCACTGTAATGATTATACAAACACTCTCTATAAGTATTTAGCTGTCAAAAGGCACATACGCCGCAGCTCCAAGCTAATGTCACAACGGCGACCTTTGGTCGAAACTTTTATCCTCCGCTAAAGAGATCATTAGAAGTTACTGTTTCGTTTGCCAGATTTGATACGTTTGTATGAATGACAAGGGACGGGAAAAAATTGCTGCCGCAGTGACGGATTAAGTGTGGATATTGGTTTCGTGTTATTGACGAAATCCTATTATAAAGTTAACCGTGTTAGCGCCATGTGCCACCGTGTCAGCCACTTTGTCAATATTGTACATTATCTTATACAAGAAAAACTAATTGGACAATACTTTGGTGCTTATAAAAGACTTAATTGAACAAAGCTGGGTTTGTTCAAATCAATTAGTTCATTTATCGTTTCCATTGTTTTCTGTCAATATCAGATTGCAATTAAATAAAGTGTTTCAAAGTGTCGATTAGTATATAACCTTATGTTACTTTTTGTCAAAATCAATATACAGAAGAACTTCGTTGGCTCGAACATGGGTGACTCAAACACGTTATATGTCTCGAACCACTTGTCTGGTCCTAGCTGAATTCCTATTTCGATGTATATGTATGGTATGATGTTGAACAATACTTGTCCCAAACAACCCTTAACTATTTTCTCCAGTCCCGTCGAGTTCGAACTGTCGAATTTCTACTGTATATAATTAATTAAGCGTATTTAAATAAATACCCGATTTATCTTTCACTTATATATCAAAATAAAGTACACTATATTAATTCATAGGCACTTATACTGGTGGGTCAAATAGATATCGATACTTAAGTAGCACATATGATAAATATTAACTATACTCATTTTGAACGTTGCCATTGGTGTGTCAAATAGATATCGATACTTAAGTAGCACATATGGTAAATATTAACTATACACAATTTGAACGTTGCCATTGGTGTGTCAAATATATATCGATACTTAAGTAGCACATATAGTAAATATTAACTATACACAATTTGAACGTTGCCATTGGTGTGTCAAATAGATATCGATACTTAAGTAGCACATATGGTAAATATTAACTATACTTAATTTGAACGTTGCCATTGGTGGGTCAAATAGATATCGATACTTAAGTAGCACATACGGTAAATATTAACTATACTCAATTTGAACGTTGCCATTGGTGTGTCAAATATATATCGATACTTAAGTAGCACATATGGTAAATATTAACTACACTCAATTTGAACGTTGCCATTGGTGTGTCAAATAGATATCGATACTTAAGTAGCACATATGATAAATGTTAACTACACTCAATTTGAGCGTTGCCATTGGTGTGTCAAATAGATATCGATACTTAAGTAGCACATATGGTAAATATTAACTACACTCAATTTGAACGTTGCCATTGGTGTGTCAAATAGATATCGATACTTAAGTAGCACATATGATAAATGTTAACTACACTCAATTTGAACGTTGCCATTGGTGTGTCAAATAGATATCGATACTTAAGTAGCACATATGGTAAATATTAACTACACTCAATTTGAACGTTGCCATTGGTGTGTCAAATAGATATCGATACTTAAGTAGCACATATAGTAAATATTAACTACACTCAATTTGAACGTTGCCATTGGTGTGTCAAATAGATATCGATACTTAAGTAGCACATATGGTAAATATTAACTATACTCAATTTGAACGTTGCCATTGGTGTGTCAAATAGATATCGATACTTAAGTAGCACATATGGTAAATATTAACTACACTCAATTTGAACGTTGCCATTGGTGTGTCAAATAGATATCGATACTTAAGTAGCACATATGGTAAATATTAACTACACTCAATTTGAACGTTGCCATTGGTGTGTCAAATAGATATCGATACTTAAGTAGCACATATGGTAAATATTAACTACACTCAATTTGAGCGTTGCCATTGGTGTGTCAAATAGATATCGATACTTAAGTAGCACATATGGTAAATATTAACTATACTCAATTTGAACGTTGCCATTGGTGTGTCAAATAGATATCGATACTTAAGTAGCACATATGGTAAATATTAACTATACACAATTTGAACGTTGCCATTGGTGTGTCAAATAGATATCGATACTTAAGTAGCACATACGGTAAATATTAACTATACTCAATTTGAACGTTGCCATTGGTGTGTCAAATAGATATCGATACTTAAGTAGCACATACGGTAAATATTAACTATACACAATTTGAACGTTGCCATTGGTGTGTCGAATAGATATCGATACTTAAGTAGCACATATGGTAAATATTAACTATACTCAATTTGAACGTTGCCATTGGTGTGTCAAATAGATATCGATACTTAAGTAGCACATATGGTAAATATTAACTATACACAATTTGAACGTTGCCATTGGTGTGTCAAATAGATATCGATACTTAAGTAGCACATATGGTAAATATTAACTATACTCAATTTGAACGTTGCCATTGGTGTGTCAAATAGATATCGATACTTAAGTAGCACATATGGTAAATATTAACTATACTCAATTTGAACGTTGCCATTGGTGTGTCAAATAGATATCGATACTTAAGTAGCACATATGATAAATATTAACTATACTCAATTTGAACGTTGCTATTGGTGTGTCAGATAGATATCGATACTTAAGTAGCACATATGGTAAATATTAACTATACTCAATGATCGTTGCCATTGGTGTGTCAAATAGATATCGATACTTAAGTAGCACATATGGTAAATATTAACTATACTCAATGATCGTTGCCATTGGTGTGTCAAAAATATATCGATACTTAAGTAGCACATATGATAAATATTAACTATACTCAATTTGAACGTTGCCATTGGTGTGTCAAATAGATATCGATACTTAAGTAGCACATATGATAAATATTAACTATACTCAATTTGAACGTTGCCATCGGTGTGTCAAATAGATATCGATACTTAAGTAGCACATATAGTAAATATTAACTATACTCAATGATCGTTGCCATCGGTGTGTCAAATAGATATCGATACTTAAGTAGCACATACGGTAAATATTAACTATACTCAATTTGAACGTTGCCATTGGTGTGTCAAATAGATATCGATACTTAAGTAGCACATATGGTAAATATTAACTATACTCAATTTGAACGTTGCCATCGGTGTGTCAAATAGATATCGATACTTAAGTAGCACATACGGTAAATATTAACTATACTCAATTTGAACGTTGCCATTGGTGTGTCAAATAGATATCGATACTTAAGTAGCACATATGGTAAATATTAACTATACTCAATTTGAACGTTGCCATTGGTGTGTCAAATAGATATCGATACTTAAGTAGCACGTATGGTAAATATTAACTATACTCAATTTGAACGTTGCCATCGGTGTGTCAAATAGATATCGATACTTAAGTAGCACATACGGTAAATATTAACTATACTCAATTTGAACGTTGCCATTGGTGTGTCAAATAGATATCGATACTTAAGTAGCACATATGGTAAATATTAACTATACTCAATTTGAACGTTGCCATTGGTGTGTCAAATAGATATCGATACTTAAGTAGCACATATGATAAATGTTAACTACACTCAATTTGAACGTTGCCATTGGTGTGTCAAATAGATATCGATACTTAAGTAGCACATATGGTAAATATTAACTATACTCAATTTGAACGTTGCCATTGGTGTGTCAAATAGATATCGATACTTAAGTAGCACGTATGGTAAATACTAACTATACTCAATTTGAACGTTGCCATTGACCCCTTTGGGAGTAACGCACGGGTGTCAAGCTTTTAGAGATAATAATTGGGCTTTAACAATTTGGTTAATCAATTAGTTAATAATTTATGTTTTGCATTCACTGTGAATTTTTCTATGTTTTATTTTGAAGATAGTTATATATGTTTGAATTGTAAAATAAGTTATTAGATAAAGTTGACATCCTCATATTTTACCACAATGCTGCTATAGTTTATATCTGAAAGACGAAAGTCAGTAGTTCATATGTACATACTCTCTGGTCCAATCAGTAATTAAAGAGAAGATTTTGTAAATCAGACTGGCTGACTCATATCCTGTTAATAGCCTCCAAGTAATAAACTGACAGTAGTTACCAAAGGTAATCGGACAGAACAAAGACCGTGGAAAATTTCGGTCATCAATCTGTAATAAATAACTCATATTCTACAAGCATTATACCAGTGATGTCAATAAAAGAGCTTTATTAACGTTCAAGTTTCCTTAAAAAAGACAATATATTGTGTTGGACAGTTATGTCCGTATTGAAGTGATATTAGATGTTCTAAATGCTATTGCAGATTAATTTCTAAATAAAAATAGCTATACTCAAATGCATATAGAGCAGAACCTTGTTTGCTCGAACACGGATGGTTGGAACACCATATATAGCTCGAACCACTTATCTGGTCCCGGCCAAATTCCTATTACGATATATAAACATGTACATGTATGATATTGAGAAATACTCGGCTCAAACAACCCGTAACTGTTTGGTCCCGTACCGGCTGGTTCGGGCCGTTGAATTTTTAATGTACATGTATCATATTTTTATGCATGTGCACTTATATTGTTCGTTTATATTGTTCGTAGAAGACAAATGTTTTAAAAATGACAAGTGCTTATTCGTGATATATTGAAAACTTACGTTTAATTTGCATTTTGATTAAGATATATTGGTCGAAAATATTGTAAGGAATAGTTTCAAATTGATGTTTAAAACAAGATGTCTCGGCTTTGCGTACTTGCGTATTTAAACATACAAGATAAACTATTGTCTGTTTACGTTCATTGAAGTCAACTGATTGCAATGTTTATTGAACTGCAAAATCATTAACGGATTATTAATATATGTCTCACTTCACAGTTGGAATTTGGTCAATGTTCTATATAAAGTAAGGCCTAATGTTTACACGTTAACGTAAATCCACATAGAAAAATAATTGTGCCGTAGCAGGGGTGTATCTGCTCCTGATTATGCACAATAACTGATGAGTTGACAAGTGTTAAAAATCATTGCAGTGCCAACCCTAAGTATGTTTCGACAAGTATTGATCTAAACTACCTGTATATGTTATTTCAACACCGGTGGTGTTTTATTGCAGTACATGCTATGCCGGCTATTGCACTACTCATTAGCTGCAAGAATTCTTTATAACCATTTTGAAAATATTCAGAATTAAATTACATAGGTTTATTAATCGCAATAATCATTTTACCGTCAATAACAAGGGGCACAACTGTGTAATGAGACGTCTATAGTAGCATACTATGATAACCGCTATCAACTTGCGTGAATATATCAGATCATTTGCTCGCATTAGTAACGAAGCCTTGTGTCTGACTGGCTGAACTGAAACACTCACGAAAGATGTTATATTCAACCATATCAAGTTAGTTTAGCAATACACTTTATTATATGACTTTGTTTTCTTTTCTTTTATTGTTATGCAAAACCAACATCAACAGCATTAAACATAAGATAGTGATTATATGTTATTTAAATTATCTAAATTCTCAACAGAATATGTGATTTTAAATTATAATTATAACATAATGTTCAACGATCGGCATAACGTGACGTCATCAATATTAATGAAAAAGTAAGATTATGGAAATGGAACGTCAGTAGGTCTGAAGACACCATGTAGAAACGGTTTTGTATTGATATAAGTAACATTTAAGATAGCCATGTACTTTTTACACTATCTATATTGTACACATACTTGATATAATTTTATTATACTTTAGTCTATTTTATTACACTATTTCATTAGTAATTATATTATAATACCCCTTATAACTGTGCCAGTAAATATAGAGAATATTAACTTAATTGTCATTGTACGTCACCCAGACAGCCCACGAATAAGCATACCCATTGAAGTGTAAACAATTATGATTCATTAATACTTTCACGTACTTATACCTTGAGAAAAAAATAAAAAAGAACACTACGTACAGGCCTTAAACCGCTCAAGTACCCCAAGATTGTACTCCGTTTGCACTCAATTTGAACTCTGTTCTCACTCCGTTCGCACTTATTGTGCGCTCCGTTTGTGCTCAGTTCGCGCTTCGTTTGCGTGCACTTAATTAAGTGCAGTTAATTGAATGCACTCACAAACGCATGCATCGCTCACGAGCGATGTAAACTTCATATCTGAGTGGTGTATACTACCCGATCCGCATTCACTCCGTTCGTTCAGCTTTTACTCAACGTTCAGTCCGCTCAGTTCGGTTTCCGGCGCTAACGAATCGCATCATTTTAACTCTTAAAATAATTCTATATTGAATTCTTAAATTGAGCTGCTCCTTTGGAGCACATACAATTTCTATTGGACTTAGTCACTGTAATTTTATTCATAATCCGATCGTTTCTCTGCATATAGTGTCACCTGCTAGGCGAAAGGTTATCAATTTCGAATTAACCATTACCGATAGTAGGAAAGTTTAACGGAATAATCCATCATTTGGTGTTTGATCAGTGGCCTATGTGATCAAAGGATATCGCACGTTTAACCGACTTCTATTGTCCAAACCCAAATGCGTCAGTAATTTCTTTGATATACCCAGTAACTTAATTGTTTATATGTATCTGGATATACCGTTAGCCATTTGTTACAGAAAAAATGTTGTCCACAAAATTAACAGATACATCATCAACATAAACTCAATATATTGTATTCGCAATTAATAATTTCATACGCTTATACATGTACCTACTTCATAAATTTGATCAGTGTGAATCACTGATTTAATATAATCTCTTAGAGAAATTAATTAGAGAGATAGCAAGGCAAATAGTAAAGTTTACTACATCTTTTCAAGTTGCTGTTTATGTAAAATGATATTTATATTTTGCTGAGCAAAACAAATCATGTTTAAATATGCCACTGCGGGAAGAATTGAACTTGAAACCATTGTTTAGCAATGAAGCGCCGTTATTGTAAAAAAGGTATTTTAAGCACACTACATATGTATATTGATGTTTATACTAGTTGCCAAATGGATGACTAAATTCACATTTTTATAATGCATTACACCAATAAATACTGTCTATGTCCGCTCGGTCCACGTTCCGTTAACGCTACGCTTGCGCTCCATTTACGCTCTGTGTGCAACCCGTTTGCGTGCAATTGGAGTACTTGAGCGGTTTAGGGTCTGTATGTTCTATACTTAGTTGTCTGTATATCTTGTACTATGAATCTGTTTAAAAGAGAATACCTTGTTTGTGTCTGCTGCAAGATAAACCTTATCTGCCAATAAGCAAAAGTTTCTCTTATCCCTGCTTTTTAATCCAGAGTAATACATAATAGGATAATAAAGTATGGATCTACTTTCAAAAAAAACTATATCAAGAGTCTATTTCCGGCTAAATCGCGACTCTCTGATGCTTAGCGAAATGGGGTAATTATATGTGTTCCAACAGACAATCTTTGACAACAGTCCATCATATTATGCCAACTAAAATCAACATTATCATAGACAATAAGTCGACTGTAACGAAACAAGCCAGACTGGACTGAGTGTTCTGAAAACCTTCCAAAAGAAATGGAAGAAAATTATGTCTATATTAGGCCATGATTGTTACCCAATATCTTTATTATATATTTGGTTCGTTAAATCCGCCAAACAAATGTCTTTTACACTTCAATTAAATGTTTCCGTTATATCTTCCAGTAAAATATTTTAGTGGAATTAAGTTCATTAGCTAGGACTATATAATAACTTTTTATAATAATTTCTGCAGAATTGTCATCTTAGTTCAACCGAAAACAACTATGACTACGTGTTTATTAACATGTTTGACAATACCACAAACATCATATGTTTCTTTATTTCAATTATTTTATATAAAAAGTCTTTATTATTATGGCAATTTTCGATAACTTTTCCGTTTTCGGATGCGGTCACCTCGGTTTAAATATTAATCTCGACCACGTGACATATAGGCGAGAGCCAAATCGATTGTAAATTCCCAACACTATCTAAATAGACATTCGGTTTTTCTAATTTCTGTTACATACTATTACTCAGAAATTGTGATTTTCTTTTCGTACAAATATGCAATTCAGAGGAAATAAAATTTCGAGCGACTACTATTCACCAACGCAGTATGTAAATTACGTAAATTGGATTTCCAGGGAATAGCTTAATTTGCACGAGCTTGTCGTGTTCAAGAGTGAACCAAATTACCGTGATTGTGATATGTGAGAGATACTTATGGCAGTTGTATGGTACAATTTGTCGCAAGATGTCCCAATGGTAATGTTTATAACACAAGATTTAAATAGATGGCAAATGATCGTAATCTTCAATATAGCGTCGGATATTCACCGCAGATACAAGCATTAGGCAGTTTAAGAGGGATTCTCTAGTTATTTTTGTATCGTTAATTCCATTATGGCAGATATAGGATGTCTGACTAGTTTGATAGGATAAAACAGGATATTTTATACTGGAATGGATTGTTTCACGATAGAAACTCCAGGAGCCAACGCTGTAATAACTTATAGATGGTATTTATCATTCCACGAACTAACGATTGTTAAGATGAAGAAAAACACAGTAAGACAGATATATACTCAAACGCAAAAGATATTGTGCACTTTTTATTTTTTGATTATTTTAATTCTACAAAGTAAAACGTTTTCGAATTTGAAACATAAGAATATCGGTCGTTGTGGTTTATAGCCACAACGAAAGATCAGAAAAACAATGGCTAGTTATTACGCAAAAGCCCGAATTGCGATTTTGTAGGATTTCCACGTGGAACATGTATACATAAGTACAAGTGGCCTAACATTCTTTCATACATGATAAGTGCGAATATCACTGTAGAGTTTAAAAATTTATAACAGCGAATATGCCACGACTATCAGAACGTCAGCATATTGACGCCTTAATGATGCTGGGTCGAGGTGACCCAACGCAAGAAAAAAAAACTTTGGCTATTTGTGTGTTTTTTATTTTGACCCCTAATCCACGTAGACGCGTCGTATTCGTTATCAAAATTCAAAACATTAAATTAAACACATTGGTGAGAAAAGTAATTGAATCAGCTAAAAATTGATACCACACATTATAGTATTCCATCATTGGATTTTCAGAAAATCAAAATTATAAATGTGCACACTTTCTTTTGCGTTTGAGTATTTTTTTAAGAATGTTAAGAACACGTTTTGATCTGTATGTGATGTTTGAAAGACTTGTTTTGGCTTTTTATATTAACATCAATACAGTTTCAACTTTCATACTAAACTACAAACTAAGCGAAATGTGAAGCACGTGGTCCAGTAATAAAGTTATAAAGTTAACGGCAGAAAATTAATACCCGGCATTGATAATAGTCTCAGTGCTCCATGAATGCTATAATACAAATCATATATGATAAAAGAATCTCCTGGGCCTGAATTCAGCAATGCTTTGAGTCTGAGAATCGGACTTTGACTAAAATATTACATTTTTTGTAAAACCCTGTAAAAATGCACTTATGATTAAGAACGGTGATCCTGTAACATTTTCTGTTTAATAATAATTAAAACTGTTTGATTCTGCAAACAAATATAGTAATCTGTTTGTTTAATGGCTGTTATTTGAATCCTACATTTTTGACATTTCGAGTCAAAATATCAAATATATTGATGCATATTTGTCAGGAAACACAGAGCGCGTATATAATAGCAGACTCAGCTTTTCAAGGAGTGATGAAACATACAGCATATCTGACGCTCCCCTAGCACATGTAAAAATACCAGCTTAAACAGTATTGTAGTGTTAAAAAACATTACACTACACTACACTACAATCCACTACACTGCACTGCTCTACACTACACTACACTACACTACACTGCACTGCACTGCACTGCACTGCACTGCACTGCACTGCACTGCACTGCTCTACACTACACTACACTACACTACACTACACTACACTACACTACACTACACTACACTACACTACACTACACTACACTACACTACACTACACTACACTACACTACACTACACTACACTACACTACACTACACTACACTACACTACACTACACTACTTGACCCTCAAAACTATATTGCACTACAATACAAAGTAATGCAATACATCTCAACACAATGCATCATAGCACAACAATAAACAATACGCTACGATACAATAAAACACATGTATTACACATTCTTAATGACTAACAAATTCCTCTATCTATATAGAACGTCTTACTTTGTTTCCTGAAGATTACGAAAGCAAGCAAACGGAATCATATGGACAAAAGACGGAGACACACAATATTCAATCAAAGAGGAGTGTAACAATCCGAAACACCAGATTCCTTCTGCTTATTACTTCCAGTATTGTACTCATTGAAAAAATAATATACAATTAACGTCTCACTGCACAGTAACGCCCCTTTTTCCCCACTGTAACATGATTCTAACGCTTAAAAACAAGGCCTATGTAATTTTGTTTTTAAATATTTTCAGAACGGTTCATAATTGTTGTGATTTCTTGCTGCAGATGAGTAAAGCAAAAGTTGGTATAGCATATACTGCAATAAAGCATCACTGGTGTTAAAAATGTGCCTTTTATAGGATGTCAACATATGCATGTATTTATGAGCATTTGAGGATTTCTTTTTCAAAAAAACTTATTTTATATAGAACAAAGAACAAAATTCACCTGTATAGCGAGACCTTAATGTTTCTTTCTGTCCAAATTTTACTGTAATGATTCATCACGTGATTTTGATATCATATTCGTATTTTACTACTACGATGTACTAACAATCATTAAGGTAACTTACTTGCCGAAATATGTATTAAATATATTACATATATCAGATATAGTAGTCCTATAGAAGTAATATAGACGTCCTTGTTCGTGACGGATGGTCAGGTTATCATCACCAATCACGCGTGATATGTATGTCTGTTTTCTAGTTTGATCTGCTTATTTACACATAATTACGTTGACGGTTGCATCAATTAGAGTTCTAAGACAGAAATGTCAGTACTGTATCTTGCTCCGGTGGTTAATGACTTCCAAATTACTCCATTTACAGAAAATTTTAACTTTGTTTTATACAGATACGATAAAAAGCAAACGGAATTATATGGACGGACTGACGGACAAACGGAAATTAATCCAAGAGGAGTACAATTTTCAGAAACATTTGGTGCCTGCTGGTTTTAATTAATCAGTATTGTAGTCATTCAAAAAGAAAAAAATATATTTATGTTCCTTTTCTAAAACGTTTACAGTAGTGATTTATTACGAGATATTGATATCGAATGTAACTGCATGATTTCCCTGAAGATGCGTTTGCCGTTATTGTTTAGAGTTTAGAGACAGACGTCTGGCTAAACAGACACAATATGCTTCGTCTACAACAGTTTTAAAACGAAAACGTATGTTTCTTTTCTATAATACTACAACCAACGTTTATAGAACAACGCCCATACTTATTTGTAATCCACTCAGTTCCATAATACATTAATGATCACAATATACACACATTTTATTACGCCACAATAATTTAATTGCTAGATTTTTTAACATTCCATATCGGGTAAACGGTTGTTAAATATACGTTCTAAACTTAAATTGTTTACTAATGACAGATAACAGGAACAAACTACGGATGAAAAAAGTTACAAAGTATCTAAATTAAAACAGTTTTCTAATACCAAAAACCCATATCAATTAATGAAGCTTTTTTATATAATGATTAAGCGCTCACTTTTAGCGCCAACACTTTTTGTTTAAGTTATGAAAACTGTATAAACATAATAAGATACAAAAACAAACATGAGTTTAAAATATTGAAATCTTCCATTTTTGTAAGAATGTTGTCACTGATCTGGCTTGATCAATACGCTTCTAATAATATCGGCAATATCATGTATGTGTGAGTTGTCATTTTTTTTTGTTTTCCGATAGACTTAATGTACAGTTTTTCCAGGAATGCAAGTTGAAGCCTTCAGTGCCGTGTATATATCTGAGAAAAAAGACCATGTTATACACCTTTACAATAGTTATATATTGACTAAAATAATTGGATTATGTATATTAAAAGTGTGATTATTACATTTGAAATTTCTATATTGAACCTTATTTCATGTTTATAGGGAAACAATAATAATAATAATAATAATAATAAAAATAATAATAGTAATAATAATAATAATAATAATAATAATAATAATAATAATAATAATAAATACTTTTATTATTAACGAGAGAACTCATTTGAATTGATTCAATCTTCCATGAGGCCCTCAACATATTTACAAAGTACAGCATTAATTTAACATATAAACAAAAGAAGTAAACAAGTAGATATATATACCCGATTTATTAAAATTGCTAAGAATTTTTACTACATTGTTTATATAAAGCTTTGAACTGATTAATAGAATTTGCATTTTTTATATAAGACGGAACAGAGTTCCACAAAAAAGAGTCTGAATAAACAAACGAATTTCGAAACATTTCAGAATAATGGCTTAGGTGATTACAACTGTAGATTAGAATAGTCTAAACAGACATTGGACGGAGATGAACCAGGGAATGAAGTGTTCAGAAACAACATAGATACCCTATTTATCTATTATACCTTACAAGCAAAAAACAACAACAAAAAAACAAAACAAAAAAACTCTTTACGCGATTACTTTTAGCCTACTTTGACATTGGGGTTTGCCTTCTGTGCAGAAATGTGTACAATTAACTATGGTAGCAAACTTATAATAAGAATGATAAAACGTTAGAAAACTCTTCTTGTTATTTCGCCAATACGGAAACTTAATATACCTTGCACTTGATATTTTCAATAGTGCACACACGTAAAAGAAGCCACAGTTAAATAGATGGGTCGATTGAATCCTTTCTTTTTTGTAAAAAATATTTACCAATCTTGTAAACTAAACCCGATATCGGTTTGTATAATAATTTTTAAAACAAAGAATTGAAACAATGTCAAATGAAATTGTCAACTGGCGTTAATTAACCAGCGTATACGATGTGTGTGTGTGTGTGTGTGTGTGTGTGTGTGTGTGTGTTTAAATCCACCTTCTTTAAGACAGAGATGATTACGTTGCCGGGACAAGTCACATTTCTTAGTATCAAATAATCGACATTTCGATATATTCAGGTATAACAAAGACAAACGTAACACGGTTTGGGATCATAATAACTGCATTATCAAGAAACAGTTTGCTTCCTCTTTGCAAAATCCTAAATATCAAATAATCGACATTTCGATATATTCAAGTGTAACGAAGATACACGTTACATGGTATGGCATTAAAATGACACCATAATCAAGAAACAACTTGCTTCCTCTTTTAAAATTTACACAACAATCAGTCCGTTATGCATCCTTACTGTAGACTCAATGTCTATAATAATGTTTATATTATTTGGCTTGTGCTATTGACCGTTGGTAAAGATTGTCTGTTAGCGCAGATGTATTTATAACACTTCGTTGAGAATCAGACATAATCACGATGGTTTCGGAACTATTGTATTTTTGTGTCTTAATAGCAGACTCAGCTTTTCAAGGAATGATGAAACATACAGTACATCTGACACCCCCTAGCACATGCACAAATACTAGCTTAAGCAGTATTGTAGTGTTAAAAAACATTGCACTACACTACACTACAATGTACTACACTGCACTGCCTTGCACTGCACTGCACTGCACTGCACTGCACTGCACTGCACTGCACTACACTACACTACACTACACTACACTACACTACACTACACTACACTACACTACACTACACTACACTACACACACCACACCACACCACACCACACCACACCACACCACACCACACCACACCACACCACACCACACCACACCACACCACACCACACCACACACACCACACCACACCACACCACACCACACCACACCACACCACACCACACCACACCACACCACACCACACCACACCACACTACACTACACTACTTGACCCTCAAAACTATATTGCACTACAATACAAAGTAATGCAATACATCTCAACACAACGCGTCATAGCCCAACAATAAACAATACGCTACGATACAATAAAATTCATGTATTACACATTCTTAATGACTAACAAATTCCTCTATCAATATAGAACGTCTTACTCTGTTTCCTGCAGAATACCAAAGCAAGCAAACGAAATCATGTAGACAAAAGACGGAGACACACATTAACCAATCAAAGAGGAGTATAACAATCCGTAACACCAGATTCCTTCTGCTTATTACTTCCAGTATTGTACTCATTGAAAAAATAATATACAATTAACGTCTCACTGCACAGTTACGCCCCCTTTTCCCACTGTAACGATTCTAACGCTTAAAAACAAAGCAAATGTAATTTTGTTTTTAAATATTTTTAAAACGGTTCATAATTGTTGTGATTTCTTGCTGCAGATGAGTAAAGCAAACGCTGGCATAGCATATACTGCAATAAGACGTCACTGGTGTTAAAAAGTGCCTTTTATAGGATGTCAACATATGCATGTATTAATGAGCATTTGAGGACTTATTTTTCAAAAAAACTTATTTTAAATAGAACAAAGAACAAAATTCACCTGTTTAGCGAGACCTTAATGTTTCTTTCTGTCCAAATTTTACTGTAGTGATTCATCACGTGATTTTGATATAATATTCGCAATCATTAAGGTAACTTACTTGCCGAAATATGTATTAAATATATTACAAACATATATCAGATATAATAGTCCTATAGATGCAATATAGACGTCCTTGTTCGTGACAGATGGTCAGGTATTCATCACCTATCACGCGTGATATGTATGTCTGTTTTCTAGTTTGATCTGCTTTTTTACACATAATTACGTTGACGGTTGCATCAATTAAAGTTCTAAGACAGAAATATCAGTACTGTATCTTGCTCAGGTGGTTAATGACTTCCAAATTACTCCATTTACAGAAAATGTTAACTTTGTTTTATACAGATACGATAAAAAGCAAACGGAATTATATGGACGGACTGACGGACAAACGGAAATTAATCCAAGAGGAGTACAATTTTCAGAAACATTTGGTGCCTGCTAGTTTTAATTAATCAGTACTGTAGTCATTCAAAAAGAAAAAATCTATTGATGTTCCTTTTCTAAAACGTTTACAGTAGTGATTTATTACGAGATATTGATATCGAATGTAACTGCATGAATCTCCTGAAGATGCGTTTGCCGTTATTGTTTAGAGTTTAGAGACAGACGTCTGGCTAAACAGAAACAATATGCTTCGTCTATAACAGTTTTAAAACGAAAACGTATGTTTCTTTTCTATAATACTACAACCAAAATTTATAGAACAACGCCCATACTTATTTGTAATCCACTGAGTTCCATAATACATTAATGATCATAATTTACAAACATTTAATTAAGCCATAATAATTTAATTGCTAGATTATCATCCCCGCCGTCCCCTAATTTTCATGCCGCCCTGACCCTTTGTATTTGCATAAAAAGAAAAAAATACAAATTATGGTAAATGGGATCCTTGAGGATGCGTTTTTTTAACATTCCAAAGGCTATATCGGGTAAACGATTGTAAAACATGCGTTCTAAACATAAAGTGTTTACAAGTGACAGATAACAGAAACAAAATACGGATGAAAAAAGTTACAAAGTATCTAAATTAAAACAGTTTTCTAATACCAAAACCCATATCAATTAATGAAGCTTTTTTATATAATGATTATATATGATTAACACCTTTTGTTTGGATTATGATAACTGTATAAACATAATAAGATACAAAAACAAACATGAAATAAAATATTGAAATCTTCCATATCTGTAAGAATGTTGTCATTGATCTGGCTTGATCAATACGTTTCTAATAATATCGGCAATATCATGTATGTGTGAGTCGTCAATTTCTTTTTATTTTCCGATAGACTAAATGTACAGTTTTTCCAGGAATGTTATACACCTTTACAATAGTTATATATTGACTCAAATAATTGGATTATGTATATTAAAAGTGTGATTATTACATTTGAAATTTCTATACTGACAGAGAACACCGAACCTTATTTCATGTTTATACGGAAACAATAATAATAATATTATATTAATAATAATAATGATAATAATAATAATGATAATAATAATAAATACTTTTATTATTAACGAGAGAACTCATTTGAATAAATTCAATCTTCCATGAGGCCCTCTACATATTTACAAAGTACAACATTTTTGTTTATATGTTAAATTAATGTTGTACTTAATATATATATATGTGTGTGTGTGTGTGTGTGTGTGTGTGTGTGTGTGTGTGTGTGTCAATTTTGAAGAGAGCTACCCGATTTATTAGAATTGCTCAGAATTTTTACTACGTTGTTAATATAAAGCTTTGAACTGATTGATAGAATTTGCTTTTTTTTATATAAGACGGAACAGAGTTCCACAAAAAAGAGCCTGAATAATGAAACGAATTTCGAAACATTTCAGAATTAGACTTGGGTGATTACAACTGTAGATTAGAATGGTCTAAACATACACTGGACGGAGATGAAACAGGGAATGGAGTGTTCAGAAACAACATAGATACCCTATTTATCTATTATACCTTTAAAAAGCAAAAAACAACAACAACACGCGATTACTTTTAGCCTACTTTGACAGTGGGGTTTGCCTTCTATGCAGAAATGTGTACAATTAACTATGGTAGCAAACTTATAATAAGAATGTTAAAACGTTAGAAAACTTTTCTTGTTATTTCGCCAATACGGAAACTCAATATACCTTGCACTTGATGTTTTCAATAGTGCACACACGTAAAAGAAGCCATAGTTAAATAGATGGGTCGATTGAATCCTTTCTTTCTTGTAAAAAATATTTACCAAAACTTGTAAACTAAACCCGATATCAGTTTGTTTAATAAATTTTAAAACAAAGAATTGAAACAATGTCACATGAAATTGACAACTGGTGTTAATTTACCAGCGTATACGATGTATGTGTGTGTGTATGTTTAAATACACCTTCTTTAAGACAGAGATGATTACGTTGCCGCGACAAGTCACATTTCTTAGTATCAAATAATCGACATTTCGATATATTCAGGTATAACGAAGACACACGTAACACGGTATGGAATCATAATAACAGTATTATCAAGAAACAGTTTGCTTCCTCTTTGCAAAATCCTAAATATCAAATAATCGACATTTAGATATATTCAAGTATAACGACGATACACGTAACATGGTATGGCATTAAAATGACACCATTATCAAGAAACAGCTTGCTTCCTCTTTTAAAATTTACACAACAATCAGTCCGTTATGCATCCTTACTGTCGACTCAATGTCTATAATAATGTTTATATTATTTGGCTTGTGCTATTGACCGTTGGTAAAGAGTGTCTGTTGGCGCAGATGTATTTATAACACTTCGTTGAGAATCAGACAGAATCACGATGGTTTCGGAACTATTGTATTTTTGTGTCTTAATGCCTTACGGTATGAGTGTTTTGAAAGCAAAATCGTAGTGAAATAGATTTGTATCATTGGTAAGATAATGATATACTATACGAATGAAACTGGATCTGGGTATTTGATTACTTTAATTTTGTAAGCATTGTTTAAATTTAATAAGCTGATTTTGTCTATTCGATTAGATAGTTTTGAAATGAAGCTTCAAGTTTTTGTTAGCAATGGAGGCATCAGTGGTACACAGCAACACATTTATTAACACGAAATGAACTTTATGTATATATAATACAAACAGTGGCGGAAGCATTTTCTACTAGTTATACACATTGATATCAACTAAAGGAACTTATTAGTGTGAACAGATTAGATATCAAACAACAAATTAACTACGTGAAAGAAAACAAATGAACGACTTTGATTGAAAAAGGTTCACATTAACACAATGTGATACTCTGATGAGCAAATACTGTATGTAGAAAATCTCATTATGTTTAATTTGTTATTGCAAACGTTACACTTTTTCATTTCGCTTTAATTTTTTTTTATTTATTTTATATCAATAGCGAAACAAGTTCTCGCATCTTCGACAAATCACGTCAGTAAAATCAGTACTGTACTTTTAGTGTTTTGATCCTCGACATAACATATAACCATGGTGGGTGATTGAACCAAAGATGCCCAAATTTCGATCCGATGCTCTACCACTGGGCAATTTACTTACTTGGTATGCTTTCAAGTCCGAAGTCGCAGTATTAGACCAACGACAAACAGGACCAATTTTCACTTAACACTATTTTAGAAATTATATATCCACATGACACAAATACATACATACATACATATATATAATTTATATATATATATAAATAACCAAGAATATTTTAGACCATTAATTTAGTTTCTATATTGCAAAACGGACATGATTGCAAACAAGGGCTCCTTGATCACATATATATGTTCATATGAGACAAAAGGCGCAAAAACTACAAGTTAATATCATCACTTTCTCTATCTGTGGGATAGAAAATACATCGTAGAATATATCATTATTTTTCTCATATTTGCAAAACTAATATGATTTCACTATTTTATTTAACTACTTATAACATTTCCTACGTAAGTATGAACCTTTATTTTCGTTTTTAAATTGTAAGCATGAGTATGATAAATGGTCTATTCTATCTCCACGCATTTACAGCTATCTATGATGAAATATGTAAAATCTGTTATACCTTTACTATTTACTTTTACTTAAATTGTTTTATTCATATAATAAATTTTGTTTTACTCATTCTAAACTAATAAATCTGATACCACACTTTTTTTAAATAATTTCATTATTTTGATGTTTCCGATGATAAAGTACATAAGAACTCTAATTTGTCCACATGGTTATACGCCCATAATCAGGGTAAATTTTAAATCAAAAGGGTTATTTTTATGCGAACACAAGTTAATTTCAACATTGCCATGTGCCCCATTAATTGTTTTATATACACATATGTTTTTACAAATAAGTCATTTTAATGATTGTGAAGAAAGAAGGAGCGCAAGAGTTTGAAATAAATTGAATTATAGAGAGAGAAACGGTTGTTACGATACGAAACAGATCTGCCAGCAAAGGTCGTTAAGAGTAATAATGGAACAAAAAAAAGTTTTGATTTATACTGATTTATATCTGCTCTAAACAAGACGCCAGTCCAGTACGGAGACGGCTACTGAGTAAATTCTTTTTTGAAACCACTGTGCACCAAGCAATCAATCGAGTCTGCTGGATTAACGGTTACGCAGTGAACCGTTAATGTGGACAACTGTGTAAAATCAATCGAGTTTGCTGGATAAACGGCTGCTGAGTGAACCGTTAATTGGGACCACTGTGCACCAAATCATAAACCGATTCTGCTAGATAAACGGCTGCTGAATGACCTGTTAATTGGGATCACTGTGTACCATCAACCGAGTCTTCTGTTTAAACGACTACTGTGTGAACCGTTAATTGGGACCACTGTGCACCAAAATATTAACCAATTCTGCTAAATAAACGACTGCTAAATGAACCGTTGATTGGGACCACTGTGTACCATTAACCGATTCTGCTGTTTAAACGACTGCTGTGTGAACCGTTAATTCGGACCATTGTACACAAAGCCATCAACCAAATCTGCTGTACAAACGGCTGCTGAGTGAACTGTTTATTGGCACCAATGTGTACCATCAACCAAGTCTGCTGTATCAACGACTGCTAAGTGAACCGTTAATTTGGACCACTGAACGCAAAGCCATCGAGCGAGTCTACTGTATAAACGAATGCTGAATGAACCGTTAATTGGGACCACTGTGTACCATCAACCGAGTCTGTATGTATAAACGAATGCTGATTGAACCGTTAATCGTGACCACTCTGTACCATCAACCGAGTCTGCTTTTTAAACGGATGCTTAGTGAACCGTTTATGTAGACCACTGTGCACCATCAACCGAGTCTGCTGTATAAACGGATGCTGAATGAACCGTTAATTTAGACCACTGTGCACCATCAACTTAGTCTGCTGTATAAACGGATACTGAGTGAACTGTTAATGTAGACCACAGTGCACCATCAACCGAGTCTGCTGTATAAACGGATGCTGAATGAACCGTTAATTTAGACCACTGTGCACCATCAACATGGTCTGCTGTATAAACGGATACTGAGTGAACTGTTAATGTAGACCACAGTGCACCATCAACCGAGTCTGCTGTATAAACGGATGCTGAATGAACCGTTTATGTAGACCACTGTGCACCATCAACCGAGTCTGCTGTATAAACGGATGCTGAATGAACCGTTAATTTAGACCACTGTGCACCATCAACCGAGTCTGCTGTATAAACGGATGCTGAATGAACCGTTAATGTAGACCACTGTGCACCATCAACCGAGTCTGCTGTATAAACGGATGCTGAATGAACCGTTAATGTAGACCACTGTGCACCATCAAACGAGTCTAGTGTATAAACGACTGCTGAGTGAACCGTTAATCGTGACCACTCTGTACCATCAACCGAGTCTGCTGTATAAACGGATGCTGAGTGAACCGTTAATGTAGACCACTCTGCACCATCAACCGAGTCTGCTGTGTACACAGCTACTGAGTGAAGGATTAATTGGAGCCCACTACACCATCAACCAAGTCTCATGAAACTGAACTAATGTGTTTTCATCTCATAGCAATTTATTTTCCTCTCGTGTAACAAGTTGCATAACCAAATACATTTACAATGTCGAAGAATATCCTTGATAATTTTATCATTAATCATCAGTTTCCGAAACTAGAGAGGACCCATTTTTTTAAATATTCTCTTTGCATTTTATTTAATCTTATTCATCTAATTATTCAGGAGCGTCCATTAAATCCACAGAAATGTTCAACATTAAATTAAAGAAATATTCAGTGCAATTTTCCAGACAATTAGAATGATCACTGGTTATCAATTTGACAACGTGAAGGCGGGCAGGATGGGATATTTCAGTAATGCAAGTTCGCGTTATATTGTTAGATCCAAGTGCCTTACGTCTATAATACATATAGGTGATACTATAACTGGACAGCTTGGAATTTTCTGCCCGTCCCACAAATCACAGCACTCTAATGCTTATACCAAAGAGTGACATCACTCAACATTCGGTGAGTTAAGTAACCAATCAACGAACTCTTTTGGCACTGCCATGTAACGGTCCCCTAACGGACAGAGCTAGGACGGTTAAACCCGTCTAGCATTATTTAGTCTTGCTGCCATGGTAACATTCATATATACAATTAGAGAATTTCACGTATGTTTGGTTTAACATTACATATGTACTCATTCATTGGTCAAACAAATTTACATACCGATTCTAAGATTCCTCAATATCATACTCTTTATAATTAAGACCATGCTACGAAGTCACTATTACCACAAAAATGCTATGGAAGGAAACAGTTCATTTTATCTCATTCCATACATGTTTCTTTTCAAAATCAAATAACACAATATTTCTATCTTACATAATTACTTTTCCATTAATTTCTTTAAAAAAACTCGTAAACTTCAGTATATTAAACTCAAATGGAACATTTGATTATAAAATGGTTTGTTTTTAATGTCTTCCCAAACAGTATTCACAATTTAAATTAAAGAACTACAACGATTGTTGAAATATGTGTCATTCGCATGGAACAAATGAGAAATAAACTAAGACCTCTTAACAATCATACCTTCATAAAAAAACGAAATCAATTCCATCTTACACATTGTGAGTTAGGCAATAAACATGTAAATGTTGTCGAATTAGTAAGTGAAAGGGCTGACGAGAATGTTTATACTGACATAATCACTGGAGGAAATGAACAAGATGAAACATTAAAATCAGCTATATAACATAATAATCTAAACGGAGCAGCTAACACGCCATCTTTGATATTTTCAAAATCTTCATCAAAATATTGAAAAGCGTTATTAAAATTATTATATATTACATACCTATAAACGTCGACAGGTCAAGGAACAATAAATGTATTGCATATAAATTTTGTATATTTATATTTCATCATATTGTTGAATAAAAAAAACAAACATTTAATTCATTTCAAAGCAAAACAATAAGTAAAAATCAGTTCATTTTCCATCACATGAATAATGAAATAATTTTAAATAACAAAATGTATGCTTTCTTTTTCCATTCAGTGTATATATATATATATATATATATGAATGTATGTTACAACTTGACTGATACATATATTCGTACGGTTAGTTGAGGGATGGCCCACCCGACCCTCACAGACCTATAACGGGTTGATTAAATGGATCACTTTTCAGTGATTGAAATGAAAAAATAAAAAAAATATTAGTATATATAAACAGACAATTATGTCCAAAGGGCATGAAAGTTTTTTGAATACTTTTTGAGAAAATACATAAAAGATCAGGTACACAAATGTTCAGTATAGCGTAAACAAAGATCAGTATATAAAATAACCATTATAGGTAAGTACAAAACAAATATATGGATATATGAATATAGATACATATAATATATGTGTATTATTGGAACACAGAAAAAATGACAACATGTGTAACCACTTTGAAACGCACAGATGCAAAACAACCAGGGGGATATTAAACCTTGCTATCGGGTACACATAACCTCGCACTTCCCCATGCATCATATCCTCTTACAAGTGCGACACCACGAACCTGTGCATGTTGTACATGTAAGACACTCAAAAGAAGTTAATCCAGCAAAGGTTATACTCTCCAGATAAATAACATAAACATGTTAGCATTTCCTTGCGTAAAACATTCTTCATGTCTCTGTTTTTGTTCTGTTTATTTTTTGTTTGTAAATGTCAACGCATTGTTTAATAACATATATTTTTGATTGTAAATTGGATACACGATTATCATAATGTATGGACAGTTTTAGCAAGAAAGCAGTTTGTATATAAACACAATTCTATATCATTGACCTACTATTTAAAAAACACACTTTCTGAACTTCAGATATTAAGCGTTTAAATTAAGCAACATCATGGTTTATTTTCTGTTTATTTTCTCCATTTCACATGGTGTTTCATAGTCATCGTATTTTTAAGAAAGCCAAGTAATATTATACAGTGTCAGATATACTAAAAGGACAAAGAAACGACAGGTGAATTTCAGAGACATATTATCAAGCTATTAAAAGCGATACTTATAGTTTTTGAATTAATATGTGACTCTGAAATTCATCCACTGTATCTTTTTCTTTTCAGTAACTGTTTATTGATACATAATTCTGTTTACATTGAAATGTTAAATTGTAGTATAAAAATGTGTACCCGTCTGACATTAGAAATGTGTACTACTATGTTAAAAGCCGTCTGATATGCTCTAAATAACGTTCCGCATGAAACCTTATTACATTACGATTGTCAGCTCCAATAGGCAACAGTTGTTGAGATGTTATTGTTAGTTTTGTTGTTGTAAGTGTTACTGTTGTTGTTGTTATTGTTGTTGTTTTGTGTTTTGTTGTCGATATTGCTGTGTTGTTGTTGTTTTTGTTATAAATACATCAATAGGCCGGTAATTGCTCGTCAATTGGAGTACGTGACGTCAACACATTTGAATAGTTAAATCCATGCAATTTGCATACATTTTCATAGAGTAGCAGTTTCTTTAATATTTAAGTGTCATATATCCACAAATATAACTGGTATTAACCAAATAAGTGTAATTTGTATGCATACACGTTGTCATTATACTGTTATTCTACATCATTTAAATAACTGCGTAATAAATTTCACGGTTAAAAGTGTCTTGTATTTAATTTCTGATTTGCATAAAAGTACATGTAGAACAATTTTCCACCAACAATTTCTAAAGCATTACTTTGATTTATTTGTAAAATCAAATGAATCTAAAATCATTTAAAATCTATCTCTATTCTCAAAACTATTATAAATGCATATGAGGCGGCTCTGTTCATGTTTTTGCTGTATCTTAGCGCTGTGGTGGAATGTCTCAAACGACACATTATTCGTTTTGAAACTACTTTATCGCATACCATAATTTTACAACTAGAATTTTACGTTGAAAACAGCAATAACGTCAGAAAAATGACGTCAACATGTTATTGTAATGTTGTTTGGTCTATTTCATACGAGCGTATTTGAATAAGATGATCTTTCAACCAAAACATCCGGGCCCTATTTGCTCAGTCGGTAAAACGTCTGACTATTAATCCAGTAGTCGCGAGTTCGTATCCCCGACCAACCTAATTCTCAGTGATGATTGATATTTTACATTCCGTCTCTCATCCCTGGTTCAATTAGGACAGTTATCAGTTACATGTACTTGCAGATATAGCTGTGCCAGAGTGCTGACTAACCTTCCAGGACCCCCCCCTCCCCCTCCCCTAAAGCTGTGATTAAATTAACTGGTTGTCTGTTACACCTCAATGACACCAAAATGACAATCAATAAATTACACTCAAATGTAAATTATTTCTGTAAGCGATGCTAGTCTACCCAAGAACCTGAATCAGGTCTATTAACCACCAATGAACGAGCAAGGAATTCTATGCCTGTCCCTCAAATCATAGCAATTGAACGCTTACTAAATTGTGACGTCATTCAAACTTTCACTTAGGCAGCTGACCAATCAGCGTGCTCGTACATGTAACAATTGCTATTTAACGGACCAAATCGTGAGAGCTGGGTTCGTTCTACAGACTAAAGCGATGTACTAAATTTCATAACACGATTAAAGCCAAGTCATGAGATGAGAACTCCACAAAACGTCCTCTTTGTACTCGATTTTAAATATGCTCGATACAGGGCACACAACATCGTTATAGATAATCAACAACTAATTTTTAGTTTAAAAACGAACATTACAGAAACAGCGTGAGTAGTTGATTGGTAATTATAGCCGTGCAAACACACCACAATTGGTTGGTAACCTGGAAAATTAGCTACGTTGCGCTTGAGAAATGGAAATTTAATATGCTTAATTTGTATCTGTTTTCTCCGAAGTGTCGTTGCAACTATTTACGGTGCTCGTGTAATTGTTTGTTTGCCAGATATTCTAACATTATATGACAAAACAAATGCAATTTATAAATCGTAGAATGAACCAGCCTGCATTTACGAAACTACGGTGATATCAATCGGGTAGTTAGAAGGATTTCATTTTCATGTTGGCGTATTTTCTACTTTGATATAGGTCTCACATCAGAGTTGATATTTTTTTCTGTGTTAAATATAAAATATGGTCTTGGATAAAAGGGTTAAAGACAGTCACACATAGATACCTTTAGCTATAAATTGTGGCACAGACATGGAATTCAAACAGGTTTTCTTATTATTTTTTTTTTGGTAAATGACTGGTAGTCTCATAAAACGTATTATTTTCAATGAGTTCAATACTAAAAGAAAGTTGAAAGCAGTATCTAGCTATTGATCTTAATAATTCAATTCCCCTCAGACAGAATTTCGGTTTGTCTCCGTCTTGATTCCTTGTAATCCCTTCTGCTTGGTTTGGTATCTGCAGGAAATACAATTCGACATTCCCTGTAAATAGAGGAATTTTATAGCCATTAAACGCACTGATACAAAATGTGTTCTGTTTGACAACACAATAAATAACAATTGTGTACTCTCCTATTTGGACTTTATAATTGAAACTATCCTATAACGGTTATAGATGAAGTGTTTTATAACGTTTTCATTCATTTTTTGTTTCTAACATCAGTTAATTGCACTTTTGTATGGAAAATACAATCGTTTGTCAGATAGGTGTTTCTAAAATGGAACAAACTGACGGGTCTATAGGGAAATTATCATTCAGATAAATGTCTTTCATTTTTAAATCAGGTTTAAGTCTATTTTCAACACTGTTTAAGTATATGGCATATCTAGTTTTAGTGGTAGAAGGAGACCTCATAAGGAATCTGAGCATAACCGTCGTGCTCTTGCAAGTAACTGGCCAACTTTCTCACATAAAGTCTTTGGACTCGAACTTACGACCTTAGCATAGAGAGGTAAGTGCTTTTAAGACGGCGCCTTAGACCACTTGGCCACGGAAGACTCCCGTACCACATCAATATTTCACAATACATCACAAATGTCAAAGTTTGCTTTAAAAAGTTTCATAAGGATTTTTTAGTTGAATACTTAGATGAAGTTTCTTATAGAGTTTACCATTATCACTCCCATGTTGTGACGCGTATGTGTCTGCGTAGAATGCATTGGCAAGCAATCGTTTGCCCGACGACTGTCTCTGAACACTTAAAAGTTACAACAAATTCATCTACAGGGAAATCATACAGTTACATTCAATATCAGTATCTCGTCATAAATCACTACTGTAAACTTTGGAGGAAAGGATCGTAAATAGTGTTTTTAATGAATACAATACTAATAAGTTAAATGCAATAGCTATCTACAGTTTCGGAAAATTCCACTCCTCTGCGATGGATTTCTATTTGCTTCCGTCTTGTGTCAATATAATCCCTTCTACTTGAATTTATATCTTCATAAAACAACGTTGGATGTTCTCTGTAACAAGAGGAATTTGGAGGTCATTAAGCACGCTTATACAAAATATGTTCTGTCAGACAACACACTTTATAACCGAGACGTATGTTAAGAACATTTATAAACGCAACATTTTTATCAACATTCTACATTAACTCGATACATGGTTTTGCTCTATCATGTTTACTCAACGATAAAGACATTCAATAGTTCACGTATTGTGATACACTACTTTTAATGATATGAGGACATTGCATTTTATATTTGCAACTGTTACAACAAAATAACATGTAAAGATAATCCACGACTTGAAAAAACCCCATCAATTCTCAATATCAATTTGGAACTTTGTAGATATACTCATTCACAAATTTTAAATTTAAAATTACATCCCTTTTATTGAATAAAAAACAAAAATGAAAACCTCATGCAACGTGTTTCACAAGACATTTTATTTCACTATTAACGTATCAATGACGATTTTAGATGTACATTAATTTTATGATTCAAGATTTTTACGTATCAAGTATATTATACCTCGTAAGTGTCATTTTACATAAATTTGTATTCCAAGCAATTTACACATTTGTTGTTCGTTCGGATACAAATGGAATGTTTATGAGCAAGATTCACAAGCATGTATATTCACGGAATGAATTATACGGAGGATACGGAAATATCCGATGTTTCACGATTGGCATATCCACGGAATACACTATTTTCATGTATTAAGTATAATATATTCTTAGCTCATGCAAAATGTGTTGCAATACTATCACCCGCCATTTTACATGGATCTAGATCATTATCACAAACAAGGTACACAAAGTGTTTTTATTCTCAGATATAAATGCAATGATCTCTGCAATAATAAAAAGTCTGTGATATAATATTGGTTACATTTTATTTCTCTACAGAAAGTTGCTTCCTGGAGTATTTGTAATCATTTGCATATTGAAATGGTGAACGTCGAAATGTTAACAATGTTTGCAATAGAATCAAATTGCCAGTTTGGTGAGAACTCCAACTAGATTGTTAATATCTGTTAACGACTTTTATAATGTGCACAATAACAAAACAAACATTATTAAGCACATACTAAATTAGTAAATTAAAATCATAATCAGTTTCAAACAAAAGTAGAGAAACAAACGTATAGAAATATCAGAACAGAACAGAACCGAACATAATTTTATTCAGACTTAGACTATACAGTTTCCCGTCTATATAACACAATTACAAATGTTTACAGTCAGGTCATATTAACAAAAAAGAACAAATACCAAATACATTTCATACAATATCCACCACCATATAACTTTTAAAATTGACCATGATTTAGTACCTTGAATCTGATTTTATATTGAATTTGAATTCATAGTATTTGTTCATGTTTTTTTTGGCAAACGTTTCAGACTACTTTATTTTGTCTTTTTATCAATAAAATTGCAATGGTACGTTTATAAATAAGATATCAGAACATATTTTAATAGTTGTAAATATAAATCTTTTACTTTTAGAAATATGTCAATTAAAACAAAATATGTTTCAGTTGTAAGTGTGAAATCTATTTATGTCTAACATAGACGCGTAGCCCAAGTTAGAAAATTGCTTTTCAATAAATACATTTTACATGTTTGAACCACTGTCCATGAAAACAAACAAGTAAGTGCTTACGATAATTAATTTTAGAACAACCATTAACAACTTTAAGCATGTTCTTAACAGTTTAAAATAAAACATGTATCTCTCCTTGTTCTCGTCTTCAAACCATTCCTAATTTAGTTAAGTAATAAGTACCCTCCATAAATTGATTGATTGATTGCATATTTAGCATCATTTTGATGCTGTTGAGGGCTAACAGACGACCAGTTAACCTAACCATTGTTTCCTGGGATCCTGAAGGTTTACCACTACTCGAGCACACCTCATCTTCGTAAGTTACTGATAACTTTCCCACTTGAATCAGCGGTGAGAGACGAACGATAATAAGACGCAATATCGTATATCAATCATCACGGAGAATGTGGCCGGGCGGGGATTCCAATTCACGACCTCTGGATTGATTGTCAGACGCGCTACTGACTGAAATAATAGAACCCGGTATCTCCATAAATAATTGGAAGTAACGTAAGAGTAGCTGAATCCTCGAGGTTCTATCATGAAAGAAAAATACATTCCAATAAAGAATATCTGTTTCTATACTTTCAAACTAGCCAGACATCCTATTGCTGCCATAATGGAGTTAACGATACAAATATTACTACAGAATCCCTCGTAAACTGCCTAATGCTTGTATCTGCTGTGAATATCCGACGCTATATTGAAGATTACGATCATTTGCCATCTATTTGAATCTTGTGTGATAAACATTACAATTGGGACATCTTGCGACAAATTGTACCATACAATCGCCATAAGTATCTCTCACATATCACAATCACGGTAATTTGGTTCCCTCTTGAACACGACAAGCTCGTGCAAATTAAGCTATTCCCTGGAAATCCAATTTACGTAATTTACATACTGCGTTGGTGAATAGTAGTCGCTCGAAATTTTATTTCCTCTGAACTGCATATTTGAACGAAAAGAAAATCAGGATTTCCTTATAGAATTTAACAGAAATTAGAATCGGAATTTATATCTCAGTAATGTTAGGTTTATCGATATAACTCGCCTATATGTCACGTGGCTGAAATCAGTATGCGCACAACTTGTGCGCATAAGATTACGGAACAGGTATTGACAAATGCTAAGATTTATGCACTTTTTATACAAAAAATTGAAGTAAACAAACATATTTATTTTGCGGTTTTGTCAAACATGTTAATTGAAATTAACTCATAATTGTTTTCAGTTGTAATAAGTTCTGCAGAAATTATTATAAAAAATGTAGTTCTATGATCCTATTTAATCAACCCAATCCCAGAAAGAATATCACGCCAAAATTACTGGAATATATATCGGAACGACGAGACAAGTTTATTGAAGTGTAAAAGATAATAGCCTGGCGTGATTTAACGAACCAAACATATAAGAAAGATATTGGGTAACAATCATGGCCTAATATAGACACAATTTTCTTCCATTTCTTTTGGAAGGTTTTCAGAACAATCAGTCCAGTCTGGCATGTGTCGTTACAGTCGACTTATTGTCTATGATAATGTTGATGTTAGTTGACATAATATGATGGACGGTTGTCAAAGATTGTCTGCTGCAATAAATATAATTACCCCATTTCGCCGAGCATCAGAGAATCACGATTTAGCAGGAAATAGTCTCTTGATATATTTTTTTCTTGAAAGTAAACCCGTATTTTATCATTCCATTTTGTATCATTTTTCATTATAAAGCGGGGGTAAGAAAAACTGTTGAGGTCTTCTTTTTAATTGATATTTGGGTGTCACTGCGCTATCTTTAAAAAATAACCGATCTGGTCAACTTACCAGATAATGTGCAATTTTTATATGTGGATCAAATCCTGTTATGAAAAAAACAAAACTACTTAGACAAAAAATTCTATGCGGAATATTTTTTACCGTGGAAATCCGAGACCTTTTTTTCTACAGAACATAAAACAAAATTCAACTGTGGAGTTAGACCTACTTTTTAAGGAAATCGGAACGTTAATAAAGATATTTCATTAACGCCACTGGTATAATACTTGTAGAATATGGGGTATTTATTACAGATTGATGACGGACATTTTCCACTGTCTTTGTTCTTTCATTAACACCACTGGTATAATACTTGTAGAATATAGGGTATTTATTACAGATTGATGACCGACTTCTCCATTTTTTTTTGTTCTGTCCAATTGCTTTTGGTAACTTTTGCGAACTTATTACATTGCGTCTATTAACAGGATACGAGCCAGTAAGTCTGATTTACATCTTCAATTAATGAGAAAGCATATACATTTAGAATAATTAGATATATGCCAAAACGGTAAACTGCTTAGGCCTCTTGTCAAATTTATTTTATTGCCTATTCAACCATTAACACATACACATTCATTAGAAAATGAATTATAGATATAATTTTTCACAAGGAATGCAAAATATAAAGTATCCAAATTAATTAACGATCAATTTAATGCCACGTTATTATTTTCTAAAGCTTGCCATTATTTAAATTTAATCGTTCATTGGCAATGTTGAAATTAGGTATACTTGATACTTGTAGCAGCAAGTTAAATTAAGGGATACCGACTATCTAGCAGACTGACGGCTGGATATGAAAACATAGCTTTCGGTTAGTAAATGTGTATGACATAAGGTTATCTTATCAGTCCAGTGGGACTGGTCCTTTCAACAGAGGTGACACTATAATAAACAAAAAACAAACATGCATACTTAATATTTATCATACATGATACCTAAGTTTATATTTGACACATCAATCCAAGTAACTACACTGTGTTGTATTGCATTTTATATTGATATATAAGTGAAAAATAAATCTAGTATTTATTTTGATACACTTAGTCAATTGTATATTTTGATATTGACAAAAGGTACAAATAAACTACTTGCCAATTCAGTACACTTGTTAAATTGTATTGCTACACTGATAAAAACTAATTAATTTGAATAAACCTAGCTTTGTTCCATTTAGTCTTTTATAAGCACACAAGTAGTGTCCAATTAGTTTTTCTTGTGTAAGATAATGTACAATATTGACAAAGTGGCTGACACGGTGGCTCATGAAGCTAACACGGTTAACTTTATAATAGGATTTCTTCAATAACAAAACGCCAATATCCACACTTAATCCATCATTGAGGCAGTGATTTTTTCCCATCCTTTATCATTCATACAAACGTATCAAATCTGGCAGACGAAACAGTAACTTCTAGTGATCTCTTTAGCTGAGGACAAAGGTTTCAATCAAAGCAATAACTTGAAGCTACGGCTGGAGTGCCTTTTTAGGTCTTACTACACAGATGAATTTTGTTCTGAATTTTATATAAAATAAAGTCTAGGATTGCCGTTGTAAAAAGTTTATAGCAGAATTATTTTTAAAGTATTTTTTTCATAGAAGGAATGTATAACCACGTAAAATGCACAGTACCTAGTAGGTTGACCAGATTATTTTTTTAAGAGGGTGCAGTAACTCCCTGAGAATTTTTGAAAAATAAATGTCCTGAAATGCTCTTAAATACATTAATATGTTTGAAATTGTATTAAAGTCACTTTTTAACACCGGAGATGTCTTATTGCAGTATATGCTATGCCAACTTTTGCTCTACTCATATGCAGCAAGAAATCACAACCACTGTGAACCATTTTAAAAACATTTCATAACCAAATAACATGGGCCTTTTTTTAGCGTAAGAATCATGTATTCGTGACAAAAAGGAGCGTAACTTTGTGGTGAGACTTTTACAGCTAAATTCCTTTAGTGAGTGTTTGGATCAATATGTCAGTGGGTTATTATTGGGGAACCAGAATAAGCGAATAAATATCGGTTAAAACAATGAATATCCAGTCGATTCATAAACCAGCAATAGCAATAGTAAAAACAACAGGAAATATGCTTACTTACTTTACTTACTTATAGAGATTGTGAGTTCTACATTTTGAGTTCTACATGTTCTACCACAATCAAACAAATACAAACAACAGGGTCCCCTGTGGCCGAGTGGTCTAAGGTGCAGTCTCAAGGTCACGTATCTCCCAGCGCAGCTAAGATCGTAGATTCGTATCCAGCGCACGCTAAAAAACGTTATATGAGAAAGTTTGCCAGTTAAATACGGAAGGACGATGGTTAATACCATATAAAACCTGATGCATTAAACACCAATCAAATACAAAGAAATATAGATATTTTAATATGTTGGCACAGATGGTAGACCAAACTCTTACATTGCAGCGAGACCTCATCGGTTCTAACAAGTGACATACTACTATTGTATCAGACCGATTGTTTTATATCTATTGCACTGATTTTATCACGAATATTAAACGATATCACTATATTATTGTTTGGTGATTTTAACAGGATAACATACAGGTAATTGTTTATTTTCTGAAGCAGATATATTCTTGATATTTAAAATTCGTTTTTACTTAAAAAAAAATCCATGGGGAAAGAGCCAATCCTTGTTATTTTACAGAACATAAAACTGAATTTAACCCTTGACCTTATATAAGCCTTGTGACTGTGGCCGTATTTTTGTCAATATTTTATTCTGTCTTATAGACTGATTACGCTTGCCAGACTATTTGAATTTGTGTGATAATTGTGACATCTTGCAAGTATCTTTCAAATATCACAAACACAGTAATTTGCTTTCCGCTTCATTATCATTAGCTCGTGATAATTACAACTCTTTCCTAGAAATCCGATTCAATTCTAATCAAATTTACATTTTTCGTTTCTCAATAGCTATCGATCCAAAATTTAATTTCTCTGAATTGCATATTGATACAAAAGTACAATCACGTTCAGTTTCCTACGCACGAAAATCATGCTGTCCGTTTGAGTAATTAACATTGGTGAAACATATCAATGTATATTTTCAAGACTAGGGTACAGACTTCAGACACAAACGAAACCCTCGCTAAACGTGTCCATTTTCATAATTTACATTTATTAATTGAAGGACAGAATAAAGTAATTTGGTTTATTTCATTTGCAATGTGCAACGTATGTCATAATTGTCTTCCGTAAAAGGAAACTATGTATCCAATAGGAAAAGCAATATTCAATGGAAAGATCCATTGCAATGGCAAAACAATAATAAAATGGAGCAATTAGTTTGGAAAATTCCGGGGTCGGTAATACGTCTGACTATCAATTCAGTGGTCGTGATTTTGAATCCAGTCCGACCAACGTCTCCGTGGTGATTTATATACGACATTGATTCAAGTGAGAATGTTGTCAAATACCTGCGAAGAAAGTTGTTCTTGACCCCAGGAAGAGCGGATAGGCTAACCGACCGTCTGATTGCCCTTGGTGGTATAGAATAATGCAAAATAATCACACAAAGAGAAGTGATAAATACATTTCGAGGTAGCCCCGATTCCATAATGTAAGTCCATTACATGAAATAATAGAAATACATAGCCCCAGCGTTGATTTATTTAAATTGATTATCTTTCTGTTTACATATTGTTATTGATATTAAGAAATAATGGAATGGTAAACGAATTTGTCATCCGAATTTACAATGCTTAATGTAGACAAAACGAAACTCGATATATACATGTACACCTGATATGTCTTTCCGTGCGGACTAGCGGTAATTAACGAACTTTAACGAGTTTGTGGGTGACTCCTGATATGTCTTTCCGTGAGAACTAGCGGTAATAAACGAGCTTTGACGAGTTTGTGGGTGATTTCCGTGAGGACTAGCGGTAATTAACGAACTTTAACGAGTTTGTGGGTGACTCCTGATATGTCTTTCCTTGAGGACTAGCTGTAATTAACGAACTTTGACGAGTTTGTGGGTGACTCCTGATATGTCTTTCCGTGAGGACCAGCGGTAATTAACGAACTATGACGAGTTTGTGGGTGACTCCTGATATGTCTTTACGTGCGGACTATCGGTAATTAACGAACTTTAACGAGTTTGTGTGTGACTCCTGATATGTTTTTTTCCGTGCTGACTAGCGGTAATTAACGAACTTTAACGAGTTTGTGGGTGACTCCTGATATGTCTTTCCTTGAGGACTAGCGGTAATTAACGAACTTTGACGAGTTTGTCGGTGACTCCTGATATGTCTTTACGTGAGGACTAGCGGTAGTTAACGAACTTTGACGAGTTTGCGTGTGGCATTAAATACAATCCTGAATATAAAACTATCGTGAACTAATAGTTCAATGAAACGTTAGCAATTACTGCTATCGTATTTCAATAAATTTCTTTACAGAAATAATTCAGAGTGTTTTGATAAACTTTGACTATTGCGTTAATTACGTCATCCTCTATCGTTCTAATTATACGATTATCGATTCTTAGGTTTAATGAGGTATGAAAGATAATCGGTTGATCCGATTTAATGAATTGAATACATAAAACGATATTGAATCACAGACACGGCATAATAAAAACACAATTTGCTTCCCATCGCCAAACATTCTCAGAATCACCAGCTAAGTCTGGTTTTGTCGTTACAGTTCACATAATGTCTATAATAATGTTTATGTTATTTGGCGTCTGTTATTGACCGTTAACAAAGAGTGCCTGTTGGGACAAATGTTATTATCCCACATCGTTGGGCACCAATAAGAAATACGTTTCTGTTAGCGATAAAATTGCTTTTGAGACATCGTCATACTTGTAATAGACTCGCGACAGACTTCCATATATGTATATCTTTTAATTATTTACGTAACGATTTTAAAAGATTTTTTCAGTCTGATGATTGTATCGTTTGGTGGTAGAGTAAAATCTGTGTTTGTGGTCACCTGTAATTAAAAAACACATGTTCTATTAAACATTGTATCAATTTAGTTTTAATCAACTTGTTATAAGCATTCTCCATTCTTAAAGGGTCAATGTTACTCTTGCCATTGAGTAGTTGCTTAATATAGGTTTGTATGCATATAACGATTCCTTATGTTTCATATAAAAATAACCGCTTAAAGTGGTTAAGTAAAGGGTAGGAAATCAAAGAAAAAAACTTTTTTATTTCGAATGGGGTTTAATTTCATATAATATAATATGGCATATCCAATATACTGGTGGAGGGAGACCTCAGATTGAGTCAGACTGAGTAGAACTACCATCCCTCCGCAAGCAACTGGCAAACTTTCTCACACAAAGTTTTTGAAGCGAGAAGGACTCGAACCAACGATCTAAGCGGTGAGAGGTAAATGGTCTTGGGACGGTGCCGTGAATCACTCGGCTACGGAGTACCCTCGAAGAAATATTAATAACAATAGCATATCTAATCAGTTCCTTTATCGGAATGATACAAATGAACATGGACTAGCTGATTCCTCAGAATTAGTCATGCTCTTAATCTTGATATGCAACGATTACTTTTTTTTCTAAAAGACAAACTTCGTAACTAGTTGTGCAGAAGAAACATTTGGATCTGGAAGTTAGATATGCCTGGCTGAAGCTAACACACCTCTGCAATGGTTATGTTAGAATAAAATTTAAAAAAATATTTATTCGAATGATTGTAATGGCAGTTATCTTGTACAAGATCTTAGTCATAGAAAATATCTTATAATATAAAAAAAATAAATATAGAAATAATCATCCAAACGATACTCAATTGAAATACTACGGAAATCTCCGAGATATTCCGGTTATTTGAATCGACCAATCAAAATGATTATTCGATTTTTGCTAAATAAAAACGATTATTATTCACTTGTCAAGACGTTTGTCTTTTAGAAAAGTAAGCGTCGCATATGATCAAGACTACTCAAGACTGCTCTGTGTTTATTTACAATAGACCATAGTAAGGTCAACGTTCGAGATATGTATGCTTTATTAATTAGATTGACAAGAAGATCATTTTTATTAACATTTATATAGTAGTAAAATAGCATAATATTGAATTGAAAATAGTATAATATCAAACAACTCTAATTGAATTATTTATTACCCATCTATAGATAATTACCAATATAAGATATACTGATAGCAATCAAAATTATTGTGTTGTTCTCTCCATTTCATCACATTTTCGTTCCATTATTACTCTTAACGACCTTTACTGGCAGACCTGTTTCGTTTCGTAGCAATCGTTTCTATAATTGAATTAACACCAAAATCTAGTGTTCTTTCCCTATTCAAAGTCATTGAAATGACTAATTTGCAAAAACATATGTGTATATAAAACAATTAGATGGGCACAGGGTAATGTTGAAATTAAATTTACTGGTGATAACAAATAAAAACAATCATCTTTAAATCTACAACGATGTGGACAAAGTAGAGTTGAAAAGTATTTTGTTATCTGGAACGTCACAATAAAGAACAATTCTAAAGGTGTGGTGTCAGACGATTTTTTTTAAATGATTAAAACAAATTTATTATAAAAATTTTAGCAACAGTAAATAGCAATAATAAACAGTAATAATAGATAGCCATAGTAACACATTCAACATATTTCGACATAGATAGCTATCAATGCATTGAGGTTTACTGTTTTTAACCCATTTAAAATGATCAAGCATACATAAATAAAAAACGAAATTAGAGTTGCAAACATATGGAGGAAATAGTGTTAATAGTTATAAAAAATTCCAATGAAATTTTATCAGTTTTCGAAATATGAGCAGAAAATTGGTATATTCTCGTATGGTTTTTTTCTGTCACATCAATAGAGAAAGTGATGATATAAACATATGATTAGTGCTTTTTGCATCTTTTGTCTCAGATGGACACAAATTTGCGATTAGGGAACCCTTGCATGCATTTATGTCCGTTTTACAATAAAGAAACTAAATTGTTGGTATGAATACATACTTGGTTACCTTTTATATATATTTGCATTATGTGGAAAATGTAAATTTCTAAAAAAGAGTTGAGTACAAATTGGTCTTATTTGTCGTTGGTCTGATACTGCGACTTCGAATTTTAAAGTGGATTGCTTGGCCGAGTAGTAGAGCATCGGATCCAAGTTGGTATGTCTTTGGTTCAATTCCCCTCTACTAATATGCCTGGTGACCTTGATCAAGACACCTTTCTCAATATTTTTACTTATGGTTCTCCCCAGGAAGACTTCGAGCGTGATTTGTTCAAGTTGTAAGATATTGTTTCACAGTCGATGTAAAACGAGTGCTTAAATAAATAAAATGTAAAAAAAATGAACATGTGTAACTACGTTCTGAGTGTATTGCTAGCTCATCAGATATTCACATTATGTTTTTGTGAACTTTTCTTAAATCGAAGTCGATATTTTTTTCTTTCTTCGACAGAGAAGGTAAATTGACATTGTATCTCAGTATCATTCGTCTCTCACCGCTGATTCAATTAGGAAAGTTCTCAGTTATTTGCGCAGATGGGGTGTGCTCGAGTACTGGTTAAACTCCCAGGCTCCAAGGAAACTATGGTTAAGTAAACTAACGCTAAATATATAATCAATCAATCACAGATGTTTGTACAAATTGGGCATTTCAATGACTTTGAAGAAAGAAGGAACATTATAGTTTGAAATAAATCAAATTACAAATAGAAATTGAGAATTTCAGTGTGAGAAGTTTAGTGAAACAAAACCCTTATCAATACAAACTATACTTCTGTCTCTTGTAGCACGTAGTAAATTTGCTCTATTTTAAAACTTAAGTATCAAATTTAATACAATAATCAAATTTACATGCATGTGTTGCATACTTATAATTCATTCTTCCATTAATTTTACAAAAAAAATGTCATATAATTTTTCATTTCAGTTTTATTTCATCTCACTTAAAATGCAAATATTAAAAAAGAGCAGCAGTCTTATACAATAATAACATAAAGGGTTAATTGTAATATGGTTCGAAATTGTTATCAGGCATGGCTTGTGGTAAACTACTTACATGCTTCATTGGCTTAAAAATTGAATCATTTAGGGAGCAGTCATAGAATGGAGTTTATATGATATATGTATTTCCTTTGATATGTGCTTTTTGACTTATGTCTACTAAAGTGAAATTCGGTATACAAAAATTACTACAAAATCTCTAGTTGAAATCGGTTCTCTATTAATTTCACATTGACCGAGATGCTAGCTCTTTACACTGTAGCAATGCCCATGAAACTTCAAACTACATGAGGATGTCAAGAATTCGTGTTCAGTTTAAATAGAATACAAATACAACATATCAACATGGGCATTGAATGCTTCCAATTCACTTTTTGCTCAAAGTGAAAATAGGTGTCACTTTTCAACAAACAGAGTTCAAATCAGCTAAATTATGCAAAATTCTAACCGTCCAAGAAGCAGTCTCATCTGCTTGTTATAACTAGAATTTCTCTAAATTTTGCACCCTTCTCTGGGAAAATATGCTCTACACATGTCTGTTTCAATATTACCTGTGAAGTCTACTTTGACACTCACATCATCTGGAACAACTAATGTCAATTTTCTATGGAACTTACTACCTTTCCGACTTCTTATTTCCTGGTCCAGGTCTAGTTATCTCCCTTATACTCGAACATTTGCAAGCTATGTGGCTTTTGTGAGATAAACATTTCCATTGTGACATCTTGCGACAGAGTGTACCATACAATCGTCACGCGTATCTCTCACATATTACAAACACAGTAATTTGGATCCCACTTCTGAACGACTAGCTCGTGCAAATTAAGCTATTTCCAGGAAATCCGATTCAAGTAATTTACATACTTCTTTCGTAAATAGCAGTCGCTCGAAACTTTATTTCCTCTAAATTACATATTTGTAGTACCAAAAAAATACTGTTTGCTGATAGCGTATGTATCAGAAATAAGATCGTTGACTGTCCGCTTAAGGAATTATAGTTGTTGTGAAATATCTGTGAAAATTTACTATTTCACGACTAAATGTAGCAAATTCATACCGCGCTGTCCGTCAAAATTAAACCATGACACTACGTCCATTTAACACTTTAACTCTCATCTCGAATGTACACACATATATTATTTACTGTAAATAATATACTTGTTTTTTTTGTTGCTGTTGCTTATTTTGATGTTGTAGAAGATGAAGTGATATACACTTTCGTGATTAATTATATATATATATATATATATATATATATATATATATATATATATATATATATATATATATATATATATATATATATATATATATATTTATATTGTTTTAATCAAAGAGACTTTCAAAAGATTGCTTATAAAAACTAAAATTATGATATATATGTAGTTGTCATATTTCATGTACTATCAATTTGCTTGCAATCCTTGAAATGTTTTGTTTTATTCTGTTATTGTATTTTGTAAATAACATGTAAATGTATCATTAGTGGGCCCAAAGAAAGATTAGGTTCAAACTAATTTGGTAACCCTTTTTACATAACTTCCATTCTATTCCATTCCATAACTAAAAAAATGGTATACAGAGTAACATGCGTTATGTTTATAATATTTACAATATGCAGTCTATGGCGTTCGATACTTAGATAGAAATATACATAAATGTCCAACAAGAGATACAAATGGAAACAATCATAATCACTACATAGCTACACGTAGAATGGTAAAAATGGCAGTACGCTGCAAACATGACAGCTAACTGACAGGTGAGGGGTGTAAAGCTGGTTAACGAGTGAACCCATTATTAACGAGAGAGTTAAACACTCAACTCGTTACTGTATAAACACAATAAGCTATTTTGAGACTTCGTCATTCTATTTTAAGATGGAACTTTCTGTATTTAGGGAGTTTATACCATGACAGCAGAATTATTTGTTATATAAATCATAAAATAAACTAGCTATCAATATTAAGTGTGTTATACTACTGTCTGTTTCGATAGCATATATTGTAACGGTTTGAACAGTCAACCCATATGTCGCGAGTTCGAGCTGCATACTACAAATACCCCTAAAACGGAAGGTTTCATCTTAAAATGGAATGACGTAGTTTAAAAATAGCGTATTAGGTATATAGTTTACATATTTCTTTTAGAAAATATTGTGTATAAACCCAATACTTATTGTGAAACTACGTCATTCTAGTTATAGTTAGACTCGCCCAATACAGGTAACACATTTATATTGAATCTTAGGTATTGTATATTTTACGTAACAGATAAATGTGCTATCATCCCTTACATGGTAGGTTCTGTCTAAAATAGAATGACGTAATTTCAAAATAGCATATTGCGCTTATAATTCGATACAAGATGAATGCAACAGACCGTCACTATGTTCTGATATCCACGAGATTCAGGTAAAGGTTTATGCATGTGTACCAACAAGTAGTACGAAGTCGTATCAAACAGGATCGAGGCAAGTGTGACTATATTTGCGTCCGTCGTGCAAGCCGTGCACGCTGTTCATAGTTGCCCGGGTCCAGGGTTGCATACATGTTATATGTAGCTATGAATACCAGGACCCAGTGTTTACATATGAAATGCAGGAAGAGTATTGTGTCCGTATGTATATATATATGAACTTTGATTACGACTCCGACACAGAACTGAGTCAGTATCTGGATATTTATGAACAGTATATGCAGGACTGACAAAACAAAGCTATGTGTATTACTCAAAACACTGTTTCTGAAGTAACCGGACGAGGGAAAAAAACAATTCAAGAAACATTGACCAATGCCATAGATGTGATTGATATGTTTGACCTTGGAGGAACCTTTCAGGGTGGAACTGACAGTAATACATGAGGTATGATTACAATTACATTTAGATGATAAATAACAACAATGATTATGTCATTAACGTCACCGTAGTACACCAGTTCCACCCACTTAACCATTCCAGATACAGTATGAATCAAGAACGTGCTCAATAATTCAATTGTTTTGCCGAACCCAATGTATGTGGTGGTGGGTGGGTGTGTCTTAATCACAGAAAATGCAAATACTCTGTCAGAAATAAAACGTTTTTAATTGTAATTTGGAGTAAGTATTTAGAGCAGCTAGTAATAGTATGTACATGTGTTTCGTTCCATTTAGTGCGTACCATGATCGATTTTGTTTTAATGTCACAAAATGTCACCAGTAGAGTATACTGGTCGTACATAGCTCTTGTAAGTTATCAGGTACACCCAAATATATTGTTCGAGTTGAAACAATTTCACAATAGTCATGATATATTCATTTAACACGTAAAAGCGTGCACATTTTAAGTGGCCGCCAGAGAGGCCGTGTCATAAGTTTAGTTTTGTGCTAATGCATGTAAACGTATGGGTATATCTTCCTTACACGGCAAAAGTGTACAAGGGGCCTCTCTTGTAGATTCAATACTGCAGATTTAGCCGCGTTTGTCACGGATTGAACGGGGGAAATAGGGATTTGGGCGTAATGTTTGCTATAAAACCCATTGTCTTCTAGCTCTCGCCGGAATAGTCGATAGTACGTTGTTGGAACAGAGATTGGACGGCAAACTCACAGGCAAAATGTGCCTAAGCCATCCAGGATATAAGCCTCCCGGAGGGGAGCTAAGCCTTTAGGGTGTGTAAGCCCTTCAGGTGATTCTACACTAGAATCAACATAACGTTTACGAGCGGTGGAGACGGTCCCCGTACCTGCGCAACAGGGCCAGGTCATAGTATCGACACCCCGGGACACGAGGTGGGCCCGTTATCAGTCCTCACTGGAGGAACGTCATCCACAACCTCATTGGAGGTTAACCATCATTAGATCACGTCATCAACCCTTATAGAAGGCATTTGATGACAATCACCCATTGAATTCGCGCATCATCATCTTCATGAGCTCTCGCGCATCACAGTTATCGCGCTAGATCATAGATCAACATTGGTTTAGCTTTAACAACATTTTAGTGTCTTATAAATTAAGTATTTAGAACAATACTAAGAACGTCTTAAACGTTCATAAGAACATTCTTTTCATATTTCATTTGTGTATTCGCTTGTTGTTTTTTTTTATATAATTGTATATATATTGAACATATTTTTAAAGTTGTATTAAACTTATGTAAATGTATTCTCCGTCATTGATTCTTTCGTGAGTTAGCCCAACACTAAGGTCATCCTGTGACATTTAAGTACAATCATTATGCCATTACAAAGTATATGATCGGAGGTCGGTAATAAAATACAAACATAAGAGATCTCGAAACATGTAAGTATTTGGTTATCGACCCGCACTGGTTAATACGTTTAGTATCAACTTGATCTAAACAAAAGAAACACACGATAAGCGTCTATCGATACCAAATCTGTACCAATCCGTAGTGTATAGCCATATATTTAGCTGGTTACATCCTACCTACTTGTGTTAATGTGAGAAAAGTTGGAAGACCATCACGACATGCAACCAAAATTATGTCTGGATGACACAATCATATCGATTTTTCACTTGATATTATGAAAAAAAACATTCAAAGATTAGATAAGGAGACTTTTGCTGTGCGTGCAAGTTGAGTGAATATATTTATGGAATCAGGACAGAATCACAATGGACTTTGCAATATATTGTTTGTAGTGCATTCGTGTTTGAAGGCTCCTCGTTATGACAAGATGGTGGTGCGTGCTGGTCAATTTACATGGTCTCTCTGATTTGTTTTCATTAGAACTATATTATCTCGAACGTTGTCTGTTACAAGTCAGGATAACTGTCATTGTGTCTTTCTTCTCCGAAACTGATTTTTAGCACTCAGTTTTTTATGCTTTAAGGTGTTAGTCCACCATTAATTTTTGTTCTTTATTCTATAGTAAATAAAAAAGTTTCAAGGCTTGTCATTCATAGAGAGTGTCATGCGTCATTCATAGAGAGACCCAAATTCAAGAAGTGAAATTACACTTTAATGTTTGTCAATCTCTGTACCACCAAAATATGATGAGAAAAAAAGTAGCGGTCATGTGACATATAAGAGATTTTGTTCTGTTCAGTGTATTTATACACTGTTGACAAAGTGAAAGTAGACATTCAATGGGGGTAATTTAAGCAGCTGGCTCTTGTCTCACTAAACATCAATTATTGAGATTCTTCTCATCTCAATTTTATGTAATGTTATAACTTAATTTCCACTGATAGTTTGGCTCGATATCCTTTATCAATATTATATTAAGTTAAGATGCGTTCTTATGTTTATTCTGTGTTGTCTTTTAATATGTAATGAGTTGAAGAAATAATTCAGCTTGAGAAGTTTAGTTATAACCGACCCCTCGTCAATACAAGATATACTTCTGTCTCTTATAAACATGTAATACAGGTCATAGCACTTTGTCAGCTACGAGAATGGCTGAGAGATAAGTGTTCATGCTTGTTGAATTTCATAAATTATACTCTTATAAAAAGCAATATGACACATGGGATATGACAATGTATAAATCATATTGGTATTTAGATCGGTATATGTGATTATATTAAACAAAGACAAACATTTTAGTCCTCATATTATTCCAACAACAAACCACGATTTGTCTTGATTCTAACATGTATTTAATAGCATAAGGGTGTTCACAAGTCAGGTATAAAAATATAACGCACATACAAAATTGCGTTTGTTAAGCCGTTAAGTATACAAATATTGTAAACCATATACGTCAACTACACTTACTTTTAATTTTAAGAAAATAAACAATTTAACGGCATGTTTCTGTCTAATTCGTCCATGTCCTCTGTTCGCCGGCGCTTCAATAACACAATCTGTAATTATGTGGCCAAGAACATCAATCATGTCGTATAGATTGCGTTATAACCTCCACTGAAGGGAGATCGACTTGTAATAATACAAACATAAACAGATATGTACAGAACAAAAAGGTCACATATACTTACGCACATATATATTGATTACCTTCAAAACTATCCAATTGTCAATAAATAGTTGAATCCAATAATTGAGTCTTGACGAGATGAATAAAACTAGGTACGAACTCAACGTGTACTAAATAAATACAATTATACTAGTACACAAACAAAATCAAAAGCCATAAGTCAGTTTGTACCTATTTATCGATCTTGTCAAAACGAAACACAAGGCTCGAACTAGGAAGGTAATCGACTGATACTTAAATAGATATTGAAATATATTATTACAAGTTACTTTTCTTCGGCTGAAGACATTACATACACGCACTGGAAATGAAGATCAGTCTGTACCCGACAATTATTCTTGTTGAATTGAAACACTGTTCAAACTACAGTACATGTAATTGCATAATCAACATTTTACTGTTGGAATATGATACTATAAGTCACCTTCATTTAACTTTAGTAATTACCTGATAAGTTTATGGCATGCTTTCACAGTAGCAGACATAACCGTTTCATTATTATCAGCACTTGGATGATAATGTTCAAGTCCGGTCAGAACGTCTATAATTTGATAGGCAGACGGTTGACTTATCAGTCAATTATAACACTGTACGCTAATATGTCCAATAATAATTGCCCGCAAACGCCTGCGTTTACGTTCATTGCTGTCGCAAAACAATATTTGATGTATCATAAGGTTGTCAACAGTAAAGGTACACGTTTTGCATATATCGGCTGCATCATATGATAAAAGATTGCATATTATCTAAACCGCATTGAAACAAAAAAAAATCACAGACGGGTACTTACTACTAAGCCGAAGGACACAGGGGCAAGGAAAGTCAAAAGTGGAGAAGCATTGCTCAATCGATAAAGTTTGACACATTCTATCATCTGATTGTTCTTGTTCACATCGAGTAACATGACATTGAAGTTCTGACTTTCACGTGTCTTTTGACGGAAAATTAGCAAATTCTATGACTGTCTTTATGTAATAAATGAACCCAAATTTATGCAGTATTCTGAATATGTCGGGCAGAAAACCTAAACATTGTTTCTCAATGCAATTAGCACACCTGACTAGCCTGTGGGTGAATATCTGTATAGTTAAGTAGTTACATGGTATTCTACAGAGCTGTACTAGGAATTGTAACTTTTTAAGTTTATTTTGGTTAAAATCGGGACAGCTCCTATCGACATAGAAGCAGCGTGATATTTTGTATGTAGAGGCAATTTTTGTATGTACTATAAGCAGGATCGATGGGAACGCTCAAGTACCAACACATTGGATTAAGACATATAGTTCCACAGTTCGCACCCGTATAGTGCCTTTGACTTCACAATTGACAGATATATTATTGAAAGTGACAGTAGATTGAGAAGCCGTCCGAGCTTATTCCGCTTATGGTAATGTTTAGCAATGTAACCCGTAGTTTTGTGCTAGCATCGTCAATATTGATAAGAGAATACTTATGCAATGCAGTACCCAGATGAGTATGTTTGACATATTCCGGGATTAAAATGGTACCAATGCCTCAGATCCTTGCACTTTTCTCAATTTCCGACTTCGATTCATTGTATACGACAACAGCACATTTAGCTGGATTATACTCGAACCACCTTTTTAAAGAGTATTGATAACAAATTTCAAGATTTTTTCTTAGCCATTTACCGAAAGTGAAATTAAGACCTTGCCATCTGCTATGGTAGGGCTGCAAATATTCATATTATGTAAGCATTATCCTTGTTTAGCTTTCTCTAGTTAAATACGGGTATGTGAGCTTTTCCTAACTTGTCTTGTACCTTGGATGACGTCAAACCAGTTCGGGACAAAAGACCGGTTCCGAACACATCTTCTCATACTGCTATATAAATTCATTAAGCTTTTTAAAGTCAAGTTGTCAATGTCGCATTCATGAAATGTATATAGAGGCCATCGTGCACACTCTCAAAGGCTTGGCGGCAGTCAAGATAACACCAAAAGCTCTGCTGTTGTTTTTTTAGCGTAACGTATTGTTTTGCGTAGTCTGAATGACGTCATTATACATCCAAGCTGTTTCAGGAACCCTCTTCGCTGCGGAATGAGTTAAGATAGAATTTTACTTTTTGAGCAAAGTAAAAATATACTGTCATACAGTTTTGGTATGGTAGGCGTAAGTGTAATTGTTTGGATCCTCTTTCCTCTTTCTACCACCTTTGTGATCAGTGACAATCATCCCGGTTTAACTTTGTGGAATGTGTCCAGAAGTTATCATTGCCGAATACAGGCGCAAAATAGCCCATATGAGAGACTCACCACCAGGATTAAATGTTCATAATAGACGTTATCGAACCTTACATATTTCCTCGTTTACAGGATTAAAGTAATTCTTGAACAGTTCCTGCTGATATTTTAACGGTCTCTGTAGAATAAGAAAGATTAAGATTAGATTTGATATTGTTTACTCTTGAATCCATATTTTCTTTCCACGAAGAATTAAAGTCAGTATTTCAGCTGGTGAATATAGTTTTTCAAAGTAGGAGATACTCCACTGGTTTGTAATTTCGTACTGGCATCATCAAATTTAATCTCATATCCCGCTTTATATCAGTACCTTTTCGTATTGATTTAACAATGCTTCAGAACTGGTCTCGGTCCATTCCAACTGATCTGTCGAGCTCTTCATCTTGCTCTACAAGAAACCTTTGCACATGTTGTATAGGCACACGACGGATATCTCGCTTTGCTTGTTTATAGTCATCAAGCGAGACGAACTAAACATCCATCTGAGTTCGTTTGATATTGTATAATGATTAACTCAGTTAAGATAAGTTCAATTAAAATTTACTCTTGTAAAATATGAAAGTTAAACTTTGCTAACTTTTATATGTTTATAGGTTCATTATCTTGAAATAAATATACTTAGCGTCAAAGTAATCAAAGCTATATTCGACATTCCGTCTAATTAAGACATATTGAAATAATAAACGAAGAAACACAGAATCAAAGTTTAGCGGTAGTGTAGTTGATAGAATGTTGATCGTTACGTGTGCGACTGCGGGTCCATTCCCCAGCTCGACCCGATACATTCCAAAGAACAACATTAACTACTGATTCTACCCTGGAAGCGGACTCAAAAGCGATTGACATAGGCAAATTAGTATTAAATAACTAATGTCACGTGATAGCTGGCTGTAATTAAGGAGTGTAAATTGCTTTTGTGTGGGGCTCTAGATACAATCTTGAAAATTTAATCATCATAATACTAACATATCCATGAAACGTGAACAATTTCTGCTATCGTGTTTTAACAATTTCTTTACAGATGAACTTTAAATATCGCGTTAAATGCATCGCCATCCGTCGTTCTAATTATCCGATTATCGACTTTTAGTTTTATAGAGGTATAAAAGGTTATCGCTTGTTGCGATTCAATAAAACAAACACATAAAACGATATAGAAGCACAATCAAGGCATTATAAACTCTTATTACTCTCATTATCGCCTTTTGAAGATTCACAGAACCATCTTCAGAGAAATGTGTCGCTGAAGTCGGCGTATGGTCTAGAATAATGTTTATATTATTTGGCGTGTAGTATTGACCTTTGACAAAGAGTGCAAATTGGAATAATTGTACCTGACGCAAGAATGACTATCGCTCCGCCCGCTAACAACGTGGCATCGATTGTCTAAGTAAATGCACTGTAGTGTTTTCATAGACACAGTAAGCTTGTCTAAGGAAATTGGCTGATTATCGAACAATATTGATCGCAGATTGGATTTTCGACTTCTTTGAATGACAGCCCGCATCAAGGGTCGTATTCACCAACCATTATTGAGAATATTCTTAGACTTGAGCTTGGAAAACCGAATTTCAACCTTAAATATCTAGTTTACCATGACAAAAAGAATAATTGTTAGATTTTATTTGACTATATGTTAGGTGTCCTTACATGCTTGCAAATTTTAATCTAAAATAAATTGTCTCCATGTGTCTCAAGAATCAGTCTTGAGTTCAAGTCTAAGAATATTCTTAAGAATGGTTGGTGAATACCACCCCTGGTAAATTATAATTATCCCACTTCGATGAGCATCAGTGAGAGATACGTTCTTGTCTTAATATTTTCTTCATATACGTATTCATTTGAAACACAAGTAATGCTTAATATATATCGCAATCATATTCTATATATTTTATTATTTTTTATATAGACTGCGCAGTGAATTATATTACAATTTGAAAATTTTATCTGATTTTAGGGATTAAACATATGAAAAAAGTATATAAAAGTTATTTCCCTTGTTTTCAATCATTAATAAAAATAAAAAGGGCACACACCGTTACAGTCAATTTATTATCTATAATAGCACAAAATGACCACAACAAGACAAACTCAGCCAATACTTACAATAATTATAGTAAACTGGTGTACAAAATCTCGCTTAGTTCTCCGTTGTCACAGCAAAAATCCAATCACATATCAAAGACACATTGCTTTATAAAACGGAGACGGTGCCTACCGTAAGTTGAGCGATGTCGCTAGACCACGTTGCGTTCTTCGATAACATATATGCATATACTAGTGTACCGCTAATACTCAATTCCATTATTTCTATTTTGTATTGTAAAAGTATATGTTAATTAAATTTGTCTCTTAATTAAGTTAATAATTGATAACAATTACCGTAGTTACCGTACTTTATTGAGCATATGGAGCACTTATAGTGCTTTCTCTTTCATATTAATTGCATTATTTTAACTGTTGCCAGACTAATACTCACTTTCGGTAAACATCTTGAGAGCCTAATCTGTTTTGACAGAATGCAACTACTTAATAACAACTCAGTTGAAATAGTTTGTTTAAAAGCATTAACGGGCCTGTAACAGACAACGACAGACGTATTTTGTCATTTTATCAAGTTGTGTAATTGCTGTATCAGCTCAGTCATTTTAGTCTTGATAGACTTGAGGAAGAGATGCACATGTTCCAATTAAACTGGATAAACTTGGTAAACGATATGTGTTACAGTCGCAAAAAGTTTCTGCTTTGAATTTGAAATCAGTTTTAGACTACTAGGTTGTGTCTCAATTTTGAAATAATTGAAGTTCCGCTATATTTTATTGGTTTAGTAATGGAAGGACCATTAGTTAGATTAAGTAAGAAACAGTGACGTATACATTTAAATGTTGATGTTCTTTATACTACTGCTAATATTACTATTTTATGAACTTTTTTTTATTTTTAGTTATAATTGAACATATCACACTATATTATATTAACATATTCTAACACCCTTCAGAAATTTCCTGTGATTTCATTGGTTGTACTTTTAGATTTGCGGGTAGCGAAAAACGGCATATACCGTCGGTAAAATCACAACGTTCTCACGTTACATATAATACTACGCTGTTTGTTTACAACACCATCACCCCGAAAAGAGTGCAAACAGTAGATTTAGATAACTTTTTATAAGAAAAATGTTGAAATGTGAAGATGTATTAAATATTTTGAACTGTTTGGTAATTTGATTTCTACCAGGAACTATTTTAATAGCACATCATTTGCCGACATGCCGCATTCGTCTAAACATTCAGTTTAATTTAAACACTAGCTACTCTAGTAGCTTGGTTCAGGAAGCATATTTTATTGATAAAACGTATAAGTGCGTTAGAATAGGGTTAAGTATACAGTATTTTTGAAATTTGTGACCATATATTACGTTTTTAACGGTCACAAATTCTACCTTCGGTGTCGCCCTAAAACAATGACTGTCTACTTTGTCCTATAATCGCCCTTGCTCGGACACTACGTATAATACATGGTGGAAACAATGGTAACTGAAAATAGCACAAGCATAAATAATACGCCAAATACATGTAAATAAAATGTGTTGTCAAAGTTAACGTTCATTTTACACCTGTCGCTTGGGTCTACCAGTCATGTTGGGTATAGGCTCATATAAATCTAATAATAGTTCGAGTATTCTTCATCGTTTTGGACCGTATTACTGGGTTAAAGATTTTATGGTCCCGAGGTAGAAAACTTGGGTCAGGCCAATTCTAGTTAAAATCATTTGCAAGTGATTAGTATTTAAATGAAACCTTTTAACGGTACCCCGATGTTATCATTGGGAGGTGGGTTCAGTAGTGATTCAATACGGCCTCTTACACCACGTGGATATGACGTCAGTTAAGAAAATAACATGTGATGTGACTCAGTATAATAGTGTTATATCAAAAGTTAGATGTAAACATATTAATAAGAAAACTATTTCTCTTGGTAAATTGAACAATATCAAACTTTCGATCCCATTTGTTATGTACATGTGTCAGGATGCGCTCAAGTTTTATTTTTCTGCATCCACAACATCGTATTGCGTAACTCAACATTATGCGTGTCACACGAGCCGTATGTCTTAATTTTGAAAGATTTTCCGTTGACGAAATTTAAAAGCTGTAAACAAAAGATGATTGCTATAGTTTTTCATGCAATCCAGTTACGCGCACAAAGGGAAGCAACTTTGTCACGCTCAGCCAGTGTCACTACATACTATTATACTACAATTGACCCTATTTCGGATGACACGCTTTGGTAGCTATTCTTTCTCAAATAACGCGGTAACATGTATTTTTATATTGATTGTTATTATAATATCAGAGTATTTTGTGAGGTTTTAAGGATTTTTTAGCCGTACTCTATATCAATACATTAAAAAAAGCTATATTTTTGTTGTAAATCTGAAAAACAATTGACACTCTGCCGAAATAATTTTGTTTTTAAAAATCCTAAACAGTTAAATTCAAGCTTATAATTACCATTTCCATGACGATCATTATTATATGCATGCATCTGTGTATTAGTTTTAATTGAATACTAGATGTAAAAAAATTATAACATTGTTTTGCATTGCTTGTTAAATCTACATTTGTTCGCCAAATGTCGAGGAATGGTATGTTAATGAGAAGGTAATACCAAATATTCTGTACGGTAACATGTGATTTTTATTTCTGATATTGCATGAACATACATTAAACTTAAATACCGGAAAGTTTCATAAAATTATATCCATAGCAAAAATATTGTCAAAACTTTAGCAATCGTCTTTAATTTGTTACACTGTTGACACTGATCTCGCCGTTTTAAGGGTTACATGTAACTACAAAAAAATTAAAGATAATCTGATTTTTTTTTGTAATTTTCGACGATCTATATTTAATGCGTTTATCTATGTACTGATAAATAAAAAGAAAAAAAAGTTATAATCTATTATTACTTTAAAAATTATATCTATTTCATATAATGTAATTTTGTCAGGTGTATAAAGAGAAGACCCACCCCGACCCTCATACACCTATTACAAGGTGTTTAAATGGATAACCATTCGGTTGCTGAAACATAAAAACGAGAGTGTTGATGCGTTTCGTATACCGTTCCATATGTACTATTTGAAACGATTTTCCAAAGTCGTATTGCCATATTTGTGATAAAGTGCACTAAATGATAAATACTGCTTTGCAGTCCGTTGATTTATAGAATATATCTGACTCAGTTGTATTTCCCCTTCATTCTTGACTACAAAAACTTCTAAGAATTATACCTTTTTGGCACGGTATTAAAGAACGAACTTTAAATATTAATGTTAATTATGTAAGAAATCGAATATTATAAGGTCATCTTAAAATGATAAAAAGAGCAAAATGTTGACATAGCATAATGCAAAAACGATGATTGATTGAATATGTTGCGTCATTTTTAAACTATCAATGGTTAACAGACGATTATTAACTTATCTACTGTTTCCTGGGATCCTGAAAGGTTAACCTGTACTCTAGCACATCCAATCTCCGCAAGTAACTGATAACTTCAGCGGTGAGAGACAACATATACAACAATAAGTTATTTTTATTGTATGATTTTATAGTAGTCTTAAACATTAAATTTGTCAACATACCATTTGTATGAGCGAATAGAATTCTGGAATGGAAAAATTACTTTAAGAAATTTTTCTTTATGGAAACAATAAGGGGTAATGGCCGAGCATTTTTTAAGAACAAATGAATGAATGTAACCACTGGTCGTATCAAGTGGATGGCCTTTCTTTTCACGTCATTTGTTGCTTTGGTCTAATTGAAATTATTCTATGCATCTACTTATGCATTATATAGTTTTGTAAGGGCTGCTATGACTAAAAATATAATAAAATAATATGTTACATCGTTTAATCAAAATAGCATTCCACATGAAGCGAATGACTTGCTAGGCCACAATAGCGGTCCACGTGAAGCGACTGACTTGCTAGGCCAAAATAGCTGTCCACATGAGGAGAATGACTTGCTAGGCCAAAATAGCGGTCCACATGAAGCGAATGACTTGCTAGACCAAAATGTTAGTGATGATTCATTTTTATGGTTAACTTATGCCTGATTAAATATTTGGGAATATTTAAATTTTGCGAAATTTTCCAAGATAACCTGCGTAAACCACCATTGGTTTTTGTTCTTTATTCAACAGTAAATGAAATAAAGCTTTTATGCTTGTCATTCATAGAGAGAGGCCCTCTATGAAGGAAGCGAATTTGTGTTTCCATACCCAAGTTTCTGAGCATATTCTTTTTCTAAATTCACAATCTAAAAATAAGAATGCTTTCAAAATGTTCAAAATACACTAATAATACAATTTAAATAAAATATGAGCATTTTAATCAGAAAATTCGTTATTAAAGATGAAAAAACAAGGATTATTTATAACTACCATTATGTCACTGAAACATTTCCTGTTTGAATTGGCGGTACCAAGCCTTCTACTAAACTCTGGTAAGGAGATGAACTACTTGTGTTTTTGTGTTAAGTATGTTCTTGGCGTATGATTGGATAATTGGGTTGATTTGATTGACAGGTCGGAACTGTGTAGTCCCGCGGTCGGACACACTATAATCGCCGATAATTATAAAGAAAGAAATATTGCAAATGGCATGGCGATATCGAGTAGCGATCCGGTCTGATGAGATTAGTATATGTCATATATTGGGAATTGTAGCATATTGAGGAGTTAAAAAATTATGGAAACAATATCTGAGCCAAAGTTTTATTTAACGCAATATGTCTACATATTGTTTTACATAAGCTTGTCAAACAGATACAAAACACAGTCTTCTTAACAAATTTTGATCTTAAGAAAAGTAAGATTGTTAAATATAAATAAGAGACACGCTTAATTACTATAACCACAGCGTTTGTCTAGGGCGAGAGGGTCCGCCATGCATAAGAAATGTCGTCGGTTCATTCCCCGACTATGTCGTACAAAATGGTACTAGACGCTTCTTCGTTTGGCGTTCAGTATCTAAAAGATAGTTCGATGTATTGTTGATTTGGTGTCAGTATAATGTGACTGGGTGGGGTATCATACCATGTGTCTGCGGTATAATACTTCAGTGTTGCAGCGCTCAGAATACTGTTTCAAGTAGACACCGTCGCGATATGACCGAAAATTCGTTGAAAGCGACGCTTACCATACAACAACAACATTTAATGGTACATATACCATATTTGACAACTGAAATTAACTGTTGTCACGTGAACGTCATTCCGTATGCAAATAGATGTTAAACCACGTGATATCATGTATACACAAATATTACTGTCAGAAATTTTAAACAAAAAAATTAAAGGAGTTTTAAATTAACTTATGGTGCCTAGTTTTGAACTTATTCGATCGTACGCATTTTATCGAATCGATAAAATAAATGATAAAAATAAAATAGTATGCACACTTTTTGGTTATTTCATTTATTCTGAGGTTTTCCTACACCAATAAAACTGGACATGCCATATAAAAAAAAATGTGTTAAATTAGAGCTAAATCTCATTTAAAAAAAAGTCAACCGACACCGACAACTCAACTGTTGCAAGAACTTTTTTTGTAAATCAAGCGTTGTCACATACATGCAGTTGTTATGTGGGTTTCCATGGAAACTGGAACACTAATATATCATTTCCATTACGCCACGTGTTTAATATTTGCAGAATACGATGTATTTATTACACGTTTATGACAGAAATCGTCCACGACAATACCGTTTTCAGATTGTTCTTGGAAATAAACCCTGTTTATAACAATGGCTTTGTTTACAGTAAATGAGCAGGAGCGTTTTAAAAAAACCTTATCTGCAGAATGTGATTAATCGATCGACAAAAAAGACAAGATGGCCATTTAAATATATTCAAGAGCATTGTATGTTAACTGCTTAGAGTCGTGTTCAGCCTTTGATTTTTTTTTCCAGATAGGTTTTCAAACCTTATAAACAAACTAAACATAAAGCTAGTGATTTGTTTCTTTCGATTTATGAATTTTCATGATATTTATTTATTGTAACCAATGTAATTTCAGTTCCGATAGTGGACAAGTTACTTTAAACATCAGCGTTATATGTTCTTTTTAAAAATATATTTGTTTTTCTCGTTTTTACGAGTAACCATTAATACTCGCTTAAACCCGATCGCTTTTATGTTACAGAACGCGCTTGCTGATATATCGAGCCGTGTGTCGTCATGTAAAACATGGCGTGCAGTAGGCGTTTGATATATTTATATCTTCATTTTCTGCCATTTTATTGTTTATTCCGTATTCAAAATAATACATCGGGGCTAGTATCGGTGCTAGTTTAAACACTTCACATGCTAATGTAATTTGATGCAATTACATATTTTAAAAAAAAATAGCATTTCTCCACATTGAAATTGTATAATGCATCTCTCGAGTTTGTATTAATTCCCACAGCTGACGTTATGTTGCAGAAATAAGTGGAACGAGAGCATTTAGCATGTCACTTGATATTGACAGATGTGAGTAATAAGTTTCAACGAATAAACAACATGTGGCCAATATTGGATGAAAACCCTTTCCGGTAACGAATGCAATTCGGATGTCTTTATCTTAACATATAACATTGATTTTAATTCGCCAGCTCGACCGTGAAATGGTCAAATGAGGCTGAAATTGCACGTGTTTAGAAGAAGAGTGCATTAACTATAAAAATATAGGAGAATAATTATATATAAGGGGAATTATTTATACATAAGAGGTATAATTATATATAAGGGGAATAATTGTATATACATGTATAAGTGGAATGATTTTTACATAAGGAAATGATTGTATATAAGGGAAATGATTATATATGAGGAAACTAATTGTATATAAGGGGAATAATTTATATATAAGGGTAATGATTTATACATAAGGGGAATAATTATATAAGAGGAATGATTATATATAAGGAGAATGATTATACATAATGGGAACGATTATACAAAAGAGGAATGATTTATATATAAAGGAAATAATTATATATAATGGGAATGATTATATATAAGGGGAATGCTTATATATAAGGGGAATGATTATATATAAAGGGAACGATTATATATAAAATGAATGATTATATATAAGGGAAATGAATATATACAAGGGGAATGATTATATATAAGACAAATAATTATGTATAAGGGAAATTATTATATATAAGGGGAATGATTATATATAAACGTAATGATTATATGTGAGGGGAATGATTATATGTAAGGGGAATGATTATATGTAAGGGGAATGATTATATATAAAGGGAATAATTATATGTAAGGAGAATGATTATATGTAAGGGGAATGATTTTGTATAAAGGGAATGATGATTATATATAAGGGAAATGATTTTGTATAAAGGGAATAATGATTATATATAAGGGGAATAATTGTATATAAGGCAAATAATTATGTATAAGGGAAATTATTATATATAAGGGGAATGATTATATATAAAGGGAATAATTATGAATAAGGGAAATTATTATATATAAGGGGAATGATTATATATAAAGGGAATGATTATATATAAGGGGAATGATTATATATATAAGGGGAATGATTATATGTAAGGGGAATGATTATATGTAAGGGGAATGATTTTGTATAAAGGGAATAATGATTATATATAAGGGAAATGATTTTGTATAAAGGGAATAATGATTATATATAAGGGGAATAATTATACATAAGGGGATTGATTGTATATGAGGGGAATGATTCATATAAAAGGGGAATAATTATATATAAGGGAAATATTTATATATAGGAGAATACTTATATAAAAAGTGAATAATTAGATATAGGAGAATAATTATATAAAAGGGAAATGTTAAATATCTAATAAAGCGTACAACAAGTCCAATACACGGAAATAACACGTGTTCCTATTTTGTAAAAGCTGTTTATATGACGAATGCTGCTGATAAACTGTAATAACAAAAACGTATGAAAAGTATTACCCAATCCCCCCTAACGCCCTCAGACGCCGTCTCAAGCTGGATTTGATATTCGATAAATACTGAATGAGCACTATAATTCCATTCTAATATGATTATAACAACACCGAGTCAAATCTATACTATATATCTACATTAAGGACCCGTAACAATATGTATAACTTAGTCATTACGTTTAAAATGTTAGTTTTGAAAAAGTTATTTTGTGTTGACTGGCGCATCAGTAAATGAGTTAAATGACTCATGAAGCTAGTTGTTTAAAGTTTTATTTTAAAACACATAGTTTGCTTTTTGTCTTGGTAGGTCAATTAAAAAAATGTTTAAATCATAGAATTGACAGCTCAGAAATGAGTTAAAAAATATGAGAGAGTGTTTATGGGACGCATATGGTGTTGTTTAAATTTCAAGTGTGTATTACTCCCACACAAACGTATAACTATACATGATGTTAATTGGCAAATAAATCCCCCATCCCATTATAATGTAGAACGGCTGAAAAAAATTAAAATCGTATTCTCAGTTTAATAAAAGAACATTTGCTTCTTGGTCTGCAAATGACGTTTTTTTACTAGGTTAAACCATTCATTGATTTTTAGCGTCATATTCTGCTAAGAACTTGTCCAATCGCTTAAAGTACGTCATATTTTGATTGCATAATCAATAATAGCAAACTTTCATATATAACCAATCGCATCAAATTGATTTAACGTAGACCCAAAATTTAAAGATATAAAACTGGCATTAAACTTTTACAAACCTACCAATTTCTATGATATTTTGGCAGACAAAAGGCTTAAATCATATTTTATTAGTATTCAATTCGTCTATAAGCTTTGCGATTTTACCATCTACTCAGAATTTTAAATCACACCTCCAAAGAAATTCACTGTCTCTTTGTATAGATTTTTGTTTATTTTACTTTTTAATTTTCAGTATATACTTTATCACGTGATTTTACAAATATTAAGAAAAGTAATCAGGTACTAATAGAAGCATGGTTTGTTAAACAGCTTTCATGATGGCTCTTCATATAGAAATGTTACAGCCGTTGTTAAATGTTTACTTAGTACACATGGCAGTAAAATTGTCTCATCGTTTGCTTTTGAAATTGTAATGTCACAAAATTATTCCACAAATATATGTTCGTTTTTAATACTATATTGTATACTCATCTTTGAAATTAGTAGCTGGATTGTCCAACCCGATCCTGACAACCCTACGAGGGGTAAATATCATTAGTTTGGTGAAATTTAAACCAAAAACAAAATACCACCATAAAAACAAATTTGAACCTGGACCCAATTCACAAACGTCGCAATTTCATTACGCACTTAACCTGGTCTTATTCAAATGCTTTAATAGAAACAATTTCTATAGTTCAAATGCGATGCATACCAATGTAATCATTGTCAGTAATGTTCAAACTATATAGAAAGATTAATGTTAATTGAAAATGAAATTGGAGCCTGAGTTAATATTGAAAGCAACACGTGACCTGTACGTGGCACGCAATGGCATATAAACACTTTTATTAATGCTAAAATGCAAACACACTCCGAATGGAAAAGAATTATGTCGACGTACGGTTTATGGAAATTGGTGAATATAAACATTTATTTTTTTCAAAACAAATATTATGTCAAATTACTAGTTTAGATTTCTGGCTGCATTGTTGAAATATATCGTAAAAGCGGCGACGAAATATTTCAGAGCGCTGTAGGATTATATGATTTAAAAACATTTTACAAGAGTCTAACTTCCGGCTAAGAAATGTTTTTTCTAAATATATCAACAATCAACAAGCAATGGAAACATGAAAGCGAATGTTGAGACAGAGATATGGCACCTAAAATGGAATCCTTCTGTTTGAATTTAATTTATGTACGTACGCACTATTTTCTTTCGCTTCTTTGTTTAGTTTCCTATAGCCGTTGCACATCGATATATTATAAATCCCTATTTGAAATAATTTGTAAAGCAAAATACTATATAGTGTTAGGGTTCAAAACAAAGGACCAATAAAGTGTGAATATTTAGAATACGGAATTAAAAAAAATAAGAAAAAACGGCCCACAGCTTGAGAAATTAGTTCAAAATAAGCGTATCTGCTGTCTTGGTTATACGTGTACACGTACAAAGTTATATATTAGTTTTGAACAAAGCTCTTTCTACAGTATTTTATTTTAGATCGTAACGATATATACCTTTCATGGTTCTCTTACTTATACTGTACGCTAACCTTTCATGGTTCTCAAACCTAAACTGTACACTTATCTTACCTTTTATACTATCTGAACCATATATGTCCAAAAGTAGATGTAAAAGTAACATTTAAAAGGCACTTTTATCCACACATTTTTATTATTTTCTGATTTCATATAGTAAATGGTCAATATATATAGCCCATTAATGGCAAACGATCATTTGACAGTTGTTCGTTCATGGTTTAGTTTTGTTTTCGTTTATGGATCGGACATACGTTTCTCAAACTTGACAACTGCTTTTTGAATTATGTTCAAGCCATGTAAATTACATATTGTGTAAACTAAGTTAGATGCGAGATAAGGAAGTGAAGGTCATGGTCAAAACAATATGTAACACTATATAGAGTTATATTGTGTTAGGTATTTTGATGGATTGACCGAATAAAATCGAGTCTTCTGTTTCATCATTTGTTTATTTTTGTTCTTCTAATGAAGTCAAGCACAAATTTGTCTGTGTTTTGTATGCAGGGTGTGTTGATCACATTATAAACAAAAACTTCGGAAGGACAGCGCTCGACCGTTCGAATATGTGTCACAGAAGTACAAATTAAATTGAGACTGATGACAAATCCAAGCAAATAAAAGTTATCGATCTTACAAAATTGACAAACTTGAATAAGTCTTATAACTATATCTTGTATGAAGTTTAAATCAAATACATGCAGTGACTGCTTTCTAAGTAAAACCAAGGCCCTTATTTATGAAAAAAATATGACAAGGTTATCCGACTTGATTAATTTAGTTGATCTTATGACTACAAAGCCATATGTAAAGTTTCAATCAAATACATCGAGCGGTTGGTGTAATATGGACTTGACAGTACTTGCATGCAAAACTTTAACTTAAAATTCGAAGTCAAAGAAGGGTAATTACTTGCATAATAATCGTGCAAGAGTTATCTAACTTTGTTATTGTAATAGAGTTGATGACTGGGAAGGCTTGTGTAAAGATCAATTAAATAGATGCAATGGTTACTGGGATATGGACTTAATTGTACTTGCACGCAAAACTTTAACCAGATTTTCTAAGTCAAACAAGGGCAATAATTTGCATTTTATTCATGCAAGAGTTATCTAACTTAGTTATTTTAGTAGGGTTGATGACAAGGAAGGCTTGTGTAAAGTTTAAACGCTATGGTTACTGAGAAAGGGACTTACATGCAAAACTTTAACCAAGGCACGACACCGACGCAAACGCCGACGCCGAAGCCTGGGTGATTAGAATAGCTCTGTTTATTCTCCGAATAATCGAGCTATAATCCTTTAGACTGTAGTAAGTTCATTTTTTTGCTATATGCTAGAACGATGGTTGAATATAAACTACACAGAAATGCACTGATATATAAAAGCAAGAGCTAATAGAGTGTAGTATACTCGGCGTTTGAAATCGTGACATGAAATTGTCACAGTGCACGTTGACAGTGTAGGAGTTACTGATTCATAATTGGCGACCAGAATAACTATATGAATAATTAGCCTTTAAGATTGTTCATTATTCTGCTTGTACTCTAAACAATGCTACTACTAATCTTCTTTAATGTTATATGTATAATGTATCATTAATATATGAAAAACGCAGCTTGCCAGCAAACTATGAGCATTAAATTAACTTTAAACAAACACCTACGCTGGGCAAAATAGTTCCAAGTTGACTTCAGAACGTTGAGTTACAAAAAATGAAAAAAATCAAGTTCTGAAAACTTCTTAAAAATCAAAATAGCTTTAAAATACTTAAAAAACATAATAATATTCTAAAAAGCCACGCAAAGCGTAATTGTATGCTATTGATTGATTTTAAAGCAGTGAGAACAAATTCAATATCAGTGAAATATATTTGTAGATAAATGCCCTGTTTGTTCGAATCATTAATTCCCAGTGACAGGCAAATAACTACATTGAGATACGGTTTCTGATGATAATGATGCCGAATGTGATGGATTATGTGTCGCAGTATTTCCTAAGACATCGACCCGTGGCATAACATAGACAAACGCAAATCGGACACAGGTTATTCATGTATGCGTATACATTTTGAGTTTAACAATATTGTATTGTTATATAATTTCATGGTTTAATACATTTAAAAGATACATACATAAAAAACCATATACTTTTACAGTAAAGCAAAAAGTACAATAAACAGTCACGGTGAGTATGCGAGAGACGACATTATGATTGCGCAACTATTTTCGATCGCATCAGCGTCTAGTGATTTAAGATATATATACATAAACAGTATTCAGAAACATGATCAACGAGTATGCCATTTCTTTAACATTGCAACAAATAATTTTCATAAAAAGAAACGATAGTGTGAAACACAAAGGTTTAGAGTGATTCTTGTCTTAATGTAGGAACCTCTTATGAACAGATCACAGATATGAGAAATATTAGATACGATCATTGGAAATACATATATATAAATATCCTTTCTCATATAAATAGTGGAAATTATCGGTGAACCGTTGAATATCCTCTATCTATTCTCTAAGGTTCCCTCTAGAGGATGTTTTGTTTTATTTGAGAACAATTAAGAGATTTTAAAACTAAAGAATGCGAAATAACAACGTCCCTTCAATTAAACATATTGTTATATATGGTTATTTACAAGTTTTGGTTCCCTAATCGTTTTTGTGAAAACTCTTATTCTGTGTTTTATTAACTGTATAATAAAAAAAAAAGTTTTTAAAACGGCATTTATTATTTTAATCAATCTGATAAATTCATTATCAATTTCTATTTGACATACATGACCTGCAAGAGCGAGAAATATATCAAATGCATATATATACATGAAGCTGTTGGCCGCATTATAACGAAACGTTCTTATATGATTTAATTTAATTAAATCAACATGGAATGTAAGGTCAATCCATTAAAAGAACACGGAATGTATAGTAAATCCATTAGAAAAACATGGAAAATAAAGTCAATCCATTAAACGGACATGAACGAGAAAACGTGCATAATTTTTTGTGAAACTTTTAATTGTTGCATGCACAATTATCTGTAACCAATTTTGAAATATGGCAGTCACACGTTTTATAACTATAACTACGAAAAACAAAATTGAATTAACATAGAAATCAGACGGTAACAGAGTGATACAGATCACAAAACCTCTATCTGATGCAAATTCTTGATACAATGCTCTGCATTTTAATTGGAGGGAAAAACCAAACGTTCAAGGTTGGTTAACACTGTCATACATCATACATGATGTTTAAAGTATTAACAGATAATGTAAACTCTTTGTATGTCTTACTACACAGTCCGATTTTGTATCTATATAGAATTGTGTCTTCCAATAATTTTCTACGCATACACATTTGTTTAAAAGTTGTCTGTCCCCTTTCCAGAGTATGAATGTATTTCTACATACAAATAACTGGATAATGACCTTTTTTTGTAAAATCTGTGGAGTTATTTACTTCATTTTTCACTAAACAACATTCAATGCTTGTCAATAGAGCGCTCGTCTACATCTATTTCCTGTGAATCCAATGGAGTCTCTGTACATTGTAGCACATACATTCTTGTTATATCTGAACAAAAATAATTGCATTACCGTCACTGTAAAGAGGGACAACTCTGTCGTGAGACGTATGGCTACGTTGTTTTTGCCATTGTGGCACATTTCGAGCAACATGTAAGATGTACCAAGGATGTAGGATGTGGTTTATCAAATAATATTATTTGTATGTAGATGTCGCTGTCTCAAAGGCTATGATTATTTCTGATATACACAAGGTTTTATGTTCTTTATATTTCATGAAAAATAATCAGATCATTTCAAACCATAACCACACCCGTTATCCGAAGACAATTAACGCAGATCGGTACAACAAACGCTAATAAAAAAATTTAAATTAAAAATGGCAAGATATCTTAAATCCGAATTCATATGCCCATATGCCAATATTTGATGCACATTTCAAAGCAATCCCAGTTCTGATAGCTGCCTGGTAAGTTAAATATAAGTTGTCAAACATTGTCTGAGCCATTTTGTGCTTCCAGTCAAATGATCATAAAATCAGAACCATATAGCAACTAATCAACATTTTGCGATATTTGTATTCCTTTGCAATTTCCAAATTCTCTGTATGACCAAAATTCTGCAAAACATCATAGAAATTTTGCAAATTAAATTTTATCAGATGAAGGGACATGTCAAATGGCCACAACATACCACGGATAAAATCCATACAGGGTCACAACATACTCGTGCGGCTCGTGCAAAACAAACTCGGAGCTTATTTTTAATGTTTTTTTCCCTATTTTTTGGTCTGCCCAATTGTTGAAGCCCATTTCTTTTACTTTCTAAAGTTCGAGGACTTTTAAAGGCAAGAAGCGAACACCTTCAAACATCGCTATAAAACCGTATCTAGTACCTACACCCGATAACATTCTCCTTACCAGATTTGATTTCTAAGTTCCAGAGTTAAGACTCGATGATTACTAATAATTGCACACGGGATGATGAGTTTACGTTTGGGCATTTGTGTTCATAAATTCCACCTAATATCTCCCCACTTCAGAAGCTCGAACAGGGGCATGTTGCATGTTACGCGAAAACTCTTACCACGTCGCTGCATGTACAAATGTATGTTTGAACTGAAAGATAGTAGTACCTATATATATTTGCCCCATAAAAACATAACAATAACATATCTTTGAAAATTCTTTTTTCTTCAAAATCATTCAAAATATTTAATCCTTGGTTTTCACGTATTTTAACAATGTTGCTTGAATCACGAAGAATCACGAAGAAATCATATATCATGTATAATTAAATCTTTTTATCAACTTGAAACTAAAATAGTGAGGTATATTTACGACATCATTGACCTGTAGAATAATCATAATATGAGCCGCAACACGCATATTAAAAAAGTTTCTTAGTGCATACACGTACCAGTCTTCGCATTCGTGCGGCCTTTGCTATTCGCATATGTACTATATGGACTCTCGAACAGAGACGGCTTTTACCATGCTGGTCTTTGTCTCCGTTGATCGAATATGATTGTGCGTGTTTTTACTCAAATACTTGCTATTCCACGTATGCATTGATAACGCTCGATCATTTTGTATTACCAGTTCGCAATCAATAGTGGAACCTTATCGAATTATCGTCACCTATCAACAGCAGTTACATCCATATGACAGCCAATTTTTTTTTGTCAAAAAGAACAACTTCTCTATCTTGAAAGTCATCACTTACATTGTCTTTGTCCATTTTATGTTCGTATTGATTCCACCAGTTTTAATTGATTATTTCAATTATTTATTCAAAAGTTAGATACATGTACCTGTTTCTTTTGCTTTGATAGGAGTATTTAGTGTTTTTTTTTTACTTTTCGTCAAGAATAAATGTTTGATTTTCACGAACTAGGATAATTTTTCCTACTTCATTGAGCTGGCGTGGTACACTACCTTCATGAAGTTTAGTTTTGTATCTTATGTTTCTAGATTTTTCATCTAATACCAGCTGTAAATATCAAAGAACAACATCATCCTCATGGTTAATAATACAATGCTCAACAACAGAGTCCAATCCACTGTGTTTCAAAGAGCAATAATCAATATATGAACTAAAAGAAAGAGGAAATGCACTTCATATGTGTGATAACAAACTTGACTAGCCAACACAATTAACACTACCTGTTATAAAATTTGTATTTTTTCCTCATTTTCACATGAAAATGTAATGAGAGAATTAATGTAATTGTTGTTGTTGTTGATATAGTTGTATTTAAACCCTTTCATACTGTCATCCAATAGGTATATGTAAATTTCGTTCACATAATGAACATAATGAACTTGAAGCAATTTTTTTTTCTTACACTATTTTGTTATTCCACGTTCTTTGAAAATGATCCGCGTTATGTACCGATTCTTTATCAATTTTTTATCATAATAAATAACACAGAGGGTAAACGAAGGTAATATATTAGTGTTTAAGACATTGCAGTTATGTCTGATTTGAAAAGTTTAGCAATATTTGGTCACCAAATGTCTGAAAAAAGACAATAGTTCTTGACATTGAATATAAAAATGCAATTTTTGAGCAGTAAATGTTTCATATCTTTTATAATATTAAATACATTTTTATGACTATGTATGCTTTGCGCATTAGATACTATTTAGTTTAACAGTTCCGTCATTAATCAAACACTCTTACCTACAGAATTTGTATAAATTTATTATTTGTAATACTCAGTCATCCGGCGATTGATCCGCGTTAGTTGTCCTGTGATACGGGTGTAATTAGACGAAATGTCAAAAACTAATATGACATGTTTGCAAAAATATAACTGGTTTATGTGAATGCATATAGTGTCAAAGTATTCAGTTAAGGGAAACTACGGGTTTAGGGGTTTAGACGTTAGTCATTTTATTTTTTAAAACAGTCATAAAAGTGAGCGTCCGCGTTCACAAGCAATCTTTGTTCTAATTTTGACTGTATATTTATGCATAACGTTGCGTACAAAATATCTTTAATTCTACAACAATACCAATACATGTTCTTATATATATATATATATATATATATATATATATGTATACCTTGCGATGTATATATTTAACCCTATATTCTATCAAAATTACTGTATATTTAACCCTATATTCTATCAAAATTACTGTATATTTAACCCTATTTTCTATCAAAATTACTGTATATTTAACACTATATTCTATCAAAATTACTGTATATTTAACACTATATTCTATCAAAATACTGTATATTTAACCCTATATTTTATCAAATTACTGTATATTTAACCCTATATTTTATTTCCGGAAAGCACCGAATGCTCGTCATATATACAACGAATCATATATATAAACAAACCTGAGTCTACAATTTTAAGTTTTAAAAGGCCCTCCGTGGCCGAGTGGTCTAAGGCGCTGTCTCAAGATCACTTACCTCTCTCACTGCTCGCTCCGAAAACTTTATGCGAGAAAACTTCCAGTTATTTGCGGAAGAACTGTGGTTTTACTCAGTCTTATAAAGTCTCCGATTTTCTTCCACTAGTTTAACTGGATATGCCATATAAAACCTGAAATGTGTTGAAAATGGCGTTAAACACAATAAAAAAAAATTAAATTTTAAGTCCAGTACCTTTGTGCTTATACCTTATGTATAACGTTTACTATGCTATATTTTAAACAGTAGTTTTGCAATCAAATAGACGACCGGTTACATTAAAACAATATAATTAGTTTAATGTAATAACCTTTGGCCCTGTTCTACTACGTTAAATCATCCTTATATTTTGAGTGCCATATCCTGCTATAAACATATCTTATGCCTTAAGTAAGTCGTATTTTGTTCGTTTAACAAATCGTATTAAATTTGATTGAACTTAGGTTTAAAATATCAAATTTAACAAACATATCGATTTTAATGATAACTGTCACTTTACTTGGAAATACAAACCACATCTCCAAAGTAATACTCTGTCATGTATGGACATTTAATCTTATTTTTAATTTGCAATAAAATGAAGTGGATTTAATCTTTAGTATTAGGACTTAGTAACATGTATAAGCAAATAGTACGCAGGGTTTTATTAAATATCGATTTTACAAATATTAAAAAGATAATCTGTTAATAATAGCACATTTATTTCCATTATTGTCTTTGAAATAGAAATTTAACAACAAATATAATACAAATTACAAATGGCATTACAATTGTAGTATATCCCATTACATGTACCTGATATCTCCGGAATCAGGTCTATTAACCACCAATGAAAAAGCAGAGAATTATATGCATGTCCCACAATTCATTGCAATTAAACGCTTACTAAACTGTGACGTCATTTAAACTTTCAGTTGAAACAACTGATCAATCAAAGTGCTTAAATGTAGCTTTCCTAACATTGCTATTTAACGGAACCCAATATTTCACTTTTGAGAATGTGAATCACAAAAAATATTCAACAAATAATATTACTAAATCTGTAACTATATGTGTATTATAAATATTCATATTAGTTATTATATACTCATTTTCGAGGTTTGTGATTGGAGGGTCCACCCCGATCCTTGCATAACTCTGACGTGGGGGTGGGGGAGGGGAACAATGGATCACCATTACATGTAATTTGGTAACTGAAATTAAAACAAAAAACGAAAACACATAAACAACAAAAACAACAACAACAGAATATTGCAAGATGTTTTAGTATGTACTCAAACCGAAGTTTTTAGAATACTTCATTACTGAAAAAAAAAATGTTTGTGCCAAATGTGGTGTAAACCATTATCAGTGATATCAAAACTATACAGAAATAATAATATTAATTGAAATTTGAGCTTGAATGTAAACTGACAATAAGACTTTTTGTATAAAGATGACCTGGCAGTCACTTGCAATGACGTGTAAAAACACTTTAATTATGCTATAATGCAAACGAAATCTGATTGGAAAAACAACTATGTCGAGTACGGTTGATGTAAATTGATGAATATAAACATGTTTTTTTCTAAACAAAATATTTTGTCAAACGATTCATACAGACTTGCTGTTTCGTTTCGATATGTCATAAATCAAAATTAAAAAAGCCTGTATAGTTCGAGAACATAGTTAAAATACAAACATATCTACCTTCTTGGTTTATACAGGAACAAAGTTATATATTTATATAAGCTCTTTATGTAGTATTTTATTTTAGATCCTTACCGTATATAGAATAGATTGTACATATAGAGTTCGTATAGTTTTATCACACTAAACATATGATATTCTTAAGTTAAACAGTATCATAACCTTATGTTTTGTACCCTAACCTACATGACACCGTTTTGGATCCTTTCGAATAAATGCACTCCTCCTGTTTTGTCATTATTTCTGTTCTGTGCCTTTTGAATAATTAGGTTCATACTGTAGTTATTGTTTCCTGTCCTAATGAGTAATTATGATCATCCTGTGTTGTCATTATTTCTGGTCCTTTTGAATCTTTGGATTCACCTTGTGTTTTTTTTATTTCTGGTCCTTTTGAATCTTTGGACTCACCGTGTGTTTTTTTTTTATTTCTGGTCCTTTTAAATCTTTGGACTCACCATGTTTTTTTTTTATTTCTGGTCCTTATTAATAAACGACTTATATGGGGTCGTAACCATTTTAAGTCCTTTCCAATTATTGAGTTCATCCAGTGGTGTCATTATTTCTGGTACTTTTGAATCTTTGGACTCACCGTGTGTTTTTTTTTATTTCTGGTCCTTTTAAATCTTTGGAATCACCGTGTTTTTTTTTTTATTTCTGGTCCTTTTTAATAAACGACTTATATGGGGTCGTTACCATTTTTGGTCCTTTCCAATAATTGAGCTCATCCAGTGGTGTCATTATTTCTGGTACTTTTGAATCTTTGGACTCACCGTGTGTTTTTTTTTTATTTCTGGTCCTTTTAAATCTTTGGACTCACCGTGTGTTTATTTTTATTTCTGGTCCTATTGAATAAATGACTCACATGGGGTCGTTACCATTTTTGGTCCTTTCCAATAATTGAGCTCATCCAGTGGTGTCATTATTTCTGGTACTTTTGAATCTTTGGACTCACCGTGTTTTTTTTTTATTTCTGGTTCTTTTAAATCTTTGGACTCACCGTGTTTTTTTTTTTTATTTCTGGTCCTTTTGAATAAATGACTCACATGGGGTCGTTACCATTTTTTGTCCTTTCCAATAATTGAGCTTGTCCAGTGGTGTCATTATTTCTGGTCCTTTTAAATCTTTGGACTCACCGTGGTTTTTTTTTCTATTTCTGGTCCTTTTGAATAAATGACTCACATGGGGTCGTTACCATTTTTGGTCCTTTCAAATAATTGAGCTCATTCAGTAGTGTCATTATTTCTGGTCCTTTTAAATCTTTGGAATCACCGTGTTTTTTTTTATTTCTGGTCCTATTGAATAAATGATTCACATGGGGTCATTACCATTTTTGGTCCTTTCCAATAATTGAGCTCATCCAGTGGTGTAATTATTTCTGGTCCTTTTAAATCTTTGGACTCACCGTGTGTTTTTTTTTATTTCTGGTCCTTTTAAATCTTTGGACTCACCGTGTTTTTTTTTTATTTCTGGTCCTTTTGAATAAATGACTCACATGGGGTCGTTACCATTTTTGGTCCTTTCCAATAATTGAGCTCATCTAGTGGTGTTATTATTTTTGGTCCTTTTCAATATTTGGACTCACCGTGTGTTTTTTTATTTCTGGTCCTTTTAAATCATTGGACTACAGTGTTTTTTTTTTATTTCTGGTCCTTTTGATTAAATGACTAACATGGGGTCGTTACAATTTTTGGTCCTTTCCAATAATTGAGCTTGTCCAGTGGTGTCATTATTTCTGGTCCTTTTAAATCTTTGGACTCACCGTGTTTTTATTTCATTTCTGGTCCTTTTGAATAAATGACTCACATGGGGTCGTTACCATTTTTGGTCCTTTCCAATACTTGAGCTCATCCAGTGGTGTCATTATTTCTGGTAGTTTTGAATAATTGGACCAATCCTGTGTAACTCGAAAAAAAGAAAACCGTTTCAGTCGTTTCTAGATATTACATACGGTGTCCCGTTAGGGGCAATCGCGGTATATTTGTTAAATTATGTAAAGTCAAAACAACGAAACAACACTGATGAAAGTACGATTATGATAATGAAAAGATGATAATTATTTTAATGTTTCTGTGTAACTAAAAAAAAAGAATACCGTTTCAGTTGTTGCTCACTATAATGAAAAGTAGAAACTACAATGCTGATGCTATTATAAGAAGTGCTTTTACTTTTAAATAGCTTGGAATATAAAGCCAACCCATTAAATGAAACTGAACGACAAAACGCGCATATCATTTGTGAAAACGTGCCTGAACTTTTAATTGATGCACGTACAGTGGGCTATAACTAATTTTGAATACAATGGCAAATTTGCAGTCACGCAACTTAAAACTATTGTTACGAGAAACAAAATTGAATTTACATGGAGTTCAGAATATTACGGTTACGAAGTGTCAGAGATCGCAAAACATCCATCTTATGAAAATATCCGATCGGAGTCTCTGAATTTCAATTAGTGTAAAACTAAACATTCAAGGTTGGGTAAAAAATGTCGGAGAGTGTACATAAATGTGAAGTGTGTTAACGAATGACGCAAACTCCCACTTCACAAATCTGTGTTTGCAATATAATCTTTATAAAATAGTGTCTACCTATTTCATAATACTAGTATGTTTTTTTTAAGAAATTTCTTTCCAGAGAATGAATGCATTTCTACATAAAATGATGCAAATTAACTGCATGTGAACTTTTGTTTTCAAATACAGTGAAGTGATTCACTATTTTTTTATTTAAAAAAAAAGTTCATGATTTTTCTTTAATTTGCACTTGTTAAAATGAAAAATTCATTTTTCTGTATCCAGTCAAGTATTTGTATAACGTAGCCCTGACATTGATATTATGTTAAAAAAACAGAATTGTTTTACCTCAATGTAAAGGAGCCCAACTCTTAACGTCTTAATGTCTTAACGTATAGCTCCATTTTTTTGTCCATTGCGACAGTTTTTGGTTACCTATACATTATACCTATATGGTTTATAAATTATTACGTTTATCAAGATTTAACTTTATCAAAGGATACTGTTTATTTTCACATAAACAGACGTCAACGTTCTTAGTTCATTAAACCTCAAGATCGTTCTAGCCCAATAGATGAAATTTCAAAAATACCATAGGACACGTTTGCCTATTTAAAACTGTTTTATGCGTACGTACTAGGTAGTGTCAAAATTATTCAGTTAAGGAAAACTAATTTACTCGTCAATGTCAATGGTAAAACAATTTGAAAAGTTACCGTCGGCGCTCGAAAGGAGTATTTATTTTAATTTTGACTGTATATTTATGTATTATATGTATAAAAAATCTCTATAGTTCCATAACAACATCAATACATGCATATTTGGATACGCGATAGAACGGAATTGAGCTTTCTTAATGCCAAATTCAACTCTTAACATAAATCATACAACTTAATTCCTTTAACGTGTGATTTACAATCGTTCATACTCGGCCAATTCCGTCATCATTCGGTATAAGACTCACTTAGAATAATTTGCGAGGCGGTCCGAATGGTATGATTGAGCGTCGGTGTAAGCAAGTGCTTCATGTCCCAGTTTTGTCTGTATATGTATACATTAATATTGCTTACAAAATGTATATAAAACAATATCAATTATTTTAAGCGATTCAACGGAATTGATTATCAGTTCTTTTTCTTATTGACATTCTAATTCCCCAGTAAACATACCCCCGTCCCCATTAACTAAATATCCTTCATTTATGCTACTCAAACAGAGCTATAACATGGAAACTAGACAAATATAACTGTAATACGAGATGGCCTTGATGATCAGAAAAATTAATACTTGGATGATAGTGAAACATATTCTTTATTGTGATTATCCGTTTCAGCCCTCTGCCTACACTCGTTGAGATTTATTAGGAGATTTTATCTTGGTGATTTCCCTAAAGATGTCTTTGTTCTAACTTACCATCGACAACTATCTGGCAAACAATTGGAATGAAATGCATGGTACGCATCTTGGTTTTACGAGTCTGTTAGAAAGCACAAGCGAATAGTTGATAGAAAACGTTATCAAATGATGTACTTCAATTGAATTATAAACACGTGGGCTAGAAATTTGTAATGTTCGAATTCACTTTATAAATTTCACTTGACTTTTGCACAAAATTTACTATTATTTCAATTCTAAACACCACCGAGTTTCAAAATATATGATGTACGTAAAAGGACACAAATTTATATATAGTCGATAAAATTCATCGTACAGTACGAAGTACCTATTTTATCTTTCACTGCTGGTCCCTTATAAATACTTCAGCACATTTTAAGGACACAATCTCAATAGTTATGACTAAACTACACCACCCGTACACCAACTAATTAAAATAATGCCTAAAATAGATCAGACATACAACGAAATTCTTATGGTCCTCTAATGCTTTAATCTAAAAATCAAAATCTCATTATCGTACGATATTCACCCAAATGATAGATGTGTCTCAAATAAGCGTTTGAACGAGTACCATATAATTTTATCCGTATGATGTTGCAATCTCTTTATTATCCTTTTTCAATACTTCTTCGCTCGAACCGCAGATTTGAACAGTACATGCACTATCACTCATCATTAATAACATGTCAATTAAAGTATGTGTATATTGAATAATCGACAAAAAAACTGGGATTTCAAAATGCAGAATGAAACATAACATAAATACCTTTGAGGCACTCATCTTGGATTGTTTTGATGATCAGAACTAAGCACATCTAATAGCAGTTAAAATATATTGTAGTATATTTGAACTGCTTACGGATGTGCAATTCAATATGAAAAACACATCAATCCTCATACCACAGGATAAAGCGGTACTTTAAGGTCTCACTTCACAGCTGAATTTTGTTTTTTGTTCTATATAAAATAAGGTCTAGGATTTCCATGGTAAAATAAAATTCACATAAAATTTCTTTTGAAGTATTTTGTTTTCATTGAAGGAATGTATACCCACATAACAATGCACAATACCTGGTAGGTTGACTAGCTTGTTTTTTTTTAAAAAAAAAGGTGCAGTGACACCATGAGATATTTTGGAGAAAAAAAAGTCGTGAAATGCTCATAATTGCATGAATACGTTGAAATCCTTTAAACGTCACTTTTCTAACACCATGATGTCTTATTGCAGATTATGCTATGTAGCAAGAAATCACAACCACTATAAACCATTTAAAAAATATTTCAAAACCAAATCACATCGGCCCTTTTTAAGCGTAAGAATCATGTACCCGTGGGGAAAATGGGGCGTAACTGTGTAGTGAGACGTTTATTTTCAAGTACGTATTATTAACCTGGCAAACTTACATATAATTATAGTAAATGTTTTATTCGGAGTAATGAAACACCGTTCATATTTAAGCGGTATTCTATTTTAGAGCACGCAAGAAAAAAATAGCACACATAGTGTTATATAAGCTATACGTCTAATATCCCTCACCCTTTTAAAAGCATTTTCCCATTTTCGAGAAAGCAAACAAAAAAGGAAACACGATAACAGACTTGAGTTCATTGAATGAAAGTATGTTGGGCAATTGAATTTACAACATCAACATTTAAAATATATTGTTAAGCAAATCTTAATGCATCCCATGATTGCAATAACAGTTCTACGTCAGAGTAAAGAGCAACTTGTTCCGGATCTCTAACAGTATGTAAAACAAGTGATATGGAGTTTTATATCACTTCATAAAAGTATTGCTTGGAAGAATAAATTGCAAATAAGAAAATAAATATTTCATTGGTAAGAAATAAACATTTGCGCTTGCACGTCCAGCTTAGTACTGGTTCTATCCAGAAAGGCATCCAGCGTGATTTGTCTAAGTTGCAAGAACTTGTTTCACAATCAATGTTAAATGAGTAATCCACATGATGAGAGTTGTTTTGCGTAAGAGGTTTTATCAATTGGTGCAAATTAAAAAGGAATTGTTCCACATAATGCATTTCCCAAGGAGCGAATCTCACCATGACTGTCTCGCTACCCAGCAACCGATGTATCGGTTCAGTTAATCGGCTGCGCTAATACGTGCTATTATGTGAATTATAGCATTTGTTTATAACATTCATATAGTATATGTTGTCATCACAAAAAAACGACGTGCTAATCGCTTAAAAACATTTAATCAAAAGCAGCTAGAAAAGAAACTTGAACAAATAATTTATTAATCATAATGCGATTTCAGTATGCTATTCAAGAATATTAATGCAATGTTAGTATGTTACTAACGTAATATTATCTCACGATGCTATTTAAGAAATACTTTTTTTTTGTATGTGATTTAAAAATATTATTTCTTCCAGTTGTAGTCAAAGTAAGTATAGATTTAAAGGGAAAAAGTAAATAACATAAAAAAAGGAATATATATTGCAATGGGATATTTATAAGACATACTAATTAATGCAACGCAATTTCTTTATAATATATTGTAATGGATGGTAATGCATTAGTTTAAAATATATAGTAAATCTGAGAGTAAATTGATTGGCAAAAATGTAATAAGTACACAAATGACATTGCACTGTATTTATAATATATGAACATCTTTAATAGTTAATTATAAATTATTTGTCTAGTAAAAATTCAACTGTAAAGGAAAAATAAATTAATACATAAAATACAAAGCACTTTAGTTAGAATACTATATGATAACATAAAATAAATGAATTTGAATTATCTAAGTTGTAAATTGAATAAATAATGATATAAGTGCAATGCATACCATTTCAGCATGATACACAATTCCATGTTTAAAAATATTATAAATGTCTAGTAAGTGCAATCAAAAGACGTATAAAAAGAGCATTTAATTAAAACATTATATGCAATGTAATTTAGTAATGGTTTAAAAGATATTATAAAAATGGTTAAAATATTTATCAAAGGTTGATAAAAAAAAAAATAAGATGGAAAATTGAATAAAAATATTATAAAAAAGGCAATTAAATATCAGTGTGATATAAAAGGATCAAGTTACTTTTTTTCTGCTTTTTATGCATGTGTAAATAATGTCGAATCGAGCACAAATCTGACATTCGAACTTTATTTACTATGTGCGCGAATTGACATTCTTTACACATGCATAAACAAACAGAAAAATGAAAGTTATCCTGTATTTTGTTACATTCTAACGAAAACATCGCATATTCATTTCACCCAAACTAAGCTTTAAGCTTAAATTAAATACCCGAATCTTGAGGACCAATTATTCTGAAACAAAACATTGTGTATGAGCATGCAGACAATCGTACAAAGAAATAATTTGAAGCAATTTGTTGTAATCCTGCATTTGTTCTGTCTTATTGCATTATTTTGATAATTCGGGCAATCATGCAAATTGGTGTTCTAGAATAATTATTATTTTGTTGCTATCAAAATTGGCTATGCTGGCGTGTACGTTGACAACACTGATGTGGTTGTTGAGAAATATGTTTAAATAATTTTGTCTGCTGGCTTGAGTGCTTGTTTGTTTGTATGTTTGGCTATTTGCGCAGTTTTTAAACAACATTTTTGTGTTTTACGGTGGTCATGAAACCAAATCAATGTTTCATAGATCCGCCGGTAAACCAATCTTATCTATATGTACGTCACTGACTACTTTCCCTTCGTACTAAGAGATAAAAGACCGATGACCGTTGAACAGAGACAGTAGTCGAGAGATGATTCGAACTCACGAACCCTATCCTATGTAAGAAAGGCACCACATCAAATTACACGTATCTGATATATCGCGGGTTTTTACATATTAATTTTTGAATGGGGCTTAACGCCATTTTCACCACATTTCAGGTTATATATGCATATATGGCAAATTCAGTTTTAATGCTGGTGGATATATATTATAACAATTACCATATTAAGACTTACAATAAAGATTTGATTTAATTTGACACTTTTGTGAAGAAATAAGAAAATATACGACAAACACGATTAACTTTTAGGTATTCCTTCGCCGAGTGTCGTTTAAGAAAAGGGCTAAACCCTATTGAAAACCAATTGTCTTGTCAAAGATACCAGATTTGCAGCATACTGGTACCGGTACTTGCTTTTCTGGCATGACACCCACTGTGCTTTGTCGCAGTTTACAAATGATGGAAACTAATTCAGTAAAAAGAAAATTACATAATAAGGTAACTAAGACGAAATGTATTGCTATCATTAAAAACCCTGAGTAAACACGCCCAATTAGGCTCATGTCAGCCTATATTGCTTGTTTGAATCATTATAGAGTTTGATACTGACACAATTTTTCTACTAATGAAGACAGAGAGCAGCCATTCTTTATTTTTGTATCATTACACCACAAGATAAATGACACAAATAACATCAAATAACATCCAAGGCCGTTGATTCCAATTAAATAAAATAACTGCGTGAGTTTAAAGTCTCGTCATTTGTTTTAACTCAACGCAGGCTTAAACATAGTTTACGCATGACGTTGTATCATTTAATTAAATTAAAGAAAATGTTAGGAGAATAACTTAATAATATGTTAGATTTTTAACATTCATGATTGATTTTCATATGCACTTACCAAAAGTATATTGTATAGTTGATTTAACTAATTGTATAACTTTTTTTATTTTTTAATTTACTTGACGGTAGTTTATCAGTTATTTTTCAAAAAATGACATTTCCAACATTTATTGCTAATTTATAATTACTCATTTATAAGCATATATATTTATATATACATATATATATATAAAATATGATAAAATAATATATTGAATGCCCATCTTAAATTACAATGTATTTTGAGACGTAAAACAAATTAGTCACGTGACTTCACTTTGATTTCGATTTGATAATCAATATTCGATAACATTCGGTTACATATGATTAGTTTGGTTCATCTTAAAATCCAACAATCCAAATGACGAGAGGAACGACTTTGGCCGGTTTTTGCATAATACTTTATTTTAGAATTGGCATTCCGATCCATTTTATCACTACTATTAGAATACTGCTATTTATCACGTTAATAATTAATTTAATTTAATTATCTCCCTTTATGAAATTAAATATATATGAATTCACTGTATCTATATGATCCAATGGGTTTATAAATATGTCCTTTATATAGCATGCGAGTAGTCAGGAATCCTTAACTGGATTCTACTCATATAAAGCTATCACTTTATGTATGTAAATTTGTCCACCCTGTCCAGATATGTTGCATGTAATTCCATAGTATATAAGTCATGGTCGACACCAAATTTATTGGTTTGGCAGAAGCCTTGTTATTGTATCTATGGTTTGCATTGTAGCTAGTTAAATCTGCAATATACACAGACATATTAGATAACACATTGTCTATATTTTGGTAGTTATTTGTTTCAACTGTTTACTTTCCTGGTCCCAATTTCACTCTGCATCTCAACTTGAGATTTTTTAAATGTTACACTGACCAGCTTCCATACTATTCCTTTCTAATGCATTCAGATGTGTTCTGACTTTAATTATGTGTGGTCATTTAACGTGTGATAGGTTCGAGTAATGTTTAAGAGAAATTGAAAGTTATGAGATAAGGAATATCTCAGCTTGGCATATTTAGTCAGTTAAATAGCAAGTTAGATATTTAGAGTATATCCAATCCCAATTCCAAGAAAAAGGTTAAATCAAAGATTGAGATGTATTCAATAGTCACTGAAGGCTATATATACACTAAAAAGGACCGCATATATTGTGAAATGATATAATTATACATTGCGTATAGACCCATCAATAAGTACATTTAAATACGTTTAGTCTTAAAGAAAACTTCCTTTGGTTAATTTTTCTCCAGCAATAATGCAGTATATATTAAAAGCATACTCATCTAGAGAAATTGAAAATATCTCATAATCATACTATATATTTTATGTATTCCCTTAGGACGGTGATCTACTCATGTGAAATTTGTGGACATATCCCATCAGTATTGAACGATTAACATAACAGACTATAACCAGCTATTACATTATCCACGTGTCCCTCTGTGGAGTTATATCTGCTACGATAAACATTAATATCTTTTTTTTTTGCAATTAAAATAATATGACGAGTTCCTTAAATATAACCAAAAAATGGCAAGGTATACGTATAATATATAATATTTTTGGTAGTGAGCATTGTACATACATAGCATCCGTAAAGACAAAACTCCTTAAGCTTCACCGAGCCAGCTTAAGAGGTGTTTAATTATCAAAAACACTGATTGAATTCCATAATTTCTGAAGGCCAGGCCCCATATTCCCTTATTATCTCAACTTGTGATTTGACTCAGATGTTTGAGTCGTTACCATTTTATTTACATCAATATGCATGTTATCATTTACTTATAAATTTGATTTGTTAGGACGTCAATTATGTGAGGTTGTTACGAATGTAAATGTGTAAAGAGTTCAACCTATATGTTAGGGAAATTGGGCCTTTTCTTAGTTGAGGAATACCTCAGCTTGAGATGCTCAGTGAAAATGGTCCTAGAAATAAAAACAACATGAGTCAAGATATAGGATGACTGTTACTGCCCCGTAATGCATGTAAAACGGCTGCTGTTTAAGTAATTACTCTCTTATTAAAAACTCCAAAGGATTTGCATGTATAGAACGAAATCAAGAAAAAACATAGCAGAAATGTATTTTAGAGAGTCCTTTCATGAGGAATATATTTGTATATATACGTTCTACACTTGAATATTTTTGAATAAACATCATCGAGCCAAACAACAAGCAAAATAATATGTGTAAACATAATATTAATTAGAATAGACACTTGTTATCACAGATGACGAATCAAGTTGTATTTGAAAAAGACGAAATCGATCATTTAAAAAAATAAAGACATTGCATGAAATAGTGTTAGGCGTACTCTTTTTTCATGCCCACATTTTTCACAAGTTGAATATAATTTTAATTTGCTGACAAATAAATTATAATTAAGGTTACTGCAACCATTTCTTAAACGTTCATGAAAAATAGATAATTTACGAGGACCTGTTAAATAAAAACACGGTATTTTGGTAGATTTTAAAGAAATGATTCATAAGCTGGCGTTTGAATGATGGTAGAGTTTCAGAATTGCGTAAGTGCTCCGGAAGATTATTCCAAGAAGAAATACATGATGGAATAAATGAATTTCAAGTATTTGATAGAGAGTTATGACTATTAATTCTTACATTTTATGGTGTATTTATTCCTACAGTTACTGGAAAAATATTGTTTAAAACTTCTGGAGTTAAGCCGAGTTATACTTTGTATGCATTCTGTTTGGGTAGCCGTACACTAGACAGTTTAGTATTGTGACATGCAAATAAAAAGGCAATAAATCAGGTTTCATGCAAAAGTCATTTACTTTATTTAAGTTCAAACCAACAATCTATTTAAATGAGAATTTAATTTCGTTCAAGCAAATGTTTTTTGATTTCATAGAAAAAACGTTTAAATTAATGCTCTTTTAACGGTTATAAATACCTTGTTTTGGTGGTTATATTCTCTGATTGGACATATATTTGCTTCTGTTTGCTATTGTTATTAGAAAGGGTCTTAACTGACCCCGCTTGAGAGTGTCACCTTGTGGTGAGATTAAAGGACGTTTATTGATCAGTTGATTCTGCGGAAGTTGAATTATGTCACAGTTTGTTAAAAGTGTAAGAGTTCTATGAATTATGGTAAAGACTGTGAATTCAATTTCTTATATCACGGTATAACAGAAATAAAGTGGGAGATGCCAGGTCCTTGAAATATGCTGCATTGCTTACTGTTTATTATACTGGGAGTAAATATATAATTAATGTGTACGTGTCACTGTTTGCAGAATTTGATTTTTTCTTTGTTTAGATCGAAGACAGAAAATTAGCCTCGCGTTGTGGTAAGGCAAACACTTGGTTACACTATTCGTGATAATGTGCACTATATTGTATACGCACTGCAAGATAGAATATAAAGTGTTTCTTACATGCAACAACAAATGGCTGTCGTGACTGCTTAATGTATTGTTGAAATGCTATAAATTTATACACGCACCATCATAATAGTTTTCTTAATCGGAAGCCTGGCTTAAATGCGATATGCGTTTACACATTTAAGCTGTTTACCAACTGTACAATGTTGTCTTTATCTTAGCATAGTAATTTTATATTTTTTTGGTTCTTTGAAATTCTGGAGATAATACAACAGATAAACGTACAAAAACTTAAAGACAACATATCTGGAAATATTTAAATTTATATTTCAAGTAAATTTAGTTTATAAACTTATCTCTATATTTATATTTTAAATATCTAAATGCGACATTAACATATCGATTATGCTTTGTATACTAGATAAAATTTCTTCGATGATATAATGATAAAGATATTTTAGAGCTTTGTCAGAGATACTGGGAATATACAGGGTTTCATTGATTGAATATTTAGCGTCATTTTTAGGCCATCGAGGGCTAACAGACGATCAGTTAACCTAACCACTGTATTAACCAGTACTCTAGCACACCCCGTCTCAGCAAATAACTGATAACTTTCCCATTTGAATCAGTGGTGAGAGACAAATGATAATGAGACACAATGTCGTATATCAATCATCACGTAGTCTGTTGCCGGGCGGGGGATTCGAACTAACGACCCCTGGATTGATAGTCATACGCGTAACCGAATGAGCTAATCGGGCCCGGCCACAGGGTTTCAATTGTTGTCATAAGCTGGATACTTTAAATATAAGTTGATGTTTTCAGTTATCCAAAAATATTTCCTTAATCATAAAGCATCTCAGTTATATATTTAGTATCTATATAAGCCAATGCGCATGAGTTCCGGTAGCACTAGACATGAATTAAAGATATATGGAAACTTGTGTATAAAAGTTACAGAAACATCATTCACCGAAACCCTTAATAACGTAACACTGTCTTTAATTGATTTAGTTCCTTATTGAATCATCGCCACGTGGTGTAGTGACATAGCATCCGCCTGTCATGCGGAATGTTTTATGCTTGATTCCCGGTCGGGTCGTACCAAGGACTTGCAAAATAGTACTAGGAGCTTTTTCGCTTGACTCTCAGACTTTAGAGGATAGTTATAGGTCTTGTCAGCCCGGTGTTAGTATAATGTGAGTGGCTGGGATAGCATATCATGTGTCAACATTAAGGAAATTAGAGGGTTAAACGCTTTTTCCTATGGACTTGTATTTAGATTGATAGCGATTATACCAAATATTATACAAAATGAAATGCAATCTAACTACGAGAACGTTCTACTTTAACTCTATTTCTTATTTTAAGATTCAATAAAACTTTCAGATGAAATCGAAAATTGATTTATTTGTCGTACTGTACATTTATTTATGAGATTTGATTATTAGAAAAAAATATAAACATCTATCGGAGTTGATCTTAATACAAATAAATGACAAAAGACCCAATGGCGAGAAACGGTCAGTAACAAAATCGTCCCTGATGACATTTAACCTGGTTTATTGGTGCAGCAAATATACCCAGCCCCCGCACTGACCTGAACCCCCCCTCCAATCTTCACACATTCAAACAAATGAAATATTTTCCGCCTGGTATAAAAATAACTGGTGCAGAAAAATTAATTTCTTCAATTAAAACATGTATCCGAGTACACATTGAGCATTTTTTTATCTGTTCTAACTTTACCTGTTATTATATAAGTGCATTGTTTGTGACACTGTTTCTAATCATAACTTGAAAAACTGATATCAATGTTGAGTGTTTTTACTTGTGTTACGTAGTTCAATACGACAAACGAAAGAGTGATGGTGATTTCGACATGTTTATAAACTTGAATAAAATTATTTTATTACTTTAAAGGGCATGTAATTATCTAATTATAAATACAACATGTTCATAAACCTATATCTATATCCATTACAACAATGGTTTGGCATTGCTATTCATCTAATACCTACATGTACTGCCTATACTTATACATATTGCGAGACTAGGCTTTGGCCACATACAATTTGTCTGCCTGATTTCCGTCATTGGCATGTAGAGTATACAATTAGGAAACAAAAAGCTTAGTACAAACAGGACATTAACAACACGCAAATGGCCGCTCACAAATGGAAAACAATAGAGCAGTCTAAATTATTTAAACAAATAACAAGTTAATCGAATACTCGTGGTAACTGCTGTGTCTTAGGGAGTTATTTTAATCACCTAGTACAATATGTCACAAAGTATTTTAAATCATGCAAAAATCGAACGGCAATTGGTCACTCTACCAAAAGCTAGTATGCAACAATGGTTGTTGGTGCTTTCTTTCCTACTATTACATTTATTTATATATTTTTCCTTATTTGTAAATGTACATGTTATTTGAACAAAATATTTACTGTTAACAAGGTTATATCTAAAAAGAAGAAGTCTCAATATTACTGACCCCTGAAAGCTGAGGTCGTTTGTTCAAGTTTCGGTCAAAACTGACTGTGAGAAATTTGCCATTCTATTGCGAAAGGACGCTGGCTGTACTAAGATAACATATGAGGGTTTTATCCACCAATAAAACTGGATATACAATTACGTATAACATGAAATGTGTTGACAATATAAAAAGCAGAGACTCTATTTATACAACTTCATGGTTAACAATCATATTGTGCAATTGTGCTTTAGAACGTTTACATATATCATTAAATATATGTTTTAATCCATTGTGTATTAACAAATGCAATTGCATACTTCCGTTTTGTATTGGTCGTGACTTATAGGCCCACTGGCCCGTGTGCTCTATTTGCCATATTGTAATATGCACGTTGCTGTATTGATCGTGACTTATAAGCCCATTTGCCCGGTTGCTCTGTTTACAATTGTTATTGTAATATGCACGTTGTTGTATTGGTCGTGACTTATAGGCCCTTTGGCCCGGGTGCTCTATTTACCATATTGTAATATGCACGTTGTTGTATTGCCATGCACATATTAATGTAATAAGCTATTACTTACTTGTATACTTAGCAATATAATTTATTAATGTTCTACATACTAAGTCATACGTAGTCAAACTAGTACGATTATGTGATACATGATTAGTTTAAGCATGTACAAGTCTCACTTCTTAGATGAATTTTGTTCTTTGTTCTATATAAAATAAGGTCAAGGATTTCCATGGTAAAAAAAAGGAATTCCACATAGAATTTATTTTGTAAGTTTTTTTTTATAGCAGGAATGTAAACTCCCATAAAAATGCCCAATAACTGGAAGGTTGACCAATTTTTTTTTTAAAAGATGGTGCATTGATACCTTGAGATAGTTTGAAAAAAGAAGTCCTCAAATGCTCATTAATACATGCATATGTTGAAATCCTGTAAAAGTCACTTTTTAACACCAGTGATGTCTTATTGCAGTACATGCTAAACCAGCTTTTGCTTTACTCATCTGCAGAAAGAAATCACAACTACTCTGAACCATTTTGAAAATATTTCAAAACCAATGTACAAATGCTTTGTTTTTAAGCGTAAGAATCATGTTATCGTGGGAAAAAAGTGGCGCTACTGTGTAGTTTTTTAAACAGAGTGTTTTTCATCAAACCCTTGAACAATATGTAATACAGGTATGCTTATACCTAGTTGATAGAACTAATGTGTATGTGATCTTGCTACCTTGACTTACAGTCGACGTAAACACGACATGAAAAAACAACAACATACCATCAGAATGTATAAAAGTAGAATGACAAAATGTCATTTTTAGTTACGAGTTCAAATTATATCTGTAAGAATGCATTCCTAAATAAATTCTAAGTCGAAGTTCGAAGATGTTTGCTACACATGTTGTCGTACACGCGTAGTTATCTGGTTTTAACAGAAACACGTATAAGATGTTAACTAATTAAGAAAACTTGTCTTATCGACAAGTGCTTAAACTGCTTCTGTTCTGCCTGCTAGAGACGATTCTTACATTTATGTATATTCCAACAATTAACTAAATTATTATTCAAATCACGTCCAGTTGGATTAATATATTGTATATCATTCTGACCGTCTACTATAATCTACATTAAAATGCCAAGACTTCAGACAGATCTTATTAAAGGTGAACTATGCTGCGTGCATTTAAATCATAGAATTGTACAATAAAGATAGTTTCCTGCATGTCAATGATAGTATATCCCAGAACCTGACTTCTCCCGAATCAGGTCTATAAACCAAAAAATGAAAAAGCAGGAAATTCTATGCCTGTCCCACAATTCATAGCAAATGAACGCTTACTAAACTGTGACGTCATTTAAAGGAGCCAATCGGGAGAGTTGGGTCCGTACTACATTCAATGATGTGTTATTAGCGTATTTATAAAAGCATATTAAAAAATATTGATGGCGTTACTGGGGTAGGTGCAACAATACAATAACCGAAAATGATACCATGCTGGATCACGGTATAATGTTCATGATCAAATGTCACAATCGCTCTGAAAGAAAGTTGTGGGGAATATTTTAGTCTGTAGAATGGATCCAGCTCTCCGGATTGGGTCCGTTAAATAGCAATGTTTGGAATACATATTTGAGCACGTTGATTGGTCAGTTGCTTCAAATCAAAGTTTAAATTAAGCGTTGAATTACTATTTAGTGTGGGAAAGGCACAATAGACCAGATTCGTGAGATATCAGGTTCTGGGATATACTAAGAACATGTTACATATTTTATCGAAATGGAGAATATGGACTCAAGTAAAATGAAAACAAGCTGAACAACTCTAATAAATGAACTGATCTTTTATACAAAAGTGTAATAGTGCAAAAGTAGACGAAACTTTGTTCTGTATAAGTAAAATGGACGCAATATGTTATCATTTATTCTCAATATAACTTAATTAAATAATGAAATTACTACATAGGAAAGAGCAAGGCTAGTTTTTTCATTTAACTCGGATTGAATTCACCATTGGTTTTCTTGTCTCTGACTGTTCCGAAGTGGTATCTTCTGTTATCACCTATGTATGAATGTATTATAATTATTGTATCATTTCTTCGCAATTTTTGTATTTGTTTTGTAGTGTTAGTTATGGCCATGATATGCTACCTCACCTACTGGAAAAATGCTTGGTTCATTACTGAGTCACAAACGAAACATGCCGGGAAGGAAACTAGTAAATATAACACGGGAAAGAACTAGTATATATAGTGTTAGCTGCTCACGCTAGAGGTCTTGATCAACGGTTCGATTCTGATTGATTTAAAACAGCAATGGTTTTACTAAGAACAAAGACTCAAGAGCCGTTCAGATCATGCATTTCTTTGCAATCGAGTTTAATTAAAGTAGCAACGACAAATAACTTATTTTAAACTAGTTAAAAGCCAAATATATACTTTAATATTATTCATTTGTAATAATGTAAGTACATATACAGACCCTATGTTTATAAATCTGAGATAAAATATTTAAACGCTAACCGTTCGTTTAGTAATAAAGTCATAAACAGGTATTAGGTTGAAAAAAAAACAACAATGTGTTACCAAATGTAATGGCATATTTTTTGTCAGAATGTGATTTGTATGGATTAACAAAGGATGTAAACTAATTCATTGTAATGGTAATCACACTTTAATACGACTTTCATGATACGCATTGCTCTTATAAGGATCACTGCAAATGAATTCCACGCTAGATTCGAAATATGCAAGTGCATACTGCTCGTTTGTGAGAATTATTAAGTCTAATAAGGACGCAACTTGCCAATTAATGACGACAAATGTAACCACACTAAATTTATGTATCATTAGGCAACAAGCTTAATAACAACATTAGCATCCAAACCGCCAATGCTCCCACTGGAAAAATAAAATGCGTGAATTTAAATTGTAACTTGACAATGTTCACTTATTTTGTTTTAACGCGACATATTATCTAGGCTCTCATCCTGCTCTGCTACAACACGTGCATTGTGCATGTACCAATAAATTAAATAAGGAAATATTAAAGGAATATAAATGTATACTCTTCCAGCTTGGGTCCGTCATATAGCAGTGTGGTTTAAATACGTTGATTGGTCAGTTGCTTCAGCGAAAGTTTAATGGTTTCACCAGTTTAGCAAGCGTTCCAATACTACGAATTGTTGGACTGGTATATAATTATTCCCTTTTAAACTTGATTTGATGCAACTGACCAATCAACGTGCTCATATATGGTTTTCCAAACATTGCTATTTAACGGACCCTATCCGGAGAGCTGGGTCCGTTCTACAGACTAAAATATTCCCCACAACTTTCTTTCAGAGCGATTGTGACATTTGATCATTAACATTATACCGTGATCCAGCATGGTATAATTTTCGGTTATTGTTTTGTTGCACCTACCCCAGTAACGCCATCAATATTATTTTTTGTTTAATATGCCATGACTCATTTTAGTTTATTATTACATTTAGAGCTGATTACATACGCATTGAAATAGAATTACGGTTATTGAAAAACACATGTATAATCCTTGTGGTATACAGCCGCATGCATTGGTCTCTTTTAGTAAGTATGGCCATATAGTTTTTATACGATCCAACACGTCAGCTCTTTCGTTCTCTGTAGGTATGTAAACAACATCGTGAAAGTAGTACGTGTCAACCTATTTATTCTATTACTTAAGTATATAATAGTGCGTGTCGACTTATTTATTAAGTATATAGTAGTACGTGTCAACCTATTTATTCTATTACTTAAGTATATAGTAGTACGTGTCAAACTATTTATTAAGTATATAGAAGGACGTGTCGACCTTTATATTCTATTACTTAAGTATATAGTAGTGCATGTCAACCTATTTATTCTATTATTTAAGTATATAGTAGTACGTGTCGACCTATCTATTAAGTATATAGTAGTACGTGTCAAACTATTTATTCTATTACTTAAGTGTATAGTAGTACGTGTCGACCTATTAATTAAGTATAATGTAGTACGTGTCAAACTATTTATTCTATTTATTAAGTATATAGAAGTACGTGTCAACCTATTTATTCTATTACTTAAGTATATAATAGTACGTGTCGACCTATTTATTCTATTACTTAAGTATAAAGTAGTGCGTGTCGACCTATTTATTCTATTACTTAAGTATATAGTAGTACGTGTCGACCTATCTATTAAGTATATAGTAGTACGTGTCAAACTATTTATTCTATTACTTAAGTGTATAGTAGTACGTGTCGACCTATTAATTAAGTATAATGTAGTACGTGTCAAACTATTTATTCTATTTATTAAGTATATAGTAGTACGTGTCAACCTATTTATTCTATTACTTCAGTATAAAGTAGTGCGTGTCAACCTATGTATTCTATTACTTAAGTATAAAGTAGTACGTGTCATACTATTTATTCTATTACTTAAGTATATAGTAACACGTGTCAAACTATTTATTCTATTTATTAAGTATATATTTGTACGTGTCAAACTATTTATTCTATTACTTAAGTATATAGTAGTACGTGTCAAACTATTTATTAAGTATATAGAAGGACGTGTCGACCTTTATATTCTATTACTTAAGTATATAGTAGTGCATGTCAACCTATTTATTCTATTATTTAAGTATATAGTAGTACGTGTCGACCTATCTATTAAGTATATAGTAGTACGTGTCAAACTATTTATTCTATTACTTAAGTGTAGAGTAGTACGTGTCGACCTATTAATTAAGTATAATGTAGTACGTGTCAAACTATTTATTCTATTTATTAAGTATATAGAAGTACGTGTCAACCTATTTATTCTATTACTTAAGTATATAATAGTACGTGTCGACCTATTTATTCTATTACTTAAGTATAAAGTAGTGCGTGTCGACCTATTTATTCTATTACTTAAGTATATAGTAGTACGTGTCGACCTATCTATTAAGTATATAGTAGTACGTGTCAAACTATTTATTCTATTACTTAAGTGTATAGTAGTACGTGTCGACCTATTAATTAAGTATAATGTAGTACGTGTCAAACTATTTATTCTATTTATTAAGTATATAGTAGTACGTGTCAACCTATTTATTCTATTACTTCAGTATAAAGTAGTGCGTGTCAACCTATGTATTCTATTACTTAAGTATAAAGTAGTACGTGTCATACTATTTATTCTATTACTTAAGTATATAGTAACACGTGTCAAACTATTTATTCTATTTATTAAGTATATATTTGTACGTGTCAAACTATTTATTCTATTACTTAAGTATATAGTAGTACGTGTCAAACTATTTATTAAGTATATAGAAGGACGTGTCGACCTATATATTCTATTACTTAAGTATATAGTAGTGCATGTCAACCTATTTATTCTATTATTTAAGTATATAGTAGTACGTGTCGACCTATCTATTAAGTATATAGTAGTACGTGTCAAACTATTTATTCTATTACTTAAGTGTATAGTAGTACGTGTCGACCTATTAATTAAGTATAATGTAGTACGTGTCTAACTATTTATTCTATTTATTAAGTATATAGTAGTACGTGTCAACCTATTTATTCTATTACTTAAGTATAAAGTAGTGCGTGTCAACCTATGTATTATATAACTTAAGTATAAAGTAGTACGTGTCATACTATTTATTCTATTACTTAAGTATATAGTAACACGTGTCAAACTATTTATTCTATTTATTAAGTATATATTTGTACGTGTCAAACTATTTATTCTATTACTTAAGTATATAGTAGTACGTGTCAAACTATTTATTAAGTATATAGAAGGACGTGTCGACCTATATATTCTATTACTTAAGTATATAGTAGTGCATGTCAACCTATTTATTCTATTATTTAAGTGTATAGTAGTACGTGTCGACCTATCTATTAAGTATATAGTAGTACGTGTCAAACTATTTATTCTATTACTTAAGTGTATAGTAGTACGTGTCGACCTATTAATTAAGTATAATGTAGTACGTGTCAAACTATTTATTCTATTTATTAAGTATATAGAAGTACGTGTCTACCTATTTAGTCTATTACTTAAGTATAAAGTAGTACGTGTCGACCTATTTATTCTATTACTTAAGTATAAAGTAGTACGTGTCATACTATTTATTCTATTACTTAAGTATATAGTAGTACGTGTCGACCTATTTATTAATTATATAGTAGTACGTGTCAAACTATTTATTCTATTTATTAAGTATATAGTAGTACGTGTCAACCTATTTATTCTATTACTTAAGTATATAATAGTACGTGTCAAACTATTTATTAAGTATATAGAAGGACGTGTCGACCTATTTATTCTATTACTTAAGTATAAAGTAGTGCATGCCGACCTTTTTATTCTATTACTTAAGTATAAAGTAGTACGTGTCGACCTATCTATTAAATATATAGTAGTACGTGTCAAACTATTTATTCTATTACTTAAGTGTATAGTAGTACGTGTCGATCTATTAATTAAGTATAATGTAGTACGTGTCAAACTATTTATTCTATTTATTAAGTATATAGAAGTACGTGTCAACCTATTTAGTCTATTACGTAAGTATAAAGTAGTACGTGTCGACCTATTTATTCTATTACTTAAGTATAAAGTAGTACGTGTCAACCTATGTATTCTCTTACTTAAGTATAAAGTAGAACGTGTCATACTAGTTATTCTATTACTTTAGTATGAAGTAGTACGTGTCAACCTATGTTTTATATTACTTAAGTATAAAGTAGTACGTGTCATACTATTTATTCTATTTATTAAGTATATAGTAGTACGTGTCAAACTAATTATTCTATTTATTAGGTATATAGCATTACGTGTCAAACTGTTTATTCTATTTATTAAGTATATAGTAGTACGTGTCAAACTATTTATTCTATTACTTAAGTATATAGTAGTACGTGTCAAACTATTTATTCTATTTATTAGGTATATAGTAGTACGTGTCAAACTATTTATTCTATTTATTAGGTTTGTAGTAGAACGTGTCAAACTATTTATTCTATTTATTAAGTATATAGCTGTTGGATATTCCTTTTAATTTCCTGTTATCCAAATATATATTTACTTCAATAAACATTTAACGAACATGCGTTTCTTATAATGGAATACTATAACATATACATATAATTTCACATGAATGTGGTAGACTATTTTTAAAAATGTCTATTCTAGGTTTCGAAATAATGCCATTTTTTATTTGAATTTGACGCATCACGATGTTGAAAAGCTTACACAAACATGGCGAACCTGTACTGTTTCCTATCTTATACATATATTTTGGCTTTAGCAGAATAATAGTTTGATCGATAGACGAACGTCAAACTTTATTGTGAAATATTTATACTTTTATATTTATTTCCTTAACTATATGTGCATGCTCGCCTTTGCAGTTTACTTAATATAACTATATTTCGATTTCAAGTATTTCCCAAAACTGTACAACAGTAATTGAAACGAGACTGTAATATGACGTTCCAGACAAACATGAGTATAGCTTTGTAACATAACGGTCTATGGTTGATAGAATATTAATCTTTTACATTCGACAATAGCCAGATATATGATATAATATATTAAGAAGGACATTGTTAATGTTTATTCCATAGCATGCACTCCTCAATACAGATTTAAATGGTTTACTGGGCGATGTAGTAGTTAATTCAGTACTGTTATACGAAAGTTGTCAATATATAAACATTAGGTCTAGATGTATTTAATCAAAAACAAAAATAAATATTTACTTGAAGAAATTTTCTTTTGTTTATTTGTTTTGTATGCGGGCCTTTTATATTGACGTATGCATTTACAAAGCAATATTAAAATCATATAGAAACACACATATGATTATTATCATACTTTATTATACCCGTATTTCCTTGTACTGATGATCGACTCATGCGAGAAATTTTTAGACATATTCCGTCAGTATTGACCGATCAACGACACGTTAAGATATAACCAGTTGTTTTGTAGTCCAGAATCTCTCTGGAGAATTATAAACCTTACGATAAAATATGGAAATAAGTTTGCCAACTTAGCATTTTTCCCCCCGAATTACCTTATGTTTATCTTTATTGTTAGGATAGAGTATTGTTTCATTTGGGTGGCTGAATGCATACATCAAAGGAATGCACTTAACCATATTGCATTATATCATAAAAATTCATTCGTTGATGGTATTGCGAAAAAACCCTCAATGGTTCATGAATAAGGATCTTGGAAGAATACAATGTAAACTTCAACAAAGTTTAGCAATCCCCCCGCCCCCCGAATGACCTCATGAGTATCTTTATTGTTAGGATAGTGTATTGTTACATGTAAGTGGCTTAATGCATACATCAAAGGAATGCACTTAACCATATTGCGTTATACCATAAGAATTTAAAAATACAATGCAATGTAAACTTTAGCAATTTTTTCCAATAATGACCCTATGATTATCATCATGTTGTACTGCCATCTGAATACACTATCAAAGGTTTAAGATTGTATTTTATAATATTACTTATGTCTTAAAAATGTATTCACTGTTAGTATTGAACCATATTGTATTGTTACAGGTAGCTGAATGTATATGTGTCGAAGTACACACCCAAAGGAATTCTTACATTAACCTTACGATATAGTATTTATCTTAAAAATATATTCGTTGTTAGTATTGCGCATTGTTAATGTTTACATAAGTCGTGAACTATGTACTTGTACATAATTACGGACACCGTCACGGTTTACAACTGTTAATTGGATCACCAAAGGCATTTCATTCAACGCAGGGAAATGATGTTGCTTCTGAAAACCGATACATACAATATAGCGGCAATATACTTTTATACATTAGATACCTAAATACGTAAGTTATATGTATATATTTGAACTGGTAATGCTTAATAGTTACATGTATGGCAGCAATTTAAGAGTTAAATGCCGATATACTCCCTATAAAAAGATCCGCCACCGTGGAATGCTCTATTCTAAAACTACCGTTTGGAAGCTTAACTCTAGTTTATTGTTTCCCTGACCCTTGCTCTAAAACATTTAAACATAATTGGTCATATAATGCAACAAATCGAAAATGATTTAATATAAATAAAGAGAACAATATTTCCATAATGTGCATTCCATCATGTGATTGTTGTGTATTACCTGAGATAGTTGTGTAGTACCTGAGATCGGTGTGTAATACCTGAGATTGTTGTGTAGTACCTGAGATTGTTGTGTAATACCTGATCTGATATTGTTGTGTATTACATAAGATTGTTGTGAAGAACCTGAGATTATTGTGTAATACCTGAATTGATGTGTTGTACCTGAATTTGTTGTATAGTACCTAGATTGTTGTGTATTACCTGAGATATTTTATAGTACCTGAAATTGTTGTGTAGTCCCTGAGATTGTTGTGAAGTACCTGCGATTGTGGTGTATTACCTAAGATTGTTGTGAAGTACCTGAGATTGTTGTGAAGTACCTTAAATTGTTGTGTATTACCTAAGATTGTTGTGAAGTACCTGAGATTGTTGTGTAATACCTATACTACCTGAGATTGTTGTGTAGTACCTGAAATTGTAATATAGTACCTGAGATTGTTGTGCAGTACCTGAGAGTGTTGTGTATTGCCTGAGATGTTGTATAATACATGAAATTATTGTGTAGTACCTGAGATTGTTGTGTTATACCTTAGATTGTTGTGTAGTACCTGAGATTCTATTCTGCGCTGCATTGTGGATGCCTACTGTTTCCGATCCATTCCATGCCCTAATCGAAACGATATTAACACACCCTAACGTTTTCTAGCATATTCATCATGTATTAACAATTGCATCCGTTGTTTTGTCAAATAAGTCGTCCAAGTAAAGGATCGAAGTTTTGTGGTTATTTCCAACATGTACTATGTGGTATATAATACAGTTGGCGAACAGTTGGTGAACAGTCGAATGGTATCTTTAAAGACAGAATATCAAGAAATATCGCTATATATGTCTACTTAGAATATCACTATATATATCTACTTAAAATATCGCCATATATATCTACTTAAAATATCACTATAAATGTCGACTTAAAATATCGCTATATATATATCTACTTAAAATATCACAATAAATGTTGACTTAAAATATCGCTTTGTATGTCTTCTTTGAAAATCACTATATATATCTACTTAAAATATCGCTATATATATCTACTTAAAATATCACAATAAATGTCTACTTAAAATATCGCTATGTATGTTTACTTTGAATATCAATATATATATCTACTTAGAATATCACTACATATATCTACTTAAAATATCGCTATATATATATATCTACTTAAAATATTGCTATAAATGTCAACTTAAAATATGGCTATATATATCTACTTAAATTATCGCTATATATATCTACTTAAAATATCGCTATATATATCTACTTAAAATATTGCTATAAATAGTGACTTAAAATATCGCTATATATATATCTACTTAAAATATCGCTATAAATGTCGACTTATAATATCGCTATATATATCTACTTAAAATATCACTATATATATATCTACTTAAAATATTGCTAAAAATGTTGACTTAAAATATCGCTATATATATATACTTAAAATATTGCTATAAATGACGACTTAAAATATCGCTTTATATATCTACTTAAAATATCACTATAAATGTCGACTTTAAACATCGCTGTATATATCTTCTTAAAATATCGCTATATATATCTACTTAAAAAATTGCTATAAATGTTGACTTCAAATATCGCTACATATATTTACCTAAAATATCGCTATAAATGTCGACTTAAAATATTGCTTTATATATCTACTTAAAATATCGCTTTAAACGTCGACTTAAAATATCGCTATATATATACTTAAAATATCTCTATAAATGTCGACTTGAAATATCGCTATATATATCTACTTAAAATATTGCTATAAATATCGACTTAAAAATTACGCTATATATATCTACTTAAAATATCACTATAAATGTTGACTTAAAATATCGTTATATATATTTACTTAAAATTTCGCTATAAATGTCGACTATATATATCGGTATATATATCTACTTAAAATATTGCTATAAATGTTGACTTAAAATATCCCTATAAATGTCGACTTAAAATATCGCAATAAATGTCGACTTAAAATATCGCTATATATATCTACTTAAAGTATAGCTATGAATGTCAACTTAAAATATCGCTATAAATGTCGACTTAAAATATCGCTATATACATCTACTTAAAATATTGCTATAAATGACGACTTAAAATATCGCTTTATATATCTACTTAAAATATCACTATAAATGTCGACTTTAAACATCACTATATATATCTACTTAAGATATCGCTATATTTATCTACTTAAAAAATTGCTATAAATGTTGACTTCATATATCGCTATATATATTTACCTAAAATATCGCTATAAATGTCGACTTAAAATATCACTATATATATATATATATATATATATATATATATATATCTACTTAAAATATCGCTATAAATGATGATTTAAAATATCGCTTTATATATCTACTTAAAATATCGCTTTAAACGTCGACTTAAAATATCGCTATATATATACTTAAAATATCACTATAAATGTCAACTTGAAATATCGCTATATATATCTACTTAAAATATTGCTATAAATATCGACTTAAAAATTACACTATATATATCTACTTTAAATATCACTATAAATGTTGACTTAAAATATCGTTATATATATCTACTTAAAATATTGCTATAAATGTCGACTTAATATATCGCTATAAATATTTACTTAAAATTTCGCTATAAATGTCGACTAAAAATATCACCATATATATCTACTTAAAATATTGCTATAAATGTTGACTTAAAATATCCCTATAAATGTCGACTTGAAATATCGCAATGAATGTCGACTTAAAATATCGATATATATCTACTAAAAATATATCTATAAATGTCGACTTAAAATATTGCTATATATATCTACTTAAAGTATAGCTATGAATGTCGACTTAAAAATCGCTAAAATGTCAACTTAAAATATCGCTATATACATCTACTTAAAATATCGCTATAAATGTCGACTTAAAATATCGCTATATATATTTACTCAAATGATTGCTATATATGTCAACTTAAAATATCGCTATATATCTACTTAGAACACGCTATATACATCTACTTAAAATATCGCTATAAATGTCGACTTAAAATATCGCTATATATATATCTACTTAGAACACGCTATAAATGTCGACTTAAACAAATTTTAAGATGCATACAAAGCATCTAATTTACATGAACAAACAAAATATTAATGTTTTGGTGTTTCGAATCCGCCAAAACGTGTCCTACAGGAATATTTCAAATCGGATTGGAAAACTTGAAGCGAATTCCATTAACACAGCTCTCAGTGGGACTATTTCGGACTATTTCGGATTTTTCGAAGATGAAGCAAATCTTGCACTGTGTTACCAATTTGGCAGATCAAATTGAAATTCAAAGAAAAACATAGTGTAAAAAATGTTCATCTTAGAAAATGTCCGAAATAGTCGGAAAGCGTCCCGAAAATCCGGATAGATTTATCGTATTGGACGTTAAGGAAGGTAACTCTCCGCAAATCTTAGATATAACATATGAGAGAAATCACTAAGGCACTCCTAATGAAAATTGTGTCGTTTGAAACAACAAGCAACAAGTATATATTGAAAAATTGAAGTATATTATTGTTCCAAAAGATGTAAATAAATAAAAAATATAATTAAAAAAGAAAGAAAACAGCTGTGATAAGGGAGTTATATCTATATTGATTTATCTATCTTTTTTAAAAGAGCCAACTTTAATAATATCAAAAAAATATGATAAACATCAACTACCTGTTATTTTTCGTATTTTTTTAAAAAAATTATAATTTTTTTCATAACATTTTAATTTGATATTGTATTTCAAATGAAAAGAACTCGATGTGAATAATATAAAGATCATTATACAGTTCACTGTACAACATGGATTTTATTGTACTCGTCAACGTAATGGTGAAAACCTGTATTGGACTCGGCGCCTGCGGAGTATCGTCAAAAACAGGTTTTCACTACAGCATTAACTCGTACAGCATAAATCCATATTGTACAGTGAACTGTATAATAACCTTGTAATATGACATTTTGTATGCATTTGATTGCGTGCAAACAGACTGGAAATGCTGTTGATTTAATTTGAATATCATATAAGGTGAAAAATAAATGTAATTGAAAATACATTTTCTGTCATTTTATATGAAGTGCATTATTCAGAGTGTTCGTTTTTATCTAGTTTTTATCGTTTTATTCTCCAAAACTTAAACAGCGTTAAGCATATTCATTTCGAATTTATTTACAAACACATTAGATATTTGCATGACTGTTTGTTATTCATCTTAATTTGCATTGCGCACTAACTGAACATGTTCATTTTCTGTTATGGAATCGTGTAAAATTCTCGCTACTTCTATATGCGATAGTTTAGATATATATTGTGTGTGTGTTTGTTTGTTTGAATATCCAGTATCATATTTACGCCATCGACGGCTATCAGACAAACAGTTAGATTAACCACTATTTCGTCAGATTCTGAAAGAATAATTGATTGAATAGCTAGCATCATTTTTATGCCATCGAGGGCTAACAGAAGATCAGTTAACTTAACCACTGTTTCCTCGGATCCTGAAAGGTTAACCAGTACTCTACCACACATCATCTCCGCAAGTAATCGATTACTTTCCCACTTGAATCAGCGGTGAGAGACGAATGATAATGAGACACAATGTCGCTTTATTTGAAAACAGCAAAAACCTTCGAAAATAAATGTTGCAATTTTTATTTAATAACTGAGAAAGCTAGTTTTATAAACTAAGCATTATACACTTCTTTTTACAAGTTACATATAATTATCAGCATTAGAGCTTTTCTTTCACTACAATGATGTGAACCGAAACGCCTACCGGAATCAACAGGAAATGTCACAAATGATTAAACGGTGGTAGGTTGTAATCGTCCATTATTTGTAGCGATTTTAAAGAAATATGTTTAATAAAAAAAACATTGGCATACATATTTGCATTTCTTCCAATTCGATTTGTTATATTCCAAGTGGAAACTTGATTTTCCATTTGAAATTCACCGTTTGGAAATTGTAAATTTTAATTTGGAATTAATTCCAATAGGAATACAAGAATTCAAATTGGACAGAGTTTATTTACTATTTTAAATCTATTTATCTCAGTATGTTACGAACATTTTGAGCTAAATTTTTAAGTTAACTATATACTAGATTTATAAGATTAAAGTTTATGATGTTTTTTTCCCCCCAGAAATTCACTGTGCTGTGTTAGAAAGTGTTAAATAAAGTATACATGATTATATAATTATATATATTTAAGTGTTCTCTTTTGCAGTAAACTCACAGTGTTACCGGTTGTAAGAACTGATTCGTATAGCTTGGTATTGCTAAAAAACACGAAGCTACAACGGTATTGAAATTGACATTTATTAGCATTAACAAGCGCAGTCCAATTATGCCCTTTGAAAAATAAGTATTTTTGATAGATATGATGTCATCAGTGACGTCACCAGAGTTCATTGCACTAGCATTTGTAAGTCCACAGATTGTCGCACGAACAATAAACAACGACACATACAGGCGTTTTATGAATGAACAGTAATTACAACAATAATTTTCTAAGCTGACGAAAGGTCTTATGCATTTCTAATGAACTTATTTCGTCACTTACAAGTATACTGTTTCACTTAGGATATTCATAAAGTAACTCAAATTAGTAAAACGAACACCTGATTTTAATGAAAATATGTATATTAGATTAAATAATGAAAGAAAGTTGTTCTCTATAGTGTCTTTATCATTGTCTCCGTCTGTTATAGAATATCGCAAGTTTTAAGATTATACAACAAATAATCTAATAATTATTCGAATCACGTCAAATTAGTAAAAAAAACCACTTCGTTTTCACTGCCTACTACTTTCTACTGCGACATTCAAATTTCAAGAGTTACAGATACGTATTTCAGACTAATCTAATTAAAGTTAAACGATACAATGTGCATTCCAAACAGGAATTATACAAAGAACAACATTCCGTACATGTTTTATTAGTTTATGGACAAGTGTAAAATAAAGGAATATTGACAGCAATAGAGTTGTGTGTGAAACGATGTAAGGAACGATGGAAGAAACGTGCTCTGCGTAAGTAAAATGGATATAAACATAAACATTATTCTAAGGCAATTGATTTTGGACATTTTGGGAGGTTGCTAAGCGTCTACTAAAAAAATACAAAATACAATTAAGTTGCTTTAAACGTTCTTGCTAAATTATTTTCATCCATAAAAAATCAAATACTGTTCATGTTGAGCCAGTGGAGTCTCACAACTGTATATCTAAGCCAAATTATTCATATCTGAAAAATAGCATAATGTATTTGAACCATTTTGGAAATATACCAAAGGGTTAAGCTATAAATATAAAATCAATTACAATTTTGAAATTAATTTAAAGCATTTTATTATCATTGATTGCTAAAATAAAAAATATGATTGTAATGGTGAAATATAAACGGAGTCAAAACTCTAAAAAAAAAAAATCTCAAACGAACTCCTTACTGACATTCACTGAACAAAGATGGCAAAAAATGGCGTACAATTTCGAAATTTGGTTAAATTCACGTGACTCATTCCATGTCACGTGACTCATTCAATGTCACAAAAGCTGCATTGCAATCGTTAGCGGGTATATACTTCTAAAATAACTTGGAAGCGAAGACTAAGTTTTGTAATTCTTATTTTTGACTTGTTTAATTAGATGACATTAAGGGCTAAGAGGGTATATCTAAGCACGAAATATTGGTGAAAATACATAAGTATATACATTATAAGTATCGTTAGTGATGTACATTATTTCATACTATAAAAAGAACAATACATTAATATCTTATGTACTAATAGCCGTGTTTTAATAAACCGCTTACGTCATCGTATTTTATTGATATTACTGTAGAGTTTGGTTTATTTTATGCACTTCTTAAAACATTGTCCGTACTAGATTTTAGTTATTTGATTTATAACATATATATAATACATAAAAGAAATGAATAGTAGTCATTGTTGCGTAAGGATCATTTTGGTGGCAAGCAAGAATCTAAAGCTTGATTACGCAGAAAAAATCAAAGCTATATCTTTGACATAAAGATCGACTAAAATAAGTGATGAATAATGCAAACTGAAAGTTGAAAGAAACAAACAAGGACCTTTACTGGTTCAACACCATGTCTAAAGTGAGTTTTGATTTGATTGGGTAATTATTATATTAATAAAATAATGATAGCCTGTAATTAAATAAAACATACATTTAGAAATACAGAAAGACAATTATTCTCAAATACACACGTCCACGCGTCTCGTTAATGCAAATAACATATATTTCGCAGTACTACTACCAATAGTACATGTAAGAATTACAAATGACTTACCAGAACTGCTTTACCTTAATAAATTATTTCACAATAATCTATTTAAATATATAATTATTTCTTCGTTATTGAAGAGTTATAATATAAAGGTCTTCACTAATTGTTTCTCAGTAGCGTTCTGGTGAGACTATGTGCGAGATTTAGACATGCGACAATATTTGGCGGGTATATTGCACGGAGTTATTTGAGTTATTTCTGTAAGCAGAATTTAACAGACATGCATGAATTCTAACAATCACTTGCATTCAAACGCTACAATACATGTAGACAAACAACAGCTGGTCCATTCAGTCGTGCACAGCCACTGTGACGTCACCCATAAATATATACAAAGACAGAGGTCACAGGCGTCACAATCAAATTGGACACGAGCATTTGAAAGCAGACTTACTACATATAGACTTATAATCAGGGCTACACGTAAATAATTATCTAATTATCTTACCCCATTCAAAGACGAAACGGCAACACAAAATACATAAAATCATTGGAACCGTCAAACAGTCTAAATGTAATGTGTATATGTTGAATTTAATTTATTTTACAAACGACGTAATACTGATTCGACTGAATATTGACCACATAAGTTTGTTTTAGAGAATGTCAGTTCCTAAAATGGGCAACCTTGAACATTATTAAAAAAATAAAACCCACACAGATTCGCCTATTTATTTCTCCACGCGGTTAATAAAGACCCTCTGTGTCAATCAGTTAGCATAGACAATATCGTTTTTTTTACTTATTTATAATGAAATATGTGATTTGTTGCATATAAAATATTGAGATTATATGACACAATACATTAGTCGATTTCCCAATTGTCTTTCTAGTGTTAAATGTATCAGGAATTTACGTATGGTTAAATATGAAAGAAGACGAAATTGAATATAAAATAAATTGTTTATGTTAATTATTTTAGTATTGATAAAATAAAAAAATATATTTGGCGATATAGCCAATAAGTGTTTGTCATTTGAATACGGTAATACTTTTATTTGTATTTTATCATATAAACACTGCGCTGGTATGTTCGCGGTCAGCAAAGCATGTTGAGCATTCACGAGTGAAATCTACTTGATATCTCTTTGAAAATATATAATTAATTGAACAATAAAGACTCAGGCCTACATGCAGCAAACTTACACAAGTTTTGCTAACAGAGTGACATTATACACTGATACGTATTGACCAATCACATAGATTTTAGTTGGAAAAAACTGTATTTGACGTCAATTTGACGCAACTTTGTTTGACATCAGCGCATAGTATACGTAGGATTTTTTTTACAAACTATTGTTTATTTATTTTGTTAATGTACCCTTGAAGCTTATTATAATGCGAAACGATTAGAAAAAAGCGTTATTTGGGTTTATCATATTATACACGTGATTAATAAAATTGATATAAAGATGTATTAACATTGTATTTTTTGTAAGCAAATAACCCAAAAGTGCATCTCTTTGCATTTAAATATATTAGAAGTCAATTTTAAGAAAGAACATTAAATAAAGAACTGAATTATAACGAAACTGAAATTACAATTGTACACACTCTATAGTTTATACTTGCCTTCCATTATTATGTCCGTTTACGTTAGTAACCGACTTATGCAAATTGTTCGGAATGTTATTAACAAAAACTGACAAAAGTAGCTATAATATACGTTTTACATGCCCCAGGCACGTAACTTGGGACGTTTATTTACTCGTATTACGGTTATTTTTTCATAAAGAGATCTGGCACAAATGCATAGGGATTAAGTCTGTGTTTTCTCACTGTACGTCAACTTTGGCGTCAATATTTCAACGTTATATATTATTATTTCCTCGAAGCCGTACTATTTGCTCGAAATGGTTTGTTTAGCTGTGAACATATCAATTTACTTTATCAACTGGCTTCTATTCCATTAATATTTTATGTAAACACTTATATACTTAACCTAATTTTGACTTTTGATTTATCTATTTTATAATCAATATCAATGCAATCATATGTATTTTTAATGAATCTATTCTTCAATCACGATAACCTTGCTGTTTTTTAAGAGTGTAAGTACCAGGGCTGCGTTTCACAAAATAACTTACGATAAAAATCGCCGTAAGTCTATATGATATTTACTACTTGGTTTGTTTATATTAATCGACATTTAAAATGATTGTATTTCCAGAAAATATATAATTTTCTGCATGGTCTTAGCAGTTTTGGACTCATTTTGATGAATATCAAAGCTAATATTAATAATTGTTGGTTTACGCTTACGACGATTTTTTCCGTGAGTTGTTTTTGTGAAACGCACCCCAGAAGGTTACACGTCTATTATATTACAATTTTAAAATTAAGATGTGACGTCACACTATTTCTTTCTGAAAAGACGAGTATGTGTAAGTTACAAATTAATCCTAGTTTCAACTTTTATTGATTATGACAAATAGCAATAAACGTTTTGTGTAGCTGTCTGAAATGTCGCCTTTTACTTTCTCTCATTGTTTTTTGATTCCATGAAACACGAAGCACCAGCATTCAGTGTTTGATATAAGGAATATAAAAAAGGATATGTCTTATTGCATGCATGTCTTTCATAGAGAGACCCAAATGAAAGACGTTAACCTTACATTTTACTGTTTGCCAATCTCCGCACAATAAAAAGATAATGAAAAAGGTAGGGGTCAAGTTTCATCCAAGCTATTGTTTTACTGTTCAGTGTGTACGCTGTTGACAAAGTGAAAGTAGATGTAAACACTCCTGTTGTCATGCTTCAAATACCAAGCATCATCATTCAGTGTTACTCGAACAAAAGTGCTGCTAAAACCGACGGGTGACGGTTTTGCATGTATCATTGCCCTTCATTAATAGACTCAATTTCTTAATTTACTTTCTTTTAATTGTATTAAGTGCTTTCTAGACATCCATTTATGAAGTTAAAATGACTTGATGTCATAATCCAAGTCGATAATAGTTCAGGCAATGTGTTAGTTTCAATCTTGAACACTTACATTTACAAGAAGACACATCCTATTATATATTCCTTATATCAAATGTTTCACATGTCTAAGGAAAGTTGCAAAGTAGTAACCAAATATCGATCGCTGATTGTAGTATCCACTTGTTTGATTGACAGCCCGTGTAAGGTCAATTTGTCATTCATGTAAATAGTGTTATGAAGGAAAGGAATTTATAAGAATGTCGTGCTTCCCACTTAAATATGACACTGTGGTCATTTTGATGCATTTGAAGTGCATTACTATATTCCAAAAAGTCACGGAAAACTATTTGCTATTGCGTGAAAGAAGTGTAAACATGCAATATTGAATCATCTAGATATAATAGACGGTCACAATTCGGAATTAAGTAATATATAAATGGTCTGTGTCACTTTCAGGTAGGTCGTTGGTTGACTTCTTGTTCTTAAAGTGAAAAGACGCTTGTCACTTTCAATTATAGCATGGTCTCTTTGGTATATATATATCTGACAATAAACATCTTTGAAAGGACAGTGGAAAATACAGACATTTATGTTGTTGTTTACTGTTTCGTTACAGTATAGAACAAAACTGAACAGTTCATTTCACTAAGGTTCAAAAGTTACAACATGTGTTATTCAATTATTATACACATACAATCAACAATTATCCCAACACACACACACACGCACGCACGCACGCACGCACATATATATATATATATCGCTGTTGTCTAGTCTATACATTTATGTCTTGGTTATCCACAAATAATTATCTCCATATATATATCATGCATTGTGAATGAGCATTTGAAAAGATGCCAAAAATCGTTAATTCCGTTGTTGTGAATTTAATTATCTCCCTTTATTTATATAGATATGTGTGTGTGTGTGTTTGTGTGTGTGTAGATGCTTATTTGAAACCAATCAGACATAAATGTACAGACACAACCATGGTTTTACATGCAACACATCTGGACTGGGTTGACAATTTACATACATAAACCGATAGCTTAACATGAGCAGGATCCATTTAAGGATTCATAACTACTTACATGCTATATAAAGGACATACATAGAAACCTGTTGGATCATGAAGAAACAGTGAAATCATATGTATGTATTTTATAAAGGGAGATAATTGAGATCACAACAACGGAATTATTTATTTATATGTATATCATACATGGTGAACGTGCATCTACAAAGATAAAAAATAATCGGAAATACTGTCGTTGTGAATTCCATTATCTCCCTTTATTTATACATATGACAAATACAAATATTAACATGGCTTTTCTTCGTTAATACAAAAAAGTGTTGATAATTTGAGTTATTTACATTCGCTGAGAAAATCATACCATTTAATTAATTTGTTTTTGCTAAAAAATATCGAAGCGTCTCCTACCGAACATAATAAAAAGTAATTATAATTGCAATTTGTCAAATACATATAGTGGCAATATGCGTAATATATAAGGTAGTTGACATTCACTTAATAGCAGAGAGCAGCTGCAATGATATGAGACGAAAATATGCCCATAACACGAGTTAAAATTTATTGTTGGTTTTTAATGCACTATGTAAAAAAGGACTCGAAAGTACTTTTGTACCATCCATAAAATAAATATGGTAATAAATAACAATAATAAACTAACAAATCATGTGTACTTTGATTTATATTGCTTTTCTTCTCTTCTATTTTTCTCTATAATTTAAACATTCAAGTGATTTATATATAACTATCGAATATCGTGTCATGTACGTATCAGTAACGGTACGTACAAATTAGCCTAGTTACATAAGTGTCAACAGTAGGATGTAAAAGAAGATATGCTGTCAATTAATTAACAAAAATATGCATATTACATACACTTATGCCTGGCGGATCTAACTTGAATAAACATATATCACAATAACGTGCACTGTTAATGTACATACATGTACCATAAACACATAAACACATACAGACTGCAGCCTTGATATATATGTATAATAATTTGAGCATAGTTGTTTTACAAAACGTTGAAGATGTTTTTCAATGTTGATTTCATCTTCCAAGTAATCATCGATATGATTAATTTCTTTTGTTTAAGTTAATTAGTATTTTATTTCATAATTATAATGAATACTATACTATATCTAAATATTATTCTCCAACAGAATATGTCGGCAAAATGATTGAATTGTTATTACATAGTATACAAATTCAATCGCTAAAGGCATACATTGCACATGTAGTACATGTAACACCACTGGAAAAAGGAAATTCTTTCGTGGGGTAGTTAAATATTTTCTTTAAAAACATTAATACCATACAAATGAATGGTATCATAGTTTTTTTAACGTTTTAAAAACAATATGTTTGAATTGTGAATTAAGAAATGATGCTTGGAATTTGAGGCATAAATACGTGATTGTTTACATTTGCTTTCGATTTCTCAAAAGCGTACACACTAAACAGAATTATTTTTATCTCGTATGAGACTTGACTCCTACTTTTTTCATCATATTTTGGTAGTGCAGAGATTGCCAAACAGTAAAATGTAAAGTTCATTTCTTAAAATTGGGTCTCTCTATGAAAGACAAACATGCAATCTGATTTATTTACTGTGGAATAAAGAACACATATCAATGGTGTGCTGACACCTGGGTCATTCGCATCCCACTTTACAATCTTACATGTAGTTTCCAACGTATTGTCTGTAGCTCTATATTAAACAATGCCAACACAGTGTATTCATTGCTGGGTTAGGTAGATGTCATAAAACGTTATCTATTTTTTGTTGTTATAATGTCTTCTATTTCTTTGAAGCAATTATGTTTAAAACTGTTTTATTGACCACCTTTATACAGTATACAGGTGTAACATTATGTGAGCGTTGCACGATTGTTTAGACAATTAGCAGAATACTAAGCAGATAGGTTTCAATGTTACATGCATTCGTTTTTATACACTGTTTTGTGTTATTTTATTACTGTTGATTCGAAGAACTGCGTTTCAAAAATAACTAATGATAAAGTTCGCGGTAAGTCAATTTGAAATTTCTTAATTATTCGTCATTCTAAAATAAATAACAAAGGAGCTGTAGTGTAACAGATAAAGTGTTAACCAATCACGCCGACAGCTGCGAGTGCAATCCGGTACAGATTCTAGAATAGAAGGAGACTCGATAAAGGTTCATATAAACTCTGAGCTTTATTCCCATCTCGAGCTAAAATAAATTAGTATTAGTTTATATCTGAACGTGGTATCTCCCGAATCTGATTTATCAACACCCAATGAAAATGCATTGTATTATATGCCTGTCCACAATGCATAGCAATTGAACGCTTACTAAACTGTGACGTCATCCAAACTTTAAGTTGTAGCAACTGACCAATCGACGTGCTCAAATAAGGCTTTCAAAACATTAATATTTAACGGACCAAATCGGGAGAGCTTGGTCCGTACTACAGACTAAGTTAGTATTAACAAAAAATAAAAAAATAATTGCCACAAATTACATAATGAAAAATAAATGATAATAGTTTCTTTCTATGAATTTCATAAATTTGACATTTAAAAATTTATATCCAGAAGAGAGCAACTGTAATAATACGTGATAAAATATGATTTAAATAGAAGATAATAAAATATCGTGCCGTGGTTATTATTCACGGATTACTCAGGATAACGTGGTGTACGTCAACAGGCGATGCGTATCGTGTCCCTCACCGTAGTAATAAACATGTTCGCGGACATAAACAGTTCGATGTTTCATTCAGATAATCTAATCTGGTGTACGAATATTTTGTAAAGTTGTTAATTCAAACCTTCAAATGTGCATATGATATTGGACATAATGGATTATAACTTACATGCAAGTATAATATAATTTTGTTTCGTTGATTTTCCAATCAGTTCGATAAAAAAATGTATACAGTGTATTTGAACATATTATCAACGTTATTTTAACCTATCAGCAGTCATTATTTGACTTGATAAATGACTTACCAAATAAAGTTAGATTTATTTTACTGGTTAACAAATAAACTTCAATTTCACATTACTTGGATTTATTCCTGTCCGAGATGTTATTGAAAATTATACATGTACATTGTCGAAACTACTTTCTCCTTAGATTATGACATGGAAACGCAATAATGGCTCGGCCTCGCCTACCCATTCGTGCATGTTCTAAGTCTTGCATAAAAACGTTGCAGTGAAAGGCACTAACCTAACTTTTTTTTCATATAACTGACGTTTGTGCCAAGAATATTCCTGCATAATAATTTCTCTATCCACACTTTTAAATGTTTGACATTTTCAATGTCCGTAGGAATAAACCGATAAAATTTTGCCTGCTAACTTTGACTGCAATGCCGTAGTAAAATTCATTAAAAACACGTGTCCGTCACGGTTCATTGGATAGCACGTGCACTATTTTTTTTGTCGTACGTAATACAATATTAATTAGAAGATGTGTGTTGAACTTATAATGAAAACATGTCAACATGAGTTATACATAGGCTACATCTGTAGAACTGACTCGGTCCTGAAACAGTTACTGCTCGTGTAAATAATTGCAGAAAGCCATTGGCGCTCAGTTTCCGATCAAACTAAATGTAGCCGAAGCACACACGGAATATTCAAAGACAACTCTGTGACTTACCTTGACAGTTAATATGTTTCATGATGAGTGATTATAACTAATAATGAAATTCATTTTGGTCATGGAATATTATAACACTGTGATTGTTGCCAGTAGCTTCCATTTCTCATTAAATGATCTGGAACTAGAGTTTAAACAAACAGTTTACCTATCTTAGCATGTTAATTCAAGTTCGGTTCTAAAATCGCTTCCGCTCCAATTCTATATGGTAACCGATGATTTCTGTTTCTTAATATTGTTATGCTTCTTTTTATAAGTAAAATTTCTAACAGAACATAGCCATAGTTATAATATATATAACACCATTGATTTATCAAGTAATTTGAGCGACGGATCTTCAAAGTGGTCAATACGTTTTGTTCATTTATGTTTGTTGCGTTTGCTTTATGGCTTATCTAGATATCTGATTTTTTTTTACATGCACATCTACTATTGTTTTGGTTTTGTTTACCCGATTTATTTGTTTGAATATTGGATAAAACATGTTATTTTATGTTTGGAAAGAGCAGTTTGTTATTTTCCCGCTATTTGATGATCCATAAGTTAGAAGTTAGTCGACTTTAGATAAGTTCTAAGTTTGTGCAAGTCAATGCAATAATTATTAGGTGTGATAAGGTAATTATTTAAAAATGTTTAGCTTTCGAAATTAGTATTAAAATAAATCAAGAGCAGGATGATAAAATGTTTAAGCCATATCAACAGCATTTACACCAATTATACCACACGACTGTAGGTTGATTTATGTCTAACTTAAGAATTACATCCCTAACATGACCACCATTCTGACTCGAACATGGAACGAAGCCGACAGATGCTGTTTAATATTCTTCGCAAGTCAGACGACTTCCCATTTGGAGTCAACAGTGACCTCAAGAGACGAATGCAAACCCGACAGAGTGAGGCAACCTCAGCCAAACTTGCATATGACAGTCATGCATTAATCTCCGTTACCGAAGGCTAGGACTTTTGTATGATAAAATACCTTATCAGCACGCCGAAGAAGAACACCAGGAGATTTTCCGTATTGGCAACACCGCCGACACCAGTTACGACAAACAAGTACCATTGTAAGGTGGAAATCTACCAATTAAAAGAAACAGTGTCGTCACTTCAAGCAGACGTGCTACTGATCAAACAGAAACATACAGCGTCAGAAAACATACATTGTGACGATATGAAGTCGGTAACAAACTCTAGTGTGGAGCTCAAGTCTGGTGTAACCATAAAACAAGACACTTTACAGAAATGTATGGACCAAGTTAAAACGTGTTTTGCTTCACTTCAAAAAACTGTACTGAATAATGTACAGTCATGAAACACAAATATACACAAAAAGTATGCTATGTAGAATAAGTGCAGGACAATTTACTGAGTGTATCTTTCGCATTAGCTAATTTAAAAGCATGTGTAGAAGAAATAAATACGAAGCTAGGATTACCCCATACGGACAGAGAAACTGATACCACGACTTTAACCCCCGTTAATACTCAGACTGATATCCCTGCCTCCGATGTAGGTACGCTTATTGATATGCCATAAACTACAAGCGCCCTTCCTGACTGTCACGTCTTCACAGCCAAGCCCATTTATCCAAATGTTCTAACAGACGACATGGAAATCCCATCTATTATAACGACACGAAAGCCCAACACCACAAATACTCTGAAAAAGAAATCGGTCATCTTAACTGACATTAATAAAAAGCTAAAATATGACAAGGACCGGAGTTTAGCTCCGAGACGTTCAAATCCCAGGAACATTTTGACACTACCAGCCCACCCAGTACGTGAGACGTCGCACAAAGCGCTTTTATGTAGGTGGTTTTCGACCAACGATTACTGAAGCCAAAATAGCAAATTTTGTTCGGGGCAAGCGACCGACTGTGACTAAAATCTCTATATTTTGAAATAAGAAATATAAGACTACAGTTGTTCGCCTTAATGTTAAAGACGACAAGACCGCTGACCTACTTAACAGTAACACATATTTCTGATCCAGGGGGATAACATGTAGACCTTGGTTGACTTACAACTATTACAAAAACCGCAATGCTGGTGATTCTTCTTATCACAAGTCGCAAACGCTCACAAATCAAAATCACGAATACCCGAATGATTCGTGGAATTATGTTAACAGGCGTGATCGATACAATCATGCTAATTACCATGATTATAATCCGCATTGTTCATTAGACGTTGACGGAAAGAAAATCTTGTATACAATGAAAGTGTTCTCGGATACAGGTAAACTTAATATTGCAACAGGCATTATGTCTAGTGCTAGTTATCTGGCTGACTTTCTCAATAAATATAAATAGATGTTTGTGGAATATCAGAGCACAGGCCCTTTGGTAAAGATCTCCACTTTTTGGAAAGTATAAATACTGGCAGTAGTAATGCTTTATCTGACCCTGATCTAGAAATCGTAACAGGTAGAAAAGTCGTTAAAGGTGGTCTCGCTTTATTATGGCATAGAGATTTGAACCCTATTGTGATCTCTTTAGACCTATACTGTGATACTTTTATTGGCATTCAAATCATGACAACTCCCGGTTGTTACACATTTATAGTTCAAGTAAACTTGCCATGTAAAAACTATCCTATGCGGTTGGATAATCAATACCTTGAAGAATTAGAAAATATCATTTGTACATATCAAGATAAGGTTTTTCTGTTTGTTATAGGTGATTACAATACTGATCTTAAATCTGAACGCATAGCAACACATTTTAATTTAGATTCAAGAGGTAAATTACCACCACAGCTTACAAACAAGTTTGATTTTAAATCAGTTAATACATTTGCCTTATGCAGAGGATCAAAATTCAGTAATGTTCCTATAAGTGACAGAGAAATAGTTATAGATCCTATTTTTGTGCAGGAGCTACTATTACCAAATATTACTGACTGTCTAATATTTAATGACAATGCCTCATTGTTTGAACGTTTTCTATAAAAACAACTGTTACCGAAATGCAAACATTAAATACCCGTATAATAAACTTGCGAAATTTGCTGTTAGATTCTTATAAACAATTCTTAGAATATAGTGATGTTTCAAAATGCTCAAAAACTGGTAATATGTGATACTCGATAAATTTACGATTTGTACTCGTGTATTGTGCCAAAAGTTAACCTAGCAACAGACTTATATATTCCAAAGGTACGTTTTAAACCATACATAAAACCATATTGGAATAACGAACTGACGTACCTATATAATGAAATGAAAGCAAAACGCTACAAGTGGTTAAACGAAAAAAGCCAAATGACGCCAATTCGCTTTCATATAAAATTCAAAATGTTCTTTACGACGTTTCCACAGGAAAGCAGTGTTAATGTTTTAAGAGAACCAGGATGCAGAAATTGATTTTGCAACGGAATGTGTTAACAATGAATTCTGGAAGCTAATAAATAATCGTCGAAACAAAAAGTCATTTGCCTCGGGTTTCGAAATGAATTTTACGATACTATCTTAAAAGAGCCGAAGCTAATTAACACGGTTTGGAAAAACTATTTTAGTGAGCTTTACTCACCTAGTCAAGATGCATCATTCAATCCAACTTACAAATCGGAAGTTGACTGCGAACTTACTAAGTTAAAAGACAATTTATCTCATAAATATGGTAGACAACATATTATTAACGAGAAAATGACATTAAATGCATTGAGTAACTGTAAAAAACTTAAAGCCTGCGGGAACGATAAGGTTTTTTACGAAAATATCATACATGGCAGTGTTTACTGCAGCAGGTAATAATTGAACTATGTAACTGTATGCTTGCTTTTTCACATACGCCCGCAGAAATAAAAAAAGCATAAGCATAACACTATTTAAAGACGGAAACAAAAAGAAAAATGACCCAAAAAGCTAAAGGGCCATCTCATTGTATTCATGCATATTAAAACTATAGAACAAATCCTAATTCAGCTGATTGAAAAGGATGAAAAATTGAACTTTAATCCGTCGCAAGGAGGTTTTCAGAAAAATGTCAACTGTCTCATGACATCATATATGTTACGTGAATGCATAAACTAGGCAGATGAAAACATTTCTTAGACACAAAACAAGCGTTCGACGGGGCTTGGATTCTCTGTTGCTACTTAAATTATTTAAAACTGGCATCGATATAACACTATTCAAGTCGACAGCATCATATTTTGTAGAATGCTCTAATTGTGTAAAATCACAAGTCCATACATCAGACCGGTTCCCCATATTACAAGTACCCGCCAGGGCCAGTGTCTTAGTCCCTACCTCTATCTCGTATTCATTAATTAACTGATGTACGAAATTGTAAAAAGTGAATATTGTTTTAAGATGTATGATATACATGTTGGATGTCCAACTTCAGCAGATGAAGTTGCAGAAACGGAAAGCTCTCTTTATCTGGGGTACCATGCCACAAATCCCTTTCATTAAATGAAAACATAAAAGAAAGCTGTACTAAATTAAGAAAAAACATTCTTCAGTATTGCTGACTTTGCAATCTATAGAAATGGAGTACACGCCTTAACATCAAAGCGTATATATGAATCGGTTGTTCTTCCCAAAGCGCTATATGGGAGTGAACTGTGGAATTATCTCACAGACAATCAGTTATGTCCCCTGGAACGGGCTCATCGACAATGCGTTAAGAGTATTCAAAATATACCGACAGGATCAAGAACAGATATTGCCTTAAGCTGTCTGGGTATTTACCCTATTAAGCATATTATTGACAAAAGAAAACTACTGTTATTTGGGCAATTGTGTCGGCTTAACTCAAAATTTCAAATTAAACAAGTATTTTCCCGTAAACTTACATCATACTTTTCCGTACCCCTAAAAATGAATGAATTTATGCTTGATATATATATATATAGATTTGAAGGTCGGTACGACTATTAAAAAACTGGAAAATTCGCTTCTCAAAGTATATGGTAAAAATCGATAAAAATCGCAATCCATAAAACGGTAGAGTTTGATGGGAGAAATAGACTCTTATGCGACGCTACCTTAAGCCAATATCTGCTCTTGTTCATTCAAAATACGAACCATGTACTCTGTGGAAATTTAGTTAAGAATTTAAAATATGCAAAATACAATGCTCTTCAGCATTTGTACTGTTCTACAATGTTGTTTCTAAAAAATATGAAGAAATATGTAAAACTTGTAACCTAGCAACTAAAAATATTGCACTTCATATAATTTTGTTTTGCAATCATACATGTAAAAGCTGTACACGGTCTAAGTTATGGGTTAACCTGTCACGATTGTTAGGCCCAGAAAATTATGAAAAACTGTGTGCTTATACACCGGAATTACAACTACTCGAAATGTTCAGTGGTTTTGTCTCCTTTAACATAGATGATGAGACTAGGGTGAAATACTTCAAAACTTTCTTGAAGACAGTCCGCAATATTATGACATAATATGTATTAAACGTCTTTGGATTCAAGAGGATATAGAATGAAAATGAAATCATGTAAACATTATCTGTTGCAAACGTGCTGATAATGTAATTAACATAATCATTATTTGATATATATCTATAACATAACTGCATATATGTGTGTACATATTTATGTATGCAATTATATATATATATGATATATATATATATATGTGTGTGTGTGTGTGTGTGTGTGTGTGTGTGTGTGTGTTTGTGTGTCCGTGCGTTCATGTGTGAGTGTGAACGAGCAAATGCGTGCGTATGTGAGTGCGTTTGTGTGTTTGTTTGTGGGTGATTGCTGCATTTTTGTGATAAAAATCTCATTTAAAGCACTTTATTTTTAACAACAACAAAATAAAAACCCACAAAAAAAAACAAACAAAAACTTGTGAGCTCTTCTTAGTTGTCTTGATGATTCTTTTCGATTAAGGGTGTCTTAATATGATGTGCTTAGTATGTAATATCAATGTCAATTTTAATAAACAATAAGACAATGTAAATATTTATTTCTAACAATATATAACTATGACTATTATCCTTATCATATATGTAAGTCAACTATGTTGTTGTTGTCATTAATGTAAATAGCTATTGTACAACCATACTTACCTTGCCTTATTTTTCATATGGTTCTTAACTATTCCTATATATGAAACCTACATGTTGAAATGTAAATATTGATTGTTAGACAATATTGAAATTGTAACTACATGTATTTATAAATCTTTTCAAATAATTCCCATTTATCATGTTTGCATAGTAGGTATAATCTCTTCATATATTGAGGAAATAAAGATTATAAACTTAGCTAAGCATGCTATTTCTTAGGAGGTTGTAAAAATTGCCCAAGTAACATACTATTTGGAATATATAAATTGTTTAATTCTATGTTTCAATAAATGTATTTTTATCATAATAGTCCTTGGCAACTTGTAGATTATTTCTCACGTAATAGCGGAAACAACGAGTGCACCGTTAAACAAATTAATATGGGAATCAATGTTTGTGATATGTACATGGTGTATAACGTTTTGTTTATGTTAGATTAAGGGTAGAACTTTTACAAACTGTTACTGACGTACATAGTGGCGATAACGAATACGCCGTTGAACAAATTTATCTTTCCTCAAAATGTTTCATTAGCGTTTTTTTATATAATTTACAAGTATTTATAAATTAAAAATGAAATTTTCATATATAAACATTTATTGACTTAAAGCGTTAATGATGATTATTTTGTCTAAATTGTATAAATAGAAGATATTTATTCATATCACGTCCATTCAGAATAATATACAGAATCTTACTGCCAACTTGTCTTTGAAAAAGTAAATGTCAAACTTTGCAAATGCCTAATGGAAACCGATATAAAGGATATGTTGTGAATTGAAAAAAAAAACAGCGCATGAATAACATAATATATATAATGTCAATTGTGTTTTATTAGTTTATCAACAAGTGCACTTTTTAGCAATATAGTTGATGTTATTAGGTATATAAGATAGAAAAAAGAAACATGCGTTGAATGTAAAGCTGAACAAACTTATACATATTGTTAACACTTTTTAAAAGAAATATGTATTTGCTTTAGTTTTTGTTTGAAATGTTTACTATAACAAAAAACTATAAATACCAAACAAGTAAATGTCAATATCTTTATTATGTAACAATTTTTTAACATACTCAAGTGCTTTCATAGAGTAAATAGTTAAATACAAACTATGTTGATACTGATTTTCTTCTTGTGTGTTATTTTGTGTATTTCACTTACACCACTTATACATATATAATCTAATCTAGATATGCCGTGACTTATAAACCAAGACAAAATTGCTTTTCAATTATTTTATTCCAACAATTTCAGTTCAAAACACAAATTAAGCAATTGTTTTGCGGTCGATATACAGTGAAAGGAATAAGAAAGTATACATACCTATACTATAAACTTCGACAGGTCAAGGAACAATAAATGTATTGTATATAAAATTTATATATTTATATTTCATCATATTGCTGAATAAAAAAAACAAAAACATTTAATTCATTTCAAAGCAAAACAATAAGAAAAATTCAGTTCATTTTCCATCACATGAATAAACTTAGCCAATAATGAAATAACTTTAAAAAACAAAATGTATATTTTTTTCCCTTTCAGTGTATATGTATCGATAAAAACGATAGCAGAACTGGGATAAATATATATGTGATGAGATATTAAAAAAAAAGCGTTTTATAGGTGTTATGTATATAAGTAACCGGCAAGACTAAAGAGAAGTACCCGAAATAACCAGATTTTACTTCTATGCTGGATTAAATTGATGGACAATGAAATTCAGTGATAATTCTGAGTTATATATTTGTTTAAATTATAGCCAATGTTAGTAAGAAATACATGCAATGATCTAGATTATTGGCAAAGATGAGAGAGAGAGAGAGAGAGAGAGAGAGAGAGAGAGAAAGAGAGAGAGAAGGAGGGAGGGAGGGAGGGAAGGAGAGAGAGAGAAAGAGAGAGAGAGAGAGGGAGAGAAAGAGAGAGAGAGAGGGGGAGGGAGGGAGGGAGGGAGGGAAGGAGAGAGAGAGAGAGAGAGAGAGAGAGAGAGAGAGAGAGAGACGATTTATAGGTTTACAGATTTATAGATATATAGGTATATATATTAGGTATACCGTTGTTTGATAAAGCGTGAAGAGTATTTGTGTGTGTATATGCGATTCTATGGATATAATATCCTCGTCCAAATAATATCGGCAGAACCTGCTTAAAGTGCATGTGTGTGATTGTTATAATTTGAGTCCCTCCGCCAACTAATTCCGGGGAAATCCGCGTCAAGTAAATTATTGATTGGTTGTGTGTGTGTGTGTATGTGTGTGTGTGCGTGTGTGCGTGTGTGAGCTGGGGGTGAATGAGGGTTCAGTTCCCTCGCAAAATAGTCATTGGATTAACTATTTATGTGCGGTAGGGTGTTTGATTCAAAGAATTTGACTCAAATTTCCTCATATATGTTAAATCCCCAGTTTTGGCACTATAAAATGTGAACTATAGGGGTAATGTTTAAAGATTTGACAGAACTGTACACACTCCGTACCTTGGCTGCGTTTAGTTCGGATGAACGTTTGCTACCATTAGTCAACATATTTTCCTTAACACTGGCTCAACTCAAATTAGCTCGCAATACGCGATACTTTCGGGGATCTAGACATTAGCCATCCTTGCTGCTTAACGGTGATGAACGCAGCTTTGGTTCCCGTGCTACCCGTGCATTCGGACGCAGTACTGAAGTACAATACAAAATACCAGAACGCAGCGTTTTTTAACAGTCCAATAGACAGTACTTTGGACTCGTTAAGTATTTCAATAGTCCGAGGAACAGTACTTTGGACTCGTAACGTTGAATCACATGTATTGTAATAGTCCAAAGGAACAGAACGTTGGACTCGTAACGTTGGATCACATGTAGTGCAAAAGTCTAAAGAACAGTACTTTGGACTGATAACGTTGAATTACATGTATTTAAATAGTTCAAGGGACAGTACTTTAAGCTTATAATTACATGTAAACTGCAGTATTCGAAATCTTATAAAACCTAATTATGTAAGGTTAATATGCTATTAATATTTTAGGTAGTTTTCAAATTACCGAGATGTGAAAGCTTGACGAATTGTGATACGGAAATACTTGAAGATAAAACGTATATCATAGTCCCGGAAATAACATCATTTCCTTATCAAGGAAACCAGGTCAACCACAGACAAAATGCTATTTAACAGCTTACCAATATCTCAATTCATCTTTCGCCAAAGCAAGATGAAGACTTAGTATGGTTTGACGACGAGGATAAACTATAGCATTGTTTTATAAAAGATAGGCTTCCAATACCACTGATGAAATTGAATAATTTTAAAGCGAACTTTTAATTTTCAGTTCTGAGTTCTGACAAACTAAAGATGTGAACGATTGTTATTTTTGTATTAATACTCAACATACAGTTGCCCATCATTTTCTTCTCAAATAGATAAAGAAGTAAAATATGTTAGATATGAGTAAATCTGTCCTTGTCCAGCATGTGACCAAATGCTTTAATGTGTATATAACGTGAATTGTGCCCTCATATAACATAGCCCGTCTGGTTCCGACTAAGAATAGAATCACTGTCGATCTCTACAAAGGGGTAGGAATCCTCAGAATGGGTGTCATGTTCTTTTTATCATTTTTCTGTCATGTTCACTATTGTGGTTAAATTATCAACCCCTGTGTAATTCCAGGGAGCCATAAGTGATGGTAAGAATAGGATCACTGTGGCTTATGCATGTCGTAAGAAGCGACAAATTGAGTAATAGGATAGAATTTGCTGAAACTCTGCAGGTATCAAGGTTCTAAGTTCATTCTGCATATTCATTTGTTGATGTATTTTTTTTTAATCTGTATGTTAATTTGTTGTTTTTGTACATGTAGAGTAACCTGGGATCTTCCTCCCTGTTGGCGTCGAATAACCTATAATGTGTTGGTACGCCGTAAAACCCTATTCTTTCATTCATTCATTCATTCATTCATTCATTCATTCATTCATTCATTCATTCACATTACAAATACACTTGGTACCTAATTGCTCTTATGGGATGGTATTATCCATTGATTCATTTTATTTCAAACAGTTGCACAGTACCACGAACTTTACATTAAATTTAATCTTCGGTGGCGATCTAACTGTTATTCATACACTGATTCTGCTTTTGTGTAGCCGTGTGCAGTTAGCTAAGTTAGTGCGCATGACTATTAATCCAGGGGTCGTGAGATTGAATCCCCGCCCGATATCAGTCTCAGTGATGATCGCTGATTTATTTAAAGAGTTATCATTCATATTAAGAAATAAATGCGCTCGATAGCATGTTTACCTTCAAGGATTCTAGGAAATATTGGTAAAGATAACTGGTCGTCTTTTAGTCCTCGATGGCATCAAAATGACGCTATTATTAAAAAACTGCTTTAGCGTTTATGTCTCTGGTCGTAAACCCAACAACAACAACAACAACGACGACGACGACGACGACGACGACGACGACGACACCACCACCACCACCACCACCACCACCACCACCAACAACAACAACAACAACAACAACAAATACGTGGTTTATTCACAACTTCAGCTATATTTCTTCCACCAGCCGTTACATGTACAGTTGAATCTTCAATTAAAACAACATTTGAATTTCTCTATATGAAAGATTCATGCTATTAAAGAACAAATCGACAAAACAACAATATGATTGCAGCTTTTCTCTTTTCTCTGTATAATTGTGAAACATCAGTTGAAAGAATATAATAGAAGGCCTGCACAACAATTGCACCATATTCTGTAATAACGTATTATTGATAAAATTGCACAATTAAATCTATCTATGGGACAAAACTAAACACAATTATCGACGCCGGAATAAATGCTTTGCTTCGAACAAATTACATATTTTTAGAATATTGTTGCAAACTAATTGGTTAAGTCTCCAAATCATGTGTTCGAGATATTAAATCGGAGAGGACATGCAAAGCATTTGCAAAACATGCAAAACAAATGTATTGACGTTGAAGTTGCTGCAGATACTATATACGCCAATTTTAAGTCGCAAGATATATGTGAACGGTCTCTATCGATTAAAATATATGTACAATAGTTAATGAAGCATTCTAAGAAACCAATTCGGTTAGTTCAGTCGGTAGCGTGCCTGACAATCAATAAGCTGTCTTGAATTTGAATCCCCGCCAGGACAAAGTATACATAAAGACTTTGCATCTCATTGTCATTCATCTCTTAACTCTAATTATAATAGGAGAGTTATTAGTTGCTTGCTGTGGAGATAGGTATTCTGGTACGGGTTACCTTTCCAGGATTCCAGGAAAAAGTGGTAAGGTTTATCAAATATCTGTTATTATCCTTCGATTGCATAACACTGACACTAAATACAATCACCACTGTGACAACAATACTATTACCAAAATATAACAATATTACTACATGATTATTGTACTAACACAAACACCAACATAGTATAATAAGCTATACAATGGAAACTTTAAAAATAAAGTGTTGTTTGTTATAGTGTCACCACTATGGAAAGGGCCAGTCACGACGGGCTAGTGAGACATCTTTATGCTATACACAGTTAATTCCTGAAAATTAACATTGCCAAGCGTCAGCTGTTAGACATTCGGTACCACTCAATTTAACTACCTGCTGGGAGAGCAACCGGCAGCATCAGAAACAATCAAAGGGCTTCCGCCGGAATTCGAACCTTCGACCTCTCGCTTCTGAGAACAAAGCCTGTAACATCTAGGCCACAGAAGACGGATCTTTATTAACATAATACATTAGCGATAAAACAAACATATAGAAGAATTGGCCACAGTGATAACCGCTTTTTGAAAAGTCAATAGCATCAACCGCCATTGTGCATTGGGAATTATCTGTCAGTGAAATTCTTTAATATACCGTGTATATTTCGGTGTCCGAACGTACACAGTTGATAAACCAATACCAACACATTATTAAATCGGCATCATATTGCACTCACGAATATCTACACGGAGAAGGCCGAGCATATTAGCGGAGATTAACGAGTGTCATGTAAAACGTTTAAGCCTGATATAGAACTGCATGCACTAAAGCTCTTTATGTACCCAGTCGCCACATCAGAAATCAAAACAGTGTAAATAAGAAAGACTGTTTTCTTACAAATTAGATAGCACGCACATGTTTATGATGCAAGACGTAAATATTCGCTCTTAAATAGATATAAAACACGTGATGTGACACGTACACGCAATTGTTCTTGATGACTTTGTAAAGGCCAGAACAGCAAGAGAATGTTACACAGGAAATTATCTTAAATATTATCGTATTTTTATTTCTTAGAACATCGGTTATACTCAATGTGAGAATAGGAATACAAATGTTTGAAAAAATAGTCAATAGGATTTATTAAACAATACAGTAATTACAAAACAAGCTTTTTCTTTAGAAAAAAGTGTTACATGTACCTGTTACATCATTAAGACGCTGGTGAGCAAGCTCTTTTCTTCTCCAAACACAAAGAAGATCTTGTCTCACAAGTTTAGATCGCTCTACCACTGTTACATGTGGAAGGAGAAGCAAAACGAGTTTTTCTTTGTAGTATGGTGATCTATGCGGCAGTACACTTAAGTAATGCAATGTTTTCGGAAAGGTATTTGATAGAATAAATGAATAAAAATAATTAAATAAATTAATTTTCATTTTAATTATTTGCACATACTACTTTTAGTATGTCTGGCGTTGACAATACATATATATAACAATGGTCCACAGTCGTAGATGTTTCCAGCGCCCAAATTAACTCGTGGCAAAACAATAGCATTAGCATTTGATGATAGCGACGATTTTGAATGTGCATAATATAAAATAGATGACAAGGTGTCATACAGTGGATTTTCATAAGTTACATCATAACATACTGGGAACTTAACTTGCAACATTTCCTGGACAATAGAAAACACATGATGTTACCCGCAAACATCAACGAATAAAGACTCGGGTAGGCTCGCCCGTCTCTTTATCGAAAACAAGAAAAACGATCTTCGAGTGCGTGAAACCTTGTAATACTCCCTACATGTGTATTAGACCATTTTATATTATGTTACATCTAACTAATGGAACTGCGATATCACTGTGTGTTTTGTTTGATTAGTTTAAAGGTCATAGCTATACTTTTGAAGCCAAAATCCCAAAAAATCTAACAAAAATAATAATGATCATTATGAGAGATGTATACTATTATTACCAATGCTTTAAAACTCTTTTTTCAATTTTTATTTCTGTTGCATAATTTTAAGTACATGCAACTGTATTGATTTCCCTATATTAAGGAATATATCAAAGTGTAACGCACCTTTGATTTTGGTTCTTTATTCTATAGTTAATGATATAAATTTGAAGGCTTGCCTTTCATAAAGACCTATATGAAATAAATGAAACTTACATTTTACTGTTTTTCAACCTCTGCACTACCAAAATATGATGAGAAAAGTAGTGGTCATAAGAAGTCATATAAGATTTTTTTTTCTGCTCAATATATACACTGTTGACATAGGTAAAGTAGACTTCCGAAATCATTTATTCATACCCCTATTTCCAAGCATCATTTTATTTTCTAAATTCACAATTCAAACATGACAATGCTTTCAAAATGTTAAAAATGCATCCATAATGCCATTCAATTAAGAAAATGAGCTTTAAAATAAAGAAAATGCATTTTTAAAGAAGAAGAAACAAGGATTATTTATAACGGCCATTATGAGACTATCCCACGGAAGCACTTCCTTTTTTCCAATGGTGGTACTTCGTTTCAAATGATGTTGATAACACTATATGATATATCGAATGATGAGCCACTGGCCCCAGCTTTATCATTAGGTTACTCCATTCATCAGCGGAAATCAGTATTGATGTGTTCCTTTCCATCATTCAGCTTAGTAAAAGCTCAAATACTGCATTTACATTTGTTGTATATTCATATTCAAATCTATGGTTGATTGATTGGTTAAATATTTAGCGTCATTTTATTCCATTACGGCTAAAAGACGATCAATTAATCTAATCATTAGTTTCTGGGTTCCTGCAATGTTAAGCAGTACTCGGACACACCCCATCGCTACAAATAACTGATATCTTTCCCATTTGAATCAGCTGTGAGAGACGAATGATAATGCAACACATTGTCGTTTATCAATCATCACGGAGACTGTTGCCGGTGGGGGGGATGTGTGGATCCGAACCCACGACCACTGGATTGATAGTCAGACGCGTTACCGACTAAGCTAATCTGGCCCGGCATAAATTTAAGGCATTACATACTAACATGTTAAAGCTATCACATGTTGACTACTATAATGCGTTCCCTGATTTATACAAGAGACTGCCATGTTCTAGTAGTCTAAGGCGCTGTCTCAATATCACTTATCTCTCACCACTAAAGTCGTACGTTCGAGTCCCGCTCGCTCTAAAATCATAATGTGAAAATGTTTGCCAGCTACTTGAGGAAGGACGGTGGTTCTATTCAGATTAATTCTGAGGTATCTAACACTAACACTGGATATGCCATTTATAATCTGAAGGCATCTAAAATTGATTTATACTCAAAAACTTTAGCATAGCAATACCTGAACAAGTCACCGGTTGTTTCTAACATATACTTGTCCACGGCATTTAACCGAGATTTGTCAATACAATATATCCTGAATGTTCTTACATATATGCCCTGGACAAATAAAGACATGCACTACTGACACAACACGAGACATGTTGTGTCCAATTGTATGTTATCTTTGATAAAGAACCATTGGGTCAAACTATTGGAATTAAGATTGTAACTCAATTAATGTATACTTATATGTTAAATATTAAACATGTGTACTACATATACTAGTTTGCTTTCCGTGATTTATACCTATGGATTTTATCACAGTAACTTTTGGTATGATAATATTATATGTCCTGAGTGGTTCAATAAACATGCCAGGGACAGATACAAAAATAAATTATTGAGACAAATTCATCCGTACAATAGCAATTGCCTTCTTGCAATGAATAGAAATATTGTCTGGCACGTTTCGTGAATGGAACGACTTGATTAATAGCAAGATTCTAATTAATTAGATTTCATTTTAATTCATGTACATCGTTGTGATTACAGGTATATAGGAACCACAACATATGAAATCAGAGCAAGGCAATATTGGCTGCGATATTTTAAAACATTCATTTAAAGGTATTAGATCGTTATTTCACTGCACTAAGAATTTGATTTGATCAGTCTCGTACTAAATTACATTTGATGATCCTTTAAAATATACAGCAAGTGGAGAGTGAAATAATTCTGCCAAAACTGTAGCATAACTGCATTAACTAGAGATTCAGTTTGTTTAATTGTATTTTTTACACATCGGTATTTTACAGCTAATACCGACAAAATCAATTTTCTAACTCGTTTGAATGTTTAAAACATATTACCAGTTGAGAGAATCGGAAGAAAAATTATATTGAAATATTAAGATATGTTTACTGCTAATGATCAGTTACATATCTTCCATGGTTACTGTTAGTATCAAGCCAGTACATTATGTTATAAATGTTTCTCTTTTCATAAATGCAATTTGATCCGTTATTTAATTCAATGATGGACATCTTCTACCGGTTTCATCGTCAGGTGAATTCCTCCTTCGTCCGATGTTCCGGCACTTTCCAGTTTATTAGATATTCAAATTCAGCAAACATTAAAGACACATCACCTATAACATTAACTTTTTGTTCAGCAAATAATAGAACGTTAATGGAAACACCAAGATTTGAAAATAATTGTTGATTGTGTTCTTATAGTTTATCTTATTTACCAGAAATGCGTTAATACAATGGTCGACATTTTCCATTTTATTCGTTTATGTTTTAGCCTAACCCGATAGTAGCCAATGAGTGACTTTATATCATTTGGTCAACAAAATTAAAGAATTTTATACCACAGACACAAACCACATTATAAGTTTATGAACAGAATATCCATAATATATGATGTATGATTTAAAAGTAGAGTTTTACTGCTAAGATCGATACATTATCGGCGATATAGGTGAGGCCTTTGTGATTTTATTAATCTAATTCAATGGTACTGGATCAATTTCTACTTACAGTTTAGAGCTAATCCTACTCTCAAATATCAATTGATTCCTATAGGCTCGAGTATAGCAACACACGAACAAGTAACCCGTTTGCGTCTTCGAAAAGATTATTTGTCAATGTCATTTAGTCAAGATTTGATATGCCAATACAATATGCCCTGAATGTTCCAATTCACATACCCTCGACAGATAAAGAAACACATTACTGAGGTCAATTTATCTGCACAATAGTATTTCTTTCTTGCAAAGGACGTATGTTTTATTGAATAGAAATAATGTCTGACACGTTTCGTGAATGGAGCGACTTGATTAATAAAAGTATTATAATTAATTAGATGTCATTGACGCTCAGCGTTGTGATTACATATATCTTTATTTCATATTTCACTCCATCAGCATACAGTCATACAATTACATGCAATTCAAACAAGTACTCAATGGCAATTGTGTACATTCTTTACAAATGCATCAGTAATAAAGTGAAATCTCAACTTTGATAATGCAAATGCAAACAAATTTAACACATTGTTATGAGTAATACAGTTGTATTTAAGCTTTAACTTGTACGAATGATCATGTTTACAATACATTCTTAACACATTTTGTCGTGAACAGTGTTAAACCTAGTATTTATATCATGGTAAGAATCGTAGTTCAGTTATCTATAAACAACAATAATCTGTCGATGTTTGATACGCAGTTCTTATACATACTGCTGATAGTGCACATATATATGGATATACGTCGTTATCAAAAGTTAACCGTAAGTCATTAACACGAACAGGGCAATATTAACTATTCTAATACTCACTGCTGATAGTACACATATATATGGATATACGTCGTTATCAAACGTTAACAGTAAGCCATTAACACGAACAGGGCAATATTAACTATTCTAATACATGCTGCTGAAAGTACACATATATATGGATATACGTCGTTATTAAAAGTTAACAGTAAGCCATCAACACGAACAGGGCAATATTAACTATTCTAATACATACTGCTGAAAGTACACATATATATGGATATACGTCGTTATCAAAAGTTAACAGTAAGCCATTAACACGAACAGGGCAATATTAACTATTCTAATAGATAGATGTGTCAAATGAACTACTGTATATCAGATTATTTTTGAAATTACTAGATTATATTTTTTCCAGTTGATCATGCATGTATATACTCACAGACTCCATATTGCAATAAGGAAAAATAGTTAAACGTTACAAAATGATATACTGAAAAGGAATTTCTTAAACTATGCTACGCACCAAAGTTAGACTAAAATAGATTTTCTGTTGAAAGTTGCAACGGTTTTTCAGACGTGTTTAATGAGTCACGTGCTTTCATTATTTTTCGATTTGATTGGTCATACTATTTTACAAAATTTGTTGTATTGTAGACAGATTCCGAATAATGATATATTATATGCCAAACAATATTCAAATATTGTCCAGTTTTAGAATGGAGATTTCGTTTCAAGTTTATCGATTACAATATGGTTTGTCATGCATTGATTATATTTGCTTATTCTAATGAGATACTTTGTATCAATTTTAGAAATAATTTTACTTTTAAAACATCAATAGCGTTTTATTCCATATATATTACCATTACAATGCATGTATTACACTCCGATCCGAATGTGTTTAGACCCCCTTGATCATAGTCAAACATCTGTATCGACAAGTGAATCAATACATTTGTTTTAATTAAATCATTAAAAGACTGGCTGGGCTAGTTCAATCGGTAGCGTTATCTGACTGTCAGTCCAGGAATCGTGAGTTCTAATCCCCAGTCGTCACATGTTATCTGTGATCACGGGTCATGCTTCTCCCACGTCTGAATATGTAAGCCAGTAGCAAGTAGTTTACTAAAATAGAGGCTGTCAAGTACAGGTCTACCGCCTGGCGGATTCAAGGATCTAGTACTGGTCTACCGCCTGGCGGATTCCAGGATTAATGGTTAGATGTACTGAACGTAGTTACACGACTGAAAGACTTTTGAAGAAAGGGGCAAAACATATCCATATAAACAAACAAATAATGTGTTATTACATGCGAGATAACATTTAGCTTGAATATCACATTAAATATGAACACCAAATAAGGTATGAAAAATAAAATAGAATTTGAAACAAAACATATTTTTGGTAGGCAGATTGAGTTATAGATACTTTTGGTATTGTGGGTAATTCTTAAACGTATTGACTTGTCAGTATTATGACATTGATAAACGATTGTTTTAAATGACATTGCTAAACGACTTTTAGGAAATGGTAAAATGAACAAGGACAACAGGCAGAAAGGCAGGTATATTGATTTCAAGATATAAAAAAACATACGTCTTCTTATTAAGTTTTAAATGCTGGTGCGACATAATATCCACTACAATTTGTTCTATGTGATGCTTTGTGCGTCGTATAAGAATTATTACATTCGAGACTTCGGAGTCTGTAATTTGTTTTTCAATACATTTAATACGTTGTACTAAAACAATGGGACACAATAAGAGTATTTAACATTATAGCGGCATTTAAATATGATTACATTTGAAACTTTAAGTATTGTTATTTTAATTAATAAAACAGTCATTGTTATGGATATTTTTTCTCGTTATTTAATTGTTTAATTCGAAACTTGTTAATTTTCAATAACACAATTATTGAACAAAATATGTATATACTAAGCAGTTCAGCTAGCTTAATATGTAAAGTATTCGATTTGTCAGAAAAAAGGGCCTTTCATTTTGTCGTGCATGCAGCTGGCTGATTAGTGCTCCGATTATTTTGTAATAAAATATGACATTTTGCAAACCTAAAACGACCTTTTTGCAAGTTACCTGTTTCTTTTTTCTGTCTATGTCTTGTTTCCACTTTTTGAATTTCCTCTTCTGTCCTTATTTTCAATTTATTTTATAAGTATTGCTCTTTATCCTCGCTCTCTCCTCTTCGCCATATCATAAACCGAGACAGTGTCATCAAACATACACTCTCTATGATAATTTATTACAACTGGTGCAGCATACATACACATATGTATGTTGATAAACCTGTATAACCTGTTGTACCTATATAGAATGTATGTTATTGTTCATGGGCCATGTTTGGCTTAAATACACTAATAAACTATGTTGTTTAAAACAAAACAGAACTGTTCAGGTACATATGTATAAACGTATATTTAACGAAACACGTGCTACTAAAAGCAGATATACTCAATGACTTTACTGAAGTAAAGCAGCAAAATCTACTTATTAAGTGAAGTTCAAGAAGAAGATAGTGACAAAATTTCCAACTTCATTGCAATGCAATATTCGTCAATATGAAGACATCAAAATTTAATGTATAACGTAACATAAACCTATGTAGAATTAATGGCACAAATTTGGTAGAATTTCTCACACAGCGGTAAGAACAGTGAGACAGTACCTTAGACCATTAGACCATAAGACCTAGAAGCGCCCTATAAACAATAACTGCGTATTATATGTTAATATATTCACTATTAAATTAGTAGTATACATGTTTTCTTTGTCGAAAATATGCTAACTGTGTATCAACATTATACATTCTATAGTATATTGAAACTAAGAGTATTTGTGTGAATAATAATGTCCAACTTACAAACTATTGATTCAAGTGTTGAACGATGTTGCAATAAAACCATCTATGAAATCCAAACACGAATATTTCGATGCATATTGTGTTAAGCATGTTGGTTTTGCGATTTAATAACACCATTTCTCCTCAAACACCGTGCAGGATAAATGCACCATCAGTACATGTATAACGTTGTTAACTGCTCATGATCATGATAGAGATTGTTGTTGTCTATACATGATATGACACATGGTTTGTATATAGACGATCAGCTATTTAGTAGATAAATGTTCCATCAGGACGACGTTGTTAACTGCTCATGATAGAGATTGTTGATGTCTATACATGACATGGCAGATTGTTTGTATATAGACGATCAGCTATTTAGTAGATAAATGTACCAACAGTACGACGTTATTAACTGCTCATGATAGAGATTGTTGTTGTCTATACATGACATGGCAGATTGTTTGTATATAGACGATCAGCAATTTAGTAGATAAATATACCAACAGTACGACGTTGTTAACTGCTTATGATAGAGATTGTTGTTGTCTACACATGACATGGCAGATTGTTTGTATAATAGGCTATCAGTTATTTAGTAGATAAATATACCACCAGTACGACATTATTAACTTCTTATGATAGAGATTGTTGTTGTCTAAACATGGCGTGACAGATTGTTTGTATAAAAGACGATCAGCTTTTCAGTAGACAACTGATCAACAACTGACCTTCTATGCTGACGCTCTATGAAGTTGGAATCAATATGCGACTGTACGTGTCACCGAACGGTTCATTCATTGGACGAATACTGACATAAATATAAATAAACATCAGCATTCCAATTGAGATGATGTTTATACACGAATATTTTTGCGTAAAATACTCATGCTGTACATGTGTCAGATGAACATCAATAGAAACATAGTTTGCTGCTCATTAGTCAACAACGAAATGACTTTAAAAGCGCAAGTTTTGAATTAAATATATATTTCTGATCCCAGATCTGCTATCATTTATATTGTTTCATATATGCTAGAATATAACGGACTGCAATTTATTATTAAAATTTAGAAAGGGGGTAAGACAGTTTTGTCTTGGTTTATCATTCCTGTCATATCTAGGTTTGATACAATACCTATATTTGCGTTGTTAAAGGTGTAAAGTGCATAAAACATCCAGAGAGCCAGGTAAACCATTTATGTTCCTCAATTAGAACGCATAGTAATTTGAAGTGGTAATGTGTATACATTGTTTGTATGGATACCTACTACTAATGTTGTGGGGTTTGTGGTAAGTATACACGGTGAACTCGTGTACAACCCAAAATCCCGACAAAGCAAGTTAGGTTGAATTTTTATAAGTACACATTTTCAAAATAAATAAAATCTCAATAGATCAGTTATATTACTGTTTGAAAAGGATTGATGTTACTAATCTACTGACAAACAGATAATTTAATGAACATCTGTATATAGTTTATGTGACATTAAAACCACACGATTTCAAGTACATGGAGTGCACTGAAAACATATATATATGTATATATACCCTCTCCCGACCACCGTCTCTGCCATGATTAATATACGATATCATGTAAATAAACAAACATAAGCATGTACCAATATAACAAATAAAATAGTATACACCTTCCCCCTAGCATCAGTGTTTCATTACTGCTGTTTTCAGAAAAGGGAACACTAGCATTCCATGATTTGTATTTCTAAAATAATGATGTGTGGGATGTTTATCTTTTCCATGTACTACAATATAGGACTTCGAAGTGTTTCTCAGTAACACATACCTCGGGTGAAATGGCATATTGGAAGCTCACAGCGTATCCAAGTATAGAACATAGCACACGGAGTCTATTCATATGATGTAAGGCAATTAGTAGACACCCCTCACGTAACATAACCCATACTGAATTGATATTTCAATATTGAACAACCCTGAATGAGTTCCATGATTCTAGTAAACGAAACGAAAAAGCAACTCTTTAAATAATTAAATTATATTTGATTATCTATTTTGCATATGTAGTATATCTCTGCAACTTCATGAAATACAAACCTATGCAGAATTTGCATTTGTACATTGCTTTTGATTTTGACATGGACTTACTTACGATGGAACGCTTGACAACTTTAAAAATGGACTTAAACGTATCATATTCGATGCGGCTGCATCAATTCATCTATTCGTATACCAGGCTTTAGTTGACATCATAAAAGGGCAGAACGAATTTATATATCTGGCAGGTACCGAAATAACCTTTCATTTGGACCATTTCCATGATATAAAGATTTAAACCTAAACACTTGGTTTTTATTTAAAACTTATATATTTCTATTCACATAGTTTAAACTATTTGAAATTAAAATCAATATTATAGGTACGTAGACTTGGTTGCATGATGGCAGTGAATGAAATTGAAATCCAAATTGAAATCCAAATTGAAATCAAAATTGAAATCAAAATATGTTAATTGTGGAATTGTCTGGAATATAAAACATGGTAACTTGACTGCATTGGAAACTCTTTGACATTTTTGTTTACAGCTATGATTGTTTTACTTAAGACTCTTAAGGAAAAATATAGTGTTTGTAGTGTTAGCCGATGGTACAGATGTTTTATCAGTGTTCTTAAAGTGGTGTATTTAATTGAAATATTGCCTGATGGCGTGTCTGAAAACAAGCATAAGTAAGTGTTTGTTGCCAGTTTAAATGACACAAAGGAGTTAAAAGTGTACTCCTGTCAATAACACAGGTCAATCAACATACGTTTTTTTTGCTGAACGGGAATCAGAAGTAAACGCAATAGGATTAAACGGGACAAAAAAAGATGGTTTTGTAAATATTCGCATAGCAATTATGATATAAACATAATACCATGTTAATGCCTGGTTTTATTAATTTATCAGTTGAGGCTTAGAAAAAAGGCTCTACCGAGTCCTTGTTTTTTTCCGTGCAGAATTGGATGAAGTTGATAATATTAGACACTGATACTGTATGACAATCTCTTTAATATCATGTTTATATTTCTAAATCGCCTTTCCTTTTAAATGAAAAATCAGCATCAGTCTTTTGTTACATCCTATAGAGACTCCGCAAAAATTTATAATTATACCAAATGACGTCATGTGCCTGATAAATAAGCATTGACGTGATGAACATATGTTTATTAGGCATGTAGTTTATCAAAAGAAAAAAATACATTGACATGATTAGAATAATTTATATTATTATTAACATGAAATATTCTTAACTGTGTAGAGATCCCTAATCTCTCTTTTCTGGAAATGACATATTTCAGCTTAAAGGTTTGTAGAGTTCTTAATCAAATATATGGCGTTATCACAAATATGATATGACAAAATATGCGAAACATGAAATTTATCAGTTTTTATTTGAATGCTAAGGACAGATCTAAGAAATATACATTTAAAAAAAATAGCTTGTCACCATAAGTTTTATGAGAAAAGCTATGTATTTCACAAATATGAAATTTCAGACAGCAAATACATGTTTTGGATTAATATCACCCTTTCGCAATGCATCAACAGGATTAAAATTTGATTTAATTAGCGAACACACGATGCGTCCGTTCAAAACGAACATGTCTGTATTCGTTACATTGTGACACTAATTGAAAATAAGTGTGACCTTATATAACATATGTGTATGAGTTGTTACTGGTTTGTTTTTGTCCAACTTATAGTTCATCCCCTGACACATCAATAACTGACGTGACTCAGATATCATAACGATATATTATTAATACAAGTGGATCCACAGGTTATTTGTACGTATTTAAAATTGAAATGTTTGTGATATATATTGGTGTAAGAATGAACATAAATGAAAACATTGATAAACTTATGTACATCAGTGTTTTCTTACGAAAATACATCTTCAACAAAAGAAGTATAATTCGCCGGGCACAATCACAACAATAATGTTAACATAATAAATATATCAGAAAGAAAAAAAAATGCCAATAGGGATTACGGCATCAAAAGGAATTATTCATTATGTTCTTGACACAAACATGAACTATGGCTTTTTTACAATGGCTTTGTTTAGCGTCTAAATGACCATGATTAACCGTCACATAAAACCGGTGTTGCCATAAACACTTGCTAATATTTTTGTTTCTAAATTAAATGTTTACTTTGGAAGTAATCATCCTCTAGAAGGAGTTAAGTATTCTACGTATCAAATAATATATCATTTCTATTTATATCATAATTTATAATATTAATACTTTAGATGATAGAGAGTATTCGGATTATAATCTCACTGTATTGGGATTTGGTATTTCCAGTTGATATGTCACTTGAGGGTTTGTTTCATTGTTCATTGCCCGTCATAACCAGTGTCTGTTAGCATTGTTGGCTGCGTTGGACCCTTTACCATATCTTATTGTATTGACTTTAAAGATTAAAATTTATGCTATGGTGGCAATATATCTATGTTTTTATACATGAAAATTGGTGATAAAACCTAGGTGGGCGTTTATGTTTGTCTGTCCCGATTAGTTCTGTTGGCGATGCTTCTGACTATCCACACGGGAGTTGTAACTTTGAATCCCAGCATTCCACTGTATTTTTGACGATTGGTTATACACATGGTCTTCTTCATTGATTTTCATGCGTGAATATGTGGGGAAAAAGTAAATGACTTGCATTAATATGGTGTGTCAAAATATGAGCTTCCACCTTATGGATGATGATTAGGTGACCTGACCGCCGTAATATAACTGGAGGAAAACTCAATGAAAGGTCGGTATACTTAAGACACGGTCTCTAAACCCAGTTTTTACTTCACTTAACAAACTAAACAGTTTTCCATGAAAACGTTACCCTAGAACGGAAAAACCGTCATCACATCACATCACATCATAACATCACATTACATCACATCACATCACATCACATCACATCACATCACATCACATCACATCACATCATCACATCACATCAATCCTCTACGATCACTAGGGTAATAGGCAGCAGATCAACCGTTCGCCAGACTGGTTTCGTTAAACTGGCAATAGTAACGATCGATAATAAATTGCGATGAATGACCATTCTGTATCAATCACAAGGAACAAATTGGGAAATAAGAGGCTATGACATATTTTCGATTATTTGAGTTAGAGAGTCTGTATGTAATATTCGGTGAGTTCAATATGATAGCTTTTGTCAGGTTAAGTATGTGTTTGCTTCGGTTGGAATATATCAATTTGCTCTAATATGCATTTATCGGTGTTTATAGTAAAATATTGGCTGAATATTTCTAACCTATTGTTGCCTTATTGCCGGTATTATAGAACAATGTGTTCTGCTTTCAAATGATATGATATAAATTGTAAGAAAGTGTTTTTCAAATGACTACTTTTATGTTTTATATGTATCTTCAAAACGATTCTTGAAGTCAATGCGTTCGTTTAGCAATAGAATCGTTTTCCTTAGACTTAGACATATACATTATACATATTTAAAGTTAACCGTTTCTCGCCATGATACAAATAATTGACAATGTATTCGTTCACCACAAATATAAGCTTTGAGATCATTTGTAAAGTATAAAAATCCACTTATGTAACTGTATCTCTTTAACATTATATATTTCATATAATTTAAATCATTATATCAAATAAATAATAACATATAATTTACCCTTATAGTCTTTATATAATACCAAATCAGTTACAAATTAATTATTAAACACCACATGCACATACAATTATGTTTAAACAGTATTTGCCATATATGTTACAATGTTACAATATACACATATACAAATGGTAAAATATACTAAACGGAACAGCTAAACCGATACTTTTGTATTTCCAATTTTTTCTTCAAAATATTTGTAAACGATTTTTACTGTTAGTGCTCTTTCTTATTTAAGTCCAAATTTCATGAAAATTGCTTTAATACTTTTTGAGAAAATGTCAAAACAGGGTTACATGTAGCTGAAATTTATTTGCTACACATAATATGTAGGTGGCGGGCAAGCTGTTCCGTTCAGTATACATATAGAATATGTAAATGGATTGAACTACAAGTTATAATAACATAGTTACATATATTCATATACAAGTTTAGCATTTATATCTAGTATATGCTAATAGTAATTTGTTGCGGAAGGGCGGTTATGCTACTAAAATGTATTCTGAAATATTTTTCCACATGCTGATTAAACTATTTATAAACTTAGTTTAATATTTATCCTTCAAATTGTCATTTCATTTCTATAATGCCACTTTACTGACACAATCTAAAAAATAAACTATAACGACTAGTTACGCCACTTTGACGTCACAAGTTCTTCGTGCTATTTATAAAGGGTATTGACATTGCTATCTTTGACACATCATTTTTTTTATGAAAGACGATTTATGTCAGACATTACCAGCTATTTAGTAGACAAATGAGCAGGAATTGGGTATAACAGACGGAGTCTCTCGGGAGTCTGAGATCAATATACAATTGTATACGTCAATGAGCAGTTCATGTCTACTATCATAACTTAGGGTTAATATTAACTCTCAAGGGATGGAAGCGAAGAACAATGTTTTTATTCAGAATGTGATAAGAAAATTGAATACGGATTATTTTGTATTTGTTCAGTCTAAGTAAAATACATGATTTTCTTTTCTTAGATAAAAAGTTTTTTTGTAAACTATTAAGTTTTTAGATATTCTATCATTCATGTGTTAACCGAGTTACATATGGAATTGTTGGGGTTTTTTTACAGACAAAAAAATCACCTTCACCTTTTCATAAACTTAGATCGTCATGAATAGAAAAAGTCATTAAATTCATAATTTAAGTGTTTATGTTTTCATTTGAACCACTTTGCTGAGAAGTCGTTTTTTTATTTTCATTGAATATGTCAGGGGTCTGGTCTAATTCAAATATTGGCAATAATAGCGAGTTTATGTCAGGGGTCAGATCTAATTCAAATATTGGCAATAATAGCGAGTTTATGTCAGTGGTCTGGTCTATTTCAAATATTGGCAATAATAGCGAGTTTATGTCAGGGGTCTGGTCTTATTCAAATATTGATGATAGTTGAATATGTTGATCGTCCACATTTGCACGTGTAGTACATATGATATTAACAGGTTTAAGAACGAGATATTTCATTTAGTCAAATTCAAACCATCTGAGACCGGTTTCAAGCTGAAACTTTCTTCAACTTAAAAAAACTTAACTTCTCTTAATCATTATTCAAACTAAATACACATTAAATGACCACATATGATTACAGTCGGAACACATCTTAACGCATTAGAAAAATGATCATAATATTATATCATTTAAAAAATTTAAGTTGATGGGAATCTCAAGTTGAGATGTTTAGTGAAGCTAGGGTCAGAGCTCATCATATTCATAAATCATCCTCAGTCGGAAAATTAACTTTTTTTTCAGGTTTTTTTATTTTTCTTGTTATTTTATTTCTAACTTTCAAACTTTTTTTAAATAGTAAGTTTATGTTTTCATTAGATAATAAAATGAAAAAGCATATGCTTATCATCTTTATTAATTCTGTTAGAGAATATAATGAAATTAATGTGAAAAATAGATAAATTTCACACTTAAGATTTAATCTAAAGCTTTATGAAAACAGGAACAGTAAAGCAGTCAATGACACTGTACATTATGTAATAAAAGGATTAGAAGATAAGTACCCTTTCCTCCAAGGGCGCACTGCGCTACGCTCCATTGATCTCTGCCATCGTCTAGTAGTTTGCAAGATTCATACAATAACAATTCTACTCGCAATAGTTACACAATGAAGACATTGCAGTTTTAAATTATTTTATTTCATACCAAATTAATAAATCATACTTCAATATTTTCGTTAATATGTTTGTTTTAATCTAGGATTGAGCATTGATTTTGTGCCCGAAAGTAGATGTAAGTTTAAAGGCATGTTCAAAAACATATTTAATTAAAACTGAAATTTATATTTGAATGGAGTGAATTAAAATGGTCATGTATCAATTTGGTCCGATACATGAGTGAGCATACATTTTTTTTCAATTAAACTAAAAAGTAATTAAAAATGGTCTTACAAATTTGATAAAACCTGACAATATATTGAACTACTCGTAAGTATATATTATTAAGTATCGATTAATATTTAAGGTCCATATTTTGTTGTTTTAAGCGTGTTTCAGAGTTCATAGTGCGGGAAGTTTAACTACAAGACTCTTAAACACTTTTGGCCATTTAAAAAAAGATGTCAATGGTGCGAAGTGCAAGGGACCCTGGTAGAGATTAATTGACTATTTGTACAAATGTAATTAAGAAAATAAAACAAAAAAACTAAATAAACTTTAAATAAACGCGCCACATTTCAGTTACACGTGTGATTAACCAAATCGTTTAGCGATATCTGTCCTCAAAATAAGATTTTAAAACTTAATTTGGTATGGCAAATACTATCGGAAAAAGAGAATATTGTTTTACCAAACAAACGTTGCGTATGAGAAACGTTCCTAACAATAAAGCCTAAATATACTTTTAACTACAATCCAAAATGAATTTTGATTTCGTGTAATGGAGAAATGAATCGTACAATAACGTCCGATGTTCGCCACGTGAGTCAGACAATTTTCATGGCACATATCAGACACGGATTAGAATTGATCATGACTGCCATGCATTGCTATAACGTCTGGATGTGTTACTTATATTCAAGGAAATGACTTTTAATATTCCTGAAACGTTGCTTATGTCGTTTATATGACATGGAAATATGGCAAACGGGCTGTCTGGACGAATATTTACCAATATCCTGACAGAGAGTTATGTAATAGATATAGATGGTGTAGACAATAACGAGAACCTTTATGATGTATTGGCCGATTTCAGCATACGTGGTTATAATGCAATATTTGAGAATCAAATTGCCTGGGCAATTAGATACATACATTCAAGATATATGAAAACGCAAACAGGAAGAGATATGAAAACTTGATTAACGGTTTAGAAGGGGGACTTTCTTGAAAATAAAAAAAGTGACACTGTTAGAATACTGTAATTTAAGACTGTCTGCTGGCATTAACCAGAGCGTGAGACCCATGCTTCGACTGTACCTTAATGTCCTCTGTTTCAGAACGTGTGTGTTTATACACCATTGAACACTGCCAACTGCCTAATACAATTGTTTTTGTTTAGTATTGAATGATTATAATGGACAGACAATGTAATGATATGATTCACTTGGATGTATGTATGTATTTGTAGTTTTGAATACTTGTCAAGCATCTCTGAATAGTAAAGTTTATTATTAAAGAAGAATTGTTCCACAGCTATGTGTGTTTGAATGTATTAAACCCCAGTCTCTGAATTACAAATAGTGACTTGTAACACCTTTGATGCCAGCGGTGGAAGATTAATAGTCACTTTCAAAAACGTCCAAAATATTATTAGATCATTTTTTATAATATATAAATTAATATACTATTAATCTGCAGGATTCGTTTATTTCTTGGGCTTGTCAAAGCGCCACGTGGTTGAATATTTTGTCAAACGGTATAACATATATTTGTCACCTGTTTAATGATGTAAAAATAAAGAACATAATATTTAATTTTTAAATTTGGTACAAGCTTATTGTTTTCGTTGTGATCTATGTTTTCTAAGGAATATTTTGGAAAACATCGAGAATTGTTAATAGGCAAATTTGAATAAATTGCTTCCTTTGTTTCCAAGACAAATCAATTGCATCGATAGAAATGTAGTTTTACTTAAAATGCCACATCTCAAAACAACGAGCAGCGATTTATAAGTTCAAAATAAAATCATGTATGTTCAAACCCGAAGTCAAAATTCAAGTGTGTTATATCACCTTACATTTTCCGATTAGTCATTGCTACATGTATCTACACTTGATCAAAATCTAAACATGTGCTTTTTATTCGGTACGCGTTGATCTGCAGCAGAAAATAGAACTTCTTTATGGAATTTCTTGTACGTAATGCGCATACGCAAAATGTGTTTTTGTCTTACATGTATTATGTTCATTTTGTTTAAACTAGTTTGATATCTTAAAACTTGTGTAGTGTATATTGTATGAGTTCTTTTCACAACAAACCTTTTCATTAAGCTCGGTTTAGTATGCTCTTGTTATACTTTATGAAAACATGTAACTGATATTAATACAGAAGTATTAATTAAACGTTTCAAACTGATTTTTTTAAAATTTTAATTCTAATTCGCATGACCAATTTACACTGGAGAAATTATCAACACTGAAGGAAACTGCAGTTCATCCTTAATTGTAAACTCGACAACATACTGAAAATAATTTGTATAATTTAATAAAATGGTCAAAGTTATACATCTTGCTTTGCATGCTATGGCTATTGGATACTTTTTTGTACTCCACATTTGGCAGATAAATCATATTTTATCAATTACGTCAACCATGTTTTCTGCGTTATTATTGTTATTCACTGCGTCTGCACGATTCGTTCATGCAACTTAATGTGTTCTTGTGGGAAAATATTTGCATTAACTGTTAATTTTTCTTTCAAAACTGCATCAACAGATTTTCCAAAATATTTCTCAGTCACGAATGAGCTATTTAGCACCAAATAACTATAGCACTGGTGTGTATAGCATCTAAGGACTTGTTTGTCTAGCTGTGTGCAATATGTCAGAAATGTTATTCACACAGTGATAAAAGAGTAAAACGGGAGCAAAATGTAAATTTACACGCCTGTTGTTGTTTTTTTAATTTGCATTTGGATTGATACGTATACAGCGTTACTGTATATATACGATTGAGTGTATAATTAGCAAGCTGTTGATTTATTTCCATATCAAGTTTCAGCACATTACTATAAGTAGTTTTAGAGATAATCAATAGGTTGCATACTAAATTGAATGATTCTTGTATACTTATATTAGGGATATACATTAAGTTAACTTTGTCAGGTAAAAAAATGTTTATGGTATTATAGAAAAAGGTAGATTATTTAAATATTTTGAAACGATTTGCTCATAATAAGGTTGCATAATAAATTGAATGATTTTCGTATATTAATATTAGGGATATACATTAGGTAAACTTTGTCAAGTAAAACAATGTGTATGTGATTATAGAAAAAAGGTAGATTGTTTAAATATTTTGAAACGAATGGCGCATATAGAGATGATTTGCATCAATTATTCAACTGTTGTCTAACAAAGTATAAGGTGAGACATATTGTACAGAAGGAAGTATAGTTGGATATTTACACATTTATAATCTGTGTTTAGCATGTTGGTTCTTTGATTTGTAAAATGAAAGCATTTCAGAAAAAAAGCATTTACATCTTTGATACCACCACATGCACAATATGGATACTATTGAAATACATTGTATTTTGTCAAGAACAAATCTTGGTATTGTGTGTAAGACTTAAATCTTCTCTACTGTGCTTATAATATTTCGTGGATCTATATGGTGAACTGGTTAATGATTATTGAAAGGAATATACGGAGAAAGATACCGTACAAACTCGATTCCTTGTCAGTCATAACGATGATACACTATTTCATTACGTTTTATTATAAAAAGACATGAACGGAAAAAATCGTGTCAGTTGAAATCAAAAAGACTTGTTATATATTGCGTTATTTCTCTTTCACATTACAAGATGTTTCTTTTGTGTCTTTGTTTTGCGATTATAAAGGACCCTTGTGTATAATAGTTATCATTCGAAGAATGACTGCAAGATAATATCAAAGTCCTGCAAGGAGAGAGTTCTGCTAAGATTCATTCCAAGTTCCCCCCACCAAGAAAACTAGAGATGCCTTATATAACCCGAAAGGAATAGAAATGTTGTTTGTTGTGTATGAAAGATATTTCAATAACCATAAAGAACATGGGGCGCCATTGCGTAACCTTCTAGAAAGAGTATTGTCGTGCTATTTTAAACGTGTTGTTTTATGTGACATTTCGATGGATTTTACTCTATTTGGATACGGGAATGTATAACACTAATATAAGCCAGATACACGATACAATATACAGAATGTTATTTAGAGTCGGTATGGAAATAATTTGCGAATAACCAGACATAGCAAGACGGTATAATTTCTAATAGATTTTGCATTTTGATTATACTGTAAAACTTCGTACTGTAAACTTAATGTTTATTTACATAATTCAACAAAGAGTTTTACGACTTATAACAAATCTAATGTTTATAATTATGGCATCTGACAAAATGATTTCACTCTTTGTGCGGTGAAATCGACTGCATGTGCCTTAAACATCACACATTTCATTGTATATATACAGCATTATTTAATGCGAATATGTTATATACATCACGTGATTGCAAAGGGTCCTCCGTGACTAAATGGTCTAAGGCGTCTAATCAAGATCACTTACCTCTTGCCGCTAAGGTTGTATGTTCAAGTCCCGCTCGCTCCAAAAAAAACAACAACTGGTGTTTGAAAGTTTGCAAGTTACTTGCGGAAGGATGTTAGTTCTACTCAAATTCATTCTGAAGTCTTCCTCCACAGATAAAGCTGTGTATGCCATATATTACCTGAAATGTGTTGAAAATTGCGTTAAATCCCTTCAAAAATCTTAATTAACGTTCACTGAGAGAAATAAGAAAATATAATTTGTACGAAAGGAAGCAAATTACATTGCTACTTATTTACATATTATTTCAAAAGGTTGTAATCAATAAACAGTTTAACCACATAAATGTTATTCAAGCATCTTGATTGAAACAAATCCACTAACAAATATATATGGTTAAGTGTTAGCTTGGTGAGTTATCAATATAATAGTATATACGACCATACAATGTTAATTGTATTTTTTAATGTCCTTTAAATCCGTATATTAAGAAAAAAAATAAAAATACAAATACATATATGTTGTATAAGAGTTAATAAAAATAGAAAAGCATTGACATTTATTTTTTGAAGTAAAGAGAGTGCAAAAAATAAAATATTTATATTTTGTAGTATTATTAATAAATACTAGTTTGATATTAGCAGAACATCGCCTTGTTTCAATTTGTAACCGCACTAAATACGCTCCAATGAAAGCAGGCTATATCTAAATAGCAACATAATTGTTTAGAATACACAACTACAGATGGCATGACTAGAGAGGATAACACTGTCTATTTTGTATTAAAGAGCATTCGTAGGTTTAAGAATATGAAGATTAAACGTCTTAGCTGGCGTGTTAGTCTATAGAATAAAAAGTTCGATCGTCGTTTATTTCGTGTTTTTGTTAAGTAAGATATTGCCTGACAGCGTGTCTTATAACCAAAAAAATACGAATGGAGTGTTTATTTTTACTTAATTTGTCACTTAGGATGTTTGAAGTATACTCGAGTTCAAACACTGAGTACACTGACTTTGACACAAAGTCCTGAAACATCTTACTTAAAATGGATGTATTTGAAGTTGTCATTTCTGAAACAAACGATGCCTGTTAATGTTGAACAAATGTAGAAGGAGTAGATATATACATCAGTGAGTTCATTTAATCTTTGTCTTTAAGATCTATTGATAATTTGGCGTCCAAGACGTTAGATGAGTAGATAAAATAGAAAAGGCAAAAATATTAACAATTATTTTTGTTTGTTAAATTATATTATTTCTCTACATAGTATTTCACCTGCCTAAACTTAATAACGGGGAGTTAATGGCATTGTTTTGCGATATTGTTTAATCGTTGTACCTCATTAGATACACACAAGTTATTTTTCCTGCAACTAAGAAATATTTTGTTACATGTGATATGATCAATATTATTGACGAAATACTCCATGAAATACATTTACATACATATGTTACAACTGTAGCTATCGCTTACAATAAATAGCTTGATAATGTCGCAATGAAATTCACTCGGCGTCTCTTTATATTGTATCCTTTCAGTATATACCGTCAGCGAATGCTTACTTTTGCACTGTTTGACCTTATACGCAGTTCTTGGACATTCGCCTTTAAATGTTTGCTGTTAAGTCAACCTCTATGTCACGTTCTCGAATTGCACTGTTCAACAACTTTGGTATTAATTGCAATATTCAGTCAAACCATATATTAATCGTTATGTTGTTTGTCGTCTAAGAAGGGTATTCCAATAAACATAAAGAACATGGGGCGCCATTGCGTAACCTTCTAAAAAGAGTATTGTCGTGCTATTTTAAACGTGTTGTTTTATGTGACATTTTGATGGATTTTACTATATTTTGATACAGGGATGTATACCATGTAATACTAATATAAGCTAGATACACGATGCAATATACAGAATGTTATTTAGAGTCGGTATGGAAATACTTATTTGTGATTAACCAGACATAAATGTACAGACCAGACTACGGTGAGCGCTCCTAGCTACAGTGCAAATCATAGCCACAATATCAAGGCCTCTGCAAATCCGAACAATTTGGTGTCGGCCATGTATTATATACTATGGATTTATATGCAACACATCTGGACACCAAATTTATTGGTTTGGCAGAGGCCTTGATATTGCATATATTGTTTGTATTGTAACTAGGCCCGCTCGCGGTAATCTGATCTGTAAATTTATGTCTAATTATTCACAAATGGTTATTTCCAAAAATATATCATATTGTGAATGAGCATCTGAAAAGATCCCAATAGCGGAAACTCTGTTGTTGTAAAATTAATTATCTCCCTTTGTTATACATATATATACCTTAGATCTGAATAGCTATGCACTAGCCATTAACCGACATTTATGTATATATCATAAGCATTTATGTATCAGTGTGAACATTTGATCAACTTGCATAACATATACCTTGATTATAAGAAACATACCGTGTACAAACCATATCAATCTTAAAATAAAGTGTAATAAAATAAAAACAAAATAGATATATAAATCTGAGTGACCAGCACATACACAGAATTAAACAAACATTTTAAGGTATGGGCTGAAACACATATTCATACAAACAAATAATGAGTCTAGCATATTATAATAATGAGTCTAGCATGTTATTGTGGTATACTCAGTTCATGTTTGAGCAATCATGTACTCAGGCTTTGAAGACGAGTGCTATGGTTTAGTTTCCTCTGAAATATTTTAATAAAATATTCCTGTTTATGACAATAGTTTTATTTTAATACACGCTCTATACTACAAAATATAAATATTTTATTGTATACACTCTCTATACTACAAAATATAAATGGCAATACTTTTCTCTTATACAACATATATGTACTTTTATTTTTATTTTTTCTTAACATACGGATTTAACGGACATTAAAGAATACAATTAACATTGTATGGTCGTATATACTATTATATTGATAACTCACCAAGCTTACACTTTACCATATATATTTGTTAGGGGATTTTTTTCAATCATGATGCTTGAATAACATTTATGTGGTTAAACTATTTATTAATTACAACTTTTTGAAATAATATGTAAATAAGTAGCAATGCAATTTGCTTCCTTTCGTTCAAATTATATTTTCTTATTTCTCTCAGTGAAATGTTAATTAAGATTTTTGAAGGGGATTTGATGCAATTTTCAACACATTTCAGGTAATATATATATGGCATACACAGCTTTATCTATGGAGGAAGACTTCAGGATGAATTTGAGTAGAACTAACATCCTTCCGCAAGTAACTGGCAAACTTTCAAACACCAGTTGTTGTTTTTTTTGGAGCGAGCGGGACTTGAACATACAACCTTAGCGGTGAGAGGTAAGTGATCTTGAGTAGCCACCTTAGACCATTTAGTCACGGAGGATCCTTTTCAATCACGTGATATATATAACATATATTCTCATTAAATAATGCTGTATATATACAAAGAAACATGTGATGTTTTAGGCAAATGCCATCGATTTCACCGCACAAAGAGTATAATCATTTTGTAAGATGCCAGTATTATAAACATTAGTTTTGTTATAAGTCGTAAAACTCTTTGTTGAATTATGTAAATAAACATTTTGTTTACAGTACGAAGTTTTACAGTATAATCAAAATGCAAAATCTATTAGAAATTGTACCGTTTTGCAAACAGTTATTCTATATCATTTGCCGGTAGAAACGTTATAAATAAGTTTAATGAAAGGTTGCTCACCCATGTTTTCAAGATTTGTTACCGGTTTAGAGCATTTTCCCTCACAGACGTCACGTTACGATATTTTATGGATACTCGCAGATTTGTTTTTATGTTGGATATCGATTTGAAGTCAAAAGTATCATGCATGTATGTAAGAGACGATAATGTAGATTTCGAGGATGAAATTTGCATTTGGCCTATACAGTGTTACATGAACATTAACAGCAGCGCAAACTATATATTGATAGCAAGGTTATTTTGTTATTACTGATGTTATCAATCATTTGCATTTTACGACTGCAACACAGCATGTCAAACCACTGTTGTTATAGGCTGTTGTATCTAACACGACACATAAAACTATATGTTTATTCACATATTAGTAAAATTGACATACTATTACAAAATAAAAGTGGAATAATATACCTCAGAAAGTTTATAGTAAACGAGACAAATGTAATTACTTGTTTTATTGAATTGATGGATAAATGTTATAATTCATTTTATTCTTTTTTTTTTTTTTTTATAAAATAGTGACTGATAAGTCTTTTTAAGCTTTGTATCTATTAACATTTAATTAACGTTTTTGCTAATGTTATAAATTTAAATATGTATTGTAACTGTCACTTTAATAATCAGATACTTTAAAGTTAATACTCTATAAATATATATGTGACGTAGGAGGAATTTTCTTCCACTACGCTTTTATTAATGTATTGGACACTAATTTTATTACGCTATTTCTTCAATAATTGGCGTCATTTTCAATATTTTGATATTAACTGAAGAGCTTATATTTGACAGGATAAGGTTTTGCTACTCATAATTTATTAATGGCAAAAATCCTTAAGCACAACTAAATAGTTTGAAACAAAGATCCTATCCAGATTTTGAAAATACCATTTACACGTTTGTTTAACGAGATCGTATCCAACTGTAATGTTTCAAATGGCTTGATAACGCGTACATAATGACCAATTAGTGGTGTTATTGATTGTCCATTAAGCATTCATATCTTGATGATTTATATAATGTGGCGCATCACTCCTAAGACATATTCCAGACGAAAATGTAAACAATGAGATAGTGGAAATCCATAAGTTGAAAGACATTCTGTTGGATCATCATCATCATCATGTTCTAGCCATGAGTGTCGGTCAATGTTTTTCTTAAAACTGTTTTATTTGTCAAATTTGCTTTAAAGATTTCTGATGTTTATTTGTGCGTCTGTGTATATTATCCCTTAAGAGCAATAAGGAACCAAGTGTACACGGAATAAGAAGGCAGTATTGAACTAATAATACGATTTTCCATCACATATTTAGTTTTTACATATCTTTTTCCAAAGGCATGCTTGTGTTCATCGCCATACATAATTATTGTTATGCGCAAACAGCTGCATTAGTAAATAACAGGGCGATTGTTATACACGTTGTTTGTTTAATAATGAGACAATTGGGATTGGAGGATGGAGGAAAACGAGATTGGATGTATCTCTGCACCTGTATCTGTGTTTATCGTGCATACTTGGCCAATTCCGTCATCCTTTTGTATTAGACTTGGATAATCGGCGAGGTGGTCCGAATGTATCTGTTTATCCAGTTAAAGCTTACTTACTATTGGGATATTTCTCTAATGACCGTTCAAGGACAGTGTCTGCTGTTGTTTCTTCATTTACATTGTACTTATACATACTTTAGACATTGTTTGAGTTCTGTTATTTTTGTTGTGTGCTTTGAATGCTACTTTTTTTTTTGGCATATACTCTTATTATTGCTTGCTTGTTTAGCCATTGACTGCTATAAGACAACCATTCATCAATGATAGGACCTGGCATAATGCTGATGCAGAATCATGTATCTATACCCTTGCTACAACTAGCTTCAATGACAACCAATCAAATATATTTATCTGTCTGCACAAGCATGCTTATCTATCTATGATTTAATTAGTAATTTAGTTAAGTTTCTTATACTGTATCTGATTACTTAAAGTAATTGTAATGGTTATAATTTAACAATTATTAAAACCACTGAACAGATAAATATCCGATAAATCTGACTGAGGCTTTTTTTAAATATCTCATAAAACGTAGGAATGTAGTAAAATGATTCCTTATTCGGTTGTTATATGAACATGTGGATTTACTACAATAGAAGTCGCTGTCATAAAACAATAGTATTAATGATAAAACAATAGTACAGTTGAGTATTAATGATAATAATACAGTTGAGTATTAATGATAATAATACAGTTGAGTATTTATGATTATAATACAGTTAAGTATTAATAATAATAATACAACTGAGTATTAATGATAATAATACAGTTGAGTATTAATGATAAAACAATAGTACAGTTGAGTATTAATGATAATTATACAGTTGAGTATTAATGATAATAATACAGTTGAGTATTAATGATAAAACACTAGTACAGTTGAGAATTAATGATAATTATACAGTTGAGTATTAATGATAATAATACAGTTGAGTATTAATGATAATTATACAGTTGAGTATAAATGATAATATTACAGTTCAGTATTAATGATAAAACAATAGTACAGTTGAGTAATGTTGAGGGGTCATTGGTGCCGGTTGGATCACAAAGACGTCAACTAAGCAGGTTTTCAGTACTTTACAGAATACACATACAAGTTGCCTGTTTTTTTTTATTTTTTCGGAATTTTTGGTTTCATAGTTTTTAAAATTTATTTATTGCATTGACATAAACTGCAATAGGATATCATCTCAATAAGAAAACCCATGAGTTAACTGGACAAAGCATGCAGGTCAAAATAGAGATTCATACTGTATTTTTTGTTAGGTATTTTGCTTAGCAGTTTGAACACCTGGAAAAATATTTGTGTTTGTCATAGACAGTGTGTCAGGAAAACGTGCTATAAAGGTCAAGGACAGAAATTATGTTTTAAAATTGATACAAACATATAATTATCATTTAGAAATGATATACAAATCATGATATAAGGCATTTCAAATCGTCATTAAAGCGGTGTCCATGAAACACCAACCAACCATTAATCGGAGTAGCACAATCGAAAATAAATATTCTAAAAATATATATCAGGCACTTGTTGCAAATTTAATCAAAATGATACAGCATGACGCAATGGCTACGTCGCAAAATACGTTACTAAACAGATACATTTCTCAAATACTACACAAACTACACTGAGAAGAGTTTACAAATAATATATATTACAAACTTGATACATTGATACATACATATATTAATAAAAGTCCAACAATAGATAAGCTTGGCTTTAGAAGAAACACCAGTTCGAGCGATCAATATTTACAATTTTGATATGTTTTACGTTGTTATATTTTTAATTATTTTAATCATTCAACTCCGTTTTAATTGTAAATAAAAGTATGCCCCCTTTATGCTAAAAAATGGTTATTGTTTTAAGCAAGCGTATAACCTCAATAGCGCCCAGCCATAGATAGATTGCATTTTGCACGTAAACCCTAGCCATATGAAATCGCAACACAGGAAGGGATATGAAAACGAAACATATTGAGCACGAATGCATAAATCCGCATACTACAGTAATTATCGTATGCTGATGTACTCAGTTGTTTACTTAATGATATGGTTTCTCATGCAATCGTGACACATTTTCATTTGCATGTAAGTCCCCACTAAACCCAGTATTGTGTTTTCATACATGCATCTCTTGCTGTGTCATATCTCAAATGTACCACACTATTAGCAATACTCAATGGGTGTGGTGTCGGTGGAGTTGCAAGTGGTTTGAATTTAGGCGCAATAAAGCCTCTTTTAAAATTTTAAAAATGCGGTAAATGCTTTATAGAAAGTGCATATTCCAATATCTTCCAGCAATATGTTTCTGGTTTAGACAGATTATTGTCTCTTTCATGTTTGTAAAGTTTGATTAAAGTATATTCTTGAAAGCTCATATCTCAACAAATGCTTTTTGTTGCTAATTCTGCGTGTTGCAAGCTCAAATTCAGTTTTAATTTATTTAATTTACGATTTATTTGACTAGTTAATTACCTGTTAGGCGTTCACTTTCTTTTCTACTTTAAACAACAAAACCAACACAATTTTAATAAGATCTGTTAAAATGTTACTAGCGCTCGAGAGTACAACCAGCTTATATCATATTTACATGCATATATTTACCATTCTATATGTTAATGCAAATATTCATACAATGCCAATATAATAAAGAAACATAACCACCGTATAATCCCTTCATAACCATAAACATAACCATCGTATGATTCCTACATAACCATAAACATAACCATCGTATAATTCCTACATAACCATAACATAACCACCGTATAATCCCTACATAACCATAAACATAACCATCGTATAATCCCTTCATAACCATAAACATAACCATCGTATAATTCCTACATAACCATAAACATAACCATCGTATAATTCCTATATAACGATAAACATAACCATCTTATAATTCCTACATAACCATTAACATAACCATCGTATAATCCATACATAACCATAAACATAACCATCGTATAATTTCAACATAACCATAAACATAACCATCGTATAATTCCTACATAACCACAAACATAACAATCGTATAATTCCTACATAACAATAAACATAACCATCTTATAATCCCTACTTAACCATAAACATAACCATCGTATAATCCCTACTTAACCATAAACATAACCATCGTATGATTCCCATTATTCATGATTTTTTAATCCACCTGTACTGGTCGTGCTCTTTTGCATATACAATAGCTAATTTTCTTCTAATTCAAATTTTCTTACGAGGAAAATTATATTTTCATTCATTTGCTTGTCTTGTTTAACTGTGTCTTTAACATTAACGGATCAATACGTTACTTTATAGAATATTGACCTCATTATTTCTCTTTGCAATTTTTTCTCTCTGTGATCATGGCATTTTTTGCTCTCTTCCTTACTCACTTACTTATGTGTCTTGAATTTAGTAATTGGTCCTTTGTAGTCTCAGGCATTGTCTCAAGTTAATTTACTTCACTTGAATCGTTGAGATCGTCAGCTCCAACGATAACCAGTTTGTTCGAAAAGTAGAAAAAAATGTCGGTTACTCTCTCTCTCTCTCTCTCTCTCTCTTTCTGTCTCTGTCTCTGTCTCTGTCTCTGTCTCTCTCTCTCTCTCTCTCTCTCTCTCTCTCTATATATATATATAAATTGAAATTATATATATATGAATTCACCGTATCTCTATGATCCAACGAGTGTATAAGTATATCCTTTATATAGCATGTGAGTAGTCATGAATCCTTAACTAGATCCTACTCATATAAAGCTATCAATATTGTATGTAAATATGGCCATCCAGTCTAGATGTGTTGCATGGAAATCCATTGTATATAAGTCTATATATATATATATATTCCTTTAAATCAATAGTTTATTAGAGAGAACCGGCCATACACTTAGCCACGAATTTCTCAAGGTTTCTTTACAGTTCTACGATTATAAAAAGAGGTAATCTCAAATTGTTAACGTAATAAACAACCAGTATTACTCGAAACATTTTTGTTCCCATTTATTCTCAATCGAAGCCGAACCACTAAAGAAAATAAAAACATGAAATTATACTCGAGCATGCACGCACCGGACGTGTTGATCTCCGTGTATAATGTTCCAACAATTGTATTATTTATACAACAATATTTATGACAATAACTTGGACATGATCGAAGCATGTGCGTAGACACAAGTGCAGCATGGCGCGGTATTGTGGCACTGATAATTCCAAGATTTTGTCTACGCATTTTAGCTTATTGTATTTTTTTGGCATAAATTTTGTATGTTCCATTTTTGTCTTGTTTTATAATTTTTTTGAATTCAAAAGATGTTTACATTTGTCATTGTTGATTCGTTTAGTGTAGGACTGCCACGACTAGCACTACTCGTTTTAACGTCAACAAAATTACAAGTTTTGAGACGTTTATCCGCAACAATATCAAATTTTTGTCTACGCCCAATATTTTTTTTTTTTTAAAAAAGAGCTATTGTTATGACTCTGGCGTCGTCGTTGTCGTCTGGTTAAAGTTTAACGGTTAGCTCAGCCTTTTGTCTGTTTCTAAAAAAAACAACACCACAATACTTACATGTATGTTATAGTGACTGAAATTCATAAACATATCATATACGTGATAAACAAGTAATATAGTTATAATGTATATAGCTAAGTTTCCGATATGTTATACGCTGGGGTCACAAACGTGCATGGGGTTAAAGCGTTTTGATTAACTTGGGTTTTGATTTTATTTTAGATATATTTAGTTTGTAGTGATAGATATTGATTCGTTATCACTTTCACGTTAAAAAATGATCACATCACTGAATATGACCTACGTAATGGACTTACAATGTAAATTGTTGCAGGTAAGTTACCTTAGTATACATACTTTAGGCTCTATTGTATTAGGTAAAGGATTTTTGTTTAGCTGGATTTTGATTTATTTTTTTCTTAAATCATTTTTTTCAGTAATTGTATTGATTCTGTTAACTGATGACAAACAAGTTAAAAAGTTTACATAACTAACGTTGAACTAATTAATGGAAGTTGTTAAGTTGTTATAGCTATTACAAACATAAAACATAATCTGTGTTCATAGCATCATTTGAAACGCAAATATTGATCAATTGGTGCCAAGTCTATTAAATACACAGAATATCTGATAAACAGACCATATATAACAAAATATTTCGTTTTCGAACTCCAGGATGTTTCTCAGGTAATAAAAGGAAATGATGTTATTTTGTCTAACTGCCAAACAGAAAAAAGGCATCAATCACGATTTTCGACGTGTTTATCTTTTCAAACTAAAATAACATATGAAAATTATGATGAATTTCCACTTAAAACAACATCTGGAAATAGAATATCTACACGATACAAAATCGAAACTAGAATAGTCTCCAATATGTTTCAGACATAAAAACCTTTTTTGGAGAAACGGGCGCAAATCTTGTAAAATGTTAAAAGCACAAATTTTGCATGTTTACATCACACATGTATATGCTAGAATGTGCAGTAAATACTTTACTATGTATTTATCGGCATGAGGAACCATCAATAAGTATCGTTTTATGTTCTTAATATAAGTGTTTGTTAATGTCTCACTTACCAACTTCCTCTCCTTATTGACAATACCAAAATGATTACCCCCAAGAAAATAAAGCTTTGTAAATCGGTTAAGCATTTTTTTTGTTGAAAATGCTTAAAATGGTTATATTTCTTATAAACAATGAAACATTTTCACGAGTTCTGCAAAGTTTGGCTTCCATTTGATACTGGTGGATGGAGATATAGCAGTTAAAAGATGAGTAGTGATACGTTTCAACAAATGGGCAGAATTGCCAATGAAGTTAACATCGAAATTGTGAAAAAGCAAACTGGTCAACCTCATGCTTTTCCCTGTATATTTTGACTATCAGAGGACAATCTATAGAACGAAGACACTTTCAGAACCATTGGCAATGTGTTCAGTGTTCCAGAAATATATGTTTCTATATGTAAAACAGTACAAAATTAATTGTTGTGTGAGACGTTAAACCCCATTCAAAAAGAGGTCTCCGTTGTACCCTCAGTGACTTAAGATACTTTCATAACAATGAAAACAAAAATGAAGGAAACAATATACAATATTGGGATAAAGTCACATTTAGTACTTTTGTTAAATGGTGAACTTCTGTTGATACATTTCACTATTTGAGATTTATTATGTTACTGTCATCGTCATTGCACTGACAAATGTGCGTTGATTTAATGTTAATAAACAAATTTTATTCGTGTCTTGCAACAATTATTCTTTTTTTAAATATTCATCATGCGTAATACCATTCTCCTGTGATTTCAATTCGAATTATAGCTCTTCTTAACGTTATCAACAGAGATGTTGCAAAAATATTTGACGATTTCTTTTTATAAATTTAATATTCCTAATTGACAGGAAATACTAATGAGCAACTAACAGATCGTGTCATTCTGTTTAACAAGTTCCCTCCGTCTACAAAGCGAAGGTGTGTTATCTTTTGTAAATTGAGTTTTTAAATTGAAATTGTGACTAGTATTCATAATACTTGTATTTAAGAACTTTGGTAATGGTGACACTTAATAAGTTGAAATGCTACATGTTGTAGATTTATGTTGCCTATTGAACGATATTTGTGCATTGACTGTCTTTTCGAACACTTATCTCATGGTTTAGCTCAGCCGACAATACAACGTGAATCTCACTGACCATCTCATTACAAAGTCCATTATTCTTGGTTCCAGGTTCAAGTATGACCGATCAATAGGTAGGATATACTGTCCTCTACAATGCATTTCTACTACATCACCAAAGATTACAATCTTAAATTTGTATATGTTTTTTCTCTATTTCTTAATTGAATCATATACATTTAATCATTTGTTATAATTTAATTCACTTCATTTTTTATCATATATATGAATATAACGATCTAATTTCTGTATATGTGTAAGATATATTGTTTTATAATGGAAAATATGGATCAAAGTATTCATCAAAGTAAAGTTTTAAACACTATACATTTAATATTTGGTATGAAACCTCCTTAAGTGATACGAAACCACCCGGTACGAAATGGTAACGGTACGAAACAACCAACTCCCCAAATGAAACAAGAAAGGAACAACTGTGTTAATGTTCATATACTACAATTCACATTCTGTTGCACAGCATAGCACATGGTCTTAATTCATATTGTCATTGCACAACAAAATAATTGATACCGAAAATAATACGAATCGTGATAAAGTGATGGATGTTATATCACGGCTTTGTTACAATACTATGCCGAAGTTTAACGTTAAAATGCATCTTGGTTAATAGTGTTCACAGCTAGAGATCAATCACGGAACAACACAGTAACGTTGCTTCCTTTGCGTTGATTAATGTAGTTAGTGTTGGTGTTAAGATTAAGTTTAATTTGTGTATTGCGGCAATCGTTCTTCATTAATGCCGTTATGCATTTCCCATCATGAGATAGCATAATCTGTTACAAAGAAACAGTTAGAAGAGCTGATCGAAAGTATACTACATCCTCGTTGCAAAGACAGTGCCTTAATATATTATTATCACTGTGTAAAAATAAAGTTATTTTTGTGTATAACAATGGAAATGAGATCCGACTTAATTAAACACATTTAATGGAGTTGTACAACAGTATATGTACTGTGATTAATTTTGATTAATCATCTTTGTTGTATTAAATTGTATATATCTGATAAAATTCGGACTACCGGAGTGTCATTGCTTAGTTTGTCTTTTTGATCGATTGTGCTTTGCATATATAGATATATACACACACATACACACACACACACACACACACACACACACACACACACACACACATATATAAACTAGAAGTTAATATGGTATAGTTATTTAACCAATACCCATTGAAAGTCTAAAACTGTATTTGCATTTGCTATTTGTATATTTGTCTCTGTGTCTATAGAGGCCTATATTACAAAATAAACAAACTGTAACTATTAAATTCTAATCTGGACCACCAACAATTAAATTTTATTGAAGCTTTTATATATTACCACGTATTGCATTTTGGGAAACATTATAGGAAAACAATAAATGACCTGATAAAAAGTATAGTACATAATATTGCCCATTGTATATAAATTAATATTATCGTTTCCTATGGCATGTCAAACGTTGCAATATTCGAATTGAATATTTTATATTTGTATTCAATATTCTTACAGTTCTGTTGCTTTTTTTACATTGGTATTATGTATTTCCCATTTGTATTCAATAAGTACATTCGTATATGAAAATTGAATACAAATATAAAAAACGTGAATATCGCAACGTTTGGCATGCAATAGTTACATATTAAGTTAGTTTTTTATACAAGTACATGTAAAACAAAACCTAGCTTAAAACAGTTGATTTAAAAGAGTACTGTACTGTAAATACAGTATTTATTTCGAATGTGCACCTTTGTTGGCATTGTTCCAAAGCCTAACTGAGATTATTTACCCACTACGAGACTTGCTTCTTAGACATTAAGTCTTAATTACAACCTGCAGCAATTTGTGTGCAGTTGGTACTGTTATATTTCAATATTCATCAAGAACAAATTCAGAAAAACAATTTTATGGCTCATTATGTTGTATTTGTTCGTTTTTATTTCTATCACGATTTGTAGTGTCATTGTCCTGTATTTTAAAATCCGATTCGCAACGTTTCAATAACATTGTTACAGTAATGAAAATATTGCATGAGCAATACATATGATCTGTACACAGTATGAATTGCTTAATACATTTTCAAATCATCACATAACTAACATGCCGATGGGTTATTTTCTTAACTTCGTGTTTATCAAAGGGTGCACTTATTTTTCACGTGGATCTTTTTGCACGTGTAATTCAACAAAATATTTTATAAAACTTTTTATCATTGACATTTCAAAGAAGCAATTTCATTCTGTTCGTTTTGTTTACAAAACATTTGTAATGTCATTCCGCTATATTTATGAACGAAAACAAATTATATTTCTTCGCAACAATTCAATAATATTGTTGTAAAAATCGACGGAGAACTAAAGTTAATAAATAATTTGGACTTCTAGAGACAGTTTTAAATCATTATAATTTTACAATTAGTTATCTTATTCAGGTTATCCAAAGAACGTTAAACTCCATGGATGGGGACGAAAACAAATTTAAAAATTCGTATGCTTCATAAAACAATACAGTTATCAAACAAAATGTGTAACAGCAGCAATAAATAATAGTAACAAAATGTGTAACAGCGGCAATAAATAATAGTATCAAAATGTGTAACAGCGGCAATAAATAATAGTAACAAAACGTGTAACAACGGCAATAAATAATAGTAACAAAATGTGTAACAGCGGCAATAAATAATAGTAACAAAACGTGTAACAACGGCAATAAAAATAGTAACAAAATATGTAACAGCGGCAATAAATAATAGTAACAAAATGTGTAACAGCGGCAATAAAAATGTGTAACAACGGCAATAAATAATAGTAACAAAATGTGTAACAACGTCAATAAATAATAGTAACAAAATGTATAACAGCGGCAATAAATAATAGTAACAAAATGTGTAACAGCAGCAATAAATAATAGTAACAAAATGTGTAACAACGGCAATAAATAATAGTAACAAAATGTGTATAGCATATTAATATAAATTAATTTTATTCTGATTTTTAATTTTATCACTCGCCATAAGTAAAAGAATTGCGTTTCTCAAAGTTAAAAACCTGATATTTATAAACCTTGTTATAATGTAATGATATAAACAGTAGAATTTCGTTGGCTCGAACACAGAGGGCTAGAACACCATATGTAGCTCGAACCACTGATATGTTCCCAGCCAAATTCCTATATTGATGTATGGTATTATGTTGAACAATATTTGGCTCGAAAAACCTTTTGCTCGAACTATTTTATCAAGTCCCGTTGGATTCGAGCCATCGAAGTTCTACTGTATTACAAACGTACACATATCCGTTTGGACATCAATATCAATGTGATATTGTCGCCGATCTCTCAATTGGTAAGCCTGTTATTTAGATAGAATTTTTATTATTTAAGATAATATTAAATAACTTTGCAAATATTTGATAAAAAATTCTCCAGAAAGGACATTAAAATTAAATACTATTACTTGATCATTCAATTGTCAATTTCACTCTAATTTTATATAACCTGTTTTGAATTTTCATGTTTTGGTTTTCTATGCATGCAGATGTATTGATGTATTGATATGTTATTATTTGTGATGCTAAGCTATGTAATATGCTTTACTCCAAAATAAACTATTCTGAAATCTGTATTTAGAACGAATGGAATAGTTTATGTAAATAATGTAACTAATACCGATGGGTATTGTTCTTTAATAATCTTTAACAAAAAAAAAACAACATGTCTTCAATTGGTATGTTTGCCAATTTGGGCAGATTGAGTTTGACATAATATCTTTAAATAAATTTAATATAATATGATTGTGTTATTTTCTTTAATAGTCTTTACGAATGATCATGTTCGCTATAGGTATGTTTGCTATTTTCATTAAACTGTGTCTCAAAACAAATATGGTTAATTGTATTTAATGTAACACCCATGTTTTATTTTCTTAAATTGTCTTTTTCGAATGATTATGTCCTCAATAGCTAGTTTGCCGTTATGATTAAACTGAGAGTTTGAAAACAGATATATGTTTTATTGTATTTAAGAAGTAAGTAGTAAAACCAGTTAGTCAATTGAAAAACGCAATAAATTTCGTCTATATTTGGTAGGCCGTTGTTGTTTTAAGCCAAGCTTAATCCATCTGATTGCTATCGGAATTAGTGCCAGTGACATTACATGCGGACAAACATCAGTTTACTATGATACTCATACATTATACAATATTGATGTCGTTCGTATAGTATTAAGTTTAAAATTGCATTAAACATTAATCTATCCTTCTCACTGGCGAAATCAGATTCTGCTTTTGGAAATTTAGGAAAATATTGATGATCATTTATTTGGAAAATGTACAACTTACGTTATCAAACTGAATGGAAACATATTAATATTAAAAACTAGAAATGTAAAATCTTTGAAGTAATGACTATTGTATGCACGCATGAGTATAAAGAAATAATGGTACATATGAACGGTTTTAAACTGTTTAATATACATACTAAAATATAATGTAAATACATAGTTGATAACTTTTTTAGAAAAATACATGTATAAGCAAGAAGTCTTAGAGCATGATTTGTCTAAGTTGAAAGAATCTGTTTCACAATCGAAGTTATATAATTAAGTTTAAACTAAGCATTCATTATAAGAACGTTGTATGTAGATGGCCTTGCTTTCGGATCTCACGTCATTCCGATGACTTTGTGCTTATCGATTCTGCGTGACGTAAAAGACGCTTTGGTACACTTATTTAACAAACCATAGATCAAACACGGGGTTATTTCCTGCTTAACGACCGGCATTCTCCCGGATATTAAAAATAGATTATAGAGCTTAAAAAACGGAAATTTGAGAAAGTATTACGTAAAGACGTATCGTCATGAACTAAAAAAAGAATATTGAGTTTAGTTTAAAATATCTGATAAAATGCTCATTTGTTATCACGAAACGTGTCCAAGGAAATACGACAACATACTCGGTTTTTATTGAGTAGTCTATATATAAAACCTGATGTCTCCCGAATCTTGTCTAACCAAATATGAAAAATTCAGGATATTCCTCGCCTGTCCCACAATTCGTAGAAATTGAATGCTTACTATACGGTGACGTCATTCAAACTTCCCTTCAGAAACTGACAAAATAACATTCTGCTATTTAACGGACCCAGTCTACAGACTAGTTCATGAGCATATAATGCTAATGGCATTTTTTGTGGCATACTGACAAAACACAACGCCACTGAAACAAGCAACGTTGATTTTATCTCATGTAGGATAACTGTCAAAAAGCTGTTTATAATGATAGTTCACAAATACTGTTTCCTAAACGCTAAATTCACAAAACGTAGCACAGCATATACAATGTAGCATAGCGTACATATATCATAGCATTATGAGTTATAGTAAAGCATAACACAGCATTGCATATCATAGACTGACATAGATTGGCATAGCATAGAGTTATTAATGGTGTTAACTCATTTATTTCGGTATAATTCCAATCTCATTATCATATATGTATTTGAAGCATTTTCATTTGACAACGTCAATTGTGTAAAGACTTTTATTTTTCGATAAAACCCTGGAACCGGACTACTTTTACGTTTCTCGCGTAAACAAAGAAGCATCTACACTGTGTGGGTATTTCCTGGAATTTTTTTTTGTCTAAATCGAGAGATAAAAGGCGGATGTTTAATTTTTTCACCGCAAAATATTTCGCCATTTTTCAATAAACCAATTAATGTTACAGAGTTCATATGATAATGGAAACAATAGCCGTTACGATATTATTGTATATTACATCTCGAGAATTTGATGTCAACCAGGACAGAGGTGATATATTCTTACGCGTTTACTTTGCAGCGTATAGTTATTTTTTTTGTTTATTTTATTCACTTGAGGAGTCTCAAATTAAATATAATCATAAGGATTGGAATTATGAGGATTAAATTCATATTTTCTGTTTTTTATGCATGTGTAAAGAATGTCGAGTCAAGCACAAATCTGACATAAAGTACTTCTAAAGTTTGTTATATCTTTGTGTTAATGCTTAACAGTCATAACAAATAATAAATATTGACTTTTTTCTTATTTTTACTTCGATTGGCTAACTTAGATAAATCACGCTTGAAGTCTTCCTCGGTAGAATCAGTACTAAGCACATGTTTATACAGTGTCTTGCTCAGGGAGACAACAAATAAGATCCTGTCAGAAATATTTGTGTTCCTATAATCTGAACTTATCTTACACATAATCCTGATTTTATTATCTTAAATTATCCTTTTGGTTTTGATATACGATTGTATTGAACGAAACAGCTGGCCCGCCACATGTCATTTTATGTTGTTTTCTCAAAAAGCAACAGAGCAATTTCATTGAAATTTAGACTTTAAAAAGAAAGACAATAGCTGTGCCAAATCAATACATAATTGTCTGTTTATGTCGTCTGGAAATGCTGAAAACGCTGCTCAATATTTTGACAAAAATATCAAATCTACAAAGTGGCGGGTTGACTGATCCGTTATATATTCATGTATTGTACAATATCTCATTGCGATGGAAACACGCATTGCTGAGATTTAAAAATCGAAATCGCGTGATATCACTTTATCAATAAAACCAAGTAATACAAACAAAAGCGAATACGTAATCGCATATAACTGAATATCAGAACCATTAAAGAATATAAGCAATATTATAAAGCTATAAAATAAGAGCATAATAAAGATAATTGACAAAGCATAAAACTTGGAATATTCTTATTCAAACTACGGTGTACGTTCAATATTTATTGTAATATAATGGCGAATATATTAAACTTGACGAACGAAGTGTCTGTTTCAATTTAAGAAGTTCCAGGGAGTGATCACTTAGACTGAATTGCAGGTTTGTGCAGAAATGTTATTATTATAACTCCTAATGCAAGACAGTATTAAAACTATATGATGCGATCAGCGAAATTTAATTAAGTGTATACATGATTCAAACCTTTTTTCAAAATTTCAGAGTCTCCAATGCATTGTTTTTGGTATAAATTTGCATACTACTACTGGGTAATATTGTTAATATATTTAGCTGACAAACATGTGTGTGTTACATGCAGTTTTATAAAAAAGTTCAACTCCAGTTGCCAAACATTTCAACTTCCAGGGAGGAGCTTTTGAGGTTATGCATTTTAAATTGTAAACAAATACACATCAGATATGTGTTAATACACGTCTCACATCATTGTTACATTTCCCATAGGGCTATCTCGTAACATGGATATACAAAACACAGTTAAAAAAAATCTGCATGTGTCTGGGCTCAAATTCTTCCCTGGTTCAAGTTATGCAATTATAAAGGAATAAAGGCATACTTTGACCAGGTTTTTTTTAATTCAATGGTTTTGTGATACCTTTCAATTCCAATAGAAAATATGTCATCTTTTCGCACACGATGCAGTTCGAACCAACAATTTTAAAATAAAACAGAACTACTTAAAAATCTGGTATCCGCCTAACATTTTCATTGGTGATTTCTATAATACTGACTATTATATAGATGGTAGTGAAACAATAAATCACTGCAATACAAAGCCCTGTTAAAATAAAAAAAAGAGAAGTAAAGTTTGATTTCTACCTCCTTCATCTGTTGGTCGGGAGTACTCAAGATGACAGATAAGAGTGATGTTAGTCCTACACATTTTAGTAACCTAGAACATTATAACACAACTTACAGGTCAATAAAACAAATGTTGTCAACAGTCACTCCTACACGTCTTTACCCTGTCAGAAAGTTTTGGGCCTTAGCCGTGAAACTGAAAAAATAAATAAATTAATGTTGTAAAGGGTGATTGATATTACCATGTTGTGAATGACGTCATGTGAGGAAAGTTAATTGTAAAAACACAATATGCTGCTGAAATAAAATGAAAAGATATTCAAATATGATACTAGTTTTGCCTTGCTTTCTGTGTTCAATTAACCATCCTATAAAACATGGTCAAAGATAGTCAAGCAGACCAGACAAAATAGGTACGCTGTATATGCATAAAACAAATACGTAAACTGCTGTACAACAAAATATTAAAGAGGGTAAGAAAGCGAGAGATATCAAAACTTAATTATACTGTTGTTTAGTAGTATGTTTTTGTGAGTACTTTTCATTTTTTTAAAAAAGAAACACTCTGCAATTGATTGTGCATGTTTCGTGTCCTGAAACCTTGCTTTTGTTTTATTTTTGTTTATTATTGTTTATTAATGTTTAAAAATGGCGTTTGCACTTTAAACAATTCGTGTTTAATGGTCCTGGAAATATCATTGTTTATTAACACTAAAAGGTTTAAGCCACAATTCACAAGGTAAGCGACATGCATCAATTAATATTTACATTCCCACTGCAATCAGCCTAAATGAACTATATAGATTTACTGCATTTAAGTCCTCAGTGATAAACACTTGCAGCTGGTTTGCATTTCATTGGTTGCACGATTTTGTTTTGCTCGTGAGACGTCATGTTGCCGTCAGTTTTACGTGATGTTTTGCTGCGAGTTGTCCTACAAATGTGTGCACTTATTCAGTATATTGGCAATGTGACATCCATGACATTGGCTTTGCGGTTTAATGAGTATAATAATATCAAAATGGCAAAAATAGCGCAATAGTTTTATCTAAAATAGCTGGAGAATATAATGTAAACATAAGGATTAAAAGCCGAGTTTTGAGTTGTCATCGGGTGATGAAAAATATAAGGCTAGTTTAATGTTTCCGGAAAGCCCTATGAAAAAGTATTAGGCTAGTTAAATGTATCCGAGAAGCCCTTTTGGCTTCACGAATACTAACCGGGCTTAATATTTTCATCACGCGATGAAAACTAAAAATCCTTTAAAGAGACACACAGCAAGATTGGAATCGGGTCTGTGCTGGATACGTTGACGCATCAAATCAATATTCAAAAGATATGGACATAGATTTGTATGAAAAACAAATATGATATGTTTTTCTTCGTGTTGCGTTCTATACTTTCAAGGTACTCTGTAGTATATGTACGGACCAAGCTCTCCCGATTTGGTCCGTTAATAAGCAATGTTTGGAAAGTCAGATTTGATTGGTCATTTGCTTTAACTGAATGTTTTTTTATGACATCACAGTTTAGTAAGCGTTCAATTGGTATGAACTGTGTAACAGACATAGGATTCCCTGCTTTTAAATTGGTGGTTAATAAACCTGATTTCTAAAAATAAAATATAATTAAAAACTTGAATCACCATGGTAGTCTTATATATGTGTCCACTACTTTGGCTCAATATTGTAATTGTTTCTGTCGTAGAGTTCATCAAATATTGCTTAGTTATAGAGTTTTGTATTAGCTCGTTCTATGGGGCATGCATGTTGTTGTATGTTTCATTACTGTCTATGCAAAAAGCCAGACAGAGCCAGTCTACATTTTTGTTCTATTGATTTTGTTTGTGCTTGCTAGGGAGTATATCCTGATTTTCCAAAATTTCAGAGTTGGCAAAACAATATTATTTTCCAATATAGCATAACTTTATGTACTATCCAGTGTGTATTCCTATCTGAGTATATATTCAATTATGCCAAAAAATATATTGGAAAGGGATTTCCTAACTTGGCCTATGCGTCCAGTCAGACTCAAATAGATGTCCTTCTTAAAATTGCAACGTATTTTGTTACGTATCGAAGAGTGTAGTGATGTTGATATTATTTTGATTTGATCCTTCATTCAAAATTTACATATTACAGGATTTGTTTGATCTTACAAACAGTCCGAGTGGCGATGTGAAGGTCATCAAGCAGTATTTAAGTGCTATCTATAGATTGGAGAGTCCATTTCCAGTTTACCACTCCGATTAATATACCGTTTTGTTACGTATTTGTGAAACCAATCTGATTATATTTATTTATGATAATGAGATGCATTGTATCCTTGTCTAAAATAATTCTATTTTTTATGAAATTGATAACTTCTTTTCAGATATTTTATCTTAACCATTTACTCCATAAGTACGCGTTGTCCCAATACAGAAGGCCTTTGAAAACAGTGCAGGAAGAGTTCAGATCGCAAGTAACGAAAAAACTGAACACTTCCAGCACTGTTTTCCACTCTCTCAGTTAATATCAACATAATTCACCCAATAATTCAAACGCCTTCTATATCAGAGGTGTCTAAAGGCGTCTATATTAGGTGCCCAAAGGCGTCTATATGAAGTAAAGGGTTTAATCATGTTTCTCAAGACATGCGTTCTGGAATGGGACGGAGCGTGTGTACATATATGTCTATTTAATTTTTATTAATATTTCCTTGCTTTTTCCATTGTGATAATTATTTAAATGAGGTAAATCAACAATTACACCCACCGAATGATAACAAAATATTGAGATTAAAATTGATAATAATACTGTATTTCAATATCTTAGATTTTTTTTTTATTAATTATAGTTAGTCTCCAACTAAGTATACCTCAATATTTGTGTATGACAGTTCCATTGCCAATATAAATAATACTGTACCGAAATTAAAGGCTCATTAAACTTCCGAAACGGTTGTTTTTAGTTTTAATTTAACCCAGTTTCACTCGTGCAATTAATTGATTGTTTGTTTATTTGACCACTAAGAAAGGTTGCGAACGAAACCATAAATATAAAGTGCATCATGCGTTTATGTTTAACAACGAGTTTTATTTACAGATTAATGTTCGTCTCGAAGTCACAAAGTTTTGTTTGGAAAAACGTCTGCCGTTAATACGTGGGGCTGTAGGAGATGCGTTGAAAAATTAAATAGCCGCTTGGCTTAGATAGTTTTTAAAGACATCCTTTTATTTCCCTTAAGTGTATTAATGAACTGGAATCCAGAAGCTAATGTATTGCACAGAAGCAATCAATCGTTATATGAAGTCAAAAATAAAATTACTTTTTTAATGACTGTTTTAAACAAAACATCCTTGGTAGCCTCTCAATGTTGACAGTGATAATGATTCGTAACGTAATAGCGCGTGCGGAAGTATCAAGTGTATACGCCAAAGCGGATACTGAGCAAGAGTTACCGGACCTATCTAGTAGTCGGTACTCATTGTTTCTCAATGGGTATCAAAAAGGTAATGCTGACTGCTCTCAGGAAAACGATACCATTCAATTGCCGACCTTAAAATATATTTTAAAAAAGAAAACTCATTAACGGTGCATAATGTTAGTCAAACCATAACTTTTCGAACTTTTCAAACCCGTCTTAATCCGCACACTACCACTGCATTTCACTTATTATAAACATAACTCATTATGTCACCTAGATTTAATATAACACTTCACTATGCCCCAACTGTGTAATAACAATATTCAGTGGGTAAAGTTGTCTAGTTTTCTAATTCATGTTAAGATGCCGATACAGTGAAGTCTCCGTCTTTTTTCGATATTAACTTTGCTAATTCTAAGCGGACCGCTCATTTAAGAAATACACATTTCGATCGGGGTCATTTAGTTTGTACATTTTTAAATTGTATTCAAAAAGGGGTGTGTTGGTATGGTTTTAGCAATATTACAAGCACATTTAATTTCAACTATTTTTGTTATTATAAGAAAATTTGTCTTTGGGAAGTTTAATGGGACTAATGGGAGTTTTATGGGAGCATAATCATTATGGGTAATTAATAATTGTGCAAATATATTAAAATACGCTTGTTAAAATGGCATAACATCCTAGTATCCATGTAAATGAATTGATGGAAACGCGCCATTATTGTCATTGGTTTTGATCACTTGTTCTATGTATTGCCACCATTAGAGACAGTAAACTTCGCATATTATGTCTTATTACGATTAGCAATTGTTTTATGTTTGTTTTTTTTTGGTATAAAACTAATGGTGTTTTAAAAAAAAAATATTGATATAAATGATTTAGAAATACCAATTGATGGCTTCTTAGACATTTCGTCTATTTCAATTTTACATATACAAACTGATCGAAATTAAATGAATATAAAACCTCATTGTTTTGCCGTACATGTAGGTGAATAAAAATGTTGTTAAATATCGTAATATTTATAGTATATGATTAATTTAATGTTCAGATTTATAAAGTTCTTATAAACTCAATAACCACATTAAACACGCAATGAGACTTAATGTGTGTGTCCATTACCTTTAAGGGAATCTATCAGGATTTTTCAAACTTTTAAATTTGGCTAAAAATATTTTTATCAATATATTTACTCTTTGACCCCATAATGCCAAAAAGGATATCGATTCAAACATGCTAAAATATTATATTTAAACGGGATTTATTAACTTGGGCTACGCGGCTTGGTTGGATTAAAATAGATTTTCCACTTAAAAGTGCAACATATTTCGTAACGTATAAAATTAGTCACGTGGTTTCATTTTGAGTTCAATTTGATCCGTTACGCACAGGGACACGGATCTAGGACTTTAGTTAAGAGGGGCGCAACACAATCGGAATGGGCACACATGTTTTTCAGTACAAATATAGTGGATTTTGATAAAAAAATATAGGAGTTTGCAAGGAGGGGGCGTAGGCTGGTATTTTCAAAGAGTAAATCCGCCATTGATACAGGCTCACATGTAGAGAAAATGTTTAGATACTGTGATAAAACGTTTGGAAATATAATCCGATAATTTGGATAATTAGATCAGAGAGAATGTTTGAAAATATATTCTGATATATTGGAAAATCAGAGAGAATATATATTAGATAACCACAGAGAATGTTAAAAAATACAATCTGATTTATTGGATAATCTGAGAGAATGTTTGAAAATATAATTTGATTTATTAAATAATCACAGAGAATGTTTGAAAATACAATCTGATATATTGGATAATCACAGATAATATTTGAAAATACAATCTGATATATTGGATTATCACAGATAATATTTTAAGATACAATCTGATATATTGGATTATCACAGAGAATGTTTGATATATAATCATTCTGATACATTGGATCATAACAGAGAATTTTGAAAATACAATCTGATATACGGATACGCGCTGAGAATGTTTGAAAATATACTCTGATAGATTGGATAATAACAGAGAATGTTTGAAAATACAATCATTCTGATATATTGGTTATCAGGGATAATAGTTTGATACTAGCTGCGAGTTCATGATAATCAAAGAAAATACATTTGTCAATATAGAACATATTTGGATGTGTATTTTTGAGGACTTTGATAATGTTTTGAAATTAAGCCTGAGATCATAGAAATAATGAAAATTTGTGTATATATATACATACACTGAGTTTTGTTTAAAAATAATTTTATTTTGAAATCAGAGAGAAAATTAATTTTGGAGATACTCGTATTGCTGAGTTATTGGCTGATTGGAGAACAATATGCAAATAAGATCTCCGATATTGGGCAATCAGGGAGAATATTAGGAAATCAGAGTGCTTATTTGTTGAATATAACCGTTACCAATAAAATAACAATTTCATCGGCTTGAAGAATGTTAAATGAGCTCGATAATTGCTCTCAAAAAGAACGGAGTAAATTACGTTACTGCAGCCGTTGTTATAGAACCGACATTTGATTCCGTTTCTAAATGGCATAAGCAGCAGCAAAACGAATTGTAGAAAATTGATTATTTTTCTCATTATGTGACAATCATGCAACAATTCTTCTTAATTTCACCGGATAATGAGTCTATTTAGGCGGACGACAATATTTCATATTGTATTTTGTGCGCTGTTACTGTGTTCTGAACAGTTATTCGTGATTCTCGAAAAAATGATACATGACGCATAATATAATACAAAGAAGAAAGATTGCTTTGTTCTTCAAATAGGTTTCATGCAGATGCAAAACATTGTCGATTTCACTTTATTATAAATGCACATCATATTTAGTATGATTTCTATTCAATTGGGTACTTTCTTTTAGAACACTTTATCTATTCTTTCCTAGTTTATACTTTGTTATTATGGAATGGTACATATATGTACTTAGCTTACAGTTATGAAACATGTGGGAATTTAAATAGACATTGCTTTTATATAAAACAGCTCCTGATGATAAACATATGTATACATTAACAAAACGTTGATATTAACCAAGGCGACGTTTTAGTGATGGATACATGTACATGTTCTCAGTATCGCATACGAAGAATTGTGGGTTTAGATCCAAATAGGGTCACACGAAACAATTAAACACTGTAACCAGAAGCGTTTTTTCGTTTAGCACTCAACACTCTAAGATGTGTTGGCACATTATTAATATAAAACTGGTATGACAAGATCGAAAATCACATAGATAATGTCATGTGTTTGTGTTACGGTACTCAAACGTAACGCTTTGAATATGGTTTTAAGCAGGCGCTACAGGTAATGCTATTGTCTGTGGTACAATACCCAAGCGTAATAACACTTTGAATGCAGTCTCAAGCAGACACTGTCGGTAATGTCATGTGTCTGAGATACCATAATCAAGCGTAATAACACTTTGAATGCAGTCTCAATCAGACACTGTCGGTAATGTCATGTGTCTGAAATACCATAATCAAGCGTAATAACACTTTGAATGCTCTCTGAAGCTGAACTGTCGGTTATGTCATATGTCTAAGATACCATACCCAAGCGCAAAAACACTTTGAATGCTCTCTGAAGCAGACACTGTCGGTAATGTTATGTGTCTGAGATACCATACCCAAGCGTTATAACACTTTGAATGCTGTCTCAAGCAGACACTGTCGGTAATGTCATGAGATACCATGCCATCGCGTAAAAACACTTTGAATGTGGTCTCAAGCAGACACTGTCGGTAATGTCATGTGTCTGAGATACAATAACCAAGCATAATAACATGTTGAATGCTGTCTCAAGCAGACACTGTCGGAATATCACTGTAAACAATGTAAACTAAGATAAGCTAAACAACATGTACTACAATGCATGACGTTTGATAAACAAGCATGACCTTTAACATAAATTTAAATAATTTTATATTATACAACATACGGTTGCTCATATTGGCATTTGGAAATCTCGTTCTACTGTTAGGGACACATGTTTTGCTTAATAACTAGAATTTCAGTGGTGTAAAAAACTTTTCGGCGGTAATTTTTTTCCCAAACGTTTGTGTTGCTTTTATTGGGCATAAACTAATGTGATACAACTTTTTACAAGTGTTGCATGTAACGTAGGCATCTTACACATATTAAATCAAATTTTAATAACTTTTTTTACAATTTCATCTTTCAAAAATTTTGCATTAAAATATGTCAACAACATATATCTGTTTTTGACATGTCATAAAAAAAACACTTTGAATTTTATATATATATAAGTATATATATTCAGTACCTAAAGTAACTGTTCAAATGAATTTGCCTCAGAGATATGTGTTCACAATATAGAAATATTTAACCACATATTTAGTAATCATATTTTACGTAATTTCATATTTTCTAACATATCATGTTTAGGTCTGATTGATATTAATTAATAATTATCAAATGGTCGTTAACAATGATTATTAATGTGTGATAAAACAATTGTCAGGAAACACATAACGGAGCCTATAAAACCGAAAACTATCGTCAGTTCCATAATATATGAAATTATATTGTCTTGTCTTATGTTATAATGACGAGGGAAGAGCGTGTGTACCTATTAATTAAAGCTAATCCTCAAAGTGGCGTATTTTACTTCTGACCGTTTAGTTGTGGTCCTTCATTATCTGTATACGTATTTTATGTATTCTAACTCTCAGATTTATTGTTGTTTTCATACAGCTTAAGGTGGTTATTTCCTTTGAATGCGTACGTTTGCTGTTGGTTATATACATGTGCCATCTTATTTAGTAAAGGCTCTTTTCGTGAGAAGTAATGCAAAATGAGAAGATACCCACCCAGGTTCCACGTAAATATTGGCCTAATTACTGTAAGATTCAATTTAATGGGACACATATTACTCGAACCTGATTTTCAAAATACTACATTTACGAAGGAAAAACGTTCCACTCCTAAGTAGGGACAGTAGCAATCTATAATGCGTGGTTGCCGTGGATATGAACACAATGCCGAATGCGAGTTAACGCTTTCTACTTAGATCTAAACTCTTAAACAGTCAACTATAATATCTACAGCATTATACACAGTGTTATTCACAAAGAATGATATAGAGTCACACAAAGTAAAATAAGGTATCAATAAGTTAGATTAATTATATGTTTAAAGTCCTTTTTTACTGTACTATGGCTAGTACACTATGGCTAATACACTATTGCTATTACACTATGGCTATTACACTATGGCTATAACACTATGGCTATTCACCAACTTCACAATATTCTTAACTTCAATTCACCAAAGTTCTATGTCTGAATCACAAAGTTTTAACTACAGTAATAATCACATAGTTGTTATACTTTATTTATGAAATCACACAGTAGTCGCAAAGTTATGTTTATCTCAAAGTTAAGTTATTAAACTATTTCTAAATCACACAATTATGTCACAAAGTCATTTTTCTATTGTCTCAATGTTATTAATCTATATCTTCCACAGTCTTGCCATCACTATTTATACAAGTTTATTGTATGACTTTGGAAGTGTTAAATGGCATCAAATACTACCTTCTCACCAATGTGTAAGAACATATGTCAAAGGGGACTCTTAAGAGTAATTGATTGATTGATTGATTGATTGAATATTTAGCGTCATTTTTATGCCATCGAGGGCTAACAGACGATCAGTTAACCTAACCACTGTTTCCTTTGATTAACCAGTACTCGAGCACACCCCATCTCCGCAAGTAACTGATAACTATTTCACTTGAATCAGTGGTGAGAGACGAATGATAATGAGACACAATGTCGTATATCAATCATCACGAGGACTATTGCCGGGCGGACGATTCGAACTCACGACCCCTGGATTGATAGTCAGACGCATAACCGACTGATTAAATCTTACTAATAACTAATCCAATTTCCTGCTTTGAATATATTGAGTTAATTGAAATAGTTGAGTTGGCATATTTTAAACAAAAAGCTTATTATTAAATAATGGTAATATGTTTACTTTTACTAATTTAAAATTAAATATTTACATGATGCATACAAAGATAATCATTTTGATATCAAACATGGTTACAATATTTTTTGGAAAAAAAATATGTGAAGAGTCAAATTGTCCAAATTTGTTTCATAATTGCTATAACAGTAAACCTAAATGACGATGACATCATCAATATTTTGCTTATTTGCTTATCGATTAAAGATCCTTTTGAGAGTCGCCTTTGAAAAAAGATAAATTTGCTTAAATACTTCGCATTTAGTTTATGCAATTTAACCTGTTCCATCCGATAAACATCTGCAGGTCAGGTTTAAGTCAAGTATAATGTCACCTCTCTAATGAAAGCACCGGCCACAATGGGTTAATGAGACACCTTATGTTCTACACAATTGCTTCTCGGCAGATATCCTTACATTGCGTCAATCTTTTAGACATTTATTTGAACTAGCTGCTGGGTGAACAACCGGTCTCATCTGACAAGAAACCAAATGCTTCCATCGCGATTCGATCCTTCGACCTCCCGCTTCTAAGGCAGACGCCATGACCAACAGGCCACTGGAGACGGTGTGTGGATCTAATTAAGCAGCTATCGTACGCCAGCTGCCTTGATAGTTTTTTACTTGTTTTATTATTATTACCACTTCGACCCAACAAGTTACGGTAGACACCAACACCGATGTCTGTTTGGCTAATGAATGACAGATGTCTTATTACAATATTAACATCCATGTGTATCCTGAAAATGACGTTGGACTCACCATAATTCAATCATTACCAGACAAAGGCTCGCATTTATGACAGAAATACAACCCGCTACAGCCACATCCAATTTACCGTCGCAAGTTCGTTACACAGGCTGTCTAGCGCTTGAAAACATTTTACTAATCGGATTTCAGTTCTGCAAAAGTTTAACAAATTCTATGCCTTGATGTGACTCCTAGCAGTTGTGTCCAATTTGCAAAATGTAAACAATTATAAAGATCCAGATGGTTATATTAAATCTTTACTCGCAAAAGATCCGGCAACGTTAATTTAAGAAAAAAAAATTACAGCAACAAGTGAGTCTGTTTGATTTGCTTATTTGCAACAATAATAATAATCCAAATAGCTTCAATTAGAGATTAACCACAAAAATTGTGGCCAAATGCAATTTTAATGACTGGATATGTTTACTTTAACGCTTCAAATTGAGCTTACTTCCAAAGTGCAGCAATGGTGAAATATGATACATACAATAACAACTGAGTCGATTTTTAAACATCGACAGTTATGATAATCAATTAAGTTTAAACGCGAGAGAACTCTTTCCAGAATTCAACTTTTAACATTTAGTCATTCTTTGACAATTTGAAAACGCTTAAGGAAAGCAAAATTTGAAAAGAATCAGACTAAATGAAGAGGCCAAAGCCACATATATTTGGAATACGAACAATTATGCGCCTTTCAAGAACCCAAACCCATAAATGTTGTCAGACAGAGACTTTGAAATCCAAATAACACCAATTAAACAAGAAAATAAATTTTTACTAGCTGAAATAAGCAATTTCATTGGCAATTTATCTGAAATTGATTGAATATATTGAATTTTCTATTATTAATTTGATATGTTTTACATATTTCATATGTTGAATCCATTTGTCTGACTCCAATGTCCGAGCTCTATAATAATAAATTTAAACTGGCAGAATACTTGTAACTTTAAAATGCGAGGACGAGTCAATTGTTTTATCTGTCCTTAGAGTTTTATATCAGTCTTTGATATTGGCTAAACTACGTATTTAAGTTGAGGAGCATGAACAAATAAAAGGTATTGTCTCTTTTAGTTGCTGCTGTAAACATACTTTTTAATATATACATTGAAATTTTTGTACTTGAGTTAAATACACTTTTACACCTTTTAATTTCAGTTATTAAGCACATTCTTGCCTCAATTTCAAAATTTATTTGAATTAATTTTTGTTCGTTCAATATATCAAATGAATGCTTTTCGTTTTCATTATCCTATTCATTAACGTGTCTTATGTTTATGTATTCCTCGGCGACAGAAACATTAACAAAGTATCTGTTTGATTTATGTTCACGTATTTTCCTCTCAAAATGAGATTTTCAATGTTCTGTAAGTCACAACCGGAGAGTAAATTCGTGGCTCGATTACAATTTAGTAGAATTGGTGTTTTACGCCATTTTTAACACAAGGCATGTCATAAAAGGCATTTCTAGTTTTATTGGTAGAGGAAGTCATCAGACTGAATCTGCAGTAAAAAGACAAACTTTCTCACAAAAGTTTTTGGACTTAGCGTCACTCAATCCCACCGGCGAAAGGTCAGTTTTGATTAGATGGCATCGGTGAACACCACTTGGCCAATAATAAAAATCCTACTATGTACCTGAAAATGTTTCTTAGTGGTAATCGTATATGTATTTATATCTTTTAGATGTTTAAACTATTTACAATGGTCACATGTCAAATCTGAATCTAATAAGAGAAGCTGAAGGTTACATCATGCAATATGACTATTTTCTAAAGGTTTGCCAACTCGCAAAGCATCCTTGTTTTAGTGTGCTTTCAGCGAAAGATAGCAATTTACATTTCATAAATAAACCCAGCATTTATTTTAATTTGTCAATGTTTAGTATTTAGCAGAACTCCGTTGGCTCAAACATTGATGACTGGAACACCACATATAGCTCGAACCACTTATCTGGTCCCGAACCGAATTTCTATTTCGAAGTATTAACATGAACATGTATGGATGTTTAACGATACTTGGCTCGAATGACCCTTAACTCGAACACTTTTGTCCAGTTCCGTCGGGTTCAAGCTATCGAAGTTCTACTATATGTTCGAAATGCCGATAAATATTATGTTTAGATAGGGTTCGCGTTATAGGTCTACCTGAAAAATTACCCCCCTTACATGGCGGTAGCAAGATTCTTACGCCCAATAAATTAGAGCTGTGTAAAGTGGTTGAGCATTTTTTTGGTTAAAAATGCATAAACTGTCATATGTCTTTGTACATATGGAAACATTGGAACATTTTCATGATTTCTGCCGCCAAGTTTGTATGGCATTGGGAACTGTTTGATGAAGCTATAACGGTTCAAAGATGCGTAGTGATACACTGCAACAAATGGGCAGAATTGTCACAAAATGAAGGGGGGCCATCAAACCATCGAAATTGTGAAAAAAGCAACCTGGTCAACCCCACGTTTTCTGCATAATTGGACCAACAAAGGACTATCTATGGGAACAAGGCACTTTTAGAACCATTGGTAATGTATCCAGTGTTCCAGAAGTGCATGTCTCTATATGTAGAACAGTACAAAATAAATTGTTGTGTGAGACGTTATATTTGAAATACTAAATGGTACTGCTTTTAGTCTAGAACGCACACCAAGGGGAACGTTTAATAATATCTGGATAAATGGATCCCTTCTAAGGCAAAAACAACCAAAGTTTTATTGAATATGTTGATGAGGAGTAAGGAAATATGCAACATCCCTCATGCCCAAAAGCACCGGCTTAAACGGTATCCAAGGTAAACTGAATGGCCTCTATAACTCCAAGGAAAAGAAACAATAAGAACATCGAGTCAAACCATTGGACTACGTTATAGGAATGCTGAGGTGATTTATGTAATAATACTATTTGATAGAAAGATAAAGATCACTAGTATGCGCAGAATGTAACCGCAAAAAGAAAATAGCAAATTCGGGTTTACTGTGATTATACAATTTTATGTGTAAAAGGTCTCAATAAACACTTGGCTGTTGTTCTTTGTTCTATATAGAATAATGTTGTGAGATAACTAGAAATAGTTTAAGCACTATATAGTAAAAATCAAGTTCGCATGACATGTAACATGAATATTGAATACCATGCGGATTTTATATGGGAAATACTCACGAAAACGGACTACTTAACACCAGTTTGATCAGTTTTGTTGCGTTCTCTCGGTATCTCTTGCTGTCTTGATTTATGGACTTGCCATGTTCCGAAGTTTTTGGACAGTATCCTATGGATTTTATTTATGCAAACATCTAATGTTTTAGCTTGAATACTTTATGATTATACCGGGTAATTAATTGAATATAAAAACCATAGCCAAACTATTGCCGTATTTTAATTGCTTTTATATTCTTTATATGGTTTATTTTAGCAGCATATCGTATTTTACAGGCATACTTTACTGTTGAATTCGAAGTGAGATAAAATTCACCGCATAATATGGTGTGTGAGTAAACAACGTACAATCACTATATATTTGTTATATTTCACAATTCAATAACACCAAATGACGTCATTGCTCGCTCGTTGCTGTGGAGTTAAACATTTATTAAGCAGTCAGTCGTTGGGTTGTGGGGGGGGGGGGGGGGGGGGGGCAAATGGCAAATGGTTCGATTCCTTTTTGCTCCATAGACTTTGTGTGAGAAAGTTTGTCAGTTACTTACGGTATGACGGTGGTTCAACTTAGATGTCCTCCACCATTGTAAATGGATATACCATGTATAATCTGAAAGGTGTTGAAAATGGCGTTTAACCCCATTACATATTTCTATAATAAAAATAATACATTTCCCATTATAATAATATAGATTAATTTTTGAGAAACCTAATAATCAAATTGTGTATAAAACACCGCTTAATGTACCAGCGTATGGAAAAGGACACTGCATTAGTTTCAGTTGAAGACTCCATAAAGAAGACCCATTTCTTATTTCTTCTCGTATTATGCTGTATAACGGGTCGATGAGAAAAGTTAAGTTGTATATAATAACACCTTAATTCAATATTTCACAACCTAATTTTTGTAATATATTTCATGGTAATGACACGGACAGTGAATTTGCCACCAATTACAGACAAAGAATTCCACTGACATATAAAAAATTATCAATTATATTTGCATATTTTGTTTTATTTTGGATTTGGTTATATTTATGTTTATGCATCAAATATATATTAACACCATATACATATTATACATATATTTATCTCTCAGACTATTACATGTACTATCTGCAGCTTCGTATTTAAGACAAACTACGTTATTAATAATATTTATATAAAAAGAGGCATCTGAAAAATGAGGAATAGAAAGAAAATCATAAAAAAGACAAATTGATATTTACGTTGAAATACTTTTATCGTATGAAAACTGATTAATATTTATATAAGTATTAAAATACCCTGTCTGTATGCAAAGCCTTCAAATTGCTCCTGTATGATTGAAAATACAGTATCAATAGTTAATAAACGCTATATAACAGAATTGTGCTTGTCTGTAACAGTAGTGGCGAAACATAATTATTTCAATTCCTGAGTATATATCATTACATGGATCAGTGAAAAATCAGTGTGCAATTCTAATTAATTGAACTCCTTTTTTTATTAAAAACTAGAGTGACGCAACTACAATTAGAAATTTGATCTTTAAAAATGATCTATTTATAGAATCTTCTAATTGGACCCTTTATATTCCAGTTGGAAACTCAATTTTGAATGCTTGGAAATCGTAATTTCCTATTGAAAACTAATTCCAATTTGAGTATAACAATTCAAGTTGGACAGAGTATTTATCTTACTACTTTAATTCTATTTATCGCAGTATTTTACGAATATTTTGAGCTAACTACATAATAGCCTTAATTATCTTAGACTAAAAAGTAAGGATGGCAACGAATGGCAATATTGATATTCGAATATTCGGTCATTCTTTCGAACGAATATTCGAATATATTCGGTCAAGATCTTAAAAATAAATAATCATCAACTTTCTATCTCGAACGTTTTTACTCGCCATATTTGTTACTTTCTCTTTCAGCGGAAACGGTGCTGATGTATAAATACTAAAAAGCAAACAATTGGAATATCATTGTCGTCAAGATTCAACATGACGTGGAACTCGATGATGCATAATTAATAATAATAAATTAATAAATGCTATGTTATATTAGCTTTACTAAGTTAAATGTTCGTATGTTTGTATAGTTTATAAGTAATTAACTATTTATAAATGAAATTGAAAAACAAACATAAAAAAAAAAAATATATATATATATATATAAGTAAATTCGTCTACTACTTAGCGCATTCATTATTCACAAGTACATAAACGGCCTTCAAATCAAAGAAGTGTGCTCTTCAATTAGGTATAAGATTGGTAAATAAACAAACTTGCTCTCACCTTTTCAAAACAGGGTGATTTACAACGGACCGTAAAGGCAGATCGATAATTAAAATTGCCTAAGGCAAACAATTAAAGGATTACCGATCAGGACTCCTTATCACCTTGACAACGTCCAACTGACACCCGTCTTTGGAGGAAATCAATAATTACCGTGTCTTAACCTGGTTGATATAACACCTTTCGAAACCATTTGTGGCAAAAATATTGAAATTGAAAATAAAAAAAGAAAACAACTTGAATTTACTATATTTTTTTAATATTTTTTTTTGCTGCGAATATTCGAATATCAATATGACATTCGAATATTCGGACGTATGACCGAATATTCGAATATCCGAATATTCGTTGACATCCTTACTAAAAAGACATTAAAGTTCATAATAAAGGTATTTGAAAAAAAAAACAATTCCCAGAAATTCACTGTGCTGTGTTTTAATGGAATTAATTCTTTAGTTAAATATGAATAATATTTGGAGATGATTTTTTTCCATATTGGTATACGCGCATTTGGTGCAACGGTTCATGCTGTGTAAAATATCGCATTGTTTTAAAATATAATATAATTAAAACCTTTAAAAACGCAATTTTTGAATACTAAATATCATTACCTCCAAGATCTGCAATCATTTCTATCGGTTAATAAATCGCAATAATTTGTTCAAATTGTGTTTAAAAGTGATGAAATTAAAAACAATGTATGACTATTTTCGTTTTGGATTGTAATTGTTGGTATGTCTGGATGTGATACAATACCTATACTTTCGTGTTTCAAGGCGTTAACTTTGTAAACAATATATTGTTTTGATTAAAATTCACCACATAGTGTTAATCTTCTTTCTTATTTAAAAGCAAAAGTGGGCTCACTGGTCTCCATGCATTACGGGGTAATCTTATTTCATATTTGTAAAACGCAGATAAATTGCGGTATGTAATTTTAAATAACAAACGTGTACGTTTATTAGGCAAATGGTGCCCAGTGACCGTCTAGACGTTTTCTTTCTTTTATTATTTTTAACATCAAGTGACCATTAATATAGCCACATTCTTGTTTACTGAGTAACCTATATTGTATTTCTATAAACGTATTAAGCCGAGATTTTTCTCAACAAAACAAATATCAATTTATCTAATTCATTTCTCGCACACATTGCATATTAATTAAATGCTAGGAAATAAAGTGTGAACAAATCAATATCCATTGGTAAAAGGATATTTTGGAAACAATCACTAATGGAAATGAATGAACTGATAGCATATAAAAAATTCAGGAACATTTCAAGTTGAGTAAAATTTAGATCAGATATATATATATATATAGAAATTTTAGTGAAACCATAGTAAATAAATTATCAGTACTATCACATCAACAGTTTGGCATGTTGTGCGGCAGCAGCAAAAGGTCGTGTTGTAGTTGAATTAAAGAGCTTATCCGAACTTAAGATCAAAGAAATATGGAGAAGAACTTATAACATTTAATATTCCGTTATTATCCATATTTTTACTTTTAAACTGGTTTGTATATATGTCAATTTGAATGAATAAATATATTTAAACTAAAATCATACACCTGTTTAATATGACGTCGTGATCAAGCTGTACAGTGTTGATCACCGCCAATATAACCATACGCGACAGGCACTACTTTTTATTCCTCGAATGTCATTTCATTCATGTATTTTATATATGCAAGCAGAAACTAATCTAACAAAAGAAATATATTGTGGTTAATGTCAATATTATTTTTGTCATTTTTTTTATATACAAATGTTGCATAAAATCAACCAAATGCTACAATAATATCAATCGAAGTAGGAACGCGTATAAATACTTAAAGCCCGGATGTCAGTACTCTCCAGATTATACTTTACTTCTTGGATTCACAGCACTATTTTAAATATAGAATATCGCTCAAATCTGTACGGGGGGTTTCGGATGCCGTATTCACGAACCTTTCTTGAACTAAAAATTGAATTTAAAACACACACACACACACACACAAAACACTAAGATTCCATTTAGCAAGAAAGTATGGACACCTAATATATAGTCAAATAAACTGTCACAATAATTCTTTCTGTCATGGTTAACCAGATGTCTAGTCTAAGAGTAGTCTCACAAATTGTTGGTATATAGGGTTCCAGGTGAAAGGTGTTGCATATTACGGGTTTCCTCATAAAATGATTCAATAACTCCGAGTTTGCTTTTCTGATTTGCGCTCTGTGCTGCCAATGGTTATTTTATCAGAAATTGAAATTTCATAATAGTTTAAAAAGAAAGAATTGGGATAAGCAATTCATATATTGCCTCTTCGTAAATAGGTAGTGTAGCATATGTTATCGTATCAAGATGCGTATCAGATATCGGCCCAGGATTGGTTTAAAAACACACGAGTGCATGGGTTTCTTCTCAGAGATTTGACTCCTTAAATTCAAAGGTCACATTAAACATTAGGCACACAAGCAAACATTGGGCATTATAATACAAAAAACAAGGCGACAATTAATGCATACGGAAGAATTGAGATACATCAACATGGTAAACAATATTAGAACTAGTCTATTCCGAGTCAGGTCTATTACCCTCCCTGTCCAAAATGAAAAAGCTTGGAATTCTATGCCTGTCCCACAATTTATAGCAATTGAACGCTTGTCATTAAACTGTGACGTCATTCTAATTTTCCCTGATACAACTGACCAATCACCGTGCTCCAAATCACCTTCCCAACATTGCTTTTTAACGAATCGAATCGGGGAATCTGGGTTCGTTCTACAGACTAATATTAGAACTGCCTTTGGCGGCAAAGCATCCACTTGGAAATTCTTCTGTATATGTTTGCCCACAGTTTCCCGTGCACTTATATATACACATTCAGTTATAGGTACTAATGTTTTGCTCATGTATTTCAATTCTTGACAGGAGTTTATGTTGTGAAGTGTAAATTATGTTGTGAAGTGTAAAAAGCTTAGCGGTGGAGAGAGATTGAAATGGAAACTAAAAAATTTTTTTTTTTGAAAAACCAGCAAACAATGTGATATATTCCTAATATTTAAAAAGGCAACCAAACGGACCTCACTTTTAAAAAACATATTGAATTTGTTTATATCTTAACCTGGTAGGTCAGACACAGGTTTGCGTAAAACACAAGTTTTGTATTTATTTAAAACAACCTTTTTTTTTTAATTGAGTATACATCACACTGGACGTAAACTGCACGTGAACTGAATAGCACTAAGTCTTGTTGAGAAGCAGCGGATGCAAGTTCTGTTACATAACTACATCATAGCAGTTAATATTGAAATATTGCGTTATTCATTTATAGTTCAATTAACCATATTGTGACTGGCAATAAATTAACCGACGGCATTGATTGGTTAATAAAAGTGCTATAATGAAGTGTTTGGTCGATATTTTCCCGTTTGACTGATCCGAGATATTACATTATGTGTACAGGGTATAAACTAACCAAACATAGAATGAACCACACGCATGTTAAAATCACGATGGTATTTTTTTTAGAAATGGCATGTAATTGAAACTGAAATAGCAACTTTCCAAAAGTATGAAAATTTAAGAATATAGATCGAGGTTACGAATTATTGGTGAGAGCTATCTTTAAAAAAACGTTGTCGAAGAGGAGTTTTAGCTGTTTATGTCAATAAGATGTGTGACTTAAACTGAAACTGTTTTTTTTTTGCATATATACGTATATATTAAGATGCATATAACTATTTAAGTGACAGACAGGCTTAAAATATCTTGACACTATTTCCTTATCAAAACATTGGGAGCGGGAGTATTGTGATGTTTTGCTATAGAGAATATATTATTGCGTATGTTTGGTAATACAAAAACTTTTATCAGATATTCATTTGATGCAAAAATGTAAACTATTAGCTTGGACAAAATTAAGGAAACAATAAAATTTGAACACGATCGCGGAGATGTAGTGAGATAAATAGACATTCAATCAAATCCGAATGGTATGGTAAGTCAAATCCACAAAAACACGATCAACTCAAATTGGATTGATAAATTTAACCGATTCCCCATTCTGAAAACAGACAAGCTTAAATACTGCTTTATGACCTTCGGACTCTTTCTTAGATAAACCATATTTTTACAACGTAAACCGTAAACGTGTACAACAGATAAAATTGAAATAAGAAACTGAAATCACATGACTTGTTTAATACGTCACAAAATATGTTGCAACTTTAAGTGGGAAATCTTTTTTTAATCTAAACTTGATGCGTAGTCTCACTTAGGAAATTATTTTTAATATATTAGTTTTAGGGGGAGGACGTGTTTAGCCAATTTTCAAATTTTAAACAATCCTGATATATTATCTATAACATCGGAACATTTCACAGAGTGACACAGTGACAGGAAGTTTATCATAATTTAAATGTAATACAATGACAATAAAACATAACACTTAACATGCATATATACTCTAATATTGAGACGGAAGCCGAATATGGTGTTTATAGAAGAAGTTAACCGACATATGCAATACCCACTAGAATTGAAACTAAACGCGTGTCAATATGATGACAACAAATATTTTAAAACTTCAAAGACTGTTACTTTTTATTTTTGTGCTAACTTGCCATTTCTACATACACAAGCAATGGTCCGTTTTCAATTTCCTAGTCACATGTTAAAAAAAAAAACTGGTCGTCATTAAAATATTGATCTCGAAAATCTGTATTGGTAAACAACCAAACACTCTCGAATACATACAACGGAAGATAACTATTCTTTTAAATGTTCTAGATACTCAAATTTACGTCAACGTTTTATGGTGAAACTTGTCTAATATTCTTTTTTTTTACAATTATATACATGCATTACATTTGGAAGACACGTATACAATGAAAAAAAATGGTCCATATTCTGTTATAACCATATGAATTCCAAATATAGCATACAGACGTTACACAAACAATCTGCTGTTAATAATGAAGTGTATTTTTAACCGGATGCCTTTGTTTTCCAAACAAAGCATTGTGTAATTTATCTTGTATCGTCACTTTTATTTCTTACTCTTTATCTGTTTATTATTGATTACAAATTCTCTTTCATAACTAATCTTATTTAAAGGAACGCAATTTATTTCCAGTATACCGCCAGTGTCGCGTTGTCTACACCCCTTACGTTACCTATATGTAATGGTAAGCCCTTTGTTGGCTTGTTTTGATTTCCTTTGTTAGTATTAGGATTACGGTGAATGTTTAAGGTTTAGCCGATATCTCTTTATGCTGTCACATGTTAAAATGACAGAAGTATTTCGCTCAGACGTGAGGATTTAGATTACAGAATTACTTTCTACAACACACAGATTATACATAAATGTACAAGACATGCAAATTATTTAATGTAAAGTTTTAAAGTTTAGTTTAAACGTATTTATTTTACATCGATTGTGAAACAAGCTCTAACAACTTGTGCAAATCACGCTTGTTAGAACCAGAACCAAGCATATGAGGAAAAGTGTCTTGCTAAAGGACACCACACATAGCTGTGACGGAGAATCGAACCCACGACTCTCCGATCAATGGTTCGGTGCTCTACTACTGGACCACGTGCTCCACATATATAGTTTTATAAATTACGTATTAATGTATATACAATAATAAGTTATTGTATATTTCTTAATTTTGATGCGTGAACGTATGTTTTATTTGTGTATATATGTGTGTGTATGTGCGAACGTACATGCGTGCAACATGTACAGTATGTATAGCTGACGTGGTGACTTCTTTTTTCATGCTCCTGTTCACCATATTTTCCTATTATGTTTATGTGAATTTATTATAGTGACTTACACTTTATATATAAATCTTTCTTTATGCTTAGCATATTTCCATGGTACTTCTGTGGTATATCTAGTTGGCTGAGAAGAATAGAGAATTGAAAAACTGTTACTAGAGATTACCTCCTTAGGCACTCGGCATTTAGAAGATACTAGTGGTTCAAGGTCTGGTAGATCCGATATCAATATAGTGGGACTGGATGGGGTACCGTACCATGTGTCTGAGGCATGATACTTACATAGTGTGGCAGTGCTCAGAAAACTGTGTCAAGTAGACACCGTTGCGATATGGCTGAAAGATTTTTGAAATCTTAGCTTAACACCATACAACAACAAAAACTGCGAGGCGTAGCGTGACATAGAGTTATAAACCGCAGTCCTTAAAAAGATAACTGTAATGTTCGACTATAATTACTACAATTATAATATTTTCTTTCTTTTATGTTACATGTAACTTTATATATTTAAGGACATAACATAATCGAGTGTTTGTTATCATTTGTTTGTTACTTTATACGGACAATATTTACTATAAGACAAAATATACTGAACGGAAAAGCTAACCAACCACTTTTGTATTTCCAATATCTTCGTCAAAATATAGACAAGCGCTTTCAAAAGTTGTATATGTCATTAACATTTTATTGTATATTTTAATATAACTAAATGTCTTTCTTATTCAAGTCCATATTTCAAGGAAATTTCTTTGATACTTTTTCAGAAAATTTATAAAATGTCAGTTAGATAAAATATCAGGTTAGCTGTTCCATAGAACAGACGCACGCTTTAATTCTTCCCCCACTGTTACGAACTAACGCGGAAATATAAGCAAACCAATTGGATTGTTGTTTATACTCCTTGTAACGTTTGTATGAATAGAACAAATGGAACGCAATCCCATAAATACATTGGACAGACGTACAATGGATTTTTTTATATATCATTTCAAACACGGAACTAACCCACAAAAACGTTTTTCTATTGGTACACTGTTGCATTAAAACTTGCATTAAGGAAATGCAAGCATCACTTGAATAATTTATCTTGATACTGTGCTGTTTTTGAAACACCGCGAATTCGCTGCCGTATAATTAAGTATAACTCTTTCTTAATGTATAACTCTCTTAATATTCCTTTAGGTAGTTGATTTTAAATTTATGTCGATTTATCTAGTGTGTTGCGTTGATACCAGATACTTATCCTTAAACATATATTGACACTTGATAGCTCGTATCTACATAAAATTCCAATATTTCTTTATGTAAATACAAGATAAAATCTTGCATGACAAAATACATAGAGGGTGCATGATAAACCGGTATTTAGACAGGGCAGATTTTGCGCCGTTACTCTTGTCGTATATCGATTTGCCGGGATATCGCGTATCGGCTTTTTCTTTGCTTCCACACAATAAGCTGAATTTCAGAGGGAGACAGAACTATTAAATCACACTAGGCCTCCAATTTGGTTTCTCATTTGTTGCATGTTTTCATAAGAAGGTTTTGGTGTAAGAATCCTGGGAAATAATTGCTTGCCCAGGCACCAGTTCAGCCACTGTGAAACTGTTGATGTATATATTGAATGGAACAGCTTACCCGCGTACTGATCTGTTATGTATCTGACATTTTATGTTTTCTACAAAAAGTATCATAGCAATTTTCTTTAAATTTGAGCTTGTTTATATAGACTATTGAGGTTTTGGAAAAATACATAACTGTCTGTTAATGTCATGTACATATTTTTAATAGCACTTCTCTATATTTTGAAAAAAAAATATTGGAAACACAAAAGTCGCGTGTTAACTGTTTTGTTCTGTATAGTTATTGAAATGCTTGATTTCAGAAATATTGGCTTTGATCACGTTAAAGGGACACACGACACTTTCATTGTCATAAAGCCTAACGCAAATTCTGAAATATTTACTGAAATAATAAAGAAATGCCGGGTGAATTTCAGGGGTCGGATTCAACAACCATTCTTGAGAATATTCTTAGATTTGAGCAAGAACATCCAAACGTTAGCTTCAAATATTGAGTTTACCATGACAGATGGAGTAATTTTGAGAGTTTATTTGACTCTAATAAGATGTCGCTACATGCTTTCAAACTTTGATCTCAAAATATGGTCTCTAGGTGTATTTTTCAAATTTATTCTTGAGTTAAAGTCTAAGAATATTCTTAAGAATGATTAGTCGAAAATGATCTCTGGTCCACATCATTAAACTTTTGTAGCGATATCTAGTTTTACAATATGTACGGAAAAGTATTTCATGACATTTTGTGAAGTTATTTATCATCATTGACAAATTTATTAGATAATAAATGATTAACGCGTTTTTAATGAACACAAATGCTTTAACATATTTAAGGATGTTGGGATTCGTTAAATTATTTATGTATTATTTAATAAAAAATATAGGTTGAAAATGTCGTAAATGTAAGTGTTCACATCCATATAATACTAATGTTATCATCTTAAATACAGTACATCTTTATAAAACATATTTTTATCTTTCCTCGAAAATTTCATCAAATTCTATTGTGAATATTACTTCTTTTTATTGATTTGAAACATACAACCTCCTTTACTTGTTCTCACAAAAATGCATCATTTTTAGTGTTTGTATATTTTCGTTTTGAAATGGTTTAACTGTATTTTGACATTCAGATTTTGTTTCTATGGTATTGTCTTTCATTTTCGCACTACAATTATTGAAATCAACATTTAAGTACTTTGTCAAGAGATTCTTCAAGAGTAAAACAACATACCAAAAATTCCAGTTTTCAAATATTACCTATTTAATGAGAATTCACTGTCGTGCGTGCATCAATGCGTAAGGATGCTATACAAGAAGGTCATTTTGTGAATTTAGGTAACAAAGTTTGTATGTTTTAAATGTAAGTCCGAAATGCTTCCTCCTTGGGTACAATCGGCTATGCCACATATAACCTGGCACGTGTTGAAAATAACGATCAACCTCATTTTGAGCTCGCCGGGTCGAATGATCAATGAGAGCTATTGCCATGACCACGGCGTCGTCATTGTCGTCGTCATCGTCGTCTGTCAACACCAAGGTTAATATTTAGCGTTTAAGTTTAATATATCTATGCAACCAATCATTGGATATGAATGAAATTCGCAATTGTGTTCACCATCATCATTGGAACACACAGAGACAAGAACCATAATCTGGATTGCATATTGGCAAAAGTATGGCCCTTTTGAACTTAATTTATTTACAAGACAAGCGATATTTCAGTAATATGTACTTGTTCACGTTCAGTGCAATGTTTACTGTTTAGAATTACATATGTTATAAATCCCCACGTGTGGTTTGGGCTTTTGTTTAACAAGCGACGACTAAACATATAAACGAAAATGTTAAATTCAATCTATGAATCTTTATTGTGACATAATGACAAAAATAAAATTCCGTGAATTATACACTGAGTACAAACGTATTAATTGTAGTTACACACAGCGATATCCCACGTTCAAATAGTTACTTTAAAACAGCATCTCCTATAAAACCATCTATAAATTTTAAAGACAACTGACATTGCTTGAACGCACATCGTGTTGTTTCTTACAAAAGGAAGATAATCTTATCCAATATTTCTTTCACAACAATTGTTTTATGTGCTGCAGGAGTAAAAATGTATTTCACTACCTTAAACCTTAATTGTTTGTCCTTTTGATTCTTGAAGTTCATACGGTATTACAAGAATTAATAAAAAAATCTATAGTTTATTCTGATGCATATAAGTTCGATTGCGATAAAAGCTCAGAGTTTACGATTCCGCTTCTTGGATACAACCAGTACTGACTGTTGTTTATTAGCGACATCGGGCGAGAGGCCATCACTCTGTTTATTACTTCATTTTTTGCCAAATACGGTGTTTTTTCTCAGATTCATTCTGAGGTCTTCCTACACCATTAAATCTAAATATGCCATATATAACATGTTATGTGTTGAAAAAGGTGTTAAACCTAGTTCCTATTTGTGAGTGTATAGAGGTGTTCTGTACTTTTGTGAAATGTGTTTTGAATAACTATAACTCTATTTGATATAAATTCAAATGCATGCGTTTATTTGACACATAACATATATGTATCTTGACTGATCCTGTTAAATATGCCAATGACATGTACTTTCAAATGAGAACAAATTGCGCAAACCAAGAAACGATATTTTCTTTCTATGCCATAATCATTAATATTAGTACTGCTAACCTACAATCCGTATATCATTTCTAGTCACAAAAGCAAGAGAAGCAATTTTATTCAATTTTACAGACATGCTTATGTGGCTGAGTGTAGCAAATATGAATTTTGTTAGATTAATAAAATGCGACGCTATATAATAATAATTTATTTTATTCAGCAAATTCCTGAAACTTTCAAAGAAACACATGCGTGAAAATCATATTGTTCGCAAGTGGGTCCAATTTCAAAAGAATTAATAAAGTATTTTTTCTCATATTTTTTAGAAGCTATGGAATTGTATGATGCCAAATCAATTTGTTCGGTGACGTGAGTGGTCGGGTAACATTCGGTTGGAAGCACAAATGTTCTAACAATTATTTTTTCTTAATTAGATCGATTGCCTTGTTGTTCTATATAACCAACTTGATTACTTTGAGTAATATTCAATCAGTTTGCCTTGGTTTTCTATCCAATCAGATCAATTGCCTTTAATTTCCTGTCCAATCAGATTGATTACCTTTGATTTCCTGTCAAATCTATTGATTGCTTTGATTTTCTATCCAGTAAGTTTGCCTTGATTTTCTATCCAATCAGATTGATTGCCATTTATTATTGTCCAATCAGATTGAATGCCTTTGATTTCCTGTCCAATCAGATTGATTGCTAAGATTTTTTATCAAATTAGTTTGCCTTATTTTTCAAATAAATTTAACGATTTTTTACTTAAAGGAATGGCTTATGTCAAATTTATTTTCAGTCAAGTAATTAATTTAAAGTTCAACAAAGACATTCCGCCATTAACGCGAACCTAACTGAAGTAGTTCAGCGAGCAAGGATGCTATATGTGCAAACTTACGCCCAGAATGATGTCATTGCCTGTTGTTGGTTGAACAAATAACGTTTGTAAAAATTGGTTATTTCCTTGGAATGCTGAAGCATGTTAAGTGGTGATACACAATTTATAACCGCTTGCCCAAATAAACTGACACTATGAATCGAAGTGTGATATTGCCATTGACAACATATCGATATATGCACTCCATCCAGTTGTTTTGCTAATGTTTCATCAACAGGACATGTCTTGTGATAATTGGGAATAAATAGCGTGAAAATGTACAACAGTATCGATTCCGAAACGTTTTATATCTTGGTAAAACGTTTAAGAAGTTGGATTAAGGATCGCGGAATATCTGGAATGAAAGTCGACTATGAATTATAGCATACACTCAAGAAATTCTTCTCTAACTCTAAACCTTGGGTTGGGCTTCATATCTTTTCCTGCGTTGCATTTTTATATATCTTCGTGTGTTGCGAACTCATATCTCTGGAGACATTTCTGAAAAAAAAATCATACATATTCGTTTAAGATATTCGTATAAATGACTTGGCTTTTCATAAAGCTTTGACGATTAGTCAATAGCAGACATTTCAAATGTTCGCTTTATAATAGTACAATATACAATTTAAAGTTTTACTATAACAATGTATTTACAAAATTCACGTTTTGTTACTAAGTTACATGCTTCCTTAACACTACATGGGATTTCACCTGTATTATTAATAGATCAAGTTCCAACCTCATTCTATTTATGACAAAATTGTATAGTATATCAGCGCATACAGGCAAATGATATTAAAAAAGTTAATTAATATTCATAGGGATCTGTCGAACCATATAGGCAGACAACATTGACCATTACAGTAAGTTGATACTGAGTGGAAAAGAGGGCGGAGCTTGATAGAATGTGGAGTAGAGCGAGTTTGAATATACAATGTCGGGTAGTTTGAGAATATAGATGATTGATTGAATATTTAGGTGTACCAAACAAACTATCCTACAAGACGACACGCATGTAAGGTAAACGTCGAACGTAACATTAAGCATAGGGCAGAATACAAAACAATTCTTTTTTAACCCTCGCAAAAAATCGGGGAGCATCGAATCGGGCACTGTCCATGTGTCCTGCTTCAAAACTCCAAAACCGTTCAAAGAAACTTCACGAAACGTTGTACAGATGTCAACTTAGTGATCTAGTAGTGCTGTTGCTATTAGGGAGTTTTCATTTTCAATATTTTTTCAGTAACCAAGGAAACATATAGCCAAAATCACTAAATTCACCGTTTCCGGGGCACAACTACAATACCTTTCAGGTTAACTTCAAGAAACTTTCAGCACATAAAAGAATAAAAAATATCTATCAAATATGGTTCTGTTAACATGGAAACAAATAACCAAGCTTATAAACGTTGTCGTTTCCCGGACACAATACATATTATGCGTTCAAGGAAACTGCATGAAACTTTGTGTGCATGTCAACTTAGTGGTTTATGAGCGTCTCTTCTCCATGGGATATTTCCTTTTTCCTTTTTATGTGTTTCCATGGAAACACATATTCAAAATAACAAATTCACCGTTTCCGGAGCACAACTTCAGAACCTTTCAGGATAATATCAAGAAATGTGTTCATATGTCAACCTGATGGTTCTGTAGTGCCATTTGCAATGATAAGAGTTTTTGTTTTCAAACTGTTTTCTGTTAAAATTGAAATTACAAAATCCGTCTTTTCTGTAGCACAACTACAAAGCCTTTCAAGGTGACTTCATATAACTTTGTACATATGTCACCCTCGTAGCGGTTATGCTATGAGGGAGTTTTTTTTTCATTTTCAATAAATTTTCTGTTACGGGATACAAATAGCAAAAATTACAAAAAATACTGTTTCTGAATCATAACTCCAAAACCGTTTGTGGTAACACCACGAAACTTTGTACACATTTCACTTTTATCATATGGTTCCTTACTTGTTCTAAATGTTTTATTTGACTGTTAGTTGTCACTATTCCTGTTTCTGCTAAAGGTATGCCGAATGTATAACCTTTATTGCAGTAATTATCACCTCACCATTTTATCAACAGGTATGATATTTTATTTTTGTCGCGTTTGCTAAAGCAATTGCTCCTTTTCTACAACAAATAAAATTAATTAACTAAATTAACTAATATCAAAACCACACTTCGCCACCACAATTGCCTCATCCTAAGCCCTGGTCAATATATAATCGTTTCCTAACTCGAAAGTACTTTAAGCAGACGGACCAAACATAAATGTTGAATATTTATTAATCTGCAGTGTAATATGAGGATAAAATTCCATGCAGCTTATACAATGTACGGAAGTACGCCGACTAAGAACTTGTGAGAAATAATTTATATTCCGATCGTCTCGTTTTTGTCGGCTGCAAAGATAACATTCACACTGTAGTAACGAATATGTATAGTTGTGGCATTGACTATTTATTTAACTAATAAATAAAATCACATTAAACGATAGCCGTCTGGGATAAAGTATAGCGCTATATTATACTATCCGAATGGATTTGGTTAAGCTGGCGATAATTAGTTCATATGGTCACGTATTAATGCTGCAGAATGTGTAAGGTATAGCACTATATAAGACTATCCGACTGGATTTGATTAAACTGGCGATGCTGTAGTTCATATGGTCGCGTATTCATGCTGCAGTATGTGTTAAGTATAGCACTATATTATACTATCTGACTGGATTTGATTAAGCTGGCGATGCTCTAGCTCATATGGTCGCGTATTCATGCTGCAGTATGTGTTAAGCATAGCACTATATTATACTATCCTACTGGATTTGATTAAGCTGGCGATGCTCTAGTTCATATGGTCGCTTATTCATGCTGCAGTATGTGTTAAGTATAGCACTAAATTATACTATTCGACTGGATTTGATTAAGCTGGCGATGCTCTAGTTCATATGGTCGCGTATTCATGCTGCAGTATGTGTTAAGTATAGCACTATATTAGACTATTCTATTGGATTTGATTAAGCTGGCGATGCTCTAGTTCATATGGTCGCGTATTCATGCTGCAGTATGTGTTAAGTACTATCCTACTGGATTTGATTAAGCTGGCGATGCTCTAGTTCATATGGTCGCGTATTCATGCTGCAGTATGTGTTAAGTATAGCACTAAATTATACTATCCGACTGGTTTTGATTAAGCTGGCGATGCTCTAGTTCATATGGTCGCGTATTCATGCTGCAGTATGTGTTAAGTATAGCACTATATTAGACTATTCTACTGGATTTGATTAAGCTGGCGATGCTCTAGTTCATATGGTCGCGTATTCATGCTGCAGTATTTGTTAAGTATAGCACTATATTATACTTTCCGACTGGATTTGATTAAGCTGGCGATGCTCTAGGTCATATGGTTGCGTATTCATGCTGCAGTATTTGTTAAGTATAGCACTATATTATACTATCCTACTGGATTTGGTTAAGCTGGCGATGCTCTTGTTCATATGGTCGCGTATTCATGCTGCATTATGTTTTAAGTATAGCACTATATTATACTATCCGACTGGATTTGGTTAAGCTGGCGATGCTCTAGTTCATATGGTCGCGTATTCATGCTGCAGTAAGTGTTAAGTATAGCACTATATTATACTATCCGACTGGATTTGGTTAAGCTGGCGATGCTCTGGTTCATATAGTCGCGTATTCATGCTGCAGTATGTGTTAAGTATAGCACTATATTATACTATCCGACTGGATTTGGTTAAGCTGGCGATGCTGTAGTTCATATGGTCGCGTATTCATGCTGCAGTAAGTGTTAAGTATAGCACTATATTATACTATCCGACTGGATTTGGTTAAGCTGGCGATGCTCTAGTTCATATAGTCGCGTATTCATGCTGCAGTATGTGCTAAGTATAGCACTTTATTATACTATCCGACTGGATTTGATTAAGCTGGCGATGCTCTAGTTCATATGGTCGCGTATTCATGCTGCAGTATATGTTAAGTATAGCACTATATTATACTACCCGACTGGAATTGATTAAACTGGCGATGCTCTAGTTCACATGAACGCGTATTCATGCTGCAGTATGTGTTAAATATATTACAGTGATATTGTATGGTGTTAAGCCTCACTTTCAGCACTTTTTTCAATTTTACCGCGACAGTGTCTACTTGAGATAGTATTCTAAGTGCTGCCAAACTAGAGTCTCATGCCGCAGACACATGTTACGATACCTAACCCAGTCACATTATACTGACACCGGGCGGACCAGACTTTGAACTTTCCTTTAAATGTTGAGTAATGTTGCGTGTCAAGCGAGGAAACTACTGGAACCAATTTTAAAGTCTTTGGTATGATACGTAACCCAGTCAAATTATACTTCTCTAAATGCTGAGCGCCAAGCAAGGACGCATCTAGTACCAGTTTTCAAGTCTTACGACCTTCACCATGCGGTGTGGACGCTCTACCTCTGGACCATTATTTGTCAGAGAAATGTTTAGCTGGGATACATATTAATATAATTATGGACATTTGTGAAGTAGTTTCTTCAATGAATTTCATTCGTTCATGTTCTCATGTACGCACACCCATGAATGGCTAACTGTTAGTTCTTGTTAATCGGTTTTTATCTCATTACATGTATGATATTTAATATTAACAAAATCATGAATGAAATAATTTTACATTTATATTCTAAAGCTGTAAATATCGTGTATAATAGTTTGATAATGTTGCTCTAGAAATCATCCGGTTTCCTTTATCGTTCCTGGCGGTCAAATGTCAGAATAATTTAAATGGATGTAACATCAAACTTTGCACTTTTTATCTCTTAAAGGGAATATATTAGAAATTTTAAAAATTTAAAACTGACTTAAAACATTTTTTTCCCAATACACAATCGAGTTTACTAGGTTAAACTGAAAAAGATTTCCCGCTTATATTTACAACATTGTCACGCGATTTAACTTTTATTTCAATTTGATTCGTCATACAGGTTTACACGAAGTAAAAATCTTTCTTATCATAGAAAGAATCAGAATGATGGCGTGAAGGTCGCCAAGCAATATTTAAGTACTGTTAGTTTTAGAATGGGGTTTTCGTTTTAAGGTTAACGCTTTAATATAGATATCGATGTTGTCACGATTTTGGTAGATTTGACATTCAGATTTTATTTATTATTGATATTTGGACGCTTTTTTTGAATTCTAATAACGATTTTATTTTAAGACATTTATAGCGTTTTTTCTTAATTTTGATCCCTTTCAAGTTCAGTGATGATATCTACTGATTTAAGAGAAATACTCTATATCCGTTCTCCTGCAGACACTGACATGATGTAATTTAAAACTGGCTGAGAGTTAGCTTTGCTTAATCACCTTTATTCTGAATTCATCATAATAAGTAATCGGATGAGAGCGGTAAACGATCAATTTTTGGCTTATTCTGTTTTAACACCTGATCAAAAAGATAGTGTTTCCAGAAACAGAATCTACGAATACTGTGATACTAGAACATTTTTTTTAATTTGTGTATTACTGAATCGAATAGGGAGATATCCGGGAATTACCTGATAGACTAATTAGTACTAATGATGCTGTGGGTGATTTAATAGCATCTAATCGAAATATGGAATGCACAACTTCAACACAATCCATCTTCTCCTCGTAAGAACAGTGAACAATAACAACATTATGTAATATAACATGGTTTCAGGTACAGATAGGGCCGTTGTTAATCTCGGCAGAGGTGTAGCAATTCTGCTGATGGGATTTTTTTTTCATTTGGTCAGTTTTGTCATGTTTTTAATTTTATTTGAATACCATTCCCTGCAATTTTACAGTGTCAAATGGTTGATAGTACGATTAGAACTACATGTACTTTCGATCTTTAAAGAGGTGTTGGACTTTTCAAAACGGGTATCATGTTCCTTTTTATCATTTTTTTATCGTATTTATACTTGTGGTTAAATTATCAATCCGAGTGTGGTTTCAGAGCGTATAATGAGTGATATTCAACTTTGTAATCGATTATCGTTTATTTAGACCTGGTATTGGGCAAACGTGTTGTATTACAAGTTCTTCCCACACATTTGAGTGTTTGTCTTTGTTCTATGTTTTATATAAAAACAAATCATACAATTTTTTTTCAAAGTATTTTCCTTTTTCATAGCAGGAATGTATCCGCACATAAAAATGCATACTAACTGGTAAATTGACCAGCTGTTTTTAAAGACAGCGAAGTGGCACTCTAAGATAAAGAAGTCCTCAAATATTAATAAATCAATACATTTGTATAAATGTCACCAGTAATGTCTTTTTGCATTATTGGCTTTGCCAGATTTTGATTTACCCATCTGCAGCAAGAAATCACAACCACTTTGAACCACTCTGAAAATATTTTAAACCAAATTATGTAGCACGTTTGTAAGTGTGATAACCTTGCTACAGTGACACCAAAAAGTGGCACCACTATGTTGTGAGACCTAAATGCTGAGATAGCTTGATCAAGTCTGTAGGGGTACATGTACCACTATGTAGTGAGACCTAAATGCTGAGATAGCTTGATCTAGTCTGTAGGGGCACCACTATGTTTTGAGACCTAAATGCTAAGATAGCTTGATCTAGTCTCTAGTGGCACCACTATGTTGTGAGACCTAAATGCTGAGGTAGCTTGATCTAGTCTGTAGTGGCACCACTATGTTGTGAGACCTAAATGCTGAGGTAGCTTGATCTAGTCTGTAGGGGCACCACTATGTAGTGAGACCTAAATGCTGAGATAGCTTGATCTAGTCTGTAGTGGCACCACTATGTTGTGAGACCTAAATGCTGAGATAGCTTGATCTAGTCTGTAGTGGCACTACTATGTAGTGCGACCTAAATGCTGAGATAGCTTGATCTAGTCTGTAGGGGCACCACTATGTTGTGAGACCTAAATGCTGAGATAGCTTGATCTAGTCTGTAGGGGCACCACTATGTTGTGAGACCGAAATGCTGAGATAGCTTGATCTAGTCTGTAGGGGTACCACTATGTTGCGAGACCTAAATGCTGAGATAGCTTGATCTAGTCTGTAGTGGCACCACTATGTTGTGAGACCGAAATGCTGAGATAGCTTGTTCTAGTCTGTAGGGGTACCACTATGTTGTGAGACCGAAATGCTAAGATAGCTTGATCTAGTCTGTAGGGGTACCACTATGTTGTGAGACCTAAATGCTGAGATAGCTTGATCTAGTCTGTAGGGGCACCACTATTTTGTGAGACCGAAATGCTGAGATAGCTTGATATAGTCTGTAGGGGCACCACTATGTTGTGAGACCTAAATGCTGAGATAGCTTGATCTAGTCTGTAGGGGTACCACTATGTAGTGAGACCTAAATGCTGAGATAGCTTGATCTAGTCTGTAGTGGCACCACTATGTAGTGATACTTAAATGCTGAGATAGCTTGATTTAGTCTGTAGGGGCACCACTATGTTGTGAGACCTAAATGCTGAGATAGCTTGATCTAGTCTGTAGGGGCACCACTATGTTGTGAGACCTAAATTCTGAGATAGCTTGATCTAGTCTGTAGTGGCACCACTATGTAGTGAGACCTAAATGCTGAGATAGCTTGATTTAGTCTGTAGGGGCACCACTATGTTGTGAGACCTAAATGCTGAGATAGCTTGATTTAGTCTGTAGGGGCACCACTATGTTGTGAGACCTAAATGCTAAGATAGCTTGATCTAGTCTGTAGGGGCACCACTATGTAGTGAGACCTAAATGCTGAGATAGCTTGATCTAGTCTGTAGGGGCACCACTATGTAGTGAGACCTAAATGCTGAGATATCTTTATCTAGTCTTAGGATCCCAAGTATGAAAATTGTCACATCAGTGAAATTATGTTATTACATAGTGTACAATCTGATAAATAAGGCCATACTTGAATATAAGCGTATACCAAAATTAAGCGCATACGACCTTATCGTCAACTTATATGTGATAATAAGCGCATGCTAAACTCTTACCAACATTTTGTGTTAGAAATAGGAGCATATCCCAATACAGGTATACAAACACATTAGGAGGCCAAAACAATTACTAACGGTCGTGATTTATACCGTAATATTTGGTTACTAAGTTGACAAACGTTCTTACCTAGAGCAACATAGAGACAATGCAGACCTAAAGCTATATTGAATTAATGACTTTATTCATGTTTATACTGTTTATATTTGATAAATTTCATATTTGTAGAATCAATTATAAAATAAACAAAGGAGGCACCCACACATGTCGGTTAGTACTGATATTTTACTTTCGTAATCAAAGTGTCAAATATAGGCGCATAGTTTAGTGGATCAGTATAAGCGCTTACCAATAAAGAGCGCATAAAAGTGTCACTAAAATTAATGTAAGCGCATACGCCTATTTACCAGATTATACAGTATGTGAACAATGTGAACCCTAGTTCCTACAAATGCGTGTGTTTGGTCACATAATTTAAAATAAATATTCCTACAAACTTGAAAACGATTTTTCCTTTAGAGAAAGAACTGAATCGGGAGTAACGCACCAATTAAAACAAATAGATTCATTATAACAAAATATATGCAATTTTCTACTTTATTTCTGCACTTTGACTTTCAAATGAAAATGTTTTGTGTTTTAATTTGTGCTTCATATGAATCCTGGAAATTGTTTTTGAGTACGACCTTGAATCGAGCATAGGATAACCTAGGATGCCATAAAGAACATTTGCCAGGAAAAAAATATGCCATTAAGAATGTTTCTGAAAGTGATTCACAGTCTATGCATTAAGAATTAGAAGTTTGTATTGTTTGGGATTTACTGCGGTGTCGCCGTTGAAAAGATGTGCGACCATTAAACATCCCAAGATTAAAATTACAGCATACTTAGCCTTATGTTTACGTTTATCGGTAGGAGGCTGACGAGCGCTAATGCGTCTTTGCTACTCATCCCAGACATGCGTAGTTCCACAACACTGAGCTTGTTATCCTAATGGTAATGTCTTACATTGATGACGCACGTTTGGTTTTTATGATGTAATTATAAAGGAGATTACTATTTCAACATGATAATGCGCGTCACATACAGCTCGACTCACAACAGGGTTTCTTCAAGGAAATGCAATTCCGACTCTAGAATGGTCCATCTTTGTCCTCAGACATGTCTGGAATAAGTTGAGAACATGCATTAACGCTCGTCGTTTACCACCGAGTAACATTAACTTTCCTTCGCTTTGGTTCAAGAGTGGAACAGCTTTTCCCAGCAATGCTTTGAAAACACCCTGTGCTTCCAATGAGAAGTGTTACTTTACGTGCACTGCTACACTGGTAGTTATGTCCGCTACTAATTACAAAGATTGTGATTTGGGGTGAATTAATTCTCATGGAAATGTTAATACATATATGTATGTTCCAATAAAATTCAAACAACTTGTTAGGCTCTGGCGGATGATTGATTATTGTAAGAACCTTATTTATTTGTTAAAAGTCCGACTTTTGTGTTTTTAAAATCCCTCATTGTACAACAGTTTATATTCTTTCTAAGTTCTATTTTTTATGTCTAGCTTGCATCAGCTACCTATCTATTGCTTATATCATTTGCTGTATTATATAATGCTTTTTTCAGGGGGATACTGAATAGTATGATAGGTTCGTGCTCCCCCTAGGCCTCCTAGTACAAAAATATATTCTACAAATAACTCCCTCTCCCCCCTTCCTCTCTCTCTCTCTCTCTCTCTCTCTCTCTCTCTCTCTCTCTCTCTCTCTCTCTCTCTCTCTCTTAAACTTTCTTTGAACAAGCCTTGAAACGGTAATTGAAAACGGTTTTCTGAATCTTGCCAGGAAAACTTCGATCTAGAAAACTCTTTACATATATTTTTTAAATAAAAATAATTTTTAAAATTGGTTAAATATACATTTTTAACCAAAAAAATAGTTTATTTTTATTGGAGTATTTCATTGATTTTATGGTCAACACATGGTCAACACATGTGCAAGATATGATAGTTATCTAACGATAGTTGTAAGAAATAGGGAACTTTTAAACAGCACACATGGCTTTATTCCACTAAATTGTTTTTTTTTGTAGATCGGACGATGATATAGTTCAATAGAGTGTCGTGAAAACAGTTTTTACAATTAAGTTTGATGTTGAAAGAACATGATTAAATCCTAAACTGACAAATTAAGATATTTTAGAGAACATGTAATTTTAGAGCAGTAACTGTCACAGGGATTTAATTTTTTATATATGCGTTTATTTTAAAAACGTATGAATAATATACAACTATATATTTTTATATATGGCCCATATTTGTTACAGCATTTGCTTCGGTATAAAGTATACTTCCATTTTCTTTAGAAACTGTACATATACCTTTACATCATATATATTCTATGAGAAATGAATTGTATGATCCTTAATTTATTTTCCAGTCAAGTAGGAAGTGTTCATTGATATGAAATACGTTTTCTCGTGCAGCTTGTGACACCGACATCGCAAAACGCGGTTGAAATGTGAGCAAAGGTATTTTATATCAATGAACACTGACAACGCCGTGGGCAACTTATTTAGACAGCTTTTCGATTCGGCCTTGATGAGTGGACCGTATCCTTGATGCGCGGTCCGTATCCTTGATGCGTGATCCGTATCCTTGATGCAAGATCCGTATCCTTGATGCGTAGTCCGTATCCTTGATGCGCGGTGCGTATCCTTGATGCGCGGTCCGTATCCTTGATGCACGGTCCGTATCCTTGATGCGTGGTCCGTATCCTTGATGCGTTTTCCATATCCTTGATGCGCGGTCCGTATCCTTGATGGGCGGTCCGTATCCTTGATGCGCCGTCCGTATCCTTGATGCGCGGTCCGTATCCTTGATGTGCGGTCCGTATCGTTGATGCGTTTTCCGTATCCTTGATGAGCGGTCCGTATCCTTGATGCGTGGTCCATATCCTTGATGCGCGGTCCGTATCCTTGATGTGCAGTCCGTATCCTTGATGCGTGATCCGTATCCTTGATGCGTGATCCGTATCCTTGATGCGAGGTCCATATCCTTGATGCGTGGTCCGTATCCTTGATGCGTAGTGTTTATCCTTGATGCGTGATCCGTATTCTTGATGTGTGGTCCGTATCCTTGATGCGTGGTCCGTATCCTTGATGCGTAGTGTTTATCCTTGATGCGTGATCCGTATCCTTGATGCGTGGTCCGTATCCTTGATGCGTGGTACGTATCCTTGATGCGTGGTCCGTATCCTTGATGCGTAGTGTTTATCCTTGATGCGTGATCCGTATCCTTGATGCGTGGTCCGTATCCTTGATGCGTGGTACGTATCCTTGATGCGTGATCCGTATCCTTGATGTGTGGTCCGTATCCTTGATGCTTGGTCCGTTTCCTTGATGCGTTTTCCTTATCCTTGATCCGAGGTTCGTATCCTTGATGCGCAGTCCGTATCCTTGATGCGAGGTCCGTATCCTTTATTCATGGTCCGTATCCTTGATTCGTATCAGTGAAAATCGTTTATACAGAAAATACGTCGGAGTATTTCTTTCGTCTGATCCGTGGTCTGCTATGCGTGTGCGGTGAGCAATTTATCACACACACGGACTTGTCACGGACGAAATGCTAATACACTTTTAAAAAGCTGCAATCACAGAATATCTGTGATGAACTTAATTATTTTTTGAGTGAAAGTTCGAATTATTCATGATAGAACCCCAGCACTTTTCTAATTACTACACGTATCTTTCAGCGGTGTTAACGTTTTGTCTTTTACTGTATTCGGGTGACAATTGTTAGATACATAGTATGTTTTTTTCCAGTATTGTTACAAGGAAAATGTAAGTTTTCAAAGCCAATACACTTTTTTAAAGAAAGACTTTATAAGACGGATAATTTTCATGGATATATGTATCTCTACACAGTTGAATTTTGTTGTTTGTTCTATATAAACTAAGGTCTAGTTTTTTCCCGGAAAAAATTTCACATACAATTATAACAGAAGTTTGTTTTTTTATAGCAGGGATGTATCTCCACATTAAAATACACAGATTGGCTAGTTTATTTTTCTAAGGAGAATGCAGTGACACCCTAATATTGATTTAATAAAAGAAGTCCTCAAATGCTCAAAAAAAAACATGAATATGTTGAAATCCTATAAAAGTCACTTTTTAACACCAGTACGAATGTCTTATTGCAGTACACGCATCACGGACGAATGAAAAATCTGTATTACAACTCTACACATTGAATCGAAAGTATTGTTATTTAATAATATATAAATAGCTCTGTTGTTTCGAAATTCCCGTGCAAAACTAGGAAAGAAACCCCAGGTAGATTTACGTTCGCATCCAATACACGTGACAATGACCAAGAGGTATGTATGTGTGCATTCATGATATTGCTTTTATAAATTCGACATTGTATATGATGTTTCGCTATTTTATATTTTAATTTATAAAGGAACCACACCTACATTGGATAAAAGTCAGTAATATATGTGTACAAAATACACTTTTTACATTGAATTTCATGAAGGCACACATTTTTTTTGATGAGATCTGACATGATCCAAAAAGCTACATGTATGATTTCTGCACACTCATTCTGCCAAATTCCATATATATTATGATAGTTGGTGTACAGTAATAAATCGTGTGTGACCGCCTCGAGCAGCCTGCTATGCCTGGAACCTTCGTCGCATGAGTTATACTTTCGCGGATGCTGACCTTCGTGGAATATTCGGTCACTCTTCCCTAACGCACGACGTTTACACGCATGATCGAGGCAGAAAAATATAACTTTGTTGGGTTTGCCTTGTCTTGATAATCTGATCCTCTGAAATGTCGCTTATAGAAAAAGTATGGGATCCATTAATTAAACGTGTATGCAAACCCAACAACAATATATTGACGAATATTCCATAAAAGTCATTAGTCTAAAACATGTTCTCCATGCAAAGAAAGTGCCAGCCATCGTAGACTGCTCGGGGTGGTCATACACGATTTTGGTTTTAGTACATCGTTCATTTGAATGAGCTACTTATACGATTTTTATGAAATTTGGCATAATGGTTCATTAAAGATTAAAAATGTAAACTGGTTTTCTTCTTAGAGCTGTTTTAGATAATGACAAATGTTGTCAAACAAAATGATATTATGTATGTTTTAAACGCACTTAGTGTACCATGTAGCTGCTAAATTTTCTTTGAAATATACCATTGTCGGTTATTAAAATTAATTCCCTTTCCTTTCTTATTAGGGTTAATTTGTCAACCCCTGTGTGATTCCGAAGCGGATAATGAATGGTGGCAAGACTATATAACTGTAACTCAGGTATGTGACTGTTACATTTCAATACACAGTCTAATATGCTGTTTTATGCCCCCCCCCCCCCCCCCCCACCCCTGCTACTAAAAAATGAAAATAAAAATGAGACGGCATATAGTTATTGCAGCGTTCGTCCGTTCGTCTGTCTTTCCGTCCGGTATTTCGTGTCCGGCCTGTAAATTTGTCGTACATGGGTATTAACTGTAACACCCGTACCTCAGTCAAAGGTCAAAGTCACACTTTCAATTTGTTTGATATTTCATGTCGGGTCTGTAAATTGGTCTTGCATTGAGGGATTTTAATATAGCTTTACACAAGTGATCAACATATTAATATGATGATGTCTGACCTGCATTTACCTGTAGAAATATCCAGACATTTACATCAGATGTCAAGGTCATGGTTACACAAATGTCAAGATCACTTTAATTTAAAAAAATGAAATTGCGTGTATAGTCTGAAACGTCAGTCCATTACTTTTGATATCCATGGATACATATTAAGTCCTACCTATTATAAAATATATCGAAATGGGTCTTGAACCCCAATCGGAGAAAAAGGAGGAAAGTGAGCCTGAAATTGAGATTTATATTGGCATTCATATAACCTGTGTACGTTCGCACGCCGTAGAATTTCTGGAATTCATTATTGCTTTTCTTCCCTGTCTGTTATTCTAAGATTTTTAGTTGAAACGGGGAAATTTGCATTATTTAAATATAGCATTTAACTTACATCGGTGTTGCTGCAAATGGTGTAAAGAATTGTTATTAATCGGTATAACTATTGATATGTGATACCTGCTGCTTGCCGAGAGTTTAAATGATTGCTAAATAGCGTCCATCAAAGAGCGTGTGTGTCGTGTTTCTTTCTTGTTCTCTCTTAACGTGTATAGTTTCATAAGTGTCGCATTTCAACATGTTGGTGTTCAAGACCGTTAGCAGTTTTTGGCCTCCTTATTTGTTTGTATACCTGTATTGTGATATGCGTGGGTTTTTTTTTACACAAAATGACGGTAAAAAATAAGCTGTGTTTCGTGTTTCTTTCTTATTCTCTCTTAACGTGTATAGTTCCATAAGTGTCGCGTTTCAACATGTTGGTGTTCGCAACCGTAAGCAGTTTTTGGCCTCCTAATTTGTTTGTATACCTGTATTGTGATATGCGCCTATTTCTAACACAAAATGATAGTAATAGTTTAGCATGCGCTTATAATTACATATGGGTTGGCGATAAGGTCGTACGCTTAATTTTGGCATACGCTTACATTCAAGTTTGCGCTTATTTACAAGATTCTACAGTTGTAATAAAATAACTTCGCCATATGTGACCATTTTCATACTCTGCAGACTAGATAAACCTATTTCAGCATTTATGTTTCACCCTTGGTCCGTGCAAAATCTGTTGAAATACATGTATATTAATCTTTGCACGAGCCTAGGTTGATATAAACAAAAATTAACTGTACAAACACATTTTACATTTAGTAAATTGACACAGTCATGTTTGACAATACAATTTGTTTTGCATGAACAATGTTAAGTAAACAGCGTGATAAAACATACATGGAACAGGTTCGAAAGTAAAGTGTGTATACCTTTGCTAGCACGTGCAAATCAATGACCTAGTGACAAGGCATAGTCCACTTTCACTTGTGTGTTCTCTTTCGATACCGGAATATCGTGCCGCAGACACATTGTGTGTTACCCGACCAAGTCACGTTATGCTTATCTGGAACTGTCCCCTATGTGTGAGAGCCAATCAAGGGTGCTTCCAGAACCATGTGCCAAGCATTTGTTAATGCTCAACATACTAACAGTACGGAAGCTACGACCCTCTGTATGCGAGGCGGACGTTCTACCATAAACACAGTTAAAGTGTTTCATGAACTGTTTGTCCGATGCATGCTGTCAAGTTGAATTGATAAATGTTTTTGTTTTGTAACACGTGTGTTTATGGTGATAAACAATTGATTTATTATTTCATTTCCTTCTTTTATGACAAAAATTTCAAATATACATGCTTATTCATATTTTTCTCAAATTCTGAATTATTTATAAAAAAAACATCAATTAATAAAAAAAAAAAAAAATAGAATTACGTGTCAATAATTGCCTTTTACGTGCCGGCTAATCTTAAAAAAGTAATGAGAGCGTGCTTAAAATTCTATTTTTTTTTTGAGAATATACATGAAATGTTAAGTGGCTGAAAAGCTGTTACGTTAAGAATATATTGGTTCGTGCATACAGCAAAGCGTACCACACACACACTACCGCTTAGGGTCTTAAATGGGTTTCGTGACCATGTTCGACAACTACAAACACAAGAGAACAATATTTGACACATAATATCGGCATTTTGAAAGCATTGCCGCTCGATGGCGGTAAATCAATGCGCTATGAGCATACTGCCAAGACCTCGCTGATTACGAAAGTAAAAGGTCTTATAACGGAATCACACGGCGGGATTTTATTATTATATGAGTAACCGGGGGATTTTATTATTATCATTATATGTGAGTTTCCATTGGAGTTTATATGTGAGACACGGAGTCAATTATAAACATTGTTATCAGGTTTAAAATAACAAAAAAAAATTTAATTTTCAATACTGTAAAAAAAAGTTTAAGTAAAAATAGTGAACGTTAATTTTAAAAAGCATATATATGTCTCATATATGAGACATTATATGAGATTTTATATTATATGAATTAATACGGAGTTTTATATGAGTTATCACAGGATTTTATATGAGTTTAAAAAAACGGAATATTTATGTATATGAACGTCAAACGGATAGTTTTATGAGTACCGAAATAAACATATGCCATCCATGAAGATAAGCACTATTTTCTAAAAAATATATTATCAAACTCATTGTGAAAAAAGTGATACGGCGGAAGTCATTAGAAAGACATATTTATTTAATAAAGAATGAAAGTGTATGCATAGCGTCAAGACTTAAGCAACCTGACGAGTAATCCAATAAAGTCAGATTGATAGTGTTAAATTGTTATCTACCCGGTGGTAGTCGTTTATACATCACAGGCCTTTTCACGTGGAGACATAAATATATATTCATTATACAAGGTCTCAAGTGTGTTTGAGGAGCGTTTTTAATTTCGTTTTCAAGTGTTAAAACGCTAAACGTTTAAATCAATATATTTATTGCAAAAAAATATTATATCAAGGATATCATTGATAAAGGTACGTTTTGTCAAGATTAGAGAGATTTGCGTCTGCAGCGATTGAAATGCCGGCGTATTGAGTGTTATGTTTCCTTTTGTTTCGTTGTAAATGCCATGCAGTTCGCAGCTTTGTGTATTATATAAGTCAGATGGTTAATGACATGTCATGTTTCATTAAATTGTTGTTTTTTTTAGTAATTATAAAATAGCAAAATTCTTGAAAAATATTGTATTTTATTAAATCACGCAAACGTGTAGTATAGAACTTTCTTTAAACGAAATAACGACACATAATAAAAATATCGTGTTTAATTTAGAATCAGTGGTAAGCATCTACCTTCTACAATAAAACATGTTTAGAGAATTTAAACGTATGCCTTAAATTTACAGATTTCTAGTTCGAATCCGCAACCGTACGAATCGCTCTTGATGCTATCTCGGAACTGATTGGGTCTCTTCCAAATATTTCCCAAAGATGCATCACTTAGATAATATTGTTAAGAATGAAACCAATCCCACCTCTCATCACTTATAGTCGATCCCGGTTAGCTCTGTCTTTCAAACTAGGGATCAGTCACTCAGTCACTCACTCATTCATACGAGTTGGAATCCTCAACCCCAGACCACTGTATCTGTGATGACGCTAAAATACAACTAGGAGCCTCCCACATGTTAATATGTGAGGAAGTAGTCAGAGATATGCAGAGATAAAATATATCTAGACTGTGTACTGATATGTCGCCTAGCAAATCCAAGGAACTGTGGTTTGATTCAGTGAACCCTAACAAAAAGGACTGATATTAAATAACTGAAATAATGTTTAAAGATAAATCGCACCATAAAATCCTGTGCAAAGAAATAAAGCAAATTTTAGCAAGGTCTAAGTCTAAACAGGTTGGAGCATTTGAGCCGTTCTTTCTTTTTTGTTTTTGAGAACAATGACGCATGTATTTATTGAATACACAAACGTTTTCAATATCCATTCAGCTAGTTCCTTTAATACACTTATATCAAAGATTGACGAACACCGAAGTTTATTCGATAATATGTTATGCAGTTAACGCCGTTATTTGGAAGACTATATGCACGTTCGACGTGTTTATTATAATTAATATTCTGCACCCGCCCCATAAATTAGTATTTGTTGTGCTGATAAACGCCATTGTTTAGACTGGTGTTTGCACGTTCAACATGTTTGTAAATATCCTTCTCCAATAAATTGTTTTTTAAAAGTGGTTTGTATTTAACAGCTATGTGTATTTTGGTATTAAATTGGCTACTAAACATAATTTATGAGCACGTCGCCAACCGTAAATCTTAGATAACAACTTTACTACGACAGTTATCAATGTAGCTACTTTAAAGTCAACTCTTAAATGAGTGCTCAAAATGCAGTTAAAACATCAATTTAAAACACTTGTATAAAGGCACATTTTTTCTAAAACGCAACAAATTGTGTCGAGTTTGAGTAAACAGATGTACATTCTGTAGAAATATACATATACTAATTAACACTGCATATTAGTAGGACACATTATTAACATTTAGTAGTAGTCATGGATGAATGGGAAATTACACATTTGTTAGTTTTAATCTATACTATGCACGAGCGCTAACACATTTTTAAGTAATCATAAATTATTATAAATTACGATTTGGTGATATTTTTTATTTCACACGATTTTATGTAATGTTTTCTCATGACTATTATTGTGTTTGTTGTCCGCGTATGCGGCAATGAATTTAAATACCCTTCGCTCTTACAGAATGTTCGTTCCTTGGTCCGGTCATCATTACATATATATATATAGCATAGTGCATACTGATAACATTTCTTTTCTCCTTTCAAACACCTACTCTCTCACTCAAAACGATTTCACTCGCCTGACTGACAGACTGACAGACTTGCTGGTTTGCATGCTGCCTCACTCACTCACTCACTCACTCACTCACTCACTCACTCAACCACTCACTCACTCACTCACTCACTCACTCACTCACTCACTCACTCACTCACTCACTCACTCACTCACTCACTCACTCACTCACTCACTCACTCACTCACTCACTCACTCACTCACTCACTCACTCACTCACTCACTCACTCACTCACTCACTCACTCACTCACTCACTCACTCACTCACTCACTCACTCACTCACTCACTCACTCACTCACTCACTCACTCACTCAATCAGTCAATCACTCATTCACTCACTCACTCAATCACCCACCCATCCACTTGGTTCGATCCTCCGCCACAGATATGTGTGGTGTCCTTGAGCAAGGTACAATATATCTCTATATCCCGGCGCGTATGTGTAGTATTGAATCTACCTCGGCCATGTTTTATCTTAGTTGTAATATCGAGTTTAAATAAATAAAATATAAAAGCGATAAACAATACAAGCTGAACACACACAACAAATACAAACAAGTACATACAAGTACATGTCTCTTATTAATAAATATTTTTTTGATTTTACATGAAACACATGTATCTAAAGATACGTCCAAATAGTATTTGTTTAAAATTCGTTAGCCGTACCAGTTTGCAATAATGACTCCCTTTGTAGTTGAGTTTCTCAATGGCACTGTATGAATACTGCAATGCCGCCCCTCGTATTGATCTTGTATTTTGTTAAATATCTAATAACCCTTTTATTTCATAAAATGAAACCCGTTTTATCGGGCCATCGTCTATAATCAAGTTTGATTCTTTTTTCATAAAGAACTGTTAGTTTAGTCAAATTGTAAAATTCATATCAAATGAGATTTTTTTAATGCTTTATCAAGAAAGTAAACACAGAACGCGTTGGTATTTTAATAATACAATTCGCTATCGAGTCCTATAATCTTGCCCGCCTACAAATGAATTTCTTATCTCAAAACAAAATTGCTTATTTACCGAATAGAGGCTTAGGGTTTTAGTCAATAAATACAAAATCAATCGAATGGATTATTGAACCGTTTACTCGATTGTTTTCACGCTGTCATAAGGCAATGTATATTATATATATATTTATATATGTTAAAATATTGCATACGTGGTTAGATAAAAAAAAACGAAACCGTCATTTCAAGTACGGAGATTATATAATTATGGATTGAAATTAAACAGAGCACTTCTGTTCCATTAATTAAAGGAACGTTTACATATTTATTGTCACATGAGAATATTAACTATGTTAAACAAATATTTGAGTATTTTTAAAGTTTGTTATACGTTTTCTGTTCTCTCTGCTCGTATTCTCTTTTTCTGTCTTTTTTCCTTCATATTTATTTTTTATTTGTTTACAACTGCCGTATTCTGTATGTTGTTTGTTAAACTGTAGTGGGAAACCGAATCTTATGTTGGAAGAACTTGTGGCCCAACCCCAATTCTGTATATACAAATTGAAATAAAATATGTTTAAACAAAAAACATGAGTGTATAAAGTACAGAAATTCATTGATGAAACATAAACGTACAAAGCTACCTGCTCAATATTGAGTTTTAAATCAATTTTGAATCAATACCGTTAAGTTACTAAAATATTTTTATCGTGTAAAATGAAAAAAACATTTATCAGCATTTAACCACTATAGATCCATTTTCTTTCGCTTTTATAAGTGCGCGTTTTCTTTAACATGCTCTTCAATACAAGATTGTCATTTTAAAAGGAAATTTAGTAAATCTGAAATCTAAAATTTTTCAACATTTTTGTTTTCAATAGCATTATTTCAATTATTCAACGGCGGTCATTGGTCCTACTCAGTATTCCTCGCCTCCACTGGGCAGTTAATCAGAACTAAACATACCTTTACCTTAAAGTCACTGACTACTTCTCCCCATATCAAAGAGTGTGGACTCCTGGAAAAAGCAATCTTTTACAAAGTTGTAAAATGTTTCGTTAATAATCATGATGTTTTACATAGTTTCACTTGGAGTGTAAAATCTGCGATTAATTTAGTAGGTTTGGAATCCGATATTGATTCAAAATGTAAACATGATCAAAATTGATTTTAAAACTGTCAGGTGTCCTTTCAAGTCCTTCTTATTTATTTTACATCGAATGTGAAACATATTCTCACAGGAATCTACCCACAGTCTTGGCGGAAGATCGAACTGATGGTTCTAGGATCCGGGTTCGATGCTCAACCACTGTACAATGTACCGCGCGCTCGACAAATATTACCTTAGCTTTTATATTTTTTTACAATTAAAGAAACTTTAAAGTGTATGTATTACAATATTTGATTGTTACGATAAAAAAAACAGTTTGAAACTATATACCAATTCTAAATTCAATTATTAATGATGAAATTATAAAATATCAAAAGATCTGTAGTTTTAAGATAATTAATTAGCATATTTGAATGTCAAATAATTTGGTAAAACGCCATTATGAACACTCACCGTGTTATATAGTTTAACGTATGAGCCAAAACATATGTCTAATAATACATTTCGTCGTTAATACAAATAGAGGTAAAGCATTTTTTAATTGCATATTCAGGGTCATCCGTGGCCGACTGGTCTAAGTCTCCGTCTCAAGTTCGCTTACCTCTCATCGCTTAAGTCGTAAGTTCGAGTCCCGCTCGCTCCAAGATCTTTATGTGAAAAAGATTCCAGTTACTTGCGAAAGGCCGGTGGTTCTATTCAGTCTTACTCAGTCTGAGGTTTCCCTCCACCCTTAAAACTGGATATGCCATATATAACCTGAAATGTGTTGAAAATGGCTTTAAACCCCATTAAAAAAACATAAAAAATATAATTGCATATTCACATATGTCTAGCACTAATATGATCTCATATACACATATATGAACAATCGCGTGTGATATCATAACAATAGAACAACATTGCCAATAAATAGTGAACTGCTTAAGGGATGAACATAACAAAATACACTATACTTGAATTCCACTTGAACTTGTGTATTTACTTTGATTGCGAAACACAGTATTGCAACTTAAACAAGCCATACTCGAAATTAAAACTGGTTGGGGATCGAACCAACGATCCTCCGGTCCAGGGGAGCGTTTTGCAACAAAGTAATTACCACAGTATTCATCAAAATCAATCCAAAATTGCTAAAACCATTTAGAAAATAATATATTTTCTAGAAATATAATTATTTAAATGTCGATCAAAATATAAAAACAACAACGTGTAATTGTCAAATTGACTTACGGCGATTTTATTCGTAAGTTTTATTTGTGAATCTGAGGCACAGCCACTAGACCACGCAGCCCACCTACATGTAGTAACTTTAATTATTGTTCGAAAAACGTAATTTTCTCACGCGCGTGATTCAGAGACAATTAATCTTAACTATACATTTTAAGAACTTGTAATTGAAATTCATGATTAAGATTAATTGTCTCTAATACTATTTATGTTATCAGTAGAAATACACATATAAAGTTTAACAACTGAAATGACTGTAGGATCATATATTTCACATGCATATACGATTGTAAATATTGATTTTAATTAAGAAAGCGAGTCATTTTGGTTTAAGCTACGCTATTGAAACATTTTAAAGTAGAAATATACACTTTAAGTTTATCATTCAATAAGGAAGTTACTCCCAACTACATTGATTTTAATCAAATCAAATCCAGATAGTTATGACTGTTTTCTAAAGTAAGTTTGGGCACTGGGTCGTGAGGTTGGATGTGATAATTGATACACAATATTGCGCCTCGTTGTGACTGATTCAAATGGGAAAGTCACCAGTTACTGAATTAATTTATTTTAGCTCGATTGCGTAAAAGCTCAGAGCTTATATGAACCGCTCGCGAGTCCGCTTCCTGGGTAGAACCAGTACTGAGTGTTGTTTTATGAGAGGCATCGGGGTCGCGCTGGGGATCGAACCTGCAACTACCGCCCCGCTTTATTAATTGCGGAGGAAGTTTCCCTGTATGGCAATATCAATTCATCAGTCATATTTCTGCACACTCAAACATAGAGTATGTTCATATTTCATGTGAAAGATAAAAATACAGCTTCCCAATATGTTTTATATTATTTGATTTCATTTTTTTCTAATTTCAAACTTTATGTACATGATCATTCTATTTTTGAAGTCATATTCTAGTACAATCAAACAAATTAAGTTTGTCATTTGAAAAACGGTCCATGCTAGTAAATTAATTCTTCATTTATGTTTTATGTTAGTAGATCATATATAGTTTAAATAGACATATGGAGTATATCATTGGAAAAAGCTGCATCTTCTTATCCTATTTCACTTTCGTATAATACATGTTTGTTTATAACTAATAATTCTCAAATTAATAAAGATATTCAATGTATGCTTTTAAAATAATATATATCTTTAAAATGGAAATAAACAAATGAAGTTTATCACTTGAAAAAGCGGAATTATACGTTTATACATGCTTATTTTAAAATCAATGAAGGTTTTACAAGTATGCAATTAATATGGTATATAAACTAAAAGTGGAAATAGACAAATGAAGTTCATCATTTGAACAAAAAACAGCACATTCGTATTCTATTTCATTTCCACATAATTCGTTTATAAACTCATAAGCCAGGAATTTATGAAGGTTTTACAAATATGCTGTAAAAGTCGTATATAATTTTGAAGTGGAAAAAGACAAATAAGTTTGTTTGAAGAAAAAACACTATTTTCTTATCCTATTTCACTTTTATATAATGATGATAATGATTTTAAAATTGAAATACAGAGATTCCTGAAGGAATCGTAAATAATAAATAAAAAAGATAGAAGCATTGAGCATACCGTTTGTAATATTATATTTATTTTGTGTATTTTCGTTCATAATTTATGATTCTAAATGCATTAGCATAGTTGTTAGCGCGTCTAACTGTCAATCAAGGGGTCGCGAGTTCGAATCCCCGCTCGGCCACAATCTCCGTGATGTTTGATATACGGCATTGTGTCTCATTATCGTTCGTCTCTCACCTCTGATTCAAATGGGAAATTTACCAGTTACTTGCGGAGATGTTGCGGTGTGTTCGAGTACTGGTTAACCTTTCAGGAGCCCAGGCAACAGTGGTTAGGTTAACTGATCGTCTGTTAGCCCTCGATGGCATAAAATGACGCTAAATACTCAATCAATCAATCAATCAATCAATCAATCAATCAATCAATCAATCAATCAATCAATCAATCAATCAATCAATCAATCAATCAATCAATCAATCAAATCAATTAATCAATCATTATGACCCATAAAAGGGAATAAGTGACACGTATTGTACTTAAAGCTCAACACCGCAGCGCTGATCTAATAGTGCGGCGTCTACCTCGCATACGGAAGGTCGTGGGTTCCATCCCCGATTGGGTCATACCAACGAATTAAAAATGATACTTGAATCATACTCGCTTGGCAATCAGCATTTTAAAGGGTAGTTCTAGGTCTTGTAAGCCCGGTGTCTGTGTAATAGGACTTTATCGCGGGAGCCTCGTGTCATGTGTCTGCGGCATGATATTTCATGGTGGCAGCACTTAGAATGATGTCACAAATAGACACCGTCGTGATATGACTGTAACGTTGTTAAACAAAAAGACGTTAAACACCAAACAACAACAACTTAGAGTCTAATAGACTGCTGCAATATATTTTGAATTATAAATTATATCTTACAACTTATATCCAAGACTGTAATTTTAAAAGAAAACTCCATCTTGCGATACGGTAGCATACTGGTCGATAATTCGTTACTTCTTTCATCCTGCCTAAACTGTTTTTTCTTAAATCTATTTAAGTCAATATTATACTTGCCAAATTGAATTTGATAGTTATAATTAATGGCCGTCGCCATTCCGCTACGGTATAATTTGTGAAAGTCATTTCTTTTCCGTTACGTAATCGCATTGTAAACTACGAGTCTATACCTTGATGAGATTACAGCCGGTATTTCAAATTATTTTATTAGCGTGATAGATTTGCGTCGGATAAGGAAAATGAACACAAGCAAAAGTGTACACTGAAACGAGTACACGTAGACTATAACTAGGTGCGATACTAAATATAATGTTATATTCAGATTTGTTTATTCCGATTTTTTTTGTAACTTTTATTTCAATTAAGTTGTTCAAAATTTGACATATTGATACATAAATAGTTCATGACAATTATGCATTTAGAATTTTCTAATAGCCATTGAGTGATTTACTGTCTGTGCGAATTTGAATGAGTAGCGAACAGTGCCCACTAATTTATTTGTGTGGTTCAAAGCTCAAGTACCGGTATATCGTAATTAGTAAAAATGATCAAACAGAAATTTTTCTCAACAATTTTATTTTTCAGTTTATCTTTTAACGTCACAGTTAAATCACACTCAGTCATTACATTACATACCGAATTATGGATATATCTATGCTTTAAACTGGTTTAAACATATTGTATTTATTTTATGTTACATAGTAAAATGGACTGGCCACAAGTTCTAACAACATTAATTAAAGCTCTTCACGACAAAATATTTACATACATATTTTGTCAAGATGAAATATACAATACATCTAACATACTGGAAGTAGTTTATTATTTGATGAATGTAAAAAAATAAGTATCTAAACTATTTAATGGTGATTGAGTTAGTTTAATGAAAAGGGGACAGTAATGTTTGGGAAATACTTAATTTAAATTTATATTCTCCAGCAACCAAGACGTTGTTTAAGAATAAGAATTATAAATTTGATAACAAATAACGCAATGAAAACAGGACTATGAACAAACTGGGAGTAAGACTTTGTTTAAGAAATCCGAGCCCAATCCAAGGGTCGTGAGTTCGAATCCCCGCTCGGCCACAATATCCTTGATGTTTGATATACGGCATCACGTCTCATTATCTTTCGTCTATTACCGCTGATTTAAGTGTGAAAGTTATCAGTTACTTGCGGATATGGGGTATGCTCGAGTACTGGTTAACCTTCCAGGAACCAAGGAAACAGAAGTAAGGTTAACTGATCGTCTGTTAACCATGGATGACATAAAATGACGTTAAATATTCAATCAATCATTCAATCAATCAATAATTGTTTAAGAAAATATCAAAATATGAATCTGACTAGCCTGATAAAACTAACTTTAGGTTCTTTGGTTATATTTCTAACTGCGATAAGGAAAACGCCGACCTGGGAATTTGAATGTGTTACATGTAAAAAGTGGGAATCAGCATGTAAAAACCTGTTTAATACCTTCTATCATACACATCATTTTGATTACTGGCAGTGTTCAGGTAACAAAATGTACAAAAAGACAAAATTATTTTTAAACCAAAACCAATGTTACCTTATTTCTTTATCTTTCTAAACTCTCATACTGCTCGGTAACCTTCACCTCGTCATTCGAAACGAGAAGCTAACACTGGAAAGGGCCAAAACTCTCGTAAATAATTACAACACGTCCTATTTTGCACAAGTATGACTGGAAATCTAAATAATGTACAGTCAAACGTGTCTTAAGCAGCCAGTCAAGGGAAGGATAAAAAGTTGCCTTTTAAGACAGGTTGTTGCTTAATACAGGTAAATTTGCTCTGAAAACATAGAAATGGGAAAAAGCGAATTTGGTTGTTTAAGACAAGTGGCTGCTTAATAGAGGTGACCACTTATACAGGTTTGACTGTATGTCTAGTACGTCATTAATATTTAATAATATGGCGAATTAAATACATTGAAATATGTGTTTTTTTATTTTAACTAACGAGTATTTACAAATGTGTTTAAAGCTTGCGAAAGCTATTTGTATTGAAAACGGTGCAACTCTCTCTATACTTTCTTAAATAGGAAATTTTAGATAGTTAGTTGAGGTTATATGGATATCCTTATGCATATGTGTAAATAATAATTTGAATTGTAAATAAAAATAAAAACGGTTTCAACATTATTTTTATTGATAAATGTGAACGACGACCATTGTCAGAGTAATGGCAAATATTCGAGTTCATTAACCTTAAGTACACGTTAACTACACGCTAGGTACACACTAAGTACACACAAGTACACACTAAGTACACGCTAAGTACACACTAAGTACACGCTAAGTACACGCTAAGTACACGCTAAGTACACACAAATACACACTAAGTACATACTAAGTACACACTAAGTACACGATAAGTACACACTAAGTACACACTAAGTACACACTAAGTACACACTAAGTACACACTAAGTACACACTAAGTACACATTAAGTACACGATAAGTACACGCTAAGTACACGATAAGTACACGCTAAGTACACACTTAAATTAACCTCCAAGATAATAAAACTGTTCGTCATATACAATGCTTATCGTAATCAAGTATGATCGAACGAAGGCGAACTTTTTATGTGAACATATGGTATTTCATTAACATATGGTATTATTTCTACTTATGATATCACTTTCAGATAAAAACTGTTTATGGTTTCTATAATATGTAGTTTCAGACAGCAATAGTTGAAGAGTAATATAGTCAATTGGCAGTATGTTCATGGAGTAAAGATTGGATTCTTGATCAAAAAATAAAATTTCGATTTAAACAACGTTCTTTAAACTAATCTTCGGGATTTTCCGTGACCGAGTGGTCTAAGGCGCCGTCTCAAGATCACTTACCTCTCACTGCCAAGGTTGTAGGTTCGAGTCCCGCTCGTTCCAAAAATTTAATGTGAGAAAGTTTTCCAGTTGCTTGCGGAAGGACAGTGGTTCTACTCAGTTTGACTCAGTCTGGGGTCTTCCTCCAAAACTGGATATGCCATTTATAACCTAAAATGTGTTGAAAATGGTGTTAAACCCCATTTAAGAAAAAACAAACAAACTAATCTTTTGTTTGATTCTTGTATTATTTTGCTCGAAAGTCACACAATCTCAGCTCGTGATATTTACTTAACAAATATAGCCTTAACTGCCATATATATCAAATCCTGTAAAATGGCTCTGGGTTCAAGTTTTATATACTCCTATACACGATTCAAATCAGAGACATTCTTTTTCAAATTTCACTGTGAACACGGCAACGTGTTTGTTATAACGTTGAACACTTTTAGGTTTATGATGATACGTTTAATTGACAAAACATTTGTTCCCGAAAATAAATGTTATGTACAGTTTGGGAAACAGTTTACATCCAACTGTCAAACTTTTAAAATTCTATGTCTGGAGACTGTTTGTTAAAGAACTTCAGCTTGCAAACAAATACACGTGAATCTCTCTATATATATTCTTCAGTCTTATCGGTCTATTTTAGCGCATTGCAACCTAACTGTAAGGTACAGACATCAACTGGGCTGCTTTTCAAAAAAATAACTTACATTAAAAATTGCCGTATGTAAATTTGACATTTTTTTTTATTGTACTGTTTAAATTTTCATTGACATTTAAAATGATTGTATTTCCAGAAAATGCATCTTTCTCTGCATGATTTGAGCTATTTTTGGGTTTGATTAGATGAATATTAAAAATGTTATGATTAATTGTTGGTTTACGTTTACGTCGTTTTTTGATGTAAGTTTTTTTTGAAACGTAGTCCTGGTGTACAATAACCGCTTCTACAATTTCTCCATGCTGGAGCAGAGAAGGTTGGGTCTTTCAGCAATGTTTAGTTGTCATTAAATTCCTCAACCTTTTTCTAAAAAGATATTGAATTTTTCAAATAGAAAATATATTTTTTCTTCAAAATGTTTTTAAACATGTATTTAAAATGAGAAACGACAATCTTAAAATTTATTTCGACTTATATTCCAACTGGACTTTACACATAAATAAAGCATTATTTACTATTTTAAACTCACTATTCAAGATTGTTTACTTTTGTATTTAAACTAGGAGTTTTTGAGTAAACACTAATTAATACAATGTACATGCATAATCTTGGATCTTTTTATCTCATACTGAAAACAAACTGATGTAAATTAGATAAGTATTGTCTCTTTTTTTTCTGTCATATATTACCATACACGGACCAAGCATTGAGCTATTTTCTATAAAAGTTAGACACGAAATTAAAGGTTAACATACACCTGTTACAGAGTTCATACAAGAGCTAGAGTATATATATATCGATATCTTGCTACTTTTACAGATAGTGAGATTGTCTAAAATATAAAAGTGTGTAATATATCAATATTTCATGTTGATGTGGAACAATTAAAATGATTGATATTTATACAGTGCCTACTTAATAAAATGCATGCTTCTTTATACGGAGCCTGTATGGTTCTGGCTAAGAAAAGAACCACTTTCGATTTTTGAAGAGGGGGAGGAATCCTCCGAATGAGTGCCATGTTTATTTTATCATTTTTTTTATCATGTTCACTATTGTGGTTAAATTATTTATTCCTGTGTGGTTCCAGGGAGCCATGAGTGATGGCAAGAATATGATCACCATGACTCGCGCATATCGCATGAAGAAACAATTTGAGTAATACGATAGAATTTGCTGAAACTCTGCAGTTCTGCAGGTATCAAGGTTGTAGGTGCATTCTGCATATTCATTTGTAGATGTATATTTTAAATTTGTATGTTGATAATTTGTTTTTGTACATGTAGAGTAAACCTAGACTCTTCCTTTCTGTTTGCGTCAAATAACCTATTGTTGGTGCACCGTAAAACCGCATTCATTCATTGTTTATAAGGTACAACATTTGTTTATTTTACATGTATTGAAAAAACAAAATTTTATATATCATATATATATTATACAGTTAAACTTGGGGAGCTACTCAAAAATCATATGTCCTCAAATCATAAATGATGTGTATTATGTATCTTATAACTTAATATGTAGAACTTCGATAGTTCGAATCCGACGGGACTATACAAAATAGTTCGAGTTAAGGACTGTTAGGATCAAGTATTGGTCAACATCATATCATACGTATACATGTATATACATCAAAATAGGGCTTCGGCCAGAATCAGATCCGTGTTCGAGCTAACGAAGTTCTACTGTAATTTATTACTTAATATGTAATTAATTGTTAATGTAAATTAGCTGTGATATGTCATGGCCATTTTTTCACATTCTTGTTTTGTAAATGACCAATGTCACTTACACGTATGTAGCCAATTTCCTAAACAAAATTAGTTTAAAAAATATATATATTTCGTGCACAGATTTCTTCAAAAGTCTAACACGTCTGGAAAGCCTTCATTTGAATTTGTCTTTGAATAAAATTAATGAAAAACTGAACGTTTAAAACCAAGCTTCCAAACGAGAACAATGCCATCATTGGGACATACATTGACGTGACCGGCCGAAAGAAAATCAAATCGTGAATTATAAACAACTGATTGAAGCGCTGTAAAGCTATTACCAAAAAGGAGCATCAAAACACCGTATCGGTTACGTTTACCAGCTAGCATTAGTGTAAAACATATTACGGAATTTCTATATCTGGCTGTAAATCGGACACATTTCCACCAACTTAAGTTGAGAAATATGATGGATTAGACAATAAAACTCGAAGTCGAAACACACAATTGAATCTTGCAAAAAAGTTCAGTCGCGCAATAAAACGGAAACACGACACAATAGATAAGGAGGAAATAATGATTGATTGTACAAGAAGTTGTCTAACAAACGCAAAAATGAAAACATAAACATGAAAACAATACAGCCGGAGATAATAACGAAGCGTTAAATTTAGAACCAATGATGCACGAGCTGTATCAGTTCCTAAATAAAGATTAGTGTAATCAAGAATTGATGTGCAACGAGCAGTAGCTGCCAAAACATCCAACGTTCGCAAACCATTGTTTATAGCTTGTGCTGTGTTTATTTGAAGATATTAGAAATGTGGCACGAAACTTAATCGTCTAGAGCAATGCCGACGATATATTGATTTGATGAGTGCTTGTAAGGCGATTGAAAGCTTGGGTGTATGTAAAAAGGGTGGAAGGGGAATAATCTATTTTTTATCATCATACAAAGCATATTGATGTATTCATTTTTTTCGCTGGACAAATAAAAGCAAGTCTTTTAACAAATACCAATGTCAAAATAAACAATTCAAAAGCACTTAACACATAGATTTATACATAATTTCGAGTCTAATTATCTCAATATTTTTCTATTTATTTTTCTTATTATGATTATTATTAAGAGTTCATATGGAACATTTTTGATACAGCTTTTTCGAAATTCACCAACATTTTTTCCATTGAAAACAGGGAGTAAAATTCATAAAAACATCAAAACTAGTCATAATAAATAACAAATTTGATATAACTTTCGCATATATTTCAGATTTCACAACGATGATCACTCATTGGAAATGTTATATTTAACCAAAAACAACAACATTAATAAAATTATTTCTATCGAACAGTTTTTTTAAAAACTTAATAAATACAGCAAAATTCCACATATTAGAAAATATGAAAAGTAACCAAGTGATGATCCTTACCTCACATATATGTTAAAACCATATGTAGATTAGCAGATTAGTTAATAATTTAAAAAAAAAATGAAGTAACAAAAAACAATTCTTTTAAATCAGTAAACTATCGTAATCCTTTAGATGAGGTTTGATATAAGAAAAAAATACTAATAAAAAATCTCGGGGAGGTTATTTGAAAGGATAGGTGTAATAAAGAAAAAAACACGAACAATGACAAGGTGATATTCACACATGATTATATAAACGAATCGATAAGTCAATAGTTTACGAAATAAAACAACTAAAGAAAATCGTTAACATGTACATGAAGATCAGTAAACTGTCATAAACCTGTATAAACGTTTGAGATTAGAGCAAAAAATGAATTGATTAAAAATACCAACGTTGGGAGGTGTATGTTTATCATATCTGGAAAGGATATATTAATTATAAAATATATGAAAATTGACCGTGGGCATTCATACATCATGTAACAATATCTGAAGATAAATAGATTATTAAAAAGTTTGAGAACAAGGCTAACAATAAAAACATTTCAATCAGTAAACTATTCTGACCATTTATATCAGTTTTGAAATTAGAGAAAAAGTGAAAAAAAATAGAAAAAAAGCAAACAAACTTGGAAAGCTGTGTTTTTAATTTTCACGGAGAGGATAGTTTACAGAAAATATGAAAACCGATCAAGGGCATTCGTATATTAAATCTGAAGATACAGTTGGAGCCAATAAGGCTACCAAAACTAAATTTAAATCAACGAACCATAAGAGTGTGACCATTTATATAAAAGATTTGACATTTTAGAAAGAACGAAAATGGTATAAGTTCTAACATTTTTTTTTTTCGAATTGAAATCTGTCATTTGAAACATGAATCCATTCGATATTAAAGTGTGCATACATATGACTGGTATATACACTGAAGAATTGAGATTGGCGTACAGGGAAATGGATTCGAAAGAGCGGTAATAAAATATGTAAATACGGACATTTTATATACGATATGTCTGCCAAATTTCATTCTTTGAGCAGTTAAAGATTGTAAATGAGCGTACAAACGTAGCTTTAGTTGAGGTAAAAAATGCCCCTCTAGAATTCAATTCTACATCCAACTTAAAAATTTAAGGATTGATTAGAGTTCTTATATGTTTTAAAAAGCAATACATATGAATATGTTTTGTTGCCGGTTTTTTAAATTGAAGAAAATAAAAAAATATATTAAGAATTGCTATTTTATAAAAATGTGTGTATTTTCGATGATTGACATCATTAACGTATAATTTGTTATAGAAGCTTACATATTCTGTAAACACAAGGTATTTTAAGTAAAGGCGATAACTGTTACAGAAGTAAATGTTTAAATACCAGCTATAGTAGAACTTCGTTTGCTCGAACACGGATGGCTGGAACAGCACATATAGCACGATACACTTCTCTGAACGCGGTCGAAGTCCTAATTCGATATATACATGTATGGTACAAAAGTGATAAAAAGTGTAAAATATATTTCCCGGAATGATAAAACAAAATTCCAATGAAATATCAACTCGTGTTAAACCTCTTATGTTATTGTGTTGCATGGTTTAAAACATTTCATTGAGTGTTGTTATATTGTTTTCGAAGCATTTGTAAACTTTTTTTTATTTCTCTTTTAAAATGAATATATGAATAAATTGAAGTTTCAAGGCGTTCCAACACATTATAGGTTGTATGACACCAACAGGAAGGGCAATGTTCCAGGTTCTTTCAGCATGTAAATCTCTCCTAGATCCTTGCTATTTAAAGGATCCTGTCGGGAGAGCTGGGTTCGTTGCACAGACTTCTCCCGATTTGGTCCGTTCAACAGCAATTGTTACGAGCACGCTGATTGGTCAGTTGCTTCAGGGAAAGTTAAAATGACGTCATAATTTAATAAGCGTTCAATTGCTATGAATTGTGGGACAGGCATAGAATCCCCTGCTTTTTCCATTAGTAAAGATGATTCGGGAGATGTCAGGTTCTGGGATAGAATATGTAGTCTAAAGAATGGACCTAACTCTCTCGAATTGGTTCGTTAAATAGCAATGTAAGGAAAGTCACTTTTGTCAATGTTGATTGGTTAGTAGTTTTATCTACAAGTTTGATGACGTCACAGTTTAGTAAGCATTCAACTGCCATGGATTTTGAGACAGGCATGGAATCCCTGCTTTTTTATTGAGGTTTAATGGCGCTTATTTGAGATATATCAGGTTCTGGGATAGACTAATGGAGTTTGGGATTCTAACCAATATGACAAATAAATGTAAAACGGAATTGGCATCAGTTCGTAGGATTACTACCCCACTGCAGATATCGACAGTGATGCCATTCTTACACGGAATCAAACGTGTAAGCTGACGTCAAGCGATGAAGTATAAGTCCATAAAACAAGATATTCATGTGCTCGTGCTGTAGATGTCGATAACTAATCATTTTTAAAACATCAATTTGTGTCAGATATGATATGTAGACGTTGTTTTATGACATAGACGATGTATAATGTATGGGTTGTTTTTCAGTGTTGAGCACAGTGCATAATTTGGCTCGTGTTCAGCAGACGGAATCAAAATTAGATTCTGTCTGCCCGTGCTGTATTTGTTATGTTATGATACAATATAATTATTAATGTCAATCAAAAATGTATGTTAAACAACATCCTTTAAAGTTGTTAATGGCGATGTTGAAATATAATTTACTCGACATGATCATGCATGAAGCCATAAATACATATAATGTCAACTAACAGGCGACGTTTAAAGAGCGGTATCGGGTTGGATAGAATGTTGACCGCTCTCACTAGAGGTCGTGGAATCGACCACAGGCTCTACTTAATTGCAATCGAAAATTAAATTATATATTCATACAAATTGGATATATAATTCAGCCAAACCGGTGTAGACGGTCACCTCTATTATAAAGTCACATTTGTTATTTTACATTTGTATGCTTTCAGAGAAAATTAACATGTTTTGAGCAACAACTTGTCTTTAACTTTCCTATTTGCTCATTCCCTTGACTGGCTACTAGAGACAAGTTTGTATCTATCCCAAAATCTGATATATCAAAAACCCCAATGAAAACCCAGACAATTCTATACATGGAAGCAATAGAACGCTTACTAAACTGTGACGTCATCAAAACTTTCAGTTGAATCAGCTGACCAATCAATGTGTTTAAATGATGCTATTTAACGGACCCGATCGAAAGAGCGTAGTCCGTTCTACAGACTGGTTTGTATGAAAAGAACACAGTTAGACAACAACATAAATATAAAAAATATACAATTGTTACCAGACTGCGCATTAACGCATAAAATACATAACCATACGAGTATATCAATCGCCACCCACATATCATTAGTTTATATGGTCTATCCCAGAATCTGATATTTTCCGAATCGGGACGAAAAAGAAGGGAATGCTATGCCTGTCCCACAATTCATAGGAGCTGAACGCTTACTAAACTGCGACGTCATCAAACTTTCCGTTGGAACAACTGACCAATCAACGTGCTCAATAATGGTTTTCCCACCTTTGCTATTTAACGGACCCAAACGATGTTGTTCTACTGATCGTGTTGGAGTTTGAACCCGCAACCTCTTGCGTGAGCGGCTGACCATCTACGTATAACCACTTGATTACCTTCCCTGCTAGTATTATCAGATGCTAATCTAAGACTAGTTGTATCGCATAAGCTTGAAAATATGAGTATAAACTATGTACATACAAATGAAAAAAAAACAACAATAATATATCAAACAATTATTCAATTTATATCTTTTTGGTTTCAGATGTTGGATGTACATGTGATTGATGCCAAGACCGACACACCGCTAGTGTATCCTTGAGTTGTCTATATTCTGTGGAGGAAGTGCCATTTGTTTAATTCTATAATGAATTAAGTCTGAGCATTACATAATCAGTGATACCAAGTCAAGTGAGACTAGTGTGATACAGTGGTGACAAGCATTATTGAATTATTGTGATAATCACTGTGATAAACTGAATATATTTGGAATAAAAGTGTGATATATTGTAAAAGTGTGATTCGCAGGAAAAGTGACATATAGAGAGTAGCAGTTTCAATGGTTTAATTGCTTCGGCTCTTAATTGCACAATTACATTTTTTTTTACATATCACTGTATCTAGTAGGTAAAAAAACCGTACTTGTGATATAATTGACTGTGATAGTGTGATAGAAAGTAATATAATCACTAAAACAGTGATGCCTATTCATTTTGAAACCAATAAGTCACGTGACTTTAGGATAAATTCAAGTACATTCCGTAACATTTTACACTGACAATCATATTTGAAGATGAAATTTACAAAAAAAATATTTCTCTAAATATTTTAAGAAAAAATAATGTATCAAATAAGTGATTAAAAACTATGTGCCATATACAGTAACAAATATTTGATACAAGTTTTGCAATGGTTGTTTAGTATTACATTGTAAAAGAACTGAAAATTTAAATACATATTTACTAAGTTATAAATTGCAATACGTTGAAGCATGGAAGGAATGGTGAAATTTAGCATTACGACGTGCTTTATCGCGATAATAGTGTCTTCCTCCTCTACAACTGCTTTTCAACAACAGCATTCGAATACCAGTATTAATGCAGCAACGAAAACCAATCAATCACCCATCCCAAGAGAAAATCGCAGTAATGATTATTTACATGAACAGTTCCCGAAGAACAGCAATAGACGTCCGGCGACAATTACTAAGGAAAAGAAATTAGAAGGCGGGACAGTGCTTCCGTATGGAATACAGGATTATACAACGGATGGTAGCACGCAGACAGAACATGCTTCCGGACAGAAAGAACTTATTATCAATAATGACCTGCTAAATGACAGTCCAAAGAAAATATGGACAGGACAATACATAAACGTGGAGGGAAGCGGGACAGAAATAAGAGCTGAGCCTGAAGAAGATAATCATAAGCTAGACAGAAATAAAAGAGAGTCGGACGATTCGATACCTCCACACTTTCAAAAGGTTAAAATCGCGGTATTGCTACCAGCGGATGAATGGCGATTGTTTAGTATAAAGAGGGTTCAACCGGCAATCGATTTTGCGATCGAAAAGATGAACCCCCTTCTGGCTCACTTAAACCGAACCCTAGTAGTTAAATATCGCGATAGTAAATGCGATATCGCCTATGGTATTAACGAAGCTATCAACTTTTACGTTCATCACGAGATGCACGTGCTTTTTGGTCCATGCTGCGACTACTGCCTTGCACCTTGTGCTAGACAGGTGAGTTGGTTACTATTCTATTAATGATTTAGGATAAATGAAGTGAATTGGTTTTATGTTTAAAATTAGTTATTAATAACTTACACTTAAATAAATAAAGATCCTTCAAGTGGTCGAAAACGCTTTTCTCATCTGAGCGCTGCGGTTCGGGGTTTAAATCTAGCTCGGTAACAAATATGAGGACATGTTTGCCGTTTACTTGCGGATAAAGTTATACTCCAATCCAATCAAAATTGATATACTATATGTAGGCTGCATATAATATGCTAAAAAATGGTGCTAAACGCTATTAAATAAAATGGTAACATGGTCCCACGTTAATTATCTATACATATTTATGATACATGTATGTATAGAAAAACAAACTTAAAAAAACAATAACACATTCAAATACAATAAACAAATATGACGAATACATAGTAAACATAGCGGTCTTAAATGTTTCTTACAAAACAAATTTTGAACATATTTGAAGCTGGTAAATTACATTTTAAGTCCCTAAAATGAATGTTTCAAACACATTCTTGCTTGTTTTTCTTACTCAGAATCCCGGACACCTCAATAATTTATTCACTGTTACACCCCCTGCCAGTAAGTCCGTGTGGTGCCGATCCTTGCAGAGGTGTATGATACCTCAAATTGATTATTAAGGAACATTGAACAATGAATATAATTTCTGTATATTTATAACGAAATGCCACACAACTTAAATATATGAATATAGTTGGGTAAATGCAAATTTCAAAAAAGAGATATAATTACACGATTTGGAAAGATATCGATGTACGGATACCAGGTCATTTGAATGTTATACTAAAAAAAAAAAACAACAATTAAAACAAATAAAACACACACAAACACACTCAAAATAATCCAAAACACCCAACCACACAACGACAAATAAACATTAATTGAACACGATCCACACTAAAATCACGCCACGGTGACACTATATCTGTACATATACTCGATATCTTGTTCATGAGAAAACATATTTTTCAATTAATCGTGTCCAAAAACTGTGACACACAAGCGCTATTTAAAGCACTGATATATCACATGTTCGTGTATATTTCACAAGCATTTTTACATCCGTCGAAGGTGGAAACTACAGGATTACAGATTAGAATACTGTAATTATGAAATTTAGGACCGTACATGAGGAAAATTTGTTTTAACTGCGACACCCTATTCTAACGCACTTATAAGTTATATCATTAAATTTTGCTCGCTAAATAAGGTAACTCGAGCGATAGTGTTCACTTTGAACTTACCGATTGCCGCATATCAGCTAAAGATTCGCTATAAGTATTTTCTGATAAAAAAATAACTAAATCGGATTTTTTTTTAAAATATTTAATATACATCTTTATATTTTTAACATTTTACAAATAAAAAGTAACTTTAATCGACAAGCTGATTTCTAAAAAAAATAATTAAACAAATATTTACATTGTTTTCGGTAACGTTGTAAGCAAATAAAGTAGTATTACATGAAACGGAAAACGTGGTGATTTTACCGACGGTATATGCAGTTTTTAATACCATCAAATATCAGCGCACAAACCAACGAAATCGCAGGAAATTTCTGAAGAGAAATATAATCAAATTTGATTCAATATTTTATTTCTTTAGTTCTTTGCCAATATTAGGTCTGTAAAATATATATATCGATAAAGTTAATAGTTTTATTCAATAATATACAATTCTAAATGTACAATTAGTACTCACAGAATACAATCTAATTCAAACAAAATTTTAATACTTATAAGACAACCAGTCGAATTAATGCAGCTAATTGTCCCAAGTTAGTAATTATACTTTTACAATTATTATAATTATCAATTTTAGATGAGGATGAAATAAGTAATTATATCAATATATGGACTTCTATATTAGTGTGTTACCACAGACCATAGTTACAAAATTTTAATCATTATAAATTAATGCAAAAATGTTATTGTTTCCATTGTTTGAATTGCAGTAGATGAGGTAATATTACTAACTTCTAAAATATTTTCCTTAGTAAAGGATATGTTTTATGGAAAATAATATGTTTTATTTCGCCTTATAAAACATTGGAAATAAACATTAAAATGTTTGTAACATTATTTTGTTTTATTTAAAGTAAACAGTTTTATGAATTTTAGATTTTTGTTGTATTTTCCAATAATACTGATATGTAATTCTCTGAAGTCATGTTGAAGCGAACATTGTAATACATAAATAAAATACGTCTTCAAATGAATTGAAAATTTAACACTCGTTCAAGACACACATAATATAAACTCGATTGTGAAGTTAGTTTAGAACTTACGAATCCGTTATCTAGGTAGAACTATTTTTGGGTTATGTTGCTTTAAAGTCAAACAAGGGGTCAAACCCATGAAACTTGGCATAAGCCGCTGACTCCATAAAATACAACATCTTATAGAAAATGTTTTGTTTTGTATCAAGTTGTGTATTGCTTTATACCTGATCTCATTCCGTTGTTTGAGGAATTTGTTATTAATAAGTTGTTTTATAAAATGTTTATATGAAATAACAGAACATACCATTAATTCATATATCGTCCAATTACTGCAATTAAGTACCAAATGTATATGAATTAAGAAGGCATTTGGTGCACAAAACAATATGTGCGATATGTCATTGACATCAACAGAAATATCCCACCTTTACTGAACGACAAAATAACAACACATTCAAGGGTCATAGTACCATACTATGTCTACTGGGGAAATACTATCGACCGAATAGTTGCTGTATTCCTTAACATCTCACAGAACAATTAATTTTGTACTGTTCTGCATATAAAGAAATGCACTTCTAGAGCACTGGGTATATTACCAATGGTTCTAAAAGTGCTTTATTCCCATAGATTGTCCTTTGTTGGTCCAATTATGCAGAAAAAAACGTGGAGTTGCCCAGGTTGCTTTTTCACAATTTCGATAGTTTGATGGAACCACTTCATTTTAGAATTCTGCCCATTTGTTGCTGTGTATCTCTATGCATCTTTAAACTGCTATAGCATCATCAAACAGTTCCAAATCTCATCAAAACTTGGCAGAAATCATAAAAATGTTCCAATGTTCCAATATGCACAAAGAAATATGACATTTTACGCATTTTTAACAAAAATGCCCAACCGCTTTATACAGCTCTAATTTCTGGGGCGTAAGAATCTTGCTACCGTCATGTAAGGGGGTTAATTCTTAAGTGAAACCTTAACGGTTACGCAAATACCTGCGCATAACGACAAGTATTGTATCAATATGAAGTACACGTGCACCGATAATGCTAACAAATTCGTGCAAAATGTTACACATAGACACGTTGTTAATAAAGAATTAATTTCATTCGTGAACATTTCAACGATCCATTTCTAGACCACGCTGCGGTCATTTAGTTAAAGTATGTGGAACTTTATTCAATACAAAAGACCACAAAGGTCTACCGGTAAACAATATGAACATACATAAGATGTCAATGACGAGTTTGATATGTAATACAAAGTGAACAGTAATTCGTTTTCCACATAAACATAATACCAAAAGTATCATGTACTTTCACTAACACATACTAATTTAAAAACTCCTTTTACCACCATTTGCACACAATCAAATATCAATTGATAATTTGTAGGATTATATAAACATGGACTCTAAAACTTCATGCTCATTTAAACTGTTAGTTAACCCCCCATCTTTTACTGCCAGGGTAGTTGATTTCTGTAAGAGGAGACTAAGAGGTGATTATCAAATTACAATGCTACACTAGGCTATCTGATGGTGGTGAATTAACACAGATCCATGTGTATAGAGTGCATCTCCCTCGAATTTCAAATTCTTGGCAGTTGGACTTATTTTGTAAACTGCACATAGCGAACACCTTTTGGAAAATAATTTTTGCCAAATAAATGTATTAGCAATTATAGTATGTAACATTACAATAAGAACAATGCATTGATGACTGTGAAATTTTGAAAAGGGGTTCTTTAATTTGAATCATGTACTGAATTATATAAAACCTGCCCCAGAGTCATCGTGTGGCTTTTATATAGCCGTTGGAGCTTGAATGTGAAAAGTGTGTCCAATGGCTAATGTGAACTGTTTTGCATTCATTCGATAAATGCTTACCACACAAATTGATTGTAGAAAAGAAATGCCATGTCACATAACATACAAAATGATTATATGTATATCCATACCTTTTCCAACAATGAAAACGCCAACTTGTTACTTAAAGGTGTAATCCCACCATTGATTTTTGTTCTTTATTTTATAGTAAATAATAAAATTTTGAAGGCTTGTCATTCATAGAGAGACCAAAATGAAACAAGTGAAACTTACATTTTACTGTTTGTCAACCTCTGCACTTCCAAAATATGATGAGAAAAGTAGGGGTCATGTGTCATATAAGAGATGGGTTTTTTTTCTGCTCAGTGTGTACATTGTTGACGAAGTGAAAGTAGACTTCCAAAATCATGTATTCATACCCCAATTTCCAAGCATCTTTTTTTTCTAATTTCACAATCCAAACATGACGATGCTTTCAAAATGTTCAAAATGTATCAGTAGTGCTATTCAACTAAAAAAGAGGATTAAAATAAGAAAAATGTATTTTTGAAGAAAAAGAAAAGAGGATTATTTATAACAGCCATTATGCGACTACCCCACGGAAGCACTTCCTTTCTCCAATGGTGGTACTATGCCTAAAAGCACTGTACAACTTTTTTCGGTACTTATCACCGTCGTCTTCAAGTAAAAATCACATATATCAGCATTATCTACTAATAAACATTGATCTTTCTCCGTAGTTGGAATAGAAAATCGTTAAAATTGTTCGTTTTGATGAAGATATATTTATGCTGTGTGAGTATTTCAGAATATCACGTCGAAATAAAGTGGTAATTCATAGTAAAATTTCTTCTAAAAATAAAACGTGTCATTTTAACATTAAACAATTAACAGGAAAATAGTAGTAAAACGTGTTTCATCTAAGTAAGATTCCAGATGACGATGTGAAGGTCGATATATTCGTCCGTTACTCAAGCAACGAACACAGAAACAACGAACCAATTATTAATGCGGTAAACTAAACGTTCTTTTCTCAGCCTCTTTCCCTCTCCAGAATTGATCACCAAAGTTTTCAAGTGAAGTTATCATATATCATCTTCTACTAACAAACATTGATGTATTCCAACAGTTGTAATTGTGGATCGTTTATATTATTCGTTTCTGTGGAAAGCACATCTACGCAATTGAAACATATGGCTTTCGTATCTGAAAAAAGGAACTTAACTAGCTGATAAGTAAGATTTATGAGATTCCGTTATGATGTATTGTGTTTAGCGTCGCTTTCAGCAATAGTTCAATCGTGTCGAGACGGTGTCTACTTGAGACAGTATTCTGAGCGCTGCCTCACTGTGGTATCATACCACAAACACATGATATGATACCCCGCCCTGTCGCATGATACTGACACCAGATCAACCAGTCCTATTACTACCCTCTAAATGCTGAGCGCCAGTACCATTTTTAAGTATCTGGTATGACATGTCCATGGATTGAACCCACGATCTTCCGCAAACGAAAGGGGAGGGGGGTCGCTACCTTTAGACCACCGCTGTGGTAGTCTAGTATGAATGGAATATATACACATACACGTATTGTTTCTTTATTTTGAACATTTTGAGAGCATTGACATAGTTAGAAAAAATGATACTTGAAAATTGGGGTAAGAATACATGAGTTCGGAAGTCTACTTTCACTTGGTCAACAGTGTCCGCAGTGAACAGAAAACATATATAATGGATGACCCACGGCCTATACTTTTATTATCATATAGTTTGGTGGTGCAAATATTAAAAAACAATAAAACGTAAGTTTGACTTATTTCATTTGGGTCTCTCTAACAATGACAAGTATGCCTTTTTTATTTACTACAGAAGAAAGAGCAAAAGACAACATTGGGCTTACATTTATAAGAGACATCTGTTGTATATTGATGAAGTTTCAATTTGTTTTACACTTTCATGGTCTTAAATGTTAAATATCTACACAATATTGAATAATGTACATAAAAACTATTTTGAAAAGAAATTGTCTTCATTTGTCATGAGACTGCTTTAGTTTAAATATTTGTTTTTGTAAAATTAGTAAAATTAGTAAAACACACCCAAATAGCACTTTGGTCGACATCTCACACCTGATATATGACCATGCAGAAAATGATATTCTGACATAATTAAAGACTTTAAAAATGGTACTAGAAGATTCCTCGCTTGACGCTCAGCATTTAGAGGAGAGTTCTAGGTCTGGTCGGCCCGGTGTCAGTATAATGTGACTGGGTGGGGTATCATACCATGTGTCTGCGGCATGATACTCCAGTGTGACAGCGCTCAGAATACTGTCTCAAGTAGACACCGTCGCGATATGACTGAAAAATTGTTGAAAGCGACGCTAATCACCATACAACAACAACAACTGACATAATTATCAGTATTTGATGCCTGAAACCTGCAGCATTACTGTTAATTGATATCATTTTTGAAACAAGAAATCATTGAACATGTAAACAATTAAAGAGTTCCTTATAGACATAGCACCACTATTGGAAATTAGAAATGCTTCTGTGGAATAGTCGCATGACTACAAACAATAAAATGTAAGTTTCCTTTATTTCATTCGGGTCTCCTTATGAATGACAAACATGTACATTGTTTTATTAACTATAGGAACAACAATCAATGGTAGGCTTACACCTACATGTTTTCCAAGTGTGCGCCATTCACTGTTCTCACTACTTTCAGACAAGAATGGGTCTGTGTATGCTTATTTCTTAATGTTCCTTCTCAATGAAACCTCTCGAGATTTATAATAGAAAGGATAACCGCCATTTTGGTAACTTTATAATATCAACATAACAGTTGAGATGAATAAAGAAACAGTCTTTAGTAAAATAAGAATATATATATATATATATATATCAATATATATTTTAGTGTTTTCAAAGACATTTATTTGTTTGCATGTCTTGCATGTATTCGATAAAAAGTCATCTTATTCAAAGCAATTTTACGAAAACATGGCAAGTTGTCCATTTCAGATACAACACATCCACCCATTGCTCCCATAAAGGAAACATAAACATATGATAAACAACACAGCAAAGGGAATTGGTTCTCAGCGTCCCTTTTAATTATTTTTAATTATAATCACCAAAGTACAGTTAATATAATATCGTCATCATTCAAATAACGATGATTGATGCTTTCCAACAGTTATAGCAGTGATTTGTATTGATTATTCGTTCCAGTGTAAATTACATATTGACGATTGAAATATGAATACGTGACCAACACTTGTAATTTTGCTCTTTGAAATAGGTTTGAGTGAAAATGTAAACCAAAAATAGTAATGCATCTCTCTAACAGTGATTATATTTTAACCAAGAATCACAAGTCCGTTTTGTGTACATGTATACCGAGTCCGCGCCGTTTACTTGTCTGGTGTACCTACTTTCTGACAAGAATGAAATCTGTGCGTATGATTATTTTGTTTATTAATCTTATCAATGAAATCTCACAAGAGTCATAATTGAACTATATAGACACAGTGTTGCAAATATCACGATATTCATGGTTTAGAATAATAAGGTCGTAACGGTATATATATATATATCTATATATATATATAGAATAAAGAAACACTTATTATTCTAAACCATCAACAAGTTAAATTAGGAGTAGAAAAATCATGTTTTCAAATTACATTTTTGCTGTTACTTTTCTGCATGCATTCGATAAAATGGCATCCATTCAAAAACATGACAACATATTTGATACAATGTATTTGGTTTAAACATATTTATTTATTTAAATTAGCATACATACAAATCAGTATAAGTATAAATATGGATTAGAACGGAAGTTCTTCTCCATGACATATATTAATTGTGAACTGGTTTGGCAGATTATCAGCAATATTTTTGTTCTTATCATTATGATTATAAACTTCTTCAAACTATACTTAATAAAATATCATAACATATTGTTGGTAATATTGGTTCTAATATGTTTTATAAACTTCAAAAATGAATCGAGTTATCAAACAAAAAGAAAAGTGGTTATATCTATTTATTTACTACACAAATACACATAATACTAGTATTAAACATACATATATAACGTGTTTGCCCATTGCTCATACTAAGGAACCAAATAGAGAGGCTTAAAGCACAGTTAACATAATATAACATCATCTTTTAATATGAAATAAATGGGGAAATATGTAAACTAAAAATACGAAAAGATAATGCATACAGCGTCTCGTAAATTTCTGTTTCTTATCTTTTCCCCACTCTTGTTACTTTCTCTAAATCGTATATGCCTCTATAACATTTTATATTCACACTTAAAATGTTATTTGTATGACATTGTATTAATGTTCTCTTAAATACAGTTAATATATATTATGTTAAGTTTCAAAATGATAGTGTTTGTATTGATACCTATTTTAGTATCACATGGTATTTTGTCTTACATGGAATAAAATATATATACCACAAAAAATCATCTTCTAATAACGATGGTTGATGTTTTCTAACAGTTTTAACTGTGAACCGTATAGATTATTCTTTTTTGTGGAAAGTACATATTGGGTTTTGAAACATTGAAATATTTCAGTTTTGTATTTAAAAATATCACGTCACCAACATAAGTAATATATCTCTCTGAAATAGGTTTGGATGAAAATGTAAAAATGTAAAAAAGTAGTCATGCATTTCTTTAGCTGTAATTGTATTTTAACCAGAAAATGCAGTTGTTTGTGTACATATATACTCAGTTCGTATCGTGTATTGGTCTACATACTCTCTGACAAGAATACAATTTAAGGATTCCGTATCTGAAAATATCACGTGACCAACACTTGCGATTTTGCTCTTTCTAATTTGACAATTAAATAGTTTTATTACAAATTAATTGATTGATTGATTGAATGTTAAGCATCATTTTTATGCCATCGATGGCTAACAGACGATCAGTTAACCTAACCACTGTTTCCTACGATTAACCAGTACTCGAGCAGATCCGATATCCGCAAATAACTGATAACTTTCCGACTTGAATCAGTGGTGAAAGACGAATGATTATGAGACACAATGTCGTATATCAATCATCACGGAGACTGTTGCCGGGTGGGGGGTTGGAACTCACGACATAATATAAAATAAACATGACAACATGTTATAATAACCAGATAAAAAAATACCATGTTTTATGAAAACGAAAAAATTGGTCGTAGGTTATTCTTTGATATTAATGTCTCATTCGGTGTTTAATGTAGATATCATATAAGTCTTTTAATTGTTTTTAATGCCATGATTTGTGAGTTAAACATTGGTTATTTATGGAAATTCGTGATATTCTGATAATGTGTTATAAACACGTTAAGAAAATAAAAAATCTATATCCAATATATATAGATTGATTGTCTTTTCATATCATTCAATTGCATTTAGAACCCAAAAATATGTCTTAATGTATCAACAAAATATTTTCGGACAAGCATAGAACGGAGCTTAGTAAAGACAAATAGCCAACATATATTTAAACTGTTTCTAAGGGTTTACTGTATTTATTTCGTCTTTTATTATTGATTTTCCAAAATATCAATTGTACTAGGTAAAAAAAACCCTCCATATTGTTTACAGTTAAATAGACTTAAATGTCAAATTGTAGATGCGTTCGTAATATATGCATACTAACAATGAAAATTTATGAAAACTCACTTAATTTGAAAATTCATTTTTTAAATGATTTAAAAAATGGATATTTTAGCATTTGCACAATATTAAATAATGTATTTTAATCTTCACTGTGTCATGAGACTTTTTGGAGTAAACATTCTTTGGAAAGTTTAGCGAAACTCATCCAAATAGCATGTCGGCCGACATATCATGTATAAATGACCATATATTAATAATAATCTGACATAATTAATTCCGTGGGGTAGTCGTCTGATGAAAAACAATAAAATGTAAGATTATCTTCTTTTATTTGGGTCTTTCTTTGAATGTAAAGCATGTACATATCTATTTACTATAGGATATGGAACTATAATCAATGGTGGGCTAACACATATATGTTTGCCCAGTGTGCACCATTAACTGTTCTAAATACTGTCAGACAATAACGGTGTCTGTGTAGGATATGGAACTATAATCAATGGTGGGCTAACACCTATTTGTTTGCCCAGTGTGTGCCATTCACTGTTCTAAATACTGTCAGACAATAACGGTGTCTGTGTAGGATATGGAACTATAATCAATGGTGGGCTAACACTTATTTGTTTGCCCAGTGTGTGCCATTAACTGTTCTAAATACTGTCAGACAATAACGGTGTCTGTGTAGGCTCAATTCTTAATGCTCCTTCTCAATGAAACCTCTCGAGATTTATAATGAAAAGGAAAACCGCCATTTTGATATCCAAATGTCATGATAAGCTTTTTTAATATCAGAATACCATGTGAGATAATAAAGACATAGTTACGAAATGTACAATTAGAAGTCAATAAATATTCTAATGTTTTCAATGACATTAATTTGTATATTGCATGTATTCGATAAAAAGGCATTCTACTCAAATCAGTTATACGAAAACAACACATGTTGCCGATTTCTGATATAACATATTTGCTTGCCCATTGCTCCTACACGTCTCACTACACAGTTTAACCAATTTTTCCTACGGTATCACGATTCTTACGCTTAAAAACAAGGCATATGTATTTTGGTTTTAAAATATTTTCAAAATGATTCATAGTAGTTTTGATTCCTTGCTGCAGATGAATAAAGCAAAAGTTAGTATAGCATATACTGTAATAAGACATCACTGGTTAAAAAAGTGAATTTATAGGATTTCAACATATGCATTTATTTATGAGCATTTGAGGACTTCTTTTTTTCAAAGAATCTCAGGGTGTCACTTCATCCTCTTTTAAAATAAATCAACGTGGTCAACCTACCAGTTATTGTGCATTTTTGTGTTGGTTTACATTCCTGCTATGGAAATTTGAAATTCTTTTTAACCATTGAAATCCTAAACCTTATTTTATATAGAACACTGAACAAACTGTGTAGTGGGACCTACAAAGAAAACACAAGCATTGAAAGTGAAAGTTTTCTCAGTTTCCTTTTAGTATTCATTACCAGAGGTTTAAAGTACAGTTAGCATAATATAGCATCATCTTCTAATAACGATGATTGATGTACAGTTACCATAATATAGCATTACCTTCTAATAACGATGATTGATGTACAGTTAGCATAATATAGCATTACCTTCTAATAACAAATATTGATGTACAGTTACCATAATATAGCATTACCTTCTAATAACGATGATTGATGTACAGTTAGCATAATATAGCATTACCTTCTAATAACGATGATTTATGTACAGTTAGCAAAATATAGCATTACCTTCTAATAACGATGATTGATGTACAGTTAGCATAATATAGCATTACCTTCTAATAACGATGATTGATGTACAGTTAGCATAATATAGCATTACCTTCTAATAACGATGATTGATGTACAGTTAGCAAAATATAGCATTATCTTCTAATAACGATGATTGATGTACAGTTAGCATAATATAGCATTACCTTCTAATAACGATGATTAATGTACAGTTAGCAAAATATAGCATTATCTTCTTATAACGATGATTGATGTACAGTTAGCATAATATAGCATTACCTTCTAATAACGATGATTGATGTACAGTTACATAATATAGCATAACCTTCTAATAACGATGATTGGTGTACAGTTAGCATAATATAGCATTACCTTCTAATAACGATGATTGATGTACAGTTAGCATAATATAGCATTACCTTCTAATAACGATGATTGATGTACAGTGAGCATAATATAGCATTGCCTTCTAATAACGATGATTGATGTACAGTTAGCATAATAAAGCATTATCTTCTAATAACGATGATGTACAGTTACCATAATATAGCATCACCTTTTAATAACGATGATTGATCTATAGTTAGCATAACATAGCATTACCTTCTAATAACGATGATTGATGTACAGTTACCATAATATAGCATCACCTTTTAATAACGATGATTGATGTACAGTTACCATAATAAAGCATTACCTTCTAATAACGATGATTGATGTACAGTTACCATAATATAGCATTACCTTCTAATAACGATGATTGATGTACAGTTAGCATAATATAGCATCATCTTCTAATAACGATGATGGATGTTCTCCAACAGTTGTAACAGTGAACTGTATAGATCATTCATTTTTGTTGAAAGTACATTTAGGGTATTGAAACATTGAAATATTTTAATTTGTATCTGAAAATATCACATCAACATTAGTTATATACGTCGTATATATTTAAAATAAGTATCCTGAAAATGTGTTATAAATAAATTAAGAAAATGGATCTGCGTCAAATATAGATTCATTAACTTTTCATATCATTTAATTGGATTCGGAACCCAGAATATACCATTAATACATAATGCAAAATATTTCCCACGAGCATAGAACGGATCTCAATAAAGTCAGATACTAGACAAATATTATATTACTGTTCCTTAGGTGTGACTATATTTACGCCTTCTGTTATAGTTGAAATCGTCTAGCGTGTTTTTCAAAAGCATTTTTATGTTTGAATATTTTGCGTTATTATTATGCCATCGAAGACAAACACATGATCTGTTAACATACGCAATCTTTCTTCGGATCTTGAAAGATAAACCAGTATTCGAGCACAGCCATATCTGCAATTACGTGTAACTGATAACTTTTCCAAATGAATCAGAATTGACAAATGCCGTATATCAATCATAACAGATATTGTATCTTGGCGGGAAGTCGAACTGACGACCATTGGATTGATAGTCAAACGTGCTTTCGGCTGAGAGCTAAGCGGACCTGGATCTCTCTGTTTAAAGGCATATGTCATACCGTCTTGACATTTGGCAATAGAAATGCTCCTATAGTAAAAAATGATTCCCTAAATTACAGTATGAAAGTTACTGCTGTTTCAAAATGTGCTATATCGGCACATCATGTGGCGATGAACAGAAACAATCGAAAATGAATGTGAATGACAGAATGTCACAAACAGTAATGTCAAACTATAATAGAAAATCATATGTTACATGCATTTAGAAGATCAGGGCAAACGAAATAAATAACAAAACAAATGGCGAGCTTATTGGTTATATTTCTAATAAAAATATGATATATTGTTTATTTTTAACATTTGACCCTAATAGAAATTTGAATAAATCTATTTATAGCGACGGGAAAATGTTGTATACATATTGTTATACATCACAACTAAACGTAATGTTATTATTACTTTCAAAATGTATTGTTGTTTTTTTCTTTTTAAATTAAAAAAACAAGAAAAATACAAGTGCGTGGTCCGCTGGGAAAGCTACGAACCCATGATCGGAGGGTCGTGGGTTCGATTCTCTCAACGGTTTTATGTGGTGTTTCCGATCACGACACTTTTTCTAATTATGTTCATCAAACGGTTAATCTAGGCAGACTTAGAACGTGATTTGCACAAGTTGTACTATCTTGTTTTATAATGGAAGTAAAACAAATATGTTTAGATTATATATACTAAAATGACACCCCGTGTCAATTTTGCAACACCAACTGATCCGCATTTAAAAACATGGACATAAACTATTTATAGATAATATTATTTTAGCTCGCCGGGACGAAGTCCAAGTAGAGCTATAGCCATGACCACGGCGTCGGCGTCGTCGGCGTCATCTGTAGACATCCAGGTTAAAGTTTTGCGTTTCAGTTTAAGATATCTATGCAGACACTCATTGGATGTGAATGCAACTTCGCATGTACGGTCACCAGCATCAATGAAACACACAGAGACAAGAACCATAACTCTTGCTTGCATTTTGGCACAGTTATGGTCCTTTTTTGGACTTAGACATGCAGGTTAAACTTTTGCGTTTAGTTGCGTTTAAGTTTAAGATATCTATGCAACCACTCATTGGATATGAGTGAAACTTCGCATGTGTGTTCACCATCATCAATTGAACACAACACACGGAGACAAGAACCATAACTCTGGGTTGCAACTAGGATTGAAGTATTAATGTGTTAGCGAAGCAGGTGTTAGTTAATTTATAAAACAATATAGAAGCATTTCTGTATAAGACATTTCTCAGTTTGTTTGTCAGAAGGAATATGTATACGCTAATGGGTCTAGGAAATCATCAACACTAACCAAAAATGTGTCGATTGACTAAAAAAGTGTTGAATGAGGGATTTTAGATATTTTCGTATGAAGAATACGAGGTTATAATCAAATAGTTATTTGCGGAACGACAAAGTTTAAAAATATTTTGTTTGTATATATATGATGTGTAAACAAACCATTGGTAAACAATAATAAAAAAAGGGAAAAAAACAACGCATAATGCTTATGAAGTTCTTCTCGTAAAATATAGATCAATATTTACCTCAATTGCTTGTTAATTCAAACGCTTTTTCCTTTTTTCCCCCAATGTTTATAATTTTGAAGGTCCTCATTGAAACAAACATATGTTTTCCAGATAAAAAACGTGTCATAGATAAACACGTTTTTTACTTAAAAACATGTACTACCAACATGCACAAAACATGCACAGTCATGCACATAACAGGCGAATCATCACACATCCTGAATTAAAGAATAGTCTGCGAAAGCTAAAACCATTAATGATATCAATGCCGAAATTAAACACACAAATCCCATCAATCAAAGAAATTATCCAAAACTCCTATTTAGAATTTGAATAACGAGAAATGTTTAAATGTGCAATTCAACACAAATTATTAGTCGATCGGTAAATAATTTGTTGGTTTGTGAACCATAGTTACACCTCAAACAATTTAACGTGCGATCGGAAAATATAAAAAATATAAACACAGTTCACGTACACGAAGTGCCATGCATACATGTATGCATCAAAGTTTTAATAAGAAACATCGTTAGATTATTTTCATTTGCTTTTTCATTAAAAAAACAGAGTTTCTAATAAACGTGTAACGAAATATCCTATACGAATTCTTAAGCTCAAAGCATCAATATGCTTTGAACCTAATTATTTCATATGTATGGTACACACAACACCTAGATACCCGAACGACTCGAGTGAATAAAAAACTAACACAAAAAGTAGTTGTAGAGCTATTTATTCAATGTATTTTCATTTGAAACTTTACATTACAGCCATGTTGAAATTTTTTTTATATAAATATAGTGATCTGACAATAAGAGTTGTAAAAAAGCATTTAAATCACAAAATGACAATAACTTTTATTATTTTTCTTTCACATATGTTCAACCACTATTACACCTGTGTCATCAATTTTATTTTAAACGTTCACCACAGTAAATGCCCTATTCCAGAAGACAAACGAAGTTTAAAACATTCGAAGTAAATTTCATATTTGCCAAATGTAGATATATAACATTTTGAAGAAAGGATTATTTTTAGCTCGGCAGGACGGATGTCCAGGAGACCTATTGCCAATACCCTGGCTTCGTCGTCGGTGGCGTCGGCGTCGTCTGTAGACAACCAAGTTAAACATCTGCGTTAAGTTGCGTTTAAGTTTTGGTGTTTGCCTCTTTGCATGCGGAAGGGCCTTGGTTCTATCCCCGGTCGAGTCATACCAATAAAACAACTTTAAAAACGTCAGGCCGACACGGTGTCAGAATAATGTGACTGGGTAGTGTATCGTACATTGCGTCTGCTGCATGGTTGTTCAGTGTGGCATTGCTTAGAGAACTTTATCAGGTAGACACCGCAACACGCATGAGATATGCACTTATATATAACGTGCAAGTTCACTTTAACCCATAAATCGCGCGCGTTACATGTAAGTTCATATCTCATGAACGTTTCAACTGTAAAGACAAAATTTTATTTCCAAAGTGAGTAGCGCAAATACTTTAAGAATATATAGTTTTTATGAACTTTTATGAAATTTAACGTGCATGTAAGTTCACGGTAACCCTTTGCGATTCAGAGCAGTCTGCTACCATTAAACACATATACATATACACACATATACACATACACACATATACACATACCGACAAAAACCGACTTTTTTGCTTTAGATATCAAATAAGCATTATTAAATTATTGATTCACATCTATTGCCAATTTTTTGGATGATTAGATACATATGTATTTGTAAAGGTTTAATAAAATACTTAAGAAAAATATACACATATGGTATATGTTGTTTCTAACTTAAAAAATGCCAAATAAACAGTAATGATAATACAGAACGAAATCCTGGGACAATGTAGCTGTAAAGATTTAGTGTACCTTCATCGATCTGACGGTATCTCAAAACCCTCTTAGATAAGAACACTTTGGTTTAGTTCCCATCTTCAACATATGTTTATAAGAGGGGTTATATTCAAGTTAATGTAGATTGGTAGTGTAATGTATCGTATGTGTAAGGTCTAATGCTATAAACGTTTCTTCAGCAGTTTGCGTAGGTTGTGTGATGTAGGGCATTTATATCGTATGTGTAAGGTCTAATGCTATAATCGTTTCTTCAGCAGTTTGCGTAGGTTGTGTGATGTAGGGCATTTATATATATACATATATGCATACATGTACTTTCGTATGTGTAAGGTTTAATACTATAATCGTTTTTTCAGCAGTTTGCGTAGGTTGTGTGATGTAGGGCATTTATATATATACATATATGCATACTATCGTATGTGTAAGGTCTAATGCTATAATCTTTTCTTCAGCAGTTTGCGTAGGTTGTGTGATGTAGGGCATTAATATATATACATATATGCATACTTTCGTATGTGTAAGGTCTAATGCTATAATCGTTTCTTCAGCAGTTTGCGTAGGTTGTGTGATGTAGGGCATTTATATATATACATATATGCATACTTTCGTATGTGTAAGGTCTAATGCTATAATCGTTTCTTCAGCAGTTTGCGTAGGTTGTGTGATGTAGGGCATTTATATATATATACACATATATGCATACCTTCGTATGTGCAAGGAAACAGTATGTCAGTTTAAGATTTTACTTTGAACAAGTCTGGCAAAAGTAAATTACAGAATGGTGGAGGTAGTTTTATATATCTGTATACATTTTCAAATTTGACGGCGGGAGTAGAACGAAATTGCATTTATTGATCAGGATTTGGCTTCCAATTGGCTGTTTTGCTACTATAAGTCCAACGGCGTGCACCGTGTGTGTGTGTGTGCGTGCGTTCGTTCGTGTGTCCGTGCGTGCGAGTGCCTGTGTATTCATGTAATCATTCATGCAAGTTTACTTGTACTTATCATCTGGACTTTATTTCAAATACATAGTTCTGCTAATATCGTCATGGTCAAGTTTTGCATTGTTGATCACCGATAAAATGACAAACGTAACAGGGACTACTTTCTTTTCATCGAATTTCAATCTTGATGATTTTTCTTAATAAAAGCAAGCGGAAACAAATCAAACAATAAAATTTAATATATATTATGGACAGTGCGTTCTGTCATGTTTAACAAAATGTTGCAACAATCTAAAACCAAACGCTACAATAATATTTATTAAATTTGTTAGGCGTATGGATATTTGTTCAAGCCCGGCTATCGGTACGGTCAAGTACTTTGATTCTACACATTAGTTTTGATAACAGTTTTTAATGCATAATGGACATTGGAGAGTTTGGTAGGTTTTTCTCCCGAAACTTTCGTATAAGACACGAAATGCCCAGTAAGATGTAATCTTCTTAGAAAGGCAAAGCCAGAGGCGTAGCTTGGCTTAAAACGATGTATAGGCACAGTTGTAGAAGGTCCGATCGCATGCTCCTCTGAAAAAAAAAATCAGCTAGACTATCGTAGGTGTGTAGGTGTGTTTTGACATATATTTCTTATTTTTAGGACCCTGGTTTTCCTTAATATTAACATTGAAGTCACTGTCTTAAAACCAAATAAATGTAATGTTTTAAGGTTTGTTTACTTTAATAAAGGAACTGATGAAGAAGCATAGGGGTTAGATTGTATTTTTTTTGCATTTTGCATTTTTATCTTTTTGGTTTCTCAGAGTAAAGTGTAGGCACGTGCCTACAGTGCCTATAAGAAGATACACCTATGAAAACCACCATGTTATATCAGTCAAATTCTGTACAAGTGCACGCATTGTCACACATGGTATGAACAGTTTATGCCGTCATGTGCATATGAGTCTTGTTTTATGTTTCTCAATAAATACTGTCAAATAAACCATATCGATATTTACTATATAATTGAAGATCTTACCAACATTAGGAAATTAATTAATGCATTTTGACAGCTTGTCACGAACAGTGATGTTTGTTTAATAAAAACATGAGACAACATCTGCTATGCATAAGGTTTTATAAGGTTACGACACCAAAGACTGTGAAAGATATTAGGCGGTTCAATAACTAAACATCGTATACAAATTAACTATGAGAGTACTGACGCAAAGTTAATATTACCTTTTATTCAAACATGTATAATATATATTATAGTATATAAATGCTTTAAATGATATTTTCCGCATATAATCGTAAAAGAGCACATACAGACACAGACACAAATTTGATACAAAACGATTCCTTACACAAAGAGGATATTTTATGAGCGTTCCTTAACATTTCATTGAACTTATGAAACGAGTTTATGAAATCATATTAAGTTATATTTTGACGAGCATCAAAGATAATTTTTGCCAACGACTTTAAAAGTACATGAATGTAAGATGTTTTTCTCTCCAAATAACTCGTGGTAAATGGTAGATTTACACTTATCATTTATTTTCAGTGAGAAAAAATAACGGGCTTGTTAGTTTCAATAAGTCACTATATGACGTCATACCTCAATATGACGTCATTTTTACCATGAAAAAACGACGTCATTTAGATGTCCCGTCAGGTCAGAAAGTATGACGACATTTAACACTTGAGAGCAGGAGTAGATCTATATTGAAACGGCCGAGCGATGGATAGGAAATGAAATTAGTACAGGTTATATATAAAACATAATATGGCATGCGTTTCTTACAATCCAGAACTGGAAATAATTTGATTAAGCAAATTATGTATTTTTGTATAAAACGTAAACGAAATAACACATTTTATCTTGAATTGCGACTAGTTGCAATCATTTCGAAATTATATTTTTTTTGGTTCGGTTTGAACTAAGAAATTGTAAAATCTGATGATATTTTCATCTCCAAATAGATAGCTACATTCTTTGTTAAATTCAGAAATGTGTCTCACATGTATGATTTAATGAATTTACGCTTTTAATATCCTTTGTTCAATTCTTAGAAAATCACTGTTGCAATTGCATGTGATTTGTGTCATACGGTAATGATCTCGCTGTTGAAATCATGGAATAAAATTAAACTTCCATGCACATTTGTCTATTATTCAAATAGTTTATTCGTTTGGAAAAAGTGACCATGCACTATTGTTGCGATATGAAATCCCATTGTTGCAGCAATATTGTAAACAACATGGAATAATGCAATACAAATCAAATAAATGCCACTCTAGAATATTGAAATCGAACCGCCCACTTATGGCTTGTGTGTCTGGACCACTTTGGTGCCTACTCGAATAAACAAAAACGAATATATTTCGCTGAAACCACTAATATTCTCTTTGAAATGGTAATATCTTAACACTTGAAAATTAGTACGTATCGTATGAGCTTTCTTTTGAGTTCCTAATCTTAGATTTACTGTCACTTTATCGATCTAATGGCTTTCCATGCAAGTGTTCTATATACAATATCAACTATGGTTCAATCCTTCTTATGTGATGCATAATTTAATGTTGATTGTTTTTATATCGTACATTTTTCCTTGCTAAATATGATATACAATGTCTAGATAATGTAATCAACGCGTCTTGAGACATAGTAGATATAATTAACCTAAATGTTGAAACAAATGTTTCGGTGATGAAAATTTATTCCAAAAAGTAAATTCATAAAATTGCGATCATGTCTACATGTATATCTTAATTAAAACAATGCATATATAAAAAAACTCTTCGCAGAATCAACCTCTTTCGTTAGATTTGCCGATTTACTTTTCAACTTGCTGACACTTAAATGGCGTTTATTGGTATGACGTCATGCCATACAATTACTGACGAAACCAAATACATATATTTAGTAGACGCTTGGGAAACCTCGATTTCGTCAGGGATGAACTGAAACATTAATTGAAAATACAGTAGAACTTCGGACGCAAGGGGACTGGACAAAATTGTTCGACTTAAGGCTTGTTCGAGCCAAATCTTTTTCAACATCATACCATACATGTACATACATCGAAATAGGAATTCGCTGGAACCAGATAAGAGGTTCGAGCTTATATTGGGTTCAAGCCACCCGTGTAGGAACCAACGAAGTTCTACTGTATATACAGTTTGTACCTTGTTATGTGATTACAGGATTATTATATTCGAGCTAATTTATTGTTGAATTACCAATTTACCAATATTAAAATGATGTTGTGCTCTGCATGAACCTCAAATAATATATTTCAACTGTTTAATAAACTCAAAAATTAAATTATTTTCCTCATTGCTTTTGTTTTGTGTCGGAGGTTGTGTTTTTAGATACATTTGTTAAAAAAATACACCTTTTCTACTTTTTACTTGACCTACATTGTGACATAAAGGAATTTATGAACATGTATGTCAAATAGAAAAAAAAAACATTCACTGCAAAGTGTCACCATAGCAGTACCCAGGCAAACAGCGCGTAAAATAATTCCAAATTTGAGGACTCTACAAACACCACATGAATTGTTACCGATTTGAAATGATCAGTTGTCAAGCCAATACTTATGAGCAAATATCTGATTTACGGGTATACATGTAACAATACTTTGTATTCTTCTCACTGTCACATCTTTAACCAGATGGTATAAATTATTATTTTCACCCAAGTTAGTATGCCTTAAACCCTTATCATGGCTTACTATAGACAGAGGTTAAATATGTCACACTTCTTAATATATTAAATATTGGTTAGGAATATCAAAAGACACATATTACCAGCTGGAAAAAAACCTCATCGTCATTCATTTGTTTACTTTAATATTTAATTTTAAAGGCAAATAGTTTGACAAGTTTATCTTCAATAGTATCAACTCTATAAAGTTTAAGAATGTTAAATTGTCATAGATATCGTACTGTAGTGACTCAGGTTTACGGATGTAACCATGTAACCACCCCACTCTCCCTTGCTATCGTTGAATAAAGAATGTATACATTACTACTTTACCCTAGATAGTATGCTAAAAAGCTCTTCCTCGGTTACTTAAGACAGAGTGTTATGTAGGTTACATTTCTGAATATATCAAATATTGGATGGTTTCATTTAAGTAAGGAATGTCATTAGATGTAAATTATCAGCTTGGAAAAATATAGTCATTCATTTCTTGACTTGGATTTAAGCTGTTAAAAGCAAACATTTTGGCAGGTGTTTCTTCAAGAAGATCACACCATGATTTGGAGGCACTCTATAACGGATTACAATGCTTTTCCCACATGTCACAATGTAGTTTAGACAAGAGTTAAGCTTATGTCTCTCCACTTAGATAATGCTGCTAATGTGTGCAAATATTTAAGCATGAAGCTTATTCTATAACCAACCCTATAAAAAGCAAAGTTGGGAAAGTCATATTTGAGCACGTTGATTCGTCAGTTGCTTAAGGGAAAGTTTGAATAGGTCATGAGGTCAATGAGAAAATGCATAGAATTCCCTGGTTGTTTTGCCTTGGAGGTTTATAGATCTGATTTGGGAGACAGACTGCTTGTGTTATATGAAGTTAGAGACTTTTGTAGAAAGCAGCTGATCCGTATCAATATATGATTGATTAAAAATGTATAGAGGTAGCGGAAAAAGCATTCAATGTCGAATATATTTCAATAGCGTATTAAGATCGTTGATTAACTCATGTCAGTTAGAAAAGAAGAAATATGTTGTCAAGGTCATCAAATACATATTGAGGTCAAATTAAATGTGTTATGTGTCATAGTTTGACAAACGAAGTCAGACTGTCAAAGACATCATAGTATTAGACGGTTTAAGAAACCACAACTCGTATATACATTTAATTGAGTTGACTACAGAAATGGCCTGGTTGTCTGAGCTTTTATATATATACTAAGGATATACGTATATCATGCTGTGTGTGAAATAAAAAACATCTCTGTCGGCCAGAATATTCAGAGAATATTAAGCCTTCCATGGACAGAGACAGGGCAACAGTATCAAGTTATATATTATCTCAATATAATCATTTGTGAATAACCAATACATAAATGTACAGACAAAAACCGTAAATTCCGTTGTTGTGAATTTTATTATCTCCCTTTATATATATATATATATATATATATATATATATAAATTATATATATAAATATATATTTAAACCTAGCGTTTCATCAAAAGTATTTAACACTCTACATATTATACTGTTTTGTATTCATGCTGATGACCATAACCATAAAAATGTAACTAATTACTTTAATGTATGAAACAAATTCAAAATAACATATCCTGTACAAATATAAGATAAAACAGCCTTACATAAGAAACGCTTTTTTATCACATTCCATCTTTGCACGGTAAGAATATAAATGCATGATCGAGACATATCTTAACAATTCATTCTAAACAAGCTGGGGTGGTTTAATCAACAGAAGTCGAGAGTTTGATCCTAGATTTAATCCTAGACCTGATCCGACAGCTTCTTTAAATGCAACACCTTGTATTGATTTACAATGTTTTTAGCGGAAATATAGATCAAATATTGTTTTTTTATTGATTTTTTGACACTGTTGCCAGCTAGTACAATGAGAGCTATTGATTTACCGAGATACTTAATTACGTAACATTTTTGCATTGAATTAGTTGTGTTTATCATAACTGTAGATTAGTTTTAGCACTACTGTCTTGTATAATATCTTCGAAAGTTTAACAATAGTTTTCAGTCCTGAAGGACGCATAACTGGCAAAAAAATGTTATTAAGAAATTTGATAAAATGTTTACAAATAGGTCAACGCTAATGAAAAAACACTTTATTACATAACTTAGAATATATAGCATTTCAAATTTCTCTTGTTTCCGAAAATGGAAGGTTAAAAACGATTGTTATTTCATGTATTTCTATCAATGGAATTGGAATATCTAAAATATTTTCAGCAGTTTTTACTCCAGTGTTTTATCAATAAATCAATAAAAAGTATTCTATTTTAAAATGATGTCTTAGTAGAGACACAATACCTAGTCAATTGGAATAGTGCGTGAACCTATAATTTTGTAAAAAAGTACACCTCCATTTTGTGGTTAAAATAGTTATTACGGTGAAAAATCTCCTAGTCGTCTAATGTGAAAAAAAAGAAACAGGATATTTATTCCTGGGCCAATATTGTATTGCTTTAAACGACGACAGGATGCAATTATTTCCGAATGATATTTTATTTTTAATGTTTCAAGAACAAACCGCGGATGTATTATGTTAAACATAAATGATCTCCCGATGGAAGTCAGGGAAATAAACTAAACTACCTTGCACATCTGTCTACTATTTAACTAGTTTATTCCGTTGGAAATAATGCTGGCGCACTGTTGTTACGACGTGAAAACCCTTTATGGCAGCAATATTAGTGTTCTCGTAAACGGCAGAGAATCATGTTTTTATTGATCCAGCGCCATCAACGTCAATTTATCTGGCCAATATCTGAAATTAATAACATAAAAGTAGATGCATACAAGTGATATGAAAACGCAACATAGCAACATATATGAACATGCAACACAGCAATTTATATAAAAATTCACCACATGATAAAGAAGAGAGTTAAGCGTGCTTAAAGCGACACCAATAAAGGGTGTACCATATTACTGAGTGACACCAATGAAGGGTGTACCATATTCCTGAGTGACACAAATGAAGGGTTTGCCATATTACTGAGTGACACCAATAAAGGGTGTACCATATTACATAGTGACACCAATGAAGGTACCATATTACTGAGTGACACCAATACAGGGTGTACTATATTACTGAGTGATACCAATAAAGGGTGTACCATATTACTGAGTGACACCAATGAAGGGTGTACCATATTACTGAGTGACACAAATGAAGGGTGTACCATATTACTGAGTGACACCAATGAAGGGTGAACCATATAACTGAGTGACACAAATAAAGGGTTTACCGTATTACTGAGTGACACAAGTATTTGTGCTCAGTATGTTACATCCTGTGTTTCCTTTTCGTACCTCTTCCTGTGTTGCAATTGCACACCTCTTTCAGTGTCTCCTTTTCATACCTCTTCCTGTGTTTACTTTTTATACCTCTTTCTGTGTTGCGTTTTCATATCTCTTGAATGCAGTTGATCCTACATTGTCATGGTTGCCTTATCTAATCCTCAATTGTCGAAGATCTTTCAATGGTCGTTTAACTTGGTCTTCAACGACCGAGACATCTCTAAATCGCTTACCTGCTATCAATGATTCTGTGGATTAGAGACCAACATAATTAAAAAAACTTTACGCTATAAAATTAGCTAATAACATGCGTGAGTACGATTATATACTATAAAACCCACTCAACACCATAACAACCACATTTTTCCCTTACATCCAAACCGAAACATAGATGTCTATAGATCTAATGTTATTTGATAGATATAACAAGGCAATTCGTATCGTAATCCATTTTTTAATGTATATCTCTTAATTTCCAAATTAATAAAATATTTCTATCGAAAACACCACATTAATAAATCAAATCACTTAATATTATGACTATTAGTTACTTAACATACTTACTCTGAAATTGTTGTGCTACTTTGTTCCCTCACTTCCACCCCACAATATGTTTGTTACAGTGATTGAACTTTAATACTTGTGTGTGTAACATTTGTATCATCATAAGAAAGTTTCCATAGGTAAGTCTCTTAAACACAAGGCTTTTATGTCCATCTTGGGTAATTTTTTTTTTTTTTGGAAATCACTTAATATTCAGAATTAGTATTTATTTGTGTTAGGTGTTGTATTGTCTTTATTGTTTTCGAGACGAACCATGCAATACATGTATGTAATGAGACCCTCCCAGATTTTTTTTGAGATCTGGAGAACGTGGCCAATTGTTTAAAGATCTAGAGAACATTGGCACATACTTTCAGGGATCCAGAGATCAAAGGTTTAACTTTAGACATCTAGAGAAAATTCATTTGGGGAGCAATGTAAAATACATTTGGGGATCTGTGGAACAATGACCATTACGATCCAGGAGTTGTGAAATATAAAACATTCAAATATAACGTCATAACAAATGCAGTATCTAGATTAATTCAACACGAAACGTTCAATGACGTCGTTACAATAAAATATCTAGATTATGTAAAAAATGAACGGTTCATTTTGACGTAACCTAGATATTTCAGTTTCAATGACGATATTTTGCATGTTTTATATTTCAAAACTTCATGTTGACGTAATCTATTTATTTCAATTGCAGTGACATCATTTTAAATGTTTTACATTTCAAAACTGAAATTTTACCCTTTTGTCTACACTCTTGGATAATTCTGAAGTGAATTGTTTATACTTGTTTAACAGTACACGGCTGACACGTGATAATCAATTATTAATTGCACAGCATAGTTAAATACGTATAGAACAATTTATTTATTTTTTAAAAAAAAATGATTATGTTGGTTCCAAGGCATATGTCGTTTACGATATAACAGGTGAAAGAAACTCACTGCTTATAAACGATTATACATCCTTACAATTAATTTCAAACTTTCTAGTTAATACCGCCAATGATTATGTTGGATTGGTAAACGAAACATTAGTATGATTTCTATAGAGTGTCATTAACTAGTTGATACCTGTACCTTTAGCCTCGCAACATTATGTCTAGCACAACTATTACATTTCCCACAGAGTTTCATTGTTCGTTCTAACAGCGAAAGTTTGTTATCTACTGTATGCTTAGGCAGTCTGCTCAAAGTCACCATTGGTCCAAGATCTGCAATTATGAATAGAAGTGAACATACAATGACACTTTTTTTATAAAAATAAACAACACATCTTTGTGATACCTATCACTTTTTGGAGTAATAGTTTGTATACAATCAGAACATAATATGATTTGGCCCACATAGTAAAATTTGAGACAAACTTGGATAATGGTACCTGTTCTGAAATACTGACTGGTATGCACATGATATGAATAGATAAAAAACGTCAATATCAATCCTGAAAAAAAATAGAAAAAAAGAGAGAACAATAGTTTTATTTCTATCTCCATCATAGGAAGCTACTGAGTATTCAAGGGCGATAATGGTACAGTGAGACACTTAGACGAACATCTCTTTCAAACTGTTAAAGTGGTTTGTCTTACTTTGATATAGCAATGTAAATAAACAATCGAATGCGATGCGCCTCTTCAAATAAATTTGATAACACATAAAACATTGAAACAGTGTTTCTCATATGGCGCCATCAGGAGCATGTTCAATTTAACTTCGGAAAAACATCGAACGTGATATCAATATAGAGTTGTGGTATCCGTTGTCAATCACTACATTCATGCCTTTAACAGGCAGACACTATTTCTATAGATAATCATGTGGTGTTAATGCTATTTGGCATAGCGCCTGTTCCGTCTTTAGTATATATACCTTCTGATAGACATTTGATGAATAATATTCTTCTGTTTGATTTGAATTATTGGCTTACTCTATATTATATGGATGGATCATTGAATTGATCGATACTTTAGTTTATCCGTTATATTTGATTTCGAAAAAGCTTATACAATGTCAATTAAGTCGATTTGAATGAATGAATATGAACGTATCTATCGTGTGAACAAGGTATGTAATATGCAGGACACCAAGTTATGTCTTGCTTAGCCTGTTAATATTGTCTGGCCTTATCCAGACTATATTTAATTCTATAGTGAAGACCGTTTGTGATTCTGGGGGGGATTATATCTCTTATGGACAACACAAGCAATTTACGATCGCATTTATATCTTTATATGATCATATTTATATCTTTATACGATCACATTTATATCTTGATACGATCATATTTATATCTTTATACGATCACATTTATATCTTTATGCGATCACATTTATATCTTTATGCGATCACATTTATATATTTATGCGATCACATTTATATCTTTATACGATCACATGTATATCTTTATGCGATCACATTTATATCTTTATACGATCACATTTATATCTTTATGCGATCACATTTATATATTTAAAGCACGTACTATTTCATTTGATAGACTTTCAAAACCTAACCATGTGTGGCGTTTGTATGATGTGACTCAGGTTTCATACGTAGTTGACTATTTGAGGACGTTGGACTTTATATAATGTTTTATAATTTCTACTGTAAATAATTCCAAATAGAAACGTTTTTAAAATGTTTGTGTTTTCTTGAACAGAAATGTACATACTCATCGTGAAAATTTCACAATAAATGATGTTTTAATCCGCTTGCCATTTTTATTATACAGTTATGTTTTGTTATAAAAATAGAGAGATCCTCAAATGCTCAAACAGATATACGTTTGTTACACTCCAATGAAAGTCAAATTCTTAAAACTAGTAATGTGTTATTTCGGTAAATGCTATGCCAGTATCTCCACGACTCATCATCAGCAAGGAATCAGTATCTGTGAAAACTTTTGACAATATTCCAAACCAAATTAAATAGGATCGCCACTAAAATAGTGCGCAAACCTCGAGTGAGACGTTAAAGGTCCGATATATACACACATTGGCGTTTTGGGTTGTTACTCGGGTATATTTGTAGAGCGCGTGGTCCTATGGTAGAACATCAGACCCACAATCGGAGATCCCCCGGATATGCTAAGTACTGGTTCGGCCCAAGAAGATTTCAAGAGTGATAAGCAATAGGTTTAAACCGACCTATTTATAGTGAAGACCCTATATGGTTCTTGAGTGTTTCATGGGTGATGGGAAGTATAGGGTTATACTAGGGCTGTTATATACAATCATGTAACATTCATCAACATTAAGATGTGGCTATGTATTAGTATGTACATGTATATCGTATATGATGTGATACATGTATATATATGTGACATGTTATGTGTTCAAAATGACGTTAAATCCCATTAAAGAAAACAAAAGTAAATATATATATGTGCAAAAAAGCAACATTCCCGTCTTTGGAATTGAGTTGGAATCAGATACGTTTACCATAACATACAGATACAAATAGTGGTGTAACATGTACGTTATTATTATATGATGCAGTATAATACGTCTATTGCTGTATCCTAGGCCAAAATGTATAATAATGGTTTTTATACTTTCAGTTAATGGCTATAATATGACAAGGCTAGTGCGATGTGCTTGGCAGAAGTACTAAATAATGATAGTATTGCACAATAACTACATAATGATGTTTCTAAATATTCATTAGACTATAGTTGATGCTTGTGTAGATAACTGTGATAAAACAATACTGGTTTATTACTTTAAAAGGAGAGGTATTTTTATATGTCGGGGGAGTGGTTCAAAATTATTCCAATGCAGTATAGACAGAGAATGTAGATATATCGGTTTAACGTTAAGCCTTCGATTTTTATGCGCCACATTACTTTTTTTATCATATCCAAATTAAATTAAGAATGATGTTGTTGTTGTTGTTGTTGTTGTTGTTGTATGGTGTTAAGCGTGTTATTATCATCGTAATCGTTATTACCATTAATGAAGAAGGAATATATAGTACGAAAGCTCTCGGGTTTTTTAAATAATTTCAAAGAGTTCAGTATAGTTTTGGTGTATTAATGAATTGATTAATCTGTTATACGGCAATGATCTCCCGGTGGAAATCAAGGAAATAAATCCGTGCTTCCATGCACATTCATCTAGTATTCAAATAGTTTATTTGTTTGGAAATAGTTCTCGTGCACTTTTGTGAAGATGAAAAACCCGTCGTTGCAGCAATATCATTCTTGTAAACGACATAAAGTAATGAAATAGAATAATTAAATGCCACTCATGACCACTGAAATTGATGCGCCCACGCATGGCTTGTCGCTATACCATTTTGGTACTTACTCGAATAAATAAAAAAGGATATATTTCTCTGAAACCAACAACTAATTCTCCCGAATCGGTGATATTTTGAACACTTCAAATATTACTGAGATAAATACCAATTAGAACGTACCGTTTTAACTTTCATCTAAATGTCTAATTCAAAGATTTACTGTACATTACAGTATATACAATTAAGTGTTTAACCTCATTTATCAATCAATGGAATTGCTTCTATTTTCAAAGTCGTGTCGTTCTTATTTTTGAAAGCATCCTACACAATAATATAATTATTAAGTTCGTTTTAAATTATTAAGAAGTACGTCATCACTGCGCATGCGTTAATGGCATTGCACAGACTCCGCCTTTGATTCAAATATGACCAAGTCATATACACACTACAAAGCCGTGCTAGCTATACTTAGAAACGGCATTAGCAACGGATGAGTTTTCAAACATCAATCATGTCATCTTTTATCTAGCTCCGCCCGGAGTTCCTTTTGGGTTTCTTAATTGTTACATTCCTAAATCAACACTAGCTATCACATCAATTATGGTTAAATCCTTAACTTCATCATACTGATGCGATGCATTGCTATTAATGCAACTCGTTTTTTTATAAGGTACATGTTTCCCTAGCTTAGCAAGATAGACAATGCCTAGATAGAATGTAACCGATGCGCCTGCAAACAGAATATATATAATTTACTTAATTGTTTAGCGCCAATGTTTCGGTGATTAAACTCTATTGAAAAAAAAATGAAAATGTGTTAAAACCTCGATTATGCTTTCATGTATATTTGAAAATCGACTTAATTAAAACAACGCAAAAATAAAACTCTATGCCGAATTAACTGTTTTCGTAACATTGGCCAAGTTTCGTTTTAGTTTGCTGACTGAACAATTAAATGACGTTTACTGGTCATGATAAAAGGTGTGACGTAACTTCATACAATTACTGACGGAAGCAAACTAAACAAACATATAAACTGGGTAGACTCTTAGGAAACCTTTTCCCCTCGTTTCGTGCAGAGATTACCTGAAAATAATGGTATATGTGTGATTCGTTCTTTGTTGTGTGATAACTGGATTTCTAAATTTGAGCTTATTTGTTATTGAATTACTAATTGACTTTGGATAATATATATTGTCAACTTGTTTAATGAATTTAGAAATAGGTTAACACGCATGTTCATGCAATACTTAAATCTTCTGTGCTTTTGTTCTTAGGTTGTGACCTTAGAGTGATACATTTGTCAGACAACACTTTTTTTCGTGCAAAGTGTCACCATAACAGCACACATACAAACAGTCCGTACAATAATTACAACTTTAGGAAAGTACAAACATCACACGAATTGTTACCGATTTGAAATGACTCAGTTGTCCAGCCAGTACTTATAAGCAAAAGTCTTATTTACGGATGTACATGTAACTATAGTCTGTATTCTTCCCACCGTCACCTCTTTAACCAGATGGTATAAATTATTATTTTCATCCAAGTCAGTATGCCTAAAACCCTTATCATGGCTTGCTAAAGACAGAGGTTTACATGTGTCACATTTCTTAATATATTAAATATTGGTAAGGAATATCAATGGACACATACAACTAGCTTGGGAAAGCTTATCGTCATTAATTCCTTTACTTGAATTTTAAATATCAAAAGCAAACATTTAGACAGGTGTTTCTACGAGAGGATCAATCCATGATTTGGTGACACTCTATAAAGGATTAGAATGTTAACTTGTCATACTTGTCACATTGAAGTAAGCCTGGATTACGGATGCAACCACCCCCTTTTTTCCCTGCCGTTGCATTATAAAATAAGAAGATTTACATTACTAATTTTACCCCAGATAGTATCCCTAAATCCATACCCCGTTTGTTAAAGACAGAGGATTATGTAGGTCACATTTATAAATATATTAAATATTGCATTGATGCGAAAAGGTCAGGAATGCCATTAGACACATATTATCAGCTTTGGAAAATAATACTCATTCATTTCTTTACTTGATTTTAAAATGATAAAAGCAAATATTGAGACAGTTTTTTTACAATATGGTTAACCCATGATTTGAAGATACTCTATGAAGGATAACAATTAAACAGACGAGCTAAAAACATTGACATGATAAATAGAATACCATGTAAGTGTCCAATATTATCAACTTTATCAGGTTTAGCACGGAAATAGCAAGGACGAAACATTTTTCTAAGTAATAATGAAAACCTCATTCTTAAGTCAAACTGAGTAGAACCACCATTCTCCCGCAAGTAACGTGAACCTTTCGCACATAAAGGTTTTGGAGCAAGCGGGACTCGAAGCTATGACTAAGCGGTGAGAGTTAAGTGATCTAAAGACGGCGCACTAGACCACACGGCCACGGAGGCTTCCCATTTGTGGTTCTATATTAACAGGCAATATTTAAATAAATTATTTTGATGAATACTCTCCGAAAAGTCTAATGTCAAAATCGAAAAAAAATATCAGATATTTTATACGTGGTCAATACTGCATTACTTTAAACTGCGACAGGATACAATGATTTCCAAATGATATATATTTTTTATAATTGTACAAATGTAAAATCTGCATTTGAATTAACTCAAAGAGAAACGATCTCCCTGTGGAAATCAGAGAAATAAATTAAACTACCATGCATATTTATCTACTATTCAAATAGTTTATTACGTTGGAAATAATGCTGGTGCGCTGTTGATACGATGTGACAATCTGTTGTTGTAGCAATAAAATGTTCTTATAAACGATGGCGAATTATGTTCTTTATTGATCCAGCGTTATCAACGTAAATTTATCTAGCCAATATCTAAAATAACTCTCAAACATAGATGCACGCAAATTATGAAAATGCAACATAGCAAGATGTATAAAAAAGCAAATCATGATCTAGAAGAGACTTGTTTGCCAATGTAACAATTACACCGATGCTGGAGGTACCTTCTTTTGCACTAAAATGTCAGGGGTCCATCCAATGTCATCAACAGGCCATACATATAATAGTGGCAATATGGTTCCTCCATTGCCGAGGTCGTCTTACCTGTTCTTCCATTGCCGATGTACTCTAATTTGGTCCTCCATTGCCGAAGTTGTTTAACTTAGTCCTCAATTACCGAGGTAGTCCAACTCGGTCCACTATGACTGAGGTTATTTAACTTGGTCCAACGTGGCCGAGGTTGTTTAACGCGATCCTCCGTGACCGAGGTTGTTTAACTCGGTCCTTCATGACCGAGGTACACTAACTCGTTCCTAAATGACCGAGGTTGTTTCATTTGGTCATCCGTGACTGACGCAGTTTCTAGTTCGTTTACCTGCCGTCAGTGATGTTGTAGGCTTTGGACCATCTCTGTTTCAAATCTTAACACTTTAAAATTAACTACGTACATGCGTGAATAATGTTATTTAACTAGAAACCCCACATAACACCCAACAACACTCATTGGCCGAGTGGTCTTAGGCGCCGTCTCAAGATAATTTACCTCTCACCCCTAAGGTCGTTGGTTGGAGTCCAGCTCGCTCCAAACATTTTATGTGGGAAAGTTCCCAGTTACTTGCGGAAGAACGGTGGTTCTGCTCAGTTTGACTTAGTCTGAAGTCTTTGTCTACCAGTAAAAATCGATATGCCATAAATAACCTGAAATGTGTTAAACCCCATTCAAAAACAACCACAACTCTCTATAAAACAAACCAAAACTGAAACATGGATATATTACTTTATGGTGATTACCAACATCGTCGTATCTCCGAAATGGGTACGCCATTTGGTTTCTCCCCCTCCCCCACATCCCCGCCCCCATATTCCGGTTACGGTTTTACATTAGGCTCAACATCTTCAAAGATAAGCAGTTATATACTTATTGGTGTTAATTTTACAAATAATTTGTATTAAATGTATCTAAGATAAAGAACTTTCAATAGTCAAATCTCTAAAACCTCTGCCTATTTATTTTGTTCAGCTCAGGTTTGATGTTTTTTTCGAAATATCTTAAATTGATATTCAGTATCAGTATTGCGTTGTGTTGGGGGTTGTAACTATTTTTAAAGAATCAAAGAAGAAATGGGCAATAAATGAATAAATTATATTGAAATAATAAGACAATGCACTTTTAAATCAAATATGTCATTACATTTGATCTAATGCTAAAAATGCATTTTTTTAACATGTCATTGTTGAAATAGAACAAACACAATTAGATAAATCTTCAATATTGTTTGTTAAAAAACAAATTGAAAAAGACAGCACCAGTTACAGCACACACTGCTTCTGCTAGTTAATAGCATTTCCACGTTCATTTTGACATAATCTAGACTTTTGAATTGCAATGAAGTCATTTTTAATTGTGTACACCTGTTTAGCAGTGCACGGCTGACACGTGAAAATCTATTATCAAATTACTCTGCATAGCTCAAACGAATTAACGGATAATGTTGATTCCAAGGCATATATAGACCCTACACTGCTCAAGTACCCCATAATTGCACTCCGTTTGCGCTCAATTTGCACTCCGTTCGCGCTCAGTTCGCGCTCCGTTTGCGTGCATTCGGTTAACTTGTTACGTATATGCAATTATCTGGTTAATCATTATTTCTGTATACTAGTTTAAACTTAATTACGGTTAATGATAATGTTTGAGTTGTAAACGCTACAGCAGCATGGTTCCCATGAAAAACCACTAGGTGGTACATATGACCATAACCTCGATACATGACGTATCACACACCTCTCACAGTTACATTGTTTCACGCACATTTTCAACTGACAGTGAACAATCGTAATCTACAGCATGTTTCTGTAGTGCGCTTAATTGTTCCAAGATTTTCAATTTTATACAGCAGTAACATACTGTGACACCTTTTTTATTAAAATATACCACAGCTCTGCAATACCGGTCACTTTTGGGAGTAACAGTTGTTAACTATCGGACGATGATATGATAGGACCCACCAAGTAAAACTTCAGACATACAGTATAACTTCGATGGTTCAAACCCGACGCTTCTGACACAAAATAGTTCGAATTAACGGTTGTTCAAACCAAGTATTTTTCAACTTCATACATACATGTGCAAGAGAAACTTGAAACAGAATTGGATAGAAATCTCATATCAGCGCCCTATTATCAGTGGTAACTTTTCTAAAATATTGGTTCTTAAATAATGGCTATTCCAACATGATACAAATTAATAATAACATTAATCAGTGAGACAATTAGACGACCGTCTTTTTCAAACTGTAAAAGACGTTTTGTCTTATTTTGATAATGAATGTAAACAATTGAATACGAAGCGCCTCATCAAATAAAGTTAAATCACACAACTTTGAAACAGCGTCTCTCGTATGGCGCTAACAGTGGCATGTTCAATTTAACTTGGGGAAAACATCTGACGTGATATCAATATAGCGTTGTGCTATACATCATATACGTCGTCGATCACTTCATTCACGCCTTTACAGACAGTTTTACAGGCAGACGATGTTCCTGCTGATAATTATGTGGTGTCGATGCTTTTTGGCAAAGCGCCTGTTCCGTATTTAGCGTATATACCTTTTGATAGACATTTGATGAATGATATTGTATTGTTTGATTTGAAGTATTTGCTTACTCAGTATTTTATGGATAGATAATTGGATTTATCGATACTTTAGTTTATCTGTGAGTGTCATATTTGATTTCCAAAAGCACGTCTATTTCATTTGAGTGGATATTAATTTTATCTGAAAATGAACATATCTAACGTGTATGTACTGCTATAATGTGTGTAGTAGAAAGGATACCAAACCAAGTAATGTCTAGCTTAACTTGTTAATATTTTATCCCGAATATACTTAATTATATAGTGAAGACAGTATGTAAATCTTAGGAGTTACATCAGATATGGCCAAAAACAAGCCGATATACGATCATATTTATATCTTTAAAGCATGTACTTTTTCATAAAATTGAATATTAAAAATTAACAATGTGTGGCGTTCGCATGGTGCTATTCGGTAACGGTACCTGGTTGAGTTTTCCTTTATGATCAATATATCTACATTGTAAATAAATCAAATTATAAACGTTTTTTAAACATTTTTTTTCATGGAATTGAGATGCATCACGTTATCGTGAAATTTTTACAAAAACCGACGTTATAATCCGCTTGTTATTGTTAAAATACAGTTCAATGACACACATAAAGTTGTTAAAAAAACAGATCCTCCATTGCTATAAATATATCCGTCTATTACACTCCATTGAAAGTCAAATTCTTAAAACAAGTAACGTCTTATTTCAATAAATGGTATGCCAGCCTTCCGCAACTCATCAGCAGCAAGGACTTCTATGGAGAAGGAAATGAACTGATTGAGATGTTATGAAGACTCGCGTATTTATACAAAATCTTGCAAAATCGCGTTTTCAACTATCCTAACTTCCATTTATCTCAGAAATGCAAATTAAAATTCTTTCCTTGCACTATTCAGTTATCTAAAAACGAGACCATTCCCAAAAAGTTGAATTTTGAATTTGGAAGTTATTAGAGTTACGTTATTTGTATACGGCAACTAAAAAATCGCGGGATGCACTTGAAATATTACTTTAAACAAACTGCAATATCTTAAACATTCAAGATTGTTTTGTTTGTTTAAAACATATAAAATATTTTAGGTTGCATAAACCTTACATTTTATTATCAGAAATAAGTTACTTGTGAAACTTGAATGAATACGTTATTAATTCTTCGCAAACTATTTTATCAACATTTAATAGAGAGATGCAAGTTTCCCATCCTTCTATTAAAGTTATTATCAGCAACAACAAATCGGTCTCTATCAATAATTTTCAACTATAACTATTTAGCGCAACTATTTTATTACCGGCACTATAAATAGTTCACGCATTTGTTATGAGACGGTATCAGGCTAGAAATATTCATGAAGCCACGTGTCTTATTTGATGTGTTAGTAGTGTCGGGTGTTGTTCTCATGTATCTGATGAGTGGGGTGAGCATTAGTTTATACTAATGGATTTTTTCTCTATTGCGATGAAAGCTCAGAGTTTATATAAACCGCACTAGATTCCGCATTCTGGGTAGAACCAGTACTGAGTGTTGTTTAATGAGAGGCATCGGGTCGGGCTGGGGACCGAACCCGCAACCTCTGGCGTGAGCGGCCAACACTCTATACATTACACTACCGCCCGCACCCCCCCCCCCCACACTTGGTAGAGCAATGCACCCAGTATCGGAGTTCCCATAATACGGCTTTGTGTGAGCAAGATTAGTCTAATTTGTAATAATTTGTTTCACAATCGAGGTGAAAAAAATAAGTTAACCGATCATTTATTTATAGTGAAGCCCCTATGAGGTTCTTGAGTGATGGCAAGAATAGGGCTATAATAGGGCAGTAATACGCGATCATGTCATATTTATACTCTAAGATGTTTTTGTATGCATATAATATATGCTATGCTTCATGTGTGTATATGGACATGTTATGTGTTCAAAATGACTTTAAATTTCATTAACACTAATGATAGTAAACTGAAACAAATACATATAAAAAGGAAATAGTCCAGTCATGAAGTTGGATTCAGCTATGTTTACCGTAACGCACAACTATTACAAAAGTGGTGTCACGTATACGTACTTATCATTTAATGCAGTATAACTAATACATTGCTGAATTTTATGCAAAAATACATATTAATGGTTTTGATATTTAATAGCTATAATATGACAAACTAAGTGCAATGTTCTTGGTAAAAGTACTTAATATGATAACATAACTATATTATAGGATATTTTTCAAATATTCATTAGACTATAACAGACGCTGGTGCATATAGCATGCATTGTTATAAAAAGAAAACTGGTTTATTACTTTAAAAGCAAAGGGAATTTTACAGTTCCAGCGACTGGTGAAAAACTGACTTAATTTAGTATAGACAAGGAATGTAGATAAAGTAATGTTACATACAGCCTTCGATTTTTATTCGAGACATTACGCCTTTACTATATCGGAGTTAGATGAAGAATAAACAATCAATTTCAAGAAATAAAAACCCTTAACAATTTGAAAGATAATACCCCATAATTTATTATGATGCCAGTTACGTCAGAAATACGCATCAATATGCAATCAACACGCTGTAACGGAACAAGAGACATGATGACAGCTGTTGTTCCTTCTCACCGAGTTGCAGTTACAAAAATTATTTTACAGGTAAAAACAATGACATGATTAATATACAAGATATGTTAGTGTAGATTAGGAGTATTAATACTATAAACTTGGAGATAATCTTCAAAATGAAAACGTAGGTTTTCGTCCAATATATCAGTGGCATGTAGATGCTCGCTGCAGTCTTGCTAATTAATGGGAAACGGCGCATCAAAATTCTTCGTTCCTGGGATCCGGTTGGTGGTTTATCGAAACGCTTTTCATATGTGGGGGTCCTCCGTGGCCGAGTGGTCTAAGGCGCCGTCTCAAGATCACTTACATCTCTCCGCTAAGATCGTAGGTTCGAGTCCCGCTTGCACCGAAAACTTTAAGTTAGAAAGTTTTCAGTTACATGTACGTGCGGTGGTTCTACTCAATCTGATTCCGTCTCAGGTCGTCCTCAACCAGTAGAACTAAATATGCGATAAATAGCCTGATATGTGTTGTAAATGGAGTTAAACCCCATTAAAAAAAACACCAAAAAAATTTCATATGCAAGTCTCTTCCTCGCATATTCAGAAAGGACGACTCATGGCCGGAGAACAAAACGCCTGGTCATTATAAATATTTAAAAAAAATAAAAAAAGAAATTACATTGTGCATGTTCTACGATAAGAACATTTAAGACGAAGACGAAAAAGTATGTTTTTGTATGGTCTTTTAATTGACCTGACGTGAGCTGTCAATCAAACAAGTCGATGGTCCAATCAGCGATCAATATTGGTTGCTACGCAGCCATTTTACAAAGACAAACTAAAGCTCTCTACATCAACGCCACATTGTATTTCAAACAACGCCAAGTGACCAGAGGTTGGAGCGATATCGCTCTCGCCTCAGATCATGTTGTTTTGTAGAATGTTAGATGTAAATAGCAAGGACGGTATATCTGCCATGAATAATAATGTCACCCTCCTGTATCGTGACACATATATGGCATACACAACATGCAATGTGTAGAAAATAACGTTAAACCACATTAAATTGAATATTAACCAAACAACAAAAAGATGATCCCTGACCTAAGCGGTAATATCGTTTCTTCTCATCGTCCTAATAATGGCATAGATTGTTGTATCATAAAAAGTTTTATAGGATTTGTTCAGCTTGATGTCAGGCTCTAACACAATTAAAATAAAAACAATGTTTTATTATACGTCATTTATAAATACCAAGCCTAATCCGGTATTTATACTGAATGACGTTTTTTTGCGGTATCAGATTGTCGTATGGTAATACCAGTTCTTTGTAATTTATCATTGCCAGGAACTTTGAGAATGTCGTGTTAGTGAGCAGTTAAATAGATTCTATGTGTTGGCCGTTCGAGCTCCTGAGATATGAATGCAAACGTGTAATGTAACTGATACAAAAGTGGGTACAAATTAACCTTGCTCATTGCAAGATGTTGTGTTTTGGTTAGCGTTGTTGGTAATGCGTCTCATAAATTAACTGTGCATAAATCTATCCATATTCTGTTACCTTTTCATAAACTCCTACCTGTATAGGCTGCAATATCGCATACCATACTTGCTATTTTATGACAATCATGATTTATTCTAATTTAGCAATATTGTGTTGTTGTTGTTCTTTTTCTAAAAAAAATTAATATTTTTTTCATTTGGACACACATTGCATAATAGTGTTGTTGTATGCACTTTACCGTCAATATGACCCATATTTTAGTTGTATCGCGACGGTGTCTATTTAAGGCAGCATTCTAAGCGCTGCCGCACTGGAGTACCATGCCGCAGACACATTGTATGATACTCCACCCAGTCACACTATACTGAAACTGGACCGACCAGACCTAGAAATAGTCTCTAAATACTGAGTGCCTAGTAACATTTCAAGTCTTTGGTATAACCCAGCCTTGGAAAATACCAAACATATTTTGCATGCGAGGTGGATATGCGATATTGCATTCTACACATACTAGGAATTTATGAAAAGGTAACAGAATACTTACGAAATAAAGGACATATTATTGACGTCATCTTTATTAAAAAATCACATTGACATACATATTTTAAAATTGTATATATACTGTAAATAAAGCTTTCAATGCATTACTTACACAATCATTTTTATGTGCGCGTAAAGACAACTACATTGTAATAACAAAGATTTCTTATTAATAACTGGTCTAATTTATATTAATAAATTCCATCACAGCGTAGATGTTATAATCATTTTCCACAAATGCTCTACAGGAAAAAAATTAAAACAAAAAAAGATGAACGTTGTCTGAGAGAGAGAGAGAGAGAGAGAGAGAGATACGACATTAGCATAACACTCAAAAATCAACAAGCAATAGCAGACACAACACCAAAACAAATGCGTACAGTGTGTTGATAACAGAAAGAAAACTCAAAATTAAAATTTTCGAAACCATGGCGGAAACAATAACGTTAACAAATGACGCTGATCGTTATGCAAATACGTCATAGTATGCGAGATGATAAAGTGGTAATATTTATAAATAACCATTGTTCATTCCAAGCACTTAAACAAATTTGCATATTGACATTTTTCTCCATGTAGGTTCATTGTCCGCAATGGGTATCCTAATGATAGTCTGAAAACTTTGTCATTGAAACTAACGAACTCTTTACCTTGAATGCATTTCCGTTGAACGCATACGTTTAACTTTAGAGACTATTTTGAATAAAATCATCTTTGTTTAGAATTTACGATTGATTATAATTTCAAAAAACGCCACAATCATTAACGATGTATAACGTTACGTATCAACAGTTACTTAATTTAAAGGGAATATATCAGGAAGAAACGCTATAACGTTTTAATATATATATAAAAAAAACTTTTAAAATTGTTTATCTCATTATCATTAAAAACTAAATCCGAATGGCTTAGTATGTCAATATAGCGAAAGGTTACAAAGTCGCTTATTAAGTCGGTTTTGTAAACTTGAATCGGAATCCCCATTCTTAAAATAGACAGCACTAAAATACTGTCCCAGTGGTATCGTCATTCGGACTCTTTCTAAGTCGGGATAATTTTAATATATGCAAACCTATATTACGGATCAAACTGAAATCAAAATGAAATCATGTGATCTAATATGTCAAAAAATATGTTGCAATTTTAAGCGTGATCTCTATTTTAGTCTAACTTCGGCGCGTAGCCCAAGTTAAGAAATTCCTTTTCAATATGGTATTTTGGCATGATTAAATTATATATATATATCCTTTTGGCACTATGGGGTCATTGAGTATATATAGGCATTATATTGGGGAAAAAATAAAGTTTAAATGTGTTTAAAAATCCTGATAAATTCCTTTTTAGGCAAATCTGCAACCGTCCTGTTCATTAACTTTAACTTATGGATGCAATAACTACCTTTAACACTGTATGTATTGCGGTGCTAGATAAATATGAAATATGACATGACGTGTCAATCAAATATAGGCTGGGATTCGAATACACGACCCCTGGATTAATAGTCAGACGCGCTACCGACTGAGCTTATCAAAACCAGCCCAGTTTAACCGAAACAGATACAGCTTATTTTTGTAACTCACTGACTATTTCTCCGTATAATTAATGGTAAGTTTTGTATGTCCCGGGACTGTAAAATAAAGTACATGGTTTCTTCGGCAATGCCAGGATTCGAACTCAAGAAAGACCTCTAAGAATGTTTCTAAAATGCAACAGAGACCTTGCATTAGGTAACTGACGTCCCTTTATGGTATATTTGAATACAGATAAGACTGAAATATGCATGAAAGTATTGGAAAGAAACACAATATCGGAAAAATAGGAGAAAACAAAAATACGGCACGATTACAATTTCGAAGAAACAACTGTTACAGTTAATAGATTCACGATAGAGGCAGTTTGATATTATACTCAAAGGTTTTAAGAAACGAATGAGAAATAAAAACTGGGAATCAGTGATTGTATCTTTCATTAGCATGGTGAAAATTGTATCGTTAAGACATTATACTAACGGTTATGAAAAAACATTTTATTTTGTTATTTGCTTTGCTCAAACGAAAATAAATCATTTGATTTCTTTTTAAAATAAATTCAAGAGAGCAAGACATGGTATAGGGTTGTTACTTACAATGCCGTTATAATAGATTGTTACAGTAAAGATGCACACATCGATCTGCTAAACATTCTGTCATCATACGATAATCTGCAACAGGAGGTTTTATTTGCCTGAAGCAAATTACAACCTTATTTATTAAAAAGGTCAGAAGTTTATACGAAATTTCAAATATATAATTACTTCATAACTGCAATATCAGCCTCATTTAACTGTATATACGGTTTCAATTAGCGCATAAATACTATGTTTTCTTTTTTGTACTTTACTTTGTCCTCTTTTTGGTTGGGGTTGGGGGCTCTAATGAAAATTAATGTAAACAACGTAACTATTCGGCAAGTGCAATGACCTCAAATGGAGAGGATCTACACATTTATCAATTATATACCGAATGTATCACACGAGTTTGCTCCCGCCCTATACCCTTGACTGAACATTACACGTATATGTCCTCATTTGCTTCTGTTCAATAATAAATGCATATAATGTGTATGGTAAAATAGTGATAATATTCAAGAAATTGCCTTGTACTTGATAAATGCCTAACTAAATTTGCCATGAAATTACCGTCTTTTCCGTATTAGTTATTTTACCGTAATGACCATGAACACGTAGGCTTTTTATCCCAATATATCTCTTTTATCACTGTTGACTTTGCGGAAATATCTCAACATTTAAAAAACAACTTAATTACTTTTTGGCAGATTGTTTTAATCGTATTCGTGGTCTGATGCTTTAAAAAACACTACTTTTTATGAACGTTAAATTTTTTCTCCATATTCTAAAGTAATATTTACGCTTCTTTTAAAACGGTAGACCGCAGCGGTAGTATAGTGGGGGATCGGCTTCACATGTGAAAGGTCCCTGGTCGGATGATACATAATCATTGAATAAAATTGTACTAGAAGCTTCTTTGCTTGACGCTTAGCTTAGATTGGATAGTTCTACATCTGGTTGACACGGTGTCAGTATAAGTACAATTTGAGCATTTGTCAACGTCGTGATACTCCAGTGTATTAGCGCTAAGAACTGTATCACTGAAATAAGACACCATCCCGATATCAATGAAAACATTCTTGAAAGCCACGCTAAACACCAATCAACAACATACATGTACAACATTTAAATCTGGTTGTCCCGGTTTTTAAAATATTTAAATAAAGACATAAAGTGATACACGTACCTCTCAACGTCTCGCACAACAATTGATTGTGTACTGATCTACATATAAAAAAATGCACTTCTGGACCGCTAAATACATAACCAATGGTTCTAAAATTGACGTGTTCCCATCGATAGTCCTCAGATGGTTCAATTATGCAGAAAAAAACATTGGGTTGCTTTTTCACAATTTCGATGGTATGATGGCACCCCTTCATTTTTAACATTTCTTTCCATTTGTTGTAGTGTATCACTACGCATCTTTAAACTGTTATAGCTTCATCAAACAGTTTTCAATGTCTTCCAATCTTGGTAGAAATCATGAAAATGTTCAAATGTACCCATATGCACAATGACATATGACATTTAATGCATTAAAAATAAATTCAAACCGATTTACACAGCTTTAATTTCTTGGGCGTAAGAATCTTGCTACCGTCATGTAATGGAGGCTATTCTTAAGTGAGACCTAAAATATTGGTTTAAATTGATTTAATTGAGCAGTAAACCAAACTGGTATAATGGTATTAACAGGCATAAAAGCAATCACAGAGAAAAAACCCACTGGCCTCATGTATCGTAATATTATTTAGGCCTCAGTTTCAGTTTTATTTCGATGTTCTTCTACATAAAAGAGACATTATACCAAAAAGACCTAGGCATAAAAGAGAGAAACAAAAAATATCGTGATTAAAATTTAGAATAAACTTCAATAAATATGTAGCCCGTGTGGTTCCGGCTAAGAATAGAATCACTTTCGATCTCTGCAGAGGGGTAGAAATCCTCCGAATGGATGTCATGTTCATTTTATCATTTTTGTCATGTTGACTATTGGGGTTAAATGTTCATATTGACGTGGTTAAATTATCAACCCCTGTGAGCTTCCAGGGAGCCATATGAGTGATGGCAAAAATAGGCTCTTGCATGTCGTAAGACGCGACAATTTAAGTAATACGATATAATTTGCCGTAGCGTTGCAGTTAAGCAGGTATCAAAGCTCTAGTATCAATCTACATATTCACTTGTTGTACTATTCTTAATCGGGATGTTAAATATTATATATATAACGCTCGGCAACTTAACCTCGCATTCTATATTTTGTGATATGTTTAATAAATTCATTAATAAATGGGCACGAATGTAAGATTCTGCTGTGAGTATTATTCAACAGATCCACAAAACTTCGAAACTACTGCCAAACATATAGGAACGGTACATTGAAAGTGTTGTTTGTAATTGTTAGTGTATGGTGATAAGAGTCACTTTCAACAATTTTTTGTCATATTGCGACGGTGTCTCTTTGAGACAGTATTCGGTGAGCTGCCAAACGGGAGTTTCATGCCGCAGATACATGGTCTGTTATCCCATGAAGTCACATTATACTGTAATTGTGCCGACAAGACCTAGAGCTTTCCTCTTAATGCAGAGTGTTAAGTACCGGAGCTTCTTGTACATTTTTGAAGTCTTTGATATGACCCTGTCGGGGATCGAACCAAAGATGATCCACATGCGAAGTCAAACGTTTTACCGCTGGACCACCGCTGCGGTGTAATTGTAAATGTAAAGCAAACATAAACACAAGACGATACATCGAGACGATAACGCCTTCTCTTATCATCAAGAAATAAATCTGATCTGTCTGCTGAACTATGTCCCAAGGGTGCTGTGCAATTTATGTCTAACGCTAAATAAAGACAATGTTCTCTGAGTTCATCAATGACATTTACAGTAATATGCTATACGAATCCGTTCCAATCTGTCACTACCAGATATTTTAAATTGATGTCAATTAATCGCCTATGATATAAGCATGCTTTTAACTACACTTTGGGTGGTAATATTTTAATGCATTTGACAGTATGTAAAGCCTAGTCTTTAATCTGTGCTAGTTCAAATGATGAATCATACATTTCCATTAAGTTAATATATAGTTTATATTTATTGATATGCCTGAATTTGGCATTAGTTTGATATATATGATAATGACACATGTTCAAATACTTGCATGCATATAATAGTAGTCATTATAAGTTTATATATGCTATTACAATTGTGTTTTTAAGTATAATAATAGTATCGTATTTGTCTTATTTGTGCAATTTGATTGCAGCTTAGCTAGACAGAAGTGTGAAGATCGTGTTTAATTTTTAACTTTCCACATAAAGATACTGTAATCAACTGTGTAAGTTAGCCTCATAAATTATAAGACGTTGTTCAGAAAGAGGCTGATATACTGTTACGTTAAAATACTTTTTTAATATTTTCAACATATAATATAGTCCAGTGGTAGAGCACCGAACCCATGATCGGAGGGTCGTGGATTCGATCCTCCACCAAGGCTATGTGTGGTGTCCTTAAGCAAGACACTTTTCCATATATGCTTAATACTGGTTCTAACCAGGCAGTATTCGAGCATGATCTGCCTCAGTTGAAAGAACTTGTTTCACAATCGAAGAAAAATAAATAAGTTTAAACATAAATTAATAAAAATTATATTGTCATAAAATATAATGTTTCCTCATTTCAATTAAAAAAATTCGTATCTTGAAGGTAGTTATGTAGCAACAACAGTAGAATGTATGCATGTAATGGCTACCCGGAGCAGTCCGATAGCCTTAACGTCATCGATGTCAAGGCATTGCATGACATTTAATGTCTCACACCACTATTACATTTCCCACAGGGCTCCATTGTTACATTTATGTCCAAAACTTTGCAAAAACAACATTTTCAGCATTGTTTAGGCTTAAATTCTTCACTGGTTCAAAATATGCAATTATAAAGGAAAAAAAGCATACCTTGACTAGTTTTTTTTTTAAAATTCAATGCTATTGTGAGACCTATCAATTTCCCACGAAGCGGTTCGAACTAACAATTTTGAAATGACACAGAATTGTCCAGAAAGCTGGTAATCAACCTCAAATAACCAATGCTGATTTCTTAAATACTGACCACTTAAATAACTGCACTACACAAGCACTGAAAAAAGAAGAAAAAGAGAACTAAAGTTTTTTCTAACTCCTTCATCTGTAGGTCCGGAGTACTCAAGGGAGATAATAGTTGTGTGAGTTCTTATCCGGCAAAACAACACCTTGTCAAAGTACACAACGGGCCCTTGGATGCACTTCATACATGTAGTTTTTTTCACAAATTAATCATACTCATCTCTTTATCGCTCTTCCATAAACTTAGCAATGATGTAATGAGTTTGAAACTGAATTGCATGATGATTTGACTAGTTAAACATTGTGCCAATGCTTGACATCGTTAACGTCAACAAACTATAATCATGTACTTTCGAATATGACATATATATCAACGATAAGACAATAATGGTCACGTCGTGTATAATGATATAATGATAATGTCCGAGATACAAAATCATTCGAGACAAGCACTTAAGCAAATTTGCATTATGGCCTACTTTTTTCTGTGTTTGTGTGATGGTCGTAATGGATATAAACAAAGAAATGATTATTTTTGTAACCATAGCGATATCATTATATAGAAAAAGAATATATAAACTAAAGGAAATATAACAATCAACTACAATTTAACGTTGAACGATTTTTTTAAAAATATAAATGTAAGTTTTTGTGTGCATATTACAAATCAAAGTTGAACGTTTTTTATGCGTATTACATATCAAAGTTTAACGTATTTATGCATATTACAAATCAAAGTTTAACGTATTTACGTATACTACAAATCAAAGTTTAACGTATTTATACAAATTGCATATCAAAGTTTAACGTATTTATGTATATTACAAATCAAAGTTTAACTATTTTTATGCAAATTACATATCAAAGTTTAACGTATTTATGTATATTACAAATCAAAGTTTAACGTATTTATGCAAATGACATATCAAAGTTTAACGTATTTATGTATATTACAAATCAAAGTTTAACGGTTTTTTTTATTCATATTTTAAATCAAAGTTTAACGTTTTTTTATTCATATTTCAAATCAAAGTTTAACTATTTTTTTTATTCATATTTCAAATCACCGTTTTATGCATATTGCACATCAAACTTGAACAGTCAGGTTACACATTATTTGCATCCAATTACTGTATTATGAAACGATCCCCTGGAAGCGTTGAACACAGCCAAAAGCAGGAAATTACCACCTTTTTATAAGGACTAAAACCCGAATTCTGAGTTTTCATCGGGTGAAGAGGAACATTAGGCCAGTTTAATGTTCGTGAAGTCCGAATAACATTTACATTATATTTTCCAACTACTTTAGATAAAATTATTACGTTAGTTTTTTGCAATTTTGATATTTAAAAAACATTTAAGCATTAAACCGCAGTCAATGCCATGAATTTAACGGCGATGTTTTCAACATACTGAATAAGTGCACGCATTTGTACAAGTTACGGCAAACGTCATGTGAATCTAAACGCAACGTGACGTCTCACTAGCAAAACAAAATGTAAATGTAAACTGGTCATTTTAAGCTCAGCCCAGCTACAAATGTTTTTCATTGGGAAATGAAATGCAGTTAATCTATATAGTTCATTCTAGACGATTGCAGTAAAATGTAATTATTGTTTGTAACTGATAGGTACATGTAAAGGCACATGCAGCAATTCTCAAATAAACATACATAGGCTTAGGCGGTGTTTTGTCTTAAGGAACATTATACTGATTAATCTTAAATCACGAGGAATCATAAAAAAGCAACAGTTTTGAGTCAAAATACGGGATAACAAAACAAATACATAGAACAAGCTAAATTTCAATAACCTTTTTCTAAATTTGAATGTTTGATACACAGTATACAATATAGCTCTTTTTGACATTATAAATATATTGTAATGGCTTTCCGTCTCTAGTTGGACACGTAGTTTTGTATTGATATACATTAAACAAAATTGATTAGATTCTTTTTGACGTTGACGTCGCCTGATATTGCTGATGAGTCGCGGAAAAGGTTGGGATAGTATTTACCGAAATAATGTTGTAGTTGTTGTACGGTGTTTAGCGTCGCATTCAACAATTTTTCAGTCATACCGCGACGGTTTCTACTTGAGACTGTATTCTAAGCGCTGTCACACTGGAGTATCATGCCGCACACACGTGGTATGATACCCCACACAGTCACATTATACTGACACGGGCCGACCAGATCAAGAACTTTCCCCTAAATGCTGAGCCTCAACCGAGGAAGCTTCTAGTATCATTTTTAAAGTCTTTGGTATGACATGGTCGGGGATCGAACCAACGACCTTCCACATGCGAGGCGGACGCTCTACCATAAGACCACGCTGCAGTCTTTACTGAAATAAGTCAATACAAGTTATAAGAATTTATTTTTATTGGATTGTACCAGACGAATTTATTTCAGAGAATTTGATGTTTTTGTTTTTGAAATATATTTTTGTCAGTGAAGTAGTTTTTTTAGTTTTATCGTGTTTGTAATTATTCCTACAAGGCGGGTATATATAAATATTAATAGAAGGACGAACAACTAATCCAGTAATGGTTTGTAGATATGCAAATTGCAAACGGAGATTTAAGTTGACTGATTGATGATTTTGTTTCCTCCAATTTTCAGGAGAGCATATAAAATGATACACTGAAACAAATGAACAAGTACACGTCAGCATATCTACAAAAATGAACAATACATTAACATATTAATGAAAAAATAACAATTATTATATGCACATGAATATGACTACTTTATATTCAGTTCAAATTAATTCAATTTTCTAATATATATGTTATTATAGCATTGATTTGATTTTAGTATAAAGCTGTTGTAATACATTATCAAGTGAAAGTAATGTATATTACGTAACAATAAAATTATACTAAAACACCAAATAAGATGTCAGTTGTATCATATTACATCATCAACATCATAGTAATTATATGACCTTTTTTTATGAATCTATTATTGATATCACTTTGTAGAACTGTTTATATAAGAAATTATATATATTTTCTGCTGCTAATTACAAATTACAATTGTCAACATTGGGACAAACAAGACATAAGACATTTGTATAGTGATATAATGGTTTTAACACAGACACTCCTCAAATCCAACAAATTAAACGAAACATAATCAAAACATAAACAAAAACATTTCCTAAATTCTTTGTTTTATGTAAATACGTGTATCAAAGTATAATCTACGGAAACGTCACAGTTAATACCTCATTTACATGACTATGTGTTGTTTTTTTTTAAAAAATACAATTTAGTGTTGCCATGCAAGTTTTGAAATAATGAAAACAATATCTTAAAGATATGAATTTGCATTTTCCTGGATTTCTCTTCATTAGTACCGCTTATAGCATATCTTTTAGATCTACACTTTGTGTTATATATAACCATTTAAATGCATATTATGGTGAATTTTAACAAATTACAAGAGTTATACCGCATTCCAAAATAAGCAAAATTAAATGACAACTCATATTCTAGGGCATTCTAGCTTCAAACTTGCACCGTTCAAATGTCAATTTTAGAATACTTATTTGAGGGTTCTCCGTGGCAGAGTGGTCTAAGACACCGTCTCAAGATTACTTACCTCTCACCGCTAATATTATGGGTCCCGCTGGCTATAAAATATAATATGTTCTATTCATATTTATTCTAAAAAAAATAACTGGAAAGGTCAAATATAATTTGAAATATGTTGAAAATGGCGTTAAAACATATTAAAAAAAGGGTTTTACTAAAATTTGATCAAAATTGAAATGTTCCCCCTTAACCCTTTTCTTCATATAGACGCCTTTGGACACCTCTAATACTCCAAGCATTATTTCACCACGTATCAGCAATCGGTGAATTATGTTGATATCATCTGACAGAGTGGAAAACAGTACAAGAATAGTTCAGATTGCTCGTAATCTTAACACTTCCTGCACTGTTTTCAAAGGCTTTCTGTGATTGGTGCGGGAAAACGCGTATCTATGGAGTAAAGGGTTAAGTACCTTCATGTCATTTTTCCTTCTACCTCTGATTGTTTTTACTGATGATCCCGAAGACTTCGCTGATTTATGCCACTACAAATATTGTCATTACCTTGTAATATATCCTCGTGATGATTTTTAGAATATATGACATAAACATCTAATAAACCGTCTGCTGCATTTCTCGGCTGACAATGTAATCAAGAAAGGAATCAAATCCAGCCAGTCAATCCTTCGTAAATCAGCAAATCTGTTGTTCGTGAAAAAAAACGGGTTAATCCTGTAACATTCGTGTATGTCATTTCTAAGTTTCTATCAAGGGTGGAGAAATTTCATTCTAAACGTACATAAAACTTTTTTGAGGTAATCAAAACTTGTGTAGGTCGAAATGGTCTACACGTATATATTGATCTGCCTAATAACGAGATGGTCACTGGGAACTATAAACTCTGCACACGTCCCCACAAACAAAACGGTAAAGCAGGGTGGGTGTGACGTTCAATGTAAGTTATCTCCCTTTCTAAAGATTAGATTATTCGAATACTTGTCTTATTTGTTTAAATTTCTGGTGAAAGAGTTTTTTTTATTTAGAAATATTATCTTTCTTCCTCACCTATTTCTGGTCTATCTCAGTACCTGACATCTAGTTCAGGTCTGTTATACCCTAATGTAATAGCAAGGAATTCCCTGCCTATCCCACAATTCATATCACTCAAACGCGTTTACTAAACTGTGACGTCATTCAATCCTCGCTGACGTACGTGTAGCTTACCACATTGTACACGTGTATGTCACTGCTATGTAACGCCCCCGGGCTGCGAGAGCACGGATCATCACTACAGTTTGTTAAGAACACTGACAACAACTTTTTGCAATTATGTACATACTTTTAATATGTATTTATTATTTAAACACTATCATATAATTTCAAGAGACTGCTAGGTTTATATAGTATAAGTATACATGTTAACATTGTATCAGTTTACATGTAAATGCATCGTTCGCACATAAAATTTATATACAGAGATTAGCTCGTTCCAAACATGTGAGAAAAAATGCAAATTACTTGCAGAAAGGTTCAAGTCAGATAAAAATGAGATCTTTTTCCACCAATGAAAAAACTTGGTATGCCATTTATACCCTGAAATATGTTGAAACTGGCGTTAAACCCAATATATTTGATTATATACCCAATCCGGTTATTTCTGGATCACCCCTCGTATTTGTTTATATACACAGTGTTTTCTTATGGAACGATGGGGATAAAAAGGTAGATGCATACTAACCGCTAACCAATTTTATTTCGGTGTTATTATCTTACTTCCTGTAATAAATATTGGTTTTATATTAATTTGTAAAAAATAAAAGAGTGTTGTAGTCCTTTGGCAAATTTACGGACTGGATGTTCAGATTGAATACGTTGTCTTGACAGCTTCGGTCCATATAAAAGTCTACATTTGACTGCCCTGTCCCCAAACTTGCCATTGTGCCAAAACACCATATAGTACATGTTACATTATACCCTATTAAACAAATAGGAAACTGATACATTCGTCGTTCTGTAGTTGAATGACAGAACTGTTGGAAAACAAAGAGTGCCTAAATTATGCAGATATTGCAAAAATGCACATTTGTCATTTTGACCGGTACTTAGTGGAATACCTCGCATTGATTAAAGAAGGAAATGTGGTTAAAAGATGCATAAATGCATATGCTCGAGTATACTGATGGGATTCAAAATGTTGCAGTAGACGTGTTCATTGCATGTAAAGTGTCCTGTTTGACATTTTAATATTGTTCTTATATTTATCTCTTGGATAGTGCAATATTCTTAAATTACATTCAGACTTTTAAGCACTAATATCACGTATTATGGTGTAACCTCACCATTAATGTCTGTTCTTTATTATACAGTAAACAATAAAAGTTAAAAGGCTTGTCATTCTTAGAGAAACCAAAATGAAAAAAGTGAAACTTACATTTTGTTGTTTCTCTTTTATTACGAAACTATGATTAGAAAAGTTCATATAACATATAAGATTTTTTTCTGTTCAGTGTGTACATTTCTGATATTCGTATACAAATTTTCTTTTTTTTTTATAAATTTACAATTCAAAAATGACAATGCTTTCAAAATGTTTAAAAATACAACAATAATGCCATTCAAATAAAACATGAGCATCCAAATAAGGAAAATGTAATTTTAATTAAGAATAAACAAGGGTTATTTCTTAACCACCACCAGGTGGCTACCCCACGGAAGCATTTTCTGTTTCCAGTGGTGCTACATGTACTTTTTCTTATCCCGTAATAATTTTTATACGCAATAATTGTTAGTTATACGCAATAATATAATTGTTATACGCAATAATTGTAATAAATGCGTTGCATATGTTACATATTATAAAATACGTTTATATGCTAAACGTCTTTTAAGGTACAAGTATGTGTATTGTTTCAAATCTAGATATGACATCAATGATAAAGACAATGTTTTCTTTTTTTTCAATTTTATTCCAAAAACTGTATCAGTTTGAAAAATAAATTGAACAAATCAATTGCAGACGATGTATATAAAGCAAAAACAATGATATCAGACATGGGATAAAATATATATTCAACATTTAAAGCATGCGTTTTTAAATGTGTTAACCCTTTACTTCATAGATACGTGTTTTCCCACAACAATCACATAACTCTTTGAAAACAGTGCAAGAAGAAGTCAGATTGCTCGTAACGCGCAATCTTAACACTTCCTGCACTGTTTTCCACTCTGTCAGTTTATATAAGCATAATTCACCCAAAAATTTAAAAGCCTTCTATAATAGATGTCCAAGGGCGTCTATATTAGTGGTGTCCAAAGGCATCTATATTAAAGGTGTCCAAAGGCGTCTATATTAGTGGTTTCCAAAGGTGTCTATATAAGGTGTCCAAAGGCGTTTATTTTAGAGGTGTTCAAAGGCGTCTATATTAGAGATGTTCAAAGCCGTCTATATGAAGTAAAGGGTTAAGTATATTAATAAAAAAACCATGAATACTAACCCAGTTATTAATTTTTGTTTCTATATTTATTTCTAGGTTCCCTACTGGAATATACCCTTAATAACTGCTGGTGGGACTGCTGCTGATTTCGGATTGTCTAAGAAGACAGTGTTCAGTTCTTTGACCCGTGTTGGGGCAAATTTCAATACTATAGTGAGCATGCTTGTGGATATATTAAATTACTTCAAATGGAAAAAGCTAAATTTGATTTATGACCCGTCTGGTCAGCATGAAATATCCTTTCGATATTGTCACATAGCAGTGGATAATATCCATCACGGCATTCGAGCCAGCACCACACAGAATTTTACACAACGTTACAAGAAGTTTGAAGAACTTTCTGAGATACTCGATAACCTGCCGAGTTTTATAGGGATCCAATGTGCAGGTAAGATTTAAGATTTAAACATTCGATAAAAATAAGTTTAAACTTTAGTTAACTATGTAATTCCTTTAAAATGCCTCCGTGAAAGTTCCCTCTCGGTACTGTGAGGCGCGATGGCGCGTTCATGTACAAACGGTTTACTTTTGCCAAAGCTATATTACATTTGGCCTCGGCATCATCCACGTCGTCAATAATATCCAGAAATGTACTTTATTATATATGCCTATTAATATGTACGTTGTTTGAAGACGACGTACATATATCCGTCCTTATTTCATCAAATGAGCGTGAATCAATAGTTTTGCAGTTGTCTTCATCTACGTCGTCAATAATTTCCAGAAATATTCTTTCTGGAGAGTATGAAAATTTATTATCTTCTTTATACGTACGTTGTTTGTAGACAATGTCATTATACTTATCACCTTAAAAAACGCAAGTTTTTGAAAACTGAATATATTTTTATCCCCGATCTGCTATCATTTTACAGCAATTTATTTGTTAAATTAATTTTGTGATTTATAGTGATGACATATTTGGAATAAAATTGAAAAACATATTCGTCTTGGGTGAACGTTCATGTCATATCTATGTTTAATACAATACCCAGACTTGCGTTTTTAAAGACGTTAAGTATGCATTGGTCCATGTTTCGAATCAGTATTTTTTATATGTATTGATATTACATGACTATAAGTTGGATAAAATGTTCATTTGTAAACGTTTCAGCTGCTAGGAAGATAGTTAATCTTGTATATCTATCAAAACGCACGTGCCAATAAAAGTTGATAAGACAATTTTGAGGCAAATAATTAAGCCAGTACGTTACAGTGTTATTGCCATGAATAATGATACAGTAACACGGTATGCTCTCAAAATTACGAATGCCGGGTTTTATTTATAATTGATACACCTTATGTTTATTTATGGTTGTTTGTTCATATAAACTTCAATGGAAAGATTGAAATAACGCAACTGAATATTGTATATAATATATTCATAATTGTAAATTATACCAAAGTGGTAACGGTAGATTGTGGCTATTTGTTTAAGTGAATATTCGCAACGGATGGTATACTTATCTTTGCAATGATTGTTTATATACGACCAAATATATTTTATGTTTTAATGTGTAAACGTGTGTACAAGTATCAACTAAATAATAACGCCAATCATATCATTATTTAAATTGGTCATCATGTACTCATCAGTTATACAATGGTATAGATTATATATTAAAGTTATGATTTTGAAAAAAATATTTTATATGACTACATGTGTACAGCGAACCCAATACTTGAGATGGTATAGATATAGTTTTGCTATTTCAAACAGACTAAATATTACTTACAATTAGTTCACATAACCTTAATGGTTGACAAACCTAAGACACTATGTCTTTGTAGCATCGATTACATTGGTTTAGATATGTAATTCAAGAATTAACCCGATACTTAAGACGGTGGTATAGATTATATACATTGTAGATATATTTTCGAATAATTATTATATAGGTTTTCATGCAGTACATCATAAAGTTGATGGTTGTTCAACTAAGGCAATATGCCTTTAAATAACCCTATAGATTGGCCTGAATGTGTACAGCGAACCCAATACTTGAGATAATTATCAGTAAAGTTTCTAATTATTACCTATAATTAGTTTATATAACCTTAATGGTTGGAAAAGGTAAGACACTATGTCTTTGTAGCATCGTTTATATTGGTCCAGATGTTTATTTCTAGAAATAGCCCGGTTCTTAAGATGGTTTAGATTATAGTTTCGGTATTTCAGACAGATACACTATCACTTACAAGAAGTTCACGTAAAACCCTAATGGTTGACGAAACAAAGGAAAGATACATTTTCGTTGATAAACTAGAAAATTATGTCTTTATAGCATAATCTTGTCTGGTCAAAATGCTATTTTCTACGGTGACCAAATACTTCAGTTGACATGACTAATGTTGAAGATATTTGAAAACAACCCAAAACAACTTATAGCACAAATAAGCCTTCATTGTGTATCTGCATTACACGATACTCTATTTTATTGGCTGCTTTTGACAAGTGTCTAAACTAGATACGACAGTCCATTACTGCATTGTTTAGAATCGTATGTTCCTGTTATTTTAAGCAATTGATTATAGTGGTTAAGTGTAGATTAGACAAGTGTCTTGTAAAACTCCTTCTTAATTCGGAATATGATATCAACCTCTTAATGGGTACGGTCGTTATTGACGTGAAACCGATAACAAAACTACGTAGAGTGTCACAGTCATGATATATCTACTTGAGAAAGATAATAATTTACTGCTTCCGGTTCAGAAGTCAAACAAGTACAAAGTCACAGGAATTCCGATTGACATTGACAGTACAATCAAACTCCGTGGGTAAGGTTCACTTTACTTCCGGTTCTGAAAATGCGGACAATCCTACATTTCAAAACCATTTGTTTGGAATGCTGATTTCCAGCTCCGTGTCAATCTAACATCTAATGTCTAACATATAATATGCAGCCCCGAATGCATCCCAAATCTTTGTACATATATAGAAATGAACATTGTTTACGTATCTGTATGGTGACATAAAGCTTGTTTAGGCTTCAATGTTTATTTATGCGTGGAAAGTGTTTTTACAAGGCTCAGCTAACCCGCGCTAACCTCTATCTTGAACGCACAATTGTAACCAATGCAAATCATAAGTGCTTAATTTCCGGCCAAAATATTGCCATACATTTTTTCTATTGCAGTATCAAGCATTATCAAATGTCAAAGCGAACACGTTTACCGATTAATTAGACAGTTTCAAAAAATGAAAAACATTTACTGTACAAATAATTTACAATTTTGTTGCCATGGCCTATTTAATGTTAGTGATAAATGTAAATACTGGCTTTTTATTTTTATCTTTAAAAATGTAAAAAATTGAGTATGACACTACTTGATTATGTTGATGGTTTTTCAAATAAGTCGTATAAGATCTGCCTTTATATCATGTTTTATATTGGTATGAGTATGACACTACTTGATTATGTGATGGCATTTCAAATAAGTCGTATAAGATCTGCCTTTATATCATGTTTTATAATGGTATCAGTATGACACTACTTGATTATGTGATGGCATTTCAAATAAGTAGTATAAGATCTGCCTTTATATCATGTTTTATATTGGTATCAGTATGACACTACTTGATTATGTTAATGGTATTTCAAATAAGGTGTATAAGATCTGCCTTTATATCATGTTTTTTATTTGTATGCGTATGACACTACTTGATTATGTTGATGATATTTCAAATAAGTCGTATAAGATCTGCCTTTATATCATGTTTTATATTGGTATGCGTATGACACTACTTGTTATGTGATGGCATTTCAAATAAGTCGTATAGGATCTGCCTTTATATCATGTATTATATTGGTATGCGTATGACACTACTTGATTATGTTAATGGTATTTCAAATAAGTCGTATAAGAGCTGCCTTTATATCATGTTTTATATTGGTATGAGTATGACACTTCTTGATTATGTGATGTCATTTCAAATAAGTCGTACATGTATAAGATCTGCCTTTATATCATGTTTTATATTGGTATGCGTATGACACTACTTGATTATGTTAATGGTATTTCAAATAAGGCGTATAAGATCTGCCTTTATATCATGTTTTATATTGGTATCAGTATGACACTTCTTGATTATGTGACGGCATTTCAAATAAGTCGTATAAGATCTGCCTTTATATCATGTTTTATATTGGTATCAGTATGACACTACTTGATTATGTTGATGGTATTTCAAATAATTCAAGTGGAACATCTGTATATATACAGAACAAATAAACCTCAATGGTTGGCGTAACTAAAAAAATCGGTATTTAAACTCATATTCCGTGTGGTTTAAGTGTGTATTTTTTTTCAATGAACTTTGCAATAATATTTGCGATGACATAGATTACAGTTATTTTATTTGAAATGCACCATTTATTATACACAGGTAATATACATAACCTTAATGTTTGGCTAGATTAAGACAATATGGCTTAATATCATCCGTCAGCTTGGTCTAAATGTGTATTACATATCTAAGATGATATAGATTTCATCTAGGATATTTCAAATAAAATCATTATATAAATTGTACATATCGTACACATTAGTCTTAAATGTTGTCTAAATAAACAAAATGTGTCTTTCAAATCATCCTGCCGCTTGGCCGGAATGTTAATTTCTACAGTGGACCCGATACAAAAATAAACTTAATGGTTGGCAAAATTAACAAAATATGTCTTTTAAACCATCCTGTCGATTGGCCGGAATGTTAATTGCTACAGTGGACCCGATACAAAAATAACTTTAATGGTTGGCAAAATTAACAAAATATGTCTTTTAAACCATCCTGTCGATTGGCCGGAATGTTAATTTCTACAGTGGACCCGATACAAAAATAACTTTAATGGTTGGCAAAATTAACAAAATATGTCTTTTAAACCATCCTGTCGATTGGCCGGAATGTTAATTTCTACAGTGGACCCGATACAAAAATAACTTTAATGGTTGGCAAAATTAACAAAATATGTCTTTTAAACCATCCTGTCGATTGGCCGGAATGTTAATTTCTACAGTGGACCCGATACAAAAATAACTTTAATGGTTGGCAAAATCAACAAAATATGTTTTTTAAACCATCCTGTCGATTGGCCGGAATGTTAATTGCTACAGTGGACCAGATACAAAAATAACTTTAATGGTTGGCAAAATTAACAAAATATGTCTTTTAAACCATCCTGTCGATTGGCCGGAATGTTAATTTCTACAGTGGACCCGATACAAAAATAACTTTAATGGTTGGCAAAATTAACAAAATATGTCTTTTAAACCATCTTGTCGATTGGCCGGAATGTTAATTTCTACAGTGGACCCGATACAAAAATAACTTTAATGGTTGGCAAAATCAACAAAATATGTTTTTTAAACCATCCTGTCGATTGGCCGGAATGTTAATTGCTACAGTGGACCAGATACAAAAATAACTTTAATGGTTGGCAAAATTAACAAAATATGTCTTTTAAACCATCCTGTCGATTGGCCGGAATGTTAATTTCTACAGTGGACCCGATACAAAAATAACTTTAATGGTTGGCAAAATTAACAAAATATGTCTTTTAAACCATCCTGTCGATTGGCCGGAATGTTAATTTCTACAGTGGACCCGATACAAAAATAACTTTAATGGTTGGCAAAATTAACAAAATATGTCTTTTAAACCATCCTGTCGATTGGCCGGAATGTTAATTTCTACAGTGGACCCGATACAAAAATAACTTTAATGGTTGGCAAAATTAACAAAATATGTCTTTTAAACCATCCTGTCGATTGGCCGGAATGTTAATTTCTACAGTGGACCCGATACAAAAATAACTTTAATGGTTGGCAAAATTAACAAAATATGTCTTTTAAACCATCCTGTCGATTGGCCGGAATGTTAATTTCTACAGTGGACCCGATACAAAAATAACTTTAATGGTTGGCAAAATCAACAAAATATGTTTTTTAAACCATCCTGTCGATTGGCCGGAATGTTAATTGCTACAGTGGACCCGATACAAAAATAACTTTAATGGTTGGCAAAATTAACAAAATATGTCTTTTAAACCATCCTGTCGATTGGCCGGAATGTTAATTTCTACAGTGGACCCGATACAAAAATAACTTTAATGGTTGGCAAAATCAACAAAATATGTTTTTTAAACCATCCTGTCGATTGGCCGGAATGTTAATTGCTACAGTGGACCAGATACAAAAATAACTTTAATGGTTGGCAAAATTAACAAAATATGTTTTTTAAACCATCATGTCAATTGGCCGGAATGTTAATTTCTACAGTGGACCCAATACAAAAATAACCTTAATGGTTGGCAAAATCAACAAAATATGTTTTTTAAACCATCATGTCAATTGGCCGGAATGTTAATTTCTACAGTGGACCCAATACAAAAATAACCTTAATGGTTGGCAAAATTAACAAAATATGTCTTTTAAACCATCCTGTCGATTGGCCGGGGTGTTAATTTCTACAGTGGACCCGATACAAAAATAACTTTAATGGTTGGCAAAATCAACAAAATATGTTTTTTAAACCATCCTGTCGATTGGCCGGAATGTTAATTTCTACAGTGGACCCGATACAAAAATAACTTTAATGGTTGGCAAAATTAACAAAATATGTCTTTTAAACCATCCTGTCGATAGGCCGGAGTGTTAATTTTTACAGTGGACCCGATACAAAAATAAACTTAATGGTTGGCAAAATTAACAAAATATGTCTTTTAAACCATCCTGTCGATTGGCCGGAATGTTAATTTCTACAGTGGACCCGATACAAAAATAACCTTAATGGTTGGCAAAATTAACAAAATATGTCTTTTAAACCATCCTGTCGATTGGCCGGAATGTTAATTTCTACAGTGGACCCGATACAAAAATAACCTTAATGGTTGGCAAAATTAACAAAATATGTCTTTTAAACCATCCTGTCGATTGGCCGGAATGTTAATTTCTACAGTGGACCCGATACAAAAATAACCTTAATGGTTGGCAAAATTAACAAAATATGTCTTTTAAACCATCCTGTCGATTGGCCGGAATGTTAATTTCTACAGTGGACCCGATACAAAAATAACCTTAATGGTTGGCAAAATTAACAAAATATCTCTTTTAAACCATCCTGTCGATTGGCCGGAGTGTTAATTTCTACAGTGGACCCGATACAAAATTAACCTTAATGGTTGGCAAAATTAAGACAGTATGCCTTTTTAGCTTCATTTAAGTTAGTCTGAAGTGTAGTTCTATTAACTGAATATTTGAGATGGTATTGATAACTATAACGATATTTCAAATAAACAAATTATAAAATAACGGTCACGTGAGCATAATGGTTGAATAAACTAAGACAATCTGTCTTTAGTTGATAGCACCCTTACGACTAGTCTGAATGCTAATCTACAGCGACCTAACACTTGAGTTTCCCTGGCTAATGTTGAGGATAGTGCAAATAATTGCAAACAACAAACAGCACACATATATATACGTTGTTTATCTGTACTATATGATACTCGGTTTGATTGGCTGTTTTATGACGCCTGTTGAAACCAGACACGACTGCCCATTACGGCATTGTTTAGGATAGCATTTTCTTGTGATTTTTAGCAATTGATATCAGACGTTAAGTGTAAATTAGACAAGTGGCTTGTAAAACTCCTTCAAGAATTGGAAAATGATATCCACCTGTTAATGGGTTGAGTTGTTATGAGACGGAAACCGATGGTATAAATATGTAGATTGTCATCTCTATGCACTAACTACTTAAGAGAGGGAAATCACTACTTCCGCTACAGACGACGTATGCGTAAAATATGTGGCGTGTAATATGTATAAACATTTCTTATATGAATAGTTTTTTCTTCTTTTAAGACCTATGCTGTCTGAATTACGAAATCAAAAAAAAGTTTTGAAAGTCAAAAAGTGCACATTTTCTGAATATACTTGGACGAACCTTTTAAAATATATCTAATATTTGTATTTCATTTTGTAGTAATACCAAAAACGATAAAAATGAATAAAGAAGAAATGAAATTGACGTACATACATCATTTATTGATGAATTTAGCAGCGAATCGTTAATATAATTTGAGTCGATGAGTAAAGAGACATAAGACGCAATTATATGAACATTTAAGACACAAATTGCATACCTAAGCTATTATCTGTAATCCATATCACATTAAATGTAAATGCATCGCATCATACATTGAATGAATGTCAAAACTACTTCTAGTCCTTTTTCGACATTACTAATAATAACAATTGTTACACTAAGCATATGTTTGGCACATGTAGTGGCATTTGGTTATACAACTGGTTCTCTTAGTGTAACCATTATTTTTCAACTAGAAATCTATTTATCCCTGCATTGAAATTGGGGCAAATAATGTTACCCATGTTCGTCCGTCGGAACACACGAATGGGTAATTAAGTGTCTAGGATTTAGGGTAAGTAATTTTTTTGAACAGTTGAAAAAAAGTTGGAACAATTATGTGGCCTTTTTTAGGCACTTGAAAACAACTTTTATGTGTCTTTTTTTCCCTTTTATGTGGCTAATTTAGCAAGTAAAACTGGATATGCCATATATAACCTGAAATATGTTAAAAATGGCGTTAAACCAAATTATTATATTATATCTGTTCCGTAGTGCTTCAAATTTGCTTCAATATCGAATTTAAACACACCCTTTTATCTAAATGTTTCAAAATATTGAAAAAAAATGCTGGTTGGTTTTCTATGTAATATTGCAGTTCTGTGTATTGCAGTCAGATGCAAAATAATGCCGGTAAGCGTTGACAGCGATTTTCTATTTTAAGTAATAGTGACATTAACCTGACCGGAAATCGTGACGTACGGAGGAAAGGCCGGACAGACGGATAGACGGACGGTATGACGGACAGACATGGGTAGCACTATATCCCACTCAGCCTCCCCCTACATATCACCCCCGTTTCAATGTTGCCTAAAAATACGTGCAGTATTGAATAGAAAAAGTGTATGCATTGTGTAATATGCCATTATAGGTAAGGGTGTTATAGAGAAATTAATTTCCTAAATTTTGTTACATATTGCAACAATACGATATCTACCCTTAGTGTGACAATTGTTACACTAAGGGTTTTTATTACACTAAGGTTGACACAAACACTTGACCTAATGACATCTTAAAATCATTGAGAAATGGTTCTACCATGGAATAGACTATATAGAAATAGATTCATCTGATGTGCCATCTTTTCCTCATTCAATATAAAATAATTCAGTGTGAACAAATACATACTGTAACTCAATCTTTATTAATGACCACACAAAATGATATATTTGTTCCGGAAGACATCTTGTTGTAAGGTGAAACAGATAGACCAAGTGTTTCTTCTTTTAGTTAATGCGTTCATCTCCTGCAAGTCCCAATATGCTGATATCTACAAATAATGATGTCTGGTCTTCAGTGTCATTGTTCATGTCATCGAAGTCTTCCTCCAAACAGGAAACACGGTGCTCATTATCACCGTCAATAAACCACGAGGATACGTTTTTCTTATTTTAATGAACACCTATGATGCTTAGCTAAAGGTAATTAGTCTAATAATGATTAACTGTGATAGTTGTGTTAGTAACGTTGGTAATAAATTCGGAGATATTATAATTCAATAGTTTACTTTTGCTACAGCTATATCAATTAATACTGCAACGACTGACTATTTATAGGATATGGTTCATATTTCACACAGTGACAGAGGACATTGAGAGGAATTATAGCTTTACCTTGCCTATACTTGAATTATCTCTCATTATTATTATATTTTATCATGCTTATCTGGAACATAGCTCAAAAGTGTTTAAGGGATTTAGTTGATATTTCAGACAATTGTAGATTGCAATTGAGGTGCAGTGTTCAATAACCATAACTATTTCTTCTGTATTAAAATAATTATTTTCTTTTTTTATTAAATGTTATCATACTAGTACAGAACATTACTCAAAAGGTTTTTAAGGGATTTAGTTGATATTTCTTACAATTATAGAGGAAAATGAGATGACGTGCAGTGTGCAGAAAGCATAACTATTTCTTCTGTCTTCGCAGAAGTATTCCCTTTGTTATTTTCCCTTGTTTGGAGCATACCTTGAAAAGTTTTTAAGTGAATGCTTTGAAACTACATACAATGTTTGACCTGGCGTGATAACGACTATCGCTTCACCTACTGGCAACGGGACATTGTTTGTCTTATACATCATAACTGATCCAAGGATAATTGGGGTGTGACAACCAACATCGAGCGCTGATTGGATTATCGACTTGTTTGATTGACACCCCTCGTCAGGTCAATTACTTGCATGCGTTTGGGGTCATTGCTAAAACTGAAATATCAATCATTTGAAAGAATACAAATGTACGTTCAATCATGAAAGAAAAAATATTATCAAAGGATTGTTTTCACGTCTTGATGTTTGTTTCAATTCATTTTAGCTAGAAAATTTATGCTCGGAAACTAGTCAATAAGTACTTAAAATAATAAGTTTAGTTATATCAAAAGAAATATTTCTTTGCTTAACAGACATCAGATTAAATTTTCAAAATACAATATTTTGCAAAATATTGCAGTTTACAGATGTTTCAACAATAAGTTTATCAGGATCGGTGTTTTGCGAATACTTTTATATCCAATATAGTTGGTTACGCGTCTGACTATCAATCCAGGGGTCGTGAGTTCGAATCCCCCGCCCGGCAACAGTCTCCGTGATGATAGATATACGACATTGTATCTCATTATCATTCGTCTCTCACCACTGATTCAAGTGGGAAAGTTATCAGTTACTTGCGGAGACGGGGTGTGCTCGAGTACTGGTTAATCCCAGGAAACAGTGGTTAGGTTAACTGATCGTCTGTTAGCCCTCGATGGCATAAGAATGACGCTAAATATTCAATCAATCAATATCCAATATGAAACAAATATTCAGATTACGTTCAGCTCAATTAAACACATGCGTTCAAGAATATTCTTCGTGTGATAGTACTGTTATATTTGACAATATCTTAAGACATTATTAAGACTCCAGTCATTTGGAGTAAAGACTCTCCTTGTTTATTATTATTATAAATAGTCCAACCAGAATTTCTAAAGTACAGACTCCTTGTATATTATTATAAATATTCCAACCAGAATTTCTAAAGTAGAGACTCTCCTTGTATATTATTATAAATATTCCAACCAGAATATCTAAAGTAGAGACTCTCCTTGTATATTTTTTATAAATATTCCAACAAGAATATCTAAAGTAGAGACTCTCCTTGTATATTATTATAAATAGTCCAACCAGAATTTCTAAAGTAGAGACTCTCCTTGTATATTATTATAAATATTCCAACCAGAATTTCTCTACTTTAGTCCAACCAGAATTTCTAAAGTAGAGACTCTCCTTGTATATTATTATAAATATTCCAACCAGAATTTCTAAAGTAGAGACTCTCCTTGTATGTTATTTTAAATATTCCAACTAGAATTTCTAAAGTAGAGTCTTTACTTGTATATTATTATAAAGTATCTATATCTAAGCCAAGCCTGCTTATGATTTGCTTACCATATTGAAAAAAACAACGTTTGTAACACTATAACAATAGTCAATGCATATGTACTTGGTTTATCTTTGTGGTACAGACAAATATATGCACTCTTCTTTATTATTAAAATGGGCACGATATATTTTATACATAACTTATAATATCTATGGATTCACTTCTCTATCCATTTACCCATTAAGACAGGAAAATTATCACAAAATAACGAACACATATTCCATAAAATAAAGAAAATATATGATATAAGATGTAGAGATATATTTTATTCAATCATACAGTTCTCTTCCATGTGAAAGCACATTTTAAATTGATTTGTAACCATTCTAACCCAAACTGTTAATATTGCGATCCCCGCTCTCTCTCCCTATCTCTCTCTTAAGAGTCGTAAGAGCTAATTAAACCCTTATCGACAATCGTTTTCATTTTTAGAAAAGTTTTATCGGTTGCGGTATAAATTGATTATCATTTTGCCAGCACCAACTTAATAATGTTTGCTGGTTTCATCGCTTCGGTGTGATAGAACGAAATTCAAAAAATGACAATTTTTTCTTGATAGGGTCACACTTTACAAAAAAATGCACAGAGCACACGGTGAAACATACCATTCAATACATCTTTACTTTACTAAGTCTGGGAATTGTATCAACTATAGGTATGAAAAGAATGATAAACCGACTTGCGACAACGATATATTGACACACGTCCTCTGTCAGAAGTGTACAAAATATTGAAAAAATGCGTTTATAAAGGTGTTGAGTATGCTTTAGTAATTGTAAAATGTTTACATTATCATCAGCTCCAAAAGCCATTTAAATATTATCGTATAACTGAGAAAACAACAACAATATACATGCATTACATGCATCAAATTTAGTATCTCGTGCATGGCATCATGGGACATGTTCTGGACAACTTATATGGGATGAGAAATAATCCATCGTATTATTACAATGTTACCAACATATATGTATTGCTTTGTTTTTAAATATGAATTTCAATGTAAGCAACTAGTATTATGAGTGATTTCGTTTTAATGACGACTTTCTTATATGAGATGGGAAATAATCCATCGTATTATTGAAGTATTTTACCAATAAATATTCATTATTTGTATTTAAATTTGTATTTCAATGTAAGCAACTAGTATTATGAGTGATTTCGTTTTAATGAGATGGGACATGCTCTATCGTACATTGTATAATGAAACTGAAGCCAACACCTATGCGTTTTTATATTTTGTATTTCAATATATGTGGACTACTTTTGAGAGCTGGCTAATGTTGAGGATAGTGCATCATTGATTAAGAACTTTTAGGTGAACAAGATATGGAAATCTATTGAAATACGACCTTGCGTCTTCTTGCCATTCGCTTCTCATAGCTGATACAGGTGAGAAAGTTATCAGGTACTTACGGAGACAGGTATGCTTGATTACTGGTTAACTTCCAATGATCTCAGCAATGAGTGGTTAGGTTAACTGATCGTTTCTAATTAGCACTTTATGGCATGATAAAACCTACGCTCAATTAGATTAAATACATTTTGATATATAAGTACGATGTATGGTAATCTACCAGTTGTAATCAATTCCAAGCTTAATACTTATATTATTGTCTTAAAACCGGACCCAGCTCTCCCTATTGGGTCTGTTGGTAATGTTTTAAAAGCCACATTTGAGCCACGTTGATCGGTCATTTGCTTCAACTGAAATTTTGAGTTACGTCTCAGTTTAGTTAGCGTTCAATTGTTATTTGCAATTGTGAGACAGGCATAGAATTCCCCGCTTTTTCATTGGTGGTTAAAAGACTTGATTCAGGAGATATTAATTTTGTTTAAACAATATATAATTCACATAAGTGTATATCTAGCATACATTTAACAGTAAAGCATGAAGTCATGCGTTTAACAAATTATGTTGAAAGGATAGAGAAAAAAGCTTTAGAAACTTGTGCAAATCTGCTTCCATAACAGTTACTTTACATCTTATTAAGACTTTATCTTATTGTTCCGTAATAATTTCAAAATAACCAAATAAGCAAAAATTGATAAACGAAAACATGGTTTATCTTAAATATTTCAAATATAAAAAAAAATTGGTTGAAGAGAAGGAAAGAAAGAGACTTCACTGATTTTATTTTCCTTTATCGGTTCATTCTAATACAGGGGATAGGTATTTTGCAAGTTTATGTATATAATTTCACTTCATCAGGATCTGGGATAGAGTACTTGTATTATATGAAGCCAGAGACATAAATAGAACATAACTGACCTATACTTACATATGATTGATTAAAAAATGTATAAAAAGAGTTGGTAGGCACATCATAGCGGAAAAAGCATTCAATATCGAATACAATTGAATAGCGAACTATAGTTGATAATATCATGTCAAATAGAAAAGAAGAAATATGTAGTCGAGGTTATCAATTACATGTTCAGCTCATATTGAATGTGTTATGTGTCATAGTTTGACACACGAAAACAACGCAATATATATCATACGATATAATATTGTATTATCAAGCGGTTAAAGAAACACCAACTCATGTTTGGTTGACTTTATCGAACTTAATACAGCAATGTTTTAGTTTGCTGACTTTTGTTAGGGTAAAATCATTCTGAAATAGTTTAACAACATTTTGAGTCTCGGGCGTAGAATAAACAATGTGGAAAGAAAGAAAGAAAGAATATTGTTTAGTTATTTAATAAATTATAATTAGCTACTGAAAAAATAGTAAGATATAATTTCCTTACAGTATATTATTGTATATCATATAAGTATATTGGTGTTTGATTTTACATTTTTCAGGTAGCATTGTGTGCTTATTGATTTTCGCTTTTCGAAAAAAAATATATCTAGTATGTTGCAATTTTCTACAGAACACCAATTAGGAATGCACACAAAACTTCGTAAAGATATCTTATGTATTGAATAAAATGGAAAGCCTTCAACAAATTGGTGACTTCCACAATTTGTATTGTTTAGAATTTTGCACCTGGCTTGTCATATTACTTAGAATTGTACATTGTTGTTTGGATAGACACATTTTATGACGATTATGACTGCTAACACATACACACACACACACACACACACTCACACACACTCTGTTTTCTTTTGTGATGAATATATTTTATTCCATGTAAGACATAATACAGTACTACGCCAAGACTTTTCATGTATCAATACAAGCTTCATGTATGTACTTTTGAATATATATATATTCATTAAACGACAAGGTCATGACAAAAACATAAAAATGCGAATCATAACTATAAATACAATACAAACATACGTGATATATAACAGATGAAAAGGTGTCGCCAGCTTTGAATGGTCAGCGACAACTAGGTAATTTAAGCAAGATTTACATTAGGCCCAGCTTTCTCTTCTCCGTGTATCACATCATTTACATACTAATGTTGTGTTTATGTTGCTTTGCAGGTTATGTGATTTTAATGTTTCATTTTCTGCTTTAAATATTATATTTTGTTATTTTTATGGTGATGAAAATGAGCGAATATAAAATTCGTGAATGTATTTATCCCCCCATACACCTTTTTTCTCCCTAAATGACATTCAATTTTCATACAACTAGTTGTTCCTCTATGATTCGGATTCGATAGCGTATATGCAAGGGGAAGTATGATAATAAATCAATTTTATGACAACTGGATCTTATTTATTTTTTAATATAAAACACGTGTTCCAACATTTACATAATGACAGAAATCAATATTAAGTTTCATAGTTAAAATGAATATTTGATATCTTAATTTGTTCTTTTTTTTTTTATAAATTTTACCCCCCCCCCCCCCCCCCCCACACACACACACACACACCTGAAAGTAATAAAGATATACTTTTTACATGTACTTTAATTATACCTGTGTTTCTTATCATCAACTTATCACATATAAAATGTTCTTCTTGACAATGATTGACCTGACGCAGGTCGTCAATCAATCAAGTCGATTATCCAATCAGCGTTCGACGTTGGTTTGAACGCCGCCATTTTCTTTGGACAAGCGGGCGGTATCTACGTAAACACTACATTGTATTTACTTGGACACACAACGCCACGTTACCAGTGGGTGAATCGATAAACGTTCATTCGTTGGGTCGATTGATTTGCATTGACTGTTTGGTAATACTTACTCTAAATTCGTTAACTCTAAAATTTATAATAATTATATTTCTTAGCAGGCATTCTTTTTATTTTTTCGGTTGAATCATACTTCATAACTGTATCTTTTACGTTATTGGCGGGAGCATTTTATTTAGCGTGTCTTTTTTAAATTTTAGAGAGAATGAAAAAATAATATAATACGCCCACAGACGCTATTAAAAAGCATATTAAATGGAAATGCAGAAATTTTGACGAAAACTTGAATTCTAACTTATTTGGTTGGTTATTGTCTTTCGTTTTTTTTAGGTCACCTAAGACTTTGTCTCAAGAAACATTTTTGCTATCGCCTTCTATCCATCGTGCGTCGTCCGTCGTGCGTCAATAAACAATTGGCATTTTCGACTTCTTCTCAAAAAATCGTGAGCTCAGTCATTATGAAATGTTGTATGCAGCTTTTGTACCCAATGGTTGATCAAATAGATGATTTACATGGTCCCAAGTGTAACTTTAAAAATCTTCTCACGGTTTCGACCTGGATGTAAGGCCTAAAAAAATTAGCGTGTCCGTAAACAATTCACATTTTCGACTTCTCTTCAAAAACTGGATGCTCAATTGTAATGAAATGATGAATGCAGTTTTGGAATCTAATGGTGAATCAAAATTGTGAATTGCACGGGCCCACCCCCTGGGGCCTTTATGGCGAGGCAAAAACAGTCAAAGTCAAGATAAACTTTAAAAATCTCCTTTTTACTATAGGTAGCCTTTGCAAACAAATGGTGAGCAAGATTATTGACGTAAATGGGTCCTTTATAAAAATGTGAATTGCTTGTCCCTGGGTCTCACAGTTTTTGAGATGAAAAAAAAGATGGATTGTTTACGGAAGTACTTTTTTAGGCCTCACCCCCAGGGCCAAACTGTGAAACCCAGGGACATGCAATTAGAATATAGGTTTTGCGACTTCGAGAAGCAGGATATCACGTGGCAGAAGAGACTAAACTTTATTTTCTAAATAAATCAGGTCAATTAATTGATTGATTGATTGACTGATTAAATATTTAGCGTCAATTTTATGACATCAGTGGTTATCAGAGTTAACCTTACTTCATTTCAATTAAATCCTGTAAGGTTAACTGGTACTCGAGCACACTCAATATACGCAAGTAACTGAAATCTGTTCCACTTTAATCAGCGGTGTGAGACGAACGACAATGAGACACAATGTCGTGTATCAATCATCACGAGGGCAGGGATTCGAACTCAAATGTCACGATCCCTGGAATGATTGTCATACACGCTACTGAGCTATTCGGACCCTGCAAAAAAAACGAGTCATATCAAATTCAAAGATAATTCACGAAACATCTCTTCACATTGGTGGCATTCAGAACAATCATTACACATAATATATTTATCAGGTTTTTAATGAAATTAGAGGAGAGTTCTTGGTCTGGTCGGCCCGGTGTCAGTATAATGTGACTGGGTGGGGTATCATACCATGTGTGTGCGGCATGATACTCCAGTGTGACAGCGCTAAGAATACTGTCTCAAGTAGACACCGTCGCGATATGACTGAAAAATTGTTGAAAGCGACGCTAAACACCATACAACAACAACAACAACAACAACAACAACAACAACAACACGAAACATCTCTTCACATTGGTAGCATTCAGAACAATCATTACACAAAATACATTTATCAGGTTTTTAATGAAAGCGGACACAAAAAACGATTTGCACAGCATTTAGAACTGATTGTCTTGGTTTTAGTTTAATGTGGCGGAGCTGTGTTGCATTTCAATTTGCTGATGACTTGATACGTCATGGTAGCAGCCTCATACGAACGGTCCATAAACTTGTCTTCATTAAACAGGCAGTGCAGCAATACAAACATGCTGACACTATATATTGGATACAACTAAACACGTTGCATTAAATGCATTGTATATTATGCGTTTTATATTGTTGCTGTTTTATTTTTAAATGAATTAAACTATATTGTGCGAGGTTCTGCAAACAAGTTTAATATTAAATAAATTCAATAAAAGGTACGCACGGATGTATTATCCTCTATATAATACATCCGTTACACAAATGTAAGATTCTTTTGTATCAAATTACTTAACATTTATTTTCACGCTCACCTTGATAAGGGACGAACACAATCAGACTTACTTCCACCAGTCATCGTATGACGTAACATGATGACAAGTTGACGTCATTTACATGTTCGGAAAGGTGCTCGGCATTTTACGTACGAGAGCCGAGTTATACGGAAAGCGCACAACGATTGATGAACAGTAGTAATATTATACCAAATTAATATCAAATATAAAAATTATGTTATTTTTTTTATTACACTATTGCACTATTGCACTATTGACTTCCACAACATGTCAGAATAAGATTTCACACCCCGGCAGACTTTGACTTCCACACCCTAACACAATTTGACTTCCACACCCTGATAGTATTATACTTCACACACCCGACAAAATTTAACTTCCGCATCATGAAAGAAGTTGACTTCACACCTTAAAAGAATAAGACATCACCCCTCGACAGAATTCGACTTCCACATCCTGACAGAATAAGAGTTCACACCCCGACAGAAGTTGACTTCTACATCCTGACAAAATAAGACTTCACACCCTGACAGAATTTGACTTCCACACACTGACAGTATTAGACTCCCAAGATATAGTAATATTCAGACCCCTGTTGTTTTTATTACAGAAATATGTTTGGGATAGGGAGAGCATATTACTTTATTAATCATTATAGATCTTTCGTGTAAGTATTGCTTTTTTTGTAATTGGTTTGTATGGTCCATTCCGTTACCAGGATTCGAAAGTTGAACTCTTAATACTATAGGACACGCAAGCTTCGGATATTTGCTCTGATATTGAATTATTATTGTGGATGTTGCATATAGCATATACTACAACAACTGTGTTGTTTATAATGAAGTGATATTATACATTTATTTAATGTTGAGATATTATAACAAAACAATTAGACACTTAGAATTGATTAATACTATAGAGCAACAAAATTGCAATTATATTTATTTCTTATTATAGTTTCTGAGCCCAGCAGGGGACAGCTCAGTTCGTAGCACGTCTGACTATTATTTTGACTATCAGGTGTCGTGAGTTTAAAAATCCGTCTGGCCATAGTCCTGGTAATGACTGATACACGTCATTGCGTCTCATTGTCATTCATCACTCATCGCTGATTCAAATTTGAAAGTTATCACTTACATGCGGAGATGGGTGTGCTTTGAATACTGACTAATCTTCCAGAAGCAAAGAAAAGAGTGGTTAGGTTAGTCCTGGATGGTTTAAAATTGACACTAAATATTCAAACAAACAAATAAAACATATATATTTTTTCTTATACAGTTGGACTACGCTAATCCGTACTCCTCTTATCCGGATATCTCTCTAAACCAAATATTTTTGTCGGTCCCGAAATTTCTTATTCTATCTTTATTGTTAACATATGATTATTATATATTTGTCACCACTAATTCAAGTGGAATAGTTATCACTTACACACGGAAAAGGGTGTGCTGGAGTACTGTTTTTATTTTCAATAATCACAGGAAAGAGCGGTTAAGGATCAAAGCGTTAGATGACAGGGCATTGACATTTAGAGGGCATTGACGATAAATATTGTAATATGATACAATTAAGTACATGTAAGAGTTAAAAGATTCGCAATAGAATAAAAATGTACTAATGTATTACTCGCAAAATCATTGGCCTATAACCATACATTCATGTCAATGTAATATATTTGTAATATATCTAATTACGATTATTGATATGACGAAGTAAATTTGGGACCAAATTACGGTATTTTGTTACGTTTTGTAAATATATACATGTACAGCCGAACCTGTGTCAGCGATCACCTCTATGAAGCAGGTACTTGTCTAAAACAGCCACAGTATTCTGTTATACCCAATACCTATGCGTTTAGATCAATTAACCGTATCATACAGGAATTTGAAGCTGTCTTAAAATATTACTTTTGCTCTTTCCCTTGACCGGCTGCTTGCGTCAGGTTTGACTGTTCATAGTAACTTTAATAAAAAGAGTGTATCCAATGCTTTTTATTTATTGTTTTGCTAGATGTATGGCTTTATGGTACATATACACACAGGTTATATACAGTTATTATCAGGTGCTCTTTTAAATGTTGAATATGAATAAGATTTTGTGTTTAACCGACGTCCTTGCCGTACACAAACGCATGCCAAGTGTACAGCGTTTTATAATCCGTTATTCTACGATAAAGTGCAGTCCATAACAATGCAGTACAGGACAGCTCAAAAACCCCAGCACAGTCCAGTACAATGCAGTACGGACAGCAAAATACAGCGCAGTCCAGTGCAATGCAGTAAAGGACAGCAAAATACAGCGCAGTCCAGTGCAATGCAGTACAGGACAGCAAAATACAGCGCAGTCCAGTGCAATGCAGTACAGTACAGTACATGACAGCAAAGTACAGCGCAGTCCAGTACAATGCAGTACAGGACAGCAAAAAACAGCGCAATCCAGTACAATGCAGTAAAGTACAGCAAAATACAATACAGCCCAGTACAGTGCAATGCATTGCAGGACAGCAAAATACAGCGCAATCCAGTGCAATGCAGTACAGGACAGCAAAATACAGCGCAGTCCAGTGCAATGCAGTACAGGACAGCAAAATACAGCGCTGTCCAGTGCAATGCATTGCAGGACATCAAAATACAGCGCAGTCCAGTGCAATGCAGTACAGGACAGCAAAATACAGCGCAGTCCATTGCAATGCAGTACAGGACAGCAAAATACAGCGCAGTCCAGTGCAATGCAGTACAGGACAGCAAAATACAGCGCAGTCCAGTGCAATGCAGTACAGGACAGCAGAATACAGTGCAGTGTTATGCAGTACAGCACAGGCAAATACAGTGCAGTGCAGTACAATACAGTACAAGCTTAGTATATTACAGAACTGACAGAAATATATCATATAGTCTTATAGCGCAACACAGTACAGTACAGCACAGCACGATATACGATATATCAATAACCGCGTTATTTTAAAAAAACACCAATCGCAGCAGCCTTATTGAACGGTCTCCTTTCTTTCAAATCAGCACAATATTAATACGCACAGAGAGTTTGTAGAAAAGTGTGAAATACATCCCATGTAACGACGAGATGGAAGATAAACGGGCGTCTGCAAAAACAGTAGCAGCGAAGTGTCGCCAAATCAATCATGTTGAAGAGATAAGAAGAATCAACAGACGTAAAAACAGTCTCCTCAGAATAACAAAAACACAACAGAAAAAACTTGACAAATCTTAGAAAGTGCTAGTACCATTTTGTGAGGATGTAATACATAACCATTTAGAAGATGAATCAGATTCCAGTATGAAGTAATAATGGACAGTTTTGGTTAATTCATGTGGAGACGATAGACAAATGTATTGGTAGTGTGTTAAGGAAGACAATGTATTGTCGGCGTAAGGGTGATTGAATAAATGCAAATAATAGACAATCATAGACTCTGGCATTAGGTGTGTATTACAGTATGTGGCGTCGTGCATTCGAATATATTATAAGCTCTCCCGATTGGGTCTGTTTAATAGCAATGGTTACGAGCGTGCTGATTGGTCAGTTGATTCATGGAACGTTTGAATGATTTAATAACCGTTGAAATGCTATAAATTTGGGGATAGATATAGACTATTAACTTTTTTTCCTTTTGGGTGTTTGCGATATATCAGGTTCTATATATAGATTAATAAGTCGATGAACAATGAGGTGAAAGCAATACGAACATGTGACAATGAAATTCAAGTTCAAATTTCAATTTTAATTTGTATGTCGCCAAACATTTTATGACAACAATGAGTAAGAGATATAAAACTGTTAAGTACATGCTTTTCGGATCAAATACACTCATGAGATGTGAAACGTAACACAGGTAGAGATATGAAAACGCAATATTGAGGACGAATGAATTCTCCAGTAAATATTGTCTATTGATGTTATTGTTTGTTTACTTAAGATTTTTAATTCCTGCAATGGTGTCATATTTTCCTTTCCAAGTAAGTCCGCTCGACACCCCTTGCTGTTTTTTTTATATATTCTTAAATGTATATCATTGTGTAATGTCATAGGGTTCGATTCGATTGCCTTCTATAGTTGTCAGTTTTAACCAAGACCGCAGCGTGGTCTAGTGGTAGAGCGTCCGCCTCGCATGCGGAAGGTCGTGGGTTCGATCCCCGGTAGGGTCATACCAAAGACTTTAAAAATGGTACTAAAAGCTTCCTCGTTTGGCGTTCTTCATTTAGAGGAGAGTTCTAGGTCTGGTCGGCCCGTAGTCAGTATAATGTGACTGGGTGGGGCATCATACCATGTGTCTGCGGCATGATACTCCAGTGTGACAGCGCTCAAAATACTGTCTCAAGTAGACACCGTCGCGATATGACTGAACAATTGTTGAAAGCGACGCTAAACACCATACACTAACATAGTTTTAACCATTACAAACGTTCCAATAGTATATCGGCAGTGCCGCACTAATACACAATGGCATCGATATAACATATGTAAGCAGTAAACGTCCTCGCTCTACCCTCTGTCATAAAGAGTGAAAATGAGAGCCCTGATTGGTCATAATTAGCAGTATCAACATTGAATAGAAAAAATAATATATAAAAGTTGTAACTTAATATGACATGGACATAGACGTAGACACACAGTTTTCAATCAGTATACATGCAATTGACAATATGTTTTCTTCATGCATGTAGCAGATATAGGCATAAGGAACATTCACAGAATTATAATATGCATAGTACGGTAGTATATATTTTTAATTGTTTGCATAATTGATCAATTTCATATTCAATAACAAACAGCACATGGTTTACATGTTTACGTAGATTTCGTAATCAATTACAGATAAACAACTGTTACACATACATAATAATTTTGACATAGATTAAATAAGAAAGTACTATTGATTCACTATTCTATAAAAGGTGTGATAACGTACTTTTGTTTCATAAATCTAAAATAATGTTTGGAATAGAGCGTTTCGTGAAGAACCAAATCGTGGCATATAAACACGCAACTGATGTTAAAACAAAAAAAAAGATTGAAGGCCAAGCCAAGACAGACAGATAAAAAGAGTGACAATACTTCGTAGTAGCTAAACTATGTTTGACAATATGGTAAACAGTATAGCGTGCTATGAATTATGGAACAGACATGGAATTCCCTGCTATGTATTTTTGCGTTTAGCAGATCTGAATCGGGTGTGCCACGGAGGTTGATAGATTAATATAAAACCATTTAGTCAAATGCTACATACTATACGGACTTTGGACGTTATATAGCAGCGACAAACAAAAATGTTGACTGTTAAGTTAATGTTAACGTTACATGACATGACAGTTTGGTAAACACATAAGAATGCTACATGAATGCAATGTCGGACAGGCAGGGCATTTCCTTGATAGTTCATTGAGGTTTAACATAACTCAATCAGGAGATGTCAAGTACTGGGATAGACTACGCTATGGATTGTGGGACAGGCAGGGAATCCCGTGCTATTACATTAGGTATAACAGACCTTTTTCGGGAGATATCTTGTACAGGAATATACTATTACAGTTGTCTGCAGTACGGACCAGGCTCTCCTGAAATGGTCCCTTAAATAGCAATGATGGGAAAGACGCATTTGAGCACGTTGATCGGTCAGTTTCACCAACTGAAAGTTTTAATGTCGTCACAGTTTTGTAAGCGTGCAATTCCTATAAATGGTTGGACAGGCATTATAGTATTTCCTGATTTTTCATTGTTGGTTCATAGACCTGATTCAGGAGATATCGGAGTCTGAGATAGACTACTATTAAATACTCTATGTCAGGCAAATCTAGTGTAAGAAGTATGTTTTGGTGTTGTCTTACGTCTTCTGTCGATAATATGTCTTTGTGTTTTTTTCATAAAACGAATGGTGTGGTTACAGTACAAATTGCTTCAATTACATTCCTGTTTAATGTAACATGTTAGCTTAATATCGTTTATCAGATACCTGCACTGCTATTATACACTGAACAGCTCTCAGACTTGCGCGTAACTGAATTAGGAATAAAACAGACAGTGTGAAACTATCGTTTCAATAATTGAGGGTGGAAAATTCAATATTAATATGGTTAAGTTTTGAAACTTAAAGACACGGTGCAGCATAAACACATTAATAATGTTTAATATTTTGTAAACGTTTTCAATTCCATCTGAAATATCATATTACGGAAACTAGTTATGCTATTTTGTTGTAAGGCGTACACATCGGGACTGCGTTTCGCAAAATAACTTACGATAAAAATCGACGTAAGTCAATTACACAATTTCTCAGTTGTGTGTTCAAATTTTGATCGACATTTAAATTGATTGTATTTTCAGAACTTATGTAACTATATGCATGATTTGAGATAATTTGGCTTCATTTGGATGAAAATTAAAGATATTATGAATAATTGTTAGTTTACGTTTACGACGTTTGTTGTCGTAAGTTTTTTTGTGAAACACACATCTGTCTTCTAAATCTGTTTCACCAACACATTCAAATGATTCTAACTGCGGTTGTATATTTTAAATCAATAAAAATAAGTGATAATTGCAATAAAGCTTTATGAGCATTTCCAGGATTGGTAGAAATATGTTATGTTATCCAATAAAACAATAAAAAACTCATTGTTTTATTGCTGTTTATCTCAGTGTTGTGTTTCTAAGTATTTTGGTGTACTGTATGTGTTTGTGTATGTTGGTTGTCATGAATTTATAAATCTAATACAATTTCATTTAAACCAATATAGACTTTATCTTGGAATAAATATTTGCATTTCAGGAGATTTACTTTTCATAAGTATGTTCATAAGGCCAACACAATCGGTATTAAGCAATATTTGAACGACTAAGCCCTGTCTGTTGGAGTCTGTATACCAAGTTTGATGTGTACATTTAGTTTCATTGTAACACCAATTGCTGTTCCTTGTTTTCATGTTTATATATGAATATAAGAATCAATTCAACTGTTATGCGTGTAGACTGACGGTACTCATTAGTCAGATTGTGTCTGTCAAATCACAATGTCGGGAAAGCCATATTTGAGCACGCTGATTGGTCAGTTTCTTCAATGGAAAGTTTAAATGACGTTACAGTTTAATAAGCATCCAATTGCTATGATTTGTAGGACAGGCATATAATTCGCTGCTTTTTCATTGGTGATTAATATTGGTTCTGGGAAAGACTACGATAAACAATAAATTGTAACAAATTGAACTCCAAGTACGTTTTTGTATAGTATCACATGCTTACCTAATAGCCTAAACATTGTATTATCCGTTCTTATCTTACGTGATTATACGTTGGACTCCAAGTACGTATCTGTATAGTATCACATGCTTACCTAATAGCCTAAACATTGTATTATCCGTTCTTATCTTACGTGATTATACGTTGGACTCCAAGTACGTATCTGTATAGTATCACATGCTTACCTAATAGCCTAAACATTGTATTATCCGTTCTTATCTTACGTGATTATACGTTGGACTCCAAGTACGTATCTGTATAGTATCACATGCTTACCTAATAGCCTAAACATTGTATTATCCGTTCTTATCTTACGTGATTATACGTTGGACTCCAAGTACGTATCTGTATAGTATCACATGCTTACCTAATAGCCTAAACATTGTATTATCCGTTCTTATCTTACGTGATTATACGTTGGACTCCAAGTACGTATCTGTATAGTATCACATGCTTACCTAATAGCCTAAACATTGTATTATCCGTTCTTATCTTACGTGATTATACGTTGGACTCCAAGTACGTATCTGTATAGTATCACATGCTTACCTAATAGCCTAAACATTGTATTATCCGTTCTTATCTTACGTGATTATACGATGAACTCCAAGTACGTATCTGTATAGTATCACATGCTTACCTAATAGCCTAAACATTGTATTATCCGTTTTTATCTTACGTGATTATACGTTGGACTCCAAGTACGTATCTGTATAGTATCACATGTTTACCTAATAGCCTAAACATTGTATTATCAGTTCTTATCTTACGTGATTATACGTTGAACTCCAAGTACGTATCTGTATAGTATCACATGTTTACCTAATAGCCTAAACATTGTATTATCCGTTCTTATCTTACGTGATTATACGTTGATCTCCAAGTACGTATCTGTATAGTATCACATGCTTACCTAATAGTCTAAACATTGTATTATCAGTTCTTATCTAACGCGATTATACGTTGATCTCCAAGTACGTATCTGTATAGTATCACATGCTTACCTAATAGTCTAAACATTGTATTATCCGTTCTTATCTTACGTGATTATACGTTGGACTCCAAGTACGTATCTGTATAGTATCACATGTTTACCTGATAGCCTAAACATTGTATTATCCGTTCTTATCTTACGTGATTATACGTTGGACTCCAAGTACGTTTTTGTATAGTATCACATGCTTACCTAATAGCCTAAACATTGTATTATCCGTTCTTATCTTACGTGATTATACGTTGGACTCCAAGTACGTATCTGTATAGTATCACATGCTTACCTAATAGCCTTAACATTGTATTATCCGTTCTTATCTTACGTGATTATACGTTGGACTCCAAGTACGTTTTTGTATAGTATCACATGCTTACCTAATAGCCTAAACATTGTATTATCCGTTCTTATCTTACGTGATTATACGTTGGACTCCAAGTACGTATCTGTATAGTATCACATGTTTACCTGATAGCCTAAACTTTGTATTATCCGCTCTTATCTAACCTGGTTATACGTCGAACGACTCTCAGACTTGTACAGAATTGAGTTAGATAGAAAACATACATTGTAACAATATCATCTTAATATGTTTTAATGGTGAATCCGTTCGTGATTGAGTTAACTTCAGTCTGAAAAAAAACATAGACGCAGAGCACAATTACTTATGATTTGATTTTAGTCTGTGAAATAGTTGAATTCAATTTAAGACACCGTATTATGGCTAACGAGTAATGGTCTCACATAATTATATGTTTTAACCATTAGTTTTTTACAGACATGCAAAAAAAATACGTGATTGTGCAAATGAAAATCTAAATAACTGGAAATAAACTGATAAATTCAACATATCCTGTTCATGGTGGCATAACTACTATTTATGTATGTCTTTGTTTGTAAGTAAAATTATATATATGTTCCAAAATTGGATAAACAAATTAGATATGTGTATTTTAACAATTAGTCATTTGCATAAATATTCACAAAAGACGCGCGCAATTGACAACCTAAAAGTTGATAAATGCACAAATCAAAATGTCTTGTTCATTCTGGCTTGACACTTATTTGTACATACACTGAAAAGAAAAAGAAAGTATACATTTTGTTTTTTAAAATTATTTCATTATTGGCTAAGTGTATTCATGTGATGAAAAAGGATATGATTTTTTTCTTATTGTTTTGCTTTGAAATGAATTAAATGTTTTTTTTTATTCAACAATATGATGAAATGTAAATATATACAAAAAGTATATGCAATACATTTATTGTGCCTTGACCTGTCGACGTTTACTTTCTTTTTCCTTTCACTGTATATTTATGCCGCTATATTGTATGTAAACTTGTATATATTTTCGGATAAAAAAAATCGATAACGTTCATTTGTTATCACAGGTTATTTATTTGATCCTTAGTTGGTTAAACGTTTAAGACATGTTAGACATGTATTGACTTGAAATAGATAGAAACAGATTGTGGACAGGGGCTTGGACACGGGTAAAGATTTGCACATTTCTTCTTGTTCTATGAGTTATTTACCCGGTGAAAAGAGATCATATTCACCTGTTTGAATGTTGAGTCCAATTGTGATAGACTGACTGTTAGATGATTGGTTGGCTGGTTGAATATTGAGCGTCATTTTTATTCCATCGAGGGTAAACAGACGATCAGTTAACCTTACCACTGTTTCCTGGGATCCTGAAAGGTTAACCAGTACTTGATCACAACCCATCTCCGCAAGTAACTGGTAATTTCCCACTTTAATCAGCGATGAGAGATACATGATATTGATATTGTATAGCAATCATCACGGAGACTGCGGCCGGATGGGGATTCGAACTCACTACCCCTGGATTGATAGTCAAACGCGTAACCGACTGAACTTATCGGGTTCGGCTGAAGTCAGGGGCATGCTACAGAATAACAAAAACACAGAATTAGATGTACACAATAGTTTTGCGGATTTGAAAACTTAAAAAAACAACTGACATTTACGTAAATTCATAAATTCAGCATCTTGTGCATTCATCCCTCCAGGGATCGTGAGTTCGAATCCCCCGCCCGGCAACAGTCTCCGTGATGATTGATATACGGCATTGTGTCTCATTATCATTCGTCTCTCACCACTAATTCAAGTGGGAGAGTTATCAGTTACTTGCGGAGATGGGGTGTGCTCGAGTAGTGGTTAATCCCAGGAAACAGTGGTTAGGTTAACAGATAGTATTTTAGCCCTCGATGGTATAAAAATGACGTTAAATATTCAATCAATCAATCAATCATTCATCCTGATGACAATAACCTTGGAATGTGTCAGTGATTTATAATGTATTTTGTACAAAAAACAAACCGGACAAGACAAAATTTGTTGCACGCACTTGAGGCATCATCCTTAACTGCATATTTCAAATTGTATTATAAACGTAGTTGGCACCATAATGACTCGACTCCTCGGGGAAATATATTGGCGTCAGAAATAATCTGCCTTGTCAAGCACGTCGCACATTAACATAAACCGTATGTAATAGAAGTGACACCATAGACGAAGTTGCTGTTCAGTCGTTCAGTCACGTGTGTTTTTACATCATAGTGTATAAAAATGTTTCATGTTTTAAATATACAAAAAAGCATGGTTTTAAAAACATAGATCTTGTCATTGTTTTTTTGTATAAAGCAAAGTAAGGAAATTATATTACTACTTAAGACCGGCGTCTCTCCAACTCTTATCTCTCTAATAAATGTATTGTATTGTACATTAGTTCTAATTCGTTTTCCTGCTAATCTTTAATGTCTCTTGCACGTTTTGTTATTTATTCAAATCTGTCTAGTTTTATTTTCCTTTAGAGATGTTTCCGATTATGTGTCAGACAGTTTGATGCTGCGATACTTATTTTAAATCATTCTGTCTGCTATTGTTTCATAACCCTAAGGTTGTAATTAAGAAAGGTTTTATAACAGAATTGAGCAGACATCTTGACAGATATGACATGTTGTCTTGTTTTGATTTCCTCCGTTGTTTCTATGTGCTTATTGAATATTTGCAATAACTTGTTCTTGTTCACGGATGAGGGTCCAGTAGAAGACTAATTGAGTTAGACTCTTTAGTCCATTCATTATTTCATTATTTAATTCTCTTTTTAACCGTATACGGAACGTTTATCATCCTCCGGTAAACATTTACGTTAGATTAGTTTAAACAAAATGCTCAGTATTAGAAGACATCAAAATGTCCGCAAAAATAAAAAAAAGTGTACTCTAAGCTGTTATTATAGTTTGGCATTACATAACACGTTATTATTTGAAAATAGAATCACAAACCTTAATTGTAAATTCCGACATGGCTTCATGCAACTGTTCTATGTATATGCCTACAATAATACCATTAGCTAAAACCCTCTTTGTATTCAATATAACAAAAACAAATTAAAGTATAACATGTTGGTTTTAATTTAAACGATAAATGTGGCAGCGGTCACCCATATAAATATTAACACGTACTTCGTTGCTTAACTTCCAATATAATCGGTGCCGCTATAAAAGCTAGCTCAACAGCGAGGCTATTGCATGTGGTCTATGTACATTCACTAAACCCCTCCCCTCATTTACCTTAAAAGACTTCGCTTCAACTGCATAGCCTGTAGCCACAGTTCCTGGCCATATACCGCCCCATCCTAAATAAAGTAAGAGTTGTGCGAAGGCAAATTAATCTTTGTCGCCAAAACCAAAATAAGCATCATGGTCTTGTTAAAAGTTTTAACAGAAACATCAAAGTTTTTTTTATTATCATAGCCATCATTGCCATTTTTTTCATGTTATATAACTAGCATGTAAATATCTTCTCCTACTGTTTTGTTACACAATCTATCATACCCAATGTTTCGTTCATATCTGAGATACACTGGCTAGAGCCAATCTGTTTTTCTGATCGACATTTCTTCGCAATATGCATTGATATTCATCCCAGTTAAGCGGAGTGTTCCACAAGTATGTCAACCCGATGTCTAATGTGACACTGAACCATTTATCATGAAAATGAGTAGAATACAAAATGAATTCCAACGATCGGCAACTTATATAACAGAAAGTACGCTCATATGACTCCACTTAAGGTGTTCGCCCACCATTTATTTGTGTTCTTTATTCTTTATAGTAAGTAAAAACAGGTTTGTCATTCATAGAGATACCCAAATGAAAGAAGTCAAACTTACATCTTTTTATTTGTCAACCTCTGCACTACCAAAATATGATGAGAAAAGTAAGGATCATGTGTCATATAAGAGGTGTGTTTTTCTGTTCAGTATGCACATTGTTCACACAGTTTAAGTAGTCATCCGAAATCATGTTTGCATTCCCCAATTTCCAAGCATATCTTTTAAATTTACAACTCAAATATGAAATTGCTTTAAAAATGTTCGAAGTATGTCAATTATATACATCAGTTATACCATTCAAAATAATAAAAAAACATTAACATAAGGGAAATGCATTTTTCAAGATTATTTGTAACCGCCACTATGCGACTACCTGATAGAAGCATTTCTTGTTTGCATTGACGGTACTATATTGAAGACTTGAAGCTCTGCTATACCGCGCGTTGAATCAATTCTTGTACAGAATGAATTACTATACGGGGATGTAGATTTCTATTTCTGTCTATCTGAAAGATATATTTAAACAGTAATTTAAAGCTCTGTACGTAATATAACGCATTGAATCAGTTCTAATACCTACCCATGAATGTAAAACAAAACGGGGATGCGGATTTCTATTTTTGTCTGCCTGAAACATAAGATTTTAATTAATTATTATTTGTATATTATATAATATCATATATGTTATATCATGCATCTGATCGATTCTATTACACATGCATGTAAAACTATGAGGGTGTAAAGTTCTATGTTTTTTATCTGAAACTGTTAAATACTCATTACCTTGCCAGCTTTTCTCTGTAAAAGTAGTGATATTGTGCTAAGTTTGAAAATAATAGTTCACCATATATTTTTAGAAATACGTATACATTTGTATTGATATCTCCTAGGTAAGATATAGTATTTCAATACAAATCTGTATTGATAAATTTAATTATATATAACTGTATTTCATTAATGACCAAAAAAGGGTGAACCAGGTTCACTTTCGATTATTTACCAAAATTATGTCTCTAGCCAAGTATATCACTATATATGTTTGCAAAGATTTCGTAACACGCATTTTATTTAATTGAATTATATTTTGCACTATGGTTTGAGTTTTACCTTCGTTCTATCGATATCTAGTCACAGTTTTATGTTTGATGATACTATACCAAACTGCGATTAAAACCGCTTTACTCTCAGTCCATGGGACGTGAGTTCCAATCACTGTCCGGCCACAGTCTCTGTAATGACTGATATCCGATATTGCGTATCTCTTGCCGCTCATTCATACGGGAGAGTTGCCAGTTACCAGCGCAGGTGTACTCGAGTACTGATTAACTTTCCTGTATCCAAAGAAATAGTGGTGAGCCGTCTGTTGGCCCTGAATGGCAGAAAAAATAACGCAAATTATTAAATCAATCAATCCATCTGAATATGTACAAAACTAGCAAGAATCAGGGCTGATCGAGAAAGAGGTGTATTGCCGGCAATTGATTAACGGAAATACAGTTGACGGATGGCGGGAAAAATAACAACGCATATCTAAATGCAAGACTTATCGTTTTTACTCGCTGATTTATGTCGTCACATGTTTGAATACTGATTAATTATAGTAGTATTTTTTGAAAATTTACTGTCCCAAATTAATACAAACAGGTACAGTACCACCGTTGGAAAAAGGAAGTGCTTCCGTGGGGTAGTCGCATAATGGCGGTTATAAATAATCCTTGTTTCTTCTTCTTTAAATGCTCATTTGTTTTATTTGAATGGCATTATTGATGTATTTTGAACATTTTGAAAGCATTGTCAAGAAATGTGAATTTAGAAAACAAATTAATGCTTGGAAATTTGTGTATGAATACATGATTTCGGAAGTCTACTTTCACTTTGTTAACAGTGTACATATACACTGAGCAGAAAAAAAAATTTTTTTTGGTAAGGCAGAGGTTAGAGAAAAGTAAAATGAAAGTTTCACTTCTTTCATTTGGGTCTCTTTATGAATGACAAGCCTTCAAACTTTTATTATTTACTATAGAGTAAAGAACAAAAATCAATGGTGGGATTTCACCTACATACATTGATGATAGATGTGGTATTAGTCATTAACTTGTTTTTGGCTTGTATGAAATAAGTTATTTAATTGTTGTATAAGTCTTCGTGTATGATTATACATGCTCAGTGTGTGTGATAATATATTAGTTAAACACGAGTTTCTTATTAAAGATTGTCACACGACAATGACGAAATAAATATTGTGCATATCGAACATGGGAACAAGCTTTAGTTCAAGGGAAATACATTTCATCTCATACCTATTCTATTTTCTGCCAAACGCTTCTCATGCTTTGACGAAACGCTGTATGTATCTCGTGGTACGCATTGATTTCAGTCATTCCATCCAATATCACATCTGAACAATTAGTCATTACTACCTTATAATATGTTATATACATACTGTATTCTGTATCCGTATTTTGAAAACGTACACTCGCGATTTCAGTATATTAATGTTATATAACTCTTATCAAATAATTCATGCAAGCAATGCAAGAGTTGTCTTTCTTGTGATTTATTTTTATCCCTGCTAATAGATATTCATGTATGCTCTCTACGTCTACAAATCAATGTATTTACAGTCATATAGTATGACATTGGGGAAATTAAAAAAAAAGAGAAATATGTTATTGGATATCTTTTACTGCTACTGCATTAAAAAACAGTATTTATTGTTTCATCCGGCGGTGGCAATTTTAGTATTGTCCGATACGAAATGAATTTAACATTTAAAATGTGTTATTAAGGTAACAGAAATTGCTTTCAACTCCAGTAGTTGTTGTGCCAAATTGGTTAAGTGTCATATGATTTTTTAAATATCTAAAATTAATATATAATGACATTTATTATGTTTATATTGTATACATATCTAGAGAATAAAAACGTGACCATCTTGTTTAAAGTTAGTCATGTACTTTACCTATACTAATACAGATATATATTTTTTCGATTTAGCGAGTTGATGGAATAATTTATTTAAATAGTTTTAACCAGTAAAGGGCATCAAAACTGATGTAGTTAAAATATCTTAACCTTGTACACATGTATATATTCTGTGTCATTGTCATTTATGATGGCAGTTTCAAGTTAGACTGATTTGTATGCAATTATCACATGTTCGAAATTCAGCTCAGTGTTCGAATTATCTTTCATATGAACGTCATTACAGTTCACAAATCAAAATATCTTACTATACAATGGAGATGACGATTGCAATTGAACAAACATTTGATTGTGAATTTACCTCATATTCATAATAGACTTAACAATTGATCTACTGAAATTTGCAAGTTATGTAGAAGCATGTGCGTAATTCGTTGTACCCATGGAGTGATATACTTTCAAAATTGGTAAATCCTTGAACAACATGTCGACCCGAAATGTGTGTTTAACTTAAACAATCCACTCCTTAGACATTACTGTAGTTAATGCAACAGAAAGTGACTTTTAATACGATTTCCATCTTTGACATCAGTTTATAGGTTCCCTCAATATTCTTATATGTTCTGATATGATATTTAGTGTATTGGATGGTGCATTATGATAGCAGTTTAAATACCATTCAATTTCAAATGACTAATTTAATTGATGTTTCAAAACAAGACATAATAGATTTTCTATTGATTGCTCAGGTGCCACCCAATCTTCTGTGTGTCCGCATATTGTATGATTATTTATATTTGGAATCGATTTGTAACGCTGTGGTGGATGTGGTTTCTTAATATTCCAAATCTTTTTTAATCTTTTTGTTTATCTGAATGTGTTTGATATCTTTTTGATTTACCGTCATACTACAATTATCATTACATCTGTAGATTTTGTATTGTGTTAACTATGTTAAATATGTTATACATAATTGGAGGGATTAAAACGAAATCGTTTAAAACCTAAAAATATCGTATCGTTGTCTCAGTTAGCATATTTTAAATACTTCGCTAGTACATGATGATTTATATATTGATCCGGACTGCTAATGAAAGTCAGATACTCCAAGAGAGATAACCGTGAATATCATATTTGTCAATACAGTACACTGGTTTGCTCCCTTTACACTTCCATGCGACAACCTCACCAGGTTAAGCAACATGGGTTACTGTTTTATTTTTGGTATTTAAGACATAAAGTAGAATAAAAATTTGCGTTGTAAGTTGAACCCAAATAATGTACTAAGCTAATTCACATTTTATTAATTTGGTTACTTTACTAACTCTTTTGTAAGGCCAATGTGAATCTAAATACAATATTTTCAATAGCATGACCAAAATGAAAGAAGACATGGCTGATGAAATTATAAGAGAGACAGAAATGGAAATGAATAGACAGAAAACAAAGTAAAAGCTCCGACGACTACATTATGAACTAGATAGCGTACATTTTATTAGTAATCATTCACGTCATACAGTTTTCGTTATGCTTTCGTTAAAAACATATGCTTTGTTTATAAAAAAAACCGCTGATGTGGTCTATCTATCCGCTAGGCGTCCGCCTCGCATGCGAAAAATTGAAAAACGAAAAGCTTTTTCGCATGGCGTTCATTATTTAGAGGATAGTTTGGCCGACCCTATGTCAGTATAATGTGACTGAGTGGGGTATCATACCATGTGTCTGTGACATGATAATCCAGTGTCGCAACGCTCAGTAGACACCGTTGCAAATGACTCTAAACGCCATGCAAACAAAAAAAAACTTGTTTAAAAAAGGGAGGTAATCATATTAGTACTATACGAGAAAAGAATCAACAGATAGAGTCCGTTTGGGAAAAATTAAATACTATTTAAACCCAAGTTGCCACTGTTTTGATTGTAACATCGGCACAGCCTTAGTTTACGCAAATTAATGACACCTCTAGTGTCTGTTTAGAATATCTTAAATTTACACATAAGAGATTTGTATAATTCACACCCTTTAGTCTCATTAATTGTGTTTGTCAGACAATTACAGAGTCATAATCCAGGCACGGAAAATTGATCATATGACTGTTGAATTAATCTTTTTTTCATTAAATAACAATTCTGTTGAAAACGTTACACAATGGTAAAAACTTTAAAATCAAATCCTCATCAATACAATGTGTGCAATAAAAGCAGTAAGATTCCCGATGTTTGATTAAAAATAATAATTATTTTATTTCAACAAAAGCCATTGCAGATATCACATTAAACATGTAATAATCCAAAAATAAAAACAGAAACAAACACCTTAACTAATTTCTGTTGTACATGGAATACTTTTGACGTTGGCAAGACATACCTATTGTGTTAAACAACCAAGGGGGAAATGTTTTATCATGTTCATATGTTTAAGTGATTTTTAGCCATACAACACTGAATCTTCAAACCTGTGTTTTGTACCTAATAATTTCATGTATATATGAACTGAGTGAATAAAGGATAAAAATAATAATAATAATAATAATTATAATAATAATAATAATAATAATAATAATAGATGTCTCTGGCTCTTAATACAAACGTACACACAATATAATTTTACAATAGAGTGACAAATATACAAATAATAAATGTAGTTGTAGCATAACAATAGATATTATTAAAGTTACTATAGAATATTAACTTCTAGTTTTCTACTGTTCATTGCGTGATATAAATATTTAGCGATTGACAAAATTTCATCTGATTTTAAAGATAACATAAAGGAATAGAATAAATTATGAGTGCTGTTTCTTAACCATATATCTTTAAAATAAGTAGCTCTCATGTTGTTATACAATGGACATTCGAAGAAAAAATGATATTTATCTTCAATAACATATGTGTTTGTCATTTAGCAGAAAAAGCAGTATCTTAAATCCCTATCAATTCCTATATGTCTTCCCTTCTCTATCATTAGATCATGGCTAGAGCAACGGAAATTAGACATAGTTCTTCTATATTTATATGGCAAATCTAGAATTAAATAATGCTCGAAATTAAGTAGAGACTGATAGTATTTATAATTTAATGCTTTTGGTGAAGATTCAACATCATCATGCCAATTTTGTGAATAACAGTCAATAAAGCTTTGCTTGAAAATATTAATAAAACCTTCATCATAGTATTGTATTGTATTGTATTGTATTGTATTGTATTGTATTGTATTGTATTGTATTGTATTGTATTGTATTGTATTGTATTGTATTGTATTGTATTGTATTGTATTGTATTGTTTTGTATTGTATTGTATTGTATTGTATTGTATTGTATTGTATTGTATTGTATTGTATTGTATTGTATTGTACTGTACTGTACTGTACTGTATTGTATTGTATTGTATTGTATTGTATCAAGATGTTAGTTCAAGGAAACGACCTATGTGATAATTTCGTTTTAATTATTACAGAATAATGACCTTTCTTATACTAATAGAAAGGTTTTTTAAGATTGTATAGCAAGCTCATACCTCAGTTACTACATGTATACGTCGATGGTGGATATTTTTACAACCAAAGGAATTGGACTTCATTTACCAACAAAGAAACTCATATCGATACCTACCATAAACTTTACTTGAGCTTTGTCACAGCTTTATTCTTTTTCTGCCTTGAGTATTTGGGTTTATTAAGCTTATAACATGTTCTTATCTCAGTAACCACCAGTCATATTTTACAGTGAATATTTGAGATAATATTATGCGTCATAGTATTGTTAAGTGCTTTTACATCTGGTTGCTATTACTTTGAGTATTCAAAATTGTCAATGTAGCAAAGTCCATAAAGGAGAATACTGTCACAGTATAAAGATTCAAAATATAAAAAAGGAAGCATTTCATAAGTTTAATAGATGTTTTGATTTCGAACTATAGTAGAACTTCGATGGCTCGAACCGACTGTACTAGAAAAAAAATATGCGAATTAACGGTTGCCGGTTCGAACCAAGTACATACCATACATGTACAAGTATATACATCGTAATAGGAATTAGGCCGGGACCAGCTTAGTGGCTTGAGTTATAAAGGATAAGACATCAAATGGATTGTAATACAGCCGCAGATGAACATATTTATAGAAAATCCATATAGAAAAAAAGTGTCAAATAATGAAAACTATTTATTGATCAGTTGTCATTTATCAATTCCACAAATCATCCTCGATGTCTTCCTGGGCAGAACCAGTACTAACCACATGTTGATAAAGTGTCTTGCTCAAGGAAATTACACACAGACATGGCTGAGGATCTGACTCAATACCCCCTGATCATGGGTCCGATCCTGTACCTTTGGTCATTGCGCTCCACGATTACACAGTAATGTTGCTTTGTAAGACATATGAAGACACAACAAATCTGTTAACCCTTTACTCCATAGCTACGCGATTTCCCGCACCAATCACAGAAGGCCTTTCAAAACAGTGCAGGAAAAGTTTAGATTGGTTGTAGCAAGTAATTTGAACACTTCCTGCACTGTTTTCAACTCTGTCAGTTAATGTAAACATAATTCACTCATAGCTGATACGTGGTGAATTAACGCTTTCAATATTAGAGGTGTCCAAATGCGTCTGTATGAAGTAAAGGGTTAATACGGCTTAGCCATGATTTAGTAATTTTCCAATAAACTTGTGATACCAGCTTGACATGAACTGAGTCACGTTGTCTGAAATTTGAACAGTTGATGGCATGGCACGATCGCCTAGAATTACATTAACTCACACCCGCGAACAGTGATTTAGGATAAGAGAAAATGTGCCCGTATAGACATCCTAACCTTATTAAAACATGAAGTCTAGCATCGGATTAGCCATACCTTGCGTTTTGATTGTCATAAATGTGATTTACATTGGTTTGTTCTAGTAGTACTCTGTCTACGAATACAGATATAAAGCTGTAAAAAGTCAATATAAGATAAAACACGATGCATACCAAATAGGAAACAGAGTACCGGTATGCCATTTAAAATATGTATTTACATGTGCTTTAGAGTAAGGTTTGTGTTAGTGTATTGCACTTATAGTATTTAAGAATCACATAGTATAACACAATTGCACACGTTTATGCTGTATAACCCTTTACTTCATATAGTCGCCTTTGGACACCTCTAATATAGACGCCTTTGGACACCTCTAATATAGAAGGCTTTGGACACCTTATATAGAAGGCTTTTGAATTATTGGGTGAATTATGTTTATATTAACTGACAGAGTGGAAAACAGTGCAGGAAGTGTTTAGATTGCTCGTTACGAGCAATCTGAACTCTTCCTGCACTGTTTTCAAAAGCCTTCTGTGATTGGTGCGAGAAAACGCGTATCTATGGAGTAACGGGATAAGAAGTGTATTGGGAAAAACACAGCTTACACTGCTTTATGTCAAATATACATGCTGCATACTTGCAGTGTACATTGTTTAATATTTCTGTATCACACACATTTTTATGGACTATAGCACTTAATAATAGTTATGAATTGGGTGTTTACCATTTTCAACACATTTCGGGTTATATAGAAAGAAACTTTATTTGCAATTCAATGGGCTATAGGCCCGTGTGAACATATATAAGACAGGAAACCATTTACATACATGACGTAACACATACTGTATATTATATTACAAAAAAAATATGTAAAGAAAAAAAGAGAAAATACAAATACATAACGAAATGTGCATACATATATACGTACATAAAAACATACATACCAGATACATATTAATCAATTGGTTTGGTTTATGGTTACGGAGAAAGTACATGTTTATGGCATATCCAGATGTTATTTGTGGAGGAAGACCAAAGAGGTCTCCTAATGAATATCAGTCACACACATAGACTGCTGCGTAAGCAAATTGAACAACTTATAAAAAGCTTATGAATGAATGCACTTTAAACAATATCATAATTTATATAATATTTAAACATATTAATGTATACTATTATAAACAGTGTATTGCATACGGCCAACCAACTCGTCTTTGTTTTATTCAGTGCATCATTTATTCACACATATTCCCCTGGGAAACTGCAGATACAACATTCCATTGATTGTCACCACCAGCCGTAATGCCGCTCAAAGTTGTAGTATGCAGACGATAAATACCTCTTCCTTGTAACTCAAATATTTAACTGCGCTAATAAAACTGCTTTTTTGGTGTTAAACATGACACAAAGGGAAACTTACAACACAAAGTTTTCCAGGAAATTATCGTTACCTCGGAAGTAAAAACATATATATCAATTATTTAGCTTTCCGTCTTTCATAGCTGTAAACAATGTGTAATTAAAGACTAGTACCTTTTTTTTCGTGTTACCTCGTGCACTCTGACACTTTCAGTATATAGTGACAACTCCACCTGAATCCACCTGAATCAAGATACTTAAGATTGTGATATATATTAAATGGACTTGATCATATATATGGGAAGTTGATGATTCCTCTTTAAAACATTGAAATTGAAATTGTTACTATTATTTTGCTTTATCTAAATACGATGAATATAAATAAGGTCTTCCGTCGCCTAGTGGTTAATGCGTCCACTTCGGAAGTGGGGGGTTGAAGGTTCGAACCCCGGTGGAAGCACTTGGATTTGTTCTGATATGGACGGTTGCTTACCAAGCAGCTAGTTAAACTGAGAGGTACCGAATGTCTAACAGCCTGGCGCCTGACAATGTTAGATTTCGGGATGTAACTGTGTACAACATGCATGTGTCTCATAAATCCAATGTGGCTGGTTCTTTCAATGTGGTTGGCACTATAATAAACAAAGACTTTACTTTACTTTAATTTATAGAAAAAAAATTAAAATTTCAAGAATAATTTAAGTTGAACTTTTCCACCAGCAATTAATAAAGATTTTATTCCTTTTATGTAGTTGTTATGTTTCTACATTTGTTTAATAAATAGATAAGGCTTGATGTTTTTATTCAAACAACACTATTTGATTTACATACTAGTATACGCCTCACTACACAGCAGCTCCCCTTTATGCCACGGTAACATGATTCTTGCCCTTAAAAATGTCCTGTGTAATTTTGTTTGAAATAATGTCAAAATGGTACATAGGGGTTGTTATTTGTTGCTGTAGATGCACATTAGTAACACAAACGCTGGCATAGCATAAACTGCAATAAGACATCACTGATGATACAAAAGATGCATGTTTTCTCGATCATTTGAGGACTTCTTTTTTAAAAACTAAGAATCTTGTGTCAAAAAACAAGCTATTCTGCCTACCAGTTTTTGTGCAACTTTATGTGGAGATGCATTCCTGTTTAGAAAAAAATACTTTAAAACAAATTTGTGTGTAATTATTTTTAATAGGGAACTGATAGAAATTATAAAGAACAAAGTGCAAAATTCTGTATATTTTTTGAAAACGTTTTCGAGGTTAATCGATTCCATCTTTCGTTTTCGTAATAAAGATCCCTCTCATTTCAAAATGATCGAAAGGGTTTTCATCTTCATTTTCATACATTTAGACATCGTTTCGGAGAGATATAATATAAGTACATATATATTAACATGTTACACATTTATCGCTGTGTATGTAACTTTATTAATGTCTCATCAGTAACATATACATTTAAAGGACAATTTCGTTGAGTATCTTTGTTTGATGATGTTATGATGAGCAAGATTGATGTTTTGCGCATGCGTACCATCTGATGTCTGCTTAACTGTGGATTATGTTGATTCTAACCGATTCAAGACGATTACTTCTATTGTCATGTCTTCGATATGTTTGGAGTGTGGTTGTTCTTTAGTCAATCCCAGAACCTGATATCTCCCGAATCAAGTCTATTAACGACCATGAAAAAAGCAGGGAATCCTATGCCTGTCCCACAATTCGTAGCAATTGAACACATTCTAAATTATGATGTCATTCAAACTTTCCCTGAAGCAACTCACCAATCAGCTGGCTCGAAACAATTGCTATTGAACGGACCACATCGGGCGCGCTGGGTTCGTTCTACAGACTAGGTTACCCTTTGGAAATGATCATGCCTGTGTCATTGCAGTGGCTATACACTTCGAATGTCACGTGATCTAGTTTCTGGTTTACCAATATCTTTTTTTAGCTGGTATGAATATTTTAAAGCTCAAGTCAGTTTAGACTAGTTATTTGAATGTTCTTTAATCAGTACCGGTGAATACACATGCAATTGTACTATATCCAATTTAAATTGATGATCATCTAGATGTTTTCCTTATATATTAAGTATTTAAGTATATGCTTATATATGCTGGTGAAACAAATTAACTTGCAACATATTAAATTTCGTATAACATAATATTAATAATGATTAGAAGACTAACTCTCTACTGAAGAAATATTAATGTTATCAATTGACGTTTTGTGTTTCGGTATATAAAAGGTCTGTTGTCATCCATTCGTCATTCATGTTTGATATTCCAGTTTTTGTGTTTTGTCATCATATCATGTAGGATTGCATCTGAATGTCAGATTGATATTTGTTGTTGATGAAGGGTATTCACTATGACAGTGTTGTCGTAAGATAAAGAATTTGATATTTGCAAAAACACACAGAAAATATCCTGCACTGACAAGATAATACAGCATAGTGTTTTGCAAATGCAGATGATAACCTTTTTCAAACTATATAATGTGTCAATTTGTATCAAACTATAGGCCTATTATAAAACTTATATGCATGCCAGACATGCCATTATCAGAAAATATAAATATCAAGAAAATTATTCTGTTTTGTTCTGAACACTTGTCACTTTTTAATTCAAAGAGCAATAAACTATTATTCACGGAACCTTACAAAATACACATCTTTAAAATCAAAAGCTAACATTTGAATGCCGCTTTATCTCAAACCGCGTTTACTTAGTTCACTGTGTCAAAATGATATGTTAACTTCATCACGTGCAAGCGTGGTTTAGTTGTAGAGGTCGTGGGTTCAATCCCCGGCCGTGTCATATCAAAGACTTTAAAAAATGGTACTAGAAGCTTCCTCGCTTGACGCTCAGCATTTAGAGGACAGTTCTAGGTCTAGTCCGCCCAGTGTCAGTATAATGTGACTGGGTGGGGTATCATACCATGTGTTTGTGGCATGATACTCCAGTGTGACAGCGCTTAGAGTATATACTTAAGTAGACACCGTCGCGATATGACTGAAAATTTATTGAAAGCGATGCTAAACACCATACAACAACAACAGCAACAACAACATCAACTATATAACGCATTTAGTCAGTAGCTGTTAATATTTAATACAATATCTAACATTATGAGTTGTGCGTAGCATATTAACATACTTTCAGTGAAATAAAACTAAACTGTATAGGAGGTCATACAATAAACCATTCTTTTTGAACTAACAGACCTTAGGCATCATTAATCATTTACGTTTTGTTTTTATCTAACCAATAAACACTGAATGTTTCAGGTTATCTACTGTATGTAATTGAACTACGTAATTATCCTTAGACGTAATCATGCTCCAGAGTTAATGTCTTTTCCAATGCAATAAACAAACGTATATGATACACAACGTATGTGCATTTTATAACAAAATGTGTTTGTTAAATAATAGTATTATTGGTACTGTAAATAAAGAATGCAAATGTGCTGTATCCGTTTTGTTCCAATTATGTACGTGATTCAAACATCCATAGAGAGAATTATTAACAGTGGACAAAGTTGAGTACAGTGTGTCCAAAAGAGGAAGTCTCTCTCTCTCTCTCTCTCTCTCTCTCTCTCTCTCTCTAACTATTAATCAGAAATGTATTACTAACAAACTTTCGTTTTTTTATATGATAGAGACAGTAAGTGTTGTAATGGTTGAAATTTGTCTGAACATGTTTTTATATATTTAATAACAATATACTGCATGCCTAGACCTTCCTAATAGTCAGTTTTGAAAATTAATATCTGGAGGAATTATAAACATAGTAATGTAATAATAGTAATGTTGGCCTAAGTTCAAAATAGTATATTTCTTTGGTTATACGTTATGTTTAGTCAAGTTTCATAACCGTCTAGGTCGCACTACACTGTTGAATTTTGTATTTTGTTCTATATAAAATAAGGTCTGGGATTTCCATGGTAAAACAAAAGAATTCCACATAGATTTTTTTTAAGATTTTTTTTCAGGAATGTAAATCCACATACAAAAATGCACAATAACTGTTAGGTTGACCGAGTTGTTTTTTTTTAAAAAGAGGGTGCAGTGACACCCTGAGATTTTTTGAAATAAAAGAAGTCCTCAAATGCTCATCAATGCATGCATATGTTGAAATCCTATAAAAGTCACTTTTTTTAACACCAGTGATGTCTTATTGCAGTATTTGCTATACCAACTTTTGCTCTACTCATCTGCAGCAAGAAATCAAAACTACTATGAACCATTTTGAAAAAAAATCAAAACCTTATTACATAGGCCTTGTTTTTAAGTGTAAGAATCATGTTATAGTGGAGAAAAAGGGCGTAACTGTGTAGTGAAACGTCTGAATCTTTACAGAAACTTATTATAAGTAAATGGCCCCCAAGATTGTAACAAAAGCAAATACGAATGGCTAGAAACTAAATCTGTGTTGATTAACAATTGGATTATTTCCTTTTCTGTTTTATTTTTGCCTTTTAGATGTATGCTAAGGAGCACATATAAAAATACATCACATCTTGGTTCAACATATAAAACAACACATGAACATTGTTTCAGAAAAGACGCGTTGAGATCGTACATATCTTAGTAATGCATAATATTTAGTGATTTTATTTTATTCTTTACTAGCAATTGAAAATCACCTGCTTTGACGAGAAGCTTATTAAATTGTGTAGTAGCACACTTTTATCTGATGCATATGAGATAGGAAACTGATTTAAGCGTTTATCCGATACATATATGATAATAAACTAACTGAAGCTTTTATCTGATTCATATCTGATAGGGAACTAATTTTATATTTGATCTGATGCATATGAGATAGGAAACTGATTCAAGCGTTTATCCGATACATATCTAATAATAAACTAACTGAAGCTTTTATCTGATGTATATCAGATAGGAAACTATTTTAATCTGATACATATGAGATAGGAAACTGATTAAAGCGTTTAAACGATACATATCTGATAATAAACTAACTGAGGCTTTTATCTGATACATATCAGATAATAAACAAATTTATTTAACAACTCTGATGTATATCAGATAGGAAACTACTTAAATCTGATGCATATCAGATAGGAAACTGATTGAAGATTTTATCTGATGCATATCAGATAGGAAACTGATTGAAGCTTTTATCTGATGCATATCAGATAGGCAACTACTTTAATCTGATGCATATCAGATAGGAAACTGATTGAAGCTTTTATCTGATGTATAACAGATCGGAGGCTGATTTAATCTTTTATCAGATGAATATCAGATAGGTAACTAATTCAAGCTTTTATATTATGCATATCCGATAGGAAACTTATTAAAGCTTTTTTCTTATGCATATCAAATAAAAAACTGATTTAAGCTTTTATTTAAGCTTTATCTGATGCATATCAAATAAGAAACTGATTGAAGCTTTTATCTGATGCATATCAGATAGGAAACTAATTCAAGCTTTTATATTATGCATATCAGATAGGAAACTTATTTAAACTTTTGTCTGATGCATATCAAATAGGAAACTGATTCAAGCTTTTATATGATGCATATCATATAGAAACTTATTTAAACTTTTATCTTATGCATATCAGATTGGAAACTTATTTAAGCTTTTATATTATGCATTTGAGATAGGAAACTAATTTAAGCTTTTATCTGGTGTATTTTGGATAAGAAATTTACTCAAGCATTTTTCTGAATCCGATGCATATTTGATAAGAAACTATAGCATCATTTCAATCAATCACTCGACACACTATCAAATACCTCTTCGTCTTCCACTTTCTTTCCAACAATAGGTTAAAACGAAGTCATGCATTCATGTTATAGCTTAATTCTTGTTTACGGCATAATTATATTAGATTTCATTCGACAAATTATGCATGCTTTGTCACTAGGGAGTGTGCAATCATACTATATTATCAAAAGATATGAGAGAATTAAACATTAAATGGGAATTAAAAGCGTTCGCTCAACAGTAATTGCACGCCGGCATTACGAGTCATTAATGTTTATTTGTACAAAATAGTATCAAGCTTGTTGCTGGCTTTCAAATAATTGCTTTAATCTTGACATTATCGACTTATTAAGTAAAATGTTGATGTTACGCATAACATTAACTTTGATTCCTCTGCAAATGTATTTACTAGTCATCAGCATTTTTAAATGTAATATATCAGACAGAAAAAAAACACGATTAACGATGTCTTAACACATTCTTGTATTAATAAGTAATATCAAATGGTTTAGTATGTCAAATCTAAAAAAATGTGACAAAATTTAATTCAGAGTGGTAAACTTATTCTCTATTTTAAAAAGTAGATAGCACTTAAATACTGATGGGAGACCTTAGCCTCGTCATTGGACTCTTTCTGAAATGAAACAATATTTACAAATGTAAACATGTATTGCGGATCAAACTAAAATCAAAAGCAGTCACGTGACACATGTGATAAGTCACAAAATATGTTAGGGGGGAATTTATTTTAGTCTAACTTTGTTGGGAAATCCCTTCTTAATATATTTGTTTCGGCATCTTCAAATATATATTATTTTGGTAGTACGGGGTGCATATATAGGCATGCAATATTGGAATAAAATGTTTTTAGCAAATTTTGAAAATTAAAAACTCCCGATATATTCTCTTTAAGATGTGGCTTAAAGATGCTTCACCGGTCTAATCCATATATTTATGTTCATCATATGATGTAAAATACTTGATGCTGCTGTTGTTGTTGTTGTTGTATTGTTGTTGTTGTTGTTGTTGCTGTTGCTGTTGTTGTTTGATGTTTAGAATCGCTTTCAACATTTTTTCTCAATTACATGTATATCGCAACTGTGTCTTTTTGAGGCAGTATTCTAAGATCTGCCACACTGGAGTGTCATGCCACAGATACATGGTATGATACTCCAGCCAGTCACATTATTCTGACACCAGGCCGACCTGACTTCGAATTATCTTCTAAATGCTAAGTCTTTGTATGACCCGGGCAGACGACCTTCTGCGTGCAAGGAAAACGATCTAACCTAAAACCACGACTGCGGTTAAATATATCACTGATATTTGTTGCAGCATGTGTTGATAGTTTTCAAAAAATATTTTAATCAATTGAATTCCCGGAAAAATCCGAACGCAATTATCTAAGTAACTTCGAAGGTTTGTTTTATTATGTCAATCCGAGTAACGCTCGGCTTACTGAGAATGGAGACGAGAGTTACTCCGATTTTATTTTTTCATTCAATAATGATAGGATGTTTTCATATGGTTATTGTTGTAGACTTAGTTATGATGGCGATCGGAAATTTCACATTAAAAAAATAGAAGAAACATACATTTCACAGAAAAAGTTCATAAAATAGTTTTATTTTTTAAATTGCATTTTAATAAACATTTATTTAGTTTTGTCGTAAACAACTGAAATTATGTATGATGCCTCTTTTAAAATCAATCTATTTATTTTCAGTTATGCTTTACTTCATTTCTGTCATACGATGTTATAACAACGGTCATAACACATGCACAGAATTCTATACCTGTCCAACAAATCTTAGCTTTGTAATGCTTACAAAACTGTGATGCCATTCAACTTTTCCTGAAGCAACTGACAAATCAAAATGATCAGATCTCACTTGTGTCTGACGGACCCAAGCGAGAAGCTCACACGTCATTACAATGCGATGGACACCAGCGGAGAGCTGGATTCGCCGTTTCCATTCCAAATCAAGTGCCGTTTTGATTTCGTTAGTCGACTGATTTGTTCGCATTAAGAAGACATTCACGTTGCGCTAACATGGTAACAGTTTCATCGATGATTGTGCCCGTCTCTGTTTACTTCGTTAGTCTCTCTGTCTGACAATGACATATTGTCCAACTTACACATTGTGTAGATATCAATCAATCAATTAATCTGTTAACATACTATTTGTACTTTTTTTTATTCAATTTAAAACAAACACAGTATCATATTAATGTTTTATTTAAGGATAAAAAGCCGAATTTTGAGTTTTCATCGGGAGAGGAAAAACATTAGGCTAGTTTAATGTTCGTGAAGCCCGATGGGCTTCTCGGCAACATTAAAAAAACCTAATGTTTACATTATATTCTCCAGCTATTTTAAATAAACAATTACGTTATTTTTATAATTTTGATATTTTAAAAGCAAATTATACGCATAAAACCGCAAAGCCCATGTCATGAATGTAACGTCGACGTTGTCAACATACTAGATAAGTGCACGCATTTATAGGACAACCTACGGCAAACGTCACGTGAAACTAACGGAAACGTGACGTCTCACCAGCAAAACAAACTCGTGCAACCAATGAAATGCAAACTGTTCCTTTTAGCTCCACCCAGCTGCAAGTGTTTTTCATTGGGAAATGAAATGCAGTAAATATATATAGTTCATTTAGGCAGATAGCAGTAGGAATGTAAATAGTATACCTTGAATACAGTTACTAACATAAAAAAACATAGAAAATAGCCACAGCAATACTAGAAAATGAAATTGAAAAACTGTAATGTGTTCTAGTTGCGTCTGTCACCTTGATTCGAACATTCGTTAAGATTAGATGGACATGGGATGCTCGTGCACATGATCAACATAATTCATATGTATTAGCTGAACGTTTGTATAACATTCCATATCTCTTACATTTATTTTTTTTTGAAAATACAACGCTTTGGGAAATTGATGAGAGTTTTCGGTTTTCATGAAGATTAACCGGTGACGTTTCATTGATCTGTTTATATCGTCATTTTTTGAGATTTTTGTGGTGCCCACTTGCTCTGACACAGCCTGACAATTACCTATATTCAATCACCGAACACACGATAATGTTTACGGGCTCGTATAACGGATAGAATATTACTTAGCAAATAATGTGGCTAGGTACACTTTATGGCGGAGCTTGCCTCCAAATAGAATCAAACACACTGGATCGGCACCTGCCATGTACTAGGTCAAGTTATGATTGAAACGGAATAAACCACGCCATCTTTAGAGTCATAGTAAATTGCCGAAACTCTCACCAATTTCGCAACGCGTTGTACTGAATTAGATCCATGCTTTCGAGAAAGCAAAGATTATATCAACACTAAATAGGCCACCGAATAGCACAAACTGATACTGTTGTGGTAGTATTTTATAAATGAATCTTATTTTGGTTTACATCGAACATTTTTTATCGAGAAAGAAAGAATGATAAATTTCCTCTCTCAAACTATCTTTTCCATCTAATGAAATCCAATAATCATTTACAGACGATACTGCCCTAAATGCCTCGCTAGACGGTTTCTCAATGATACAGATTGTTGCTGTGTATTCAGGTTTGGTGTTCATTCTCTTTCAAAAATATCCGGTTTGCTCTCATTCAGAATATCCACTCTGTTTAAGTGAATATATCAGACTTTTTTTCAAATTATTACAATTTGCTTAACAAATTTGTTTATCCAATATGTCATGTACTATTTGACCAAAATGATATCTATATAAGTAAGCCAAAGTAATATATTGAAAAGAGATTTCCTAAATTGGGCTACGCGCCTAGGTTAGACTAAACTAGATTTCCCGGTTAAAAACGCAATTAATTTTGTGGGTTATTTAACGAGCTATCTGATTTTATATTTATTTCAATTCGATCCGTTATACAGACTTACATGAAGTTAAAATTGTTTCATCTTAGAACGAGTCCGAATGACGTCAAGCAGTATTTAAATGTAATCTATTTTTAGAATAGGAATTTCGTTTCAAGCTTACCGCTTAATTTAAATAACGCTTGTGTCCCATTTTGCGGGATTTGACATTTAATTTATTAAGGGCAATTAGATGCTTTTGATCCATTTTAATAGCGTTTCGTCCTGATATATTCCCTTTCAGATATTCGATGGTAACGTTCAGATAAAAAGTTTGATTTGGTTGAAGTAGTTCAACATTATGTTAATGATGAGATGATCTCTGGTGATCTATATATTGATATACGCATTAATGATACTTCATTTCGTTTCGTTTAACCCAATACTCTTCCGAGAATCGAGGGATAAGTTTGGTCGTCTTGCTTAATTGATTTACAATATTTTAATAAAATTGCATCTCTCCCTCTTATTGCTTAGTTAGTCTTGCGATATCGTTTCTTTATCGTATTAAGCATTTTAAGTATTACAGTATACATATATCTTTAAATTGTTAAGTTTATATACACATGTATAAGTTGTCTAAGACATTGTAGTAACCTCTACTGAGGTTATGGGTTTAATCCTCGCTCTCTCCAAAATCTTTAAGCGAGAGTATTTGTCAGTTACTTGCGGAATGACGGTGGTTCTACTTAAATTCATCAATAAAATTATGATATGCCATATATAACTTACATGTGTTGAAAAATATGTTAAACACCATTGCAAAAGAGTATAAGAATCTGACGAATAAACTGTCGACATTGTATTAGCAGCAGTAATTATTCCACATGTAATACAGTCATCATGAGTGTCTCTATCGACAAAGGGTAACGTTTAAACATGTTATACTTATCCATGTAATACTTTTCAATTGATTGATTGTTTGAATATTTGATGCGATCGAGGCCCTATTTGAATACTATTCAAAAATGTATAAATGAATAAAAAGACACACACGCAAATAAGTATAAGGCATACTTTACACTTACCAATGACTGTTTTACATATACAATGAACAACTATGTATGGCTACAATCTTGTATCTCATTCCTTACCAGTATTAAGTACACGTTCAATGGACGGAAGCAGCAATTTTACAGAACCAACTCTAATTGTTTCCCTGCTTTACCGTAAATCATGTCAACTAATCGATAATAGACAATAAAAACGGCATTAACCCTCGTCGCAAGGGAACGCTACATAGCAGTGACATACGAGTGCGATGATTGGTCAGTTGCTACAGCGGAAGTTGAAACACGTCACAATTCGCTAAACGCATTTGAGTGTATCAATTATGGAACAGACAGGGGAATTAATGCTTTTAAATTAGAGTTTAACTGATCGGTGAATCGGGAATAGGGAAAAACCATGTAGTGGAGTAGTATCACTATCAGTAAAACAGGTCCCTTAAGTGACAAATGGCTAATTTTGTAATTGGCACGGCATGTACTGTCGAAAATTACTAAAAAAACATACAACATAAAAAGTATCAGTTTTAATGCGTTCTATATCTTGTCATACGCCTGCTTCACCAACATCTTTATACATTTTTCTTAAATACTTAAAAAAGCTTAATATATTTTTGAAAAAAGTTACTTTTAAACCAATAGTCTTTAATTAATGTCAATCCAGCCAAGCACAGTTTTCAAGAGCCAGTTTAAACTCACTATCACCCGGAGGATACTTTGGTGAAACAGAAACTAGAAAGTGATTAGCATCCGTATAACATTGAGTTTATTAGATGCCATCTACGCAAAAGCATAATCAGTAAATGATTGTTTTATAAAAAATAATTTTGAACGTTGATTCGTATTATGATTTAGTATCCTGTTAGTGATTATTTGTGTGTGCATCTCGTTAGGGATTGATTGATTGATTGATTGATTGATTGATTGATTGATTGATTGAATATTTAGCGTTATATTTATGCTATTGAGGGCTAACACGCAATCAGGTAACCTAACCGCTGTGTCCTTGGATCTTGGAATGTTAACCAGTACTCGAGCACACCCATCTCCACAAGTAACTGATAACACTCCCACTTGGATCAGCTGTAAGAGACGAATGATAATGAGACACAATATCGTATATCACTCATCACGGAGACTGTGACCGGGTGGGGAATCCAACTCACGACACCTGGACCCTCGTGTGGGAAGAAACATGTCTAGAAATATATTCGCTGTAAGTTCCTGCACATGTTTATTGTGTTTTGCATATCATGCCGCACGGAAGATTTGTTTTAAAATAAACGTGCCACCCTCTTTAGATAAAGTCGTTTATCATATCTCGTATGGCCACATCGTACGTATAGAAAGAGACATGTAAAGCGCTCAGTCACTGTGCAACGAGAAAGCTAATTTTTAACTCAAGCGAAGTCATCATGGTGTCAGAGTATTTAAGGAAAATATCGTTTCTTCAAATGTGTTTATCATACAGTTAGCTACTTTTATTTGAGTGAACGCTCTTTGAAGAAAATATTTGTTTGTTTTTAGACAGCTTAGCGCCCAAGGGATTAAACAAGAGACACTCGTTCAATGAAAACAGTACTGCCTCGTAGTTATCAATTAAATAACATGCTGTAGGTTAGCCGTCGCCACTTTCTGTGTTTGAATGCAAAACTAAGTCAGAAGTTTTCTTTCCTTTTTGTTATAAGTGAGGTATGGCATGTACGTGTGTTTGTTCGTGTTTGTGTGTGTGTGAACATTCTACATGTACTATAAAATATATGTTCTGTTCTGTTTTGTCCTTATTACGTTTTGCCTTTTTAAAGAATCCTTTTTACAAATAAACGTTCTTTTGTCATTTTTTTCCAGTAGCTATGCTTATGTTTTTTTTGGAAATTAAGACTTATGATTGATATATCGTTTTAAATTAAATGTTCAGACAATAATATCATCCTTTGTTATTTACAATCGTAATTTTATTGCAAGGTAGCAGTTATTGATGTGGCAATTCATTTCTATGTATTGACATATTTTTCTCATTATTTTTATTTTATTTTCAACACATTTCAGGTTATATATAGCATATTTAGTTGTTCTAGTGGAGGAAGACCTCAGACTGAATCAGTCTGAGTAGAACCATCGTCCTTCCGCAAGTAACTGGCAAACTTTCTCACATAAAGATTTTGGAGCGAGAGGGTCTCGAACCTACGACCTTAGCGGTGAGAGGTCAGTGATCCTGAGATGGCGTCTTAGACCAATCGGCGACGGAGGATCCCGAAGATTAGTTTTAGGATTTTTCTCATTATTTTTAACAGTATTTAATGATATAATGGCAGTAAGCGCACTAAGTACTACTCAACTCACATCAACTCAGCGTTGCTCTGGCTATACTCAGTGACGGGGGCAATCTGATCACCTCGGTCTTTATGCTACGCAATAGACCTTTGACATAATAAGGCGCCAATTTGGAACTACTTTCAGTCACAACATTAAATAAAATGGCGACCTCGTTATGTCACCTTTGTGGAAGTTGAGCCAGCGATTTTTATTTACTATCTGGGAGGAAGAAAACACGGATATAAACATGACCCATGTCGAGTGTATAAATAAAAAAATCGAAATAATAACGCCATATATTCAACTTAATGACGGATACATAATTTGTTACTTTCACGCGAATGAACACAGACTTGTAACACAGGCGAATAACGTTGGTGTATTCTAGAGCTATACACGAGGTGTATTATACGAAGGATACAGAAAAAACCAAGGTTTCACGATTGCCATTTCCGTAGAACAAAGTTCATGACCAATTATCATATAAACTGTGGTCGGAAGGGAATTCGAACTCACAGTCAAACTTGAAAACTAAACTTGACAGTCATATACGTTACCGACTGGGCTAGTCATTTTTAATTCTGTTAAAATTGATAATAATATAATGCTAGGAATCTTGTAAATTTAAATTTTTATTAGTGTATAACACTATTCTTTATTGAAACGGGATGTTGTTTTGCGAAAAGCGAAAATGTTGTACAATCCTCAATCTATGAACTGATATACAATTTGTTGATGTCATACAATTGCCAATTCAATAAACACTGCACTTTCCGTCGATGTTAATATGACGAAACATGCGTTTAAGCAATACCCAAATGTCAAAATGACATTCCGCAGACGTATCGCGACATGCATCTAGCTTATCTGCAGACCGTGTCGTCTGTACATACAAAAAACACGGTAACATTATAGTTTGATGGGAATTGTTTATTACGTCGTGCTGTGATTGCATTTTTTACTCCGCTTTAATCTTTCTGATTGTGCTGTCCCAGGACTGTTTATGTGAAATGCTCCAATCGTTCACTTATAGATACGAACACATATTGTATCAAATATAATCAGACATCATGTGTACACTTAAACGTCTCAATACACAGTTACGCCATTTTTCCCCATGGTAACATGATTCTTATGCTTAAAATAGTCCTATGTAATTTGGTTTTAATTTTGAAACATTTTCAAAATAGTTCATAGTGCTGCATATGAGTAAAGCAAAAGCTAGCATACCATATACTGTAATAAGATAGCACTGGTGTTAAAAAGTGACGTTTATAGGATTTCAACATTTGCATGTATTTATGAGCATTTGACTTCTGTTTTTTGATAGATTTTAGACTGTCATTGCATCCTCTTTAGGAAAAACCTATCAGTTATTGTACATTTTTATGTTGGTATAATTCCTGCTATGAGAAAAAATACTTTTTTTACGTGGAAATCCTAGACCTTATTTTATATAGAACAAATATCACAATTCTTCTGTGTAGTGAGACCCCTACATGGACATGTATTGTAATAACAATAGGTAAAGATTTGCTGCCGTTTACGGGTCGGGATTGTTTCACTATTACGCGTCTGACTATCAATCCAGAGGTCGTTAGTTCGAATCCCCCGCCCGGCAACAGTCTCCGTGATTATTGATATACGTCATTGTGTCTCATTATCATTCGTCTCTCACCACTGATTCAAGTAGAAAAGTTATCAGTAACTTGCAGAGATGTGATGTGTTCGAGTACTGGTTAATCCAAGGAAACAGTGGTTAGGTTTGCTGATCGTCTGTTAGCCCTCGATGGCATAACAAAACCGCTAAATATTCAATCATTCAATCAATCAATCAATCAATCAATCAATCAATCAATCAATCAATCAATCAATCAATCAATCAATCAATCAATTATTTCACTAAACAAACTCAAAACTCTCATTATATACATGTATGACAACTACTTCAACTCACTAAGCGTTGAATGACCACACAAAATTGAAGTAGAATCACATTTAACTAAATAGTGAAGGATAATATGCAAAATTATCAATTTACATGAAGTAAACAAACTCAAAACTTTCATTATATATGACAACTACTTCAACTCACTAAGCGTTGAATGACCACACAGAATTGAAGTAGGATCACATTTAACTAAATAGTGAAGGATAATATGCAAAATTATCAATTTACATGAAGTTATAACATTTCAAACATTTGTGTTGAGGAAAATCTCAAGTTGAGATGTTTAGTGAAAAGGGGACCTGCTTATTATAGATCAAAATATATGGTGTATCACAAAGTGTTATATGACATTTAGTTAAGGATTAAAAGCCGAATTTTGAGATTTCATCGTGTGATGAAAAACATTAGCCCAGTATTATGTTCATGAAACCCGAAGGGCTTTTCGGCAACATTAAACTAGCCTTATGTTTTTCATCACTCGATGAATACTCATAATTCGGCTTTTAATCCTGATATTTACATTATATTCTCCAGCTATTTTAGATAAAACGGTTATGTTATTTTTGTAATTTTCATATTTAAAAAGCAAAATATACGCATTAAACCGCAAAGCCAATGTCATGAATGTAACAACAACGTTGTCAACATACTGAGTTAATGCGTGCATTTGTAGGACAGTATACGGCAAACATCACGTGAAACTAACGGAAACGTGACGTCTCACCAGCAAAACAAAATCGTGCAACCAATGAAATAAAAACTGGCTTTTTTAGCTCCGCCCAGCTGTAAGTGTTTTTCATTGGGAAATGAATGCAGTAAATCTTTATTGTTCATTAAGGTCGATTGCAGTGTGAATGTAAATATTTGAAGTTAAATTGTATTTAGTATTTTAATTACTTATCTAGTCTATCATACACATTAAGTTTAGTCTGTCATCGTTCCAGTACACGTATCATTGCCGCCAAATACATACTTATGTTGAAACAACCCGAACCCATCGCCTGCGAAAATCAGTATCAGAATTATCAGAACTATCATTTCAGATTTGTAATTAAATTTCACCATAATAACGTATAGTGTGTTTTGTCTTCATACAGATGTAAGATTGACGTTAACTGATTATCGGTCCATTCATTTTTCATTATCAATTATTCAATTTGAAATTGCAATAAAATCTAATAAAAACGGTCCAATGTAAAACGTTGCTTCAATTGTTGAATGAATCATGCAACCGGCTGAATTGTCGTTTTGATTTATATAAATTGTCAGAAATATAAAATGCATGGTGACACATTCTCAGTCATCGAATAAATGTACGTTCTGCATGCTAAAGCAGGTGAAATTGGCACGATGCGGGCTGTCAATCAAACAATTCGAAAAGCCAATCAACGATCGATGTCGTTTCCATTGTCGCCATTTTCCTTAGACAAACGAAATGTGTTTACGTACACACTACATCGCTCCGCCCACTGGCCACGTGGCGTTGTCTGTCTAAGTATAAACAATGTAACACAATGTGGTGTTTACTAAGAGACCGTTCGTTTGTCTAAAGAAAAAGGCGGCCCTCAAAACAATATCGGTCGCTTATTGGATTATCGACTTGTTTGAATGACAGTTGTCATCAGTACAAATGTAGGGCGTCTGACAATCAATCCAGGGGTCGTGAGTTCGAATCCCCCGCCCGGCAACAGTCTCCGTGATGATTGATATACGACATAGTGTCTCATTATCATTCGTCTCTCACCACTGATTCAAGTGGGAAAGTTATCAGCTACTTGTGGAGATATTCAATCAATCAATCAATCAATCAATCAAATGTAGGACAGTGAATTCCTTGTTTTCATTTTCATTTAGGGTAAAACATTCCTGTATGTTTTGATGTCAGTGACCTCACATTGTTGAAGTCATCACAAATAATATGTACTGACTGGGAAAGGATAAATTGCTATATGATAAATGTAATAAAATTATAGCATGGCGTACGTTTGAGTTGAGGTAAATCTCCAGGTACATGTAAGTTACATGTAAACTGGGACAAGTTGAATAAAGCGTTCTGTCACGAATACGAGCACAAAGTGTGAACTAGCCAGAAAAAAAACAAGCCATTGAGCATCACAGAAAAAAATACATGATGAACTTCGATAAAAATGTTCTGCTTTCCTCTTTAATATTAGATATGAAAATTACTTCTTAAATGTATTTTGGGGGACGAAAAACTGTATAAAGTAGAATTGAAATATTTGATTTAATTAAACGAAATGTCTACTACTGGCTGACTTACAATTTAATAGATGCAATACGTAATGATATGCGTTATCTTCGTATATCAAATCAATGTAAAAATTCAAAGCTTAGTAAATTTGATAACGTATATGATAACATATTTGATAACGTATTCGATAACGTATTTGATAACGTTTTTGATAACGTATTAGGAGCATTAGGAAAAAAGGAAACTAAAATGTTTAATCTCACAATTATCTTTAATTTAAATATATGCAAGCATGACTTCTGCCTACTTTCGATATAATAAATGAGTACACATACACCTTCCTCTATACAAATAAAATACTTTTTAATTTGGTTAGCTAGCTGGTAGTTAATTCAAACAAAGCAAAATACCATTCTTCAATTGTTTTTGTCTTTTTTTAACCTAAATTGTTTGTAAAGTCATATGAACTAAAAGAACTTATATCGCTATTATTCGATTATAATACATGTATTTGTTTTATAAAAAATTTCATTCAATTCACATTACATAAATGGTCGTTCATTCAATGCGCCCATGACCAACATCACAAACAGCGGCCGCATACCAACATATACACGCATACATGAACGCATATACATTTGTCCAATCCTCCAGATGGTGTTATGTTCATTTTATCATTTTTGTCATGTTTGCTATTGTGGTTGTTTCCAACCCCTGTGTGGTTCCAGGGAACCATACGAATGATGGCAAATGCAGGAACTCTGCAGTTCTCCAGGTATCACAGTTCTAGGCGCATTCAGCATGTTCGTTTTTGATGTATCTTATTTAATATGTATGTTAATTTGTTGTTTTTGTACATATAGAGTGAACCTGGAATCTTCCTTCCTTTTGGCGTTTAACAATCTATTACGCACACCGTTTAACCATATTCGTTCTCTTGACACATTAGTCCAACTCTCGTGAAAACCGTTTCCCTTGCCGATGCATTTGTACATATTACCACGTCGTGTGCCCAGCATAAATTCTAATTACTATTTACGGCACAACCGTGTTCGATTTTATTTGATGAATTATGCATAGGATGTGACAGGGGAAATACGATCGCACTAAAGTATGTAAGGCTATCTGAGGATTAAAATGTAGAAAATGTGATCGATTTTCAATACAAAACTATGACTGGATGATTTGATGTGATAAGAAGATATGCTTTGATGTGATAAGATGATATGATTTTATGTGATAAGAAGAGATGATTGTATTTGATAAGAAGACGTGTTTTTATATGATAAGAAGAGACGATTGTATTTGATAAGAAAATATGATTTCATGTGATAAGAAGACATGTTTTTATGTGATAAGAAGATAATAATTTATATGATAAGAAGACATGCTTTTATGTGATAAGAAGATAATATTTTATGTGATAAGAAGAGATTGTATTTGATAAGACGATCAGATTTTATGTGATAAGAATAAATGATCTTAGTAAATATGTTAAGAATAAACGTGTATGTTGAGTATAAATATACTTAAATCTTTTAAACACGCAAGGATGAGTATTATGTCAAATCTAGATATGACTGGAATAATTAACTAAGATAAAACTTTCCTCCCATTTTTTTCAATTTTATTCCAACAATTTTTATATTATTGAATTGATTAAACTCGTTGGGAAAAATGATACAACGATCATCAAAGTCTCGCATACTTTTTTTTCAAACTCGTTTAATAAATCAAATAAGAAATAAGCACTCTTGTAAGATCCTCAATTTTTGTTTAAGTGCTGATGGAAATAGTGAGGCTCGGTAGGCCACTGTTAAGCATGCCTTCATTGCAACTGTTATGATTATTATAATCTATATTCATAAATTGATTGGATGTGTGATATTGTAATAGTTGTGTACTATGAAGTCTGAAACACCTGTACGATATATAGATTTGGGCAATAATTGATATAGCTAAGTAAACGAGGCTTTATAGAGATAAAGAGACGTTATAGACCTAACGAGACTTTAAAGATATAAATAAACGAGACTTTATAGAGCTAATAAGAATTTATAAAGATACCAATACTTGATACAGCTTGATAAAGCTTTTATAAAAGTAACTAGACTTTATAGAACTAACGAGACTTTATAGAGATAAATGAACGAGACTTTATAGAGCTAACAAGAATTTATAAAGACACCAATACTTGATACAGCTTGATTAAGCATTTATAAAACTAACTACATTTTATAGAACTAACTAGACTTTATGAACTAACTAGATTTTATAGAACTAACTAGATTTTATAGAACTAACTAGACTTTATAGAATTAATTAGATTTTATAGAACTTACTAGACTTTATAGAACTAACTAGACTTTATAGAACTTACGAACACTCATAGAGCTAACGAGTCTTTGAGTAAGTCCCTTAATTTCTCATACTTGAATACTTCAATGTTATACACACATATTGGTCCCAGAAAAAACACTATTAACAGTGTTCGTATTATGTTTGTCCGTTAATGGCATGTTGATGACACTGTTACACTCGTACAAAAGAATCATGGTCACAATGAAATTCTGTCCTATGACCATTATCGTTATACGCGTATTGTACCCTTGTAAAGAACCGTCTTGTATTTTATCAAAGACGTATTGATTACATTATTCCTTTTAATACAGATAGTTTGTGTTTTTACCATAACTGCTAACAGATCACGTGACAGCATAATGCTATAAAGATAAACTGTATTTGACATTAATGATCACATTGTGTGTCAATACGACAACAAACAGAGCAGTGTTCAGTACTGTTAAACAGTAAACATGTTTAATGCCTGGTTCTAAAATAGTGCGTACTGTGGTTAAGCTAGTGTACAGGAAGATGTGTTAGCTAACGTTAGCAAACGCTTAACCGAACTGAACGCAACCCGGTACAAACTTTTAGGTTTTATAGCATTTGGTTGATTTGTTTATGTTTTATACCACACTGTTTCTTATATTAAATGTATGATATATTATGTCTAAGAAATGGTCAATGTATATACATGTACATCATATTGTCAGTGTTTTGGTTATTTCAGCATTTTGTGTAGATATTTTTAAATGCAGAATATATATGCACGTACAATGCTATACATAAAACATGGCTTCAAAGTATTTAAAGGGATTATATTGGCAAGTAACACAAACACGCTGATAATCCAGACTTTTCCTGTATGCAGTGAGCACAAAATATTGCTTATGTATTGACGTATAACCTTTATTTACTTGAAAGTTATCAAATTGAATATTGGTCAAAACTTTAATACGTCCCGCAATAAAGTATTGCGCAATGTTTACATTGAACTCCGTAAACTTCCCGAACAAAGCCTCGGAAACGAGATCGGGAACGAGTCTTCACGATGTTATCCGATGATTGATCGGAAACCCGAAAGCAGTTCGTTGAAAATGGTAAATGTAAACAAAAACAAAAACGTGGCTTCAGAAACACGATGTTTGTAATAAAGAGGTTATGCAATTAGACACTTTAGACGCGTATATCTCTAAGTTATAAGTGAATCTTCATGCTGGGCGTGTGTATTTAGGACAAGGAATTGACGGTAATATGCCAATATAATCCCTTTAAAGTCATTGTAAAAAACAATTGCAGTGATTTATACCTTCGCTATCATTTCTAAATCAATACACAGTCAAACCTGTGTAAGCTGTCACCTCTATTAAAAAGTTCCCATTTCTATGCTTTCAGAGTCATTTAACCTGTATTAAGCAATAACTTGTCTTAAAAAACACTTAAGTTCCTTCCTTTCACTGGCTATTTAAGACAGATTTGACTCTATTAAAAACATTTTTACTGTTAAATTCGTATTCAAGAACAAACCGTTATACATCTTTGTCGTCGCCACTTCATCAGGTTCATGAAGCAATAACTAATTATTTGATATTAAGCCTTTTTCATACATATATTTTAAGATTTTCAATTACTTGATTTCGTATAAAAATATTATTCGCACTGTTTCTGTTTTCCAAATAAGGTGCCGTTTTTGGGTTCGTTAGTTGATTGATTTGTTCCTATTTAGAAGGTAGTTACGTGGCGCTAACGTAGTTACAATTTCATCAGCGTTTGTTCTCGTCTCTGTTTACTTCGAGAGTCTCTCTGTCTGACAATGACATATTGTTCAACTTCCTCTTATTGTAGATCGTAAATCTCAGAGTTTAATCAGAACTGTTTATTACATGTAAGAATAATGAGTACGATCGCAATTTCTGTCTTTAAATAAACATCATATTGGCATAATTGTGTTGTAGTTTATTGCTCACTTTTTAAACGTAATTGGAGGTTAAAAAAATTTGTTTTAACTATGGCAGTAGAGGATAGTACGATGTCTTGTTTTAACATTGGGTATGGCGCAGATGTCATAAAAAATAAATTAATTAACTTTTTAGTTTAATCCAATGAAGTTTGCTACTCTATTATTTGTCTTTATTGTGAAAAGGCATGACTAAGTAAGTTGATATATCATACAATTACTAAGGAGAAATGGAACTATTTCAGCACATCGATAAAATTACAATTGTACACTATAGTATATGTACATGTAGCCGTATCGTGTTTACATTGAATTCAAATTATTCTGATTTTGCCAAAGGAGCAAGTTAATAAAATATTTTCTCAAAAATCCATATTCTATTTCGTAATTGTTTTTTTGTTATTTTATATGTATTTGTTGTGTATGTAGCAAATGAAACTAAATATGCGTGTGTCGTATGTCAAATTCTATGTGAATATTTTTATTTGCATCCAGTGTCGTACAATTCGTTTACAGCCACACCGACTGAAATTTCTAATGATTCAATTTAATCTAAGCATGTATATATTGGCGTTAATGGTTACCGTATTTCTTGTATATATTGGCATTAATGGTTACCATATTTCTTGTATATATTGGCAATAATGGTTACCGTATTTCTTGTATATATTGGCACTGATGGTTACCGTATTTCTTGTATATATTGGCAATAATGGTTACCGTATTTCTTCTATATATTGGCATTAATGGTAGTTGCTTGTTCTTCAGTCAGTAATTGAATACGTTTGGAATATGCATGTTTAATCGGACTAGTATTTTTATATTTTTTAATCAATAACACCTTTATCTCTATGGCATGCATGTTTATATCTACATCTACCTTCTTTGTCTCTTTAGCATATTTATTTATATCTACATCTGCTTTCTTTGTCTCTATAGCATATTTATTTATATTTTCATCTGTCTTCTTTATCTCTATAGCATATTTATTTATATCGTCATCTGTCATCTTTGTCTCTATAGCATACTTATTTATATCTTCATCTGCTTTCTTTGTCTCTATAGCATATTTATTTATATCTTCATCTGTCATCTTTGTCTCTATAGCATATTTATTTATATCTTCATCTGCTTTCTTTGTCTCTATAGCATATTTTATTTTATCTACATCTGTACGGTCACGTGGTAACATCTGGGGTAGACGATTGGTTATACACTTACAAATATAGAATAACTATTTATATCTACATCTGCCTTCTTTTAATCGTTTCGTTGCTGTGTCTCTAACGAACTCACTTCTAAACAGCCCTGATATATGTCACCACTGCCAGTAGTTATATCCTAAAAGAAACACAATATTCATATTTCAGTATATCGATTTATATAAATCAATTCCATTAATATAAATCAAATTCATACCTAACAATTATACAGTTTAGTAAAATATATTTTCAAGAAAAAGATTAAGGGCTTATTGTTTATTTACACAGTAATGCTTCACCAAACATGTATCTAATAGGTTATATCCTAGTGCATCCACGATGTGTGTACGCTACATTGCCGGAGACGGAATAATAAATCATATTGTTTTCCCAGTATGATTGTAAATCATGTACGATCAATGGTAACTCTATAAACAACAGCAGATAATGCGGACACTATAATAGAGTAACGTCAAATACAATCCTGTCCATCAATATTACAATGTTAATAATACATCTGTCAACAATTATCCGCCATCAGGGCTGTTTTACATGAAATACATTTGTAGCTTAAGATAACAATCGTCATAAGTTAACTCGACAATTTCTTCTTTGTATGTGTACATTTTGATCGAATTTAAAATGATCTTAATTTTAGAAAGATGTCATTTTCTGCATATGTGGCGCTGACTTATGGTTAATTTTGATGAATATTAAAACTATACCAATTTTTAACAATTGCTGATGTTAGTTATACGGCAATTTTAGTATTATTAATTAAGGTAGTGTCAAATATTGCAACCATGGCTATATATAAATATAATGCTTAAAATGTCATTGATTTTTATATAGTTGGTATAGTTTTTATCAGTTTTAGCGCTGTTTCTAAGTAACTATTCTTAAATATGTTTTCTAAGAATCAGTGTGTGGCAATGTAACATATTTGTTAAGTTTTATTAAAACTAGGAGTATAAACACACTATTGATTTTGCTATCGCTTTCGCAGATATAGCTTTTTTTCTGGAATATTGACAAAGCTGGCATGATGTCCATAATTCGAAAACGATAACTTCCTCTAGACTTGCCTATGTGTCTGTCATAGCGCTAGATACGTGTATTCGAGTGAACTCTCCTGGAAAAGTTTGTTTGTTCTCAGACAACTTACATGTAGCGCCAGGAGGATTAGTCAAGAGACTTTCCTCAAATAAAACTAAATATATCGTCATGAGCATTTAAATAAGCATTGCAGAGTTAAGTTTAGCTCTTCTTAAAACAGAGAATCTTGTATAATTGTCGTTACCTGATTGCGTTATGTTTTTTCCTTTTAAACCGATGATCTTCATAAAAAATATCAAATATTAAATAATGAACACATTATAATGTTTTAAATGTAAATTACCTTAACTTTCTACTTCACTTCAAGTCAAACTTTTCAGTGTTGATCACCGCTAAAATAAGCATACGCGACCGGTACTACTTTTTATTCCTCGACTTATTTCTTTTCATGTATTTAATATAAGCAAGCATATACAAATAAAGCAATGCCAGTTTTTTGCTGACATTGCATTAGATTTATGTCTTTTTTTTAAAATATTACATAAAATAAACCAAATTGTACAATAATATCAATCAAATTAGAGAGGCGTATGAATATGTATTAATATTGGCATTAAAACAATCAAGCACTTTGACATTTTGTGTTTCCATAAGCATCCTTGATGATGTGTTGAATTACGAACTACTCGAATATCGTTATGATAGTACTTTTGTATTTAGGGAATATAACTCAAAAAGGTTATTTTATTTAAACTATTTATTTCTCAATTTCATATCACAGAGAGGTAATAATTTTGGATGTTGTTCGGTCGAAATAAGTTTTCTTACTGCTTGTACTCAGATTCACCAGCATACTCCCAACATATCATGTATGAATAATGGCAATTCTTCAATTCTTATCACAGCTGTCAACGTTTTCTCTCCCTGGACACTGACCATTGATGACCAACTGACTCCCAAACACATTAACACTGTTCAAGAAAACAAGATATGATCAACTGACATGTTTTTAACATAAATCATATAAGTGCCGTAGTACAAAAGTAATATGTTTTGTCAATATACAAGAGTACGTTATAATAAAGAATTGTTATTGCATTATAATGCACATATGGTTTTGTGAGATTTCATATTTAATATGCATACTACTACATGTAATCATATAGTTCTTATATTATGTTAGTGAAACTGCCGACTGTTGCATGCATTACAAACTATTTATCCTTCTCATTGGTTTTAAAATCAGACATAATTCCATCGATTTCGTAATACTGTTGTTAACGCAATAATATTGCACTCTCCGTTGTTGGTTAATATGTTGGAGCATGCATTTAGGCAATAACACGTGTCAAAATAATCGTTAACAAATAATTTTGGCGAAGTACATCTTGCTTATCTACAGAGCGTTATCTGAGCATACACAATCCCGGCACTATATTTGAGATGATATGATTAAAATTCTGTTTTGTTTGAAATTGCATTTTACAATCTGTTGTGATTAAATTGGTTGTGCCTATCTGAGATTGACTTTGTGAGCATGTTGAACACTATTCTACATTCATGAATAGGACCGAACTGTATCAGACATTATTTACAATCCCACTGCAATTGGCCTAAATGAAATAAATAGATTTACTGCATTACATTTCCCAATGAAAAACACTTGCAGCTGCGCGACGCTAAAAGGACCAGTTTGCAATTCATTTGATGAATGAGTTTGTTTTGCTGGTTAGACGTCACATTGCCGTTAGTTTCACGTGAAGTTTGCTGTTAGTTGTCCTACAAATGCGTGCACTTATTCAGTATGTTGACAACGTTGCCGTTACATTCGTGACATTGACTTTGAGGTTTAATGCGTATAATTTAATTTTTAAATATCAAAATTACAAAAATATCGTAGTAGTCTTATCTAAAATAGCTGGAGAATATAATGTAAATATAAGGATTAAAAGCCGAATTTTTAGTTTTCACCTATGTATTCCATCAACAGATGAAAACTCAAAATTCGACTTTTAATCCTTAATTATGTATAATATGATCATTGTAAGGACACTGAATAGAATTTCTCCTTCCGTCTGTTATAGGTAACACAAATTATATAAAATATGATATTATTGACTATTTAAAACGAGCTTGTAACTCTGTGTTATGAAAGGCTCTTAGTATGTTGAAATCTCTTCACCATGCAGGAGTATACATGTACAATCGAACATGTTTAAGCGATCACATTTATTAAGCAGTCAATCGTGAAGCAGCCACATGTGCTATTTCCCATGTCTAAACTTTCAGAAAAAAATCAACCTATATTTAGCAAACACCTATCCTTAAAAGGTTGCTCCTTTCTATGAATGGTTGCTTAAGACAGGTTTGATTGTATACATACTTTGACAGTACACTGTAGGCATTGTGAGAACACTGTGTTAATACTATATTCGTGTTTATGCTGTAAACGTGTTAATGCTATATACGTGTTAATGCTATAGACGTCTTATTGCTATATACGTGTTAATGATATATACGTGTTACTGCTATATAAATGTTAATGCTATATAAGTGTTAATGCTATATACGTCTTAATGCTATATACGTGTTAGTGCTATATAAGTGTTAATGCTTTATACGTCTTAATGCTATATAAGTGTTAATGCTATATACGTGTTAATGCTATATACGTTTTATTGCTATATACGTGTTAATGATATATACATCTTAATGCTATATAAGTGTTAATGCTATATAAGTGTTAATGCTATATACGTCTTAATGCTATATACGTGTTTATGCTATATACGTGTTAATGCAATATACGTGTTAATGCTATATACGTGTTAATGTTATATACGTGTTAATGCTATATACGTGTTAATACTTTATACGTCTTAATGCTATATAAGTGTTAATGCTATATACGTGTTAATGCTATATACGTGTTAATGTCAGAATATCTTGTATATCTTCTATCAGACAAATCGTGCACGTACGTGAGTTTTTCACAAGATACAACAGTCGCTTATTGCAAACGCAACACGTCTCACTACACAGTTAGCCCCTTTCCCCCACGGTAACATGATTATAACGCTTAAAAACAAGGCCAATGTTATTAAGTTTGAAATATTTCCAAAATGGTTCAGAGTAGTTGTGATTTCTTGCTGCAGATGAGCAAAGCAAAAGTTGGTATAGCATATATTGCAGAAGACATCACTGGTTTTAAAAAAGTGATTTTTATAGGATTTCAACATATATGTATGCATGAATAATGAGCACTTGAAGGCTTCTTTTTTCAAAAAAATCTCAGAATGTCACTGCATCCTCTTTTCAAAAAAAAAAACCATCGTGATCAACCTACAAGTTTTTGTGCATTTTTATGTTGGTTTACATTCCTGCTATGAAAAAAATCTTACAAAAAATTCTATATGCAATTTTTTTTTTACCGTTTAAATTCTACACATTTTATATAAAACAAAGAAAAAAAATCAACTGTGTAGTGATACCTGTACATCCATCCTCACGAAACATCTGATTCAGAAGTTTTAAATATCATTTAAACATATAACTGTTTTTGTTTTCACTATAATCGATGTCATGTCCCATCACAAACACGACCTTGTACCCTTGATACAACTGTGTGCATCTTAAACTAACTACAGTTCAATAAATCTTCCATCTTATCTATCTTCCATTTTATCTATCTTCCATTTTATCTATCTTCCATTTTATCTATCATCCATATTATCTTTCTTCTATCTTATCTACCTTCCATTGTATCTATCTTCTTATTTTATCTATCTTCCATCTTCTCTACTTTCCATTGTTTGTATCTATCTTCCATTTTATCTATCTTCCATCTTATCTACCTTCCATTTTATTTATATTCTCATTTATCTATCTTCAATCCTATCTATCTTCCATTTTATTCATTTCCATTAGAAGCTTAACCATTTGAATGTGCCATAAAACTTTATTAAAACAGTCCCGTGTAAGATATAAATTGGTTTGTCAAATGAGCCGTGATGGAGATTGGTCTGTCGTCTGGAGTAAAATAAACGGTCAGCAATATTAAACTGATACGTCTGCAGCCGTTGAATACACGCTCATGTCCACAAGCTGATATATGTCTAAATGCATTTAAACAATCGCATACATTTGCTATCTACGTTGTTAGATCTGAGCAGGGCGATGGTGTAGTGGACAGACTGCTATCTACGTTGTTAGATCTGAGCAGGGCGATGGTGTAGTGGATAGACCGTATCTACGATGTTAGATCTGAGCAGGGCGATGTTGTAGTGGATAGACTGCTATCTACGTTGTTAGATCTGAGCAGGGCGATGGTGTAGTGGATAGACTGCTATCTACTTTGTTAGATCTGAGCAGGGCGATGGTGTAGTGGATAGACTGCTATCTACGTTGTTAGATCTGAGCAGGGCGATGGTGTAGTGGATAGACTGCTATCTACGTTGTTAGATCTGAGCAGGGCGATGGTGTAGTGGACAGACTGCTATCTACGTTGTTAGATCTGAGCAGGGCGATGGTGTAGTGGATAGACCGTATCTACGATGTTAGATCTGAGCAGGGCGATGTTGTAGTGGATAGACTGCTATCTACGTTGTTAGATCTGAGCAGGGCGATGGTGTAGTGGATAGACTGCTATCTACTTTGTTAGATCTGAGCAGGGCGATGGTGTAATGTATAGACTGCTATCTACTTTGTTAGATCTGAGCAGGGCGATGGTGTAGTGGATAGACTGCTAACGTCATAGGTTTTGTGTTTGATCCTCAGCTTGACCTGATTCTTGACCTGATACTGTTTCTACCCAGATAACGGACTCGGTTCGTTTGTGCTCTGAGCATTCCTCACAATCGAGTTGAAATAAATTAGTATAAACTTAGTCTGAATAGCCAGATACTATTCATTTTCAAAATGAAGAGTAAATTAAAATGTATTTCAGCAATGAAAGAGTGCTGATGTCGTTTGATATAGTGCTGCACTTTATGGAAATATAGGCAATACAAGGTTCATGATTGAGTAGAAGCTGCCTCATAGTGGCTATGCTACTGTTCAAAGACAGTTTATCTGCCGTTCAATACGAATAAAAGATAATTAAAATGAAATGAAATACAGGGTCACATGACTACTATTGAAAATGATTTTTCTCATGTTCACCCATGATATTAATATCACCAGACAGTCTGAAACGCGCGCTTAATTTAACACAATGTGAACTGAATAATATATACATGTATACTGAATAAATGAAAAGGGTTTTACGGCTTACTAACACATTATGGGTTTTTCGACGCCAACAGGAAGAGCGGTCCCAGGTTCACTCTACATGTACAAAAACAACAAATTTACATACGTATTAAAATACATCAACAAATGAATATGCAGAATGAATCTAGAACTTTGATACCTGCAGAACTGCAGAGTTTCAGCAAATTCTATCGTATAATTAAATTGTCGCCTCTTACGACATGCATATGCCACAGTGATCCAAACCTTGTCATCACTCATATGGCTCCCTGGAACCACACATGGGTTGGTACTTTAACGACAATAATGAACATGACAAAAATGATTTTATGAACATGACATGACACCCATTAAGAGGATTCCTATCCCTCCGCATTGATCAACAGTGATTCTATTCTTAGCCGGAACCAGACTGGTTAATAAGATAATATCAACGCTTTTCAGACCACATCGAAAAATAAAGATGAAACTCACCAAAATCAAGAAAATGGAGTGAGGCACCTCATATACACCGAGATATTTAATTACCACACCTTTATCATTTATATATATATATACACTATTACCGAAATAATGTTATATTCCAAGAGAAAAATAATGGCGGGTGTATTGGATCTACCTAGAAACTCATCAAAAATAGCGGGTCTACCGTGACATATCAGTCAACGTTTCCATAAACTACAAATACTGAACAACCCTTATCATATAGTGTATGTCTAATAAACAGCTGCAGTGTTGAATAAAAAAACGGGGAGATTTAAATGAGAAACAGTTTATTGATGATCTCATGTGTTCTTTAATGCGAATTGTAAACCTCATTTAAGCTTTCATGTTACAAATGAATGATTCAAAATTGAATTTTTTTTCTGCTGAATGCACAACACCAAGTAATGTGATCCAATAAAACACGCCTAATTAAGATTTAACTTTTACTTGTTCACCAAGTGAAATCGAACATAGAGCCAGAGACTAGCTTAATGACATTGACCTTTTTATACATTGAGTTAAAACGGCATCTTTGAATGTAGAACTAATCGAACGAGGTTTTCTTTGCAACTTTTGTTGAAAATTTAAATAAACATTCGTTATGCAAATTCAATTTACGCTAATTAGCTATCGAAGAAAACAATTCAAATGACTTGTTTTGTATATAATTAGTATTTGGCACCCCTATTTCCTTTCCTCATTAACGGATTTCAAGTAAAAAAAAAGGACATTCCGTTTTCTTTTGCGGTCGGTATATTCTATTTGTCTTATAATATCAGTGTAGGTCTCAAGTATTTATAACAATAGCTACACCAAGCTTCATACAGTAATAAGCCTAAACTATGTCTCACCGAAGCACTACCATAATCACCAAACTCGAATTTGCACAAACAAACACACACACCATAAAAAGTATACCAATTTGTCAATACAAAAAAAACCAAAAACTATGTCACACCAAAGCACTACCATAATAACCAAACTCGAATTTGCACACACACACACACACACACACACACACACACACACACACACCATTAAAAAGTATACCAATTTGTCAATACAAAAATAATCAAATATTATGTATAACATAGGAAAAATTACAATCGTTTTTAAATATAAAACTTTAAGTTATTATAAAACCTTGAAATATCACACAACACTATAATTATTAATATTGTATATCAAACACAGGCCTGTACCATAAAATCTACAATCCGATTTCATTTGCAAAAGAAAATGTTCACTTTTATATTTCAAATAATTCATTTAATATAATACATGTTAGTATAAGTTATATGTAACAATGATTTCTACATGTACACTATTCAGCAAACAAGCACATCGTCGCTCTAAATCGTCACATGAATCTAGTACATTAGTTCAAATATAGATTGGTACGCATGCATCTAGTACATTAGTTCAAATCTAGATCGATACGCATGCATACAGTACATTATAACAAATCTAGATTGATATGCATGCATACAGTAAATTAGAACAAATCTAGATTGATACGCATGCATACAGTACATTAGCTCAAATCTAGATAGATACGCATGCATCAAGTACATTAGTTAAAATCTAGATTGATACGCATGCATCTAGTACATTAGAACAAATCTAGATTGATACGCATGCATTTAGTACAATAGTTAAAATCTAGATTGATACGCATGCATACAGTACATTAGAACAAATCTAGATTGATACGCATGCGTACAGTACATTAGAACAAATCTAGATTGATACGCATGCATCTAGTATATTAGTTAAAATCTAGATTGATACGCATACATCTAGTACATTAGTTAACATATAAATTGATATGCATGCATCTAGTATATTAGTTAAAATTTAGATTGATACGCATGCATACAGTAAATTAGTTCAAATCTTGATTGATATGCATACATACATTATGATATATGTGTTTTATAGCGTATGGTTAAATAACATACATTTTACCCTTACACGGTCAGACTTAAATTCAAAGAAATCCTATTTCTTTTAAATAAAACTTAAATAGAAACATTGTTTAATTATGTAAATGAAGCGATAGCTAAAGTGCAAGTGAAAAACGAGTGAAAACTTTATGCCCAGTTTAGCAATGAAATCTTTTAAATTAATCAATGTTGTATGAAGTAAGGATAATGCACTTTGGCGTTATTTTTTAAATTGATTGTGCACCAATTTTCTAAATAATGCATTTAGTTATAGGCAGCACGTAAACGTGATTATGGTTAATTCTATCATTAAACTGTTTTATTCACTAACCTTACTTTACATAATTAAAGTTGAACAATAATTGTACGTGCATTGTGACTGCTTTAAAACGTCATCCTAAATTCGGAATATTCAGGGTTGCTATAGAATGGAATGGAAAAGCACGAAAATGCTGCTACATAAAGTGTGGGGAGGGGGTGCCAGACTGCTGTAAAACGTCGCCCTTAATTTGGATTATTTATGGTTGCTAGAGAATGGAATGGAATAGTATGAAAAACGCTGCTACGTCAAGTGGGAGGAGGGGGAGGGAGGTGGTGTGCGTGAGAGCTGATAAACCCTATTCTGTTATTTCCTTCTGTTTATTGCGTTCTGTAATTCTAAGGGATCCTTTAGTCAAATATTATTGAACACTTCACGTCCACTACTTATCTGTATACATCTTGTCTTGCTTTGTTCTACTTTTCCCCTTATGTATAGAATATGGAGTTATCACTGTCACATAACATTACACTGCTCCTGAGTAGGTGTCTTCAAAGCAGGAGGTGGGTGTACGGAGGCGTGTCTTCAAATACCCACCCGGTCACTGTCTCTGTGGTGGTTAGGTAGGGAGTATGTTCTACGGTTATAAGTTTCACTTATCTGAATATGTGAGAAAGAAGTCAGATACATGTTACTGGTTAACCACCTGGCGGATCCAAATTAACCGTGATCACTGGCGCTAACCGCTGTTATAAAACAAATGAACACACACAGATATATGAAAATAGGTAGGCAAAGTAACATAAAGATTCTTAATTTAATCATAATTCTAGCCCAATATCTATAATCATATATTTATTTCACACGTTCTTCGGACGCATACTGTATATATGATAACACTGTCACCCTGTATCTGTTTTGGACTAGTTAAATACATTTCTATATATTTTGGTCAATCTCAGTCCCTGATACATGCATTTTCCTTCCGGAATCAGGTATGTTCAACCTCAATGGAAAAGTAAGGAATTATATTTCTGTCCAATAATCGAAAGCTTATTAACGCTGACCAAACGGTGACGTCATTCAACATTCCCTAAAACTACTCAGTTGACTAACCAACTTGCTCAAATTTCAGTGCTATGTTTCGGACCCAAGCGGGAGAGTTGTGTCCGGTCTACAATCATCTTTACTTTTTTAAGTCGAACTTAATTTCATGCCGCGAACATACACATCAACATATACGTCTCACTACACAGTTACGCCCCTTTATTTCCACGGTAACATGATTCTTACGCTTAAAAACAAGGCCTATGTAATTTGGTTTTGAAATATTTTTTCAAAATGGTTCATAGTAGTTGTGATTTCTTGCTGCAGATAAGTAGAGCAAAAGTTGGTATAGCAAATACTGCAATAAGACATCACTGGTGTTAAAAAATGACTTTTATAGGATTTCAACATATGCATGAATTTATGAGCATTTGAGGACTTCTTTTTTCAAAAAATCTCAGGACGTCATTGCACCCTCTTTTAAAAAAACAACGTGGTCAACCTACCCTTTTTTGTGCATTTTTATGTGGGTTTACATTTCTACTATGAAAAAGGAATATTACAAAGCAATTCTATGTGGAATTCCTTTTTTTACCATGGAAATCCTAGACTATATTTATATAGAACAAAGAACAAAATTCAACTGTGTAGAGAGACCTAATAGCGTCTCGTTTTTCTAATACGATATTTAAACTATATATTTTGTATTATCCTATTCGTATTTAAGAATACATGATATACTTAAATTGATTCCAGACACTGTACTGGGACAGTCTAATTTTGTTTAAACAATAAAGGCATTTAAGTTTTTTTTTTTTTTTTAAAAAGTATTATAAAGCAATAAGAAATTAACGCAACAAACCACTGTTATTGTCCAAATAAAGTGTCGTTTTGATTTCGTTCCTCAAATGATTTGTTCTTTTTAAGAAAACATTCACGTGGCGCTTACATAGTAACAATTCCATCCGTGATTGTTCCCGCCTCTGTTTACCTCGTTAGTATTTCTGTCTGACAATTGCATATTGTCCAGCAGATCTCTGATCAAATACGTGTGTTAGATGTTATTATGATACATTTAGTCGTCCTGAGACATCCTGAGATAGCTGACTTTGTGTCAAAGATAGCATATTCTGAACAGGACGATGTATTAAAAACTTACGAGTTTTAATATTACATGAAATTAAATTCAAAATGTTAAATTTCTTTTAGTTATACATAATATAAGACTTTGTCTAGGATTTATTGCTGATTTATATACTGGTCATACCTAATATCGCAAGTCTATTTTTTTTTCAACCATGTAAAGAATGGCGTCAATAATTAAGAGTAATATGGTTACTTAAGTATGCTGAGTAATAAACAGTTGCCGATACGAAATGCAAACAAATGCCGACGCTAACGGAAGTTGGAGCTTTGCGCATGTCTTTCCAGATTGTATTTATACGAGCATTCGAGGTAATAGGTAAATCGCAGTATTAGGTATACACGGATACATTTCTGTACCAATAATAATGTTATAAATGTATTCTGAACGGAATAGCTAACCTAACTTACCATCTGGGCTGCGTTTCACAAAATAACTTACGATGAAAATCGCCGTAAGTCTTTTTGAGAATTACATGTTGTTTGTTTAAATTTTGATCGACATTTAAAATGATTTTATTTCCAGAAAATATATCGGATTCTGCATGGTTTTAACACTTTTTGATTCATTTCGATGAATATTAAAAACAATATGAATAAGTGTTGGTTGATGTTTACGACGAGTTTTTTGAGAAACGTACCCCTGAAATGTATAAAGCCATTTCAGCTGACTCATCACATGTCATTTTTTGTATTATCTCTAAAATATCAACGCAATTTCCTTGAAACTTGGCCTTGTATTATAAAGAACATTATGGATAGCATCGATCAATAAGATAATGTTAAATCATTGTCTGTTAATGTCGTTTACACATTGTATTAATTATACTCAATATTCTGACGAATAAACAGAAAAAAATTAATTTTATCCTTACAATTCCAATCCTGATGATGATGTTTAATTTGCTCAAACTCGTCAAGTGAATGATGAAAATTTAATCTATCCGCTGCAAAGTAAACGCGTAGGAATACATCATTTTTGTACTGGTTGGCGTTAATTTACTAGATCTACTATCCAATAGTACCGTAACGGTTATTGTTTCGATCACAGCTGAACTCTGCAACAGTTGTTGTTTTATTGTAAAGTAACGAATTTTTTAAAGTGAAAAAATTGAACAACCGCTTTTTATCTCCCGATTTTAACAAATAAAATATCGATATTTCAATAACATACCTACATAGTGTAAAAGTTGACGTAATTGTTTAGGTTTTGTCTACACGAATGTTTAAATGTGTCATCAATCCAAGAATAAGTGGATAGTCCGAATTTGGAAAGTTTAAAACCTTGACTTTTACGTGCAAGGTTTGCGTATTTCAATTGCCTCACGATCGTTTGCTTTTACTCGTCAGGTTCATATTTTTATTTCATTTTTTCCTGTCGATTTCTTTGTCAACGACTAGCATTCACGTTTGGTAAACCAGTGTTGTGTTCAATGGTACAAGATATTGTATCGTTACATCTCAAACATGAACATTTTATGACCTGCTTCGTTGTTTTTCAAAACAACGTAGGTCTATGTGCTGATTATTGCACCCGTTAAAATCGCTGAACCAAATAAATAAAAAAAAAACATTCAGCCGAGGAAAAGTGCTAACAGCCTTTTTTATATTCTATAATTAAAATATGTCTGGAACACTGATCATTTTTGTTCGTATTTTATCAAACTGACCATAAACATTTCGAGACTACTTTGTTTACGCGATACACGTAAAAAAGTAGTCCGGTGCCAAGGATTTTATAAAAAAATAAAAGTATTTAAAACATTGGCGTTGTCCAATGAAAATGCTTTAGATGTATGATAGTGAGATTGGAATTATTATGGTGTAAACTTAAGAATTGTAGGATAAACCCTGATAGAATGGTAAAAACCTTTATGGTATGGTATACATTAATGTATTATGACACAGCAACTCCTGTTTTTATGTTCTTCTTTGTTCTGTATTAATTATAATTCTCGTTTAAAACGTAAAGACAAACCAATTTTCTAAGAATATTGACAAAACAACCAAGATGTCCGATAATAAAAGAACGATATTGTTTCTGCAGACTTGCATGCAACTCTATCAAAGCGTAAAATACTTGTTTATTGATGTGAACGCGGTTGGAAAATCTTCGTTTGTGCGTAGACAACCTAGCGCCAGAAGGAATATACAGGAAAAACTTGTTCAATGAAAACAGGACTGTTTTGGTTACGATCAATTACATCAGAAATTCGTAGTTATCATCGCGGCTGTAGGCTTTTCGGTTCGCAAAGACATCTCTGAAATTGATAAATATTCATTTGTGGTCATTTTTCTTCTTTGCATGCATACATCTTAATACAAACGACAAAACAAACGCAGAATGATAATTTTGTTTTTGCGCATTGATAAGTATACAGTTTGTGTCCGCATGTTATAGCATGTCGTGTACAACTTTTCCTGACTTTATCTGTTTTAACAGCAGTAAGTGCATGTGTAAACAATATTAATGGTCACTGTTTACATTTTCGTAGTGGTTGTGGGTGGATAGGGGATTAATTATAGGTTCTGGTTATCAATCTTTACTTAAATGACGGTTAATTTTGCAGTTTTTTTTCTCTTTATTGCCATTGTTTTTGTAAGTTATATATTTTATATACATTTGTAGTTGACGTCTCGCCACAAAGAAACACTCATGTTGACTACAGGTCACTATTAGCCATAGGTTATTTGGTTTCGACTATTTTTAAAATGGTTCATAGATAGTTTGATTTCTTGCAGCAAATACGTATAGCAAATGCATCAATCGTTTTTAAAGAATTGTTTGTAATTGGATTTTACTTGGTCTATATATTTTAGAGTGTTTTTTAAAGGGATTATATCAGGAAAAAAGCTATAAATAACTAAAAAAAATAAAATAATTTAAAAAATTGATAAAGAGCATCTGATTATCATTAATGAATAGCACTTGAAAACATATTATGTATTTTCTCTTTTTTTCTCACCTTATTTATTTATTTTTCTTTATTTATCTCTTCAATTTTATTGTTGGTTTACATCCTATTGATTGTTAAAATTGCCATCTTGATTCTAATGTTATTTGTATATTGAAAGGGGAGGGCCGTAACTAATGTTGCTAGAACTTGTGGCCCAACCCGTTTGCTATGTGAATTATGCAATAAAATATGTTTAAACTAATGAATAAAATCCAAATGGTTCGGTATGTCAAATTAACCAAATTATGACATAATCGATATTTAAATTGGAGTGTAAAACTTAAAACAAAATCCCTATTCTAAATATAGATAACACTTAATGACCTTTATATTGTCATTCGGATACTTTCTTAGATGAAAAAAAATTGTATAACGTGTAAACCTGTACAACGGATCATATTGAAATCAAAATGTTATCGCGTGACTAATTTAATACGTCACAAAATGTGTTGCAATTTTAAGCGGGAATTCTTTTTAAGTCTGACATAGGTGCTTAGGCCAAGTTAGGAAATTCCTTTTCAATACGATATTTTGGCATGTTTAAATGCATATTCTTTCGCCAATGGTTGATCATTGAGTATATATTGGAAATAAATGTTTTTAGCCAATTAATTTTTTTTAAAAATCCTGATATATTCCCTTTAAAACACATTGAATAACATATTGTTCATTTTAATAAAAATATATATTTTAAAAACAATGTTTATATTTCTATACGGTATCACAGCAAATCAAGTGTGTATCAAATATATATTTTTAACATTAAAGCAGTCGAACGCTGTAACATGTACCAGTACACGTGTCTCCTGCCAATTAGTATTTTTAACAAATAAATCGTCACCCGCATCTGTAGGACCGTTTTAGCGTGTTTTTTTATTTTTAAAATGTGGCTTTATAGATGCAATCAAATGTTCGTTCTGCCGTACATCTATGTTATCGATATAATGAGGCCGTACATACATGCACGAGGAAATGTCTTGATATTTAGAAATAAAATGATTATTTTGTAGTGTGGCAATCGTACAGTATACTTTGATAAACTGTAAAACACTTTAAATTCGCGTTAAGTTTATTTCACGATTTTGCTCTTATTTGTTCTATTTTGTTTATTTGCAAAATGTTGAATATTCGACATTCGAAAAGTGAAACCACCGGAAAGTCACTTTTTATTCGGATATAAAAATTCGGACAATGAAAATCTTTGAATTCGTGAAGTTTGAAATTTCGCGAATAAAAGCAAAATGAAGTTCTCGCTATATAGTTATATTGGTTGCGCTATTCTCTGATTATTCATGATATTCTCATGAATTTTGATCACCAATAGATGTTGCAGCAAATTGAATGAGACTGAAAGTTTATATGTTATATACCATGATAGTAATAGTAATAAGATTTATTTTTTGTCTGATACTTAATATGATGTAGAAATGATTTCATGTTGATGCCATTGCGATGTAAAGAACATTCTACCAATTCAAAATGACTCTTCCACACAATGTATATTGTGTGAGGTTAAAAAAAACAGCAAGACGAGGCTCTGCCGTTGCAGTTTTTGTTTCATTTTTCGATCGAACCTCACCAATTATGTGAAGAAATAAATGAACGATCGAATGAACGAATGAATAAATGAATCACGGAATTGATGAAATACATGATAACTTAGATGATGCGAGTTGTTTTTTTAAAGAGGGCATCCCAATCAGTTTGAAAATAATTATCCTTGTGGGTCTCTTAAAATACACAGCTATATCATTTACAAAATGATGCATTAAACATAGTACGTAATATTGACGTCTACAAAGTCACTTTGGTTAACATATAGTAGTTATAAAATGTCAATTAAAATAAGTATTCTATGTGTTTGGTATTCATGGAAAATAATTTAACGTGTTTTTTCTGGCACAGATAGAAAATTCCTTCCCTTGGAATTTTCTATCCGAACTTACAACCCATGTAAGCTTCTTATATACCTTAATTGCCAACATTAAAAAAGCTGAGGCGTATTCGGTTACTTGTTGCTACTGCAATATCATATTATCTGATAATATAAATTTCATATTGGGTACCGGTAATACCTGTTCTTAGTAGATACCATCCCGATATGACTAAAAGAATTGTGAAAAGCGTCCTCATGCTTCACTCAATCCATGTTTGTGACAAAGAGAATAACCTAACCTATATAACGAACTGCGTCATAATCTTTATCGAAAACAATAAACGAATTTCAATACAAAGTATAGCCTGTCCTATTTTAACACGGTCGATAAAAAGATCGGTGCTATAAATGTTTGTACGTTTCAGCAATTTGTTCATGCATTTCACTTTATTTATTGTCCATTATCAGTGTAACAAACATAAATGTGTCATAAAACCAAGTAAAAATTGTTTAAAATGAGAAAATAAATTGTTGAAAGAATAATTTGTTGAACGAACCATCCAGGCGGCTGCAATTCCACCTTGATTTGTGTTATACACGTAGATGCATATTTACAGTAACCTACATTGACCTTGAACATTATTGCTTTCATTAGTCGACTCTGTGAAGGCTTGTAACACGTTGTGTTTTACACGTAAATAGAATAATAGTTTCTGAGATAGTTGGTTAAGTTTAAGCGGGCCCGATTTGTCTAAATAAAGCAACACTCAAAAATAGCTCTTCTTAGTAAAATAAAAACGAGAACGGTTCATACAGCTCTGAGATTTCTTCACAAACGACGTACAGTTAGTATAAAATCAGATTTACGAGGACTGGTTTCAAGAAAATGTTTGTTTAATTCAATATACATGGCAATTACAAACTAATGACAATGACGCTTTTTAACATTTAACAACCTATTCCGGTTAAAATTGTATCTTTGATTGCAGAACTAATCAAACGAGTGCTTCTTTTACTACTCTATTGGAAAAATAACACGAGCATTTGTTATGCAAATTAGGTTTACGCAGATTAAACATTTTAGGAGACAATTTAACGTACCATTATCAGTGTAGGGAACTTGCATTTAATACGGTTATTTCGTGTGTTTTTTTCAATTATAGATTTGAAACATGTTTTTGTAGTCCATAAAGTAAACACCCAATTCTCATAATTATATACCATCCTGGCTTTATTTTATGTCGCACTTGTATTGTACGAATTGTCAAAGGTATTTCCTGACCATGTTCAGTAACGTTACAAACACTTACAAACACGCGTCAACGGAAGTAGAACAAATCACAGTTTTGTAAGCGCATTTGAATGCTATGGAGTGTAGGAAGTTATTATATGAGGATAATTTAACTAAATCGTACTTTAGGTTTAACCCGAATTTATTACGCATCTCAGCCAAATATTTAATTATTTTTGTTGACGCAAGTGTCTTTATTAAAACTATCAGCACATTCAAGGTTTCAAATATTCTGTTTTGAAATGATAATAGTGTTCAAATACGCTCGATTATTGTTATTTTCAGTATGATATCCATATTTAATACGATATAATTTGCTGAAAATCTGCAGTAATCTGCAGGTATTTAGGTTCTATGTTCATTCTGCATACTCATTTATTGGTGTTTTTATATGTATGTTGATTTAATAGTTTTACTTGCAGAGTGGACGTGATATCTTCTTACTATTAACCTTTAATGTGATGGTACGACATTAAAACGCATTCTTTCATTATATTATTTTTTATATTAATAACATTGACTGTAAAAATAGTGTAAATTTGTTCAACAGAAAAACGTGGCCAGTGACACTTTTTTGTTACAAATAATAACAAAAGACAAAACTTGCTTCCTATTGTATTAAAATGATGCGTAAATAAAGTAATCCGTATGTCAGAATATTTGTTTTATCAAGCCATATAACAAGTACTTAAGCCAGAAAAAACAATATTTGTTCATTTTATGGTATGTCTTGTGATTTCCGTGATGTTTACACAAAATCGAAGAGACAAAAGTAATTTTCCAGAACAAACATGATCCGGTAACCCCTCCACGGCAATAAATCATGTACACATATCAGTATAGATTAATGACAACAAACTAACACTGAAAGCGTAGAGTGGACGCCTAAAATGATGCGAGCAATATGTTCTGTCTATTCAACACTGTAAGTCTCACTACATGCTTAACACAGTTGAATTTTTATACGAAATAAGGTTTATGATTTCCATAGTAAATAAAAAAATCCACATTTTTTTTTTAAAGTAGTGTTTCATAGCAAGAATGTTTCACCACATAAAATACACAATTACTGGCAGGTTGACCAGCTTGTATTTTTTCAAAGAGGGTGCAGTGACACCCTTAGATGTTATTAAAAATGAAGTCCTCAAATACTCATATCTTGAAATCCTATAAATTGTTTGTTTTAACACCAGTGTTGTCTTATTAAGTGCTAGGCCAGTTTTTACTTTACTCATAATATACAGCATGAAATCACAACCACTATACACCATTTTTGAAATATTTGAAAACCAAATTACGTATTACTGTTTTTTTGCGTACGAATCATGTTACAGTGGGAAAAACTATGAAGTGAGTCGTAAAAGCCTTCCTCTTGCGATTGCAAGTGAAGGACATGTTTATATCACGGTAACCACGTGTTCAATAATTTTTTAGAAATGTAATTAGCTAAAACAGTGTTAATTAAATTGTATTTAAATAAATTAGAACTGATAGATTAAATAACACAGTTTCAACGACTGGTTATAATAAATTTTAATAAAAAAAGTTGTTTTCTAGTGTAGATATCTTGGATATTAAAATGTATATTGGATATAAAATGGTATGTATCGACTGAACGTACAAACGTGTATGGAATGAGTTCCCGATCTAAACAAAATAGTATATTATTAAAAAAAACTTTTTTTTTTTTTCAAATAAATAAAATAGTGATTCTGTGTCATTTGACGTGACCGGTATACAACATAACTGGCATTTAAGATATCTATTTCAATAAAAGGAAAAAAATGTGTTGAAATTATAAGAATTTCTTCGAATTTTTATATATGAAGTCCAGATCTGTCTGAAGATTACAACCACTCAATAAATTTGAATAGAACCAACGTATTCTAACAAGTTATTGTCTAACTTTATCATATAAAGTTTTTAGGCAAAACCGGAGTCGTATTTCTAAATTCATAAAGAGTTGTCTATGGGCAGCGAATAAAACAATATTACAAGTCAAACGTATTAATGATAAGTGAGTGTGTATATGTATATAGTGTATAAAGTGGTTAGAGGTTTCATAAAGATAGCACCAGACCATTGTGAGAAGTGACACATGTGAAATAGTTAGGCAGTACCTTCGCAAAGTTACGGAGTAAGCAATGATGCGTTTACTATTCAACTAACATATACAGTAATGGATATAGGAATACAAGCGTGTTCTATAGAAAAACATGGTCAGTGGCGTTATTACACAATAAATAGCACCAGACAATGGTCGCTTCCAATTGTGTTAAATAAATGAGAAAAAAATGCAAAGTGTCTGTCTGAATAAATGTATTATAAAGGACTAGTGCTTATACTAGGCAAATAAAGTTTGACCTTTCTGTGAAACGTCTTGTGATTCCCTTAATATTTACACAAAATCGAAAACACAAATGTAATTTAACAGAACAAATAATGGTCCGTTTACTCCTGTTTCAGAATAAATGTAGTAAATGTATCAGTGAAGATCAATCGATGGCAGCTCGTTAACAGTATTAGCGAAATGGACGCCCGAGATGACGCCCGCAATAAGTTATATTCATTCATCACAAAAATATTCGTCTTTATATGCGAGTGTGGGTGAACAACGTGGTAATTTATCAATTTCCACAATTTCAAAATTTCTGCAAAACGACATTATTTTTTTAAAACAATGTCAAGTTCCTTGTCTTGACTATGTTCAATGAAGCTGAGCTGGGGCTCGATTAGATATTTGAAAGTTCATTTTGTTTTTATAAGTCATAGATAATTTGAGATTATTACACTGATGTAACATGATGTTATTGTCCAGTTTTGGTCGTATTCAAGCACTTTAAGAATGTATAATGTTTAGAATTCATGTTTGCGTGCATTATGAAAACATTTTTGTCAAACTACTATTAAAATGTTATGTTATTTTGAAAATATTTATGTTTGATAATATCAGAAAATATATAATGTTGAGTTACAGTTTAAAACAATAGTCCAATTCATACGTATCAATATTTATTCAACTGCTTAAAAAAGGATAACATTATAACAGTTGAAAAACGACACTCATGCTTATCCCTACCCACTATCATTCATGGTTAGACAATAATGCCAAAAGGCAAACTAAATATGTGAAAAATGGACATGTGGTTCATGGTTTAAACTGTTCAATATATCTATTAACTACATGCATAGGAAGTCAAAAAATGATTTCTAAACAGAAATACAACACCAATTTAATTTAGTGTTTATCATCATTTGACAACCAATGGAATCGCTTCAATTTTTAAAATTGTGTCGCTTTTATTTGTTAAAACAGTCTACAAAATAATTTAATTGTTAAGTTCGTTCTTAATTATTAAGATCGTTATTAAATATTTAGTTCGTCATCGCTGCTCACGCGTTAACAGCATTGCACAGACTCCGCCTTTGATTCAATTCTAAACAAGTCATGTACAAGCTACAAAACTACGCGAGCTATGCTTAGAAACGGCCTTAGCAACATAAACTTTAAAACGTCAGTCATATCAGCTTTCATCGTAGCTCAACTCGGAGTCTGTCAAATGACGTCAAACTTTCATTCAAATGACGTTTAACACGAAGTTAAATCACGGTCGCTCCCTTTGGGTTTCTTAATTCTTAAATTTTTACTCAATGAACACTAACTATTACATATAAAATTTATACACAAAAATATGGAAACTTTACTATCCAACATCCTTACTTAAGTGTTATTTTCATTTATACAACATTTCTAATTGATTTGTTTTGTTTAATGTTATTTAAAATGAGTGTGATTTAAAGATGTTGGTGAGTAAGCCTTTGTCATTGATATCATTTTAAAAATAAGAGAGCCGCTTCAAAACGAGCACGGCAAAACTCACCTTAATTCGCTATCAGTTCCATCTCATATAATACTCAAATTGTTTTAGACAAATTTAACACAATTGAGTTTAAAATAATTTAATTATTTTACATTTACGAGCCAAGATTCTTAAGTTCAAATGCACGAAACAGCCTAATTCACATGTTTCAATTCACATCATGTCGCTGTTACAAGGTCATTGATAAATTGACAGAATGAATAAACGAATAAAAAACGATGAGATTCATTTGTTTTTTGAGTTTTTGGAAGCCATACTAAGCATTGCTGCCTCATTAGATGCTGGGAATCTGCATGTCTTTCGGTGCATGTGTTGTATTACCGCGATGATGTTGTAATCTGGTTTGGGAAAACTCTATCAATCAATTTGAAGACTGATAAAGTAGTTACTGTTATTCACACGTTCAACCTACGTTCGGAATGCATGCACAAAAGTTACAATACAGATTGATGGGTTTAAATTTGATATAATTGATAATAGCGAAATAATGAACTAGTTAACATATTTTCATTTGATTTTGTTGATATCTATATTAAATGGTATCTTATTGTATGTAGAGTATTGCATTCAGCGTTAATTAATAAAAACTAGACAGTAGTAATTCATCTTATATCGATAACTTTTCAAGCTCTGATACAAAGAGTATCATTTAAATAAAATAACAATTTTTCTTCACATATCAATGCCAGTTCTGGTGAATAAATGACGCTTAGATGTGCTGATTAATAATACTATCTAAAAACATTCGCATGAGCAAAATCTTGAAATGAGAAAATCCTACTGTACAATTCTAAATAATCTGTATTTTATTACCATTCATTGGCTAAATTTCCCTTATATTAGTTGTAAAGATGGCATAAAACTGAAGAAACATTATTTCCGATTTCCGGAGCGTTAATATACCATCGATGTTAAAAAAACCTCTTATTTTCAATTAATATAAAATTATTAAAATATTTTTTTATGAATATATGACAATGATGTGGCTGTTGGGAGATATACAAGAGGTTTTCCTGTTTTAAATCAGTATGTAATGTGTTGTATTTATATAACTTGAGTTTCCAATTGGAATTGACCGTTTGGAAATGGAAATTTCCCATTGGAAACTAATGTCAACTGGAATATAAGAGTTCCATTTGGACGGGGTGCATTGTTTTATTACTTAAATTCCATGTATATAACTTTTTTAGCTTAAATTTTGAATTTAACTTCATAATAGTTATAATTATCCAAACATATTAAGTTTATAATATTACAGTTCAAATGTTTTTTTTCTCCAGAAATTCACTGTGTTGTGTTAATATATGTATGAGTGCACGACATTCATGACTTTGCTTAGATTATTTCTGTCATGTCTTACCCTTTGTTTTTAGTATTTGTCGCCTCTTTGCTTTACTATATACATGTACTTTCGTACTTGTAAGAAACTATTTTCCTTAACACTGTCTCGTCTTACAAAGTCAGCCAAAGGGAGGCGGGATACATCAGTTTACCAGGGTCAAATTCCAAGATGTAAACTTTCGCGTCTGACCGTTTCCTGTTCCACTTCTTATATATCCACATGTATGTATGCATTATGCGTGGTCACGTGCATTTGTAGTGTATATAGTGAATTTTGGGTTTGTTATATGATAGTAAGATTCTCAGTCTTTCTGCAGTATCGTCAGTCAGTCATTTCAATGTTGTATAGATCGAAAATCGTTTGTTTCTGTGTTGTTGTTTTTGTTTGGTATTTTTCCGTCCTATGATGTAGGCATCAAGCGGAAAGCTAGCTCAAGATAGTTCTTATATGTTTAAGTACTTTATAATGGTAATTTCCTTTACTGTATGTATATAAACATATAAATGACCATAGTCCAAATATGCAGCTTTGAAAAAAACGGTGTTCGTTGTACAATGTATGCTACATCTCTTTGTGATTAAACATCTTTATTAATTTTGATTATATTAAATGCTTTGCTTATTTTTATTTTTTTGTCAATATGTACCAAACAATCTTACACATTTTGGAAATAATTCAGTCACGAATTAGTCATAATTCAGTGACGAATACCACGAAAATAATTTCTATATAAAAAAAACAATGAGCACGTTCTTGTAATTGTTTTCTCTGGTTTAATTAGATTGACTACATTATTTCGTGTCACTTATTTTGTATGTAAAGTTGACTGGAACACCACAAATAGCTCAAATCACTGATCTGGTCCCGGTCGAATTCCTATTTCGATGTATTTATATGCACATGGATGGTATACTGTTGAACAATACTTGAAGTTCTACTGGATTTATTATTTTGAAATATACCTAATTATTCTGATGTCTTTGCCGTTGAAGTAGCTGTGTCTTTTGAATGCCTCCTCTTTTGATAACCATCACTTGTTTGAATGACTTGACGATATTAACTTTTTTTATGCTTTTGTATGCATAGTTTGCAATAGTCTAGTATGTGTCTATATGCATTGTAAATTCGTTTATTATTCATTGACAATTAATCATGTCACTGGGACTTCTAAATCATATACCGCGAGACAACGTATTACATAATCTTTGGTTTCAAGTTGCGATTATAATGCATTGCTAGTTTCAACAACCGGTCACTATTCGAATAATGGAGCAATTACCATCGCAGAGCTCAATTTTAGAAGATACGATCACATTATAAAACAAGTCAAAACAATTCATATGACGAATGGGGGAAATAGATATTATATACGTTGATCTATGGCGTCATTTTGACGGGTAAACATAGGTACTTAAGCGAGTTTGACAAATGACTATTGACCACTTTCAGAAGAATCCAGTTAAGTCTGGGATATTGACACAACGTACAAACAGCTAAAGCAATTTTACAGAGCAAATAGTTCCAGATTTCGTTTGTATGACCGTGTCTCATGGACATTTATGTATAATCAATGAAACACAATCCTCCGAGCAGATGATGCAGCCGCGAAAAGGAATGTGAAATCAACTGTACAGTATCATCACTGGTACAACGAGAAAAGCATTACGTCCTCCATATCGCACAATGAAATTAGCGATTTTTAATCCAAGATTACGTCTTTACATGACCAGGATCAAGATGATCCATGTCATGAAATGATTTCTCTTAATTTTGAAATATTATTTATGTAAAACTAGAGCAAACCATCTTAAAGTTGGTTAAGTGACACTTGTTTTCGTTATTGTTCAATAGTTGGTCAGTTATTTAATGGCGATCAGCGAACCTTATCATCATTCCTGGGACAAGTTAGGCGGTTAAGAATTAAATGATAAAACTTTATCTGAAAGTCACCGACCAATTCCTTGCATATTCGGAGATGGGAGGCTCAAGGTTGTAGTCGGACTCAGTTCATAATTAATGGTCTTGGTTCAAGAACTAAAAAGGAAAATTCAGAGCACATAAATGAAGTGATAGTAACTTTATCATCTATAAACAGTCAGTTTAAAGTGCCACATGAGGGAATATAAATAAGGTTTACAGGCACACACAAGATCACTCTACATTTTTTTTATCATAGGACAAAATTACATAATAAAAAAGTCTCTCTAGACTTTTCTTTTTTCGTTAAATCTGTTTTTCTCTTAAGCATTTATATTTTTTAAAGATATTATGAATGTATTGTTTCACATGTTTGCAAACACAATACCAGACTGTTGTTATTCATGTGTTTAAAGAAATAAGTTCAATAGAGGTATCATAATTTTATTAGATCTAAAATTTTTTGTTGTTCTTACATTTTCTTCAACCCAAGATGGTGTCCATTTCACGGACCGATGAACTATATAAGCAATTGCAACAGCGCGTGATTGAGAGGGAAATGTCGACCGTTTTGTCACGGAATACAATATATGTGAATGATTCCCGTCGCTTTGATTAATATCCCCGTAATCAGACATCAAATCGGGTCATTATGCATCTGTAGAGACGTCTTTCTAAGAATCAATAATAGCTAAATCAAACAACAAATTGGAACAATACGCTCCGTTCGCAACGATCTCCTTCCAGCCAAAACATTACATCTTCTGAGTAGTTGAACACGATAGACGGGACAATAGTATCTGATAAAAAGAGCCGTTGGAATAAAAGAACGCAACCAAACTTTAAGTAAGAAAATAATAGTCTCATTTCTTTATTGAATGAGGGTTTAACGACATGGCCAACATATTGCATGTTACGCATTGAATATTCAGTTTTAATGGTGGTTAAAAGCTCAGAGTGAAGAAAACATTTTTTTCTTGCTTATCCATTGAAATCAAAGAACGCAACCAAACTTTAAGGAAGAAAATAAGAGACATCTTATTAGAATGGTGTGTAATACTAAAACATATGCATTAAAGCTATTTACAAGGCAGATAATATACAGATTATTAATATTTTTAAAATGTTTAATTTTGACAATTATGGAATGAACATATTGTGAATAGTTAATTAAATAATAAATGTATTTGATTTAATTAAATGTTATTTAGTATTCACCTAAACTATATACAATTATGTAATGTTTTTTTGAACACAATTTAATTTTATTGAGGAAATTTCATTAAGATATTCACTAAAGGTAATTCAATCGTGTTTTTTTTTCTTGTTAATTTATATATTTTTCGATTACACCGATGAGTGTTTATTCTCTCGTGTTTTCTTTCCGTCTGTTTTTAAATGTTGTACTTGTAACCCTTTATATAAATATTTTTGTGCTCAGTGTACAGTAAACAATGATAATAAACGGTTTACTTTTGGTAACATTTTACTGAAGGTGAGAATTACTGTTAATCCGCGATACTACATTTCATAAAAAAATGTTGCCGAAATCAATGAAGGTGGTTAGTTATAAAAGTGATTTCTTGATATAGTTTTGGCGGCCAACATGTATCATTATGAGCAAATGCAAAAATATGCAAAAATATGCAACGCGTGCCTCATGAGAAAACACAGTCATCACAACAACACACACTATTAATGTTTGGAGTACTCATGAACACATTAAGTAGAATACAACCAGCAACAGATGGGTGTACAATTCGGGATATCGCCTTAGTGTGTGCATTCTCCCGATAGGGTCCGTTAAATAGCAATGTTAGGAAAGCCACTTTTGAGCACGTTGATTGACCAGTTGATTCAACTGAAAGCTTGATGACGTCACAGTTTAGTAAGCGTTCAACCACTACATGTATGAATTGCGGGACAGGCATATAATTTCCTACTTTTTCATTAGAGGTTAATAAACCTGATTAGGGAGATATCAGGTTCTGGGATAGACTAGAATATCGTCTTATAACAGTCAGGTGCTACACGTTTATCACCTCCGATGCATATAAACCTCACTCTTTCCATCACATTATAAAAAAAGTAGTATTGCTGTCCTTGTTTGAGATACACATTTTAATACAAATTTTAATAACTGAGTACAATGGATAAAAGAACTAAAAAATATAATGCCAGCTAAACGCCCATATTTGCATAACACATACTGATCTACTAAATGTGCTAAGCATTTATTTAACGCTAAATTATGGATGTCTGCTGTGGTGAATCATGCCCACCGCTGAATACATCAGCACGTGTTGGCTGTTGAATTATTAGTCTGCAGAACGAACCCAGCTCTCCTGATTGGGTCCGTTCAACAGCATTTGTTACGAGCACCCTGATTGGTCAATTGCTTCAGGAAAAGTTTGAATGACGTAATCATTTAGTAAGAGTTCAGTTGCTATGAATTGTGGGACAGGCATAGAATTCACTGTTTTTTCTATTGTTGGCTAATAGACCTGATTCGGGAGATATCAGGTTCTGGGATACAATACCGAATAACTGGAAATATAATTTATTTATGGCACATCGAGTTTTATTGATGGAGACCGACCTGAGACTAATATGACCGAACTCGTCAAACTTCTTACATACATATTTTTATGGAATTGGTCCCGAAACCACGACCTTGGTGGTGAGAAATAAGTGTAATAAACATGTATAGTACTGCCTGCTAAATTGAGTTAAAACTATTTTTTTAAATATTATTTTCAAATATGCATTTTGTTTGCAACTTATTAAATTAATCAATGTTTCCTCAAGCGTTGCGTATGAAGAAGATAAGATATCCCATAGCTACAAACTGAAATAAAACAAAGTTAGTGTCAAATACCAAACATCTTGAAATAAATTAAATGTAAGAGATGATAAATTTGTTCCTTAAAAGGAAATAACTGTTTCAATTAATTTGATTAAATCAAACCATCAGCATTTAAAACAAATTAATTGATTTAAAAATAGAAATTAATAATAGAGAAATTATCATTTGTGAAATAAAATTGTTATTTTATCTTATTTGAAGAGATCTCGAAGCAAAACAATGCAATCTTGTATTTAATTTCAAGTAGTTATTCATGATCATACCTTGTTAAGGATGAAGACGCTCTCATAAGGAAAATGCAACAAGGTCCATAAGGAACGTCCAGATCAGTTCATTATCCGTTGGTCTACATTAAACGCGAGCGCAATTTCCAATTCTTTAAGTTCTTTATCGGAGAAAAAAGTAATTAAGTTATAAACAGATACGATCGCATACATCATTGTTACAGTAGGCGACCGAGGGCTGCGATCCAGTGAATGTCGCCTCACATTAGTATCATATCTTCTTGGAAAGAAAACATTATGTAACCGGCAAGAAATGTACCATTCAAGAGAAAATGTTACCAAAGAAACATGAATAAAGGCAATAGAGAATGTATACAGAATATATACAATATGTATAACAAATACATGTGAGTTTATTTTTTTTTATTTGAGAAATATGAAAGTGGAAGTATGTTGGGTGAAGTTTCGTTCAATGATCGAAATCTTCTACTTTTCACGTTCGACGTTGATAAGTTAATTCGATATTCGACTTTTGATATTCGTCATGTTGAATGAATTCGACATTCGACGTTCGATGTTCGTTTTTTTAAAGCAGTTTTTGTAGAATTCGTTTTAACAAATACATTTTATACATAAAAAAGACTTAATTTTAAAATGTTTAAGACTCTAACCTCAGCAGTGGTATAGCGGTAAAGTACTAGCCTCTCACATGGAAGGTTGTGGGTTCGATTCTCGACCAAATCATACTAAACACTTGAGAAATTGCGATATAACTGAAGAATTGTTTTAAGCGACGCTGAACAACATACCAGAACAAAAGCAAAAACACTAACATCTTAGCGATAGACAAATAATGAGTCCTTTAGTTGATCCCTGTTAATGCCCAGCAAATACATACTAAACTTTTCAAATAAATGCTTCAATTATGTTCCAATAACTGAATCTATTATGTGCTTTTAAAACTAAAAATACTAAGGTTTCGCTTCCATATTTCTTTACTTACAATGGCTTCTAGCATACTCAGTTGCAAAATATTGCATTATAACCATAAATCCATTTAAGCAAGTGTCATTGTGTATTACATAACGAAATACTAAAATTACTGAAGGTAATATGATTTCGTGGTTGCATTAACACCAATTATACATCTACATCCATGAGTCTGCTCGACTTTGTTGCTGATATGATACAAGGTACTAATCAAGTTCTTATTGCTGCACCGTCACAGTCTTTATGTCTTACCTTTAAATTCAATTTTGTCATCTGGAACCATTGTTGCGGTTCTCTTATCCAGGTTGTTATAGTGTCTGTATCCTCTACCCTTTGTTTAAATCATATAACGTACCTTAGTGTTATGGTTATTTCTGGTCATTTAGCTCAATTAATATTACTTAAAAACCATAAACTCATTCAACTCTAGTCTGTAGATCTCAGCTAGTTCTCCCAATTGGGTACACTTCATGGTTTGATAAAGTTGACTAGTCAGTTGTTTCAAGGAAAGGTTGATTGACGTCACAATTTGTTATTGGTTCAATAGATATGCATTTTGTGACAGGCATGTAATACCCTGATTGTTGTTGTGTGTCACTAGGTCTGATTCTTGAGATATCCGAGACAAGAATAGGTTACTCGAAAATAGATACACATGTACTCGTTCAATTCGGCGGTAGAGGGCGTGAAGTGAGCTGCGACCGAGTATGTCATTGTCTTTCCATTTCGTCATTGCATTCCGTGTTTCTAAGGGATTTTTTTCAGATATTATTCTGCATGCAAAAGTATGCTGTATATAACATATCAGGTGTATGTAAGTGTCATCACTGGACCTTAAGTTTTTTACATAATCATTAACTGTTTTCCCTGTTCAGTTTTCCACCGCTATCAAGATGACGTCGCATGAGTCTAGTTGGTGGTACCTAAATTAATACTGATAATATTTCAATGTTTCGCACGTGAAAGTAAAATAAAAACGTACCATTCGGACAGCTGATTCAATGGCTACTCAGAAAGAGATGTTATGATGGAAAAAAACTGTTGTTGTTGTTGTTGTTGTTGTTGTTGTTGTATGGTGTTTGGTGTCGCTTTCAATAATGTGTCTATATGGCAATGGTGTCTTCTTTAGTATTCTAAACGCTGCACACACATGGCATGATACCCCACTTAAGCATGCTCTACTGACATCGGGCCGACCAGAGCTAAAGCTATCCTCTAAATGCTAATCGCCAAGCAAGAAAGAGTCTAGTACCATTTCAAAGTCTTAAGTTTCAAGTCCGACTCGGTCGTGATCGAACCCACGAACTTCCGCATGCGAGGCGGACGCTTTGACATAAGATCACGCTGTGGTCTCAGACGATAAAACGAAAAATGAATTTTGAGTTAAATTAATGTATACCACATCAACTACAGTGTATTAAGCATTACACCGAGAATACACTATATTATATTAGAATAAATGCTATACTGTTTTGCCAGATTATTCGATTAGTCTTTCGATATTCAATCTCCAGTTGAAACGTGACCAGAGTAGTTATAAGTGGATTTTGTCTAATCAAATAGTGAGAAATGGCGATTTATTACCAATTGCTTGATTCAAGACACTACCATAGGGACGTCAGTCACAGGGCGATACTAATCTCATGGCATCACCACTAGAGTACGAAACGCCGTTGTGATTAAACATACACAATTATTAAATCACATAATTTATATCACCCTCGCATTAATTCATTTGAACGACTTGCGTGCAATATAAATATAAAAGCTAATTAGTTATCAACAAATCGGCGGTTAGGTAAATATACACGGTTTATTGCGTTTAAATTACTTTTAACCATCACGGGATCCTGGTTAAATACGTGATATTTACCGGAACCCAATTGTTCAAAGCTCTGTTAGCTTAAACACCTGTTACATGTAAGAGAAATTTTGTAACTTCACTATTTTCTATACTTAATAACTTTATGGCAATTTAAATGCATTTGTAGAAATAAAACTGGCATATTTTCATAATTTTCAATGAAGTAATAACCTAAAATCATGTAAATATAGTGATTTGAAAGCTTCATTTAACCCAGGGTTAAGCTAAACATGCTTTTAATTAACAACTGGGCCCAGTAAAATAAATGGCGTGAAACCAAATGAAAGATGAGCCTGCAAATACAACATATAATTTTAATCAATAGATGCAGGGCATATATGCTGAGTACATTGTTTCTAAACAACAGGCACTTTAAGATTCATAATTACTTATTCGTTTGTAGGAGCATGTCATGAATTTTGAACACAAAACGTTATATTTATTTCATATTTAATATTATACAGTGTGAAGCATTTTTTTGTTATTGATGAAATCTCCAAGTAATAGTTAGTGTTTACTAAGTAAGTATTTAACAATTAAGGAAAAATTAAATCAAGACAAACTCTAACTGTTGAATGATTTGCTAGGATGGCAGTTCGTCCATAAAATTGTACCTTTTTAAGGGCGATTGTGCTTACAATTGTGAAATTATGTAACTATATGGAGTCGCGATGCATGTTTTACTAGTATGGTGTGACTTAAACAAAAAGTTTTGTACATCTTAACACAATACCGTAGACTGGTGCTTTGGGTTAAATTAATATCTTTAAGTTTAAAATATAGGTCATAATTTAAGTGGACAGAGCGATTACCGTTCCCGCGTCAGGTTGATTATTATGCATTTAAACATTGAGATTAAACGTTATTCGGTACATTTCGGATAAGACCTTGGATTCATTATCACGGAATCGAAGCAACAATTCCGGAATGGATTTCTCTTGAATCAGTCCCATGAGGTAGATTGTTACGATATATGACGATTTACTGTAATAATTACCATGACATTCACCTCAAATATCTTAAAGTATCGACTTTGTTATCCCTGAAGCAGGAATTTGATAAATCACGATGCAGTGAAAGGCAGACTTCTGGTAGTTGCGGCTCATGCATGTCAGCACTGATCTACACAGAGTATTGCAAGCTACACAAATCTCCTTGGCGTTTAATTTAGTTATACGTATCTGACAGTCAAAATAGTTCTTCAATATTAGCCGGGCCCGATTAGCGCGTATGACTGTCAATATTGTGATTGTGAGTTCGAATCCACACCCGGCCACAATCTCCGTCAGGTTTGATATACGGCATTGCGTCTGCTTGTCCTGAGATGTAGCAACAGCGATAGCAAATATGCATGGTATGGTTACCACAAGCAGCCCGATGACGTCAACACGTCAATTTTTTGCATGACGTTTAATTGTCCAAAACACTTCTTGCTAAAGTACCTACTGGGTTCCTGGAATACAATTCATACATGTCCTTTCACCCATTTATCATACATATCTCTGTATCACTCTTCCTTGAATTGTGCAATGATACCATGAGTTTTAAATTGAAGTTCGTTTAGATTTGGCAGGCTCAATATTGTGCAAATTCCTGACGTCGTTGACGTCATTAGACTGTTCCGGTTAACCATTACATGCAGCAGTTTTAGCACTGCTGCTACATAACGGTATTCAATATCAATATGAAAAAAGTCCATGTAATTTTTGATTATATAGTGTCTGAATACTCTTCTATAGTTTTTTCTCTATTTTTCGAATATTTTTAATGCACATAACTGTCATGCTGCTCACTCATTTTCGCACGTTAAGTGTTTCAAATGACTATAACGATGCATTAAAGATTCAAGTTATGCATTAAAAAGGCGCGGAAGGAATGTACCAAAGCGGCTGAGTTATGATTGGCAATAGTAATCTATGAATACTGATTACATTCTACATCAAGGGGCGAAATTGTCTCTGATTTCCAGAAACATAGAAGAGCGTGGTCACGTAAAGTTTGTATTGTCTTTGCACACAGTTGTTTATTATATTTAATTTAAATACATGTTTATGGAGTCTTGTGGATATAACATATAACCAATAACCTTCAAACAGTCTGCAATACATTTGTATTGCTGGTATTTAGATCCGACACTTTAGAACAGACATAAATAAATACATCTAAAAACATACTATTTCATGTAACACTGCGAAGCACATACGCTTCTCCAACACGGAACCAATCGTGTAGAGACTGATTTTCTCTACCGGTGCCAAAACATGACAAACATAAGGTGGGCGTGAAATAAAAAAAATAAAAGATCAGTACAGAACGTGAAAACCGAAATAAAGTTAATATTGTTTTACATTTAAACATTTTTAAAATTCTTTTCGCTTCTAAGTTCGTAGGTTAGAGTACCGCTCGCTCCAATATATTTATGTGAGAAAGAGTGCCAGTTTCTTTCAGAAGGATGGTGGTTCTATTCAGATTCATTCTGAGGGCTTCCTTAGCCAATTAAAGCGGATATGCAGTCATGACATATAACATGAAATGTAATGCAAATGACGTTAAACTCCATTTAAAACAAAATTTACCTAAGATTTCCTAGGTATTCGATATTTACCCACTGGCTTTGATTGAGCTCCGTTGACATTATAACAATATTCTAGTCAATGTGACCAGTTAATTTGACCAATGATTTCATTCGGCGCCGAGTCCAATACAGGTTTTCAGCAAAACATTGCAAGGTGTTGTCATTTTTACATACGACATTTACAAACATCAAATACTGATTTTATTTGCATATTTTGAAAATAAGACAAATATCGGTACTTCCTTCAAGTAGCCATGCCAGACAGCGAGACACTGCGGTAGTGATAATTGATTTGATCAGATGTCCTTCCACGATGTTGTTCTGATTTAGAGAATATCCAAATGGCTGTAACGTGGTTACAATTCCATCAATGATTGTTGCTATATATGTCTTATTTCGTTAGACAGGATGTCTGACAATGACGTATCGGAGATCTAGCACTGTGTTTTCTGTCTCGTCTTTAAATTCAGTTTTAAATTCAATCTCGAATATTTATCACGATATTCTATTCAGAGTTCCTTTCTCTTGCCATTCACTCTTCAATCAAAACAAAGTGTTTCTTCTAATGTTTCCGTCTTGTTGTACCTTTATTTGTCCATTCCTGCTCTGTGTCCGAGCCTACAAAACTTTGTTCCAATCTCAACTCAAGTTTCCATGCTCAATTAATAAACAAATTGACTCATTTAGAAAAATAGATGTAAATACCTCAAATCTTCATTAACACTTTCAAAATCGAGGTTGAAGTCGAGCGTTTGCGCTTTAATGTGAATTTAATTGGTGTTTTTAATATAGTATCGTACACATGATAAATCTTCAATGTATGTGTTCATCATCACATGGTTTCTATCCGTTGACACATGCACCATTAACAACCCTACTGCAAATTACACTACTGTACCGCTTTCAATGTCAGCGTCGCCTGCATCTATACATCAATGGCATGCGCACGCCAAAAATGACAAAAAATGGCTCAGTTATCTGCACGCCGATCTACGAACATCAATCGAATGACGTTTGTTACGTAAACAGCTGAAAAAATGTCAATTTAAAAAGACACTTAACAAATAGCAACACAAGATCTTGATAAAATACTGAAAATGCTTGATGAGATAATGATGTTAACCAGAACTACACGTATTTAGCAAAGCGTATAAAGACTACACCTAAGAGAATTAAAACGCAACACAGGAAGATGTATGGAAACGCCGCTGTATACGGCACAAGTGTATATATTGCTACCCATAGTAATAATGTCTACTTTAGACTTTATTAAATAATGGTTGTCCCATGCTTTGATTTCACCCTTTTGTTTCATTTCAAATTAAGTCCCCTCTAAACACTTTGTTGCATTTCCATATAGTATTATATTCATGTGCTGCATTTTCATAGCTCGTCCTGTGTTGCGTTTTAATATATCTTGAATGTACCTTACAATAAACATAGCACGTAAAACACAGCAGATACTATGTGTGGCCAAAGACTTTCATTTGTTTCGCGATATGCAATTTTCACCCGAAACTTGATCCAAATAGAGATATGGTCCTTCCACTCAAGTCAAAATAGCACGAAACAGCGATGTTTGAAAGAATCAGCATGATTTAAGACACTACCATAGGTACGTCAGTCACCGGACAATACGACACAGTTATCTTATTATTGGCAACCTAACATGGCTTTGACGAAATATACTTATTGAATTATACCAGTCACACTCATTATTTCATCCCAATAGTTAATACAATGCAAATTGGTGATACATTGCACAAGCCAGCGGTTATGAAAACAAGCGCGGCTAAGTGCGTTTATCATTTTTTTATCTGTCCCGGGATTCCTAACAAAATACGCAATATTTACCGCGTTATAAACGGCGCCACGAGTAATTTTCAAAACAAAGTGAAAGATGTGACTACGAATAAAAAGACATATAAATATAATCAATATAGGCAGTGTCGGCAGCGTATAGATTCCCTATAGGCAGGAAAATGTTAAAATTTAATGCCAGAGTAACTTTGTTGACAGCTGGGGAATTGCATGAAACATGTTTTGAATTTTGAGCCAGTTAAACATGTGTGCATGTTTATTTATTCCATAAAAACAAAATTGTAATAATAAGTTTGCTAGTAATCAATATAAATTTTATTTTAAACAACTCTTATGTGAAAGGAGTTTTTGTAGTAAAAAACAATCAGAAAAAATCAACATCGACTATGTCTTGTTTTTAATAAAATTGCTATTTTTCTTAAATTAAAAAAAAAAGGATTTTAATATATCATGTATCACGTGGAGTTAATGATCAATATCTCTGTAAAGCAATGTTGTTCGCTTAAGCGTGTGTTAAGATAAATTGTAAATGTTACAGCATGTTTGTCATTAAGATGGTGTTTTTTTGCCAGCTGGTTATAACATTGGCTAATACGATATTAAGTTAAACATTGATGGTAGCAGGTATAAAACATACTTTTTTTTAAACATATGAAATGACCCTCAACGCACAATAGATATAACTTCCTTACGCTGTAACTCTAGCACATACATGTGTTAAAACCCTAAACGTTATCATCGGAACTATATAAATGTTACATATTTGTTTGAAACACACACAATGATTCTCCTTTTAATAATATTCAAAGTGTAAAATGTTCAATACGTAAAATGGAAACAATTTATCTAAACATCTGCTAGGACCCTCGACTCATTATTACCAGATATGAGTACACTTTCCGGAATAGATTTCTCTTAAACAAGTCCCAAGAGGAAGATGGTTATGAAACGCGCTGATTTACTGTAACATCTACCATGACTTTAGCCTCAAATCTCTTAAGTTATCTTCTCAAGTTATTCCGAAATCAAGAATTTGATAAATCACGATGTAGAAAAGGCAAACCTCTGATAGTGGCGGCTGCTCTTGCCTGTCAACACTGATTTATACAGTATGTTACAAGCGAGACCAATCTCCCGTACATTCTATAGGAGATGAGAATCTGACAGTCAATATCTTTCTCCTATATGTTTTGACATATTAGGAAAACAAACAAGCAACATTAATGATACGCAACTGTTCGTTTTCCCATATCTGTGTCTTTATCTTTATTTAATGCAGAAATTAATGGAATATGACGTGACAGGTAAAGGAGTAACCTAGTTACAAATGTATTTATATATTGCATATAAATGTATATATACTATATTATCCGGTAATCTATAAAATCGGTCTTAAATGATGTTGTCTACTACTGTTTACGTACATATCATCGCTGAAATCGGGGTTCTGGACCAGTACGTTCAAACACTGTTATAGGAGTGCATGTTTCAGCTTAGACGCATAGTAACACCATTGCAAAAAGGAAGTGCTACCGTGGGGTAGTCGCATAATGGCGGTTATAAAGAAACCTTATTTCTTCTTCTTTAAAAATGTATTTTCCTTATTTTAATGTTCATTTTTTTTATTTGAATGGCATTATTGATGTATTTTGATCATTTTGATAGCATTGTCATGTTTGAATTGTGAATTTAGAAAAAATGATGCTTGGAAATTAGGGTATGAATACATGATTTCGGAAGTCTACTTTTACTTTGTCACCAGTGTACACACTGAGCAGAAAAAAAAATCTTATATGACACATGACCCCTACTTTTCGCATCATATTTTGATAGTGCAGAGGTTGACAAACAGTAAAATGTAGGTTTCACTTCTTTCATTTGGTTTCTCTATGACTGACAAGACTTTAAACTTTTATTATTTACTATAGATTAAAGAACAAAAATCAATGGTGGGTTTACACCTACAGACAGACAGACAGACAGACAGACAGACAGACAGACAGACAGACAGACAGACAGACAGACAGGGCAGGCTGGCAGGCATATATTTATCTCCAACAGCGATAACATTGATATTTGAATACAAGCTTGTGTCATATGTTATGATATTCAGGAAGGAATGTAATTTTACATGTATCAGTCCGGAGACCTGACGTGAAACTTTAATAATAAATTTATGTTTAATGCACGTAATTCCCATGTGGCTCGATCATTTTCTCTAGTTAAGTGTTTCAAATGACTATAATAGCACGATGAAGATGTCGATTGCATACTTTGTCGACGCGCTAGGAGTAAACCATAGCTACACAGTTATGATTGGCAATGGGAATCTAAGAATACTGATTACATGTTACAACGGCAAGCGGCATTGTCTTTGACTTCAAGAAACAAACCTGTTGTTTAAAACACATTTTTTACTGGTTCCAATCATTTTGTACACATTGAACGGAGCAGCTTATCCCAAACATTTCCAATATTTTGGTCAAAACATTGAGGAGCGATATCCAAATTTGTATACAGTATTACCATACAATATGTATTGATTTTATACACTAGACTAAATGTTAATTCTTATTCAAGTCCAAATTTCAAGAAAAATTGCTTTGATACTTTTTGAGAAATTACATAAAAATTCTGGTACATAACGTGTGGGTTGGTGTTTCAGCTTTTCCGTTCAGTATATTGAAACAAGAGTAAATGAATATTATATTTTACATGCTAAGTAAATACAATACAATTCGATATATTAAACCAAAACATGTTCTGACCAGGTTCTATAACACGTCTTTATGCACAAATGCGTTAGTTGAAATCCATGTAGTATGGCTTTGTTTGCTTGACTACGTGATCTATTTGAACAGAATACATATATGCAAATACATGAAATATGACACTAAGAACAAATTTCGCTTCTTGTACATAAACAGGCAAAAATTACTCTAATTTCCGGTTATCTTAATGCATTGTTTATTATGTTATTTCCGTCTGTCTGAAGTGGATCTAAAAGGATTTGAATCACGAAAGGCTAAATAAGTATGGTTGTAATGTATATTGGTGTTATTGATATTGTAATGCTGTATAAGTATGTCATTTGAATGTATATGAAACAATGTGTTTTGATACTGTGATAATTTTACAAGCTATTTATATCAAGTACATGGGGAAAGGTATGGTAACTCTAGGATAACTCGAGGCAATGTTCTTCAACCCCCCCCCCCCCCCCCTTATTTTATTACCAGGGCAGTAAATGTCTGTAAGAGGAGACTATTAATTTACAACGCTACACTACGCTATCTGTCGATGGTGAATTAACACAGATCCATATGTATAGAGTACATCTCCCTCTATCTTTTAATTATTGGCAGTTGGATTTTTTTTCAAACTGCATATAGCAAACACTTCTTGGGAAATATTGTTTTGCCATTAAATCTATTAACAATAATCTAATGGTATGCAAATTGATGACAAAAACAATGCACTGATGTCTGTAAAGTTTTGAAAAATGGTTCTCTGATTTAAATCATTTACTGAATTATATAAGACTGGCCTATATCCATCTTGCGGCTTTTATATGGCAGTTTGGGCTTGAATGCAACATTTAATGTACATAAATTATGCCATTATACGCATGTATCAAGTACATGGGCAAACACCACAAGAGCACATGCACAAATACAAACATTCAAATATATCATATGTACACATACTAATGACCAAATACACATCCATAAAATGGTAAATGAGTTATTAGTGCATATAAAGGCATTGTACCAGATAACAATTGCTGTTAATGTTTCAATAAAATAGTTTTTAAAAATAAATAAATTACATTTAATTATCATTCTTAATTGAAATATAAATAATTTGGAATTTCAAATCAAACAAAATGTCAATTAACGATATTTTGAGTAGGTTTCACGAAATCGAAAAGCAATCCCAATTCTAAAAATATATAGTATGCATGTACTGCTTAACGACATTCGTCTCGTCATTCGAACTCTGTATAAAACGCAAGATAATACGTTAAATAAAACATGCACAACGAGCAATAGATACATTTAAAGGCAATCCAGTGCAACAAACTAGGATACTTACACAAACACCAGACCAAATTATTCTTTGGACTTACAGAATACAACGGTAACCAAGATAAAATAATATAACTGACTCGCTTTTTGTTGGAGACAGTTCCCGAGGATGATTTTAAACTGACATGTCCCTACGAACGACTGAAGCAATATTTTTAACGTCATAGAAAGAACTCCATCTGTAACTTAAACACGAGTAAATGCAAGGTTTTGAATATTGGAAATATTTCGTATCGATCCGTATATGTCGACCGCAATTAATATGTTAATTTTTTTTATTTAAAAGTGAATAAATTGTTGGAATTGAAAGTTTCGTCTTTTATCATTCACGTCATATTTAGATGTGATACACTTTCTAAATGTTGTTGGAATGAAATTGAAAGTGTCGTCTTTATCATTCACGTCATATCTAGATGTGATACACTTTCTAAATGTTGTTGGAATGAAATTGAAAGTTTCGTCTTTCACTTTCACGTCATATCTAGATGTGATACACTTTCTAAATGTTGTTGGAATGAAATTGAAAGTATCGTCTTTCACTTTCACGTCATATCTAGATGTGATACACTTTCTAAATGTTGTTGGAATGAAATTGAAAGTTTCGTCTTTAACATTCACGTCATATCCAGATGTGATACACTTTCTAAATGTTGTTGGAATGAAATTGAAAGTTTCGTCTTTATTATTCACGTCATATCTAAATGTGATACACTTTCTAAATGTTGTTGGAATGAAATTGAAAGTTTCGTCTTCAACATTCACGTCTTTTCTAGATGTGATACACTTTCTAAATGTTGAATGTTTCGTCTTTATCATTCACGTCATATCTAGATGTGATACACTTTCTAAATGTTGTTTGAATGAAATTGAAAGTTTCGTCTTTAACATTCACGTCATATCTAATTGTGATACACTTTCTAAATGTCTAAATGTTGTTGGAATGAAATTGAAAGTTTCGTCTTTATTATTCACGTCATATCTAGATGTGATACACTTTCTAAATGTTGTTGGAATGTAATTGAAAGTTTCGTCTTTAACATTCACGTCATATATAGATGTGATACACTTTCTAAATGTTGTTGGTATGAAATTGAAAGTTTCGTCTTTATCATTCACGTCATATCTAGATGTTATACACTTTCTAAATTTTGTTGGAATGAAATTGAAAGTTTTGTCTTTATCATTCACGTCATATCTAGATGTGATACACTTTCTAAATGTTGTTGGAATGAAATTGAGTTACGTCATTATCATTCACGTCACATCTAGATGTGATACACTTTCTAAATGTTGTTGGAATGAAATTGAAAGTTTCGTCTTTATCACTCACGTCGTATCTAGATGTGATACATTTTCATAATGTTGTTGGAATGAAATTGAAAGTTTCGTCTTTAACATTCACGTCATATCTAGATGTGAAACACTTTCTAAATGTTGTTGGAATGAAATTGAAAGTTTCGTCTTTAACATTCACGTCATATCTAGATGTGATACATTTTCTAAATGTTGTTGGAATGAAATTGAAAGTTTCGTCTTTAACATTCACGTCATTTCTAGATGTGATGCACTTTATAAATGGTTCTAAATGTTGTTGGAATGACATTGAAAGTTTTGTCTTTATCATTCACGTCATATCTAGATGTGATACACTTTCTAAATATTGTTGGAATGAAATTGAAAGTTTCGTCTTTATTATTCACGCCATATCTAGATGTGATACACTTTCTAAATGTTGTTGGAATGAAATTGAAAGTTTCGTCTTTATTATTCACGTCATATCTAGATGTGATACACTTTCTAAATGTTGTTGGAATGAAATTGAAAGTTTCGTCTTTATCATTCACGTCATATCTAATTGTGATACACTTTCTAAATGTTGTTGGAATGAAATTGAAAGTTTCGTCTTTATTATTCACGTCATATCTAGATGTGATACACTTTCTAAATGTTGTTGGAATGAAATTGAAAGTTTCGTCTTTATTATTCACGTCATATCTAGATGTGATACACTTTCTAAATGTTGTTGGAATGAAATTGAAAGTTTCGTCTTTATCATTCACGTCATATCTAATTGTGATACACTTTCTAAATGTTGTCGAAATGAAATTGAAAGTTTCGTCTTTATCATTCACGTTATATCTAGATGTGATACACTTTCTAAATGTTGTTGGAATGAAATTGAATGTTTCGTCTTTATCATTCACGTCATATCTAGATGTGATACACTTTCTAAATGTTGTTGGAATGAAATTGAAATTTCATTTTTATCACTAACGTCGTATCTAGATGTGATACACTTTCTAAATGTTGTTGGAATGAAATTGAAAGTTTCGTCTTTATTATTCACGCCATATCTAGATGTGATACACTTTCTAAATGTTGTTGGAATGAAATTGAAAGATTCGTCTTTAATATTCACGTCGTATCTAGATGTGATACACTTTCTAAATGTTGTTGGTATGAAATTAAAAGTTTCGTCTTTATCATTCACGTCATATATAATTGTGATAAACTTTCTAAATGTTGTTGGAATGAAATTGAAAGTTTCGTCTTTATCATTCACGTCATATCTAATTGTGATACACTTTCTAAATGTTGTCGAAATGAAATTGAAAGTTTCGTCTTTATCATTCACGTTATATCTAGATGTGATACACTTTCTAAATGTTGTTGGAATGAAATTGAATGTTTCGTCTTTATCATTCACGTCATATCTAGATGTGATACACTTTCTAAATGTTGTTGGAATGAAATTGAAATTTCATTTTTATCACTAACGTCGTATCTAGATGTGATACACTTTCTAAATGTTGTTGGAATGAAATTGAAAGTTTCGTCTTTATTATTCACGCCATATCTAGATGTGATACACTTTCTAAATGTTGTTGGAATGAAATTGAAAGATTCGTCTTTAATATTCACGTCGTATCTAGATGTGATACACTTTCTAAATGTTGTTGGTATGAAATTAAAAGTTTCGTCTTTATCATTCACGTCATATATAATTGTGATAAACTTTCTAAATGTTGTTGGAATGAAATTGAAAGTTTTGTCTTTAACATTCACGTCATTTCTAGATGTAATACACTTTCTAAATGTTTCTAAATGTTGTTGGAATGAAATTGAAAGTTTTGTCTTTATCATTCACGTCATATCTAGATGTGATACACTTTCTAAATGTTGTTGGAATGAAATTGAAAGTTTCGTCTTTATTATTCACGTAATATCTAGATGTGATACACTTTCTAAATGCTGTTGGAATGAAATTGAAAGTTTCCTCTTTAACATTCACGTCATATCTAGATGTGATACACTTTCTAAATGTTGTTGGAATAAAATTGAAAGTTTCGTCTTTAACATTCACGTCATATCTAGATGTGATACACTTTCTAAATGTTGTTGGTATGAAATTGAAAGTTTCGTCTTTATTTTTCACGTCATATCAAGATGTGATACACTTTCTAAATGTTGTTGGAATGAAATTGAAAGTTTCGTCTTTACCTTTCACGTCATATCTAGATGTGATACACTTCTTAAATTTTATTGTAATAAAATTAAAAGTTACGTCTTTAACATTCACGTCTTATCTAGATGTGATACACTTTCTTAATGTTGTTGAAATGAAATTGAAATTTATGTCTTTAACATTCACGTCATATCTAGATGTGATACACTTTTTAAATGGTTTTGAATGAAATTGAAAGTTACGTCTTTATCATTCACGTCATATCTAATTGTTATACACTTTCGAAATGTTGTCGGAATGAAATTGAAAGTTTTGTCTTTATCATTCACGTCATATCTAGATGTGAAACACTTTCTAAATGCTTTAAGTGTAATTAATAATTTATCTCGATATGTTAACATACAAGATGAGTAGTGTCCCTATGCTAGACAGCTTCACCCGCATAAGCTTAGTGTTGTTTGTACCCAGAAAGATTTCGAGCGCGATTTGCCTATGTTGTAAGTAAAAACTTATTTCACTATCACTGTAAATAGATATGATTCAGGACGAAAAACATGAACTATAGGACAGGGTCTCTTTCAGCAATGCAAGTCAAGATGTAGTTATATAGAAATATTCTCTATTTGCTAATCTGATTCTGAATTACCTAGAAATTATTTATAATCATAAAAACGTGATGCAGACATTGGAAATGTAATTGTTGTTACAGGGAATATAGATGATATACTGTCATTGGGATGTATTATCATTTCTCGGAGGAACAATATCATACAGTTGCAGACGTTGATGATTGTCATAATTCTGACAATTTCATATGAAGAATGTAGAGTCTGTACGCTAAATTATATACTTAAAGCCAAACATTTTGCACAAAAAAAATTTCAATTCATTGTGACTGTTTATTTCGGAAGAGCAAATTTTAAACTATTGAAACGTAAGGGATGTATGTATGATTTTCGTAAAATGTTCATGACACTTTCCTCAAAATACATACAGTATGTATGTAAAATGATAAAATATATATAATGTCACAATATCCAGGACATTTATCCTACGGAATTTAACAAGAAAAATTGGTTCAGTTGGATGCATATTCACACAAACAGTTAGACATTTAACTGAAAATCTGATGACAGAAATAAGAAAGGTAATGTAAACATATTCATATATTAAGTACGAACTAGACAAAGTACACATTCTGCAATACAATAGACCGAGACCAAAACACTGCTGCTGACGATGTTGCTTACGGACAGCACTTGCCATCAAAGTATTTGTAATGAATATTTAATAGATTTACTATAGATACAGTAATGCAAACCGTTTGGTTTATGACGGCCAAACTCCCAATAGAACATGTTGTAGACAATAAATCAGGCACAATCAAACTCTTCTCACGATTGCAATCATCGCGATTGCATTATGTATGCAAGAATGGATGTATATTTTCCATTACATATGCCAGATTGTCTGAAATGTTTCGTTTCTCTATAACATTGTACATATACCAATATTTGGTATAACAGAAATAAACTGTTCAGTTTTTAAAATTTCGGAAGAAACCCCTTTCTTTTAACATATATAAAAGTGTGGTGTTCATTTTTCATCAACGCATGCCTTTTTAACTTATTACATACTTTTTGAGAAAATCAACCTTTTCGAGTTGCGTCAAAGATTTTTTATACTAACGGGTTTCCGACGTCGTAAAGCAACAAGCAGTAAACACAGAATGGAACTGACATTGGTCTGTTCGTTATCTTGAACTGAATTTTAGGATACAAAACGTTGTTTGTATGTTTTATATATTTTATATATAAACCCGGTAAAGTTATACATTTTGCGTCACGCACATCAACGCTAGAGTTGTAAATCCAGCATTGAATTTTGCTCTTTATTAGATAGTAAATAAAAATAAGGTACTTGCTTGTCCTTCATAGAGAGACACAAGTGATAGAAGTGAAACGTACATTTTGTTGTTTGTCAACCTGTACAGGTCTCACTACACAGTTGAATGTTTTCTTTGTTCTATATACAATAAAATATAGGATTTCCATGGTAAAAAAAAATTCAACATATATATTTTTTAAGTTATTTTTTGTCGTTGCATAAATGTATTCACATAAAATTGCACAATAACTGGAAGGCTGATCAGCTTGATTTTTTAAAAGAGGGTACAGTGAAAACCTGACTGTTTTTTTAAAATAAAATTCTTCAAATGGTTAGAATACATGCTTAATTACGATAAAACTCTATAAAAGTCACTTGTTTAACACCAGTGATGTCTTATTGCTATATATGCTATGCCGACAGTTACTCTACTCAACTGCAGTCGGAAATCACAACTATGAACCATTTTGAAAATATTTCAAAACGAAATTAGGCCTTTTAAGCGTAAGAATCATGTTACCGTGGAGAAAAAAAGGGCCTAACTGTGTAGTGAGACGTACACTACCAACATATGCTGAAAGATGTAGATGTCATGCGTTATTCAAGATATTTCTTTCTGATTAGTGTGTACACTGTTGACAAAATGAAAGTAGACTTCCGAAACCATGTATTCTCAACCCAATTTCCAAGCATATTCCTTTTTTATAAATTCACAATTCAAACGTGGTAATGGTTTCAAAATACTCATATAAGCACCCGTGATGCAATTCAAATAACATAATGCACTAAAATAAGGCAAATGCATTTTTTTTATAAAAAAAAGAAACAAGGATGTTTGGATTTCAATTATCCCCTTTTTGAAGCTTATGTAAACAGCTTTCACTGTATATTCCGTTTGTGTAGCTTGGGTGAAGTTATGAACTGGGTCATATAAGTTGTTATGATAGACGGCATTACTCTACAGCTGACTGTCGAGATGGAGGGACCTCAGCACTACTGCTCCAGTTTTCAAAAAGAAGGTCACAGTCACCTCCGATACGTATGATAATTGGGTAAATTAAAAAATTCTACAGCCTTTAATTTCCGGGTAGATTGCTACGACTATGTGTGTTAGAAGAGAAAATGACAGGACTTTTAACAACGGGGAACACATGATCATCATGAATCAGTAACCTTTAAGACTATACGTCTTCAGAATAATCAGCCACTAGAATAAACGTAATCGACATATTGACGCACTCATCTTAAAACAAAATCGACTTGACCATAGTCGGCTGATCCGGCAAGTGTTGCAGCACCGGGCGAAGAAGCGAACCTGCCGATGCTGCCCGTGGATACCTTATCATATTTTCCTGCGCATCAAAATGACTAAAGCAAAGCTACAAAATCAAACTGATAGCCATTACAAAAACGTTGGTTTCAGAGCAAGGTGTCGTACTCTATTACTTAGTCTATGTATCTAATTCAGCTAGTAGTGTAGGTTAAAACATGAACTCGTTCAGGTAAATCGAACTAATGTATACTTGAGGTATCATGTTTTACTCTCGTTAAAGCTTGCTAAATTGAAATATCATGCCGGTACAATATAGGCGAAGCATATATTACTAAAAATATTGTAACATTACCCTGGCAACATGCTGAGACTATCAATATGTTACATGGAAGTAGAAGTAAAAGTTTTGTATGACAAATTGGTTTAAAAAATAGTAAAAGTAAATACAAATAGTGATGGTACTAGTTTTAATCGTTATTGTGCTTATAGTTGTTGTACATGTAGTTAAAAGTAGTATATACATAACTATAAATTGATTGTAACATGTACAACTGCAATTTAACGTGTATATTAGTTGTAAACAAAACTTGCCAGGTTTTGCAAAAAGGTTTAGTTGAACTTTGCTTGTTTCTTTATGTTAAAACTTTCCGTTTGTGACTACAGTTGATATATTACAGCATTAAACATCTTTTTGGGGAAAAAGTAGCATAATATATATTCATTCGGCTCATACGTAATAATAAGATTACATTGATAAGCGTCAACATTCTTTCGCTGATATATGTCCCTAGTACAATAAGCATATCATGTTTTTAATAGTTTGTTTTTGTGTAGCATCTCTTTCTGATGAGCCCAGATCGGTTCAAGTCTAACAGTTTCTTGCTAATTTATTCTAAGACGTTTCTCCACTTTTAAAACTGAATATGCTACACTGGTTGTCTATGTGTTGAGCTTTCGCCTTGCTTGTGAAATGTCATGGGTACAATCCCTGTCGGGTCATTACAGATACTTTACAGTTCGTGACGCTCAGCATTTATAGTTATACGTCCAGTCGGTCCTGTGTCAGCGGCATGATACTCCAATGTGGTAGCACTAGGAATACTGTCTGAAGTAAACACCGTCGCGATATGACTGAAACAGTGTTGAAAGCGACACTAAACACCATACAACAAAAACATAAAATAGGTCATGTATAACAGAAAGGAGCTACCTCTCACCCCCACCCAAACTCAAAACTTGTTGATACACTTAAAAGAAACTGAACGTCTACTAGTATGGTTATAGTCCGTGTGGTTCCGGCTAAGAATAGAATCACTGCCGATCTCTACAGAGGGGTAGTAATCCTCCGAATGGGTGTCATGGTTATTTTAATAGTTTTTGTCATGTTCATTATTGTGGTTAAATTACCAACCCCTGTGTGGTTTCAGGGAGCCATATGAGTGATGGCAAGAATAGGATCACTGTGTCTCATGCATGTCATAAGAAGCGACAATATGAGTAGTACGATAGAATTTGCTGAAACTCTGCAGTTCTGCAGGTATCAAGGTTCTAGGTTCATTCTGCATATTCATTTGTTGGTGTATTTTTTTTTAAATCTGTATGTTAATTTGTTGTCTTTGTACATGTAGAGTGAACCTTGAATCACCCTTCCTGTTGGCGTCGAAAAACCTTTAAAGTGTTGGTACGCCGTAAAACCCTATTCATTCATTCATTGTATGGTTATATTCTTGTGGTTATAAGAATGGCAATGCAACGAGAAATGGGAATTGTCCAGCTTTTTAACATGATGTGTTAGCCAGTTCAGGTGTAAAATGGCTTCATTCGGCTGCAATGAACTGAGATATGTATATCAGCATTCATACGCTTTATACTGTATGGAATCAGAACAGAATTAAGAGACTATAAAACAACATAATTCCACCGAACCGAAAACGAAAACTAAGGTCCTTTGTATATTTTAACAAACTGATTGGAAACAACACGTGACGCATTAGCGAAGCGTGCAGTTATTGCACGTTAACACTATTTGTCAATTACTTAAGGATATTTGCATCCTGTTTCCGTGAATATTGACATTAGTGGAAGACAAGGCTATCAAAGGCAAAAACAATTAGAGAAGGTTGTAAAGGTTTGATCAATATAAACGAAGTGTTAAAGAGATACAACGAGATTTTAATTAATTTCTACTTAACTCTATATCTCAAATTTATAAACACATGCAGTTTGGTTTTGCATCTTTTTTTTCAATAGTATTCAAAACGTTTAACCGCAGTCAGCTCACAAATTCAACCTTTCTGGGATCTGCTGAAAAACATGTGTTCAAGAGACGCACTGCAATGTTTTTTTAAGTTACCATTTAACTGAAAAAAATATTACATATTTATCTACATATCAATTTGGTGTTTGCATGTATTGGTTGGCGCTCTTTTTCAACATAATTTTAATCATTTATAACGGTGGTAGGCTCACATATTCCTCGTTCTTTCATGAAGTCTGCTACGGCGTTTAACTGGTACTAGACACACATTAGCTCTGCAATTCACTTGCTATTTGCTCCTATGTTCAGAATAATTAAGGTAGATTCATGGTCGTAAAACAAAGTTTGAGACCAACTGCCACAGAGACTTATGTTGCCAGCTGCGGACTCTCGAACTATCGAACCCCGGATGGACAGACGGTCAGGGGTTTTAACGACTGAACTTGGCGAGTTCTCTAAATGATGTCATGAATTAAGAACACCTAGTTTTTATAGACCCTTACTTCTGTTTCTGTTTAAAGAGCATAATTGTTGAATATCAGTATGAATATACACGGTGTCGTATATGACAAAAAGATAGCAAAACGTTTAGTTGCATCAGATGTAATCGGTGAGATAGAAAAGAAATTGCTTTGCATTTTTCAAGAGTTTTTATTCATATTTTCATAACTAGCCTCGTCTCGTCATTTAAAACTACTGTTTATACTGTTTAAGTAAAGTAAAAACTAAGAGATAAATAACAACAAAACTCACGGTTACACGCTCACAGGTATTGATCCTGAGGAAATTCTTTTTCAATATTGCCGTGTTTCTTTTTAACTAGCACCATAGTTTGACGTGTTTTGTGAAAAGTATCCACTATATTAAAGGAATGGCGCTCTCAATACATTACAGCAATTAAATGTATAACGTTATATTGATGGCAATAAAGCTAAGTTCGGTACATTCCCTGGTATCTGGGCGAGTGTCAAGAACGTATCTATCGTGTTGCGTGTAACTAACAAAATGTTTAAAATTCTGACTTAAGGTCTCTCCTTGATGAAGTTCCTCTGCGGTCGAGTAGTCTAGTCTAAGGTGCTTAATCAAGATCATTAACCTTTCACTGCTAAGGTTCGAGTCCCGCTCGCTCCAAAAACGTTACGTGATAAAGTTTTTCAGTTAGTTGCAGAAAGACTGTGGTACTACTAAGTCTCAGTCTTAGGTGTTTTTCCAAAATAAAATGGTATATGTCATTTATAACGTACTAATAAACTGCGTTGAACCCCAATTAAAATAACAACATTCCTTGATTTTAAAATGTTGCAGTTTGAACCATAAGTAGATCTTCTTTAACAACAGTACACACAATTTGCTGGGAATAAATTCACTGTGTAAAGAATTCCAGTATGCGACGAAAGAATTTTGATTTGTATTTCTGAGAAGAATGGAAATTAGGATAATTGAAAACGAGATTTCACGAGACTGTAGTGAATACATCTAAATAGATGCTTTTCTTCTTTATATATGTCCTTGATTGCATTGACTATTTCCTATTGCCTCAGAACAGATAAGAAATATGCTTATACCACACAACTTGTTTTATGACCGTTTGTCTTAAGGCCATCCACTATAGGTTTGGCATTTATGCCATCTTTACTGCATCTTTTGATAAAGTTGTCAAAGACATTTACATTTTTAAAATTGATTCATGTCTCAGAAAAATTGCCTTATTCGGTGGCATGGTTGGTTTTAGGATATCGATATTATTCGCAGTGTAAGTTTTTAAAACACCAAGCAATGTGTTTGTTACGTAGCTCGCAATGTTTTTTACAGTACTGTTAGTCTTTGGGCGTTTGTAAGGTTTCTTTATACGTTCGATGATTTTCGTTTTGATTTTTTTCTTCAACAATATATTATCTGAGTGGATGCAAGCATAGAGCAACGATTTGTCATATGAGTCGGAACAGAAGATGAATTGCGTTGAAAACGCATATTAAAGGGATGCATAGTAACATTGATACAGTTTCAGCTAATCTTAGGTATGAAAATCATATATCTACATGATGCAAGGATGAAATTAGAATAAACCAGTATGTGCAAATCTTAATTTATCATCTCGCTTTTATGGATAAATAGTTCTTGTTAACGGCATCCTATTTCGCTATTCCACTTGATTTAATGCGTGAGCATCAATGAATTTGCCCAGCTTTCCTTAAATTGGTTAAATATCTTATTTTTATATTATAGTTTTATTCATTTTTATATTTTTTCTGTTTATCTCCACACTTAAGTGTACGTTATCATCTTATTTATATAATAGTTAACAGCATATATGAGTGTTAAATAACCAATGTCATCTAAATTCTTTATCTATGAAAATCATTAGTCTGATAATGTCACGTTTTTACTTTGCACGTTAAAAACATGTGTATAACTTACTAAACTAATAATCTAAAATTGGCAAATTCCTTTCCAATCAATGTTTTTTAACTATCAAAATAGCTTCTTTTTTTTTTATTAAAGACTATCAAAATTTAGGACGACTACATTCTCTCTGAAAAATAACATCGCTAAAAGCCGTGAAGTAATTAGAAAAACTTCCAAATAATTTTACAATTTGCCTTTCAAACAGTGTCAGTGCAACACTTATACTGTTTCTTGAAGGTTAGGCAGAGGCTTTCTAACAAAACAAGATACGACACTGTTACCAAAAATAAAACATTCAAAGGTAGAAGGATAGGATAATTATCGAAAACTCAAAATTGCCAATTTCAGGTTTTTATAGATACAATTTATTTTTAGCAAAATAATGTGATATTTTGCTATATTATCCTAAGATAACAGTCAAAGGAAAACATTATATTTAGAAACAGATTCTAAGTTGTTCGAATTCTGTTATCAGTTTTTAGGCTGAGAATCTGAGTTTTAGACATTAAACCTTTGTGAATATATGTCCACGATACGAAGTTACAGACGTTTGTTCCATGCTCAACTCGAGATTTCTTATTTAACCACAAAACGCACGGCCCCATGTAAACAAATGAAGCAATAATACGTGTAACTTTCCACCTCAAATATATACTAACATGGTCAAGTTCGACAGTTTCGTTTGTTTTAATTTGTGTTTTATATAATTTCTAGAACTTTGTTAGAATGTGACTTTAAGTTGAGCTTTGAACCTTGGTTAAAGCCTCGGTTCCTGGCTCCGGTTTCACGAAACTACGTTATCTATCACTTTACCTTAACCCAAAGTGTGCTAATTTTACCTTAACTCAAAGTGTGCTCATTTTACCTTAACTCAAAGTGTACTCATTAACATTAACTCAAAGTGTGCTCATTTTACCTTAACTCAAAGTGTGCTCATTTACCTTAACTCAAAGTGTGCTCATTTTACCGTAACTCAAAGTGTGCTCATTTTTACCTTAACTCAAAGTGTGCTCATTTTAATTTACCTCAAAGTGTGCCAATTTTACCTTAACTCAAAGTGTGCTCATTTACCTTTACTCAAAGTGAGCTTATTTACCTTAACTCAAGGTGTGCTCATTTACCTTAACTCAAAGTGTGCTCATTTACCTTAACTTAAAGTGTGCTCATTTTACCTTAACTGAAAGTGTGCTCATTTACCTTAACTCAAAGTGTGATCATTTTACCTGAACTCAAAGTGTGCTCATTTTACCTTAACTCAAGTGTGCTCATTTTGTCTTTACTCAAAGTGTGCTCATTTTACCTTAACTCAAAGTGGGCTCATTTACCTTAACTCAAAGTGTGCTCATTTACCTTAACTCAAAGTGTGCTCATTTACCTTAACTTAAAGTGTGTTCATTTTACCTTAACTCAAAGTGTGCTCATTTACCTTAACTCAAAGTGTGCTCATTTTAACTTAACTCAAGTGTGCTCATTTTACCTTTACTCAAAGTGTTCTCATTTTACCTTAACTCAAAGTGTGCTCATTTTACCTTAACTTAAAGTGTGCTCATTTTACCTTCACTCAAAGTATGCTCATTTTACCTTAACTCAAATCGTGCCCATTTTACCTTAACTCAAAGTGTGCTCATTTTACCTTAACTCAAAGTGTGCTCATATTACCTTTGCTCAAAGTGTGCTCATTATACTTTACCAAAAGTGTGCTCATTTTACCTTAACTCAAAGTGTGTTCATTCTACCTTTACTCAAAGTGTGCTCATTGTACCTTTACTCAACGTGTGCTTATTTTACCTTTACCCCAAGTGTGCTCATTTTACCTTAATTCAAAATGGCTCATTTTACCTTAACTCAAAGTGTGCTCATTTTAGTACTCAAAGTCAGCACTATTCAGTTTAAGTTAAATAACATACTTATGAATAATCGTGAAACAGGGACCTGAATTAACTAAAGATTTACCCATACTTAACAACAATCCCATACATTGACTTATTTTATATTTTCCCCTGAATAAGATAATATGTCGTGTTGTATTGCCATTATATATAACAACAAACAAACAGGACTTGTATATGAATAGCTCATCTGCTTTTATTTTACGACAGACAAAATGAACAGCGATATAAAAGTTCCCCATATTCCTCTGAAGCCTCATGTCACCATTATATTAAGTGTTCATTATATAAAGGAATGGAATTGATATCGGCTTGTCAGACATAAAGTTGTCATAAAATTCGAATGAAAATGTTGCTGTGGAAAGTGTAAATTGATTTGCCGAGCGAACCGTGCAAGTGACGGATTTTCATTCTGATTTATGTCAACAGAAATCAATTCGCGTACCAAAAACTATTCTACAAAGCCTTCGATTATTGCTATCGACAGGCGAAATGATAATAACGAAATATGTTTTTAATCCAATGTTACTACTTTACCATGCAAATGCCATTGATACAATTTATAGAAACAATTTTACAGCTAAGATATGCTGTAAATCTTGTTCTATTACGATCATCAGTAGTTACTATCCTCAAATTTTGTGTATTAATCACCAACAGCGAATTTGATAAATGTTCACTTGAAAATATTAAAGTGTTTTGGCATGACCCGGCCGAGGATCGTACCCTTGACATTCCGCATACGAGGTGGATGCTCTACAATAAGAGAACTAGACAACCGCTGCGGTCGTAATTTTCAGAAGCCAAATCAGATTGTTGTCATGAACACGAAAACAATGTTACGGGGTTCGTTGGCCGTATTCCCTGGCTATGAATGTAACAAGATTAATATTTTCGTGTAATAATTTATGGACCGTTCTATTTCTAGGACGCAATGGGATGCATTTTCCCGAGATTTGTCGTTTAAACAATGTTTAGTTCTGAACATGCTAACATGAACCATGTTCCTCGCAATAGTTCGACTAATAAAAACTTAAACAAATCAAGGTTAAGACAAATTTGTTTAGTCTTCAAATTTTAAATGATCGGTCGCTGCTATGTCAGTGCACTATCCAATCAGAACGTTTCAAATCAATTCCAGCTGGACAATTTAATTTCCAGTCAGAAAATCCAATTGGATGTTTCAATTTTCCAATTGATTTTAAGGTGCAGAACCATTTTTATTTCTGTATTGAATAAACTTGTTACATGTACGAGGGGGGATCAGAAAGTTCGTACACTTTTGCCATAACTTATTTATGTCAATTATATTATGCACAATACTGTTATTGTATATGAAATAATTGTATATGGGACATATTTTGAAAATTTTAGCATGATACGTCAACTATTAAGAAAATAAGGCACTATTCAAAGCATAGCAGTTCGAAATGTTGGGGCAAAATAATGACGTTCCACCCTCGTATGTCTTCGAAGAAAGATTACCAATAAATAATGGAAACGTGTTCTGCAGTACCCATGTACTTTTAGAAAAAAATAGGTTTCGACAAAGTTAAATTTATTTACTAGTTTTTAAAGTTTTATAACAATGCTTATATACACAAAAATTCCATTATTCATTTTCCCAAATTCACAACCGAAATATGACAATGTTTTCAAAAATATTCCAAATACATCAATAATTCTATTAATATATTCATAAAATGGCCATCAATAATGCTATTTATATATTCATAAAATGATCATCAATAATGCTATTTTTATATTCATAAAATGTCCATAAAACTAAGGAAAAGCATTTTTGCATAAAAAAGAAATATGAATATCTGTTACATGTATATGTTCAATATTTTTCGATCACCTAAAAGAAGTCCTTACAATGGGTGTTTTATGTCTGAACTCGGTCAACCTGGACTCCAATTCATGACCTCAGTCGTGATATTGAGTAATTGCCAAATATCACTCATCGGTCCGGCGCGAATAAAAGTCAAACTCTTTTTAAAAGCACATTAAACTTCCGAAACGGTCGTTTTTAGTTTTAATTTAAGTCAGTTTTACTCTTCTAGATGATAGAATACGTGTTTATTTGATCACTGAGAAACTTTACAATCAAAAGAATAAATATAAAGGACATTATTAGTACATAATTAAGAACGGGTTTTGTTTTCAAATTAATGTTAGTCTCCGGCTGAAAAGGGGGGGTCACGTATCTTGTTCGGAAACACGTCGGTCGGTAATATATGATCACCTTACTCCAGAAAGAAACATAGTACGGGAACTGTAGGGGATGCGGTTAAAAATTAAGTAACCGCTTGCGGTTAGGTAAGTTTTAAGAACATCCCCCCTTTATTTCCCTCAGTGTATGAATTAAATGGAACCCACGAGCTAATTTATAGCACGTTTACAAGCGACGAATCGTTCACATAAAATTAAAAACAACATTACTTTTTTAATAACTGTACTAAACAAACCACCCTTGGTAGCTTCTCAATATTGACTATGATAAAGTGATGTGTTACGTAATAGCGCATGCGATAGTATCACGCGTATATGCAAGAGAAGATCCTGCGCAAGAGTTAATGAGACCAAACTAGTATTCCGTACTCATTGTTTTTCAGTGCGTATAAATAATATCGTACTACGTTCGATACATTATTGTTGCAGACATCAATACATTAAAAAACACACACAACAATAACAATACATGATAATAGTCAAGCCATAACTTTTCTAATCTTGTTAATGAACCCCTTAACTAACGGTATTAGTAAGCACACTACAACTGCAGTATTCATTTGTGTACTTCCGAACACTGGCGAAGGTACAGCCGAAAGGCAACCGAGTCATTAAATATAAACAAAAGTTAAAAGTTCGATCCGTAACACATTTTATTACAATTATTTTTGTTATTATCAAAAAGTGTGCATTTTGGATGTTTAATGATACTTTATTGGAATGGAAATATAATCTATAAGTTTATAATTCTGGCTAGAAATAAAGTGATGCATTAAGAATAGTTAAGCTTCTATATCAATAATACCATCAAAACGTTATATATATTTAATGTGTTATCTTAACAATCCATTTCCTTATAGCTTAATTATTCATTATATGTGAATGTAAGGCCGTCATTATATTGTCTAATGGACACGAATAGTCTGAAAATCATCAGTACTATCTAGGGAAACATTAGTACATTGTCGCACAATCTAAATTAATATTTCAACATAATATAATAAATGGTTCGATCAACTGTTACATGTAGATAAGCCGATATAAGTATCGTACATTTATGCTGAAATTCTGAATATTTCGAAAAAGCGTTTAATTGTTTGGTTAACTATGTCAAGACTTGATTAAACGTTCAATAAATGATTTGATCAACATCAAAATACAAAATTTACTGAAACAAGAACATAAGATATATATTCAATTCATGGTTTAACATATATTTAACGCTCATCTGCTGCTTCTCCACAGGCCATTTAAGCAAAGGGGCACCCAAGCGCTTGACTATCAGAAATGGTATTCCCCTAGCGCTTGAATTCTTTAAACAAATTAATAAAAGATTACCTAACCTTTAAATCATTTTTTTTTGCATATTTTTTCTCATTTTAATGCCTAAAATAAAACATACTAGATATGATGACTTTAACTGATTAATACAAGTTTTACTAGAGAAATATGTTTATATGAGTGCCTTACACAGCGTTTGAAAATATTACGTTGAATTGTTTACGCGCTCTTATCCCAGCGCTTGTATTCCTTCCTGCTGAGAACCCTGCGGCAGCATGTTTGACTGTCAAACTGGACGTAATGGAAAAAGTATAAATGTTTGAGATCACCATTGACTTTTGTACTTTATTCTATAGTAAAAAATAAAAGACTGAAGCATGTCATTCATATAAAGACCCAAATGAAAGGAGCTAAAGCATATATTTCATGCTTGGCAACCTCTGCACTACCAAAATATGATGAGAATAGTAGTGGTCATGTCTCATACAAGATATTTTCTGCTCAATGTGTACACTGTTGACAAAGTGAAAGTAGACTTCCGAAATTATGTATAAAGCCAAATTGCAAGCATCAGACCTATTTATTTTCTTAATTCACAATTCAAACATGGTAATGCTTTCAAAATGTTTGAAATATATCAATAATGTCATTCAAATTAAAAAAATGAGCACTTAAATAAGAAAGATGCATTTTGAAAGAAGGAATATTTATAACCGCCATTATGCGACTACCCGACGGAATCATTTCCAATTTCCAATGGTGGTCCTATGCCGTAATCATAGAAATGTGGAGGGTGGTTTTTAAAAGTTGGTATTTTCCAGGTTACATGCTACTAGTGGTGTCACGCTAGTATCGAAAGTCTAAGTTTTCATCTTTAAATATACCAAATAATTTATTTTCTATTTCAAGCGACCAACTTATCTCTCATCGCTTAGGTGTTTTGTTCGAACCTAGCTCCGTCAAAGTTCAGTCAAAATAGTTTATGTTCAAATATTGCCATTTACTTTGCGAATGGTGGTGATTCTAGTCAGATTCATTCTTCTAATGTCTTAACGCCTTTTATCATCAATAAAATTGAAAGTAAAATTCCATATATAACACCAAGGACTTATATATATATATATATTCTTGATAAAATGTTATATATAATAAATGAAAAAACGTTATTTAAACAAAATTAAAAATTAAGAATTACTTTTCAATTATGCCAGTCGTTCCATTAAAACCTTCGTCATCTGATTTAGTTATGGTCGGAAACAGACACTGTCCCGAATGTATTGTTTTCTCAGACAATTCCCTACTAAAAAAAACAAAAAGCACTGTTATTAACGAAGCACTTAATAATTTTCTAATCATATTTCAAATACAAGTTATTAAACGATGTTATTGATCAATAAATGATGAATATGATAGGATGATATTGTCTGACATAGCAAAGATTTGTGTTTCTGTTTCATCATTCTTTAAAATGGAGTAACGACATTTTGAACACATGACATATTCTGTTTTGTTGGTTGAAAATGATCACAGCATCAATCAGAGTAGAAAAACCGTCCATCTCGCAAGTAACTGGAAAACTTTCCCAAATACTTTTGAAGCCAGCGGGTCTCGATCTTACGACCTCAGTGGTGAGAGCTAAGTAATCTTTAGACGGCGCCACTCGGGTCGTGGAGTTTGCACACCGAATAGGGATATCTGCATTTGTACCGGGGTTAGAAATTTTTATCTCACCCGAGAGTCTTCGCGCTATGACGTAACTCCATTCATAAAGTCCTCGTGCTATTCATTAAGTCCTCGTGCTATGACGTATTCATTCAAAAATATTAAAAGTATTTTTGAGGATCATGGATGGGTTTTTCGGTGCGGATGGAAAATTCCGTCCTTCGGGATGGAATTTTCCATTCGCACCTCAAACCAATGAAAAATACTTAATAACAAACATCACATATACTTTTAGTTGCGAAACGATTTCTGTCTTTTTGTTAACATCAGTACACTTGAAAATAAGAAAATTTTGTACAAAACGGTTCATTAGTTATTTTTTTCTCTTTGGATATGAGAACTTTTGAAGGACTTCTTACTGCTGATGTGTTATCTAAGTATATATCTAGTATTTGTGCAATATTATATAATGTCATATATTTTAAACGATTTATTTCTGGTTGATGTGATGATATCCGATGATTGGTAACCATGGAAACAGAGAAAATAAGTGTCTGTTGTCGTTACGTGAATATTATGATACTTATCGTGTCAGCGACTTTCCCTGTTGTATTTCTCACGACATAGGTATATTACCGTATATATAGGTATATTGTGATATAAAAACAAATGTGAATATACAAATATAATTTTGACATATTCATCATATACTGTGAAATCATTTTTTTTTTCGTGGGTATTAAATTTCGTGGTTTCCACTTCAAAGACATATTCGTTGGGAATTAAATTCGTTGAAACTAATTTCCAAAAAATACAAATGTACACTTTCGACATCGCATAGTGCACAAATTAATGATTTCACAGTATTGAAATTTAAATATATTTCTTATACTATATTATCCTCTATATTTCGTGTTTATTGGGTTTAGAAAGTATAACATTGATTGAAAATACTTAAATAAAATTAGCTTAATTTTCATATACAGTAGAACTTCGACGGGACTAGACAAAATAGTTCGAAGTAAGGATTGTTCGACCCAAGTATTGTTCAACATCATACCATACATCTCCAGCTAAATGATTCGAGCTGCATGTGGTGTTTTTTGTCATCCATTTTCGAGCCAACGAAGTTCTGTTGTATGTATTTTCAATCCTCTTTTATTCTGAAAATCGCTGAAAAAATAATTTACTAATGTCAAATTTATCAATCTTCTTAATCAGTTTTCTTGCCTAGAAACTCCATTTATTTAATTCAAGTAGCTTTTATAACAGCACTTTTCGTGAATTTTAAAGATAAGAGTTTAATAGATGCGGGAAAACGCTGATATCGACACGACAACGCCATTAAATATTCAAATTGTTTGAAAGAAGATGTTTATTGGAAGTTTTAATAGTGATATTAATAAAGAAATGTAATTTTAAGTGGGCAAGCACAAATATTCTTGGAAAATCTCAGGGGATCACTGTGTTTCAATGTAATAGAAAATCAGGAAAAAAAACGTTTTCAAATTGATTAGGAACCTAATTTGTACTAAGAATGGTTGTTTAAAAGGTTTAAAATAACAATATCTTTGCTAAACACTTTTTTCAAATTTTCGGCTTATGCCTTTATCAGGAAAATAACAAACACTAGAACAGTCAAACCTTGTTGGCTCGAACACCACATATAGGTCGAATTCTATTTCGATGTATGTACATGTATGGTATGATGTTGAAAACTACTTGGCTTGAGCAACACTTATGTTGAGCTGTTTTGTCTAGTCCGGTCAGGATCGAACCTTCGAAGTTCCTACTACATTCACTAATTTACAATGTATTTTTCGTAAAGTATATTCATTTGTCAAATAACTGATGACGGCATACGCCAAACATTTAAAAAGAAAATAGTTAAATTTCTATATTCTTCCTTAGGGAAGATTTATAGTCAATAAAAGGATATAATTTATGATTCCTCAAAGAAATGTAAGAACCACTCTGATTTTGTAAAATTGCTAGAATTGCATACATAAAAATACCTTTTATGTATTCATTACGTCAATGATGGCAGAAGCAACTAATCAAATTAAATATGTTTAATTAAGTTTCAGTTGAATAGAATCTCAATATAGATTCAATTTTATGATCAAACGCAATGGTACTATAATTTATCAATATATCCTTGGGGAATAGTTGAATAATGTATTGTTTTATCGTTAACGTCCCTTTTGTTTTCTTAATGATATTATGTTTAATACACTCGCTATTTTGTTAGACACGTTCGCTGACTAAATCACGATGTTTAATTTTATTTTTCTTATGGTAATATAAAATGTGATATTGGGGAATGTTAATGAAAGAATTAAGTTCAACAAGGGAAATTGGAGAAACATTGACAATGATGAAAATATAATTTATTTTATATTATCCGCTACTGTTTTAAAACGCTAGAGACGTTAAAGATTTGTTTATTAACTAATGGAGTATAAAAAGGCCAATACCACTACCAAATATGATTCACTCCTTCGCCAACTCCTTCCATCGCTAATTTCTCACTCACTCATTTATTCAACCCCTCACTTAAACTATATCACTCATTAACGCATATACTGCATGACTGACGCATTCAATTATGCACTCAATCACACTCGCTCATTAATTCACTTAATAATGCATTCCCTCTTTCACTCTGTATTATATTCACTTTCGTACTAATTCATTTATTTCCGTACTCATTCACTAACTCGCTCATTCGCTCACACTCTTAGTGTCACACTATTCACTCACGTATGTACTCGCAAACGTTATTAGTTACATATAACCTTCAAATCTGATAATCGTATTCGAACTCAAAATGTGAGAGAAAAAACAATATGGGAGTCAAGTTACACCGATTAATCAATGGAATTACTATGGTAACATTTACTTTCAGAACTACCCCAATACATGTATGTATAATATTCTCAGACTAAAAGTTCAATAATATAAATTTGTCTGCAAAAAGTGATATGAATTTTATTTGTTTGCAGTAAGCGATATGTTTGCTATGTAATTCATGCGTTAATTTATAATAATAGGAAAGATGTGTTGCTATCAGTGTTACTGTATTTGTTTGCAGTAAGCGATAAGTCAGAGACGAAATTCATGCGTTAAATTATAATTCTAGGAATGGCGTGATGTTGTCTGCTACTGTATATGTTTGCAGTAAGCGATATGTCAGAGACGAAATTCATGCGTTAAATTATAATTCTAGGAAGGCCGTGTTGTTATCTGTTACTGTATTTGTTTGCAGTAAGCGATATGTCAGAGATGAAATTCATGCGTAAAATTATAATTCTAAGAATGGCGTGTTGTTATCAGTAATATGTAGTGATCATAAATGCAGTCAATGACCACCATGAAGGGCAGGAATGCACATTAAATGAGTATTGATAATAAAGTGATAATAAATATGGATTATCAAAATGAGTACTATTTGGAAAATATAGACAGACACTTCAAGGTTTATATAAAGGTTCTCTGTAAACTTTGAAGGTTTTTGCTTTTAAACAAACCGAGTATATAACAATTTACTTGTAGGATATCCAAAAGTATTTCTATGTTTAATATAAAATAGATCGTTAAAACTGATACATTCAAAGACGTAAAAGATGACATGCTGCTTTTTTTCTAATTTTTAACAATAACATTTTATTTTGTTTTGCATTGCTCATAATTTGTATTTTTTATGACAAAATTAATTTCATAATATATTAAATAATGCTTCTTTTTCTTTTTCTTCGTCTTTTACACCTTATTTTTCTTCTTTTTCTTCTTGTTGTTGGCCTTCTTCCTCTTCCTGTTCTTCGTCGTCTTTTACTTCTGCTTCCAGTTCATCACCTTTATCTTATTTTTCTTAGCTCTTACTCCCTTTTTTGTTATTTGATTGCTTTGCTTTCCTGTTTATTTTTTATTATTCAATGCTTATCAGTAGGTGCAACATTATCAATGAATGAATGCTTCAAAATGACATTCAACCAACCATAATTCTTATCAATTTAGAAAATTTGGAAAAACGTGAGTTATATCCCGACATTTGTCAATCAGGCCTAGAATTATCCTCTTCACGCTTAGCGCCAAATGAAGACATATTTTTGTAACATGTATATTATTGTTATTGTATGGTGTTTAGTGTCGCTTTCAACAATTTTTCAGTCATATCGCGACGTTGTCTACTTAAGACAGTATTCTAAGCGCTGTCACACTGGAGTTTCATGCCGCATACACATGGTAGATGATACCCCACCCAGTCACATTATACTGACACCGGGCCGACCAGACCTACAACTCTCCTCTTAATGCTAAGCGTCAAGCGAGGAAGCTTCTAGTACCATCTTTAAAGTCTTTGGTATGAACCGGCCGGGGATCGAATCCAAGACCTTCCGCATGCAAGGTGGACGCTCTACCACCAGACCACGCCGCGGTCTTTGTAACATGTATACATATATGTGATCCGGTTTCAGTAAAATGTGACTGGGTTGGTTATCATTGACGCTTAGAACTATATATCAAGCACAGTCACCGTAATGATATCATTGGAAATTCGTTGAAAGCATAGCGAAACATCATACGATTCAATAGGATCTCTTACATGTGTAGCAACTGCAGTAGTTTGCGCTTAGTAATCCTAAGAAATACCGTTTGGCCACGAGGTATAAAAGTTTCTATTCAATGTACTTGAATATGTCATTTTAATTATACTGCCTTGTCTAAATTAGCTACCTCCATTAGAATTTCTCAACGGCAAATACACTGTATCATATCGTGAAAAAAAACATCAAAGAAGAGTCAATAAAAAACCTTCTACCCACTGTACTAAAAACTTAATAAATAACGTATTGCTTTTTTATGTTAGTATTTATATCACAGGTGGTTTCTGATCTAAGTTCAATATCAAGGTGCAAGACCTTTGATTATGGTCGATAATACGTTTTAGCGGCTCATCGTATTGACGATTTGTAAGGACATGAATTAATCCAGGCCATGCACCTTCAACATACCATTAACCTATTGTGAAAAAATGTCTATATAATACAGTTGCTTATGAATTGACTTTAAATGAGGCATACAGCAATGTTTCATTGAAATTAAATGGCTTTGAGAATTCTCTTATATATCTGATGACAATTAATTTACATTTTACATAAGTTATGTGCCCATTGCCAAAGGTAATACAGTACAATGTAAAACCCCGAATCAATGCTCATATGAGTTTATCTTCAGTCCAACCAATGGAATGCTTGTGTGTCATTAATATTGCATCATGGAATTTGATTGGTTGGTTTGAGCAGACCTCTGTTGCTTTTATTTAAAATCCCCATTTTTTTTAATTATAGTTCTTATTTGTGCAAACTTTTAATACATCTTCATATTGCACCATGTGAGTGCACCCATTCCGATATTCAGCCCGTTTGTTCCGGCTAAGAAAAGAATCACTGCCGATCTCTGCAGAGGGGTAGGAATCTTCCGAATTGATGTCATGTTCATTTTATAATTCTTTGCCATGTTCACTATTGTGGTTAAATTACCAAACCCTGTGTGGTTTCAGTGACCCGTATGAATGATGGCAAGAATAGTATCACTGTGTCTCATGCATGTCGTAAGAAGCGACATTTTGAGTCATACTATAGAATTTGCAGAAACTCTGCAGTTTTGCATGTATCAAGGTTCTAGATTAATTCTGCATATTCATTTCTTGATGTGTTTTTTTTATCTGTATGTTAATTTGTTGTTTTTGTACATGTAGCGTGAACCTGAACTCTTCCTTCCTGTTGGCGTCGAATAACATATTATGTGTTGGTACGCCGTAAAATCCTATTCATTCTTTCATTCATTCATTCATTCATTCGTTCGTTCGTTCGTTCGTTCGTTCGTTCGTTCATTCATTCATTCATTCATTCATTCATTCCGCTCATCCGTAATTACTGCGTCAATCACCACGTTGAGTTGTATATGTATTAGTTTTATCGTTAAAAAAGTTTAAATACACATAACGAGTGATTAGTTTCCAAACTAAGCAGTTTTAAAAATCCAGCTTGAGCTTATAGGTGTATTGAGATATTGTGTGAATATGAGGTCATGTTTGTTACGATTAAGAGCAATTTAAAAAAAGTACTTAACCCTCAATGGATGCATTACGAGATTATATTGAAAAGTCAGAAGCATTTGGTACATTTAACACAATTTGTTATAGATACGTTACGGTAGGGCATATCATGTTTAATCAAATTCGCATCTTCAAGTACTTTATTTAGTTAAAAGTGATTTGTGGGTCGAGTATTCTTTCTCTGAAATGTCAATAACTTGATATCAAACTAGTTTATTTTAAACTTTTTTTATTTTACTTCGATTACGAGTTCTTACAACTTATACAAATCACGCTGGATGTCTCCCTGGGTAGAATTGGTACTAAACATATGCGGAAAAAATGTCTTGCTTAAGGACACCTCACATGGCCTTGGAGGAGGATCGAACCCAAGACGATCCGATCATGGGTTTGGTGCTCTATCACTGGACCACGTACTTCACTTTCAAACCTGGACAACCTAATGTACGTAATGTCCTTAGAAAATGCATCGTAGACTAGTTTGTATCAATTACTTCAGATTAATTGCGAAAAAAAACACACTTTATTCTTAAAAGAATCACTCTCGTGTCTGTTTCTCGGACAGAACCAATACAGAATGTTGCTTGAAGAGATTAATTGTTTAACTTTATATAGTTTTGTCATCATCACATTCATTAATCTTTGCGACCTATCTATGTGTCGATGTGTCGTAAAACACCATACATTCATTAATGCATTCATTGAAGAAATCATCGGTCGTTGTTGAGATGGAAACTGCGATCACTGGTATAAACAGTGAGCGTGCCATCTACTTCACAACCGGCTCTTCATTTTCTTAGCCCTGGGTGATTCCGACAAAGTAAGCACTAATCCTATCAGCACTAATCCTATCAGCACTAATCCTATCAATAGGTTTCATCCTCATTGTAAGACAAACACGGCGGTAAATGTTTTTAAATGGACCATTGCGATGTGTTTCTGTGATCAGGTAGAAGCATCGGTTGAGCACTAAATGATTTTTTTAGAAATGCTGAGTTTAAGATTGGCTTGTTTCTATTTAACAGTAGCAATACGATTCCAGGCTCGACGTAAATGCCCCTTAAAGCAATATTCATTGTGAGTTTTTTCCAGGAAACCGAATCGGGACGGATTTTGATGAGCGTTAAGTTTTACTCAGATTTATTTAATTATTATCAATAAAACTGGATATACCATATATACAACCTTAAATGTGTTGGAAATGGCGTAAAAACCTTATCACGATTCACCATTCGTTAAGTTGTTGCGCATAACGTATAACACATTGAAAATGTGTTCCAATTACATGAGATCTCTATTTGACATCATGAAAATAAATCTATAGGAAATAAGATTGCGGAAATGGACATTATAAAGATTTTGATATTAATTATTCTACGTTTGTTGTTTTAAGCAGAATTAAATCAAGCGCGGTGACGGAACGCCTGTTTTTTTGCACCAACGGATATGTGATTGCCGATACAAAAGTGAGAGAGACAAGCTAATATTGAGCACACCGATACAGCGACCAATGCTTCTGTACACGGCGATCATATCATCGTTGAAGCCTTTCGTCATGTGTCATTGATGGCTTGTACGTTTGACATGTAGGGTGGATTTATATAATATATAGATACATAGTTATCTGTAATTAAATATTGTGTGAAATTTGAGGTTTTACATTCAGGGTGGATTTATATAATATATAGATACATAGTTATCTGTAATTAAACATTGTGTGAAATTCGAGTTTTGACTTGTAGGGTGGGTTTATATAATATTAAGATACATAGTTATCTGTAATTAAACATTGTGTGAAATTCGAGTTTTGACTTGTAGGGTGGATTAATATAATATTTAGATACATAGTTATCTGTAATTAAACATTGTGTGAAATTCGAAGTTTTACATGTAGGGCGGATTTTATATATAATACATTAGATACATAGTTATCTGTAATTAAACTTTGTGTGCAATTTGAGGTTTTACATGCAGGGTGGATTTATTAAATATATAGATACATAGTTATCTGTAATTAAACTCTGTGTGCAATTTAAGGTTTTACATGCAGGGTGGATTTATGTAATATATAGATACATAGTTATATGTAATTAAACTTTGTGTGAAATTCGAGGTTTTACATGTAGGGCGGATTCTATATATAATACATTAGATACATAGTTATCTGTAATTAAACATTGTGTGAAATTCGAGTTTTTTTACATGTAGGATTGATTTTTATAATATATTCGATACATGATTATCTGTAATAAAACATTGAGTGAAATTCGAGGTTTTACGTAGGGTGGATTTATATTATGTGTGTAGATAAACATTTTTATCTGTAACATAACATTGTGTGGAATTCGACACTTTACATGTATCATGGATTTATAAGATATATCATAGATATATAACTATATATAATATAACAGTGTGTGGAATTCGATGTTTTTCTCGAAGGGTGGATTTATATATTAATATATATATATTATAGTTATTCGTGACATAACAGTGTATCAATTTGCCATACCTTTCTGATATAAGTGTGAGTACAAGTAAAGAGGACATCAAGTATTTTTCGTACTTTTCATATTTATTTTTTTCTTTTTTTGTATTTTTTACATATAATTTGGATTATTACTTTATAATTATTGCTTCCTCAAAACATGTGCTGAAATATCGTAAAGAGGAATTTGTATTCGCTATACATTTATACACTCATTCCATTGGATACTTTATCGAGTTGGTAGTGATTTGAGGTTAGTGTAAAAATTGCGTAAGGGATTTTTAGCATTTTTTTTTCTAAATAGAGGCGAAAACTCAAGGAAAATAATGACACAATGCGTTAAAGTTATATATTTTATTATATTGGGTGTATATAAATACGTTTTATTAGTTTTAACTGCGTAGAAATGTCTATACTTATCTCACAACATTTTACCATGCTGATATCTGCTTTATTCTATAGCTATAAGTTGATATTTGACACCAAAACTAAAATACAAAGCTGGTCTTTGTAGCTAAATGGCAAATATGCTATATTACCTTTATTGAACATTTAAAGAGAACGTAAAGTGTTGAAAGCAATATCTTTTTTCTCGTCTTAGGAAATACTACAATGGAACGTTCAATTTATAATGTGCATCAGAACTATTCTATATCAAATAACAAAAGGCTATCGAAAGATAAATGCTATAACTAATGATTGATTCTAGACTGACTTAGTTTAATACGTTTTTATTTCTATTTGCGTCGCTGTTTACTACAAATCCAAATTGGTACACAACATTAAAAAATAGGTTAATAGAAAGGAAACAAGCAATCATTATGATAAAATTAGATAAAAAAACATTTTGCAACTGCTAAATAAAATAATTAGCTTATCGATCGAGAAATTTTGAAGAAATAAAACAATTACAGCCAGTTGTGAAACCAAATATCAAACAAAAATTGTTTTAGTGTTTGATCTCAGAGTTCACGGCCAAAATGTTTTATCTATATAGTTTTCAATAGTATTTTCTTATCCAACGCATATTTATTTCAAATGCTTGCTAAAGATATTTTTACTAAATAAATGTTGTTGTTTTTTTCATTCATATATATAATTATCAAAAATATAATATAGTTGATTAATCAATATCATGAGATTATCTCATAGTTTAAAGTAACTTAAATGTAATTTGTATTACACATATGTCCAACAAAGTATACACCATGACTTAGTTCGAGTTATTTACTGTTCAACATGACTTTAATATATTTCTTCATAGAGATATTGAGATAATAATATTTAGATAGTACTTATTGAGATAATAATATATGAGATAATAATAATTGAAATACATGTAATATTAATTGATATAATTATAATTGATATACATGTAATAAAAATTGATACAATGACAATTGATATAATAGTAATTGAGATAATTATAATTGAGATAATAATAATATTTGAGGTAATGATAATAAACGAGATACATGTAATGATAATCGAGATAATAATAATAATTGAGATACATGTAATAATTGATATAATGATAATTGAGATAATAGTAGTAATTGAGATAGTAATAATTGAGATAATGATTATTATTGAGATAAATGTAATAATTATCGAGAAACTAATAATTCTTGAGATACATGTAATAATTGATATAATAATAATTGATATATAAATAGTAATTGAGATAATGATAATAATTGAGATACATTATGATTATCGAGATAATGATAATAATTGAGATACATGTAATAATTGATATAATAATAATTGAGATAAAAGTAGTAATTGCAATAATGATAATAATTGAGATATGTGTAATAATACTCGAGTTAATAATAATAAGTGAGATACATGTTTTATTGAGATAATAATAGTAAATTAGATAATAATAGTTGAGATAATGATAAAAAATGAGATACATGTGTAATCTAGATAATAATAATAATTGAGATACATGTAATAATTGATATTATAATCATTGAGATAATAGTAATAATCGAGATAATAATAATGATTGAATATTAGTTAAAGTGATACATAATTTAAAATCTCATCGAGTGGACACGGAAGCGTAGTGGTCAGGATTGACTGCGAAGACACGATAGAACATACACACTTCAGTATTTGTGAATGAAATTTCTCTGAAACCAACACTGTTTATATTCATCTTATCACTGAGACAGTTAAAAATTTTAGTTCATTACAGTCGAACTGCGATGGCTCGAACCCGACTCGACTAGACAAAATAGTTCGACTTAACGGTTGTTCGAACCAAGCATGGTTCAACATCATGACATGTATGTACGTGTATATACATAGAAGCAAGGATTTGGCCGAGACCAGATAAGTAGTTAGAACTGTATGTTGTGTACGGGCCATCTGTGTTCGAGCAAACGAAGTTCTCCTGTATTTTAAAAATGTGAGATTTTCAAAAAAAACAACTGACCCATTGATCTATAATTTATAAAATAGATATCAAATAAAAGATAAGTTTGGCAATCCATGCATATGTATGGATTACATATATATGTATTAGAAAAATTCAATAACAAATACATAAATTCTGAGCCATATAAATCCCACAGCTGAACGTATATATTACTAAATTACAATATGCACGTCACCAGATTGTTTTAATCATTTTCAAAAAGGCTATCTAATGATTTATTTGACATCGACAATTACACTTATTTTGAAAGAGTTATTCATGTGCATTATATGAAAGCATTTCACTAGCATGAAAAAAGCATTAACATTAAAATGTTCCTATATGTCTTTTTAAGTCCTATACATATGTGTTTATACCTAGAAGAAAATATTGTTACTGGTAAAATAGATTTTATTGAATATTTAGCGTCATTTTAATGCCACCGAGGGCTAACAGACAATCAGTTAACCTAACCACTGTTTCCTGGGATCCTGAAAGGTTAACCAGTACGCGAGCACACACCATCTCCGCATGTAACTGATAACTGTTCCACTTGAATCAGCGGTGAGAGACGAATGACAATGATCACGGAGACTGTTGCCGGGCGGGGACTTGAACTCACGACCTCTAAACTGATAGTCAGACGCGTAACAGACTGAGCTAATCGGACCCGGCGAATTGGTAAAATAAATGTTGCTTCCACAGCGACTGTCACGTTAAACACTTTGTCACACATGAGTGATGGTTTAAGTGAAATATCAGTTCTGTTTTACATTTTCTACCATGCTACTACCGAGCACGCCAATTTCAATATTCTTGTCTCGAATTCATAGTGTTTATTTGTTTATAATAAAAAGCAGAGAAAATACATTTCATCTTGTTTCATTTAATATAATGTGAATTTGTTTATTTTTTATTTTTTTGTTTTTATTGAAATCATGTGAACTTGCTTATTTTTAAAAGAAAAGGCAGAGAAAATAGCTTTTTTGTTCTTTGAACTCATATGAAATTGTTTATTTTCTAAGACAGAAACCAGAGGAAATATTGTTTTTTTTTATTGAAATTACTCGAAATTGTTTATTTTGCAATGGCAGAAAGCAGAGAAAATATTTCTTTACATTGAAGTCATATGAACTTGTTGATTTTTAGGCAGGAAGCAGAGAAAGTTAAAATTACAGTAGTGTCACGTTTACGAGTGAATTGATTAAATAGTATTCACCGGTGCTTCATTATATTTCATAAAAAAGGATATGGTTATATAGTACATAGAGGATCTTACTTGAGTGCTCATCTGTTATTGAATTTATTAAACGAGTAAGCTAAAAATATATCATATGAGACTTGATCGAGGATTAGATTATTTTTGCCAACAAATTTGATGAATTAAATAATAAATTAAATATTTTGTTCAACTCAGAAAAATAGTACATTTACATTTTGTTTAAATATATGTCTATAAGGAACGGCAAAAAGACCGAAATTTTTGTTTCCGTCATTCATCGTCTGACGTTACGTCTCTAAATAACGTCATTTTACCGTGACAAATCTACGTCATTTATATATTTGGGGAAGTCGGAACTTAGATCGCCATTTTACGTACGAGACCCGAGTTATACCAAAAAAAACAACAACAAAAAAACGCAACGACGAATCTGAAGTGATGTTACATGTACACTTGGTGAATATCCAAAAATATGTCATGGGTTTATATCACTCCTGCAACGTAAAGTATGTGATAAATGTATATACTGAATGGTGTGCATGTAATTGAGTACTAATTTAATAAAACAAATAATCTAAATACTAGATATTGAGAATGCAATATAGTGAAAATAACGATCGTACAAACTAACATGTCATGCATGTATATGTCATGACACTGAAGATGTTACACCAACACTACCGTAGTGACATTGAATTTTCCATACTGCTTGATTAAGTTCAATGATTTTTAATAACTTGCTGAGTATGCTATTGAAATTGCATTTCTGTTGGATGTAGACCAATGAATAGCATAGCTATATGTGCAATTAACAGTTGCTTGCAAAATATTGATTATTCCGAAAGTTACAGGTGTCACAAAGTACGTTCAGGAATCATTTAGTAAATGGAAAGTGTTACGTGCCACGGTCAACTTAATATTTAGTAACGAAACTAAGCAATCTGAAATCGTGGTTTTGTATCACGTCAGAATAAGAACTGCTATTTCATCTTGCTACAGAGCAGTGCCTTTTTAGTATTTGTGGGGTAATTGCCCTATTTAGTTTTGTTTTAACCATTTTCAAAACGGTTTACATAGATGGTTATTTCGTATTGCGAATGAGTAGAGCAAATTAAAAGCAAAAAGACATACCTGAATCTAAAATAAATGAGTTTGTATTGAATTTTACTTGATAAATGTCAGAGCATAATTAAGGACAGTTGCTTTAAATAAATGTATAATCATTGTACTGTTTTTAAATTAAACTCGTCATCACACCTGATAATTTGCATATTCATGAGTGAAATCATTGCTTCTATGGAAAGAAACAGTTTGAAAAGTTCTCTTTGTGAAAAAAAAATATTTGAAAGAGCCGGACCGTATTTTATATGAAAATTGACCACATTTCAACTTTGCAGACAGATTATTATACAAACTTCTTATAGTATATAACAATTATACCAGAAAGTTTTTGTTAAATGTGATTATGTGATATGTGTCTATTCCTTTCGTTGAAACTATACAGAAAGCTTACACAAAATAATTAAAGCATGTGATATAATAACAAGGGGAGAGCAAAGCTAAATGCACCCATTAACAAAGTTTGTGCTTTCTAGCGGTGGTCTGTTCTACTAACCTTGCCAAGGAGGGATTTCCATATTATTATTGCTTCTGTTATTGCGGTGACTGTGTCCTTTCGATACATAGTCGCTTGGTGGGCACATATATATTTTTTTCATTTGTGTTCGTTATTTAGAAGAACACGTATAAGGTAAAAATATTTAATAAACTAATGTTTCTAGCTGACACTTATGTTCATCATACACCATCGTTGAACTATTAGGAAAAACCCTTACTCTTTCAGCACCGTTGTAAATACATCCATCCTTTGACTACTGCGTTTCCTATTGGCTACCTTTTTTCTATTTTTAGAAGTAAATAGAACTTATAAAAATGCTCATTTATTGTTTAATTGATTAAACACCGAACAATGAATCGAAAATGATATTACACTAGGTTGATATAAAAAATATGTCAGGGGCTTATTACACGCATGCACAGTAAATTATATGTGATAAATATTTTTACGTCAGCATTAAAACGTCTTGTAATGTCGAATATGAAAAAAAAATGTAAACTTCTGTAACTTTTTAAACGATGATTTATACTGTCCTTGCTTAAATAGTCGTGTTGCTTACATTTGACATAGACTTTAAGAGAAGAAAATGTATATGATAAGCGCATGTACTGCATTGTATCAGTCTGTTTGAACTGACGCGAGAACAGGTATCGCCCCGCCCACAACCATGTGACGTTGTGTTTCCAAGTAAATATAAAGTAATTTCAACTAAGATACCGTAAGCTTGTCTTAGGAAAATGGCGGCGTAGTAACCATCGTTGATTGGATGATCGGCTTGTTTAATTGGTTGATTGACAGACTGCGACGAGCCAATAATTGCGACGACATCTTAACCTGACATTGAGGAGACGAAATAAGATGTTTCAAGACTTTATTAAAATGTAGCTATTTTTACACAATGTCGTTGATGACGTTTATACGCCCTGTCCTATATGAAAGAGATTATCAAATGACAACGCCTTTCTAGACTATCTGCTGATAATGAATTAACACAGATCCATGTGTATAGAGTGCATCTTTTCCGAATTACATTTTTTTTTTAAAAATCTGCATATAACAAACATTTTTTTAAATAATAATTTTGCGAACTAAACGTATTTACAACAATCTATTAGTATGCATTATATTAAAATCACTGCAATGGTGACTGAAATTTTAAAAAAGGGTTCTCTGGTTTGAATCATGCATTGCATTATATCAAACCTGCCCCAGAGTCATCTTGCGGCTTTTATATGGCAGATGGGGCGTATTAAATTCAGACGAATTAAAACTATTTCGTTATTTTCGTTATTTAATTCTTTCATAACAATATGTGGATAATCTATTATAGGAGTGGAACAGTTATGGATTAATATCGCCAACAGTTTTATTGTTGTAATTTTGGTAAAATATCTGAAAATGTCCCTCAAGGTTGGAGAACAGCGAACGCCGCATTTTAGATTAAAATAATAAGTTAAGGCAAATTAATTATTCATAACAGATGAGTGTAACATACTGCGTGCATGCGATGCCGGTAATTGGGTTTAGGTAAAATAACTGAGCAGAGAACACTTTTTTCTTGAAACGTATAATAAGAAGTTAATGCCAAACTTTGTATAAAAATGCAATGATATATCACAAGTAAAAAGGTGAATTTATGAATCAATGTTTTATGATAAATGAAAATCAGTTTTTCCCCACTATATGCAGTTTAGGTTTTTAACATGGAACAAGTTTGTTTATTTTAATAGCTAAAACTTTTACTCACACTGTAATAAATTCGAAGGGGCCATCTCTCAATATTTTACAAAAGCCCTCGTCACACTAAATCTTATTTTATGAAGTTAAAAAATTTTTTAAATTGAACTTCAAAATATTATGTTTACTATTAATTAGACAGATACAGAGTGAATATTTTCCCTCCCGATTCATCTTAACAAAATCAATTATTGCAATTATAAAACCGATCATTATTATCAATCATCATTATCATCATCATTAGTATAAGTAAATATAGAAGTTATATCGTCATTATTATTATCATTAGTAGCACTTTAAATGTTAACGTTAGTTTATCCCAGAACCAGATATCTCACAAATCAGGTCTATTAACCATAAATGGAAAAGCAGGGAATTCTATGCCTGTCCCACAATTCATAGCAATATAACGTTTACTAAACTATGACGTCATGCAATCTTTCCCTGAAGCAACTGACGAATCAGCATGCTCGTAACAATTGCTAGTTAACGGACCCAATTGGGAGAGCTGGGTTCGTTCTACAGACTATGTTAATGTGTGCCCAAGAACCTGCCAGGATTCCAGAAAAGAGAGTTAAGTTAACTGATCGTCTGACAGCCCTGAAAAACATAAGCATGACGCTTACTATTCAAACAATTCTTAATTACATGTTATGATAGGATTCGTATATCCCTGATAATTTATAGGTGACATGAACTAGAAGTTATGGTTGAATTTGTAACTACGATATTGTTAAAGCACTCAGCACTCGTTCATAAATACACGTACGACACACATGCATGTCAAGCAACTTCTGATATTGCGAAATTATTGCATACTTTACCACAGAAAACAACCTCGTATTTGCTGATCAGGACTAGGAAAGTTTCGAATGTACTTGAGTATCATTAATTCATGTTTTGATTTTCAATTTATAATATATAATTGATATAACTATTTCAATGCAAAAAGATACATCATATTGCTCAGAAAAAAAAGAGAAAAAATAAAACTATGCAGAATTCAATTTATGTTTTTTGATACATGTCAGAAATGACATGATATAAAACCTTTATAATTAGGAACAAACTTAGATTTGGCAAACAATCATTAGTTTGTAGATTATTTTATAATAATATTTTAAAAACGTAAATAAAAACTGAACAGAACTCCCAGTGACAATGAGCGCAAGGGGGTGTGTGGCTTATAACTACATCTGCAAGGTGTTAAAGTATTGTATAAAACACATATTTTGATAAAAATAAAAATGTTATATTAATTTACACCTTTTTTTTCGTTTCAATTTTGAAAAGGGACATGACTCAAAACAATCCTGAGTAATTTTATAATATAATTTGATCTCGAAATACCAAAGCAACATGAGGCTTCACGCCAAAAGTATTATGAAAACTGTTAACATCTACGTGTCTGCTTATAGTATATGTAACTCTAGCAGATAAATATCTTGTTTCATATTTTTATACCTTCATAGTTAATAAATATTGATTTGTTATATGACCATGGATAGGAACAACCCTGATGAGTTTGTAATGTTATTTAAAATGTATTTATAGATATAAACATGTAGCTGTGTAAGACCACAAAGCCCCTATAACATACTATAGCTATATAATTTTCGCCGAAAACGCGTGTCGCCTTACTAAAATCTGCTGACAACCTTCGACGTTTATTGAAGGGGTTTGTTAATGCTGTAATTTTATATTTCTATATTACGGTTACAGTTATTAATCTTAATAAGAAAGTCTGTCTGCTGACTATTTAGATTTTTTTGGTCTTTATTATTTAACTAGTGGTCAATTTATTTCAGTTGCATCGTTTATATATCCTCCAATTACATCATATCGCACTTCTTGACATTTTTCCAAAAAAAAAAAAAAATGGAGTTTAACAAATATAATTTTTAAGATATATTAGTTAAAGCAGACCGCAATAATTATTAAACAATACATATTCATATATATATACGTACTGTATATATTGTACTGAAAATTATTTTAAACAACAACTGTATTTTTTTTAATTTTAAAAATATTTTAAACAATCGAACAGATTGTATAGTTTAATAGCACATCAAATGAATATATTAATAATGATATAAATTGTTTCTAAATTATCTTTCAAAATTAGTATAATGTTGTAGTCATTTATAAATTCTTCAATGTTAAATGTTTGTTCTGGTTTAACAGTCGTTGTGGATGGTTTTATATACCATTATAAGTAGTATTGCATCAGAGCATTGCAAGATAAAATAGTACTATTTTTATATATTGACATTTTCTTAGTTCTTTTATTCAACTTTGTTTCCATTCTTACCACACAACGTAGTTTAATGTCTATATCAATAAGATCAAATGAATATATTGTAAAGAATCTTTAACAATACTAATATAACATATCATATTCGCAGAATTAATACTTCAGTACATAAGCGAAACATCTGCGACGAAAAATCCATATTTGTATAAGTTTCCTTCATTAAAAAAGAGAAGCCACCAAAATACGTTTTATATTGGTTTGCATCTCTTTGATGCTTGAATACTGTGTCCTGTGATGTGACGTAAGAGGAATGCAAATAACAAATCGGTAGACAAAGCAAATACAACCACACAGAAGTATCAATTTACATTAAACAAAGTATTTGTACTTGCCATTACCAATTTTTAAACTTACACAAGATATATCAGACACGTTAGACAAGTTATATTCTGTTTACAAACAGTGAAATAGAAATAATGTTGTATGACGTATGGTGTTTAGCGTCGCTTTCAACATTTTTTCAGTCATATCGCGACGATGTCTACTTGAGACGATATTCTAAGCGCTGTCACACTGGAGTATCATGCCGCAGACACATGGTACGATACCCCACCCAGTCACATTATACTGACACCGGGGCCGACCAGACCTAGAACTCTCCTCTAAATGCTGAGCGTCAAGCGAGGAAGCTTCTTGTAACATTTTTAAAGTCTTTGGTATGACTCGGCCTTGGATCGAACCCACGACCTTCCGCATGCGAGGCGGACGCTCTACCACTAGACCACACCGCGATTAACTAGAAATAAAGAACTGTGTATAACAGTGATAAATTGAGCCTTCAAAGAAGACAGTCACCACAACAGCACAATCAAGTACACAAAGACGCATGATAAGTTTTACCCAAGCTTTATAAGTAAACAGAGGATCCCACGTGACCGAGTAGTCTTAGACGTTGTATAACGATCACCTACCTCTCATCGCTAAGGTCGTAGGTTCGAGTCCTGCTCGCTCCAAAAACTTTATGTGGAAATGTTTGTCAGTTACTTGTGGAAGGACGGTCTTTCTATTCAGATCCTTTTGAGGTTGTCCTCCACCAATAAAACTTGAAATGTGTTTAAGATTGAGTTAAACCCATTAAAAAAACACAGAAAACACAATAAACATGCGGAAGAAAATAAACAAAACTTCTTTGGAACGTTCAGTAGCAAAAGCAACGCTTTCGAACCTTAACATTTTTTTATTTCTTATCTGGCGTCAATAAGATCCAACAGTTAGCCAAATGTTTAATTATAATATATTTATAGCAATTTACTTTACAAGCGTTTGACTTCTCGAACATCACTACTCCATTAATGTGTATTAGCTCGGCCATCTGGTTATACAGACTTATGTACTTAGTTACTACCCTTCATTTCAGATACTCGTCTTCAGCAGGTACATGTGCATAATATTCTTATAGTGGTCGAGCCGGACCCGATTAGCTCAGTTGTTAGCGCGTCTGACTGTCAATCAAGGGGTTGTGAGTTCGAATCTACGCTCGGCCACAATCTCCGTGATGTTTAATATACGACATTGTGTCTCATTATCATTCGTCTCTCACCGCTGATTCAAGTGGGAAAGTTATCAGTTACTTGCAGAGATGGGGTGTGCTCGAGTACTGGTTTACCTTTCAGGATCCCAGGAAACAGTGGTTAGGTTAACTGATCGTCTGTTAGCCCTCAATGGCATAAAAATGACGCTCAATAATCAATCAATCAATCATATTGGTCAAGAACTCCTAGTTAATTTTGTATCTAAAATGAGAAGATACATAGCCAATAGGAACCTTCACATGTCAAAGTCACTAAAGAAGCATTGAATCGGACACAAACGGCCTGGAACACCCATATAGCTTGAGCAAATTATCTGGTCCTGGCTGAATTTCTGTTTCGATGTGTTTATACATGAACGTAAAAGATAGTTATCATTAAGTAAAAAACTAACAATTGAGAACCCCAAAGGTAAATTGACACTAAATGGTTAAGAACTTAACGTCATTTGACTGACAGTTTAACGTCATTTGACTGACTCGTGGCAGAGCTACGATGAAATCAGAGATGATTGACGTTTGAATGTTGAAGTTTGCTAAGGCCGTTTCTAAGCATAGCTCGCACGGCTTTGTAGTTTGTACATCACTCGTTCAGAATTGAATCATGGATGGAGTCTGTGAAATGTCATTCACGCGTGCGCAGTTAATAATTAAGAACGAACTTATAATTACATTATTGTGTAGGCTGTTTTAACAAATACGAGCGACACAATTTTGAGAATTGAAACGATTCCACTGGTTGTCAAATGAGGCTAAACACCAAATGTAAGGTATGATGATAAACAATACTTGGTTCGAGCAACTCAAAACCCGAAGTAGTTTGTCAAGTCCATTCGGGTTCAAGCCATGAAAGTTCTACTGTATTTATGTGTAGAAAACATCATAACTGGTAATCAAACTCACTGCACAGATATAACTTTCGTGGTCATTAATATCTGAAAATAAAAACATCCCTTGGAGGCACCGATTGCAAGCAATAAAGGGAAAACTGATTTAGTTTAAATTATTCAGAATGTTTCCCAGCGTACATAAATTATGCAACATTTCTCGCGCCTCAAGCATCGGTTCCAGCAGTATTTTATTTACGAATAACCGGGAAATCTCAGTATTGATACCAATGAGTCATGAAATAAAATAAAAGTTTCGTTAAAATAATATAGTTATTTATTGTATTCGATGAAAACAGAATGACATTTTTATCAAATTAGAACTTTATTAAACGTACAGCCAAACTAATTTGATATCGGATCTAATTGAGTGCTTAACTGTATGATCTGGATACATTTTCTAAAACTTATTTATTGTTCACCGATTATTCACTCGCTCGCCTCTCGTCTTCCGTCACATCATAAAACGCTACAGCGCATATAAGACTATTGTCGCTACAATATCCACTTACAAATACGCCGGTATTCATCGAACAGTCATGACGGTTTCCGTGAAATTGCAATAACAGCAAACAGACACGAATCTTAATGTAATATTCACAAATCGTACCGACAACAGTTCCTCCTGTGTCTATCTTCCCATTCACCATGAGCGATCAGAAAATATTAAATCTGTATCGGACAATTGAGATAGAAACGCATGCCCTTCGAGAATAGGCTTAACTAATTGTGCGACTTTTAATCTGGTAGGGATCAAACAGAAACGCGCGTTAATTATTATTGGCCCGATGATCTGTTCAGATACATAAATGTGATCAATCAACTATAATTACGTGTGTCTAATGAATATTCTTTGATATTTGAACATTATATAATCTCTATTAATATCTCATATGATATATTAATGACACTTAAGTTAGCCGAGCTCCCTAACACATAGCAACCTATTAATATTAATGTAAGCGTTCACCTCTCTTAAGCAGCAACCTGACTTAAGCAGCCATATTTGTTATTCCCCATTTATATGCTTTCAGAGCAAATTAACCTGCATTAAACAGCAACCTGTCTTTAAAGGTCATTTCTGCTCCTGACCTTGACTGGCTGCTTACATGTACGACAGGTTTGACTGTATAGTTAAATGTCAATAGGTTTTTTCGAGGAACTTACTAAGTGGCACACGAAGCGTTGCAATGTTAGCATGATCCGGTTAGCTAAGTGGGTAGCACATCTGACTATCAATTCAGGTGTCATGAGTTTGAATCCCTACCTACAACAGTATTTGATTAATATACGACACTGCGTATCATTGTCATTCGTCTTTCACCGATGATTTAAGTGATAAATTCAGTCACTTGTCACGATTGGTTTATTCATTACGAATTAACCTTCCAGGATCCCAGGAAATATCGTCTCATTTTCATCAAACAACGCGGCGTGTTAAAACTATACATTAAATAAGTTGAGGACTACAAAACCAAATTGTCACTCGGATGATGATTATATTCACGCACACAAACGTGAGGTTTGCATTTTCACTCACGTGCACCAGTAATTGCATATCTTACTACTACATGTAATGTATGTGTGACGTAGTGGTCTAGCACTGGACTAGAACAATTAAAGTGATTATATTGGCAAGTAACACAAACACGCTGTTAATCCAGACTTTTCCTGTTTGCAGTGTGCACAAAATAATGCTTATGTATTGACGTAAAACCTTTATTTACTTGAAAGTTATCAAACTAACAGTAATTGAAAACTGACCAAAACTTTAATACGTCCCGCAATAAAGTATTGCGCAATGTTTACATTGAACTCCGTTAACTTCCCGAACAAAGCCTCGAAAACGAGATCGGGAACGAGTCTTCACGATGTTATCCGATGACTGATCGGAAATCCGAAAGCAGTTCGTTGAAAAGAGCGAATGTAAACAAAAACAAATACTTGGCTTCAGAAACCCGATGTTTATGCAATTAAACGCTTAATCTCTAAGTTATAAGTGTGTTTTTATGTTGGGCATGTGTAATTAGAACATGGAAATGACAGTAATATGCCAATATAATCCCTTTAAGGTCAGTGCATTGGTGATGATTTTCTTTAACTCATAAACAATAATGTACAAGTACATAGTGATAGCAGCGGTGACAATGCCAAATATGCAATTGGTTACGCACAAATGAAGCATCAAAACATGGTTAATCAGATATATCATACGGTGCAGGAGTAAAATAAACCCTTGACATATTTTTGATATTAACCTAGTTTAATAACACTATAAAATGTTTCTTTCTGTTCAGTATGTATACTGTTGACAAAATGAAAGTAGACGTCCGAAATGATGTATTCATACCCTAATTTCCAAGTGTCCTTTTTTTCTAAATTCACAATTCATATATGACAATGAACAAAGTTCAACAAACACAAATACTGTCATTCGAATAAAAAACTGAGCATTGAAATAAGGAAAATGCATTTTTATAGAAGAAAAACAAGGATTGTTATTAACCAGTAATATGCGACTACCTCATGAAGCATTTCATGTTTCCAATGGTGATATTCTGTCTATATAAGGCATCACGGTCTGGTTTCCGGTATATAAGGCTTTATGGAATGGTTTCCGGTGCATGAAGCGTCATGGGAAAGAAATAAAGACCCGTTGTTTGTGCCTTCGGCTGGTTACCAGCGTTTCCATTATGATAAATGTATATAATATTCCTTTCTCCCCATATATCTCTCTCTTTTGCCAATTATTCTGTTGGTGTATATTGGCCTTATTATGTCGGTATTATCCCGGTTGTGTTGGTATTGGTATAATGCTTTTATTGTACTTTATCTTTTTTAATGGCCGGTGGGTTTAACGTCATTTCTTTCGATAGATTACAGGTCATGTATTGCATAGTTTCTTCAGATGATGAAAACCTCAGAATAAAACTGAGTGGATCCTTGCATAATACAGTTTTGCTCACTAGTTTAATAAATTCAATCTTAAACGAACCCCCGTGTAAGATTCTCTATTCCATGAAATAATGACGCTTATTCAGTGTTTCTATATTAAAGTATGCATGTTCCGCTTTAGCCGCTGCTAGAATGCTGAGATTTGTTGAATGTTTTTACGGCCCATCACGGAAACCAGAGTCATATGTAATGCGGTTCGAATTATTTTCAAAAAGTTCGTAAGAGCTTTGGTTTGTTGCTGCAATTATAATTTACTGCAGTAAGACATCACTGATGCTAAAAAGGTGACTTTAATGGTATTTTAACAGATAGACTCATTAACGAACACCTGATGAATTATTGGTTCTTAAAATGAAACCATAAAGGCATCAAAGCATTGTCTTTAGCAAAAACAAGCTGACCTACTAATCATTTATTGTTCAATTTTATAAACGGCTATATTTTCGTTAAAAAAAATTCTATGTTGATTATTGTATCCCTGGGAATCGTAGACCCTTTTTTAAATAAAACAAAGAACAAACATCAGATGTATAATGCGACCTTTATCACGGCACAATATATACACAATTCAGTTTTTAAAAAAAACAACAACGATAATCATTATTGCCCACCATTTTGTATAATATTGCATTTTTAAACATCTTCAAAGAAGTTTATTTTGTTGCATGCGCTGTAAAGCTGACAAACCACAACACAAAAAAGAAATATATTTGAAATTAACCGTGTCTTTGGTGTTAAAACGTAATATCTACATCAAATGTGGCAACGTCGCCTTAGCAATTTTTCTGAAAGGAAAATCCAATATGGTTGATCTGGCGACAGAGTTTTTTTCCTTGATCAATCACATGTGGGAATATTTTTCCAATTTATCTATTTTGTTTAATAGGATTTTTTTACTGATATGCTGATAGAAAACTAAATCATAATTTAGTTTTCCTCATCAAATTAACAAATCTAAACGTTTCATTTCGGAGATGATTTGTTTTAACGTTATCATTTTTTATCAATACCTTACAGCACCTTGTGTCTGTCAGTATACGGCATTATTAGAGGAAACACTTAAGTTGGTAGGAGATGTCGCAGATATTACAGCAGTATTCAACTGTATCACTTTGGTTATCATGGTGATAATCTCCACTAAATAATATATTAAAACAATAACATTAATATCGTTAACAGCTTTTCTAAAACAATCATGTGATGGGATTTTTAAAAGATACAATAAAATATCCACACGAAATATGTATGTCAGTGATACCTGGAACGTTTTGTGATCAGATTGGCGTGGTAATTGACTATATGGATGTATTTTGGGTATATATTTTAAAGGGAGTGTGTCAGGAAAATGCGCAATGAAAGTCTAGAAAATATATATATAGGTTCAAAATGAATCTTATTTTGTTATTTTTTCAAAAAAATAGCTACAAATAATTTTATTAATCATATTATACAAGTTTTATACATGTTTATTTTTGTTTTTAATTGCAATACAACAAATTACACAATGCGTGTTGCATTTGCCTGCGAACAAGTCTGCATTATGTTAACCAATGCTTTAGAAACAGAAAACAAATGAGTGATTATGATTATTCCATAGCGAATAGTTCAATTTGTATTTTACTTGAAATACGGGTCACATGACATTGCAGTGTTATCGTACATTGTATATGCTCCCTATATTATAAAGAATACTAAATACATATTCTGCTCGAGCTCCACTCGAGACAGACGCGAGCCCTAGATGCACATTTGAGATGTAAATCATGCCATATTGCCGGCTTTGTTAGGCTAAATAGATGCTATCACTTTGAGCCGCAATCTCTTACTTCACCACGCAATCTTACAAAAGGTCTGGAACTCCTCGCTAAATGACATTGTGTAGACAGCTAGTTTATCGGTATACTGCCATTGTCCGGCAGGCACTATCAACGTAAAAGCAAGTAAATAACATGGAAGACGCTCGGTGTTTAGTGGTTTCTGCCTTTTTTTTGCCATCAAACAGCGGGTACCATGTGTTACAGTTTCCAGTTTCAACAACGACAGGGTTCATAATAATGAAAATATTGCAAATGCCTACCGTCTTCAGGCTATTGTAATGTGTATTGATGTTTTATGTATATAAAGTAGGCATGTCAAAGACACAACTTTCACGTAGCTGTTGTATTCAAGATGAAGGTTGCAATAAAGTTTTAACAAATACATGGCATTACGAAAAACATTGCATATGTCGTATTCAGGTTTTGTTTTATGTATTGATGTTTAGGGTGTACATGTATAAAGCAGGCATGTCATTGACTACCCATTCATGTAGCTGTTGTATTGAAGCCTAAGGTTGCAGTAAAGTTTTACCAGTTACATGACATTGCATATGCCTGTCGTATTCAGACTTTATAACATGTATTGATGTTTTATGTGAATAAAGTAGGCATGTCATTGACTTCCCATTCATGTAGCTGTTGTATTGAAGACTAAGGTCGCAATAAAGTTTTACCAGTTACATGACATTGCATATGCCTGTTGTCTTCAGACTTTATGACATGTATTGATAAAGTAGGCATGTCATTGACATATATTTCACGTAGCCTCTATGCCATGGTTAATCAAACGATTGTGTAATATGTAGGAGAAAGGGCCGAATAATGTTGGCAAAATTTTTTGCCACACCCCATATCATGTTATTTGGTTATCCATTTTCCACGCGCCGCAGTACAAACGTAGCAGACATAAGACAAATATAGTCATATATACTTATATATACTCGCAATAGTTTACATTTATGTCAAAGAAAATTAAAACATTAACATTAAACACACAAAAAGTTGGAAAGCCATGCTGGATATACCCATATCAGCCGGTTCGTTTACAAACATGTCAGATCCGCAGTGGAACATGACCGAAATCTATTCTGATTAAACATGCACCATTAGAAAATAAAATAAACTGATGGCTCTGAAGAATTAATTTTTAAATGTACCTCCGACGTTTTTAAACAATTAATAAGTAAACTGTTATTGTCATTATGAGATTATGCAGACAGCGAATGTCTGCACACAGTTCACTCCAGGAAAAGGTCGTGGCTTGTATAATCTATAGTTAGCGGTTCTAAAATGCACGTTTTCTTTTTGAAATGGAAAATTGCAAAATGTTGCCGAAAAATGATTGATCTGAGATAATTAGCAATGAGATGCATGTATGAACTCAGCTCAATGCTATGCTATAGGGCAATGTTAGGAGATGAAACGATTATCGATGTGAGAGAATTTAACTGCGAAATGAATGGAATGATACGACGCAGAACTTCTTTCTCAGATCAGTGTATTCTTTCATAGCACTTAATAAGTGATAGCGATAACCTATAAATTTTGCAATTAGGTTTGTTAAACTACTTATTTCTATTACACAATAACAGTCATTTTAGGACCTGTTTAACATTGAAAAACATTCTCACTTTTCAAAACCATTTAACATAAATATCCATTTAAATTCCTTAGTTTATAATTCTTTAGTGTTTTCTTTTTACCAAATCGTTGTTATTTATGTTTTCTTTGTTTCTGTTCCAGTTTTCTGCGTATTGCGTGATAAAAACAGATTACAATGAAACTTTAATAATGAACCATTTATGCCACGTTTCATTTCTGTATTAAATATATATGGGAAGATCCGTAACTTACCCTTTTTAGAACTTTTGGCTCGACCCTTTTGTACACATTACGGAAATACATTATGTTTAAATAAAAATAATCAATTACAAACAGCAACAATAATTATTTAGACACATGCTTATATGCATTGCGTAACATATAAAAGAAAGTGCTTATTTCGTGATTTACGTCTCACTTCACAGTGACACCCTTTTTTCTCCACGGTAAAATGATGCTTACGCTTAAAAATGGCGTAATGTAATTTGTTTTAGAAATATTTTCAAAAGGTTCAAAGCGGTTGTGATTTCTGGCTGCTAATGAGTAGAGCAAATTGGCATTGCATAAACTGCAATAAGACATCACTGGTGTTAAAAAATGACTTTTATAGGTTTTCAACATATGCATGTATTTATGGGCTTTTGAGGACTTCTTTTTTTAAAAACATCTCAGGGTGTCACTGTACCCTCTTTAAAAAAAACCTGGTCAACATACCAGTTATTGTGCATTTTTATGTGGGTATACATTCCTGCTATAAAAAAAACACTTAAAAAAACAATCTATATGGAATTCATTTTTTTACCATGAAAATCCTAGACCTTATTTTGATATAGAACAAAGAACAAAATTCAACAGTGAGACTTTAATTTCCCAGGAATTAGAGAGAAGAACACCATTGAAATTAACCATTGTCAGAAAAAATTCATTTTACTCGAGTTAACATAAAAGTTGCCAACGAATTCTAATTAAATGTAAAACATAAATCAATGTGTGTTTCTCATTTATTGTTAGGGTACTTCTCATAAGTAGCATTAATTTCGTGTGATATTAAATTCTAGAACAGAAACATGAATTCAATGATTTTTTAATGAAATTCGATTCTAAATATGAAACATGTCAAACTATATATTATAGTTATCTTAAACACATTCCCATTGCAATGCTCATTAAAATAATAAATGCTACTACTTGTAAGTGTAATCTGATTACATAGCTATCATGATGACGAATTTTAATTGGATTTAATTAGCTAGGTAATGAATATGCTGCCTATAACTGATATATAAATTAAACACACCCTTTGACATTTATTGAATAATTGTAATAATCGATTTTTTTTCTGCAATAACACATCGTCTTATTGGTGCAATAAGGTACCAAGTGTATATGATATAAGAAGGTAACTTTTTTAACCAATTGTGCGATTTATTTATGGCTGATTTGAATGCGGTCATGGTTACAAATGTTTTTTGTTTGTTTTTCTCTTTCTTCAGTCATAAAATAAAATAAACAATTGTTAGATCCAGTAAAATATTAATTACAAATTCATTTCTGATCAATCAGATACTGACCTAACTATTCATGACATAGTCGCTTACAGTCTTGACCACATCCATTTCGCTTCCATTCGATGAAATACAATCTTGAAGATAGTTTATGTTAAGATAAACATGTTTTAGATAATAACAGGTACATTGTAATATTAAATCACTCATTAATCACAGTGATCTTATATATCAACTGCGTTTATGTTTCACAGGAACTTTGTATGCAACAATTACTATATTTTGTATTATAAACACCACACTAATCGATGTTTCAATTGGACTGGTAAACTTGAAACGAAATCCCCTTTCCAAAATTAGACAGCACTTAAATACTGCTTGACATCGTGACATCGTGATTCGGACTCTTTCCGAGATGACACAGATTTGATAACGCGTGAACCTGTATGACGGATCAATTTGAAATTAAAATTAAATCACATTTTAAATACGTCACAAAATATGCTGCAATTTTACGCAGGACATCTATTTTAGTCTAACCTAAGCGCGTAGCCAAAACCAGGAGTCCCCTTTTCAATATGTTATTTTAGCATATTAAGATAGATATGATTTTGGTATTGCGGGGTTAATGAGTATATATAGGCATGATCTATTGGGGAAAAAAATGTTTATAGCCAATTTTAAAATTTTGAAAAAAAAACTTTAATATAACCAATAGATATTCATCTTTATCCATCAGTGACAGCGAGATATTTCATACAAAAGACGACAACAAGGCTACATTTTATTGCATGCTTTTTTTTGTTTTAATAGGGCGGTGGGGTTCGCGTTTCCAAAGGTGTCAGTTAATATAGATTTAGAATATGCTAACACAATGTGGCTGTATATTGACTAAGCACTGGTTCGGATATATATGATGGTAAAATGTTGATAAGTAATTTTTTTTTTAATTTAAGGCAATAGCAAAAAGTAATTATATATTTTGTGAAATATAAAATGGCGTGTTATATTTTTGCAGTGGGATTATCTGTTTAAAAAAAAGCAACAGTTTACCTTAATTTTACATAATACATTTTATTGAATATGGGAGAGAATTCGAAGAAACTGTTATGTGTAGGCTCATAGTGAAAAATTATGCAAATCTAAAAAGCAATTGATTTAACTTTTACTAATATAATAATTGAACTTGCATTGTTTAGAATTTTATATCAAAATGAAATAATAACATTAGTTTGGAGGCTATTTAAAACAGGTTTATTTTATTTACTAGAGTGAATATAAGTTTGAAACTGGATATAAAATCGGAATATATGAACATTGTACGGAGTGAACTCTACTAGTGAAGCATCATGGAGAAGGAAGTGATTTGTATATTTTTGGGTGTTCTGATGATAGTGGTGCGAAACATTATATCATTGGAGATTAAAATCGCCGCAATTTTACCACAAGACAACCGCAGACTTTTCTCCACAGACCGTGTCTCCCCGGCTATTGAATATGCCATTGACTACCTTCATAACGAGACTGACTATCTCACGGACCACACCATCAAAGTCCGCTACAGAGATTCCAATTGCAGCAGTGCCAATGGCATCAACCACGCTATCAACTTTTATATCGAAAAAGAGGTGGATGTGTTCTTCGGTCCCGTTTGTGACTTCTCCGTCGCCCCGGTGGCTCGACAAGTGCTTTTCTGGAATATACCTTTGATATCAGTCGGGGCAATGGCAAGGGATTTCACGGAATACCGGCTAGTGGAATATTCTCTTCTTTCGCGAGTTGGACCTGTCAATTTTGAATCACTATCAATAGCCTTTGTTGAGTTATTTCGTTTCCATAATTGGAATCGGTATAAGATCATCTATGACAAAGAAGGGCAAGGGGAATATGTGGATGCTTTTTGTCACCTCGCTGCAAGTGGAATACATTACGATATCCGAGCCAAGGCTCCAAATATTACACAGGATTACTACAAAATAGATACAGACCTTGTGGCAATGTTAAAAGATGAAGTTGGCCTTGCGTATAGTGGTGAGTAACATATTTATTTTTCTTTCCTGATATAGTTTTTCCTGTACATTTATCAAGGTTTTTAAGTGTCTGTTGAATACACACATGCACAATTCTGATTCCATTTTCAAAGTGTACAATAATCATTAATTGCATCTATAAGATAATCAGCAAAAATGTGTGATACTTTAAATATCCCTTGTGGTGATGCTAATACCTAAGCATGTATCGATATATAACAGATAACTCCAATTTTAATACTTTGTGGTGATGTGAGCACTTTACTATGTATTGTTTCATGACATGTGACTCAAAAGTACTCTATGGTGACGTAAATACTTTACTAGGTGATATTTCATATCCGTTAGATATGTTTTTCAACTAAATATCTAAATGAGTTGATGTTCATATCTCATTTCTACTTAGAATTACTTAAGCATAAATTATATTCGTTGCATTAATCCAGCGTATTAAGTATATAGTTGATTGGACATTTCTCACCACAGTTTCATACCATGTTAAGACTTCTATCATTAGCTACATGTATCTCCTATCGTTTTATTCCATTATTGTAGTGAATTATATCTATCTATATATGTATTGTTCTGCCGGTATATTTGCGTCGTTTAATATATACAAGTATTAATGTAACTGGTATGAAATACTCATCGCGCTGCTTAAAACTATAATAGAAGATCTTAAGAATGCGAATGATAACTTATAGTTAGACAAATGTCTTCACATCAAATAATGGCTGTTAATGTGCTAACATTAAAGGAAAATAAAGAGACAACCCAGACCAAATTCGCAACCAGGAGACGCTCTACTTAGCAATGGTATTGTGTGTAGCACATTAAATAAACAGAAACTATCAATTTAAACAAATTATCACATGGATGAACTGGATTTGAACTGCTTTGACTATAAGAGGTTTGATACTTGATAAACATTATTTTATATATTTTTTTTTTACTTCGTGTTTTCCTTGTGCCTTTTATCCTTAACAACTCTTGTCAACTGTTATATCCCTTGTCACTTTGCGCTATCCCTCCGTCTCGTGTGTGTGTACTTATGATCGCTCGTTCTTACTCTCTCTCTCTCTCTCTCTCTATATATATATATATATGCAAATTTCTCTCTTTAAGTAGTAAATATCCAACATTTTTCTTTTAAGATATACATTATTGTCTGCGTTTGATGGTGTATTGATTTCATTCTGTTTATATTCAGGAAATGGGCATTTTTTTTTTGTAATGGGCAAAACAATTAATCTTTTTTTTGTATATTCCCAGTCATATATGGCAAAAAAGGTAACAAATATGCTGTTGTCTTATATTTTTATTTGTATGTTAAAAAATTTGCCGGAAAATCATTTTGTATTTTGAAATTAATTTCTTAACAAATGTTAATTATATTTATAGAAAATTACAATTGTAGATGGTAGCTTATGGAGAAGAACGTCTTAAAATAGAAATGAATAAAATATAATACAAACGTACATTTTATGTGTGAACATTAGTAAAAATATCACACAACGCTCTTCGGAATTCTTTTGTACATATATATATATATATATATATATTCAAACGACAATGTACCGGTTATATGCAGCTCAAATATAGTTATATGGACTCACGGCAGACCTTTAAAAGAACCATATAAGACTTTCAAAACCAATTGCCATATGCCAAATGAGCATTAAAGGATCCTCCTATATAAGTAAGAAAAAAAACACAAAAAAAACCCTAATGCTTTTAGAATGTTTTATTGTTATTGCAAAACATTTGCCATTCACGGAATTCTGGGAGAAAATGTTAACGGAAATCTATAGGTTTTTTGTCTACGTGTATCCGCAGTAACAGCTGCGTCTAAATGATCCTGCTCATTCGATTCACCTCGGTTTTTATTATACACACATGGATGTGATTCGGTTCAAGGATGTTTTATACATAATTCGACAGACGAATACTTCTATGTGACAGATAATGTGTAAACTAGCGGCGACGTCGTCCATCAAATCTAGATTAACAATTTGCTCTGGCAGACATAGACAAATAACGTATTGTTCTTTGTTGTCATAAATCAAATTTATCTTTGGATTTGACTAGACCATTGAAAGCATATTTCATTACACGAAGCGTCTTTTAAAGCCGATATATATAATTGTATTATATATATCCATGCACGGACGAGCGGTCAAGATTGTTTCACTACAGTTTGCAATGGTGAATATTGCTTGGCCACATTGCTCAGTCGGTAACTTCTCTGGCTGTCAATCCAAAGACCGTCAGCTGGAATAAGGTTAGTCTTAAACCCCTCACATCCTACGGACCGAGCTCTCCCGATTGTGTCTGTTAAATATCAATGTTGGGAAAGCCACCTATAAGCACGTTGATTGGTCAGTTGTGTCAACTGAAAGTTTGATGACGTCACAATTTAGTTAGTGTTCAACTACTTTGAACTGTTGAGCAGACATAGAACTGTCTGCATTTTCGTTAGTGGTTTATAGACCTGATTCTTGAGATATCAGGTTCTGGGATATACTAATTATTTTTTGCCAAACAATGTTGAATGAGGTTCAGTCTCTAATCAAAGGAATAAAAGTACATAGTTCTTAGCACTTGTCTTAGTACGATACAGGTTTCCTGTTTAATCTTTTTTTATCTTTTTTAGCGATAACCGAACTTTTGGTCAATATTGATAGATTTTAAATGCAATTTTAAACATTTAATTTAGACGTGAAATTTATTTTACCTTTACCTAATTTTGATATTGCGAAACAAATCATATCAATATCCATATACAACTTTAAGAAACACAAGTAAAAAAGGCATAATTGTAGACCCATAAACCGTGAACTTTCCGTAATGCGTAAACAATTTATGCGTTTCATAAAAAAAAACTTACGACACAAGTTGTCGTAAACGTTTATCAGCAAGTATTCATTATAGTTTTAAATTTCATCTAAATGAAGCCAACTTGGCTCAAACCATGCAGAAAGTTACATATTTTCTGAAAATACAATTATTTCAAATGTCGATCAAAATTTGAAACTGTCAAATTGACTGACGTCAATATTTATCGTAAGTCATTTTGTGAATTGCAGTCAATTTCTACAAGGTTTGGAATCATATGACACAAATATGAAAAGAAAATAATTTATCATGAAATGGAATTAAATGCCGCATTTAAAAAACTATTTCGTAAATGTCCGATAAATGAATTAAGTGCTGCAATGAAACATGATATTTCGTAAATGTCTGATAAATGAACTAAGTGCTGCAATGATAGTATATCTAAGGCTATTTTCGTTTTTAGATGAGATAAGTAAAAAATAATAATACTTATAAAGCCAACCGTCAGTTCAATCGTTAAATACATTGGTATTATATTCTGTATTAAATGCCACCACGGTAAAATACTTTCTACACTTAACCCACACAAACAGTATAGAATGGTGTTCTAAACAAATATAAAAACTGGATACATTTTACGAATTGGTTTCGCAGCAAGAATGAATAACGAGAGATTAACCAAATATAGTAAAAAGGCACACGCCTACTTACAATTAAAAACATAATATTAGTACAGTGTGGATATTTGTGTTTCCTGTGACCTTCCTTGTAATTTTAATAATAGGGGTAAAGTCTATATTTACTTTTTAAGATAGGGGAGCAAGATTACACAATTATTTCTTACCTTTAAGAAATGTAGTTAAGTTAGACATTAATTTTAAAAGTAGAGGTTTAACATACATTTTAGCTTTCAAAAGTAGAGGATAATCATACACTTTAGCTTTTAAAAGTAAAGGATAAACATACACTTTAGCTTTCAAAAGTAGAGGATAAACATACACTTTAACTTTCAAAAGTAGGGGATAAACATACACTTTAGCTTTCAAAGGTAGAGGATAAACATACACGTTAGCTTTCAAAACTAAAGAGTTAACACACATTAACTTTCAAAAGTAGAGGATAAACACACACGTAAGCTTTGAAAACTAGAGGGTTAACACACATTAGCTTTCAAAAGTAGAAGATAAACACACACGTTAGTTTTCAAAATAGGAATCGGTTATTTGTGAATCATTTCAATGTTTCACATATTAACACATCATACTTTTGGTTAGGTGTTTTGTCTGCTTCTGTTACTTTCTTCTCGGCTTTGTCAGCCTGGCCTGTATTTCCAATTACATTTCATAGGCTTCACTTACCACCAATTTGCCGAAGTGCATTATTGAAAACCGCCATCAAAATAAATAGCATTATTCTGTGTCCGTATTCAATTTAAACTTATTTATTTTACTTCGATTGCAAATCACGCTCGAATACTTCCTGGTTAGAACCAGTACTAAGCATATGTGGAAAAGTGTCTTGCTCAAGGACACCACACATAGCCGTACCAGAGGACCGAACCCACGACCCTGCGATCATGGGTTCAGTGCTCTACCACTGGACCACGGGCTCCACACATGTGTCCGTATTTAAATACTGTTACAATGTATGCATCTGTAGAGAATGGTGATGTTCTCTAGCAATTGCAATATCTTTTATAAACCTACCTTGACGGCGTTCACAGTTGAAACTTTGCAATGCTATCTATCTATATGGAAAATGTAAGCATTTGTCATTGCTGTGCGTTGTTCGAAATGTTTATATCATCTAACAAATGGAGAGAAAAAAAAACTTCGTTACACAAACAAAGTGCAGAGTTTTCCCCATAAATTGTGTGAAGACAGTTGGTGAGATGCTTGAATAAAATATGTAGCTTCCTCGGTAGAAAATATGAAGGTATTGGAGAGATGACAAAGAAAGAGCTTTTATGATATATATAATATGGAAGTATTGGAGAGATGATAAAGAAAGTGTATAGCTTTTCTACAAAAAAGTGTTTAGCTTTTCTACAAAAAAGTGTATAGCTTTTCTGATATATAATATGAAGGTATTGGAGAAATGATAAAGAAAGCGTATAGCTTTTTTATATATAATATGAATGTATTGGAGGGATGATAAAAAAAAAGTATAGTTTTTTTGATATATAATATGAGATAGTGAAGAGATAATAATGAAAGTGTGTAGCTTTTTCGGTAGAAAATATGAAATATTTTTTTCATATATAATATAAAAGTATTAGAGAGATGATAAAGACAGTGTATAGCTTTTTTTATATATGATATGAGATATTGAAGAGGTGATACAGAAAGTGTATGTATAGCTTTTTCGGTAGAACATATGAAGGTATTGGAGGGATGATAAAGAACTTGTATAGCTTTTCAGATATATAGTATGTATGAGGGTGGACATAAAGACCAAGAAAGTATATAGCTTTCCCGATGTATGACATGTTTTTAATTTGGCTAATTATCTCCATTTTGCTTTATGTACATACCTGTTTTAAGCGGCCAGTCAAGGGAATGAGCATAAGTGGCCTTTTAAGACAGGTTGTTACTAAATACAGGTGCATTTGCTCTAAAAACATAGAAATGGGAAACAGCTAATGTGGCTGCATAACACAAGTGGCTGCTTAATAGAGGTGACCGCTTACACAGGTTTGACTGT